>OX439050.1:34342308-35592265 GCA_949317995.1 Acholoe squamosa | reverse complement strand
TAACCCCTGGTCCTCTGTGCCATGTATTGTGGGATATTGTGGCAAATGGTCGGCCAGGGGCTGACCATTTGCCGATGTTCTGCCAACATTGGGCCAATGTTGGCATTTGGTTGGCAAATCCCACTGGTAGGGCCTACATAGGCCTGATGGGCAGCCAACATTGGCCCGATGCGCTGGGCCAACGTCGGCAAAGTTTTGTGTTTTCATGCTAATCAGAAATATGTCATATTTTTCTAGCAAGTTGATTCAACATTCAGTAGAGGCAATGATGTGCATTTCCCAACAGTAGACTGTTTGGTCTTTGAATGGTTAGTCATTATTTTAGAATTTTGGAATCAGACTTTCCTTTATCCCCTCAGACTTCAACGGGACATAATAGGGTAGTGGTTAGAGCATTTGACTCATAATCAGAGGACCCTCAGTTCAAATCCCCAAGTGTGTCTTCTACCATGATACAGAATACATTTCATGTTTTATCTAACTGCTAAAGATTGGTTATATGCACACCCTTAAAAAGGTGAGATTGACCAGGACAGGAACTCATAGCCTTCAGATTACGGGTCATATATCTTATCAATAGGCCATGAAGGCTGCTTCTCTTGGAGGCATATCAAAGGTTAATACTAAAAGTCACACACAGCAGTACCTGTCATGCTGCAACTCCCTCTGGTGTCTAAATCTATCAACAGGCACTACTTTAGTATCCCTTCCCATCATACCTACGGCAGAAGACCAGAGTCGAGGACACTAGTACTTAACTCTTGGACCATTTTGTGTAGGGTTATCATGAAACAATGCTGCCACCTAGTTTCAATCTCATAAACCATTGACAACATGTATTTTCCAGGTGTCAGTATGATCATTTCCATTTCCCCAACTCATCCATTCATTTCCTCACTTTCAACTTGACCAACCCAGTATTGTTATGTACCCCCTTGTCCTGAAATTACCTCACACTATAATCAATTCTATTGAAAACGTACCAATACCCACTACAAAACCTGTGCCCCTTCCTCCTTCCACTTCTCCTCCCCCTCTCTCTCTCTCTCTCTCTCTCTCTCTCTCTCTCTCTCTCTCATTCTATTCCTCTGCTTTTAAATATCCATTATCTATCTATCTGCCTGTCTGTCCGTTTGTTTGTTTGTCTGTATATTCATTTATTAACTTCTCAATCTCCCTCTAGATATCTAGACATCGTGTTCCATCATTTCATATTTCAGTGAAAAAAGAAAGAACTATCATATATGCTATAGTGGAGAACAGTACTAAAATAATCAACATCTAACCAGAGGTACACCTTAAATCTTTCGCGCAAACATAGAGCACTTGTGTCTTCTTCTACATGAGGTATTATAGTACCTCGATTCATTTTATAGATGCTCAGCAATATCAGGAATGTTTTCACATAAAAGTTATGTGAAACTTAATTGTATGTTTGAAAGGAAAGAATAGACGTATTCATTTCAATAAAGGTTTATTCTGTACAAAAACTGAAGGATTCTAATTCAAAAGACCTTAATTCCAACTATCTAAAGTTGAGCAATTTTAAAAATCACTTCCACCACCTGCCAGTTTTTGCCCATCTAATTGAATAATTACACTGAATGACATGATACATGTATCATCTGCACACAAAAAAAAACAAATAGAAATAGTAATTGGGTCTTTGCAATTATCCCAGATAGCCCTACTGTCCTACATGTAGGACACCTATGCGACATAATGGGAAGAGGTCTATATCCACAAGTAAACTTAACAGTTATGGAAGTAAAATGTTACATCCTATAGTTCTAGGCCCAAGGCTTCCAAAAATGTTCCATGCGGGTATTCTTAGGTACTTTTATGACATTACACACATGTCCCAAAGCACCTACTATGTAGGAAATCACCTTCCGGTAAAGATTTTGACCTTTTCAAAGGAGACAGACGCCCAAAGTCCTACTGTCCTACATGTAGGACGGAGCTTATCTCTGGATCCGCTATAGCTAAAGCTTTGAAATTTCTTGTATGGCATAAATGGCCATATATAAGCATATTTGTCAGTTTCTGGCACTCTTGTACAGGAATTGTGGTTTCCATGGCAACCAAAATAACACAAATTTCAAAGGACAGTAGTCCTAATCCCTACTGTCCTACATGTAGGACAGTAAGCAATCCCTCATATCTCTGGACATGGTGCAGGTAAAGGTCTAAAATTTTGTACAGGGCATATTTGGTCATATATCAATCTATTTACCAATTTTAAGCACTCTATGACAAAAATTGCCACTTTAGGGTTATCTGGGTTATCTAGAGTATGTGGTCAGTAGCCCAAATGGTTGTGGAAATGTAATTGAACAATGAATTAGGTGTTAATGTAAACTTGTGCTCCTCATCCTATTACTTTGTATTGCCTGTAATCAGACCACCTTATGGCCTTATTTAGGGTCTCAGTCCATGATTTATCACTTGGCTCAACATTGATATATAAGGAATGGAACTTCAATACTGAAAATTTGCTGAGGTTACCTTGCCCAAACCATTTTAGGGTGAAGCTCATGAGGTTGCGACAAATAAAAGTGAAAAAATCGTGAAAAACAATCTTCTATTTTCTGATGATATCTTAATTGGGATGGGAAATATATATCTTCTGGAACATGCACATGAAATTTTGTGATAATAGCTATCATTCTTTCTTAGGAAATTGTTAACATGAAAATACCTTGTTAAATACCTGTTACCCCTCATCCCCATGAAATTGTGACATTTAGAGGTAAAAGGTTCAGTTGCTAAGCAACCATTAGGAATAGAACAAAATGGATGGTTTCATTAGATTCCTTGGTATCGATTTAGTGGGGATAGGTACCCTCAGATTTATCATAGGACGAATATTATCAAAGCTATGGCCTGCCATATGTAAAAATGTCTTGTACTTCATATGGCTCCATATGGCCTCATATGGCATAACGGACGCGTAACGGACATGTAACGGACACCTTAACATGGTCGTTTTGTGACATTGACTTGAAACCTTTCTAGATTTACCAAAAATTCACATAATTAATCTCCAAACGTGTCAATTTATATCTGCGAAAAGTTCTCTATCGTTCTATTTTATTCCCATTCATGTATCTTCCTGCTTGATATTTTGATTACTTATTTAGAAAAAATAGTTATTGATTACTTATTTGTTTGTATTTATAATAGATTTTTCAGGAAAATTAACTCTAATCAAATTTTCAAAATGAAATTTTATCAACACCTTTGTGACATCCATGGATATGTGGTCTGTTGCTTTCTTATGAGCTTCACTCTGTATCACATTATTGTTCGATACATGTGCTTTTGTGTAGTCAGATGCATTGTATATCCATTGACCCTTTGATGGTGGGGATTTATTTGCCATATTCCTAGAAGCAATGTACATTTCAGGAGATATAGATTTCTTGATGCTTACTGGAACAGAAGAATGATCAAGAAACACATGTTCACGATAGCTGTTTTAAAAAAATGCATCAAAGGCACGAATATGAAAATGTGTATTGAAAGAGCAGTGATCATTTTCTATTTTGCATGCTTGGTATTTACAGACATAGCAGTGGAACTTTGGTAATAATATTATGAGTGTTCTGTTGAGCAGCTTTGCCATGGTAAGTGCTGCTATCAATGATAATTTTTCTTTTTCTTTACTTGCATGTCCAAAGTCCACAGGATTTGAATACTGGATGTATCTCTTGGATGAGTGTGTGTAGTATCCATCATTATTATACATCCACAGCCCAGTTTCCTTGAACCTGTAGATTTTGGCAGATTTGCTGACATTCCAATTGTTGTGAACAACATTTGTTACACACTTCTCATCACTGCAAGCATTGTCAGACAAAAACATATGCTTGCCATTTTCATAATATACCTAACCACATGCAAACCTGCTCTTTTCTAGATTGGTCTTTTTCAGTGCATTTAAAGCTGTCATTTGCTTGATTGTTGCAGCTATTGGATCTTGATCTGCAATAATTCTAGTTATCACCATGTTTAGTGTTTGTTTATGCAATTCTACGCTGGCTTTAGTTGGTCGAGCTATGTAAAATCCACAATTGTCCATTACAACATCAGTCATGAGACTAATATGAGCGCTATGGCCGAGTGAAGAGTTGCGTGAGAATAGCTCCAGGTAAATTGACAAATCGGAAGAGTTATGATATACCTTTGACTACCTTTTTATAGGAGTACAACCCTAAGGATATCTTGAACCCTTGTGTGTATATTTTTCTAGGAATATAGCTTTTATTTTGCTAGATTTCTCAGGCTAATTTCAAATTCTTTGGTTTCAAAAACCGCGAATGCGGTAACTTCCCCCTTTATCGCTCACTCGCTCGTGTAATCGCTCGTCGATGCACAATCTGTTGAGTCTTCAAAACACATTTTCTATGCTTTTGGCGAATTTATAATAGTAATAATTGTTCTCTACGTTATTGATTTAGTCTATTCGACGAATTTCGCGAAGAAATAATAACATTTTTAATTTTACGACATACATATGTATAATAACGGTTGACGGCACTTTTGCAGCATACCAAAACGAATACCCGCTAATTGTTTAACCTGAGCCTGTTCAGTCTCAGACAAAAAAGCAAATACATCGCTATTATGGTATTTTGAAGCTACATATAGGGTTTCGGGCACACATAGAGACGTATGTATCGTATCTATAGCGGAAAAGGGCTGTATTTTGTTTAACCTGGGTTCGATGAATTTGGCGAAGAAATAATAACATTTTAGATTTTACGACATACATATGTATAATAACGGTTGACGGCACTTTTGCAGCATTCCAAAACGAATACCCGCTAATTGTTTAACCTGAGCCTGTTCAGTCTCAGACAAAAACGCAAATACATCGCTATTATGGTATTTTGAAGCTACATATAGGGTTTCGGGCACACATAGAGACGTATGTATCGTATCTATAGCGGAAAAGGGCTGTATTTTGTTTAACCTGGGTTTGTTAAGTATCAGACATCCCAAAGTAATCGAAACCCACTAATTGTTCAATCTGAGACTGTTCAGTCTCAGACAAAAACATCGCTATTATGGTAGTACTGAGCTACCTAAAAGGTTTCGGGCGCATATAGAGGAGCCTTTATCATATCTAATTGTTCAACCTGAGACTGTTTAGTTTCAGACCAAGACAGAAGACCATATAGAGAAGTACGTATTGTATCTAGAGCAGGGAAGGATTGTACTTAGTCTTTGTAAACTTGACAAATTTGTAGAGGCCTTGTTGCTATGTCTGAATCAGACAACTCGAGGATAGCTACGCCAGGTTTGAAAAGAAGTCATAGTGATAGTCAGGAATCAACATCCCCTAGTTCACAAACTAGCTCCCCTGAGAATAAAAAACTACTCTTAGACTTGGAAACTAGCATAGTCAAAATTGGAGATAATACTCTAACTTTAATTGAAGAAGGACTTCCCCGTACTGTTGGGAATCCACTACTGCAGATTGACCCGATGACGTCATTGGGAGAAGACGGAGATTCCTCCTCTGTACAGGGGGGCTTGAGGCTTGATGGGAGTGCTGAGAATCCGGCACTAAAGAACACATCTGGTCTAGTTTTACAATTTGCACAGGAACAAATTGTATGTTTAAAGAATGACATAGCACAAACAAATTCGGCACAAATGGAGACATTTAAAAAGGTAATTGTAGAAGAATTTGCAAAATTGTTGGATGAACAGAAGGAAGATTTTAATGGGAGATTGGAGAATGTAGAAGATGCCCAGGCAGTTGTTGAAGGCAAATTGAGTGTACAGTTGGGTTTCATTGAGAATAAGAAAGCAGAAAGGAAGAAAGAGATAAGTAGGTTAGAGAATGAAATTGATGAGAAAGCTTCCTGTAAGGAACTTAAAGAACTTGAGAGTACTTTGAGAGGCTTGATTGTATCAATTGAAAACACTGTAGAAAGTCTTGATTCTAAATTTAATATGGAAACTTCCAGACTGACTGCAAGTATTCAGACTGCTACAAGTACTATGCATAACAGAATAAACAAGGAATTCCAAACCTTGGATGGTGCTATAAAGGAAGTAAATAAAACACTCACTGGTGCCATTGTGAAAAATGAAAATGACTTGAAAACTTTGACTAGCCGGGTGGGTGAGAATGTGTTAAAGTCTAGCAAACATGAAAGGGCTGAATATGCCCATGTAGTATCGTCAATGAGAACTGTCAGGCATTGTACAAGTACCCCTGATCGTAATATTGTCGTATATGGTATGGAAACTTACCATGGGCAGAATCTTCTCCCTGTAGTGATGAATCTCTTCAAAAAACTTGAAATAAGATGTAGTGAGGGTGACTTCATTGAAGTTGTTAGAATGAGAAAGAAACTCCTGTAAAGGAAGGTGATAGGCCTCCTCTTGAGAAGGCACCACTATTAGTGTGTTGTAGCAATGCATCAATCAGGGCCACAATCCTATCAAAAAGGTGGAAACTGAAACCTATAGCAGATGAAATGAACACCAAACTAGGTTTCGCCAAGGACGAAAGTAAAGAAATCAGAGATTCAAAACGGTTGGGTAGGGCAATTGTATTTGCTGCGAAAAAGAAGGGCCTAGGAGCCAAAATAGAAAAAGATGGGATTGTAGTGCAGGGAATGCGGTATCACTACACTAAACTAGATGAAGTACCTGATGAACTGAAATCTGATCTATCGTACGGACCTCAGTCAAAACGACCTCAAAACAACGTGAAAAATGATGACATTCGAATGCAGGAGACAGAGCTCGGTATAATCTATCAGGGAACCAATTGTTTCATGTCTAATTGGTACAAATGCAAAATCGAATTTGTTTATAAAGACAAGAAGTATGAGTACAGTAGTGTTGAGCAAGGGTACTTTCATATAAGACTACTAGAGCTCGATCTGGTGAAGGAGGCTCAAACAATACTCTTGAAACATAACCCGAGACAAATCAAAATTGATGGTGATGTGCATAAAATTCCTGAAGGACATCCCTTCATCCAATTCGAATCAACCTTGATGGAAAATCTGTTGAAGGCCAAATTTGGTCAGAATAATCATGAGCGCGACTTATTGTTAAATTCAGCTCCCAAAACCTTGATTGAGGCTACTGGGTCACGGAAGTGGGCCTCAGGGTGGCCTTGGGACCCAAAGAAAAATGGTGATCGATACAAGGCTGGACATCAGTACCCAGGCGGAAACCTGCATGGGCGCTTGCTGATGAAAGTCAGGGACTATTATGCTGCTGCTGGTAAAAAATGAAGATAAATTAAGGTACTTTGGAAAGTGAACTTACGACATTATAGTACCGGTGATACTGACACTAGTATATCTGACACTAGTATATCTGATATTGACAATGGCGGTCCTCTCAGTAATGGTAGCAGGTGATTCCCGAGCCTGTGGAATGGCTAAGTTAGTTCAGGATGCTCTGAATGATGTGGTAAACTATAGGGTGACTGAATGTGCCCGGGCAAGTAGAAATATATCAGCAATACATCAAAAGGTATTGGAGAAGTTGCACACTGGTCATTTTGACCTTGTTATCTTCCTAGCCGGGGCATGTGATGTTACATCGCTAAGACATGTAGATGGTAGAAGGGATGTGTTCTTTCCTTACCCTGATGCACCAACATGCCATGCCACTGTTGCGGTAAGGCTTAGCACTATGATACACAAATTGAAACTGAGATTCCCAGGCACTAAATACATACTGTGTACTCTCTTTGGTATGAGCCTCCAGTTGTTTAATAAAAAGACAACACCTGACCCAATGCAAGATGCTCTTAACAGGAGTATAAAAATGTTAAAAGGGGATGTACAGTATATAAACCAGTTAAACGATGTACCCACATGCAAGGTACATACCCTGTTCCATAAAAATCGTTGGAGCAGGGGCAAAAAGGGACGTAAAGTGGGTAAAGGTCCCAAACTGTCCTGTCAGTATGGGGAAAAGAAAATGAGAGATGGCCTACATGCAAATGAAGTAACCAATAAACAAATTGCATTGAGAATGGCTACGACAATTAAGAAGGTGTTACCTCCACCTGATTTGCACCCTGAGAATCTTGTACCACAAGAAGGTGAGAATGATGATGAGAATGATGAAGACGGCATTCTCTGGGATGAGGTAACAAACCAAATCATGAAAATTTGTTTGGGATGATATGGTTAGTGACGATAGACCCTGACTAGACACTGGGTTACTGAGTCGGAGGGATCAGTTCGCTGTTGACTGAACCTTCATGACCTTTGGGACCCTTATGAACATTTTTGATGTTTCTAAAACTCATAAGTAAATTCTCTGAAATGATAGTTGATTAACATATTATTATAATATTATATTAGTATAATTAAGTAAGGATGTATGTATATGTAAGTATTATTTGAGAAATAATATGGAATGTATAAAATAATTGTATGTTAGAATGCCTATTTTCTTATACTTTCATTTGACTTATAAAAGTCATACCACAGGCTTAGTAAGAATTGTACTAATGAAAGTGTTGTGTGTAGTAATAAATCTTAAGTTGATAAACGGATCAAATATAACCTTCTTTTCTAAACAGGTAAGATGGTGACTTGGGTGTTGGTGATTTTCTTGGGTGCTTTGGAAGATATTCAAAAGAGGTGAACTTAAGGGCACCGTTGTACAGTCAATTGGTTAATATGTGACAATTTTTGGGACCTTCACTTAGAGGTGAGTAAGAACATTATTATTAATCATTAATTTATTGTTAAATAACATGCCTTGTTGATTTTGTACTAATTAATGTTTTACTTATTTTATGTTGTTTTTGTTGGTTTATGTTTTCTGTTTCATCCTTTTTATTTGTGGGTAAGTTAAATGGTATGGACTAAATTAATTGTTCTTTGCCCCTATAATAAGTGTAGTTATCGTTAGGATAAATATGCTTGGATATTTCTAAAAATAATTTTTCTTGAATGTAATTACAATGACTAATTTTTTCTGAAGATGGAGCGGAAATGTTTGCTTGCTTTTTCCTGCCGCTGTAGTTCTCTCTCTTTTTATTCAATATCCCACACAGCACATTTATTTGGGTAGTCCGTGGGGGGTATTCTGGGATCCCAGTTTGGTAACTCTGGGATCCCTCTATTTATTTGTATATATTTCTTATTATCTTTTTCATTGTATATTTTGTATGTCGACTACCACTAGAGTGAATGATTTTTTGGAGATGAAGGGTTTGAAGATGGTGCATTTAAACACGAGAAGTATGTATAATAAAAGATCTGAAATTTTTGATCAATTGAATGGCACTGACATTGTTACAATGAGCGAAACATGGCTGCATGATGACTATAATGATGATATGATACATTGGGAGGGTATGCAACTTTATAGATTAGACCGCAGACGCAAGAAAGGGGGTGGTATTGCTGCCTATGTTAGAGATGATATTATTGTAGATGTAATGATAGATAGGAGCCTGAGTTGCTCAAACAAAGACATTGAATGCCTTGTTTTGGACTTAGATTTTAGAGATGGAAATAAGCTTCAAGTGATTATTGTATATCGCCCACCATCTGGTAAAATGGACCCGTTTTTTGTACACATGTTAAAATTAATGAAGCATGCTGAGAACAACAAAAAAGAACAATGGCTTATGGGAGATATAAACATCAATACTTTGAGAGATAAGCTGCCAAGTGCTGTTAGGCTGTTGGATTTGTGTCGCTTTGAGGGCTATCATAAGTTGATACATCAATGTACAAGACCCTATAAGAAAACTATATCGTGTTTAGACAATATTCTGACAAACTATAATGATGATGTTACCTCAGGGGTTCTAAATTTTATGGTTAGTGATCACCTGCCTGTATTTAGTGTCAAATGTAAAATGAAAGTTAAATATACAAAGAAAATAATGTATATACGTAGGTAAAAAGATTTCAATGAGAATCTTTTTAAAGACTGGTTATGTGAACTTGATTGGGACTCGTTTTATTCCTGCTCTGATCCTGAAGAAGGCTGGAGGATGATTCAAGCACATATTGAAGACTTCCTAGATACCTACTGTCCATGGGTGAGAGTAGAATATGCTGACAGGCGGCATAGGTGGATGACCCCTGAAATAATGAGCCTTATTCATGAAAGAGAAAATAATGTTGGTTTGTTTCTAAAGACTAGAGATGAACACTATCTAATTGTAGCTAGGTCTCTACGTTGTAGAATCAATAGGGCTATAAAGTACTCGAAAGCAGATCAGTCCAAGCGAGCCCTGGAGGATTGTAAAAATAATCCAAAGAAATTGTGAATGGTATATTGAAACCAGAAGTTGATGTTGAACCACCCGAATTGATTGATGATAATGATTTAATCATATCACAGCAAGAGTCTGTGGATTACATGAATACATATTTTTCCAGTATTGGTAAGCAGCTATCTAATGATATGACTGTAAAAGGTTATCCTGAACGCGTTGTTTTCAAGGAACCAGAGGATGTATTTGTACCTAAGCTTAGAGTTGAAAAGGAGCTTGTTTCAATCTACATTGACGAGATTAATGTTCATAAAACATCCGGTATAATGGGCATCAGATGTGATATTTTAAAGTTGGCTTTAAAATTTCTTTTAACACCAATGACTTGGCTGTATCAGTTAAGCTTTGATTCAGGGATCTTTCCTGATATCTGGAAAATTGCTAGGGTAAGTCCTATTCCAAAGGATGGAAACAACAAACTAATCAAAAACTGGAGGCCTATCTCTCTTCTCCCGGTGCCAGGAAAGATTGCTGAAAAAATTATGCATGATCATATAACAGATGTTACTAATAGAGCTGGTACAATGTCAGTGCGTCAATATGGTTACAGACAAGGTTTAGGAACAGGAGACGCTATATTTGCCTTCTTAAACAAATTATATGAAAATAGAGATAGAGGACACTTATCTTGTGCCAGTTATATCGACCTTAAAAAGGCATTTGACTCTGTGCATCATTTATATCTTATTGAAACTCTGGGGGAATTGAGACTGGATGATTGTAACCTCAATTGGTTAATGAGCTATTTGACGGGAAGAAGTCAATTTACAAAAATGGGAAATTATACATCGCAAGTAATGCCAGTTCGTTTTGGAGTCCCACAAGGGTCCGTGTTAGGACCTCTGTTGTTTATTCTTTTTGTAAATGATATTGGTACTGTGCTACAAAATTGTGATTTTTATATGTATGCTGATGATCTAGTTTTACTAACTTCTGGTTGCAGTGCTGATAGGGCCCAAGGAAAAATGCAGAGTGCTTTAGATAGTATACTGCCCTGGTTTATATCAAAAAGATTGACAATAAATATTGATAAGTCCAAAGTGGTCTGGTATGGTAGTAGTCATAAGTTAAAGAGGATGAAAGTACCTTCACTTAAAATTGGTAATACTGAATTAGAGGTGATTGAGAACTATTGTTACCTAGGCCTAAAAATAGATAAGACCTTGAGCTTTAATAGTGCATTGAAGGATCTTAATTCTAAAGTGAGCCATAGACTGTTCAGATTTAGTAAACTGAGGCACAATTTGACTGAAAATGTGGCTCTTACTGTCTATAAAACTACTATTATGTCATTATTTGATTATGCTAGTTTTGTATTTGATGGTGCAAATGAGGACTGTCTTAAAAAACTGGATCGGCTTCAGCTGAGAGGTCTGAAGATTGTTTTTAGGGGTAGGAACTTGTCTGAGGCTGAGATGTATAAATTAGCCGATATACCAACTTTAAAGAGGAGAAGGGAGGTAATGCTACTGTGTTACATGTTTAAACTTGCAAAGAATCCTGAATATCTTGAGAATGAACCAAGGCGGCCTGGTCTAAGATCGGATAACAATGTAAAGTTTAAAGAATACACTGCTCAAAATCATGGTTACAATAAATCACCTATGCATCGTGGTATAACCTTATGGAATAATTTAGGGAGCTGGTACCAGCACAGTAAAGATAAGATTATATTTAAAAAGAGATTATCTGGCATAACTGACCTGACTAAAGTCAGTAAGAATCCTGTTAACATGGATGATTGATATGTTTTAATGAGGGAGCTGTTGTAATGACTACCCCCTCTTGTAAAGTAGGAGCTGTTGTAATGACTACTCTTACTGGACACTGAGTATGTTGCCTAATCTTGAAAATCTATTAATGGTTGTCGTATGGTTATCGTGTGCTGCAATGTCATTGTTTGTGGGAGCTGTTTTAACGACTACACCCATTGACAATCTTTACTGCTTATTTTGCCGGAGTCACTTAATAACTACATACTTCAAATCTTGTATTGTCTTACTCTCGTATTCAATACTAAATGTAATATGTAATGAAGCATGTGTTTGAGCCCGCTTTACCCTGTTATCCTCTGTGTCACTGTTGTGTGGCCATTAAGTCCTATGGTAGTCTTGTTTTTGTGTACATAATACATATATTCTCTACTTGTTTGACCTCATTTCATCATGTACATTCATATATGTCATAATGTGTAAATAACTGGATTTGTAACAGGGGAATTGGATGAGGAATCACCTTTATTGTCATTATCCACTTTTGTTAAATTGTGTCGGACAATAAAATTAATTTTCAAACCTCAAAAAAAAATATGTGCATCAGTCTGAAGGTGTGGGGTTAGGTCACGTAAAAATATGACATCAAGGTCAGTGAGAACTGCTGTAAATGCAAGTATCACATCATTGTGTCCTGAGAGTATAGGAAACAGTGAATGTCCCTTTCCTGTAGCAGCTTCACTGCCTGATAATCTGAAGTTTGTAATATGGAAAGGACGAAGACATGTCTCATACAAATTGACTGAATGTTGATGAATGAAGAATCAACAGATGCTAAAATGATTACTTTATCATTATTCACCTTTGATTTTAGAGTCCTGTAGAAGTTGCCATCTTGTGACAACATATCTTTCCCTATCCAGCATACATGCATATCACCATTCGGTTGCTTGCATATCTCTGCAAATATAGCCATTGGCACATTTAACCTTGAGAATCTGGTGGATGTGAGCAAAAGAAAGATGCAGCCTGGCAAGAGTGTAGCCACCAATAGGAACCCTGGAAAACATAGACCAATAGTTCTAGTAGAGTTTATGTGCCCTTCACCGATTCAATGCTTCTTATATTCCATAATTAGAGAACAGTATCTTGTTGTGATTGTTTCATAAATATCTCGTAATGGTGCATTACATCCTTAGAGTAGGTGGATATTTATTAAGAAAGCTACTTGTGCCATGTTATTTAATGTCATGTTTGATGAAATTATCGTCTTTTATGACATGGTATTTGTCTGCCTATTCAAAGATGATATTTGTTCTTTGTATATGGATGTTAGACTTACACCTTTTTCATTTTGGTTGATTGTATGAGGATATGTAGCAGCGCACTCTACACTACAGTTGCCATGCCGGACTTAAACCAATATATGAAAGGTTGTCAGTGAGTCAAACAGGATTTCAAAGGGTAGGCTAGATCAATTATTAGTTAAAGGTTACTTGTGTGGCCCTGTAAGGCAACCTTGGTACTAAATCAAGTACTAAAATGTTTTCCTTGTTTAGCCACATGTGTTGATTAGTCTGTCCATTACATTGCTCTACATTATGACCCTCAGTTCTATATTGCACTTTAGTCTTATCTCACATCATTTTTGTATTCTTCTTCAACATTGAAATAAAAATCTTATCAAATTAAAAGACCTCACGCATGCATGTAGACTACTAGCTTTACACCCCAGACAAGTACCCAGCCCTGTGGCCCAACTAGTAGTAGTGCTGGGTTCATAACCTGAGATTTGGGGGTTTTAGCCTGGCTCATGTCAACTACATGTATCACGATTTTGCAAAGCTTTTCAATAACCACAGGGAAGCATTATGCGCAGAAGATGTAATTAGCATGGTATTGATCCACCTTAAGTTCATAAGGTCAAAATGATGCAAGTACATTGTATCATTGTATGTAGCACTGGCAAGTTAACCAACAGGGTTCCATGTAAAGAATTTATGGCATCTACAGGCTTAACCTCGATGGTTAGGTGCACATGCTTATTGATCCTAAGGGCTAAGTACATGTATAGTGGACATTGGCTGATCAGGGGTAACAGAGGGTTGAAATGTCTTCAAATCTGCTTCAGAATGCACCATTTAGTGGCTAGATGTACAAAAGTCTGTTAGGGGCCATGCACATTCCCCCTCCAAAAGTTATTCCAGATAGGCTCTAGGACTACATATGAGGGGAGGTCTTGCCATTAAAAAATGACCTAGAGAATGTGTCATCTATTGTTAAAAAAAGCACCAGAATGCACCTTTTGTCCTGGCAGTTTTCAAAATATTCCTTGGGTTAGGTAGTATAGTGCCAGAATGCCTCAGAATGCACCATTTCAAGTCTTTACTTAAATTTTGTTTAATTTAAAAAAAAAACACTGTCAAAACATGCACTCAAAATAAAATAAAATAAAATAAGGAGAGTGTCCTGAGTATTCAGGGAGAGTGTCCTGAGTACATGCGTATTCAGGGTGTGTGTCCTGAGCTGTCAGGGAGAATGTCCTGACTTTTCAGGGAGAATGTCCTGATTATGTAGGGTGTGTGTCCTGAGTGGACAAAACCTGGGTCCTGAGTTGTCAGGAGGTGTGTACTGAGGTGTCAGGGGAGGGTGTCCTTAGTATTCAGGGCAAGTGTCTTGACTGGACCGGGCGTGTGTCTTTTGCAGCCCCCCTGGATGAGGCTTCTAGATGGTGCCACAACTGTACCACCAGACCTGTGTGAAGAGTTCCCCCCCTTCCATTTCACCCCTTCACCCCCCTATCACCTAACATGGCTATTGATTCTTTAGTATTGACACTCAAGAGCCATACACCTGGTTGTGGCTGTCTGTTGGCTTTATATTTTAAAGCATCCCTTGAATTAAGTATAACTATAATCTGATAACTAATTTCAATGCACAGAATGTGCATTATCAAGATTATAATTCTGTATCAGGTGTGCACAATCAACCATAATACCCTGCATATATGGCTTACCTTGCATGTAAGACAGAGCCCTGGACATTCTAGCACAAGTAAAAATCCCCATGTAACCAACCTTTCCTTATCCTATAAAATACATGGAATATTTTCACGTTTTTATAAGCTATGACCTACACACAGGGGTTTTATGGGTATATATGAATTTCAAGATTATCTGACTGGTCAAGTAGTATTATTAGTATTACATGTCAATAATGGTGTGTTAACTACGAATTACCCTGACTTTGTGGTTGCAATATTGACCTATGATATGTGTTGATTTAACAATTTTGTGAAATTCTCTTTGCTTTTAACGTATAGTTATACAGCAATTGCCTCTTAATAACTGTTAGAAATGCTCTGTTTTAGGTGCCTATATTGTATTTACTTAATAAGTGCCGTGTCTTTCAATGAGTGGTGGTCTCGAATTAGAGTCAGAGGTAGCCAAGTATTCCAACTTTTGAATGTTCTATGATTTCAGGCTTTGAATAAGCACTTATCTTGAATTAGTGCCAGGATAGAGCCTGCTTGAAATCTATAAGCACCCCTGAGCTTGTAATATAGATTGATCTAGATCCAGAGGCATGGGAGGCATTTCTTCATGGGGGGACCAGACAGTATTAGGACTATACCCCCATTCTTTGTGATGGGGGGCGTGGGGTCCAGGGCCTCACTCCTTTCCAACTCCCTAGGGTTCGGAATTATCACGAGTTTTGCTCTGTCAACTGTCAAGTTTAAAAAAATGACAGTTGACAGAGGAAAATATCTTGTCTGCTGTCAACATGATATTTCACCTGTTAACTGTTAAATTAGAAAAAAAAATCTGTTGTGAACTGTCAAATTGACAGTTGACACGGGAAAATATCATATTGACAGCAGATTTCTTTTCGGCTTTGACAGTTGACAGGTTAAATTAATTTCAGGTTTGACAGTAGTTTTTTATGTTCAATTTTATGTTGTTTCCATATAACGAATACAAACGTTCAAGTTGGATTTTTCAAGGTGTGGCCCTCCACGGCTTCCGAACTATGCTGCATTCCTGACCTTGTACTGCACCTGTGGCTTGTGAATTGTTGGTTTAGTACTCTGCAGGCTTTGTGCCTGTCCCCATTCTCTTTCTGTCTGTCTATTTATCTCACTGTCTCTGTCTGTCTCTGTCTCCCTCTTAACCCCCTCTCCTTATTCCTCTCTCATTAATGCTAAAAAGGTGTACCCCTGAAATGAAATACCTCCCCACCCTTTGCCCCACCTCTCCTTCCCCGAACCAAGCCTGATAATGCCCGTCCCGGATTATCCCTCACACACAATCCTCTATATCTAGAAATATGAAGACATGGGTTTCCATGGCAACATCCAAAAAACTGCTGTTCTATGTGTCATCTTCAACTATTACCCATATCATCAGTATAACAGGCCATATATGAGTGTCTAGTTGAACCATCTTACGCCATGTCAGGCATGGACGATACATTTGTTAATATTTGAATTTAACCATAATTATGTTAGTACAACATTGAATCAACATTTTCTGATTAGTTCAGCCATTTGCTCAGCCATTTTTCAATGTATCAGAGTGCTGTGGCCAATACAATGTTAGTTCTTTTCATTTTTTATACCCCAGCCAATGCTTATGTTTATAATCAGTCAAGTCCTATGGTACTTCTCTCATTACACTCTAGAGTTTGCCCCTGGCTCCTCCCACCTCCCTTTATCCCTAGTTTAATGTATTTCATGGTAAGTGATCTAAGTACATTTATTCCATGACATGCCTGATGGGGGATAGGTCTGAGTCATCCATATGCATGGTGTGACTGCACATGCCAGGGCAATGAGAATCATTTCCTGTCTACTAATATCCCATCTGGCCAAAATCACGACAATAAAACTCTGTCTTAAAATGGATTAAACTATAAACCTGACATAACTGCTATTGTCCCTGTTTTGACGGGGTTTCAACTCTTTATGGTGTATATATGCCATTTATATTTGATGTGGACCTATATCAAATCACCAATCTTGACATAAAAATTTGTCTTGTGATACATGTCCATGCTTATCTTATGATACATGTTCATGCTTATTATCAAATACCTAGGTCCACTATATCTAGCTGGAGATATGCTTATCCACTTATAATTATTTACTTAATTGTTGTAGTCTGAAGTATTGATCCAAACCCTTTAAAACTGTACACCTGGCACTATTTCAATGATAGAAATACAATTCAACAAATTGCGCTGTATACAAGACGCACGATGGTGAGAACAGTGCACCTAGGACCATTGCTAATACCTAGGTCCCAGGTTATCCAGTGGGGACACCATTGCTTGATCTGAAACTCTACGGGATACGCACTGATAAGAACTAGCTTAATGGGTGCCGGGTGTTATGTGATGCCTCCTAAAAAGTCTGCATTGAATGAAGAGAATTTTCTCAGTGGTCGATAATGCATCCCGCTACTTCCATAATTGAGTCATGTGCCATTGTATAAATCTAAATATGAGAAACCTGCCTATACATTAACATTGTTAACCCTTGATGGAGCACATGATGCCTGTAGATTCCTTTAAATAGCAATCATAATAGCCTTATCCCTCCAGAAGGGTTAAGAAGACATTGGGAAAATATAGAACAGAAAACTAAGCTATGTTTCACGAAGAAAGACACTGGTTGGTGTTTCTTCCCTAATGGTATAAAAAGAATATATAACAGTCAGTATTTGTATTTATGCTTACAGCGGAATTTCACCTTTCTAATCATCTCATCAGTTTGCAGTTGACATTGGTAGCTAAAATAAGTATTTAGAACTGCCCAGCCAGCATTTGCACATTGGCCCCAGATGCGTACCCACTGGCCTTTCTTGACAAGCCAAAACAGGGTTCAAGCTCCAGATTATAAATGCCTGGGCTGCCGGAGGGGAAGGTGGGCTCACCAAGAACCAACTATCAGAACTGAACCCAGCTGGGTCCCACCTGTAGGCCCATGCATTTACCAGCTTGAACCCACAGCTGGGCTAGCGCAAAAAGCCCAGTAGGTACCAATATGTGGCCCATTTAGAAGTGCTGGCTGGTGTTAAGCCCTGGGAGACCGCCCCCCCCCCACCCATTCCGGTTTAGCATGACTCAATGAAAAAATCTGATATACATCTAGTACCGGTAGTTAGCTGTTTGTTTACCATGTCACCATGACAGAAGGCATATCAACATCTAGAAATAACCCATTCTAGTGCGGTCTAGGTTTGTAAAATATATTACTTTGTAATGAGGTGATACTCAGCATGCTAGGTTTTATCCCAACTGAATAAACAGCTAAAGCCCTGTTTAAGGAGATAACCCTCTTTTAGACCCAATACACGTGACCCTACCATTAGGTTGTATCTATTTCATGGTATTATTGATACATTTTTCCAAAAATGCCCCTACCTTTACCCCTAAAAATATGCTGTAACATGATTATATGAACAATATACATACTTTTAATCAAAGGCAGCAGGTTATTCCATGGGAGTGTGGAATACAGAGATCCTAGGTTAAGCCTATGGGGATGTTGTATTTCACTACATTTATCATAAAATGAAGTACAATTGTATCAACACCAATAGATACAGAATAATTGTGCTAGATAATGTTATTCAAACTGTAGAGATTTCTTTCACTTTTATTGATGTCACAATCACAGGCCAGGGTGAGGGTGTCTATTATTTTGCTAAACGAGTCCACTTATAAGTGTGTTTCCCTCCAACTTAAAGACAGGAGTTTCCACTGTCGTTCCATATGCTAAACTGGCCTGCACTATTGGTGCGTCATTGTGGCCACAGGCTGACGGGAACTGTGTTGGGAGAGTGAGCCAGGTGCTTAGTTGTTGTATATTAAAGAAACACTCCTCACTCTCCCCCCACGGTTCCATTCAGCCTGTGATTGTGGCTGCCTTAACTCTTCCTTTACCGATTATGCATTAATGTGTAGTTAGGGCCGATTTTGGCTGATTTTGAGTGGACTGTTACTTCCTCAAATCCCCTGAAATTCTTAGATTTTCTTCCTGGTCCCAGGTGGAGTTGGATATTCCACAGAGCCCAAAGAATTAGTCTCTGCCTCTAGATCTATAATTATTTAAGCTAAAAATCATGAAAAATGTCAAAAAGTAATATATTTTTTGGTGAAAATTGACTTTGTGTGATCAAATGAGATAAAGATTTTAAGTGTATTTTGATACATTATTGGATATTTTGGCTGGTTACCATGGCAACATATATGCTACATTTTCTAAAATTCATTATTTACCCTAATTCACGAAAAAAAAATGATACTTCCTACAATATGCACTTAATTTCATCACAGTTGATACAAGGAATGCTGAGATATTACAATTTGAAGTTTGGTTGAAGGATCACTTTTTCTAATGAGAATCCCACATTATGATGACATTTATCGGTAATCAATGTAAATAAAGAAATTTGGTTCTTGCCCATTCTGATCAACTACCCAAACTTTCAACAGTTTCTGAGAGGTCATGCCACACACTACAACCAGAAATTTGTCCTAAAATACTCTGGTAAAGGAAGAGTTCAGGTGTGTTCCAAAGCCTTGGGATTGCATGTTATGCCCATATCAACGATTATCGCAACTATTGAGAGTTACCAAGGTATATAAAATATATCCTGTGATTTTCTAGGACCCCTATATGGGGCATTCCAAGAAACAATATTTTTGGACCTTTTTGGCTTCAGTGAGCTACAGTAAACAATTTAGAGCACCCTTCTACCTTATTCAGTCATATTTGATAGAAAGCATCTGGAGCTTCAAAAAAATGGCAAATTTGCATTCTTCGACCTTTCATTGTGGCAGATATTGAGCGTCAAAGGTAAAAAAGATTGCCCAAATTTTTTCAATTTTGGACCATTTTCTCAGATTTTAAAGTTATATTTATATTGCTTAACTAAGCACTTCTAGAAGACCAAAAACTATTTTTTGCCTTAGTAGGAGGTCCTATCCAACATTCCCATATAATTTAAAGTTGATATGACTCATAATTTGTTCAAGGTCCCTCTTCCTATCAAAAAAGACACGTTTACTTCTCATCAAGCCCATATCATATATATAAACTGACTACCCTTTTAAAATACCAGCTTTAACCTTCTTGATATCCACCATCAATGGGGTTCCTATAGGGTTCTATTTGACAGATAGGGTTCTATAAATTCCAGATCACCATAGGCTTGGAAGCTATTTTCAATTCTGGAGGAGTGACTCACGCTGAATTGGCCCAATTAAGCGTGGCTCACAAAAAGTGAATGCTCACCAGTCTAAAGAATCATCTTGTATAGTGCTATACTGTTTCCTATTCCTTAGAAGACATGTTTGGGAGGTTAAAAATAACAAAATGATTTAATTTTTTGTAAGACCTGCCCAGCAAAGTGTCGGAAGTGTGCCTAAAAAAGGCCAAAATCTATTTTCAGTGAGGGCCTTCCTGAGCTTCATAGATAACTTATAACTGTGGCATGTACTGGGAAAAGGGGCCTTATTGCACCCTGCACTAAGACCCCTTTTCGCAGATCGTGTCACAACTGGCAAAGGGCAATTGCTTTGTGTAGTAGACACAATCTAAGCTATGGTAGTATTGTTGGAGCCAAATTAGGGTCAGATCCAATCATATCTTGATGTAGTTCTGGTGTTCTCTAACATTTTGTGAGTTTCGTATGGTTTTACGCCACAGGCTATAAAAACTGACCCATTTGAAGTTGGTGACTTGAATCAACCTTTCTATAAAGCCAACATATAGGGCTTTCCATAAAATGAAGTGTTATTAAGTAATACTGAGTTTGTTAATCCATCAAAAACTGAATTGCCCCATATATAAGCAGAATTTCTTTTTCTACAAATAAGGCTTCACGGTTCTGGTTAGTTTAAGGAAATCTTCAGGAATGCATTGCCATCTCAAAAATGTTTATATAGTAAATATTGTGATAAAGCAGGTGACCTTTTTTTTGCAATTTAGATAAGGATGCCTTTTAGTTGAGGCATGCATATTTTAGGATGGGAAAGTGAAGGAACTTTCCTTTTCCATCATATCTATTTACTCTTAACTGAGTAAGAGGGACTTTTAACATTAAAACAAATTGGCATTTGGGATATGAACTTAAGACTGTGTTCTCTCAATTGTTCAAGTAGTAAGATGTAATGTCTTGTTCTTGGATTGCAAAAGTTCCTTTAGTGCCTGAGGGTCATATCTCTTTGTTTTTATGGTTCAAAGTGTGTTTGGGACAACGTTAGAGAATGGGTAGTGTAACTTTGACCTAGTTAAATCTAAATTCCTCCCTTGTCTTACATATGAAAAAAAGACACCTGAAAGCCCATAGCAGATGACTTAGAAATGAGCTGTTAATTTTGGGTCCAGGATTATGTTTTACCTTGTATATCACTGCTCGCAAATGGCAAAACAAACTCTGTCTAGTCAAAACATTTTCCTTATAGAATTTGTTTCTCACAAAGGTACTCCTGGGCACATATGCATTCATACTTACAGGGTTGTATTGTATAATTGATAATTTAACTGATGTATATCTGAATATTCATGTGAGGAGATGTGATATTGGTCAGTCTCTGAAGAGCGTAAGTGTAAATCTAGCTAAGTAGAACCCCAGCTTATTTGCTCACTAGTGCCCAACACAAATGTCCACTACAGGTTATCTGAACCTTTTATCACTTATCTAAGGCTTGGTAAGGTGGACTACAGAGTGGCAGATTACAGAGATAAAAGGCCTAGCCTGGACAGCCCATATCACTCAGTAACCAACTCTTATCTATTTTAACCAAAGAACATTCACCATAGAGTGTTGAATAAAACTTCCCAATACAGTGCAACATACTGAATAGATGTACATGTATATTTGATATTTCTATTGAAGTCTATGGCTCTCAATGCCTCTAGGTATTGCTGTTCAAAATTACGTTCCACATTGACAGACTGTTTGACAGTAGGCTAACTGATCCCATATTGATACCCTGCCTGTCGATCTATCTATCAATCATTTGGGACAATATTGTTGATATTGAATTCCTAATATGTACTACACTTTTAAAACTTCTTTCATGCACTATGTGCAACTTTAATACAAATCCAACCTTCTTAGGTATAATTAGATTAATTCTGTAGTTCTGGACAATATAGGCACTTTGTCTATCTCAGCTATGATCATGAATAGCAACCAAAAACACATTATGACTTTCTAATTTAACTATCCCAATTTCCATATAGGACTTTTTTCAATTTTAGACAAGAGAGTATCATACATATATTAAGAACAATCAGATTTATAAATCTCAAAGTGTATCCTTACCTTGTTAAAATGTTTAAGCACGTCCCACGACCAGGTGAGGTGATCTCCTGGGCACCAGTGGTCTTCTAACATTCAGTCACCTGACCAAAGTGATACCAGAGAGGCTGGCTAATGCACATGTACAGGTACCCAGGGAGCCAAGAGGGTCAGGGGTGCAGGGTCTGTTGTCAAAGGTTGATGTGTTTTTTTCAATAAGTAGTACCCATAACTAGTTGATTCTATTTGGCCAACTTTTCTGGAAATCCACATGGAAAATATGGTGACCATTTTGAATTTTTGGCATACTAATACATAGATTAACTAAGAAGATTGATATTAGTGTGGCTATAGTGATTCGGGAGTCATAACAGTTCTGATCTCGGAATATCTGTCAATATTAGGTAGGTACCACTACTTCAAAACTGCATGCCATGTGAGGAAGTCCTGAGCTTGGTTGAGAGATCGGAGTTGGAATACCTGGTATTCCTGTAACACAACTATAGGCATCAGCATTAAGATTAGCTAGAGTATACATGTCATTGGATGATTCCTAATTATCCAAATACTGATATCTAGGATCTAAACACTGTATCAAGAATTAATGGGGTTGATACCCTCTACATGTATATGAGTCGACATGATGCATGGATGAGTTTGTTTGTTTAGTTTTACATCCGGGAGCCATCGAGGAACTCAGACATTCAAGCATGGATGAGTAGACTCTCCATGGCTGCAGTCATATTAGAGTATGTAGAACCTAAAGGGTTATTGCCTTCCCTGTGTTGTGTTGGATTAAGAGGTAGCCACGCCTTCAGGATTACTTTATGTATGATTTCTTTTTTTTTTTCGTTCTTATGCTGTGGTACGGAGCTGGTATTCCTAGACAAAAGGCATGGGCATAAAGGCAATATCCTTTGTCTCAAGTGGAACACACCCTGAAGCAAACAACCAAGCTGCTACATCTGTTTGTTTTAATATGTGCAACTGCCTTTAAGCAAGAATATTCATTTGATTCAATTTGGCTGTTAATCAACTCCCAAAGGGATTTGGGCTATCCCTAGCCCTTATCAAAAAAGTGAAATAACCATTTTTAAATTACATCTTTTGATAGGGGCTGGAGCAAACAAATGGTACCACTGAAAAGAAGGAGTTCCCAATTTTCAGACAAACGCATGATATTATTATCTTGTAGAGGCACAAACTAGCATGAATTTCCAGGAGCTTGAATATGGGTGACATGGTGAAAATTGAATACTGGAGATATATCTTTTTCCAGTTATAATCATTAAGACAATCATTCAAAAGAGAGCCATTTTGATGGCAGAATGGCCTGAAATCAAAGGTTCCCTTAACATAAAGCAATGGTCTGGATATCAAGTTAAAGCTGGGAAGAAGGGCTATTTGAGCATATAATTATCATGGCCATATCCTAAAAAATCATCCAACTGGTTGCCATGGAAACCTTGCTAGAAATTTGGTGAATCAGCACTTTGTCCATGGGAGCTTAGATCTGAAGCTTTGAAGCACTTGGAGAGGCAAGTTGTCTGTGAGTGTGATAAGTAGAGAACTTGACCGCTTGACTTTGTTAACATATTGTATATTATACCATTCATAGGACATCCATTATTGCTCACTATGCTATACCCACCTATAATGTATGCAGTAGTTCCACACCCTGCCACTAGGGGTGGTACACCTGATGGTCAATGGGTATATTCAGCCAGGTGCTAGTACACCTGCCAGCATTACCAACTAGCTACTCGCTGAGTTAACATCTCTGAGTGAGTAATAGATGTTTAACGCCATTTCGACAGCTAAGGTCATATTCATGGCAAGAACGACATTACACAATTTCACAGAGGAATGTGTCAGTGCCCGCGCATATGTGCACCACACACATCCTGAGGGGATAGGAAAGATGAGAAGTAGACCCTTTTAAGTGGGCTAGGGAAGCCCATCATTCTGATAGAAAGTTGGACTGCAAAGATATAATATAGTAGGGGGGCACGTAAACCAGACCTGTGGATCAAATACAATCCTAAACATAATCTTGTAATATTTTTGTATCACAATCTATATTTAAACAATGTTTAGAAAGATATTATGCTTTGCAAAGGTGCTTAGATTCTCAGGATTCTTAGTTTCATTGTTTTATACTGATTTCATGAATTGTCTTGATATCTGTTTCCATGAGAAACATACATCTATGTCTAGAGCTAGGCTTGTGAACGCTTTTAGGTTAAGATTGATGTAATTCATGTCCACTTCCTTGAGGAGATTAGTAAGCCTTTGTCTTCAGAGGACAGCAGGACAGCAGCATTGTGCAATCATGTCGTCCTTACTGTATTCAATACATTATGCCAGAATTAGAGACTCAATAACAAATACAGATTGCCTGTCTAAAACATCTAGAAACATTTTCTATGAACAACAAGGATTCCACAGATGACATGTTATCAGGATCGACCTTCTTTATGAGAAAGTATTTGAAAATACTAGTCATCAGTAGTCCATCATATCCTTTCTTTCAAACCAATAAGCTTCAATCTTCAATTAGAAAATACTGATCATTCAATGGTTAATATCGGACCAGCACCAGAGTGCACAATGAGGTGTTCTATTGTAAATTTCTCGTTTTGACATTTGAATGTTGAGGATTGATATTCATGGATTAAAGTCTTCTGTTCTTTTGTAGCAGCAAGAGCTATTGTAATTCGTGATTGGAAGTGTGACTTGAAAATAGGTTCCTTTCAGTAGGCAGTGCTACATTTTGGACATCTGTGGGATTAAAGTTCCACAGTAAATTGAAAAGCGTCATTGCCACTCCACCTCATAATACAAATGCCAAAGGTCTCAAATAAATCATGTGTGTTGGGAATCTCGCTATTTATAGAAACAGCAACATGTGAAAAAGGGTAGAGATTCCATATTTGTACCGAGAGCCATAAGAGCTCAAAAAAGGCACAATGCTTCCAAGCTCTTGTGTTTGACAACTATCATATTCATGTAAGAAGGAAACAATACAACTGGGTGTTGTTCCTTCAGCCGACTGTTGCCATACATTTCCTTCAGAAAATTGGGCCGCAGAGGCCAAGTGGACTATTGGTATAACATTGATATTCATCACTTTCACTGACATCCAGCTCTCGATATTTGTGTTGTTCCATCTAAAACATTCACTAAGCACTTTACTTGCAGTACACCGGTGTAATATTATCTTCTGGAAGGTTTTCAACATCTATAGACATACCATAGATGGTGTGATGTGACCTTTGCTGAACAATGGGGCTCACATGAGGTTCCCTATGGACGCCGGTGACAACGGCATCACATACTTTGAGGCAGCTTATGACACACTGATGACCTGCTTAAGGCCACTGATCATGGCCGGCTCTATATTCCTATAGAGGAAGGTCATGTGACTATTCCTCCTCTATATATATATCTAAACAAAATAAACTAACCGCCATCAGTCACTGATGGATAGCATGGGGACAGTATCCTTAGGGAGTGGTCATTATTTATCAACAGGGGGGTGGTGGGTTTTCGCGCGGACGCGCAGAATTTTTTACACCCCCCCTCGACGGCAGTCAAAATTTTTAGCGCCCCCCGCGCCAGAGGCGCAGAGAGTTTTCGCGCCTCTCTTTGATCTATAGTAGCGCGCGGGTTTTTTTCCTAAAAAGAGGGTGAATTTTTTTAGCCCCCCCTCAAGAGGGGTCAAAATTTTTTTAAGCCCCCCCTCGGGAGGGGTCTGAAAAATTTATGCCCCCCTCAAACCCACCCTCCCCCCCTGTTGATAAATAATGACCACTCCCTTAGGGTCCAGGGCTCTCTAGTTCTAATAGATCTTAAAGTTTGTTATCTCGGCTCACATTTAAGCCCTTATCTTTTAGATTTCACGATCACTGCACCTCGAGGGGTGACCGAGGGGTGATCAGAGACTGCCATCACTGTGTATGATGTCGTGACCTCATGACCTAATTGGAGTCAGAACGAGGCTAATCGTCATCACTAGCCTGAAGCATGGCATCAGTGCGTCGTCACCTGCCTCGAATCATTGATGCCATCGTCACCCGCATGCTATAGACACCTCTCCATAGGGCCGGCATGAGTGTCCTAAATTCACATATGGGGAACCAGAAACATTATAGAGGGGACAGAGGAAATAAAGACACACACACACACACACACACACATATATATATATATATATATATATATATATATATATATATATATATATCAGTTGAAATACCAGTACATGTAGTTGCCTCATTCAAAACTAGGCGAGATTCTTTATTGAAGTAATCCTTCCTCTTGTAAAGCTACCATAAAGGTCCATGTAGAATGCCTTACATCAATGTTGTTATCCCAGTGACGGAAGATTAATTCACAGTGGTAGTATTTATATCACCCTGTAAGATAGTAATAGGGCATATTGATGTTTTTGGCCCTTGTAATGGCTTAACATAGATATGGATGTGTTGCTCTTTTTATATGCAGTTGCACGGAAAAAGTGTCATACATCAGTAGAAAAAGGGTAGTATCATAATGAGGGATCGTTACATTCGAATAGTCTCAAGGTACCCTAAACGAAGCACAAATTGTATTTTTCTACCGAGCGTTTTTGTTAATATCAAATATTCAAATCATTCCTGAAAGGAGTGTTGAAGATCTCACCCATTTCCAGAAGAAAGGTCCCACGCATTACTCAGCGCACACAAGGGAGAGACAAAAATACATTTCCACTTTTCAGGAAATGGATGGTCACATTTTATCCCTTTACTGAGAGGACATTGAACAGCGTAATCCATGATCATATGGACTAAGAAAGATTGTTAACACACAGGGTGGTGAATCATCGAATGATTAGAATACATTTTTTAGTCTCTTCCATTTCCCTAACTTTTAGTAATGATTATAGCCCTCATCTATAATCAAACAGATAGAATCAGTAGCATAATGTGTGATTCGACTTTCCTAAAACATATGAGTACAATGATGTTTCAGTCTGGCTGAACTGTATGAATTGAAATATGATGGTAAATGAACGGCATGTTAATGCATTTACCTTACCTGACTGTCACTTAACTAGGATAATTGTGTCATATGGTATGGATCTTACCTGAAATAGATGTGAAGTAAAAGCATTCATAGATGATTCAAACGATATATTATACCACAAGGTGCAATCATACAGACAGATGAGTCGCTCGATATGGATGAAGAAAACCCCATTAAAAGCGTGTCCTTTAGCATTTAGATATTCTTCATTGGCTGATTAAGAGCCCACTATCAGACATAAAACACTACAGGATTTTTCTTCTATCCATTCCCAATTAGAAACCTATTTTTGTCTGACATATCTGTCACAGCAGTTAGCAAATGTGCCATCCCCACAAAATTTTGTCCTGTTGCTGTCCTACTTTTTCATTAACTTTAGCCTTCATTTTATTTTAAACAAGAGAAAATCACAATTAAAGAAGTCCATGGAGAATGATAGGCAGACACTGGCGTGAATTAAATCTGGAGATAGTGTGTTCTTGAAACTGACTGCTACACTCAAAATCTAAAGAGAACAATAAGATCATCAACTTAACACAACAATGGTTTTCTTAGGAATCCCCTTACCTGTATAAAAAATCTAGCAGCAGCTGAGTAAGGCAATGCAAAGCTATGCGAGCTAACAGTGTTTTAGATAAACTATGAATATACGATATGACATTAATTATAGAAAATAAAAAGAATAACTTTGAAAAACTCAATGTGAGTACAATCTAAAGTCAGGTAATTGAATCATTATGTATACCCTTCTAGAATATATTATTTTGTCATTTAATTTTAATTCATGTCAGGCTACTTCGTACCAATTCTCCCTTCGAACTGGGAAGATTAGCAATCAATATTTGAATTACATAATTACAATAAAAATAGACAACAAATACCTCAATTTCCTTTAGGCTGTTATAAAAGAAGTTGACCACACGGGATTATTTACAAAATGAAATGAAAGAGTCGAACTGAAGGAGGTGACAAAGAGGCCACCTAACAAAGAGCACTCTGTCTCACTCAGTCCCAGGGTAGATTTAGCAGATGCAGCATTTTCATTGCTCATAACAATCTATTGTCTACTCCTTTCAAGGCAACCCATACCCACTTTGTTCACAACCCTGGATAAAGCTTTAGACTTTATAGAGAGAAATGATTTATCACAATGTAGGAACCAGTTCCTTACAATGCTGGATGTGGACATCATAAACCTGGCTGAAATCAGTCAGAGTTGTCCAATCATTGATTGACTATATAAATGCAGTCGTTCGTCTCGTTAAGTTAGATTAAGTAATCATAACGAAGAGAGAAAAAGTTTCCAGGTAGGCAACCAAGCTTTTATTTCATAGCTTTTGTTACATACGATCACGGCCTCAGAGGACTACATGCTACTAGGGCATTCGGTTACCCTTTCGGGTAACGACCTACATCTCTTCAGCATGTACTTTGTAAAATAATAATCCACTAATTGCCAGCTTCTTGTTATCACTCTGTTCATATAGTGGCTGTAAATACCCATAGCTAGATATGACATGAGTAAAGGGGATGGTGTAACTGTGGTGGAAGTATAGTAAAAGAGTCCCCGTGTAAAACCATTGATTTTACAGAGGTATGTATGTGTAGGAGGCAGGTTTTAAAGGGTCCAGGAGCACTAGACTGCATCCCATGGCGGGCCCTGAGTGTTTGGAAAACTGTAGAACAGCCCATTGAATATGCCTACACAGTAGTGATTATGTTTATAGGCAGTTTTCCAATTGTTATTATTAAGACCTCATTAAATCATTCTTTGAGAAAAAGGGAAATGACCATTTTATCTTATCTTGTGTGCCCAACTGAAGGCTTTCTCTTGAAAATGATGATATTAAAAAGAAGCATTATTTAGACAATAAAGATTGATGGATTTTTTCTTTCATTAAGTCTTCGTCAGAAACCTCTTATAATTCCCTTATGAAACTTGTTATTCTGAAAGTACACATCTCCTGCATTAGTTTGATGCCTCCTAGACCTGTATGTTCTGCCCATTGCTAGACATAGAATGTTTTTGTTTGCTGTTGCTAGGCAACATAGCATCAGACGGAAAAATCAATGGCCAATCACCTTCTAGACCTGTCTGTTCTGCACGTTGCTAGGCATAGAATGATTGTGTTTGCTGTTGCTAGGCAACATAGATGTCACATGGAAAAATAAATGGCACCAATAGAATCCCCAAGGTCTTATTAGGAGGGTAGGCATGGTCAAACACCTCCTAGGCCTGTCCGTTCTGCCTGTTGCTAGGCATAGAATATTTTTGTTTGCTGTTGCTAGGTAACATAGATGTCTGATGGAAACGTCAATGGCACTAATAGAATCCCCAGGGTCTAATTAGGGGGGGTAGGTATGGTCAAACACATACTTGACCTGTCTGTTCTGTCCGTTGCTAGGAATTTGTATGCTGTTGCTAGGCAAAATAATAATAATAATAATAATAATAATAATAATAATAATAATAATAATAATATTATTATTATTATTATTTATTATTATTATTATTATTTTTATTATTATTATATTATTATTATTATTATTATTGTTTGTTAGGTTTAGAAAGGCAACTTAAGATTTTCTAATTTTAAAAAAAAATGGACATTAAAATAAGACTTAAACACGTCACATATTTTTAAAGTTTTTTTTTTTTTTTTTGCCCAAACCTAATAAAAATGTTTACAAAAGTTAAAACTAGGGGTTTATTTTTGTCAAGTGGGTATGATGCCACAAGAATAAATGATGGTACCTCTTCAAAATTATATCCTTATCATACAGATCATACTGTAAGCACTTGATTTGTTATGTGTATGTTTAACAGTTTTACTGAAGTAATATCCCAAATACTATTATTAGCGATTTATCTTTAAATCCTCAGAAAGATAAAATGGCATTGTTCCAGTTCGATATTGCACATGTAAGTCCAGCCATCCCCACCACTCAGATAGTGAACAAGTAACCAATGGATAACTCATGACGCGTTCGACCAATGGTATGAAACAGAAGAAAGGCTGTACTTGAATATTGAACAAGTAACCAATGGATAACTCATGACGCGTGTGTGTTAGTAAAGGATAATGACACGAGCCGAGTGTTATTAGCCTTTGCTAACACACACAAGTCATGAGTTATCCATTGACTACTTATTTTATACCACGAAACCAATAAATAATCAATAGAATACCAGTAAATTCAATTTGAAAACAAAAATTATTCCCCCTCCCCGGGACTCGATGCCAGCCATTGGTACATACACCTCGGCGCCCGGCAGCAGACAGCGACAGCCCCGGTCTCGGCTAGGCTTTGTTTGAATGCGTCTTGCGGTTATGGCAGCGGCACAAGGCGAAAAATAGTGTTTGTACATGATCAGTACATACACCTCCTCGCCTGGCAGATGACAGCGACAGGGCACACGGCGAAAAAAGACGCGACCCTGCCGCGGACCTCTCACGGCTGAGCGCAATGTGCTAACCGCTAGACCACCGCGTCTCCTCCTTCTGCACCCGGCAGCGGACAGCGACAGCGCGCACGGCGAAAAAAGATGCTTCTCGTGGTTATGTTTGTGTAGAATACACCTCGTCGCATGGCAGCGGACAGTGACAGCGCACACGGCTTTGTATCATAGCAAGACGTGGTTCAATCCAAGTGTATCTCGTCAGTCCCTGTGGGGCAATGCATAGGGGTTGGACTAGGAATCTTAGGTTGCAGGTTCGAGCCCTACCATGGCAATGAAATAGTCTGTTGGTTTTAACATGTAACATATGACATGAGAGGCATGCGGTTATCCTGGATGACCGCACACCTTACATGGATAACCACACGCCTTACATTGATAACCGCATGCCTTACAAAATTGATGTTACAGCATATAGGGTGTGCAATATCAACAGATATGTGGATGGGAATAGCCACCAAAAAGCACTGGGTAACCCAGAAATCGTGGTATAAACTTGATTATGTCCCTATCCGCAAACAACCCCTCCTCCCACCCTCATAACCAAGTAAATGGTACATTACAAGTAAAGGGTCATTATGAGAATGTCATATACGAGTTAGAATTGGGTCAGACATAGCATAGATTAGAATACATGGAGGGTTCTTTTTTTCAAATTATATTATCATTTCCACTCATTCAACTAATCATCATTCCTGAGAGGCAAGGGTGGGTTAGTCATGTTGGGTGGGACTGATGAAATTGGATGACACCATTCCCTGCTTTTCTTTCATTTTCTCCAGCATACCAGACCACTTTCCTACCCATCCCTACATACATTTCACTAATGTTTGCATTAAACCTTAAAGAATATCAAAATGTGCCCTTGAAAAAGGAAAGAGAGAAAAACATATTTTTCGGTATGACTTTTCTTTTTCAATCTGGTTTACTAAATAGAAAAAGTACTAAACATGAGTGAATTGTCATTATTTTGGGATAGATGAGTGTCCCTATTTTTTTCTCTTTTTTAAAGTGCAGTTAATCCTGAGCAATCATATTCAACCATATATCATCCTATACCTATGCACTTTTGTTATCAACGGAGCCCCTTATATGTTTCTACATCTGAAGGAATGTTATTGTATCCGCAGGGATGCCCCTTTACCCACAGGAATATTCTTTGCAGGAATTCTTATTTGTATGTCCTATTATGGGCTCCGTAGTTATCACCCACTATACAGGGCTAAACACCTGAAATGTTTATCTTTTGAATACACGTTTAAAACCTAATATGTGCAGAACGGATGTGTTTGAACTATAAACACCTAAACACTTGGATAACTAGGTGTTTTGGTGCATAGTAAAAAGATGTGTAAGTTCAATAATAAATGTTTAGAATCCAATAGTGTTTAGTTGTAAATGTTCAAATTTCATATGTGTGTAGGAACTGCACATCATTTGGATGACAACCGGTAATCTGTACATCATCAAATAACTTATTTACAGTGCTAAAAGAGGGTGCCCCGATCTTTCTCTGAACATTTCTCTATGAAATGGCTAAAACCATTACTTTTAGAATTCTGGGGTATTCATTTGGGATTTTACTTTCGGAATGGAATGACTCATTATCTAAGTTTATCTCTGTATCCGCGTATGTTATCTCCACAGTTAAAATAATGAGACCAGGCACACGAGCCACTATCATGGGCAGATCCTGAAAGTTTGGTACTGAGGGTCTCGTCACAGTCACGTTATGCAATACCATTCAGCTGATAAGATATATTGGTCCTGTTTTTCTTGCTTGAAACTCTCCAATATTTTGTATGTTATCCAAGATTTCTCTTCTCCCTATGCCAATCAGATATATTACGTTAAAAAAATGACAATATGAAGCACCCCAAACTCACTCACTTACTAAGGAATATGTTATGCAATAACAGTTTTAGAATAGACTAGAAATTCTACACTAATTCTAATGTTATTTCTTAATAATTGATTCTTGTTCATGTCGTCTATGAAATTTGATATCTATTCTTAGTTTAGGGCTATGGATTCATCAGCTGTATTGTTATTCTGTAAAAACTCAGAAGAGGCATCTAAGCATATGTATAACATAACAGAGGTTTACGGTATTAACCTTTGACCCATCAGATATGATACCCTTCTAACCCTGCCCCCCCTTCTCCTGCTCCTCACCAAAGGCTGCATATAAACATTGTATTGGTGCCTTAGTGGTCATTTTCCCAATGTCCACTGTTGGAGTCACCAGAACTGCCAGGATGCTCCGACGTACCCTAGCACAGGCGGCCTCTGCCTGCCAAAATACTGCACGTAAGTTGCCATCTAACCATTTTTCTGCTGGGTTTGGCATCTTTATATCTAAAATAAAGAAACATTGACTTTTTTTCTCCCATGCTTAGCCAAGGAAGTAATTTCTACTTTGCCTAAAAAGTTATTCCTTTGACATTGTGGGGTTTCATCTAAGAATTGAAGACATTTTGCACGTACAGGTAATATACATGCTATTCTTGGGGGCAAACGTTTCCTCAAAGACTACCAAGACTAGGCCAGGGTAAATTAGAATTATAGCTATGCCATTGATATATCTTATCATGTGAGCAATTGTTTTGTGTTTATTTTAAGGGAATTATCATGAAGAGATTGTTTTTTGAGCCAGTCATATGTCTGAGATCACCTGTATCTTTATGAATCAAGTTATGAGTTTTCCTATCCGAGTCCAAATTTTATAAATGGTTGGGGGGAGGGGTCAAAACATACTTTGCCCCCCCCTTACTTGAAAGTTGAGGGGGCCCTGGCCCCCTGCCCCCCGTTCCGCCGGAGAATACTGGTGTCTCTTCTTACACATACCAAAGACTGACATCTAAGGCTTTGGGGTTTTGATACGGCCACTGTTTTGGCAACGAGTGGTGTTATTTTTAACCATTAAAACCCCAAAGCCCCATGTGTATGTAACCCCCCCACCAATGTCTTACATAACATGTTTGATTTTTAAGCCTGTGCTGTTTTTAAGCAAGAGTGTTGGCCGGGGGTTTGGGTGAAGCAATAGGGAAACATTGAAATAGTGGTAGAAAGTTTTTTCCGTGTACAGAAATGTAAGCCTGCCCTGTGTATATAGGATGTGACTACCACCTAGTAAAACAAGGTATTTGAATTAGAAATGGTATCCATAATTTTGAGAGGAATCTCCTCCCTCCTCTTCCCAGCCTACTCTATTCTAGGAAACAGCAGTGACCTCATAGCAACCAGCACGGCCCTTATCAGCCTTACCTCCTACTGATAAGAATCCTCATGAACAGATATTTTAAATAGGAAATGTAGTAGAAAAAGGTGTTTAAACCCTTATCAGAAAAGATCTAAACATCCCAGAACAAAGCACAATACAAAATCTGAAAGATATCAAAAATTTGCATCACATTCTTGATGCACTGTTTTGCTATCCTAATATTAGGAAAGAAGACAGCAAAAGGGTTACTTTTTCTATTACATTGCCTATATAATTTAACCCTTTGCCAGGTTCCTGGCAACCAGGGTTCTGCTCCCAAGAATACCACCTGCTGTGAAACCTCACATATAAGTTGATTTGTTTGGGGTGTTTTCTATGTGTATAAGTCAAATTTTTAACTCTAAGTCAGGGGGTCGACTTAAAGGTTTAAAGAAAATTATATTGATGAAAGTGGACCCAATAACTTTCTTAGTCATGAACTATCAGGGGAGGATGCAACATTTCAAACATCTTTTTATTAGATTAAACTTAATTCCTAGGGATTATCTGTTATTTCCAACATAAATCATTATATTTCTATAAATTTCTATACAAAAAAGGGGCCAGTAACTCACTGAAAATAGGTGTAGGGGAGGATCTGAGTCTCCCACAATTCTAAGGTGAGGTTTTACTTTTTGTTTTTATGAGCCAATATAAGTCGAATTTCTGGTTGTAAGTTGGGGGGGGGGTGACTTATAGCTGAGGGTTTACAGTAGGGAGCTGGGTGTGGTTACCTGGTAGCCCTACACCATCTCTCTGTCACCAGAGACCTTGGTTCCTTGTACTATCTTCGTAGGACGCTGGTTGAGTTGGATGGTGATTGGATGTCCTGAATTGGGGAATTTATGACACTATTCTGAGTCACATCAAGCAGGGCTGGCTGAACAGGCATATGACACCAATTTCTATAGAGACCTGTTTCCCGATAAAAAAAAACAACAGTGTAAACTCCACCACGGATTGATTGCCATAGTCATGTGCTATATGGACCTCTGCTGATGTTTTATGCATTTAGATGTCAGAACTGCAAAGGTATTACTAAAGTCATTTAATAAAACCCTACAAAACACATTCATAAAAGGTAATATATTCTTTGCATCATTCAATGCTGAACATTAGTCTTATCAAAAACTGTCATAATTTAGGTGATGCATCAAACAATTCAGAAAAGAAGCGCTTCATTTATGATGGTCAACGAATGCATCATACATGGTATAGGATCAGAGATAAAATAGGGCTGCACGGGGTGAATGCACCAGTAAAAACTTAGAATACAATGATTATTTGCAGGTGTGTCCTCAGTACTGAGCAAGCATCTCTCAACACAGAGTGTTGCAGCACCAAAGGAGAAAAGGTGAGAAAATAAGAAAGTATAGTTATTACATGACATGCAGGATTTGCAAAAAGGTGACCTTTGTGCAGGATGTGCTAATGTTCCTTTTTCCAGAGCACACATGTTTCTCATTGACAAACAGAACCATTTCCACAGTGGGTGTTTCGGATTTTTTTATGGTCATTATAGTGGGCCAGATATCTGATTTAGGGTGCCACAAGGAGGCACTGGCTATATAATATCTAATGGTGTGCAATGGGAAAATCAGACACAAATAAGGTCAAGTGGGAGATGAACTTAAGAATGCTCTGGTATTGCCAGATGGCAATCGTGTATAGATGATAATTATGAACATAGATTATACCCACAAATGTGATTTTACAAGCTATTTCAAATTAAGTTTAAAACGAATCATTTGTTGTAAACGTGTTTTATGGACATTAACTTTCAGAATGTTCCACTTTTTTCTTCAAAGGTTTTGGAGAAAATAAAATCATCTGGGAAGAATAGAAAAGAAATTGTGAATGCGTGTCTCAGGTTAGCTGAGCCTACCTAGCAGAGCAGGGTTGACCCCAAGAAATTTTGCCTCAATTTGGAAATCATAGACCCACTATTACTGGGTCTACTTTGGTATTAACCAAACTGGCTTTACAATGTTATGATCATTGCAAGATGGGCGCACCTAACCATGTCACTATGTTTAGTACATATTCTAAGGTCAAATCTTAGTAAGCCATTTCATTAGCCCTGTGGACAGACATCACCTCCCTGAAGCATGCCGGTGAAGACGACATCACCTGCTTGGAGGTGGGTGATGTTGCCCTGACCCCCTGCTTAAGGCCAGTGATGGTGGAGAGCCTCGTTCTGAGCACAATAAGGTCATACAGTCATGACATCACAAGCAGCGATGGCTGGCAGCCACTGGTGAGCAGTGATAGTGGAATATGGCTTAATTGTGAACCAAATAATCATACTCCTTGCTCTAATAGAACTAGAAAGCCAGGGAGGGCTAAGGATACTGTCCCTATGCCGTCCTTCAGTGACTGACGTCTGTCAGTCAGCCATCAGTTTTGTTAACATATATATATATAATATATATATATATATATATATGTGTGTGTGTGTGTGTGTGAACAGATGAGGGAAAAGGGTCCTCCGAGGTAAAATGTGATATTTAAGATTGAAGTCATCAGCTTTAAAATGAGGTATAACACTTGCAGATAGCCCCTCTGGTCTCGGAGATATTGCTTCATGAAAATGGAATGACATAATTATACAAATACAACCAATAAGCTCTATCATTCCTTGTTTTAATTAAATTAGGCATCTAATTAGATAGCCAACCCTCATCTTTTTCTGTAAAAAAAAATTACATACTAGCAATTTATGGTCTATTTTTCATGTTTTTAACCCCTGTAGCTCCCCTAGTGGCCAAATCAAGTACTAAAAATCCCGCAGAGAGGGCTCTTTCCCCTCATCTGCCCACATACACAGGAGGAATGGTCACATGAACTCTCCACCATCACTGGCCTCAAGCAGGGCATCTGTGCATCATCACGCGCCTCCAAGCAAGTGATGCCGTTGTCACCGGCTTGCTTCAGGCACGTTACTTAGTGTCCATAGAGGACACTGCATACAATGATTATTGCATTGAAGAAGATCCACTTAGCCCTTTCAAATTCAATTAAAATATTTTATCTGCTGTAATCATTAGGAGATACATAAAAATGGTTAAGTCTAGGCCTTAGGTCTATGTGTGATTGAATCCTATGTTCTATGTCCTATGTTCTATGTTACTGCTGCTATGTGGCCCTGAAGGGGTTAATGACCACTGGTGCATGCAGGCTTGACGAAATACCTTAATCCCCTATTGTTTTAGCTGCTGACCTGTGACCACCCCAGAAAGGAGTGAGTGAGTGAGTGATAGATGTTTAATGCCATTTCGACAGCTAAGGTCATATTCATGGTGCGAACTACATCACACAGGAATGTGTCAGTGCCTGCACATATGTGCACCACACACATCTGAGGGGATAGAAAAGAGGAGAAATAGACCCTTTTAAGTCAGCTAGGGACGCTCTACCCCAAAGAGGAGATTATTCTTTGTCTCTGAGGTGTAAATACTAGCTGTACCATTTACATGGCCTATGGGCTACCTTCAACTGTGTTATATGGTTATTATGTACCAAAAAATATACACCAACACCATTGTGTACAGAGACAGAGTATGGGCCAAATTTCCCTCTTTATTCCTATGTCTGTCAGAATCCCTCTTTGTTTCAATGTGGTTTTGTGCTGCAGTCTATGTATATATAAGTATGTGATTTACGTCTAGTCAATCACATAATTATGATCTTCCATATGCCATTTAGATGTGATCATTGCATTCTCCATTTTCTAGTAAATCAGGTTGTTATGATCACTACAAAAGTCATGATAATTCACCTTCTCAAATGAAACCAAGATCACTAGGAGATATTTTGGTGTATTTAAACTCACGGATAGAAATACTGACTATAGCTCTTATGATTTTTTTTAACTTTATTTTATTTTCTTTAACTTTCTGTTATTTGAAGGAAGTCTAGTGCCATCAATAAATCTACAATCCCAAGATATTCTTATCACTTCAAGCTTGGAAGTGGTCAGCAAGGACTATGAATCAGTGACAACTGTTGCCAGTTCAGAGTAGATCTACTTTCTGACCAGCACCAAGGGTTGACAACTTTCACTTCTCTCCAGTCAAGTGCAAATATCAGTCCACTCACAAAAAAAAGTATAATTTTCACATCTCCAACACAGTGATAGGGTGATCGTTCGGTGCATCCGTGCCAAGGAGATGTCTGAAATGCACAAGTTATGGGCAATACGGGACATGGATATTGGCCTTGTACATCTTGCTAGTATGCAAAAATACCTGGCTCCTGACAACTGGCTAGTGGCTGTGCTTGATGGAAAAATTGTTGGTAAGTCTAAAATAGAATATCATTTTGATGTCATTGAAGAAAACTTGCATTCAATTAGGATATCACTTCATAGTTCTTTCTTTTCAAATAGAAGTTTAGAAATTGGTAGTAGTTTAATCAAGTATGTATGTGTCTGCGTATTATGTGTATATAAATGAAATCTTTCAAGTGATTGTGGGTCAGATCAGGCAGGCTTTAAAGAGAAATCATGCAGTTAATTTGAGGAAGAGGGAAAAGATTTAATGACACACATAAAGCTTGATGTCCAATGAGAATTCCATTCTTCGGCTAAATTTTGATTAACCCCAAACAATTTAATTTAAGCTTTTTGCAGCACTGGTATATATTTTATAGTTATTAACATCATAATGACATGATTGATTTTTACAGGGTCCTGTGTGCAAGTAAACATCACAGCTGATATGACCATGCAGGGTGGACTGGTAGTTTGCCCCAGCGCAGAAGGTCTCGGCATTGCACGAAAAGTCCGCTGGGCAGGCTACCCACACATAGGAACAAGGAACATCACTGCGGATGCTGTTCCCATAATGGCAGATACATACCATCGCTGGGGTTATATCTACAAGGACTACATCAACGTCAGCTATGCCGGGAATATAAACAAAAAGACCCTTGGTAGTGTGCAAGATGGGCCCCAACTCATCCCGGGCTATGAGGTAGTCAACCAAATGGACGTTGACTTTCGATCGGTCCTTGAATTTGACCGTTTGTTACATACAGAGTCATCCAGGAGAGACGCTTATATGAAGTGGTATCTGGACAGGGATGAGACACAAAGTTATGTCATCATCAATGCTGAGAAGAGGGTTGTCGCTTTAGCTGCAAAGACAACAATCAATGAAGAACATGATTTCATTGGACCTATCTATGCAGCAGACCCAGATCATGCTGAAGTGTTATTCCGTAGGCTTGCCACACAAGTCCATGATAGCACGGTAGCCCATATGATGGCACCTTTGGACAATAAGAGGGCAGGAGATATGATAGCCAAAGCTGGAATAGAGGAAGATGCTCAAGCTCTTCGAATGTATTCCACTGGAGTCCCAAAATTTCCCCTTCACTTTACCTTTGGGAACACGCTTGCTGGATATGCAGGTCTTATGCCTAATTAGGCAGTAACTTTCATGTAAATATACTTTAAACTGTACTTTTATTGGGTGGCTGTCTTTAGTATAGATTTCATGAGTAAAGCTCTTTTTTGAATTGTAAGTGGTGGGTAAAGACTACGTGTTCACCTCAAAGTAGACGTGAACCAGAACAAATCATAATGCCTAAAAGAAAATATACAGTCAAATTCTGACTAACACTAGAACAATCTCATCCAATCACTATGGATTATCTATCAAGTTCTTTGAACAACCCACTGCGGATTTAGGTTGTTTCAAATGTAAATATCCCTATGCTTAAATCCTTATCATTGTAATAGATGTCCATGTTTTCAGAAATAAATCTTTGAATCATTATTCAACTAGGAACTGAATCTTGCTTATTTGTTATTGCCCTCACAGTTGCTGATATAAAGGGTCAGACTTGGTCTAATAGTTAGTGTTAGGGCTTTAGGGATTTCTGGAATTTGGACAAAGGAAACAATGTATTTTATATTAGCACTGGGCATGGGCATGGTATCTTGAACTATCTCTTTCCTACTTAAATTTCATCTGCCAAAGTAACTGCACTTGGGAATGCTAATTAATTTTTATTCCATTTTTTCCTTTTTTTACTATAAGTCTATGCATGTGATGACTTCTATAATTCTTAGACAAATTCACAGAAAAGGCCCACATAAGCTATTACTTTCTTCATCAAAACTATTTCACTCTCATCATAGTCGGCCAGAGGTGGTTCTCCGCAGTGTGCGCAGCTGGGAGATGCCCCAGGTACTTGAGCTGTGGAAGTCTCATGGTATGGACCTAGGACTGGACCACATGGAAAGTATGGCCAACCACCTGGCTCCTGATGCCTACTTGGTTGGTCTGTTGGATGACAAAATTATTGGTGAGTCAATGAATACCTAAATAAGGCAATTTGTCCATTTTTCTCATGCTCACAGTCAATTGGGCCTCTATCTGCCAATGTTAGATAGGATTTGTACAACCTAATCTGTCTAGAGATGCCAAGTGGACTTTGGGTTATGCATTGGGTACCCTTGCCATAACAATTTTTCCCTTTGACAGTACAGTAGTCCACCATGGTACATCAGAAACTAAGCCATGTAATAAAGGTTTCTTGCTGCATTATTATCATCTACAAAGGGGCCTCATACTGATGGAGTTTTAATAGCCATATCAAGTAATTCCAAATTGAACCTGATATCATTAAAAGATTCAGGCTAGGAATTTGCATGTCATAGTCAAGCTTATTCTTTTATCAAGACTAAGACTGACCTCTTTCGCAAGAACCTAATATTCTTTGTGAAGATCGTGATTGCTACCAGATAAAGATCTAGCAATTTGTCCATTCTTCTCATGCTCAAAGTCCATTGGGCCTCTATTTGCCAATGTTAGATAGAATTAGTATGACCTAATGTGTCTACAGATGCCAAGTGGACTTTGGGTTATGCGTGGGGTACCCACGCTATAATAGTTTTGCCCTTTGACATTACAGTAGTCCACCATGGTACATCAGAAACTAAGCCATGTTATAAAAGTTTCTTGCTGCATTATATCATCTATAAAGGGGCCTCATGCTGATGGAGTTTTAATAGCCATATCAAGTTATTCCAAATTGAACCTAATATCATTAAAAGATTCAGGCTAGGCAATTTGCAATTCATATTCAAGCCTATTCTTTTATCAAGAGTGACTGACCTCTTTCACGTGAACATTTTCTGTGAAGTTCATGATTGCTACCAGATATAGATCTAGCACCTTAAATAAACCTTTTTGTGCAAGCTAAGCAGTAAACATTCTATTTCTATCCTTTTTGTATATCAGATAAAATCATTATTGCATTTGTTCTGCAGGAAGTTCTAGCTGATATAAATTGTCATATCAGTTTTCTGTTTTACTTTCAGCTGCATGTGGGTACTCCAATCTGACAGATGATATGACCATGCATGCTGGTCTAGTTGTTTGTCCAAGTGCAACAGGCTATGGCATTGGTCGCAAGCTATACTTTGCTACTCATAAGCCACTCGATGGCAAACACAACATTGTCGCAGATGCTGTTCCTAACATGGTTGACACCTATCTCACCTGGGGTTATCATTACAAGGATTACACCAATGTCAGTTATGCAGGCAATATCAGTTCCGAGGCTCTTGATGGGGTGGAAGATGGGCCCCAACTCACCCAAGACCATGAGGTAGTCAAACAAATCCATGTTGATTTTCGTGACATTATGGAATTCGATCGCAGTATCCATCCTGAGTCTTTCAGGAGAGACAGTTACATGAAGTGGTACTTGGACAGAGAGGATACATCTAGTTATGTCATTCTCAATGCAGAGAAGAAGGTAGTAGCTCTGGCTGCCAAAACTCCTATTGGTGCTGGACACCAGATCGTCGGGCCCATCTATAGCAATGACCCTGACCATGCAGAAATTCTTTTTCGAAAGCTTGTTGCAGAAATTCCTGAAGGTACTCCTGCCCATATGATGGCACCCCTGGACAATACGCGAGCAGTGGATATGATAACCAAAGCGGGACTTATTGAAGATGCTCATGCAATCCGCTTGTATTCCCTTGGTGTACCACAATGGCCACTTGATCGCATCTTTGGTAACACAGTGGCTGGGTATGCAGGATTTTTACCATGCTAAACAACTTTCTAAGATCTTTATTGTTGGAAATGAGAAATCTCCCGGTGACATGGCAATTGTGGTTCTTGTTTTCCAAGCTACATAAGATGTACAGGCAGGCATTTCATAAAGATATTGATGTCTATTCCTCATAGAAAATGATATGACTCCCGGTTATCTATGGGTATTTTATGCAGTTCTTGTTTTAAAGAACTAAATAAAATGCTTACTCAATATAGTTGGTGACTTCTCTTCTTTTTCATATCTAAGTATATGATGTGCATACATGACAAAGCTTAGATTTTACATGATGTAGGCCTATCTTCCCGTCATAGCTGGATTGTTGAATGCTTCTCTTCTAAAATGACGTTTGTTGTCAGGCTTTAAGATTTTGGGCTTTCCAGTGTAAATACCCTTGGCATACTTTCACACACAATTTAATATCCATGAGGGAAGGTGTCTAACCATGGCTAACGGGAATCTTAGGGAGAAGTTGGAAACAATGATGCCCAAGGTAGCACACAAAAATTGGCCAACATTGGCCAGAAGCATCGGGCCAATGTAGGGCCAACATTAGCTGTTCATTGGGGTGACATAGGTCCGCTGGCAAATCAATGGCGTACCAAATGCCAACATTGGGCCAATGTTGGCAGGACCTCAGCAAAAGTGGCTGACCATTTGCCGATGCTGATGTGTGCAGACCAAAAGCCAATGTTGGGCCTACGTTGGTATTTGGTTGGCACCGTTGGGCCTACATAGGCAGGATGGGCAGCCGATATAAAGCTGATGGTTGAGCCAATGTAAGCCCAACGTTATGCAAATGTCTCTGTGCTACCTGGGAGTGCACACCTTGAACCTGGTGGCAACCCTCTACTAGGCTGGCAAGTTGATGTTACATTTTACCACTAGATGGCAGTGCTGTGTCACTCAAGGTCCATGCAGGTTTCCTACCATTTCATGGCATAGAAAAGTCAAACAGCTTGATTTAACAAATTCATTTTATTACCAAACAGAGGGTGTACATACTGACACTCACCAAACAGTAGTTCTGCCTTAACACATTTCTGTACCCGATAATACATTTATAAATGTCTTTTGTAGGTGAAGATGTTCTGTCTGTTATCAGAACAATATCAAACGTGCACACTACCAATATCAAACATACAACAGACTGGCTTATGTGTCAACAGTTCGGCCATCTCATATAAGGAAAAGCCATCAACGAAATTGGCTCATTTCTGAATAACATGCTGATATATATGTAATAATGGCCAACTACACTCTACAGACTCATGGAGGGGCAGATCAAGGATCATCTCGATCCTATCCATGGGATTGTCTACAGGGTTCTAATGATATTGTAAAATTTTGTTACATGCCCTGCCTTTTTTCAATTTTCTTTTGCATTGATCCCTACTTTGGTGGTTTGATTAGGATGTATTTCCTTGGCACATACCAACAGTGAACATTACTGTGCAGCCATAGCTATAAAGAAATAAAATGTAATACTGCACTTTTACATAATGTGATAATAGGCCTGTTCTGTGGAGTGGGTGTCATTTTTCATCAACTATGATAACAGCGCCCCACTTGAAATTTAATGACTTGTCTATGGCCCATAAAAAGACACATCCATGTATAAACAATCACTCACTGTACAATGGGTAAAGACAGGACAAGTTGTGGCCGGTAACACCAGTCTCAAACTACAGGGGGAGCCACAGTGAACACTTCCAGCAAGACCTGGTCCCAAACATTTGGATCTGATGATGTCTCATGTTCCTTTACTCAAAATCTAAATGCTTATTAGTTCCATGCTATAAAGTTACCAGTTTTGCACCAAAGGATACAGCGATAAACTCTGAACCTATAATATATTGATTTTTTCCCTGACATTATCTTAACAAACTTCAAAGGATCTATATATGTATGTTTTCTTTCGCAACAGTCTGTTGGTTTACTGAGGTCAGTGCATGAGCTATTTGATTTGGCCAAAACATCCACAAAGTAGAGCTAATTCAATGATATTAAAAACTGTTGACAAAGAGGCAATTCTATACAAATTGATACAATTCCATGACCTAATAGGACCTTGATATTTGGGAGAGGGTTATTTCACTTGGGTACCAAAATACTGGCCTTTTTGTCTAAACCTATTAATCTGCCATGAATGGAGAACTGTTCCCAGGGTTGTGGAATATGTAGAACTGGTAGAGCAGCCAACTAAGAATGAGACTGATGTGGTCTACCTCACAGCCTAAGGATGGAGCACATTAGGTTCATAGGGACCAGAGGTCAATGTCATTCTGATCACTGATACACCAAATAGTATAATCATCGCATTATGCAGTCACCAAATGTCACATACTTTATATCACTGTTAATTAATCCCCTACATGCAACTATCATACCTTACCAACATTGAATAGTTATTTTATATTCAGCGAGCACCTGTACACCAGTTTTTAAGCAATTATTTACTCAATATTTAACATTTTACAATCAGACTAAGTAAAAGAGTCCAGACTCAGTATCAAACTTAAGTCTTCATTATTAACATCATTTATAAAGTATAATTATCAACACCATCATAATCACAATAGATCATGTACACATCATCATATTTTTGTGAAAAGTGCTAATATCATGGTTGACACAGTGCATAAATAGTTACAAGCATCAGTCAGGTAGTCTAAAATATAGTATATGTGAATGCTTTAGGCTACTGATTATTCAGTGGACAGAAAGATTTTATATGCACTCATTCGACATTATTCTCATTTAACCATAAAATCAGAGCCTACATCCATATTTTGTTTGTGAAAACTCTTCATGAGAAACATACATGAGCTACTTCTCTGATATATATATATATATATATATATATATATATATATATATATATATATATATATATATACACAATATGCTACTGTAACATTCAGAGTGATGTACATATATGTGTGTGTGTATATATATATATATATATATATATATATATATATATATATATATATATATTATGATATAATATTTGCCATAATATGTGAATGAAATACATAAATACTACTGTATCCTTCCACGCACAGAGTTTGACATCAACTAGTCCATTAGTCAAGCCATTTTTGTATGAGAGTATGAGCCACCATTAGTCCCATCCCTTGACGTAGATGGTAGGGGGGGCGGCTACATTATGTGAACATGACTTAATCATCAGCCCAAATCACTTGAAAAGGCATGCATAGAACGGTCTTTCAGGTAGGTCTGCTTGTTCACATTTGTTGTTTACAATGCTAATTACTTGAAATACTGATGAGTGAATTTACAGAAAGTCAAAGAGGAAAACTGCCGGAAATGAGTATATCAGCTGTCATCAGATAAAAGAACAGAATTTACCCTTCACCTGACAAATTAGAATGTTTCAAATATGGCCAGAATCAAAATAATACCCTAAACACATTTTAGAAGTAGCTAAGAGGACAGCTGAGAACTTAACCATTCTGTTAGTCGTATCCTACCAACTTAGAGGGACTGTGGTCTTACCTTAGTGATATATAACTAATATTACATTTCTATCTTGAAGTGTTGTTTTCACAATAACCGATTGAAAGGAGAAAATTAGGGTCAATCTGGACCTGTGCTAAGTCTATGAAAATTAGCAATATGGATATGTTAACCCATTAAAAAATACAGTCCATGACAAAATATCTTCAAAGTAACCTTTTCAAATGTCAAGAGATGGTATCTGGAAGGGTGATCAATCCAATGGCCAACGATTACTCTCGATTGGAGATAAGGAGTGAATCGGCTCCCATGGAATGAATGCATACATAACCTTCAAATTCTTTTCTTTTTGTCCCTTTTGACATTGACCTGGGTTGACCTTGTCCTCGCAGGGAGCCCAGTCTTATAATCCATGCGGCGGCAAACTACATCTGCACAGTCGAAAGCGCATACGCTCGAGACTTTTTTCCTAGTTGAGAATTCCTGATTCAAGCTCAAGCCATATTCAAAGATGTGATTTGGCTTGTGAAATCAGAGCAAATGCTAATTGATTCACTTTATGATGAATCTTTTTTATTTGTTGTAGGGAGGTAAGTTTTGAGGGGAAGTAGATGAGAAATAAAGAGGACTAATGGTGATTGAAACTGGCCAATGGTAGCTCAGTGGGCACGAATATGGCATCGAAATCCAACACCTAAAATTAGCAATATCCCTGAAGAAATTAATCTGTTCAAACATCAGGCAATCAAACCTTCCTAGCACTACCTATATTCAATCTTCATGACAAATCAAAAAAGCTATAAGGAAAATACCAACTCCTATAATCTATCCAATAATTCCAACACTATTGCCACTATACAACGCAATGCTACTAAATTTTGAGGTGCTATAACCACCAGTAAAATATTCTATTAGAGCTGTACATCCATGTCATCAAAGTCTCGGCCAACGCTATCCAATGTCTGTGTAGATATACTTGTGCCGTTGCTATAGGTCTGAGTCGCTGAGGTAGACCGTGAGATCCCACTACTCAACGAACCCGAAGGCTTCAGTCGCTGGTGCAACTCAATCTCCCCTGAAAAAAAAGGAACAAGCAGTTGATGGAGTGCCGGAAAACTATTGTGGACAGTATGACATATGAGATACGGTCATTAAACCTGTATATCAGTCAGAGTGAAAAAGGGTGCGCTTCATGAATCTGAGAAGGTGCTTTTGATAGTAACGTCAGAGTCATAATATGAATGTCCTGGTGAAGCTAGGCATGAGTCCAATTGATGCCAACAGTCAAGAGTTATAATTACTAGCAAGCAATTTTATGTTTTACTTTAGCAATTAAATTGTCCCGATGACATTGGTTAATCTGACCCAGATCAGCATTCTGTTTTAGCAAGGGAAAACATGAAGGATCCACATGTACCCATTGCAGTTTGTAAAACTATTCATAAAATGGATGGAATTGTCTCACGGAAATATCTGTTTGTATTTCACAAAATTTTGCAATGTCTTTTAAAAATCCCAGGTCATTGACTATCAAAGTAAGGAATTGAAACAGACTGAACAAGTTATGTGTTTAAACCTATAGGGAATGTTCGATGCATTGAGTCCAAATGAACAAAATCCTGGGGGAGCCATTACAAATGTAGAGACTCTGCTTAGAGAGTATCCTCGTAAGCTCTTCCAGTGGAGTGTAGGTTGAGCAGTTCATGGGAGACCTACCTATTACACCTGACTCTCCATGACCAGATGTAAAATATTCACGTGTGCATCACCAATGATAAGGTGCCTGTGGGCAGGGTTCAACACCAACGATCTACTTACACCAAACCTGGCCCATTCCATGCTACTGAGCTGATAGTTGATGATGATCGGCTCTGTTGGGTCAATTGAAGGTAGAAATCTGCCCAAACATCATAGCAGAAAATCCAAGATTTAGAACTATAAACGCCATACACAGTGTTCTCCATGTGATCATCTATATTTCAGTTTGGCTGCCCTTCCCCCGCCCATAATACACATTTTTAGTTCATCGATAGCAAATATTGTAAGAACTTACCATCAGACTGGGTGCCTGAGTCAACGCGGCAAGATGAGGCAGCAGAGTTCACCTTAGTGGAGGCTTTAGTCATCATGGACTGCCTGATATTCCTCTCTGGGTGGAGAAGGATAATGTACATTTTGGGGGTAAATAGACATACTAGGGACACAGTCCCTGAGAGTGAGATGCTAAAACACATAGTCGCCAAGCGAATCTCTATATTATTCGCTGTTGAGAAGTAAATGGGCACAAAGGCCAGCCATATGACACAAGTAGTGTACATAGTAAAGCCTATATGTTTGGACTCATTGAATGCCTCAGGGATTTTCCTTGTTAAGATGGCATAGACAGTGCATATAATAATGAGGACGATCGGGTATGCAAAGCCAATCATATACTGAGGTCCAACAGCTGAGATGCACACTAGCTGATTGTCATAGCGGGTTGGATAGTATGGACCAGCCCGCGGTGGGCTCATGACCATCCAGACTACCCCGATAATTACTTGGAGAAACACCAATGCTCCACAGATGAAAAGCTGTGAGCGAGGACTAATGAATTTAGGTCTCTTCACAGTACGCTTCCCAGCACGAAAGATCCTTGCAATGCGGTTGGTTTTTGTGAGCAGTGCCGAGTAGCAAACACTGAAGGAGAAACCAATGCCAAACTTTTGTGCTCCACAGACCACATCATTTGGCTTAACAATAATGATAAATGTCATGCTGTAGCATAGCAAGATTCCTGCTAGTAACACAAAACTTAGTTCGCGACCTGATGCCTTTACGACCGGGGTATCTCGGAACTTGATGAAGACATAGATGACATACGAGGTGATGAGAACCCCAAGAGCAGCAATGATCATAGCTGCAATGGCTATATATGAATCATGGCTTAAATACTCCTGTGGGATGGGAATGCAGTACTTAAGGTCTGCTCTAGGCTTGGTGCCCATGGGGCACTCCTGGCACAGGTAGGGGGTGGGTAGGAACTGGAAGGTTGTACAGGGTATACAGGACCAGCAGCAATGTGTGTCATCAACAAAGTCCTGTGCCTCATTGAATTTGCACTGTTGGCCACAGTTAGACGATGGATGTTTGGGATGAGCGTGAGTGAACATCAGCTCCTTCATATCCACCTGCAAAATGAAAAAGAAAAAGATGTCTGGTTACACAGCAATCTAAGGGTAGAAGACATTTCTTTATATTTTCTGTCGATGGAGAAAGAAACAGGTTATGAGTATGGCTGAAAAAAGGAGAAAGAATTACTTTTTCACTGTCACCTGTTGCACATTCTTTTGCCTTCAAAAAACTGCAAAATTAACTTGCAGAAAACTTACATGATTATTACTGAATATATAATCTTAGCTGTCGAAATGGCATTAAACATCTATTACTCACTCAATCACTCACTCACAATTGTATATAAAGGTAAACATTCTTCACAGAAGAATAATAATTTCACAAGGCTCCTGCTCTCTTGGTCAATGACTTTACTAAAGGCCCTTTCACATCAACCAGCACGTTATATACCGTCCGTCCTGATACTGTGGACGTGCTGCATACCATTCACACTGAATCCTTGTGATGAGAGAGATTGTGGTGGTCCACAAGGTACATAGCAACTGAGGCAAAGTAACATGCTGCAGGAAAATAGAACAAATCCGATTCAAAAGTAACATGCTGCAGCACGTTATTTTGCTGCAGCTGATGTGTACGGCATCACTGTCTTATATCTGTCCTACTGCCAAATGATGTGCAGTATTGTGCTGCACCGTAAAATAACGCGTTGGTGTGAAAGGGCCTTAAATAGATAAAATAGCTCATCAATTCATAAGGTAATGACTTTTTTGAGGTTTAAGTAGCAGTTATTTGATCTACTGTTGTAGGGTATCAAAACAAATAGAACATTAAAGTCAGGAGAGCTTAGGCAGCGATTTAGAGCTAATCAGTAAAAGCTGAATAAAACTTTGTTGCTGAGACCAATAATATAAGGCTATGGATGGTGTGACACTTTGAACCTCTTCTGACTTAATAAGTGGGTCCTAATTTTCCCCTAAAAAAGTTAATGTTCACGCTTCTAAGTAATAAACGTCAATTACACTCCCAATAAATGGGCCAGAAACCTTCACTGAAGTCCAATGAGCAGAGACCTTTCTGTAGCTGCCTTGGCACAAATGTGACCAGATGGGGGAAAACCTGCATCCAGGGGGAAAAAGGCTTTTTGAAGTTGAAGTCATGTGCTTTAAAATCAGATATCTTGAGCGAAAATATTCCAGGTAGTTCTTCTGTAATTGCTTGCCACACCTAGGTCGGTGTGAGAAATTGAAAAATCTGAATAGGCTGTAAAAACATTATATCCTAGCTTAAATAGTGATAATGCAAAAAAAATACAGTTTTGTGGAAAAATAAATAAAGAATTTGTGATTTTCTTTATCATAAAATCGGTTCTAGATGGAATTTTTTGGGTCTGTTTTCCATTCTGAGTTCCTTATGTAAACATCCAGCTCATTTTTGAGCCAGCAAGCTAAAAGGACCGTCCAAGGGGGACTAGTACCAATTCTGGCCACCAGGGGTACACTACTAAGGCTTAAAAAGGGGAAGCTAGATTGAAAATTGCATTATACTAGTTTTTCATGAGGATTTCAATAGTCCTACTGAGAAATTTCAATTTTTGGCAGAAACCTTGCAAATTTAGAATGCAAATAGAACGTTTTTAGGGCATTTCAGGGCATAAATAAGTGTATTTGTTGATATGTGTTGCCATGGAAACAAGATTTCCACTCAAAATAAAGGAATAAAAAAAAAACATTGATAGCCCCAATCACAGGGATGAAAGTACTCAAAAAATGGTAAAAATCCTATTTTTAGGTCAAATTCTATGAGAAAATGAATTTAAAGAATATGATAATTTTCTTAATTTGCATAATTATGCATACTTATACTTATCTTGAGATATCTCGGGAAATATGCAAGTTAGAGGTTATTTGGGATATCTATAGGTCACTGACCACCCAAATTCATAGAGCCATAACTTAAAAACTGGCAGAGATATTTTCTTATGTAATACATCATTGAAAAGCCGATGACTTGAATTTAGAAATCGACTTTTCCCCTTCGGGGACCCTTTTGCCTTGGCTGGACACATTTGTGAGAAAAATAACCATTTAGAATAATGGAAACTTTTCCATGGCAACCAGAAATTGCCATATATGTCAATTATCTATGTTTCCATGGCAAGGAATGTCTCTTTTGCATTCCATAAATCGCATGTTTTCAGTAGAAATGGAATAATTCTGAGCGTACCACTCAATTCCCCATCAAAAATTTACCTAAGCCTTTTTTTGGTATATTTTTCAGTGTTTTACCCATATACTGCCCCCTGGTGGCCAAATGCAGAACTAACCCCCCCCCCTCCCGATGCATGTTTTCTCCAGATGGGTCACAAATGTCTAAGTGAGGAACTGGGTATCCGAAGATGTAACTCAGAGTTCGAAAGCACAACAACCAGGATGTGTCTCAGACTAGATCCTATAGCCATTTGGAGAGGTTGCCTGCAATTGCATTAGGGAAAATAAATCAAGGGGGAATATTCTAGTCTGTGCTACTTAAGACCTCCGCTACTTAATTTCTAATAAATATTTGTAGTTGCCCAGTTGCTTTCTGGTAGAGCGAAGCAGCTGTCTATTCAGGGATGTTGTTGAGTAAAGCTTCTTGTTCAGAATGAGTCACACATCAACAGTTCCTGACAAATAGATCACCTTCAATGACAAATAAGATATTACCTTGGACTGCATGAAATACATAATAGTGTAATCTAAAATAGGACTCTGCACCTTAATCCTTTCTAGGAAGTTGTCAACATTTAAGTTTGGGAAAATGATTCTACCAACTAAGAATATACATGCTCATAAGATATTTAAGAGAGATTGTGAGATTAAAGCATTGAGATCAATGCAAATGATGGAGGACCGTGTAAGGAGATGATAATCAGGTTTGCCTGAACTTGCCTTATGAAATTGGCGCAGAATCAGAGCTAAATTCATTGGCTGCTATGACAAACAATGATTGTCTAAACAGTAGCCCTTTGAGAAAACAAAAGAAGTTAATGGAGGGACCATTCATGAGCATAGTTCAAAATTGTATCATAAAGTGGTGGAGCCATAGCCCTGGTATCATGATGCATCCAAAGTCGCTCAAAAAATAGTAAATACCAACAATCAGTTTGCAGTCTATGTAGTAGAGTTGCAATTTAAACTCTTGAAAATAATGTTTTAAATGTTTTTGGGCCATTTGGCCTGACTATATCATTCCAGCTCCCTTGATCTTAGAAGGCCAGGATCTATTATTCCTGGTTCCCAGGACCTGACCAGACTACCTAATCTCCCAGTCCCATATATAACCTACTTCATAGTTTATAAGGCCTCTATCTAGATAGATGTGGGCACTATATTAAGTAGGGGATTGCCACAGTATATGACGCCAGACGACCTTATATCACCTGATAGGAAATTACTTGCTTCCAAATAGGAAAGTTTATTATGGAACAAGTAATTAATGGATAATTCATGACGTGTGAGTGTAATTATCCTTTGCTCACACACAAGTCATGAATTATCCATTAACTACTTTTTTTTTATTACCCTAAAACCCCCTAAATAAATAATCAATAGAATATCAATAAATTCAATAAAAAAAATTCACCTCTATGCCAGGACCGGGACTCGACATGCTACTGACTGAAGGTGGTAAGGTTTGACAGTTTGCACTGCGAAAAAGATGAACCAGGGCGGGACTTGAACGCCCACACCTGGATATTGGGTAGATACTTACATCTAGTTTCTTGTTGTCATAAGTACCAACTGTCACCCACTCATAGTGTCCCGGGCGTGGCTGCCGGAAGTTGAGGATCCTGTACTTTGGGGGAGGGTCGCCATTAGGCAGGAACCGGAAACGATGACCTGACAAGTCTAAAAGCATAAACAGATATGGGTGTCAGTGTATTTGCGTGTCAAAATATTTGTGTGTACATGGTAAAGAATAAATGTGACCAGATGGGGAAAAACCTGTACATGGTAAAGAATAAATTTAATGTGAGGAGGCAAGTTAAAAGGACCATCTAGGGGGATTAATACCAATTCTGGCCACCAAGGGGAGACCACTTTGGCATAAAAAGGGGAAAATATACCAAAAATTGTTATATGCTACTTTTTTTATGTAGATAGCAATAGTCCTAAAGAGAAATTCCTATTTTTGAGGAAAACCTTCCAAATTTGGAATGTAAATACCCCCGTAATCTCCTGCGTAGAAGGCGCAGCCAGCGTAGAAGGTGCACCCCCAACTCAGAGAAGACTGGTTCGCATAGGAGGCGCACCTACTGCCTCTGAATTAATGTTTTGCAAAACCCTTGTATAAGGCGCACCCCCAACTTTGGATTCACTGCCCACATAGAAGGCGCACCTTACACATGAAATTTTGAAAACTAGTGGCTATGATGCTGATCATATAATTTTCATGATGCCACAAATGAGGTGTGACCAGAATTAGAACTTATCTCTAACATTGTTAGAGATAATGTTAGTAACATTGATTCACCAGTTCTTTTGATTTCTTTTCCTACATTCATGCATTCTATCGATGTTGTAGCATGTAAGGAAATGAATTTAAATCAAAACATTATCTAAACATAGTTTGAACATCTATTCTTAAGTCAAACATATAGCAAGTGTATATAAATGGTATACTGGCTCCATCTGGTGGCACTTCTAGGAACCATTCCTATTAATTACATGATTATAAATGATCATGACCAAGGGACAGTTCGAGGTAAATTTCAGTTGTATACTATCTTCTGACACAGTTTTGACAAATCAACCACATCATGATGACCTATTTACATGGTAGCATGAAATCTATCATGTAAAACAGTGATCTAAGCATGGATAACCTAAAATCCTTTTACAACTACAGAACTGGGAATAAAATCTAACACATAATAATAATGCAAACTGTATCTTGATCATGATCATTAATAATCCTGTATTCAATAGGAGTGATTCCTAGAAGTGCCACTAGATGGACCAAGTATACCATTTATATACACTTGCTATGTGTTTGACTTAAGAATAGATATTCAAGCTATGTTTAGATAATGTTTTGATTTAAATTCATTCCCTAACATGCTACAACATTGATAGAATGCATGAATGTAGGAAAAGAAATCAAAAGAACTGATGATACAATGTTAGAGATAAGTTCTATTTCTGGTCACACCTCATTTGTGGCATTCAAATAAAATATATGATCAGCATCATACCCAACCTGATCTCAATTGGGATACCAGAAAAAAAACCTGCGTATAAGGCGCACCCCCAACTCAAGGCAGCCTGCATCCCGCGTATAAGACCCATCCACGATCTGGTTCGCATATAAGATGCGCCTTATACGCGGGAGACTACTGTAGAACGTGTTCGGGCATTTGGGGGCAAAAATCAGTGCTTCTGTTGATATTGGTTGCCATGGAAACATTGTTTCCACTAAAAATTGAAGAATCAAAAAAGCCTATTTGTGGCCACACCCACATGGATCGATGTGTTGAAAAAATTGTAAAAATCCGATTATCAGATAAAATTCATGAGAAAAAGAATGTGAAGAATATGACAATTTCCCTAATTTGCATAATTATGCTAAATTATACATATCATCTGAGATATCTTGTGAAATATACAAGTTAGACCTTATTTGGGATTTGGATAGGTCAGCAACCATCCAAGTTCATAGAGCCGTAACTCTAAAACTAGCAGAGATATTTTCTTATGTAACACATCATTGGAAAGTTCATGGCTTCAATTTTAAAATGGATTTTTTCCTGGGGGACCCTTTTCGCTTGGCTATACACAAATGACTAATCTTCTCAACTCTTTGTTATATACTTTGATGAAAGGTAATTCAAAATAGTGATTGTCTAATTTGTGGCATAGTGATGTTACTGCATAAGCATGAGAACTAGATGGATTTGAAATAAACAAGAAAGTTTATGATCTGAGATGTTTTCCTTCAGGACTCCTGTTCCTACTCCTGTTCCTTGCTCTGTCCTTATCTCTGCCCTCCCATCCTTCTCCCCCAACCCTGTCCTAACCCTTGTAGGGGCATGATATTTTAAATAAAAAACACTGGCTTATCTTTACCCTGGAGCTTAGGCGGGCCCTCTGTAGTGTAGGGTCCTAGGGAAGGTGGCAGCACCTCCCCCTGATAAGGATCCTACACACCAGAGGGAACATCGATGGTCATACCTGAATTTTAGTGGCTTTTATATTTACAAATGTACTATTAAAATAGTTGTCTTCACCCTTTACCTTCAGTGATTCCATGCCCATGGCACCGTGGTGTTTTGCCTACCTGGCTGCATGCATTTCTCAGTTATTTCATGTCCTCCTCTGTATCCTGCATCCTCTGACCTGTTTTCCCCTTTCCTTTAGGTCCTGCCTTACCCTTACATATCCAGCCATGGTCTATTCTATTCTTACATATCCAGCCATGGCCTGTTCTATTCCTGTGTTCTGCCCTCCTGAAATATCTCTCATCTATGCTACTTTGCTCTCAGCATAGTTTATGCCTGGCGATTATTATGCACATATAGTTGCTCACCTCTGAACTTAACGTTGAGCAGATAGTCCCTGAGCAGCTCGCCATCATATGGGTTCATTTCTGCACACAGCCCTGGGTTATCATCCCCACAAAAATCCTCATGCATGTTCTGCAAAACCAGAGTGTAATAATTAGCTTTTACGCAACAAATTAAGGGTATCCACCAGGTGTAAGAAACATCATTGCCGAAGATCATGCATATTTACTATTCAGAATGCATACACTTTAATTAATAAAGAAGTAAACTTGTAAGCAATCTTGATTATTAGGTAACGTAATGCTCAAATATCAGAATTACTTTTACATTGGCCTGTCTGACAGATGTGCACATTCTGTAAAGTCTGCTCCACCGAAGCCGATATAGCCTCAATTTGAAAATCAGGAATCGTGTGCCATCATCGTGTCCTCAGCCCAGCAATATCAAGCATGCTGTATATCACTGGGCATGCTTTGCTAAAATCTGATACTAAGTAGCGGGTTTAAAAACAGAGAATAAAAGCTAAGTTTTTTTTTCCCAAAATGCTACACTTACCCTCAGTGCTACACCAAAAGCCATGACAGAGTCAGATACAAACTGGAGTTGTGCCTCTGGGACATAACCATTGTCCCTTGTTTGCCGCTCTGTGCCATTGCACTGTCGACTGTAGTTCTGGTTAAATGGCGTCTCTGTAACATGTATTTCAATAAACGTCAAATGTCGTAGATGCATGAACTATGCTTATTTCATGGAATCATTAATCATTATCGTGAGCATTATGATTTACCAAAACAAGTTGCTAAAGTAAGTTATCACAAATCAATTGACCAAAATTGTAATGTCAATTGCCACCCATGCAGGTGGATTCCCACACCAAAGACCCTTACTTAATTTCAGGTCCTCACGAGGGATACCTTCAAGTGTGTACATTTGTTTTGATACCCTTTACTAAGAGTTAATGAACAAGTAATCAATGGATAATTCATGACGAGTGTGTGTTAGTGAAGGATAATTATACGAGGGCCTAAACCAATAGATAATCAATAGAATACCAATAAATTCAAGTTGAAAACAAAAAACTTTCCCCTTCCCTGGAATTCGAAGCCAGTCATTGTGTGTACACGATCGGTACATACAGCTCGTCGCCCAGCAGCGGACAGCGACAGCGCCTGGTAGTCGTTGGTTTTGTTTGAATGCGTCCCGCAGTACCGTATATCCTCGTGTTAAGGCCTGGTCAATTTGCCACTTAGTAAGGAGGTTTATGTGGTAGGCAGTACTAATACAAGCCTGGGCTCATAGACGGGGAAATATGGTATGCATGTTTGCTTTGAATGTGTCTCGCGGTTATGGTAACGGACACACGGCGAAAAAAAAGATGCGCCCAGACCGGGACTCGATCCGGCAACCTTGGAAGGCTGAGCGCAATGCGCTAACCACTAGACCACAGTGTCTCACACCTCAGCGACCGTCTCGGCTTGGCTATCTTTGAATGTGTCCCGTGGTTATGGTAGCGGACAGCCCACAGTCGTCGCCTCCCCAGGCTTTGTTTCATATGAAGACGTGGTTCTAACCAAGCATTTCTCGTCAGTTCCTGTGGCGCACTGCATAGGGAGTTGGACTAGGGATCTGAGACTGCAGGTTCAAGCCCTGCCCTGGCCTTGAAAATTTTGTGGGTTTTAACATGTACCATATGACATTTAATGACATAAGAGGTGTGCAGGTTATCCATGGAGAACCGCACAGCATGCAGGTTATCCATGGAGAACCGCACGCCTTGCAAAAGTGATGTTACAGCCTTCAGGGTGTGCAATATCGACAGGTATGTGCATGGGAATATCCAGAAAAAGCACTCAGAATCCCAGAAATCGTGGAATAATGAGCAATAACAGCTAGTGGGGGAAGATCTCAAGTAAGGATAAGTAAAACAAATTTAGAAAACTACACTGTAAAAACAGTGTTTAGGGATTAAACACCAGTGTTTAGTATTCAAACACTTGTTTAAACACTGATTTGTCCCATTTTTCTAAACGCTTCTTTAGTGTTAAACATGTTTAACTATGAAGTGTTTAATCAAGTGTTTAAACACTTCAGTGTTTAGGATTTGGTGTTTGTGAGATAAGTGTGCAAAAGCTAAACACCTAAACACTTGAAGTGTTTAGGTGTTTAAATGCTGGTGTTGAGGAAATTTGGTGTGTATCTTTAAACACCTTTTTTGCAGTGTACTTACCTTGAGAGTAGGGCATGCGACACTTAAAGTAGTCTTCCCAGTACTCCACAAACCAGGGGTTACGGGTGTTAGTTTCTGGCTTCAACCCCAAGAAGTACTCCTCAAAGCCCTTGATAGGTGCCGCATATGGTTGCACTGAGACAGTCCCTTCTACCTGGGGATCGATATAATATTGTCTTAGATTATAAACTGTTCATTATCTTATCTTTGCAAAATTATGTTAGATTATAAACTGTTCAATATCTTCTCTTGGCAAAAAAATATATAAGTGGGGAGGGAGGGGGGACGGTAGCAGTACTAAGATTTTAACAATTTGCTTTTACTGTTTTACTACACTTTGAGCAATATGATAATAGTAATTCATTAAAATGAAGATATACAGTTGAAAATAAAGAAGGGAGAAGATTGACCTCACAATGAGGATTTGCGAGCCAAAAATTATCAAAATTAACATTTTGAAAATACCTCTACATTTCAGTTCTAGTGTCTTGGGGGGGTAGGGCTAATAGAGTTTATAAGCAAATGTATAAGGCATCATTGAATACAGACAGGCCTCACCGAGGTGAATACGATGCAAATTTATTCTTTGGAATGGACATTTGCATTTATTTCATGGTTTTACAGTCTTAAAACAATGAAATTCTACTAAATTGTAGCTTATTTACATCAATATGTCATGTGACCTGACCATAGAATACGGGGATAATGTATTTCATGGCCCCATGTGATACGGAGGTCCTTGATTAAACCTATGGGACTGTCATATTCACCATGAAATCAAATCTAATTTGCCTAAATGCCTACCTGTGCTTCATTTCCATCTGAGACAAGTGTCCGGCCTCCCCATCCATCTGAGCCAATCCAGGTGAAGTAGCCTGTCATGTTGTTACGGTCTATAGCCCGCATCAGCTCCCCTACCTCCTGGTCAGAACCAAACACGATCACACCTGGAAATAAGGCAGAGACAATGCACTGATATTATATCACCCCAACTGGGGTAACTTGGGACACCTGGTGTAACTTGGGACAGTTGTGTACCAAAACAGGAATTTTTTCCTCTGACCTTCTAATGGTTCTGTGGGTTTTTTCTCAATTCAAATTACAAAATTATATTCAATTGGGAAGCAATAACTGCTCCTTTTTAGTTGCTGAATGTCTTTACCACTGAGATATATGATCATAAACACTGACTTAAATAAAGTGCAAAAGTGTAAGTGTCTGGAAACTTAAGTGCTACACAGTACCTGGCAAGACATGGACTGTTCAAAATACAATGCCAAGGTAAAATGATACCTGCCTTATACACATTCAATACAGCAAAGCCATATTCTCCATTTCTTCATCATAATACCTAATACTGTGAAAATCACCATTTTCATGTGTAACTTGGGACAAACTTGGGGTAACTTGGGACAGTTTTAGGGGTAACTTGGGACAAAGTTGGGGTAACTTGGGACAATATAGGACTGTCCCAAGTTACCCCAGCTTACTTTGATTATGTTTGTTTTTGTTTTGGCCTTGAATGTTCTCTTTTTTTAACAATTAAATATGTTTTGCCATAATGTTTCACTATGTATACATTCATTCTTTATCCATCAAGCTAAAATTTAATGAAAATTATGGGATTTTGGCATACAGTGCCTATAATCTGCATAAAAGTGCAGATTTTGATAACTTTTGGGTGGAAAGTTTATATTCATTGCTCTGCACATCATGAAATTTGTTTGCTATCACTGAATGACCTATTTAGCCATATTAGGGACTATCAGGGGGTCATTTTGGTACCAAGATCACCCTTCTAAGTGCAAAATTGACAAAGTTACATACAAAAGTGTGTGCTACAAGAAGCACAATCTGGATTTTTTTTTTTTTTTTTTTTACTGCAGTTGTTTCTATTACATCCGCGCTTTCACCCTAAGGCATATATAAGAAGCTCCAGATCAAAAGCAAGTCAGTTCCACTTGGACAGCCACAGTGAAAGGGTGAGTATGCATCTTACACTTTTGGGTTGGGCTGAGGCTGGGAGGGAGGTTGGGTGAGGGGGGGGGATTGGTGCTCTGGGGGGGGGGGGGGTCCAGGCGGTGGGGGGTTGGGGACTGGCAGGGGGGGTTGATTTTTTTTTTTTGGGGGGGGGTGGAGGACTGGCAGGGGGCTGGGTCGGGGGGGTTGGGGATGGGTGGTGGTGGGGGGGTTGTAGGGGGTTTGGGGACTGGGGCTGGGTGTTTGGGGGGGGGGGGGTTGCAGGGGGGTTGCAGGGGGTGGGGTGGGGGGTTGAAGGGGGTTCATGCTGGGTTGGGGGCTGGGTCTGGGTATAGTGTGGGGGGGGGGGGTTCCAGGGGGGTCTCGGTGGCAGGGGGGGTTGCAGGGGGTTCATGCTGGGTTTGGGTCTGGGTGTTGTGGGGGGGGGGGTCTGGGTGGTGGTGGTGGGGGGTTGCCATGGTTCAGGCCATGGGGTTCATGCTGGGTTTGGGGCTGGGTGTTGTGGGGGAGGTTTCAGGGGGGGCTGGGTGTGGGGGCGGATTGATGCTGGGTCTTGGTGGTGAGGGGGTTGCAGCGGGGGTTAAGGCTGGGTTGGGGGCTGGGTCTTGGTGGTGGGGGGGTTGAAGTGGGGGGGTCTGGGTGGTGGGAGGGGGGTTGCAGCGGGTGTTAATGCTGGGTTGGGGGCTGGGTCTTGGTGGTGGGGGGGGGGTTCAATGGGGGGGGTCTGGGTGGTGGGAGGGGGGTTGTAGGGGGTTGATGCTGGGTTGGGGGCTGGGTCTTGGTGGTGGGGCAGGGGTTTCTTGGGGGCTCTGGGTGGTGGGAGGGGGTTGATTCTGGGTTGGGGGCTGGATAGGGGGTAGGGGGCTGGGATGGGAGATGGGGCTGGGTGAGAGAGGGGTTGGTTTAGAAAGATGAAGGAAGGGGGAAATGAAGGGATGGAGGGTTTGAGTCTAGGGGTGGAGGCAAGGTGAATGGGGTTCTGGTGGAGGCTGAAGATGAAGAGTGGGACATGGGGTAGTGGGTTGGGGCCATGGGGTTCAGGCTGAAGATAGAAGAGTGAAGGGTAGAGAGGGGATGAAGGCAGTAGGCATTGTTGATGGTGCCTAAGAGGGATCATTAATCGGGAAGGGAAAGGTTAGTAAGGGGGAAACAATTGTCTTTGATTAAGTATGAGAATCCTCAAGTGTCTCTTATTATTGCAGCTTCGTGATGGTACGAAATCCCAAAAGAAAACCGGGTACCAGAAAGTACAAGGATTACACAGATGAGGCACTCAAAGCTGCTATTAAGGACGTGGCAGGGGGCAAGTCCCTCAGGGAGGCCGAGGCAAGGTGTAACATTCCCAAATCGTCCATCTATCGGATGCGGCGTTTTCAACATCGAGGCCCAGTTGGGAGACCAACTTCCTTCACTGCTCATGAAGAAAACCAGCTGGCAGAAGCACTGTGTGTCGCAGAAAATTGGGGCTACCCTTTAGACAGGCTTGAGCTCAAGATTTTTGTAAAAAGATTCCTCGATGAACAAGGACGCCAGGAATCGCGGTTCGTCAACAACTACCCAGGTGATGACTGGTGCCGGAGCTTTATACAAAGGCATAAGGAACTCACATTCAAAAAATGCACAAACATTAAACGGGTAAGGGCTGAGCTGTCACCATCAACAGTCAAGGAGTACTTCACCGAATTGGAGACAACACTTGCGGGAATGCCACCTACGCACATAATAAACTATGATGAGAGCAATTTATCTGACGATCCTGGTGCAAAGAAGGTTATCGGCAAAAAAGGGTCCAAACACAACCGGATTATGGATACCTCAAAACAATCTACATCATTCATGATGTCAGTAACAGCTAGCGGGGAAGTGTTACCCATATACGTTGTGTACCGTGCCAAACACTTGTATGATACGTGGTGTGAGGGCGGACCGTCTGGATGTGTATACAACAGAAGTCCATCAGGTTGGTTCGATTCTGATATCTTCGAAGACTGGTTTGAGCGAGTCCCTCTAAGGTACTTCAAGAATCTACCAGGTCGAAAATGCCTCATAGGGGATAACCTCTCAAGTCATCTCTCTGCAAAGGTTGTGAGGTTGTGCCAGGAAAACAACATTGCATTCGTTTTCCTGCCACCGAATTCCACTCACCTGCTGCAGCCTCTTGATGTGAGCTTTTTTGGGTCACTTAAGCGCAAATGGCGGAAAGTACTGGAAGAATGGAAGCTTCTACATCAAGGCACCCTAACAAAAGAATCATTCCCATCCCAACTGAAAAAAACTACTGGAATCCCTCAACAACAATGAGGAAACTGTACGCTCAGGCTTCAGGAAGACTGGAATCTACCCTTTGAATGTCGATGAAGTACTTAAGCTGCTTCCAGGGTACATACCGGATGCAGTCAACCCAGCTGAGGTCAGAGAGGCACTGAATGACTCACTGGTCTCCTTTTTGAAGGATACAAGGTTCCCAGAAAAACAACAAGCACCGAAAAAGAAACGCCGGCTTCAGGTTAAGCCTGGAAAAGGAGTGTGTTGTAAAGATCTAGACTCATCCAGTGAAGAAGAAGAAGATGAAAACCTCTACAAAGAGATGCAAGCTGTGCTGAATGAGGATGACGATGCAGATCAGAGCCTAGACATCTCAGAAGAAGTGGAATCTGAAGATGAAGCAATGGATGATGGGGATGAAACAAGCAACCCATGGCAAGGAGTAGAAGACATTGGAAAGCAAGCTGAAGTTAAGGGGATGTACCTCCTCATCAAATATCCAGTTGGAACTGGTAAACATTGTTACTTCCTCGGTCAGGTGAAATCCTCGACAAGGTCCAGTTGCACCATGTCGTACTTGAGGCCCCAAAAAATGTCCTGCAATGTCTTTGCCTGGCCAGCAGTGCCTGATATTGATGAGATACCTCGGAGCCTAATCATCAGCTGCATTAATGAGCCGGTGACCCTGCGGAGGGGGTTACTTCAATTTGGGGTTAATTGCAAAGAATGGAAATAGTGTAAAGTGTGAAATATCTGCATGTGTTCACATGGTATAAGATGGTATCATTCTGCCAGTACAGTTGTTGAGATATGTTGATTGTTAAGAAAACTTACATTTGCTAGGCATTACATTGATGAGATATCTGCACATGTCTGTAGACCCCAGTGGCTGCTTAAAAGATTTGTCTCAGCATTGTTACACTCAAATAAACTGTTAATATTGTTCCCTACCCTGAGAATAGAAATTGATGAACAATTGATGATGGAAAAATGATGAAATGAATAAAAATGATGTTCCGTCCAAAGAAAAAGATGAATAAATAAAAGAGATGAGAAAAAAAATGAAAAGGGGAAAGTGTAAGGAGGCCCCCCCCAAAAAAAAAAAATTACAAAAAAAAGACCAAAAAAAAGAGTTTGCCTTTAACATATCATCATGTTATTGGCAAAATCTTAATTTCAAGGTCGTTTCAAGGTCATACACATAAGTGTCCCAAGTTACCCCACCAGTGTCGCAAGTTAGACCAACATGGGCTAATTTGGGACAGCACCAAAACTGTCAAATAAATGGTGAAATAATGTACTTAGATTTTTATATTTGTCATTAATACAAGGATATCAAGGTGTTCTTTTATGTAATATTAACTTTCAATGGAATAATCATATATCTTGTAAGCTATTTTCAGAAAACCTCAAAAATTGTCCCAAGTTACCCCAGTCGGGGGCATATGCATATCACCAATTTTGACGTGGACATGTAGTCATGCAGGCAGTGTCACAAATCCCCCAAAAAAGGAAAATAGTTGCCCGCTTTTGTGACGAGCATAGGGACGTCCAATATAGCCCAGAAAGACCGCTTTATCCACACCAGATACCTGACATACAAGCGCGACCTCTAAATACAAATCCGACCTAGCAGGAGACAATATTAACCAATGAGAATATTCCTTTCATTCAGTGCAGTCTTTTCAGGGTGCATTACGTAACACCTGGTACCCATCAGCTCGCTGTTATCAGTCCTTATCTCGCAAGGTATCAGCATCAGCAGGGGTCGGCCCACTAAGGAATCCGCTAACCGGGTATACGGCACATGGCTATTGTATTATTGACCAATGGGAGGCATCCCTGGCATATACTGCGGAGTCGGGGGCTGAAGGTGTTAGTCATAGTGCCGTCGGGGTCTAATGGCGGCCCCCAGCTGATAATGGCTATGTGAGCTATAGAGGAACACCCACGTATATCGATAAAGAAAGGATTCTAACCATTCTGTGGGCAGGTGACGGAAAGCAAGAGGGTCTCTCTTGGAGGGTCGAAAAAAGGTTTTGTTTTGCCACATACCACCCCTTTAGTTAAAGATTGACCGTTCCTATTTGTATCACCTATAAATAAAGTACTTGCTGGGAGAGGCTACAAACTGCTTTCCGCAGCCGAGTCCCTCCAGGACACATACTCTGCCCCTCATCCATTGTAAAGCTACTGCTGGCAGCCATGTTTGTCCCACAATGCCCCCTGGGACTAGAAACAATTCATGAACCACGTGACCGCCCCTCGTGACGTCATTAGTCAAGTCACGTGGTGTGAGTTGGGGTGGCTCCATCTGGTGGTCGTGGACTGAATTAACAAAGGTAATGCAGTGTGTCTGAGGTTAGGTCGCCCTCTTGTGGGGAGTCAGCGGCACATCTGAGTGCTGTAATTACCCCTTATTAACCTTTTAAAATTGGTCACTTCATTAGGATCGTTGGAATTTTACTTATCCCTCATTTCTCTGTACATTTAATGCATAAAACCAGTGTAGCTTCATGTCTCTGATAGAACTTATAAGGTGTCATTTGGTATTGACTAAACGAGGGGAGGAAAAAGACTTGAGGTTGGAAAATCCAGGCCTTAGTAAATACTGTAAGACTCCGTGTATAGGATTCAGTACGGAGGCCTTGTGGAGCCACCATCTTGAATTTCGCTGGTTGAGCTAAAACCCACTGATAAGATTTACTGTGATGGGTAGCTTTTTCTGCCATGAATATGTGACCTTGGCTGTCGAAATGGCGTTTAAAAGCCATTACTTACTCACTCACTTACTCACTCCTTGCTTCCAGGAAAAGTGGAATAAAAGTGATGTACATAAACTTAGGTAAAATGTCCATTGATAAGTACTATGGAAAAGCAGCTGTGTAGAGGCAAGGAGAAAGGGGGCTCCATGCTAAAAGTCAATTCTAAAATTCAGATCACTGGCTTTTCAGTGATATATAGCAAGAGAAGATACTCCTGTCAGTTTTAGAGGAATGGCTTGCTAAACGTAGGTAGGTGTGACCGTTTCCTGATTGGCAATAAGCTCTATGCCTAATTGATCATGAGATACATAATTTATGCTAATTAGCCAAATTTGCATAATTTTTTATTCTTTTGCCTGTAACTTTTGATCTAGAAATGGTATTTTCCTTCTGTTTTCACCATAGTAAACCTAGTGAAGGAATATTTTATATGGGATAACTGATTTTCCTATTTAGAATGAAAATCGTGTTTCCATGGCAACAGACATCAACAAAAATGCCTATTTAGGCCCAAAAACATTCTTTTTACATGCCTAATTTGGAACCTTTCCACCCAAAATAGAACGTTTTATCTAAAATCATAAAATTCTCCATAAAAATGTACCCTATAATAGTTTCAGGCATATTTTTCCTATTCTAGCCCATAGTGGTGCCCCCTGGTGGCTAAAACAGGTACTAAATCCTGCAGGAACCCCCATTTCTGCTTGCTGGCTCACAGCTTATCATTCGGCAAGTGTGTTTTGAATATATCTGTATACACATGAAGAATTTACTTCAAAGAATTCAAAACTAAAGGAGGGGACTGTGGACAATAATTAATACCAAATGAAAACTCATGTATTTCGACATTAGCCTGCGTGTTAAAATTGAAATAATTCTAGCCCCAAACTCCACATGATGACTGATTTCCTAAGCTATCAAGTACATTCATGACAAGGAACAATCTTCGAGCTTCTATTCAAATAAAAATCATAAAGTTTTGTATTCTTAAATACTTGATTACTGAATGTCTAATGCTTTTCCCGATGAAGAAAAATGATAATTTGATGGTGACGCAACATGGGAGCTTTTTCGCTATGTAAACATGATAGTACAAATACATGAACGACAGATTTGTTTAAATACAACTATGTTCAGCAACAGTTTGGATTGACAAAGTAGGAAATAAACTAGTAACTGAATAGAAAACAATAGCTTAGTGTAGGCAGATAAAGAATCTAGGAGAACACGACAAAATATCTTGTCTGTCTTTTAGTTATTTAATCTTATGGATAATCTGTTTCAAGGATAAGAAAACATGTCAGACAAACATTGCAAATCAGACTGGGTAAAATTGAGATGAGCTAAAACATTAGTAAACGTTACGTTTATTGCAGTAACAAAGGCAAATTATTGTATCTGAAAGCATGGCAATCATCAAGGAAATGATCATATTCTGCAATTTTAGATGCCCTTGCCAAGCATTCAAAGTTTAAAGTTTTAAAAGAATTCATGAATTTAATTAAGATCTTACATTATCTGATAATCATGTGATAACCATAACTATATGTGACAGGATCTGCGAAAAAGGCCCTTAGTGCAGGGTGCATTAAGGTCCCTATTCCCAGTACATGTCACATATAATTATATTATGTCCTCATACATGGACATACATACTAATGTCTTATAAATCCCCTCTATATCAAAGCTGTCTCCACAACGGAAATCGTACAGGTGCTGCATCAATTCAGCACTGTTTATTACATTTTACATTTTTCATCACATTTATGGCGGAATCGCATCACTTTCAAATCAATGTAGCGACATTGTCGTGCCAATGTCACATATAGAACAAAGATCAGTTAAGTAACACATACCACCCATCCGCTAATAAGCAGCCATCCCGTTTTTGGGGACGTTTCTTTCAGTATTTTAGAGTCAGTTAAAGTATTAACTAATGAAGGGCCATAATTATGATTACTTAAATCTCGCTGTGTGTGTGTGTGTGTGTGTGTGTGTGTGTGTGTGTGCTCTGGCGTATACATCAGTACTCTAGTTTTGCTGTTTAAACCTTCCTTACCTCTAGCGTTGGTCTTCTTTAAGTCATGGACGATGTTGTCATAGGATGAGGCTACAGCTACCCCAGAGTCCTTGGTCAGTTTGGCTGTTGTAGCTAAACAGATCCCTTCAGCCTTCAGTAACTCCTCTACCTCTGCAAACCCCTGCAAGAAAAAGGCCAATAAAACTATACACTCATGAATTTATTCCTCTAAATACCAGTACATGTTTCCATCGTAATATATATGAGCATCGTGTAGACACTTCTAGTGTACATCTAATGAATGAATTATGACATACCTTTTTTTCAAAGAACATAATGCAAGAAAAATATGAAAAGATAAAACATGTGCATTGCTCGATATTCCAAATATCTGACAATACCATTTCCATCTACTGGAGATTCCTCAATCTACTCTCTTCATGATGAGACCTAGGGAAGATTCACCTCAAGTCGGCCACATGAGCCTGTAGCTTGAGTCAGCCACCCTTCCACAGCGCACAAAAAAAATGAGTACATGCATAATCTTTAATGAACATAAATTTGCTTTTGGTTGGATGACATTGATCTAATCAATTTTCAATTAGCACTCATTTTTGCATGCATACTCTGGAGGACTGGGCGACTCGGAGCCAGTGGCCGACTTGTGGTAAACCTGCCTTGAGTGTTGCGTTTTATCCTGTCCACAGACTATAGAGTACCTAGATATACCAGCCTTTAGTGGACACCATATGGACAGTGATGAGGCCTTTTTACTGCTGGAGGATACTTTGGACATGCTATATGACAAATAGGGACTATCCCTAACGGATAGCCAGATAAGCAATCTAATACAGCAGGCAGCAAAACAACCCTATGTATCAAGAGATAGCATATAGCGACTGAAGAGGATTTATCTGGACCGAAAGAGATATTCATGACAATGGTAAGGGGAAGAGGGAAGGTGATTTTAGATGGACTGTGCGATTTATAGAAAAAGAAGAACACACACAAATTGAAAAAGAACACAAAGAATTATCGGTATAGCTACTTGTAACTACCCTGTTACATCGGGTTCATTTACACTTAAGCATTGGGAAATTATTTTCACCCATCTGCAAGGCAATTAACAGCATAAGTTTTACCATGTTTTAAGAGAATGGGACCTCCTTTAAGGGAAAAAAAGAAAAGAATCAAAACATCAGCCAAATATGGTACAGGAAAGGGGGTTTCTGGCCTTGTAGCTAAGATTACATCTTTATAATTTAATTCAATCTTATCCCAAGTACCCTTTTATATCTCAAGGTTTGCTTTTTAGAATAATCATGAAGTCCAAATCATCTATCCACCATGGGCTTAGAAAAAATTGGAAGTGGCCTAATTGGGAGCCTCCTATCAGCCCTAATTAAACAGATCTGATATACTTTATCTGAAACACAAAACCACCAATCATAAAATAAATTGCTCAGAACAAGGTATTCTACTTCCCTGTAAGGGTTTCTCCTCCACTGTTCTCTCCTTTTAAGGAAATCATCAGTGATCATTACCGCCTTTGATGTCATAAGGATCATCCCCTAACTGAGCACCAGGCCCACCCTTTAGAAAAAGTGCTATGAATCAGAAAAGCAACCAAACTACCCTATCTTTTTTTCTTTTTTTCCGGGGTACTTAATTCTTGACCACTAGAAAGCCATACTAAGAATCTGGCCTGGGTGCATATTACATATGATACGGTACTGCATTCTGTATGGAGTAGTATTTCACCCTGCATACAAATCCACATGTTGGAAATTTTTTCCACCATTTTGGTTGCCATGGCAACCGTTTTCCTTAGCAACACAAGAAAATAACAAAAATTGCCTTATAATGGCCCTATAAATTGCTTATGTTAAAGAACTAAGTATTCCCAACCCCCCATTTAATAAAAGTCAATCTGCATTTTCAAGTTCCTTTCCCAAGGAAGGATGGTTGCTTAGCAACAGCAGTTAATTTCTGCCTAGTTACCAGATAAAAAGGTTGATGTTGGCGATGAAAGATGCATTTTGGCTTGCAATAGAGCTGTTTTAACATTACCCACCCTCCATTAAGCAATTTTAAAGGGTTTTACAGCAATATTTCTCCTGTTGCTAGGGAAGCTTGTTGCTTAGCAACATCCATAATTTCTCTAAATTCATTGAAAACAGGAGGTAAAGCATGCATACAGATCATTTATCTATCCATTTGAAAGGTATCTAAGGCTATACAGTAAAACTTGGTTACTACAAGATACCTGGGACATGAGCAATTTCAGGGGTGGATCCAGGATTTTGAAAAGTGGTGGGGTCCAACCCTGGGCCTATGGGTGTAATGCTGCAAGCGCGGCGCTGTGATGTCGCCAGTGCAGCGCTGCACTGTTGCAAGCGCATTACTGCAACATACCTAGCGGGGGTCTGGGGCATGTATTTCTAGATCCCAATCCAGTAAAACATTTTGGTGTACCATCATCAGTAAATCCATGATTATGAGAACAGAAAATGGAAATCTTATTGAATTTTGATTACACAATGGTGTTTTAGGGTGGCTTGGTATGTCCCCTAGAAGATTTTAGAAATATATGAAGAGTTTGGTTCCAAAACGCAACAAATCCATTCCAGATTTTCAGCATCTACCCATGTTCGCAATGCTCCCCTGAAGTGAATTTTAGTCCTATTATGATAAAATCTTTAACGAATAAACTCTGGATAGCTGAAAAATATATTTTTCAAAGAAATATAACAATTAACCCTTTTTAATATGGAGGCATTTGAAATATTGGCCTCTTTTTTCAAAATGGCGTTTATTGCGTTTTGGAACCAAACTCCTAATATATATATATATATCAAACTCCAAATTTTAAAGGGGGGCTAGCATGGCGAATTAACGCCCCCATTAAAAGATCACATGACCACGCATTGTCCAATCAGATCTTTGCAAAAAAAATCCATTGGTTCCCGTGGATTTGTGCATGATCTTTTGGCAGGTACCCATGTTGTTAAAAGTCCATGCTAGTCCCCCTTTAAAGCATTTTGGTGTAAACCTGGGTGGGCAGTGTCCCTCAAGAAAAATTCTGGAATATAGTTTAAGGGCTTCAACTAGCCTAACCTGTGAATGTAGTATTTTTAGATATTTTTGCTTAAGGGGATTAGAATTAAACTTGGTGCCTTTTGACCCTTTTCTACCAAAACAGGCAGACACGACCCATGTTTGCCCTGTCAAAATACTAATTTGTGCTCCTTCCATATCTTCCATATTCCACTATAATGACAAAGAAAAACCTAAATAAGAATCGTATGTACTTTGATTCCTGCTAAATTGTCCATGCCACATGGACAGTAGAAAGTGAAATACACACATTTTGATCTTTGTGGGAGGAGAGGTTGTGCTTGGAGAGGTCAAATAGTCAAATGTTTCTCCTTTTTACGGGAGTTCTCATGGTCACATATATCAATTCTTGTTAATATGAACTAGATAATGGTCTTTTTATCAAGTCAATATCTACCCTTATTACACGACTTCTGTGATTTTGGGGTTTTTTTTCTGGATATTCCCATTCTGATACCTGTCATTACATGACTTCTGTGATTTTGGGTGCTTTTCTGGGATATTCCCATGCACATACCTGTCGATATTGCATGGCATGATACATGCATCATGATTTTTGTAAGGTGTGCTGTTATCCAAGGATGACAGGCACCCGGTGCTGTTATCCATGGACACCTTACATGTCATCTTACATGTCATATGTTACATGTTAAAACTTGCGAAATTTTCATTGCCAGGGTAGGGTTCGAACCTGCACTCTCCCGATCCCAAATCCAACTCCCTATGCATTGCGCCACAGTGACTGATGAGAAAGTGTGGGTGTTTACCTGTATATGTATAATGCTATAGCCCCTACCTGGATAGTAGCGACCCCAGCAACTCTCACATGCGCAAGGTTAGAATAGCATTATAATTATAGAGTACTGCTGGACCCTTTCAAACCAAACCAATGGCTGCCGAGAGCTAAGGTGTGTGTACCAATGGTCTAGTAGTTAGTGCATTGCACTCAGCTTCTACAGGTAGGCGGGATGAGTCCTGGTCCTGGCGGTTCCGGTCCGATTTTTGTTGTTGAATTTATTGATATTCTATTGATTATCTTTTGATTAATCATGTAATAAAATAGTAGTTAATGGATAGTTCATGCCTTGTGTGTGTTAACTATGCCCTCGTGTAATTATCATTTTCTAACACACATTCGTTATGAATTATCCATTAATTACTTGTTCCCTACATGTTAGATTTATCCGTGAATTCCAAGGAGTGTCATTACAAAATCACTTGTAAAGTTGAGATGTTTAACACTGTGCACTATTGGAGTGCCCAAAAGTACACCCTTGTGCAAGCTGGCCCGTCTGCTATGTGTAACACGGTTCTGGGACTGAATCTCTTGTCACCCAATTTGTCAGAGTGGGGCCTCTTATACTAGATTCTCCCTCTTTGGACTACATGATGGAATTATAATGTCTTCATGATACAGGTCTGATGGGTACCACCATAGTTACCAGCATGTAGCCTACAAATTAACCATAGTAACCATCATATAGTGTTAAATTCCACCATAGCTACCAATATGCAGCCTTACACCCCAAAGTTGCCATCATGTAGCCTTAGATACCACAATACTCCTAGTTACCATCATATAGTATCAAATACACCCTTAGTTACCATACATGCAACCTTTAAAATACCCCCTAGTTACCTTCCAGTGGCTTCAGGCACACACCAGTGACCATCATGCACCTTCAGATATTCCTTAAATACACCCTGGTTACCATGATATAACCTTGGATATGTACATGTACACCCCCTCTTCGTGACCATATATATACAAAGCCTCAAATAACCCCAAAGTTGCCATCATATATTACCATAGTTACCATCATATAGCATCAAATACCCCCTTAGTTACCATATATGCACCTTATGATATACCCCCTAGTTACCTTCAAGTGGCCTTAGGCATACTCCAGTGAAAATCATGTACCCTCAGATATGCCCTAGATGCACCCTTGTTACCACCATATAGCATTAGATACCCTTCAAATGGAATTAGTGTGGGTAGATGATCTGTAAGTCCTTTCTCCCATTTTCAAGGAATTAAGAAATAAAATGTCTATTGCTAAGCAACAAGCTTCTGTAGCAACAGGGGAAATATTGCTGTCAAAACCTTTAAAGTTGCTTTATGGATGGTGGGTAATGCTAAAACAGCACTATTGAAAGCCAAAATGCATCTTTTACAGACATCGTCACCTTTTTTTGTATGGTAACTAGGCAGAAATCATAAATCAAAGGCGGTTGCCAAGCAACAACCCTTTAATGGAAAAGGAACTTGAAAATACTGATTGTCTATTATTAAAAAGGGGGTTAGGGATGCTTAGTTCTTTAACTTAAGCAATTTATATGGCCATTATGAGGCAATTTTAGTTATTTTCTTGTGCTGCTAAGGAAAATGGTTGCCATGGCAACCAAAATGGTAGAAAAGATTTCCAACATGTGGACTTGTAATCTAGGAGACCCATTAAACATATTTTCTGGTGTTGGAAAAAAATAACATCCGATGTGCGCTATAGATAGCAGCTTTGCTACACATGCCCATGCAGGTGATCAGGAAGAAAAATCATATTTAATCTATTTAATTAAAAGTTTTTAGCCCCCCCAAGCCTATCCTGTAGCGCTTTGTTAAGGAGCATCTTAGTGATGTACAAACAAAAAGAATTGAGAATCTATCTTGAGGATCTGGTGATATCATACCCTGATTTAGCCTGCGGAAAAAATGGAACCATAAGGGTCAAATTTTATTTTTGGTATAAAGACCATAGGGTTCAAAACCACTGCAGGAAACAAGTTAAATCTACAAGATGTCTTGCAAAAACACAAATAAGAAATTGGGACTTAAGTTAGAACAATAGAACAATGAACTACCTGTGTCACATTAAAAACCTACAAGAAAAACTTAATTTCACTTACCATTTGTCCATAGGAGCTCTCCTCATAGACGCCGGACACATAAGTCCAGTTGAAGAGTTTCACCAGCTCCACCATTGCCTCAGCTTGGTTCTTGTCTGATGGGATGGTCCTCATGAAGAATGGGTACCTCTGTTCTGAACTCAGCGCTGGTGATGTGGAGAAAAAGCTGACCTGTAAAATTGATGTAGAAATGATTTTGTTAGAATTTTGTTTTTTAACATTAATATTTTTTAAGAGTTTTTTAGATTTATAGGCCAATTCCAAGAGCATTCTGGTCTGTGTGATTGGAGTCAGGGCTGAACAGGTCAGAATATAATGCATATTGATCTAAACAGTTCTTAGGAAAGTTCTGTTGATATTGATTGAGCTTCTGCCTCCATTCCCCCATTCAGCCTCTCCTACAGAATCTAAATGAAGACAAAACAATAACCTTTATTTAGAGACAAAATAATAACTTTTATATACGGTCTATCGAAAAAGCTGAAACTATCTTATTCTTGTGATCAGAACCTTCTTGTGTCTTTACCAGTTTACTAGAGAGTATCATTGTGTATATCATAATTATATGATACTATGAAAATGATATTATATGCACCGTAATCTCCTGCGTAAAAGGCGCGTCTTATATGCCAAACAAAATGCTGCTGAGTCTTATACGTGGGAGGGACCATTGCCTAGAGTTTGGGGTGCGCCTTATAGGGGGGGTATTTTTACTATAGAACAGTACTGAATTAGCAAAAATCTGCCTTTAGAGGTGCGCCTTATACATGGACTTGCATTTTCTGAGTTGGGGGTGCGCCTTATATGCGAGCTGCGCCTTATACGCGCGAGATTACAGTAAATGTTGTCATGATTTAGGTGAGACCCGCAGGACATTATTCAAACATCAGTTGTAATCTTTGAACCTGAGTCCAATAAATTTTGGATATGTTGAACCTGAGTCCAATAGATTTTGGAAATGTTGTGGCTCTAGGCATATGGGATTCTTGATAAGGGGTTGTTTCTGGTTTGTTTTGCGGATACAGAACCGTGGTTTGCACACCTTTGAGTATTCCTTATCAACAGCAAACGGCTGACGCCTGCTATGGGCTAAGTCTGTAGGCAGCAATGCTTTTGAGAGAACATGTGAATTTCCCATGTACTTAAATGGAAGAGACATGTTATATAATTATCATATAAAAGACATTCTGCATAGTTTGTCCTCTCGGCAGGCTGGCCAGTAAAAAGGACAGGGGGTCTCTCAGGAGCTCAAGAAACTGATGTACCCTTTTGGATGACTATGCTTGTTGTCAGAAAGTTATCACATATAGGATCATTTTCCTGAGAGGTAAGGTTTTGATCTTCTGTAAGAGAATTCCAGCCAATTGTTCCCATTCACACTTTAATGCTTTCCACGACTGCCATAACCACCATTGATTTGACAGCTATTGTCACTTCCTCTATGCACATGTATAAGGAATAGGGCCTTAAGTCAGACTTAGGACACTGGTAGACACAGCAATGATGCAATCACTGTCCATAAGAGGATCACCCCCAACACTAAGCAGTCTTTGGGCAGTCTTTGAGACACAATCATTACCAGGAGTTCTGTCATGGAGGCCTAAGTCACTCGTTGGTATCTGTCTTGGCAGTTTTCCCCAGATCATGAAGGTGAATATACTTTGGGGAACTATCACACATAAAGGGCTTAATTAAGAGTTTGTAGTGACAAATTATGATGTAAGTAGGGCCTGCTAAAAAGTGGAAGATTAGCTTAATCTGAAAGTGTATTGGCCTAATTCTGGTTGCCTGGCTTGCTGATTATCTATCATTTTACCTCAATGATATAGTAGCTATGGCAATGCCAATTAAATGCTCCCCTATATATGTCATAATGGCATCGTTATGATTGATTCACCTTTCTTTTCGTCATTGTGTACAAATAATGGGGAAATGGCATATTATACGGTCTTCTAAATCTCTGACATGAGTACAAATGCCACATGGATAGCGAAAGCAGAACAGCCAATCAAATGGCCTATCAAGGGGGGTTGCAGGCCCTTTGTACCAATGGGCTAAGCCGATACAATCTAACCCGGCCTTATTTGCTGGGTCATGACAATGGCAGCCCAAGAAGACAAGGCCTGGTTGTGTCAAGCTTTATGACTGGTCGACCATGTAGAGACACATTGGCCAATTAGGAGGAGGGAAATGCCAGCCAGGGCCTTGTCACACTGCATGAGAATCCCGATTTAATCACATTTAATTTTGCTTAAATGTCATGGCAAGGTAACTACCAATGTCATCTCAAAATTGGTAGGAAATAATGACATTTTATTTTACTGGAAATGTCATATGGGACTTTTAAGCACATTTAGCTATATCTGGAAGTCTCTTCAAAGTCATTTGAAAATTAGTATGTAATAAGATGGCATTTATTTTTACCTAAAATGTCATGGGATTTAAGCACATTTAGGTACACCTTAAAGTAATTTTCAAATGCCATGGTCTTCAGTTTGACATTTAAGCAAATTCTTAACATTTAAGCACTTTTTGATGTTTCCAATAATAGCCTATTCAAAGGCCCTCTTAAGCAATCTAGCAAGCAATCTATATTTGGTCATATTGACCAGGGGAATGATGAGACATTCACTTTATGTTTAAACCTTACTCTGAGAGTGTGGGGAGAGTTAAACTCTGTCATATTTACAGGGGGATATTCATCCTATATTTAAACCTTAACATGGTGGCCAAGGAAGGGGCATATTCCATCATATTGACCAGAGGAGGGGTGGGATATTCACCCCACTTTTAGACCTTATTATGGTGGCCTGGGAAGGGGTATATCAGTGGAAATCTGAGATCCGTGCCAATTGCAAAAATGTGGAGTCGATGCTTTATATTGATTACCATGTGAACCAGACTGAATTCATCATCAGGATTTCTCATCTCATCTGTTGTTGTCATGCCTTTTGACATTTAAGAAATATTGGTGACAGATTGAACTTTAAAATCAGGCAAAATGTCCATGTCTTTTCAAAGAAAATAAAAGTAAATGTTCAGTAAAAATAGAATGTACATTGGACCACTGATAATATTGGTCTTTCTTGGAAGAAAACATCATTAAGTCTTACTAGAGTAAAATATGAACATTTCATTGTGGATTATCTGGATAATTTAGAAAAATAGTACTAATTTCAAGATATGTCCGTTACCATGAAAGTAGAGCTATGGTTAAATGATATAATTTTATCTGAATACCTAGACTTGTTAATAAAAATGTAGGTCTATTATTACTCCATATAAGCTGTGAATCTCATTTTGCTATCTTTGATAGCTTTTGTGCAATGCTCACCTATCCAAATGCACTTTGAGATGTTCAAAATCAGGGTAACGGACGTACTGCCCTCCTATCTCTTAACATAGGAATTATTTTTCATCATTGTCTCACTTCTCAAATAATTATTTCAACACTGTTCCCTCTTGGAATAGTGAAGTCCTTCATATATAGAATTACATTCTAAAGTAAAAAGCATACATTTTCAACTTTTATTTTCGACCACCTTTCCCACTGAATCGGCACAGAACTCAAATTTCCACCCATATTCTGTGATGTGTTAACTATGAGAGGGATGGGATATTCACCCCATGTTTAAACCTTATTATGGCAGCCTGGGGAGGGGTATATTCCATGGTGTTAAGCAAGGGAGGGATGGTACATTCACCCCATGTTTAAACCTTATTATGACAGCCTGGGGAGGGGTATATTCCATGGTGTTAAGCAAGGGAGGGATGGTACATTCACCCCATGTTTAAACCTTATTATGGCAGCCTGGGGAGGGGTATATTCCATGGTGTTAAGTAAGGGAGGGATGGTACATTCACCCCATGTTTAAACCTTATTATGGCAGCCTGGGGAGGGGTATATTCCATGGTGTTAAGCAAGGGAGGGATGGTACATTCACCCCATGTTTAAACCTTATTATGACAGCCTGGGGAGGGGTATATTCCATGGTGTTAAGCAAGGGAGGGATGGTACATTCACCCCATGTTTAAACCTTATTATGACAGCCTGGGGAGGGGTATATTCCATGGTGTTAAGCAAGGGAGGGAAGGTACATTCACCCCATGTTTAAACCTTATTATGGCAGCCTGGGGAGGGGTATATTCCATGGTGTTAAGCAAGGGAGGGATGGTACATTCACCCTATGTTTAAACCTTATTATGACAGCCTGGGGAGGGGTATATTCCATGGTGTTAAGCAAGGGAGGGATGGTACATTCACCCCATGTTTAAACCTTATTATGGCAGCCTGGGGAGGGGTGTATTCCGTAATGTTAAGCAAGGGAGGGATTAGGAATATGATGGCACCCTTCCTTCCCACCCCTTCCCCCCAATGAAAAGTGATGAAATTGATGAAATAAACTCTCCCTCTACACAATGTTTAACCCTTATTATGGTGGCGTTAGGAGGGGTATATTCCGTCATATTGACAAAATCATCTTTCAATAATGAATTTGAAAATACTTTAAATATCATATAGAGTATATATTCTCCTTTGGCAAATGTAGACACCTGTATACCTTTCACTATGGTATAGGCTATAGCAGACAGAACAAGCAGTAAGCTATGTGTATTATTAACTCATGTTCATCCATGTGTGACTAATCCCCACCTGCTGGTAGCCCTACCACTACCACAGACAATCAGCTGTCCACACCTGCCAGTGTCTACTTGCTTTGACACCTGCTGCAATGCAGCCACATAGTCTGGGTGCAGGATAACGGTTTTCCCTACCTACAAACAGCCCAGTACTGCACAAGCCTCCACAGGATAAGCATGTGTGCACTCATCTCTCCTATAACCTAGGTACCTTAATACATCTATACATTTATAATTAGACATTAGTTATGTTAATTGATTCTCTATACTTTAATTGAAATATGAAGCAAAACTGGTGAACTGCACTTAATCTTTGTAAATGTACTTTCCAATGAACAACTTCAATTATTGTTTGATATTTGATAAATATGTAATTTATTTTTTTATTTTTTCTTTACAGCTTCTCTGGATGCCCTGGTACTCGAGGGTATGGCCCCAATCCTCCAGACCATGACCCCAGCCCCTAGAATGCACAACCTCCAGGGGGCGGCCACGGCCTCCAGGGGGCGGCCCCAGCATCCAGGGGGCAACCCCAGCCTCCTTCCCACCCCCCACCCCCAATGAAAAATGCTGAAATTGACAAAATAAACTCTCCCTCTGCACAATCAGGAAAATTCTCTCCTTACAATGTATGCTGATTGGTTACATTTAATTACCACAGTATAACCACATGAATATCATTGCGTTATAAATGTCACTAAAGTTGCTTAAATGCCATTCTCTAAAGCCAGTATTTCAACCTCGGTATGACATTTAAGCAACTTTGATTATTATCTTGCCATGGCATTTAAGCAACTTTAATCATCTCACCATGACATTCAATAAACTTTAATCATCATCTTTCTATGACATTTAAGCATCTTTAATCATTGACTTGACATGTTATTTAAGCATCTATACTATGCTTAAATTTTTGCTTAAATAGTCACTTCAAGCATGCTAAAGCATGCTTAAATTTTGAGATTTTGACATTTAAGCATTGCTGGAAATGTTGATTAAAGGCATGTAAACCTACTTAAATATCTTACAATGCTACCAAAATGTTATTCTTAAAGGTGCTTAAATCAGTAGGTGCATGCAGTGTCCGAAGCAGAAGACATGCCCTACATGTTGACAATATATGGGTTATTAGGCACAGTAATATAAGACAGTTGCAAACTCAACTGATTGTATTAGGTCTCATAACTGTACTGTAATTTATAAGTAGTTTGAGGCATTATTTCACAAATAATTTCTCCAGAAAGCCATTCAAGGTCTTAAATTAAAGATTATTGCTTCATCATGTTCTTTCCATTACGGTATATTTTGTGAATAGTCAAGCAAAAACACCCCTCTGCAGGTAAATTAATTATCAAAGTTTATCTCAAGATCTTTGAAATGTTGTAAAAGGTAGGAAATATTCCCTAAACCCTCTTCAGGTTTATATGTGCTCGGATGTAAAGATCACACTGAGGCATAAATTGAGTTTGAATTGGTCGACGTTTCGGGACTTTCGACCCTTCTTCAGGACTATTTTATTGTAACTAGGCAACATAGATATATCAAGTATGGAATCCTTCTGCAGGAGTTTTTTTTTCAAATTGGTATCTTTGAAATGAGACATCATTGGCTAAAAGATTCCAGTATTTATAGTCAGAACCCCATTGATTGCTACTCAGAAAATCAGAAAATGATGGTTAAGCTCTAAATGCATTACAAACCATAATAATCACTAAAGTAAAACAAAGAAAAAACACACAACAAAAACATGATAATCACTAAAAAATAAACAAATAATAAAATGCCCAATTATATGGTGCTTTTCGTCATTGGTCTAGGAGGAAATTTCAATTTTTGTTTGCAGTTTAGGTTCATGATGAAATTCCTATGAAATATATTTGCATAAAAATCTGTAAATCTAGATTGATAACAACCAGAGCAGCCATATGGGCGAATTTGGCTTGAAAAACATTTGTTTTTACCTTTCAAATATGGAATGTCTTCACCCAAAATGGATCGTTTTAAATGAAACAAAAATTAGCCTAGGGCAATTTTATATTCACACCGCGAAGGGGTTTATTGTTTGTTAAATCACATTTACTTAAGCCTTGTATTTCCATATATATAACCCATGTCACCTAATCCTGTAGGGCCCACCTAACTGCTTGTCAGTAACACTATCGTTGTGTTCTACATTTCCCTAGGTGCACACTGTCTAAGCTGTCTGACACAATACTCCTGCAGTATTATGTACATAAACAGAGCCACATCTGCCAAAGGGTATGTCACCCAGATGACAATGGCCAGAAGCTTGCGGAGGATGGTTGTTCCATGTTATAATCAATAAACCAGCCATAGTACAGAATGCATGCTTATATTATAGTGTCGCATACATCCAATGTAATGAACTTACATCAAAATGGCTTGCTTGACCGTACCAGTGCTTAAATTATATAGATGTCAATTACACACTATCACCAAAGCGTTTTATACAGTGCTTATCTTTAAAGCTACCAATGAATACATAGGCCATAGATTGGCCCTAAGTCCAATGTTAGTGGCTTTTACTGAAGAGGTATGAACTGTCACTGCCATGGTATGGCTCTTCTATGTGTGACCAAGCAAAAAGTTGGTGACTCTTTTCTGTCTGTCTTATTTCTTCCTCTTTTTTATGAAATCCCATATTGACACTGGAGCTATTCTGTCCAAGAGACATTGCAATCTATCAACTTCAGCTCTCAGCTTTTGTCATTCTCCCAGACACAAAATGACTACATGTCCGCTGTCATTGTTGGTGTACCCTTGCCATGACCAATCATTCCAGGGTGGGGGGGGGGCGGTGAGGAGTGAGTGAGTGAGTATTAGATTTTTAACGCCATTTCGACAGCTAAGGTCATATTCATGGCGAGAACGACATTACACAATTTCACAGAGGAATGTGTCGGTGCCTGCGCATATGTGCACCACACACATCCGAGGTGATAGGAAAGATGAGATATAGACCCTTTTAAGTGGGCTAGGGAAGCCCGGGCGGTGAGGAGAGACAAACATTTCCAATATCGCCATTCTCTGATAAGGCCACACTTAGGGATGGAGTTCAATTTAAAATATACCATGCTCCCTGAATTCAGTTCTCCTTCTGGCCACCTAGAGGGTGCTGCCTTCACTTCCTGTGTTGTCACAGCGTCTTCCCAGGGGACGACTGGTTGTCTACTTCCGACTGCAGTGCATCTAGGGATTCCTTCTGGATATAAATGGTTGTCCCTTCGGTTATCCATCTCTGGTGCTGTATCACTTTTGGAGCAGAAATTCAGCTGGACCAAAATAAACATAGAGCTGTATGTTAGGCTGTCTGTGTTTATAGACCAGAATTGCAGATGGGTACTTTTATAAGGCCATTGTTTTATTTTTTGTTTTGTTTTTTCACAACAATGTAAATGACCCCTAATGAGCCTAGAGCTTGTATATATATATATATATATATATATATATATATATATATATATATAAATATATATATATATATATATATATATATATATATATATATATATATATATATATATGTCTTTGAAATAGTAATTCAACTCATTCTGTACAAGATGTAGTCATGCAGATGATTTGTGATGTTTTATATCAATGCTCAGGTGGACATGAACATGATGGTCCTGAGTGATGGTGTATATTGATTATCTGTTTTGCAATGAGTGACAGAGGGATGTGCATTGTTGAAGAAGGGTATTTGAGGTATCCAAACCTGTATTTAAGTAGGTCAAGACGCATGTGTGGAGAGAGAAGTGTTGTGAAAGTGTGAGATTTCAATACAAGCAATGTAATCGACCCTTAGTGAGCCTAGGGTGTGTATATAAGCCCTTGGAATAGTATTTCAACTCATTCTGTACAATATACAGGGATGCAGATGATCTCTGGCATTTAAAAGTATCGCCCAGGTTGACTAAGAAAATTCTATCGAAAACCTCACGTACGCAAAGTTTCCTTGTATTTCGGACATGTCATAATAGAATGAACATGAAGGTCATGAGTGATGTTATATATTGATTATCTGTTTTATAATGGGTAAAAGAGGTATGTGCATTTATTTATTGCTTGTATTTGAGGTACCCTAGTCTGTATTAAGGTAGGCCATGACACATGTACGTAGAGAGATTGATTTTCATGGAGATCTATTCATTATTGACGGTATAAGGGTAAAGTTGATAATGCTAGGGTACATTTCCAAAAAGTTTGCTAATCTCTATATCTAACAATAAAGTGTATAATAAAAATATCTTAACAAAGGGATTTGATTTTTGCTACACCTATAGACATATATTACAACATTATGGACCTGAAATATAATGTAGATAGGATGATATTTATTAGCTTTAAGTACTGTCTGATAAAAAACGTTGCATATGTGAGGTTAAAATACTATGGTTTTACGTCACGGGCTATAAAAACTGACATGTTAGGAGTTGGTGACTTGAATCAGCATTTCTATTAAGCCAAGATATAGGGCGTTCAATAAAATAAAGTGTCATTAAGTAATAATGAGTTTGTGAAATCATTGCTCCTCAGGCTGGTGAACATCGCTTGGTGAATCACCCCATTTGCCTTTGCAGTTACAGAGCATACAGGAGAAAATTTAAGTGAATTACCTAACAGACACGGGATATGTTAATTTTCTGTGGCATCCCAGTAGGGATGCACAAATGAAGAAGGCGGGTGGACTATTACTAGAGCCAGATGCTTAAATGTGGACAACTAATTCGGTGCGTTTAGGTCGAATAGGCAACTGAAAGGAAAACTGTTTAGTTTTAGTATGAATGAGACAGGGGTTCCCGTTGCCTGAATCAGGTTCTCTGCAGATAAAGCGTGAAAGTAGTGGATACTTCCGCATTGGGTAAACTCCAACTGATACACATTTGTTTAGTGAATGTATATTACACAGTTTGTTGAATTGAACTATGGGTATCATAATTATAATCGTAATCCCCTGAATTCTCATACAATAATTATACTTGTCTTCTTTTCTCGTTTTGTTCAAAAGGCAACTTTCTATGTGTTGTACATTTTTCATAGGCCCACACCAAGAAATGCATAACTAGCAAGGATCCAAACAAAGGGTTAAACACAGCTCCCTTTAAACAGCCTCTTGCCACTAGGTGGGGACACCTGATGGACTGCCACCACTCCCCCTGGTGGCAAAAAATCGTCCATCATCACGTGACCTTTGCGTCCATTGATCAACAGGGGGCGTCTCGGTCAGGCAAAGTACCCGGATTTATGAGTAACGTCCAATTAGGGTAAAACATGTTAAGCTGCTGTTACTGCTGTAGTTGGTATACAATGTTAACCCTTGGGACTTGTGGGCACAATGTATTATGTAGATATGTATGTGTTTGATTACATTATCCCCTATGGCCACAGCAGGATTATTATAAGGTATTATTATTTTTGTCTTGAACTTTGCCTTAAGACTATTGGTTTTGCCTATGTCAGAAGATCTACCAGTGAGAACAAGTGCATAGTACAGTAACGTTTACAACAACATCATTGTCTTGGAAGTGGTAAAGGGTGTGGTGTGTAGATGTGATAGTGGGAGTGGTAAAAACGTGTGTTATTGACAACATCATCAAATTTATCATTTGCCTATGTGATATTTGCGAACACTTCAGCTGGATATGTAACAACACATGTAAAGTCATGTCCAGGATAAATAAAGGAATTATCAATCACTATGTAAAATAAAAAAGATGGCAGCATCAAGTTTATGTTGATAGTTGAAGTACTAACACTTGAACATTGTAATAGTAGTTCAACTTAAAGCCAATGTGTGAGTATATAATTGAAATGATGTAAAGAGAAGGGAACAATTTTTTAATGTGTCTGCTTCCTATGCTGGTCCTGATATAATATCCTACTGGCAGATTGTGTATCAGGTTCTCAAAGTAGCATGATATGTTGTCTCATTTTAGAGCAGGATAGAATCAGGTTTGTAAACCATAAAACCTCTGTGTACATTAACTTTGTACACCTTAATAATAAGCACAAGTGAAGGTAGGCATAATTATAGGTTGAAGTTCATGAGAGCGGGTCAGCTAAAGTGGATGAGGATATATACACACTGTTAGACCGCGGCAAGGTTTTTACAGTAGATTGCTTCTATTTTTGGAAATCAGTAGTAGTTGCTGTCAGTACAAATCCAATGACACGATGTGGGTTATGCTGTACCCATTACAGTTGTCTTTATAGCCCATTTACAATTAGGGCTGAGAGTGCATGCACTCCAACCCGTATTCCTTCTGCATGGGGAACAAAATGGTGGCAGACACAAGGTGACTAGTTAGTATAATACTCCTGTATCAGATTCATCTATAGCATCATAATACATGATAAATCAATTTAGATATGATTGAAGCGGCAACGACCTAATCCTCAGAGACATCAACGGAAATTAATTTTCTTGCAGGAATACCAGATTCAAAGAACATTAAAGGGAGTATCTGATCCCATGGCATAGTCCATATATATCTCCATCGATCCTGTGGTACTAAAATGATAATACACTTAAAGATGATGAAATATCTCAAGAGATACTTCTCAAAAGGCAAGAACTGTGTAGGCTTACAAAATACTTCTACCTCATAATCACCAATGGCAAGAAACCATATGCGCAGGTCTTGCACTGTAGGTGTTGTGTCATGAAAGCGAATAAATCAATAGTTTTCTCTTTGGCATATGTGATGGGATTGAACATGATATTCCAGTAAGTGACAAACAAAAACAAAATGAAAGAGAGGTAAGAAAAGGTTACAAATGGTTTGGCAAACACATAGCAAAAGGTCAATGAACCCGTAGTGAGATAGTAGTATATATGGAATCGATGGTTAAATCAGGACATAATCACGATGCAATCTCACGGTTATTACATCAGTACTTAAACACATGCATGTATCTCAATGATGGATTTACAGAAGGGGAGGGGTACGTGATGTGCTTGATGAAAATGATTTTTATGTCCAGAATCAGTTAAAGCATAACCAATCCATTGCATTTGGCACAGCATCTAGAGGGGATTCAAAAGAGGGAGTGAAAGGCTTCTCCTGTTGGGCCTCTGTGTGTCCCAACGATGCACCATGAAACCCTGAATGCGGAGCTATGGAGGAGGGTCATTCTAAAAGGCGGTTCCATAATACCAATCGCGCCATAATGACACCTATGGGAGATAGCTACACTTCTAAATGTGCTGGAGGAACCCTGATGGCATGATAGGACAAGGAGAATGGTACTAGTAATTATGTATTCACTCTGTGCTTGCATTTGCCATGATTTATATGTGGCCAGGTGAGGGAAAACATGCCACCTGGGGGGAAATGGCTTTTTAAGGGTTACGTCATGGGCTTTAAAATGAGATATCTTGAGCTAAAATATCCCCAGTAGTTTTGCTGTAATTGCTTGTCAAACATAGGTTGGTGTGTACAACTGAAAATGGGAAATAAGCTCTAAATGCATTATATCCTAACATAAACACTAATAATGCAAAATATACAGTTTTGCGAAAAAATAACCAAAGGAATGTGATGTTTTTGTCATAAAATTGGTTCTAGAGGGAATTTTTTAGCTCTGTTTTCGGTTCTGGGTTCCTGAGGGATTTTCAAAAAAAATTGGGGCAAAAATTCCTAATTGGAATAGGGGAGTGGTTTCCATGGCAACCAGAAATAGCCTTATCTACCAATTTCCTATGTTTCCATGGCAACCAACGTTCCAAAAATGGAACATCATTCAGTGGAGATGGAATGATTTTAAGCATACCACTGGATTCCTTATAAAAAATTGGTCTAAAGCTATTTTTAGCATATTTGTCAGTGTTTTACCCATATACTACCCCCTGGTGGCCAAAACCAGTACTAAAAATCCCCCCTGGAGGCACGTTCTTCCCCGTTGGGCCACATATGTGACACATATGAAAGAAAAAGAAGAGTTATGAAAAAGCAAACCCAAACAAAACAATTAACATTAGAATTACAGTGTGGTTCATGAACATATAATTTGGGATTTACTTGTTGATAAAAACCATGAACGAGAAAAAAGATTATTCTTACTAATTTTATAAGAATTTGAACTTCATAGTAAGAACTTCTTCTGTTAAAGAGTACAGCAATGATCCAAAAACCATTTTAATCCCAGTCGAATACGAGGGGACAACTGTCTGAATTCTAAGATTTTGAAGAGCTAAGATATCTAAGAAGGCACAGCACAGCTGTGATGTCAGTTGGTGTTGATGGTTTAAATCTAAGATTATGTTTTATTTGAACACTTCTTTATAGTGATTATAGATATTCAATCGATCACCAAAAAAAAAATGAAAACAAGTTTTTATTGGAATCTGAGTCTTGCCCATAGTGAATGGACAATAATCAAGGTCATTTAAAAGTGATCACAGTTATGATATAATTAATAGTTGAGATTTACGTAATAAGTTATTATATAGCCATATGTTTTTCAAAGGAGATTTTATGGATTGATTAATATATTATTACTAAATTGTCAATGGCACCAATAGAATCCCCAGGGTCTAATTAGCGGGGTAGGTATGGCCAAATACCTCCTAGAGCTGTCTGTTCTGCCCATTGCTGGGCATAGACTGTTTTTGTTTGCTGTTGCTAGGCAATGTAGACATCAGACAGAAACATCAATGGCACCAATAGAATCCTGAGGGTATTTTTAGGGGGGAAAGGCATGGTCAAATACCTCAAAGACCTGTCCGTTCTGCCCGTTGTTGGGCATAGAATGTTTTTGTTTGCTTTTGCTAGTCAATGTAGATGTCAGACGGAAACATTAATGGCACCAATAGAATCCCCAGGGTCTAATTAAGGGGGGTAGGCATGGTCAAATACCTCCTAGACCTGTCCATCCTGCCCGTTGTTGGGCATAGAATGTTTTTGTTTGCAGTTGCTAGTCAATGTAGATGTCAGAGGAAACATCAATGACACCAATAGAATCCCCAGGGTCTAATTAAGGGGGGTAGGCATGGTCAGATACCTCCTAAACCTGTCCATCCTGCCCATTGTTGGGCATAGAATGTTTTTGTTTGCAGTTGCTTGGCAACATAGACATCAAATGAGGGTCTTATTAGGTGGGGTAGGCATGGTCAAATACCTCCTAAACCTGTCCGTTCTGCCTGTTGTTAGGCATAGAATGTTTTGTTTGCTGTTGCTAGGCAACATGGCTGTCAGAAGGAAGGATCAAGGGCACCAATAGAATCCCCAGGGTCTAATTAAGGGGGGGGTAGGCATGATCAAATACTTCCTAGACATATCCGTTCAGATACCAGACATTGATGGGCCTCTGTACTAGAACCTGGCGGGGGGGGGGTATGCTAGCAGTGCCTACATCTACCCAAACAACCTGCTGAATACATAGTACAGTATGCATGTATGGTAATGTGGTACCTTGTTGAGTCTGTGGTGAATGCATCCAACAGAATCATATCAGAAGGCATAACAAACAGGCTACAATACTGGCATGAATCTAGTGGGATTTCCTTGTATGGCCTACTTAAAATTAAAGATGACCTTTTTCCATTGGGAATTCATTGGTTCCCATTGCCTGGTAGGCTAACAGTGCCTATTTAGCAATGTTTTCAGTTTTTGCATAAATTATGCTAATTAAGTCTATCCTACCTAATCAGAATATGCTAGCTAATTAGGGACCATAATATGCAAAATTCGCAATGTCCCCTGGCAGATTTGGATTTCTTGGAAAAAACTGCATATATGAATCAATCCCCAAAAGTTTGTCACATATCTGGGTGAGTAACTTATTAAAATCGACCTGTCTATATGGGTCAGGTCGTCAGAAAGTGTAAGATTTTGCCCTTGAAGGCCCTTAAAAATTAATTTTCTAACTGCTTTATATAACCTTAACACATTTGTGAAGAGACATCCCCTCAGCTCAGAAAACAAAAAAAAACGACTTAGGTCATCCGGTTCCATTTTTATTGCTTGTTTTGTGTCATGTTACGTCCGGTACCAAAATGATGAAATATGGAGGTAATTAAAGTTGCTGTCAGTAATAGAGAATGTCCCATTATGCATAGCTAACACATGCAATAGCAAGGCCAATATGTCTATTATTGACTTCAATTATGAAATGGATCAAAATTTTGAGTTATGCATGCACAGTAGACTGCCTCTTACATGATGATAAAAGTACTGGACGTTACGTAACGTCCGGTACTTTTATCAGAATTATTTCACATAAGCTGCTCTCACATGGAGACAAATGCTGATAGACACACAATTCTTTCACCAAAGTAGGGGCTAATAGGTCCCTTTATATAGGTAATAACAAAAATGGTGAAGCTTTATTTTTTCCATGTAATATAACTGATTTAGATTTAGATACCGGACGTTACAAATTACAGATTTCCATTTTCAAAGACAAAATGATGAAAAATTCTCATTCAGTAACATGTCCAAACCTCATGGAAATGATACCTATAATCATATACAATATAAAAAATAACTTTGGGATACTCCAGATGTTCTTTATTCAATACAGGACACTTGTAAAAAATACAAAAAGTCAAAATAGAACAAATTTGGCCATTTTTTTCACTAAGGCAGGCTACAAGTCTGAGAGTTTTTGATGCATGACCAGAAGTTAACATTTTTCTGATAGCCCTAAGTGTCCTCTATCAAAGGAGTCTATGTAATACAAAACTGGTTCACAAATTCCTTCTCCAGAGCCATAAGAGTCCAAAATAACCCCAAAAACACTAAATCTACTGCTTTCTGGCGACCTGACCCATATATAGATTATATCCATCAATCAAATCGATATAGAAATACAGCATTGCTGTAATAGCTGCTCGGTCATATCATATAGATTTATGTACTTATGATTGGATTAGTAATTGCTCACTATTTGTCAGCAATTAGTCAATATATGTTAGTACTTAGTCACTATATAACAGCAATTAGTCAATATACATCAGTAATTACTCACTTTGTCAGTAATTAGTCAATATATGTAAGTAATTACTCACTATTTATCAGAAATTAGTCAATATATGTCAGTAATTACTCACTCTTTGTAAGCAATTAGTCAATATGTGTCAGTAATTACTCACTATTTGTCAGCAATCAGTCAATATATGACAGTGCTTAGTCATTATAAAACAATACTTAGTCAACATATGCCAGTAATTACTCACAATTTGTCAGATATTAGTCAATAGTGAGCAATTACTAACATAAATTGACTAAATGCTGATAAGATGTAAGTAACTACTATTATGTATTGACTAATTGCTGAAAAATAGTGAATAGTTACTAGCATATATTAACTTATTGCTGACAAATAGTCCATAGATACTGACATATTTTGACAAATACCAGTCAAGGCAGGATGCACAGGCGGAGGAATCAATGGCTATTTCTCTGTTATATATTGACTATTTTGCTGACAGATTGTGAGTAAATACTGACATGCATTGATAATTGCTGATATATAGTGACTAAGTACTGACGTATATTGACTAATTGCTGACAAAGTGTGAGTAAATACTGATATATATTGACTAATTGCTGACAAATTGTGAGTAAATACTGATATATATATATATATATATATATATATATATATATATATATTGACTATTTGCTGACAAATAGTGAGTAATTACTAATATATATATTGAATAATTGCTTATGAATTCTGAGTAAATACTGACTTGTATTGACTAATTGCTGATAAATAGTGAGTAATCACTGACACTTAGTCCATATATGTCAGTAATTACTCACAATTTGTAAGATATTAGTCAATATAGTGAGCAATTTCTAACACATATTTACTAAATGCTGATAAAATGTAAGTAACTACTATCATGTATTGACTAATTGCTGACAAATTGTCAATAGATACTGACATATCTTGACAAATACCAGTCAAGGCAGGATGCACAATTAAATCAATGGCTATTTCTCTGTTATATATTGACTAGCTGCTGACAGATTGTGAGTAAATACTGACATGCATTGATAATTGCTGATATAGAGTAACTAAGTACTGACATATATTGACTAATTGCTGACAAATAGTGAGTAATTACTAATAAATATTGATTAATTGCTGACAAATAGTGAGTAATTACTATCATACCATATTAATGTTATCACAACAATCAGTCTTTATTTTTACTCCCCAACTTCTTGCTTACTGCACACAACGAAAAGCACCGCATTCATCAAGGATTCACAGCCGAACGGCATGATGGAGCTGATGACGTCACAGCTCTGACAAGATGGCGGCGACGCATGCGCCTGCCTCAATAAATAGGTGGCACTGCTTGGGGCTTGGAGCGACCTAATTTTCTGGGTGAGTAATCATGATTGGTGTGGACTGTTAGGGGTGGGGTCTGACTGTAATTGTGACAATGCTCTATTACAAACTCCCCAGCTATTCGTCTTCTCTGGTAACTGGAGAGGTTGCCATCCAATGCCATCTCGTGTAGAGAGGAGAGGAGTAGTGTTGTCTAGTTTATCTTTACCAGACAATGGGGATTACATGACCAGTCATGAGTAGTCCAGGTACTCTAAGTGAACTCTCATGCTACGCTTCTCACTGATTGATTATCTGAGGTCCCTTATTATTACATGAAGATTTATTGTTGCAAAACTGATTAATTAACTGAGGTCCCTTATTATTACATGAGAATAAATCGCAAGTGGTACATAACCTGCAATTAATATAAGAAAATCTTATTTTGGCCTCAAAAGGGTAATCTAAATGTTAGGTATATTATACAAATTACATAGCATGGCCAAAGTGACAATGTTAATTTTATGGTCTCATTACATGGACCTCATGTCTATCCCAGTAGATTGTGACATCACTACCTTGGGTATTCTTAGAAGTCCTGATAACGGATGATAGGGCCGTACCGATCCTTCATCGATCGCCAGGTGGAGGTGCTCTGGTAGGCTCCAAGAATACACCTCCATGTAAAAAATATACTTTCCTTTGAAACACCCTTCAGAATGTTATATTTGATATGCAGTATATTCTGCTATAGATATTTAAAATAGCCTCTGCCATCCCCTGTTTCTATCGGCAGAGGGTTATAGTGTATACAGAAACATCTGACAGATAATTGTATAAACCAGCCACGTCCTAGTTTTATTAGTTTTGTAGTAGAGATGGCTCAGACGTGAGAGGATGCTTTTGAATAAGTAAGTATTTAAGTAAGTTTTGAAACATATAGTGTTTGGTGGTCATTTGTGGATTTGAATAAAAAAAGATAATGATATACGAATGTCACTTGTGGACTGGTTTCACGTAACCCATAGTTCTATCATCTCGACGGGAAAATATGATCCATCGGAGACATTGTCAGTAGGCAGAGCAACCTGTCACTAAACGAAAGAGTAGCACCCTCACTACTGTTACTGGCAAGTAAGAGAAGAACTAAGCTAAATGGTCCGGCATACATGATATAACAGTATTGCAGTTCTCTTCTACCCAATAGTTACAGTGACAATGACGTAGCTCTCTTGTAACTGATGTGGCTGCAGTATAACACATAACGATCAAGATCTATTTTTAGGTCTCGCTGCAATGGGCTAGTTTTTGTCTCAAGCTCTGGGAAAGCTGCAGCTGTGTCTGACGTGTGGGTGCTGTAGTGTTCTAAGGAAAAGGAAAAGGAAAAGTAAATGGAAATAAAGTAGATGATGTAAAGAAAAGGGAAAATGACTAGGGTCGGTGCACAGTGATGCAAACATGTTCTGCTATGGCCAGAAACCTAAGACGCTTCGTTTTTATTACAAATAGGTTTCAGGTATACCCCAGGAGATTTTGATTGCTATGCCACTTAAATGTTCTTAGACCGTTGGTACTTCTTATTCTTTTACTGCTTTCTTCAGAATGATTCTCCCTCCCTTTCAATGGGCGTAGACCATAATAAAGAGTTTAGAGAGTTTAAGGTTCGGGAATGTGTACGTGTACATGTACGGCAAGCCCTAGAAGTACAGGTTGCAGTACAGGTATAGGTGATATGGTTAAGATATCATTCTTTATATGGGCACTGTCTGTGCTGAAGTAAAGGGCAGCACTGGGTGCATGTTAGGGTGAATTGATTGAGTTATTACAGTGTGATATATTTGTCCTACCATCAATTAACACCTCACAATGCTGCATATAGACCTGGCAATCATATCTATGCACCCATTTCCTCTAAGCATACATATAAGTAATACTTAATTACAATTTGCCTACAAGTACTTGTAGAGAGGGGTCTACAAGTCAAAAACGTCAAGCCTAGAAGTTATATACTTCTAGATGGGAATACCCCCGACTTGTACGGCAACGTGTACGTCTAGAATGACAGGAAACGATAGGCTAGAAATTGCCATACACGTTACAAGTAGGCAACTCTTTAACTCTCTAATAGCCTGCAACTTGAATAACAGACACACTTGTGGCCACAAGGAGACAAGATGGCCGACTCGAGAACTTAACCCCAGACAGTTCAAGTGTGGAATAATATCAAGCACCAAACTGGGGTATGGTCATGCTCCTTTTGGGATCTCTATGAAAGATAAATCAACAGGCAGGCTCTGCTATCATCTCTAAAGCTCAAATATGTTAATGTAGTAGGATTATGCCAGACTCATATCTCAAAAATGTCCTATTGAATGTTTGATGGGAATTAGAGGGCAATAGAGAATGGATGGATGGCTACTGAGGCCATGTGGAAAGATAGCTTTAAACAGAATAAGAAATGATCTATGATTTAGCTCCTGTCAACATTCCTAAGTACAAAATCCCAGTTGAAATGTGGCTTGAGGCATGACCATGTCAGTCAACATTTCTTATCATGAACTCAAAGCGATTGTTATTCAGATAGCAATGTGAATATGCCTTCCTAGTTGGCTATTGCCTATCTGCTTTTACAATCTTACAAACCAATAAAACAGTGTTAACTAGCTGTACATCTTTAGTGGCATAAATCATCCTTGTCTCCCATTGCCTTTGCATACAGTCCTCTGTGCATCATAAACAACCTTCTCTATTCTTATCTCTAGGCCTCATTTGAATATGAGGTCACATACACCAACAGGATCTAAGATGATGACAGTCTTTTAGACTGAGTGATTCTAATTGCTAAGATACAAGTTCTACAGTCTACTCCAAATGTTTGAAGGGATTCTGTCTCTAACTAACCTTTTCTAGTTGGCGAAAATAAATTACATAGCATATATATGATATACATAGCCAATCAATATACAGTAAATTACCAAGTATATATTCGCCAAAAGATACGAGTACGATTTATGTGGGGGTGCGTGGCCCCTCCTATTTTGCAAATAGCTTATTTTCCTCTATTGAGCCTAAGTTTTAGTAGAGGCTAAAAATAAAGGGCGGCCCGCTCCTGTTCAAAATCCTGGATCTGAAACTGCATCATTATATTTTATACTGCATCACTATACATTATACATTATGGATAATGAGCTAAAACGGGTAGTGCATCCCAAGATAATCAATGTTAACATCTTGAATCTTGTCCAGTGGACCCTAAGGATAAAAAAAAATACCCGTCGCATTGGGATGTGGGGGGGGGGTGCATAGTGGGCCCTATCAGCTCCCGGCCTATTGGTAGTATGCGTGGTCTTGATTTTATAATGTGGGATACTTGATAATCGATACTGTTCATACTGCAAAGTATCCAAAGTGGAGATTTGCAATCTAACTCTAATCAAGAAACGAATATAGTTTTGTAGCTCAAGGTTATGGGAAGCAATATCAGGTTCTCTAGTTCTCAAAATGTCTCGCCGCAGGGTGCCCCATATGGACCACTCAATCCAGCCTAATGGTCTATTAGCGTAGAGACATTGCCAAACAAGTAGCTTTCAGCAAAAACACATGCCTATCAGTAATCCATGCGCCAAATGTTTACTGATCCTACCGCGTTGTTGTCAACTGTCTTAATGAATTAATGAAGGATACAATAAAATTGATGGATCTTGCTATTATTTTGTACATACAGCTAATTTAATTCTAAACTACCAGTGTACCTATAGCTTATTAGGTTTAGTCACAATATCATCATTACCAGAGTTTCTGCCCTGTGATTGGCTATTTAGACAACTTCTATTTATGAACTCATTGCTCCGATAATTTTACACTTCATTAAAACTGGTGGCGCTTTACTGTGGACTCGGGAGAAACTTTGTCCCACACTAACTAGACTAGCAACAGTCCCTGAGTTGCCCGCCCACCCACTACACCTCCATCCCTCTCCTCCTCTCTCTGCTGTACTCAGATTCACTAGAAATATGTGACGCAACACGGGAAAAGGTAACATTATGGGGATTTTTGCTATTCATAGACAGTAGGTAACAAAACCAAATGATACAAGAGGGTAATTTTGCTGTATCCTCTCAAAATACATTTTGTAGGTCTTCCTGCATATTTGGACACCCACAGACCCTGAATAATGGGCACAGGGTTCTTTCACAGCATGAATTAGCATGTCCTCATGCCCACTGCTGATATTATCTGTGCAAGTTGATAGAAATTGTAATATCCTTAGTTCAGTTATGTTGATCTGATTTAAGTAATCAGTTGACCAAGATAATATCCAATGCACGTATTAGATCATATGTGGCCAGGTGAGGGGAAAACATGCCTCCTGGGGGAAAGTGGCTTTTTAAGGTTTAAGTCATGGGCTTTAAAATGAGATATCTTGAGCTAAAATATCCCCGGTAGTTTTGCTGTAATTGCTTCTCAAACATAGGTTGTTCTGTACAACTGAAAATTCAAAATAAGCTCTAAATGCATTATATCCTATCATAAACACTAATAATGCAAAAAATACAGTTTTGTGGAAAAATAACCAAAGAAATGTGATGTTTTTGTCATAAAATTGGTTCTAGAGGGAATTTTTGAGCTCTGTTTTCAGTTCTGGGTTCCTGAAGGAATTTAGAAAAAAGTTTGTGGTAAAATTCTCCTTGGGAATAGGGGGAGTGGTTTCCATGGCAACCAGAAATTGCCTTATCTACAAATTTTCAATGTTTCCATGGCAACCACTGTTCCAGATGGAACATTTTCAGTGGAGATGGAATGATTTTATGCATACCACTGGATTCCTTATAAAAAATTGGTCTAAATCATTTTTTAGCATGTTTGTCAGGGTTTTACCCATATACAGCCCCCTGGTGGCAAAATTGAGTACTAAAAATCCCCCCGGAGGCACGTTCTCGCCCGTTGGGCCACATATCTATTTTAATTGAAATGAAGAGGCATTGGGGGTCATTTTGGTATATAGATCATCAAAATCTGGCAAGGAGAAGCAGGAGAAAGTTCCCTGGCAATGTATGATGTTATAGCATGCACAGCACTGTCAGGGCCACCTGGTGCGCCACAGGGACTGACGAGAAATGGTTGGTTAGAACCAGGTCTGTACAAGTCAATGATATGATTATATGCCAGACATTCATAGCAGCAGTATAGGTTGGTTATTAGAATGCCACAGCGCCAGGTGCTGGATGCATTCACACCTACTCCAAACCCACCCAGCCAGGTAAGAAACAACGGCAGGCTTAAGACGGCTATAGCGCTGGCGTAGTTGACAGAACGTCATGCTCCAAACCCCTATTAAAGGTGTTCGCCTCCAGGGGCTAGTTTTCTGCCTCTATAGAAGAGAGAGAATGCTATGCTGGCTTTGCTGGCTTTGCTGACTATCGGCCCACTCGCAGTAAATTATTTTCAACTTTTTTATTGATATTCTATTGATTGACTATTGACAATTCATTGATAAATCGTGTAATAAAGCCAGTAAGGTATGGGCTAACAGGCACCTCATTGCTTGTATCATAGGCTATCAAATGAGGGGCTGTAGGCCGTATGCCCTGAATTTGATATCCTATGATACAGGCAATGAGGTGCCTGTTAGCCCAAACATTACTCCCTCAATATAATGGTCACAGGATCTATATCATGGTAATTATTTTTCAAAAGTGGTGGATAACATACATGCTATCCACTAAGTCTCTGTGGGTTCACAAATGCTAATGGGGTCTTGCCTATCTAATTGGGATTACCCCTATGTTTCAACTGTAGTATTTCTACATGCTGCATATATGATATTATGTGAAAAATGTAATCACCTTAAGTACCTGGCTATCGTTTTAGGTGTGAATGGAGGGGATTAGCCTGATAGGGAGACAATGGTTTGTTTTCACTCAGCCTGGATTATATGTGCTGGGATATGTGCCCTCTTAGAAAACTTTAAAAGTTTAATTTCTCTTGTATTTGAAGTACTATATAAAGCTTATATTGTTTAAGTTTAAAGTATTTGCGATCCAAAGGCATAGATTTTAGAATATAGTTTCATATAGACTATTAAGAGTGAGTGAGTGAGTAATTGATGTTTAACGCCATTTCAACAGCTAAGGTCATATTCATGGCGAGAACTACATTACACAATTTCACAGAGGAATGTGTCAGTGCCCGCACATATGTGCACCACACACATCCCGAGGGGATAGGAAAGAGGAGAAATAGACCCTTTTAAGTGGGCTAGGGAAGCCCGAGACTATTAAGAAGGGCCAACCAAAGTAAACTTTACAAAGAGGCCAAAATTTAATGCTGATCTAGCCCCCGACTACATCAGCCACCTAGCTAACTTGATTGGTACTAGCAATGGCCTAGTCTCGTATTAGGCTGGAAACCTACCCCTGAATTCTGCTCCCGCTTCTGTCCCACTACATATGGGGCAGGTGGAAGCCTTGGCCAACTAGTTGGAAACTTTTGGATATGCATGAGTGAGCACACTCTCCCAGCAGATGTTATCACTGGTGGGTTATCTGAATATGTGATGAAGAGTGTGAAATAAGACTGAGACAGACAGAGTGCAGAATAAACATCCATTGATTACTCCTATTTAAGGGATTAAGATAAGGATCTGTTTGATATATCAACTACAGATTTCTGTGACATGACCTTGACACAACAGGAAGTGAGGGGAGAGTGAGATGGGGGGGGGGGGGGTGGAGCCCTATGCCTGCGGTAGTTATGCAGACTGCAGATGTCCAGCGTAGTCCTGTATATAGTGAGGGAGTGTAGACGTGGGTGTGGATGGGTGTAGGTGCAGAGCTTGGGGTAGGGTAGCGGCACCTATTTCGGACGCTCCTGACCATACAAGAGATGACCACATTGAGTACTTGAATTAGGTACCTTTAGATGTTGTGAATTCTACCTTGTATTGTACTAATGGAAACATTATAGTTGACCACTTATATTCATGAAGGGATTTGGATAATTTTCTGTCTAACAAAGGAACAATTTAACTGCACTTTCCTTGACTTGAAAAGATCAAATTGCACCCATAGTCAGAGAGCTGAGACCAGAGATGACTCTAGAGTCAGATACTTTGTAATTCAATTGTTATCATGGGTAACTGTGCATGGAATATACTGTTATGGCCTGTATACATACCATAACACTTTGATGTCTTTAGATACTCAATAGAGATAATGAGAATACTCAGTTATCTAATTTTTCATCACTGTAAAGTGGTCATTCTGCAAGACTCAAATGAACATGATTTCCATAGGGCAGATGGGGACTAATTGTACTTTAGTGTGATAAATTGGGTAAAACAAGAGAAATTTCAAATGTTGATGGCTGGGAGAAAGGCATAGTATAAAGGCTTCCCGTTGTGAAGAAAATGCACATTGTAAAAATATACAAGGCCTTATACAACTGTGTCTGAGATAGGTGTAATTGGTGTCCGACTGTGGATGTAATTTGATAGCCATATACAAATAACTCCCAAACTGTGATATGAGCAGTGTATCCAGGTTTTCTATGTCAAATATCTAGCAAAAGAAATATAAATGTTGTCACATAAAGAATTTTTATATATGTTCAGACTAGGACACAACAGACTGAACAATTAAACTAATAAATCCTATTTGCTCATTAGTTTACACCATCTGAATATACCCTGGTTTGCACAGGTGTAAAACCATAAATGCAGAGAATTACATATGTAATCCTGTATTTGTTGGAGAGAATAATACTTCAAATTTTAATTCTAATTTATATGATAGGCAAAAGGTGTCCGACTTTAGGTGTCTGTCCGACTCAGGGTGCCTCTACCCTATAGTGGTGGGTTGGGGAGGTGGGTGAGGGTGGGTGTAGGTGTCCAGCTTTGAGTAGACTGAGGTATTGGATGGTGGTGTGCAGCTAGAAGTAGGACTATAGTGAGGGAGTTGGGAGATGGGTATGGGTGGGTGTAGGTGCACAGCTTGGAGTATAGTGCACCTTGGGGTTAGGATGTGTGTCTGTTCGTGCCTAGGCACCCCATATTGCTGCCACATAACAGCAGGTGGCCACCACCATGGAAATGCTACTGCATGGGGGGGGGGGGGAAACAACTCTCCCTCTTCTGAGTTTTACCTGAACTAAAGTTTCTCTCCTGGCCACCTAGTCAGAAATGGGGGAGCTACGGTAACGCAAAGGGGTGGTATTGTGAGAGAATCGGAAGGTCAAGGTGGGTGCAGATGGGAGTAGGTGTGCAGCTAGCAGTAGGCATGTAGTGAGGGAGTGGGCATGTGGGTGTGGGTGGGGTTTAGTTGTGCTGTGCTGTTTGGAATATAGTGGTGAAGAGGGGAGGTAGGTGTTCCCAAACTATTTGTAAAGACACCATAGGTGTGCAGCTTGGAATAAAGTAAGGGAGGTGAGAGGTGGGTGGAGGTGTGCAGCTTGGAATCTAGTGAGGGAATAGGGAGTTGGATGTAGAGGGTGTGGGAGTGCAGCTTAAAGTATAGTGAGGGAGTGAGGAGGTGGTTGTTTGTGCGTAGTTTGGAATTATAGTGAGGGAGTGAGGATGTGAATGTGGGTGCGCTGCTTGGGGTATAGTGTAGGAGTCGGGAGGTGGGTGTGGGTGGGTGGAGGTGTGCAGCTTGGAGTATAGTGAGGTAGTGTGGAGGTGGCTGTGGGTGGGTGGAGGTGTGCAGCTTGGAGTATAGGGAGGTAGTGTGGAGGTGGCTGTGGGTGGGTGGAGGTGTGCAGTTTGGAGTATAGTGAGGTAGTTTGGAGGTGGCTGTGGGTGGGTGGAGGTGTGCAGCTTGGAGTATAGTGAGGTAGTGTGGAGGTGGCTGTGGGTGGGTGGAGGTGTGCAGCTTGGAGTATAGGGAGGTAGTGTGGAGGTGGCTGTGGGTGGGTGGAGGTGTGCAGTTTGGAGTATAGTGAGGTAGTGTGGAGGTGGCTGTGGGTGGGTGGAGGTGTGCAGCTTGGAGTATAGTGAGGTAGTGTGGAGGTGGCTGTGGGTGGGTGGAGGTGTGCAGCTTGGAGTATAGTGAGGTAGTTTGGAGGTGGCTGTAGGTGGGTGGAGGTGTGCAGCTTGGAGTATAGTGAGGTAGTTTGGAGGTGGCTGTGCGTCGGGTGGAGGTGTGCAGCTTGGAGTATAGTGAGGTAGTTTGGAGGTGGCTGTGGGTGGGTGGAGGTGTGCAGCTTGGAGTATAGTGAGGTAGTTTGGAGGTGGCTGTGGGTGGGTGGAGGTGTGCAGTTTCGAGTATAGTGAGGTAGTTTGGAGGTGGCTGTGGGTGGGGTGGAGGTGTGCAGCTTGGAGTATAGTGAGGTAGTGTGGAGATGGCTGTGGGTGGGTAGAGGTGTGCAGTTTGGAGTATAGTGAGGTAGTTTGGAGGTGGCTGTGAGTGGGGTGGAGGTGTGCAGCTTGGAGTATAGTGAGGTAGTTTGGAGGTGGCTGTGGGTGGGTGGAGGTGTGCAGCTTGGAATATAGTGAAGGAGTGGGACGGTGGCTGTGGTTTGTGGAGATGCGGCGTTCTGACATTTCAAAATTCCTGCTATGAATCTTTATGTGCACTTTTTAAGTGTACTGATCACTATGAAGCTCTGGCCGACTAAGCTGGGGGACTTTAATGCATGTTACACACTCAGGAGGGAGATTTCGGGCAGGCTTCATATTTTGTATATAATGTATGGCTTTTTTTAGATTTTATCAAGCTGTGGTCCTCTATGGTATATGGTACTAGCTAGTATGTTTGGTAAATGTCTAGGCGCTGGCCAATTTAAGTCAAGAAATAGACATATCTTTAGATATATGATGTGTAGAATACAAGTGTAAGGAAGGCACAAAGCGGCAGACAGTTAGGTATATTTATGGAATTGTGTAAATGCAAAGACCTGCGGGTCACTCATGTCTTTAATTTTGTTGATCAATGTAAAATCTTGCTAAGAATGTTCATCACATCTGGATTGCCAATTGGCAAAGTAGGATCACTGACATGTATAAGACAAAAAAAAAACACTTTTTTTAACGCGACTTGACCTTGAAAAACTTGCGCAGCTTGGAGTAGAGTGATGGAGTGGGCAGGTGGGTGTAGATGGGTGTAGGTGGGTGGCTTAGAGTACAGTGAGGGAGTGGGGAGATGGGTGTAGGTGAGAGTAGGTGTGTGGCTTAGAGTATAGTGAGGGAATGTCCGAGTTGTATCTGACCCACGTGACCATTCATCCTGCGATTACAGGCCACCACGGCCACCCACTGCAATCTAGGATACCATGTAACCGCTCCCAAATAGCCACGCAGGAGCGCATGAAATGAAATCCGGCTACCCATGCCATCACTTCTCACCCCATATCGTAGGGTCATGTTTAACGGGGGAGGGTGGCACCACACATGAATGAGCAGGGCAGGGACGAGATCTTTCACTTCCGTTTCCGGTAATGAATGGCGTCTAGTGTAGGTGGCGCTGCTGTGTTTATTGGCTGTGGCGAAGGTTGAAGGGAGAGCTGGATGGGGACCAGTCTGTAACCCAAACACCAAGGTCACTGCCATGAAGAGGATCTTCCAGAGGCAAAGGCATTGTCTTTTCAATTTTTTCCAACATTTTGAACAAGTTCCACTAATCTGTGGCTGTGTAGTTACGTTTGGTCATGGAAGTAATTATGCAAATTCCCATTCAGCACTAGACTATGAAGTCAATATTCAGCTTGTGCTGTCTCTTGTTCCTGCAATACTCAGTGTGAAACCAGTATTTACTACTGCACAACTAAAAAAAACATTTTTGATCCTCAGACCACACTTCGAGGGATTATTGACCAGCTTTCAGATATGTAGGTTAGTCTCTATTCCTTACTTAATGTAGTTCAGTCTTATAACCACTAGGGTTTTAACATGGCTAACTGGATATTGTTCGTTAGATTATGATATCTTCTACTAGTTTTAGTTGCAAGGTTGAAGCTCACTGGATTGCCCACTTAACAAGGGGATGTATTTAGGTGTATGAGTGTCGTGGGAGTTTAGGTTCTGTGCTTGCAATGGTGGTGGTCAGAGCACTAATACTGGGCAAACGTCATTTGGTGGTAGGTGATATTTCTACATGTGGTCCATGCCCCTTAACCCTTTTAGGCCGGGATATGTCCTGATTACAGAGAATATGTAAACAAATTATACATGATATAAATAATTTCGATAACATATCATTACAAAGCTAAGAAGTTCAACAACTTTGGAGTTAGGTCAGGGGAAACTTATCTTTACCATTGCCTTATCAATAATTGACAGAATAAAGTAAGGTAGTGAAGCTAGATGCTTACACCCCTCTATCTGTCCATGTCTGATGGAGCCAATGAAGAGGCGTGCTTGAAGCCATTGAAACACCCCTCCCCCATCACCCCTGGTCCACTCCCGTTATCACACTGGAACTCACACATCCTTTCCACACCTCATTCGGTTTGAGAATGTGGCTGTGTAAATCCAGATTTAGACTGGCTAATCCCCCCACCCTACTCTGTCCAACTAGTTGGTGAAGCAATCAATACTGTAACTAGTACCAGACTATGGCTGCAAAGTTCAGGCTCCAACTCTTGGTATTACCGAAATTTCCAAATCTCTCATTTATAGGAGGTCAATACGTCTATTCTTTTTCCAAATCTTCAGCAAAGAATACGTTTTCATCTTTAAATCATTTATACCTTCTCCATGCAAATGAAAAGACAAGGATAGATATCCAGTAATCAATGCTGTGTCGGAAGAAGCTTATAGACCTAATGCCAAAAGAAATCCTATAAAATTCCTGTCAAACCTTCATCTTTTTTCTGAGTCCGAAATTCTGTCCTTCAACTTTTCTCCGCTCCAAAAGTGGTCATGTGGCTCGGTCCAACTGATCGCAAAATCAAAGCCCAAAATCCCTATGACAACCCAACAGCTCTCTGTCCCTAACGGTTATAAGAAATGGGGGAAGAACGTGGCGAACAGTACGAATGGACTTGAGAAAGATATTGGATATCCTTGATGTTTATCCTCTATGCTGTATGGCTGCACCGTTATGGTCATCATGAAAATATTATGCGAATACTAAAGTAAGAGTGGATATAAACATAGGCTTAGACAAGGGGCATCAATACCGAATTATAAGGTTAGACCATTTATCATTTGTATATAGGCCCAATTCATTTTTAATTTTCCAAAGCCAAAAGTTAGACCGACAGTCTGTTCAAGTTTCTGCTCTGCATGAATTTCATTTCCATCATGACACGCCTCAATACTCAGAATACAATAAATCTTTGTGACATGACCTTGGTGTTCCTGAGTGATCCAGCAGGAGGTTCTATAACAATCACACAATAACAAACAAGTGGTTGAACAAATTATCTTTGAATGATTTCATTGGTTTTGAGCATCCTATTACCATATTGCCTCCACTTTGTGTGGTTGGGGATTAAGTTAGCACTGGCAACTGTTAAATTGTGTGAAAGGTGATTCTGAGCACTATAGCAATCATCTAGTATAGTGGTTAAGATGAAGGCAATGACATTGGCTAGATAAACAAACCAGGCATCAGCATTTGTCTGCTGTGTCTGATCACTATAATGCACAGCTGTTTTACTGCCTCGACATTGGTCATGGGTGACTGAGTAATTGTATGTTCATGTATGTTGTTTAACGCCATTTCCACAGCTCAGGTAATATTCTTGGCGTTAGACATTAATTAATTGATAAACGGGTGTCTGAGCCTGCGCATGTGCACCAGAGGACAGAAAAGATAACATTTCGGCTCTTTTAAGATGTACTGGGAAGTCCACCTTATTCATTGTTTCAGGGATCAGTTGGTCCCAGAGTTTGGAGGAACTTAATAGATAACCACCCCTGTCATTCTAGGCAGGGGCGGATCCAGGGGGGGGGCTCCTGGGGGTCAGGACCCCCCCTACTTTTGGTCCACCCATAAGGTGTCCACCTTGTATACCCCTAGTCATGACCTCTATCTCTTATTGATATAGTATTTTATTGTTTTCAAATTGTACAATTTATTACTCTACAGTATCAAGAATGTATTAAAATTTTCTCAAAATTTTCTAACGTGAGCTAATCCAGAAAAAAGCACCGTCATATCATACATAGATAATGCTTAGCTTAGGCCTATATAAAAGGCAAAACTCATATCTTAAACCCATCCCGGGTGAGCCTTACGGGTTGAGTCTGAGTGGTATAGGAATATGTCAGGGATATAGGATATAATTACATGAGATTAGGGGTAATCTACTAAAAATCATCCCCAAAGTGCACCAGTGACCACATAGGCATTTACACTGTTAGACTGTGCCCACCTTTTTGCAGTAGATTGCTTCTATTTCTGGAAAACAGGTAGGTGCTATCAATACAAATCTAATGACCCTACAGTAGCTTGTACTATACCCACTACAGTGATGTTTATAGTTGATTTACAATTGGGGCTGAGAGTGTGCACTGAAAAGATATTCTTACTCAATTGAGACTCAGGCAATGTCGCCAAAATGACTATGATTTGAGACTCAGCCTGATGCTGGGATGATACTCAGGCAGAGCCAGAGTATAACCCCAGGATCAACATCAGGATCTGCCAGAGTGTGACACCTTTATCAGGCTGAGTCTGTAAACATACTCATTTTGGCAACATTGGTGACATGGACTGGGAAAGGGGCCCTTATTCCCCCTGCACTAAGGGCCCTTATCGCAGATCGTGTCAATTTGCTTAAATCTGGATCCAGACTCAAGTGAGTAAGTTTTCACTGTAGGCATTGGGTGTGCCTTATGCATGGGATACTTAGTGGGGTTCCCCAGGTACTTTCTATCAGATTTACATCCCATTTATTTATCACTTAGGGTGCATAAAAATACTTTAAACAATGAGTTGACATCTTTATTTTTGAGATTCCAAAGTTTTCTCTTAGGCAGTCTCCAAATCACTTTGAAATGAAACTACTAGGTTCACACTTAATGATATAGGAATTCCTTAGACCTTTAGACTACAGTGTTTGACACCAATATTCCAGAATCTAATATCTATATTTCAATATCCATCCCCATAACCTTACAAAGGACAAAGCATTACAACATAAGATTTGCAGCATTACCACATAAGATTTGCAACCCCTTTATGGAAAACCTGCCCACCCCAGGTTTACACCAAAATGCTTTAAAATTTGGAGTTTGATATTTATATTTCTGAATTTTCTAGGGAACATGCCCCTAAGCCTTCCTCAAACACCATTGTGAAATCAAAAATTTTAATTCTCTGTCCTTATAATCATGGTTTTACTGATGATGGTACACCAAAATGCTTTACTGTATTGCAGTCTAGAAATGCATCAGAGTGCACCATTTGATGTCTAGATTTCAAATCTTTCTTGAGGGGGCATGCCCCCAAACCCCCCAGATATGTCGCAGCACTGCGCTTGCATTGCTGTCGCGCTGCACTTGCGACACGGCACCAATAGGCCTCAGGGTTGGACACCCCCCTTTTTTAAAATCCTGGATCCGCCCCTGACTAGACTACATACTAATTGGTCTATACATAGACAGTCTTTACAATACACAAGTGTATTATAAAGTAGGCTCACCGAAAAAGGTGGCTCAATTCTTAGGGTACTGACTTATAATAAACTGCTTAAATAAGGTATGTACAATCCCATCTATACTGACCGTAACTATGCACTCCATATGTTCAGAATTCTCTCTCAGCCAACCTCTAGGATCCCCCTATCAATATACAATCCCCATCTCTGGTCATTGGTCCCCCTTTAATGCTGGTCCCCTCGTGAGTCCTGGTCAGTTCAACCCATGTCAATAGCTTGTCGGCAACCAGCGATGGCTAGATGGCGCTACGAGAACCGCTTCCGGTTTGGGGCTTAGAGCGCTTGTTTCCACCACGGGGATGAGGGCAGGCGGGTACTGGTAGGCTTATTAGACACTATTTGACAGAATTTCGCCCAAAATGTGTCCTCCAGGCTATATGGGGGTACATGAGGTAGAGTGCAGTACCATACAATACCATTACTACTTGAAGGGTGAAAATCTGAAGCGGCTGATATCTGTTTTAATAAAACTGTATAGTTGCATTCAAAAGGAAGCGTTATTGTCTACATGTATGCTTTTGAAGAAGTACAGTTTCCATTCCATTATCCTAGGTTTTAGCACAGAGATAGATAATACCTCCATGGCTTTAGAAACTTCAAAGGGAAGTGGTAATTATATAAGCAAAAGTAACTAACTTAAACTTGGGGACCCTGCTTTGAAGTTGAATTAGCTCCACCTTTTGTATCAAGAACACCCTTTGATGTGATAGCACCACTACTATACACTCACAAATAACTTTAGTGAGACATCTTATCGGTGAGAGCGTTAGATCTACATTTGCTTTGCTGTTACTCCCACATCCAAGTACACTGGGCCCCTTGTGTTCATCGGCAGACACTGCTGCGCTTCGCTCCGCTGACGTGTTAAGACGCCCAGCGAGAACCAACGGGCACCAGTCTAACACCCAAGGAGCCCGGACAACAAGTTCAGCTACATATGTGAGTCGCATTAAGACTTTAACAGACTATCAAGATCAAAAGAAAGAAAAAAAGGAGAGAAGAAAAAACACCACTAAAAACGCTCAAGACATCTGTGCCGCAGCAGTCGTATTGCATTAGGCAATCTGATTGGCAGATGGAGAGTCTCATGTGACATACACGTCACTTCCTGCCAGACGGGACACGTGGGGAGGTCACATGACAGTGCTTTGATGTCCTGATTGGCTGATTGGGGTTAAACCCTTTTATCCTGATTAATCACGTTTTCTGCCTCTAGAGGGCAGCATGCAGCTGTCCAAGATTAGGGTAGAGAGCTGCTCGTTGTCTGGGGAAAGCTATTTGTAGAAAATGTATCTAATTACCCATGAACTCACCTAATCTAGTGTTGGAGGGGTCTGGTAGTGAATACCCTGCATTACTATTCCTTTGTACTGTTCTACCTTCTTTATTTTCTTTCGTTCTTTTTTTTTCCTTTTTCTGTTTATTTTTTCTTTACCTTTTATTTTTTGTTATGTTTATACTTAATGAAATTTGTACTCAGACCCTAAGAATCAATGCATACCATAATAATATTTTATGAAATAAACTAAAGGATGGTGATGGCTGACCTAATGCTTATAGGGGGTTGGCAGAGCTGTCGTAACAAGGATTGCAGATAGCCTGTTAGTGTAAGGGCAGAATGAGCTGTCCTTAGAAGCCCACTTACTTTTTACTTAGATGATATGGACGTTACATCTAGGGCACACTGCCTGTATACTTAGGTAGGTCAGTTCAGAAGGAAACTATCGTATATTCAGGTGAAATTACCTCCTGGTCCATTATGTATATGGTGCTGCTAAAGTACTTGATATTTAACATTGAGGTCTAACTTACTACATTAAATGAAAGGGATTAGAATGAAGGTTAATTTCCGTGAAGAAAACTTGTATTTTTTTTTTATTTCATTGTCTAGATTATATCAAATGGGCAAAGGCCAGACATGTGGGAGATCTTCTATAGTCTGGCCCACTCACATGGCACGGGATCTGTATTTAACATAGAAGATGAAAAATGGATAATGTGAAACTGGTGTCATAGAAGATTTCAAATGTTATTAAAAGTTCCTTGATGGTTTTCATAACTTCTGCCAAAAAGAAATGTCAAAACAACGGGGCATTCCTCATCCCAAAGTTGCCAGAGGTCCGTTGTTATTTTCGCAGAAATTCCTTGTACATTTGGTTACCAACATACTTTCGCCTGAGGGTTCTTGTAAAAACTACACTGGTCACATAATGCTTTTCAATTATGTTGGTCCACTGTTCATTGTTATGATGATCCCTGATAGATTCAACAGTTAATTTTTACAGTGTAGCGCCTATTAACTTTTTTTAGAACGCTGAATATATCAGTCCTGCAGTCAGGCTTACATCAACCTCAAAATGAGTGATTGTCTAGACAGCCTTTTTTGTGGCAGTGATTAAACTATGATTATAACTTCCAGACTTCCATTTTCTCACTAAAGTCTAACGTCTTTGTTTTCCATAGCAGCTATAAACATGAGGTTTATGGTAAATCTTATTGAAGGGTGTCATATGGGGAGGCCTCCTCACGTACCTGGAAGTAGGCACTAAATTTAAGGCATCCATTATGTGTGGGGTCCCTGGAGAATGATAAATCAAAGGTTTAGGCTGTAACACCCAAACACATGGCCCTGGAGGACTGGATACAATGTTATTGGTGAGTGGGCGGAGACATGTAGGGACTCATATAACTGTTACTTGTCACTAGGTTAATGAAGACAGCTTCCTCCTCTGAAAGTATTTCTTAATTCCATGCTCCAAGAAAATTAGGTCTTCCCAAATAGAGGGGAAACAGCTTAACAAACCCTTTATCTATGATTAGACAAACAAAATATATCGTTGGAATGCCATGTTCTTCATCTATGAGGCAATTCACTGTATACAAAGAACAGATCTCTTCAATAACATCCATGATATTATTGAAAAATAAATGTATTTTAGAGATGACCTTGAGTACTGGCACTGAAAACAAGAACCTGCAACTGACACCTGCTCTTCCCGGGGTATAGTGCATAGAACCTTTCTCTAACACCTTCACCCAAAGGTATATACATGCTTCTCTTTATCCCAAGCAAACCATCGAAGACATAGACAGATATAAAAGATTCTTACCTGGGGTATCTTGAAGAGTTTTAGGAGGTTGGCCACTTGTATAGAAGTGACACTAGAGGGTGCGCCCACCACACCGGCAATCATCTCTGGTTTAGAACCGTCCTTACATTCATACTGCGACCCGCCAATGTTACTGATGGACCCTGTAAGGTAAAGAATAAATAGGATTTGGAAAATGTGGACATAATTATGTGAAAGGAGTACAATTTATTCATATACAACCCAAATGAAGTAATGATTAACGCTAAGGAAGGAACACATTAAGACTATACCTAATGCAACAATAGGCTTTTTAGCAGGTTTGGTCAGCAATGTAACTTACTGTAAGAAAAAAGTCACTAAAACAGGACCAAGTTGCATGGAAACCACCAATAGGTGCCCTCGTCAGGTGACAAATGGAACCTTTGATCTAGAGTTTCCCATGGTTATAAAAAGATCTTTGCCACTTTCTTTATCCTGAGCGGTACCTTTCTTCTGGTACCAACACTTATAATCTGATTAAAATGTCTTTTTCTTTTGCAGTTAATGACACAACACAAAAATTTGCAAATTCACAATAATCATAATATTTGCAAGGAAACGTTACATATATTTCGAATAGAAGAACCATAAATTGCACTCAAGACACATTTTAAAATATCTTTTGAAGCATTGATTTATACATCCTGCTTGTTAACAAATATCAAGGAGAAGACCTTTTTAGTCTTTTTTTTTGTATCCCTCAATGACACATTATCCTGATATTACACATGTTATTGTAAACCATGCATGTAACATGTCCGAGTCATGGTAGGTGTCTGTCTCAGGATGAATTTACCCTATCTTCCGGGCTCAAAATGGATGCCAATCCGAAAATGTTTTAACTCTAGGCTTAGGCTACAGCCCAGAATGAGCGAACAGTTATTCAGTGCTATTGCATTAGTTAAGCCCATATTCATGGTCGGAAACTATTTAGTTTGATAGATGAAAACATTTGCACACTGACCATATAGGCCTCTATGAAGGTGATCACTATTGATGAGTTAGGGTGATCTTTCCGTATTAATTAATGACCAATGGTATATGCAATGATCACTATGTGAGCTGTATTGATTTGTATCTAAATGCCCTTGATCATCAGTATAAGATGGATGATGTGAGAAATATTATCATCACACTGGAATCTAAAATGATCCAAACGGTTGTTTGGTCAAACTTATCAAGTGTAAAAACATGTTTGATAATTTACACATCTTTTGTCACTCAAACCATAGTTATAACCTTGGGGACTAATTGATATTCATTATACCACTTTCTACATGTATGCCTCATCAGGGCATAAGGCAACAGAAGTGCCCTCAATAAATGCTTGGTTGTGGGGAAGGAAGGGGGTAATTATGTAAATTTATGCAAAAATCTTAGTTAATGACAAAGTAATCACTTACAAACTCCTCTCATATCAGGCAAGACAGGTACCGGAAGGTACTTTGTAGTGATCACTGTCACATGTGATCACATGTGATCACCCTAAAGATCAAGGGGTACTTTCCCCAGACAAGGAGATGAGCAAAGGTAATCACTAAAGGGAAAGCTACCTTTTCAAGCCTTATATTTTCAGTGCCTGTGGGTACTAAACAGACTTTAGAAGGGAAAGAAGAGTCCTAAAAGTACTCCTATTGGGCCAAGAATAAAAAAAAAATAATAAAAGAAACACGCACCGTCTAATCACAAAGTCTCTAACCGGGTTCGGTGTATTTAAGGCAACCTGTTTTGCAGGATATTGTCACCATAAAGAAGATTGACTTGGAATGAGTAATGGGCCAATAAATGTAAAGTAGTGTGACCGGTCTATTTTGGTTGACTAGGGGGCACTTGGCTCCATTTAGGGCCTTTGTTTGACAATATTTCAATTATCAAGCGAGAGAAGCATGATGCTTAATAAATTTGGCTTTTTAGCTTGAAACTTTGGTGTCTACAGATCATTAGGGTACGTGAGGGTAACATTATCATATATAGAAAATCTCAGTATATATAAGATTAATGGTTGAAAGGGGAGGATACAAAAAAAATTACTAGTGGTAATGTTCACAATCTTTGATGTAATATAATATATTCCTGAACTGACTAGTTATTTTATCCAAGGGTTACAATTTTAGGCAGTCAACAATTATTCACTAAGAGAATACAATGTACCAATACCGAGAATGTTATTCATAGTTGAGCCTTTTTTGTGCCAGCATCTTTTTTTGATCAATACAAAAGGAGTCGTATTCTACAATGGATCTCTTATCAGGAGGTAACTTGTTCCAAGCCACCTCCACCTTATACTCCACACTTCCTTTGCAATCGCCTTATTCAGTGTTATTAGCATGAACATATTTTAGCAGGAAGCCGTTGTTTAGAGTTGAAACACTTAGTTTTCAATGTGTTTCAACTCTAAACATCTAAATATGTTTAGCAAAAATGTTAATGTATTTAGAATAAAAGTGTTTATTTCCTAAATGCGTAGTTAATGAGACACCAAACTGATCCATATGTTTAGGGTTTTATAAACTCATCATCAAACACTATTACAAACCTCGACGTTTCAATTCACTTTGCTAGGACACCTGCTGTGGCTACATTTCCCAGCGACTTCAAACCAAAAACGGCTTTTCATTTCCACTCTTTGATTAGGGAAAATATTTGCCAAAGGAAGTGATAGATTTTGATCTGTGGGGTTCTGTTTGAATTCTCAAACTCAAACACAACACTGTTTGACAGTGGGATGTTTTTACCTTCAAAGTCCACAGGTTACCAAAGAGGATGGCTGACTTTGTGAATGGCAATATTGTTCAGAAATTTAGATTTAACGCATGGAGTATTACTCCAGGGTATTTCTGGCAGGTGGCCACTCTTGGCCACTCTTGCAAGTCCTACATGAGCAGTTTCTTTTGATAAATACATTAGCCAAAAATGTTGACTTTCAGGCAAGTGCCATATAAATTTGCATTTATTCACACCAAACGCCTAAATTTTACCAAAAGCTGATCCCAGTTGTGCAAAACCCTGATGTCAGAAATTCAAAAGGAAAATCTTTTAATGGCATGATGCCGAACTGATAACATGACTTTCCTTTCTGAACTTTCCCTTATGAAAAATCTATGAAAATATCATATTTGAATATTTATATACAGTGGGATTTCTTGGTCTCAATGGAAGCGGGTCTTTAAAGAGAGTGGGAGATCACTTGGAGTAATTCAGTAAAGATCCTCTACCTCCGCTCTCTCCTTCTTCGATAACATGCCTGGGGGCTATGTTCCCTGCTCTATGGTGGTTTATGGATTACACGTTGATATTTTATACTTGAGACAGGCCCTCCTGGCTCGTGAGCACCTCTGGCTGTTACATGAGCACCTCCATAAAGACGCGGTTGCTAGGTTACATAAAGGGTTTAGATACCAAACAGGAGTGTTGAACAGATGACTGGAGGATGGTTGATAGCCTCTTAGCCTCATGCAATGAGGCCCCTGTCATCACTAAGAGATGTGTGATATGCCAGCCATACTAGTATTTTTGGCAGCCTTGGCGGCAACTAGAGCCATATAGGGGTCCCTATAATAATTTAGCATTACACGTGTAAGAAAGATCCAGGAATAAGGCAATGTCGAATGCTTGAGTGCATAAGTTCTTACTGTTATGTATCTTTGCAATCCCTTTCCATGACGTCAACTTTCCATAAAGGTGGAAATGTCATCGAGGTGGGTATTATGATTATGGCATAGAAAACCCCATTCTGGACCCATCCTTGCGGTCGCCGTCTCCAAACTAGGATAGCAATGCATGTGTAAGAAATAGAAAGAGCCGGCTAATGCATTAATGCACTACCAGGTAAACACGGCTAATGCATTAATACACTATGAGGAGGGCATTTCTAGCATTTAATATAGCATTATCCAGAGTCCCATCAATAACTATTTTCAATGAACAATACCAGGTAATATGGTATCATTTGAAAGGAAATTACATACAGATTTCAAATCAGTCACTTATAAATATATTTCTCAAACATTGGTTCATTCCCCCATGGTCACTCTGACCCCTGTATCAATATACCTAGGCCTAGAGCCTCAATCTGCCGTATTCCAGGCACCTTTAACAATGATTAAGCCGGCTTGAAAGAGTTAAAAGTTCTTTACGCCTAAATACATTAGGGCTTGGCAGACAGGGGCAACATTTTGTTAGTTATCGTTATTTGGCCTGATATTGCACTGTGTCATGTCAGTTAGTATAAAAAGACTCTCAATTATCATTCTATCAACAAATGACATTAAATTGAACAGTTATGCATATTAATGTTACATCACTTACAAATAAGTTGAACTACTACAAATTGTCGCTATGTGGAAATCGATTGCCCACACTGCGCTAAGTGTGTAGAAACACATCCAAAGTTGTGGGTTTTTTTTCCAAAGGATCTCTGCATTTCTGTCATTGCAAAATTAAGCGGTTTCTGAAATGAGATCATAATGATCGATAAATGTGTACTGGAGATGATGCAGCAATATTTGATAAATTGGGTTTGAAATAGTTTAAAACAGTTAGAACCTGGATGTGGGAAATAGAAAACATCTTCAACATACAGCAAATATTTAAAATATAATTATCAATTAAAATTATGGGTTTGCTTTCGCTCTGTGGACTTGACAGCCTTGGAAATAGGCCAGCGGTGATCTAATGATCTTTCATGGATATTCTGGGGCTAAAAGATAAAGGAGGAGCAGCAAGTGCATTCCTCTAAATGCTTGAATAACCATCAAGAAACACTTCGAATCAATGGCAATTCGTGTGATGTGGGAAAATCTCATCAAAACTTGAAATCGAGCGTTGGGGTTTTGTATCTTCTGGTAAGATGTTTCTTGTGAAAATGCACCCATAGCCTAGAACTACATGTTTTGCTCGTTGATATCTTATCAGCATGCAGCTATTCTGCCCTTTTGTCCCGTGCACTATTTTAAATTGACCTATAGCTATAGGTCTGGCTGTCATTAGCTGCACGTGTAAAATGTGTGTAAAATGAAGTTTCTTATGACTAGTGCACCACGCAGCATCTTTATGCGTTGCCTATAGTGTTTCATATACATACCGATATGCTACTTATTTTACATATCTTACTGTATAATTGGCATAAATGATAGATCGCCAACGCTATTGCCATCCACAACCACATCTCCACTGACAAACAATGGTAGACTAGAAATATTGGTGTTCCCCGATCTCAGCGATCGCTCAGCCGACTTCACGTCAATAACCCCACGGGGACTTACCCCGAGTTCCCTGCAGGGGATGTCAGTCCCTCCCAATTTACCCATAGATCATTGCGCCACCGGTGGAGCTGATCGGATCTAGGCACCGCGCCTGCGTCAAGATTTGCGCATGAGCAGGGAATACATATTGACTTTAGTCTGTTCTGATTGAGCTCGTTCTGTTGAGGCTGAGTTTGGGACAAGGACAATGACGGGGTAGACATTGTCCAATGAAAAGTAAGACTGTACAACGTTTACCTAGCATAAAGAAGTGAAATACACCCTTGAGTAAAGAAGGGTAACTCTATGATTTATTGTTAGTAGTGATCAAATCCTTAATATTTCTAATGCGCTCATGAATAAAATTGTGGGTGTTGCAGACTTTTGTGACATGTTAATAGCGACTTCCCAAAAAATACATAGTTTATGTTACTGCCATGACACGTTTAGATACCAGAGAACCCAGATATTCCAACACAGTACATAACCAAGAATTTCTACACAATGGTCGGGGGCTTGATGATATCTTTATCAAGTAGGGGTTTTATTTTGGTCCTCTGTCCTTCCTGAAGTGCCCAACATAGAGTGTTAAGAATTCATATAGGTATACGTGTCCTCATGTGTCCTCTTGGCACCAGACATAATCGAAGATTAGAGCTAAGGGAAGGAGTGCACCATCCCGTCCTACCCTCCACCAGATCTCCAATTACCACATCTCCTTGGGCGATATTATCGTCACAACTGAGTACGTGAATATGGATGTAATACCATAGTCCACAGGGCCATTGTCGGCCGATCACAGGGCAGATAATGCATAATCGGCAGACAACGGGGGTATAGAAATATCCTGTGGACTTTGAAATGTGACTGTTGCTTGCAGATAATGATTTTCTAACTAAAAAACATCCGACAAAAATGGCCGATAATTCAAGGGGAGATAATATCAAATTATTTGATATTTTCAGATGTAAAATGCCCGACAATTATTAAGAATCTCCCGACAAAACGTCCCCGACTTTGATTACCCCCCCCCCCTTCTGTCGGCCTGTCTCTGTGGACTATGGCTATAACAATCGTGTGGCTGTTCCAGTGCCACAGAGGATAAGGCAGCATGGACATGCACTTTGTTTGGTAACATTAAAGGAAAAGAGCACCCTTTTCCCATGTTGATTTATTTTAGTAGTCTTTGTCGTGATAAACAAGTTTTCTGCATACTTAGTGAAATATGCAGTACTATAAGGGAGAGCAGCAGACCTTTTTGCTGCATTGTATGACGTCACAATTGACCAAATGCAGCACTGTTAAACTACACTGAAATGCTCTCCCTATCTTTCCTCGGACCATGGTTGTTCATTTTCTTTGACAAAATTTGTATTAAATAAACCAGAAGAGAGTTTCTAAATGATATCATGATAATACATACTTCAGTATTCTATTTATAGACACGTTTTACAACAGCACTCCATATATAGCTGCACTTGGTTAATTGTGGTGTCATACAATGCAGTAGAAAGGCCTGTTGCACATTTTAGTAAATATACCAAAATCTTGTTCATTATGACAAAGACTACCAAAATTAATCACATGAAAAGAGAGTGGTCTTTTCTTTTAAGAAATGCATTCCTTGCCTATACTGGTATTACAGTTAACTTATCATTAAGTAGTTGATTACTTTTACTTAGGTTCTTACATGGTAGACAAAAGAATGCTCATATGAACACAGACAATTGTGGGTTTATCTTTATCAATATTGGAGCATAATGTAAGGGAGTAGTGGAAGGTTGCCATATATTTGGACTGGTTCCTAAATTGGACCTCCCTCTTTTCTCAGAGAGTGCTTTTTGGAATGCTTTCGATTTTTGGAAATTCTGATGCAATGTTTTATGTACAACGGCCTACCTGTCCTGATAATATGTAAACAAAATGGCGGACTACATTGAGTGACCCACTCTATCACTAAATCCCCTACACAAGGTAGCAGCAGGATGTGCTGTTGGGTGAAGGAGGCATCCTGCTACCATCCACCTCCAACCCGCGCTCACGAGGGTGTACCATGGAAGAATGCGAGCCAGGAAATATGGAAATTGGGCTTTGTGGAGCATGAATTATTGACCATGTAATGTCCCCCGTGGAGCGGGTTAGCGGCTAGAGGCCTTGTGATTGTCCTTGTATGTAATAGCATTGATGTCTTCAAAGGTAGTCGGCTGGCTACATCCTGCTGAGGTGGAAAAGAGCCACTGTGCACTGTCTACCTCATTTATGGTGAGTAGACTATGGTGATGATAATTAAAGATGAAAGCTATATGTGAATCTGTAGAGAACTCCCGGAGCTGGCGAGCTATATACATTGTTGTTACATTGCCTGTTATGTATTAGGCTATGTATTAGGCCTACTGCAGAATTCTGTCCTGTGTGTGTGGGATGACAAAGGTACATCTTGCTTACTGTACAATTGAGTAAGATATTACTATACCTGCATGATTATGTCACTGGGGAAATATCTTCAATGGAATTATACAGAGAACACCTTGACTAAGGCCTACACTAGTAATTGTAAAAGGGAACCAAATTTGGTCTTGTCTTGTGGCGTAGCCTACATTCAAATAATTCTGTATATCAACTGACCCTATATTTGCAACAAGAAAATCTGCTTTAATTAGCTAATAACGAAATTCCCATTAGCTGACAACATGCATGTTTGAATATAATTCAAACCTCATCATCGATGGGGATTGGCATGTTGATATGGCCAGGAAATCTGCCTTAAAATTAGGCATTGATAATTCAAAAATGATTATCATGCCAGTGGCCTGCCAAATGGTCTCATTTCCAGGTAGAACGGAAATAGGAGGCCCCTGGTGATAATCAATGCAAATCGATTACCATGTTGTGTGTAATTTAATGTTGATATAACAACAGATGATCGACTGCAAAGAACTGTGGTTTACAGTAATTTTGTATGCGGTAACTGGACATAGGCCCCCTAAGCCTAAATTAATTCGACATAGGCTAGGCCTATGCTTATGGAATAGGCCTACATACTTTCTTTATGTAAGAAAATATCCATCATGGAGGGACGCCTCTCTCCTTACATAGTTCACCAATCAAAATACCTGATCTTGACAAGTTTTTTTTTTTTAAAATATCTTTATGCTATTGATTTCTCTTTTAGGTTTACCACACTTATCGTCATGATAGCACAGTTGACACCTATTGCTACATCTAAACTCTCAGCCCGGATTAAATAGGCAGTAGATTCCTTAGATTTGTATTAACAGCAACTCCCCCTGTAGACTCGAATAATAGACAATCCACTGTAAAACTGGGTCACTGGGATCACAGTGTAAAACCAAAGTTAAAGACATTGGTTCGTTCATAATTACCAGTTTTTACAATCCTCACATATCACGTCTAAATATATCTATTTTGATATCAACATTAATATACTTTGATATAATTATAAGAATCAAAAGAATTCACGCTCTTAGGGTTTTGCCGCAAATGAGTGATCATTTACTGTAGGCATGGCAGGGGGTTAAAAAAGTAAAAAAACAACAAAAACAAACTTCAGCAATACTATAGGATGCTAGAAGTGTGAGTTATGTGCTTTAATTAGGATTTGATATGCTTTTGATAGCCAAATCCATCAATTTATAAGGCTTCCAGGAACAGGCGTTTGACTGAGAATGGCCCTGAATGGCCCTGAATCTGCCCAAGGAGGGGGTCCTGGTCAGAATACAAGAAAATGAAAAAGTCATCCCACAGCTATCTGGTACCAGTTATAATTTAAGGGAGTGGTCATTATTTATCAACAGGGGGGTTTATGGGTTTGAGGGGGGGGGGGCGTAAAAATTTCAGACCCCTCCCGAGGGGGGCTAACAAAATTTTGACCCCTCTTGAGGGGGGGCTAAAAAATTGACCCTCTTTTGAGCAAAAAAAGCCTGCGCGCTACTATAGCTCAAAGAGAGGCGCGAAAATTCTCCGCGCCTCCAGTTTGGGGGGCGCAAAATATTTTGACTGTCATCTAGGGGGGTCGTAAAAAAATTTTCGCGCAGAAACCCACCACCCGCCCCCTGTTGATAAGTAATGACCACTCCCTAAGGAAGCCCCACATCTTCTCTCCATGTATCAGTTGGATTTATCATGCTAGTGTCAACAGTTTTTTATACAAGAAGTGATTGCGTACAGGCTGTCAGAGGGAGTTTTCACAGAAAATGTTAAAAAAACATATTTCACATCTTCAAATTGAAGGTTCAATGATTTATGATCATTCATATTGAAGTTAAATCATTGAATCCTCAATGGATTTTAATGCTGTTAGGTTTTCCTAGTAGGAAAAATATTATATTATTACATCATTAATTCAGTTTAGATATTCTATGATGTTTTCATAATTTTGAAGACCAGAGAAATGGACATAGCCAAAATTTCAGGGTCAACCTTGTTCTATAAACCTTATTTTCCACAAACACTGCCATGCATAAATCAATGAACATTAGACTGATGTATGTAGAAAAATAATGACTTTCTATCACCTATATAGTGGTTAGGGAGTAGGGTCTATCACTAATTTTGTCAATATGTTAGCATAACCTATATTTGAACCCCTGGTATATATCAATGATAATTTGTTTTTACTGAAATTACAGCCTGATACTAAAATTATAGAGGTGTTTTAGGCAATCATAGCATTTGGAATCATGTGAATATCTATGTAGGTTCTCCTCCAGGGTGGGGGCAAAGTTGACATTACCAAGATAGAAAATTCAGACAGGAATGGCACTTCAGAAGGCAGAGTGCTGGTCACGCCACCTAGGGAGTACTGCCATGCCTATTTACTGTGCTTTCTGTCAGACTGCACGCTGGGCATGGTATTATTTACATGCTGTATCATATTAAAACTTGTTCATTTATCAATGTTAAAAGCTGCCAAATGCCCTGTTATAAATTATCATTATTTGATATTTTCCTTTGGATGAGTCTGAGCAGTCTCCTTGTGGATTTCTACTATTATACAAGAGCCCTCCGATGGAATTCCAAACCAACCGTTGCCACTTGCCTGGCGAGCTGCCATCTTGATGCGCTTAATACTACCCACCCTGAATGCCAGGGGAGGAGCAGTGTACACCCACCCTTGGCCAGGTAGAATGACGTCATAAATTAATTTACTCAGGTGAGAAAAGCAGTCTCCACTAGGTTTCGCCGGGTTTCGAACCCAGGACCTTTCGCGTGTGAGGCGAACGTGATAACCACTACACTACGAAACCTGACTTGCTTTGAAAGGCAATTTCAAAGAACAGGCTGATGAACATGCATATTAACATTATCAGCTAAAATTATTTTCGCCTTTGGAAGATAATATGGATTAACGAATTATCTCTCTTTTGTGATTAAGATGAATGGCACTATTCTTCCCACAATATAATCCAATTCTAATATTGCTATGAGAATGTTCCATGTGGTGTTCTTATTACATTTCATTGTCATGGAATTTATCCTACTTGACAACAATAGCAAATTATTTTTTCTTAACTTGGCACCTTTCTGTATGTACATGTACCGGTATGTTGTTGTGTAACCAAGCATCTGGTATTATGAACGAGTATGGAGTGGGAAGGCTATCAGATTAGAGACCCCACTTTTTAAAGGCTATAGGGTAGGAGGGGGTAAGAGGCCCTTTGGGATAAAAGGCCCTTTAGCCCTCATAACCAAGGTACTAGTTGTATGCAGCCATTTAACAATTGGAAGTAAGGATAATTTTGAGGAGATCTCTTTTGTAGGTTTTCATTATGATTGGATGAGAAACCGTTAACTTATCAGACATTCTATATTTTATAACTGTTAATATCATCATACTCAATTTGAGATAATTAGAAATAAAAGGGTCCTGACATATATGCATGGCTTTTTGGGTAGCAAGTTAAATGCGTTAAAAATATTAGGTGAGGTATTAGTAGATAAAAGGGTGAAGGGTAGGTCATAAAGATACATTTTTTTTACCTTACACTTTGTTCCAATACCTACATGGGCTTTTGAGATGAACCTTATCTTATCATCAGATCCATGGGCCTTTTACCCCATCGCTTTGGGCCTTTTACCCCAGCCTTTCAACCTATGGGGCAAGTTGCCCCACTTTTTGTCAAGCATTCTATTGGAATATTCCATAAGGCTAGGCTGACAACCTATTTCACAAATATGATACATTGTTCCATCTCTTGATTGGTGTGAAAAATGTGCATTAATTAGGGATTATTCTCTTAGAACTAGCTCAGTTAGGGTATTTTAGCTTATCCTACCCTATCACCCATTGGACTTCGATATGAATTATCAAAAATGCTATTTTAGGTGATTTAGGATGTCCAAATCTCAGCAGTAGTTCATGAATATTAACTTTAGCCTCTTTTTTAATGATAAGAATCTAAATGGAGTGTTAATTCCAATTATGATCCTATTCATTGTGTATGTGGGCCTTTTATGCCAAAGGTTGTGGGCCTTTTACCCCAGCTGTGGGCCTTTTACCCCAGCTTCCACTTTTTTCCATACATGATTTACTGTAACAATCTACGGGGCAGAGCTGACAAGCTTTTGCGAATGAAGAAAATATCATTCCATCCTTTGATTAATGAAAAAAGTATTCTGGAAGCAGCCATGAATTTCTTATAAATGACACATTTGTAAATAAGGGCGTCTTATCCCACCCTACCTGAGAGGACTACAATGAAGTGGGATAGGCGCAAAATAGATAAGAATGATTGCTAAGGCAATTGGACACCGGAGATAGAAAACAAATCTAGATAAAGAATACGCCCTCCATGTGACTAAAATAGACAATCAGCAGTACATTTGTAGTTGTTGATATGAGTTGCTAGCATCTGGGATCATCCCAGCTGTCAAATTGATTAATAGAATGCTAATTTAATCACTTGAAGATCGTAAATTCAATAGAAATAATTCTATATTTGCATTTAGGGCCTGTATTGTTCTTAGATTTAGGGCGACCAATTCTAAGCTTCACTTTGAATATCAATAATTCCTATATGAATAGGTCCTATATGCCTATAAACCTACTTGCATATAATCCTCACCATTCATGCGTAGGATCCCATCCCATCTCCTTCATCCTGTTCACAGAATGCTTAGATAGCATCTCCTTCTGACAAATAAGAAATGACCATACACGAACATTTATAAATGTACAAGCTCCCCATCTCCAGCCCACGCTTCTATGTTGGCCTTTCTGAAGCTTAACCACTCACCACCCATGGACTATCATGTGATGCGATTCCCCATGGTCAGCAGTTTCTGCTAGGGCCAAAAAAAAGAGGTGTGTTTCCAGTTACATGAAATGAAATGCTTGGGTTGGTAGGTCGGATTTTTTTTTTTTTTTTTTTTGTAAAGCTCACCTCCTCCATAATTGTAATGTCAAGGCGAATCAGAGTGGATATGTGGTCACGATAGGGTCATGTGTAGTAGATAAACTATGGTTTAACCAGGTTACGAAATACATATACCGTATTAGCCTGTACTCAATGAGCACCCAGGTGTTCATTTTTTAAAGGGGAGTGGGCGGGTGATGGGCTTGAGGGGCAGGCACAAAAACCTTTCACCCCTCTTGATGGGCGGGGGAGGGGGTGTAAAAAAAAATTGCGGGCCCACGCAAAAACCCACCACCCCCTGTTTATAAATAATGACCATGAAAATTGGCCCTGTTTTGCTAGGGTCGGCTGGGTAACTGGAAGCAAACCTCTTTTTTTTTGTTTTGCCTAGCCTGCTTTGCGCGTGCTGAAAAAAAGTCTACCCATTCAATTGATCCCCTTACCCTCACCTGTCCTTCCTACATCGACATCAACGCCCCATTTCTAAATTGGAAAAAAAGAGAAGAAAAAAAAGATTATCGCTTGAGTTTGAAATAACACCCAATAAAGTTTTTGTTTTGTAACATCCGGGAAGTTGGTAGCCTAATGCAAGCAATCCCAAGCGTGGACGAGTAGATCTATTCTCTTGATTAGATTCTGGGTAAAACACTAGAATATTAATTTTGATATCCAGACATAATATGGCATCATGTACGTGACTTGCTTGGTCCCAAGAAAGTGTCACAGCCTGTCTCTCCTCACTTCCATGCTGATGCATATTATAACCTCACGCAAGTGGATTCTCTTTGACGTACTAACCGCAGCCTTGACGTCACAGGCAGGGATATGACTGATGGTCTGTCCCCCAGATACACCATTGAACACAGGGGGGTATAATGAAATGAATAATTTACCCTCAGTCACCCCCCCCCCAAAAAAAAAAAAAAAAAAAAAAAAATTCTCAGGAGAAAAGTAACATTAGTTTATAATGTGTCTGCTATCTGCCTTGCATCGCGATAAGGGTTTTTTTTTTGCTGGTGCATTTATAAATGAGGTGTATCCACACTCAATATTCGGAACCCCTTGTAGCTTTGTGGATTCTTTGGCTGACATGAATCGTTAATTGTACCGTTTTTATCTGTAGCAAAATTAACCAATGAAGAGCATTGGTCTATTTTCCCGTCTACTTTGCATCTACAGGAGTGTTTTGCTATGTTTAATGTAAAGAGTAATTATGATGTGAACTTCAAGGCGGTTGGGAACTCAGCTCCATAGCGACCGGACACTGTCCTAAGCTATCTACTTAGCATCCTGGGCCCTGGCCATTTTGCACACTTGGTAAAGTTGATAACATGCCACATACTTTGAAGATGGATGAGATTCACGATCTGTCTGACAATGTCAAACAGCTGCTCACGTTTTTTTATCTAGGCTTGGGCAATAGTGATTCTTTTTTGTGCCTTTAATATGTAATACCTGGATCTGTAGGTCTGACTGTTACATTGAGATGCTTTGATCAATCACAATTCAATAATGGGGGGTTTGATGCTTATATCAAAAGCTATTCAAGTCTACCTGTGTATAGCCAAGGGAAAAGGGTCCCCTAGGAAAAAAGGTTCATTTTTAAATTCAGGCCATGAGCTTTCCAATGCTGTATTACATGAGAAAATATCTCTGCTAGTTTTAGAGTTATGGCTCCATGATCTTAGATGGTTGCTAACCTATCCAAATCCCAAATAAGGTCTAACTTGTATATTTCACGAGATATATCAGATATGTATAGTTAAGCATAATTATGCAAACTAGGGAAATTTTTACCATTTTTTCAAAACATCGATCCTTGTGGGTGTGGCAACAAATAGGCTTTGTTGATTCTTTAATTTTTAGTGAAAATAATGTTTCCATGGCAACCAATCAACAAAAGCACTGATTTTTGCCTCCAAATGTCCAAAAATGTTCTATTTACGTTACAAATTTGGAAGGTTTTCCTCAAAAATGGGAATTTCCCTCTTGGACTATTGTTATCTACATAAAAAAAAGTAGTATACAGCAATTTTTCTGTATATTTTCCCCTCTTTAGTCCATAGTTGTGTCCCCTTGGTGGCCAAAATTGGTACTAATCCCCCCTGGGCGGTCCTTTTAACTTGCCTCCTCACCCCTTTTCCAACAGTCATTTCCATCAGTATTATTCAAGAATATCTCTTACAATTGGTCATTGAGTATTCCACTGGCAGGATGAAGCCTTACCTATCAGCCTATACACCTAGCCTTTCCAATAACCTGGCCAACAGGCTGGTGATCTATCACTGATCCCACATCCCCTGTGACTGCTGCCAGCCCTCTCCCCCTCCTAACTCTATAGTAGCACATGGCGGCTCTATAGCAGTACACAACAACCTTTCTTAACCCCCTCCCCATGCACACACCCCACTGCTAGCAGAGGTCACTCATACTCAAAGGCAATGACCTTGTAAAGAAGAATATTCACCTTTTTGCCAATTTTGAATTCAGCACACCAATCACAAGGGCATATAATGGTTATCTCTTCCACTAATCCTGGAACATATTATCCTGTCCAGAGCAAAAAGTTCATTGAAAAGTACGTTTTAGTTTTAGTAGCGGATGCTTTTAGGAATGCATTCAGTTGAGATAGTTATGATGAGACGATCGTGAAAATTGAGAATAATACGTAAGAAGACCTGCATCTTGGTATACCCATTATCCTGAGGCCGGGGTTCAATTCTCCTACGAGTTGCATTGATTTTTCAATATGACAATGGTGAGACTGACTTCTGCCAGCACTTTCCTAAAAGATTCTAAGTCCAACTTGACCTCGAAAAAGTATATCCAAAGATAAAAAAAAAGCACCTGTTCTTATGCTCTGGTAAGGCACTGGCAGAGGAGGGCATAACAGTTAGGGGGGTGCCAGAAAAGTGGTATAACACTCTAAATATTTAACTTATACATAGGACTTATGGAATTATGGTCTGAACATAAGCCGCCCAGCGTGCTTATTTACTATTCAATACATTGCCTAGCAATCATATGTTGGTATTACATACGATATCATGAACTAATTGGGAAGAATACAAAACACACTGATACTGATGTGTAGCTAAAGCTGCAATGATGCAACCTGGGTTCCCTTAATTTAGGGATGCGCCTTTTATGCAAGGATATTGTACATTGAATCAGTGCTAAACCAATAGAGTGACGGAGGAAGAGGGCCTTATGATAAAAAGGTTAATATTATACGACAGAAAGCCCACATGTGCCCTTTAAATGATGAGACATTTGATAGTTTTGATCCCTCCACGTCCTTCATGTATAGGGAATGCCACAAGCTTATCTAAAATTAGCTCCTTAAATAGTAATTGGAATTGTTTAATAAATACAATTGTAACAACGCGATAATGCTAAATAGATGACATTTAATTCCCTGACATTATAAAATGTACAAATTAAATCAATTTTACAGAAATAATTGTTCTTATAAGTAAATTGGATATGGAATAATCCTATTGTAGGGGCCGGCATCGTTGTATATATATTAGTGCGCTTCATCCGAGAGACGTGCTCGTGTGGTACTCGTTCCTTCTATGCCAACCAGGTGTCGCTTCGCGATACCCGTTTGGTACAAGAGGGGGAAGCACCATGCCTCGCGTCCAGCTTCTACTAAGAAGCCGGATGATCCGCAGAAGGGGACTGGACATGGTCCAGTCCAGATGTATGTTTTGACATTCTAAATAAAGTTGTGGTTGTGTTTACTATATATTTAATCATTATTGGTTATAATATATAAAAAAACATTCTAAATAAAGGCCTACCTGAGCGGTAGGAAGTCTGGGGCTTTGCCCAACCCGCATCATATCTAGTCCTCCCTTCGGGTGCTGAAGCCGATGCAGCGGTGGACAGTCCCTCCGAGGGCATGGGTGCTCTGAGTCTACTCAGTGACCCAAGCATCGAAGCCCTTAAGCTACTTGCCACAAGCAGCAGCAGCTCGGCTCCCATAGCTAACCCAGAGCCAGCTGAGAAGATGGACACTGAAGACGAGTCCGAGGACTTGTAAGTGTCCATCTGCCGGCTCAAACTCACCAGTACCCGAGAGTACAGGCATACTTTATGCCAGAAGATTAACTTCTTAAAGGACTATTCGGATCCGACGGACTGGAATGACAACCTGCAGCTAAGATGGACGCCACCCGAAACATCTAGGGATTACCACACTAACCCGGGGGTCCATCTTCCCATCCTCACCATGGCACACACAATATACAGCAACGTGGCTCGCCACCACTCGTTTGTCGCTGTATGGAGCTGCAGAAACCAGTCATTCCAGGTTTGCCGGAAGTTTAGTATTATTGTAAGGGTGATCCTGCTACCTTGGTAGGACACCTCTTAAATTCATATTTTAATTTGTAACTTATTTTTCTATAAAACTATATTTTTGTATAAACTAAACACAAAAAAAAAAACTATAATAACTTCGTAACACTGTTACCTACATATACCACCATAGGTTGATGGTGCATAAGGCACCACCTCCTATTTATGTTATTATTTAGTTACTTCGGATTATATGCGACGATGCCTATTACTATGTACATATTATTTGTAATGCCCCTTTAATGTCATATATTCTATATAACATTGTTATATTAGAATTACCTGTGTATATATTGTTATATAACTTTAACAATAGGTAATTTTTAACACCTACCCTAGGTAAAGTCTAGGGGGGTGTAGAGGCTGGTATCGTTGTATATATATTAGTGCGCTTCATCCGAGAGATGTGCTCGTGTGGTACTCGTTCCTTCTATGCCAACCAGGTGTCGCTTCGCGATACCCGTTTGGTACAAGAGGGGGCAGCACCATGCCTCACGTCCAGCTTCTACTAAGAAGCCGGATGATTCGCAGAAGGGGACTGGACATGGTCCAGTCCAGACGTATGTTTTGACATCCTAAATAAAGGCCTACCCGAGCGGTAGGAAGTCTAGGGCTTTGCCCAACCCGAACTACTCGTGTTGTGTTGGTATCTCTAGTGATAAGCGAGCCAAAGAGCCACCCAACATATAAGTCGAAACGAACCATTACACTATGGAATAATCCAAATGTATCTAAAGGGGCATTCCCAAAGTTAAGAACACGACAAATGAGTGGGGGAGGCGAGGGGAATGAATAGACAAATGAACTAATCCACTACAAGAAATCAATTTATGTCTTTGGATACATATAATGAAAATTACTCATGATCTGACCTTCAAATGGATGGTATATAAAAGTACGACCTCACGCTTGGTATGGTTTTGAATATATTCTTTTGTCTTGGGCTCTGCTAAATTAGATACGGTACAATCATTTTGCTTAGGTTTGTCAACTTGAAACTTAGAGGCTTTGTTAAGTAGGGTCCTTTGACCTGACATCACTGCTTAAAGCCTTAGAGCACAAAGAACCAGATGTTAGCCCAGCTTCACAGTTCACAGTGGGGACACCTATGAATGTAATTCGAATTAGGTACGTAGATCTGAATTGCTATACTAAGGGAAGGGGTCTGAGTTAACATACTTAGAAGCCATTATAGGAGTTGTCATCCACATATGCATACAGCTTAGACCTATCAATGGGTCTGTCTTTTAAGGTGCCAAATGCTAAGGATTATCTGAGAAGGTGGAGAAGTTTCTGAAGTATGAGCGTAATTCAGTTTGCACTCAAGTCATGACCAGTATGTGTGTAATTCATGACAGGTACGTGCGTAATTCTGAACAATTGTATCAGTTCAACTCCAATGTTTTAGCTTTAAAATGGCATGCTCCTCTTTCATAGGTGTTAGAATTTAGCTTACTATTCATAATTAATCCCCTGCCACTATAAATCCAGGCCAGGGAAGAAAAACAGACACATGTAATCATGTACATGTGTAATTCTCACTTGCAGAGTATGAGCGTAATTCCCAGACAGTCAGGAAGACAATATCACCAGAAGCTGTGGTTGATTTTCATTTTGTTTATTAAAATCATTCATTAGAATTCAATTAAGGTATAAGCATAGCAGAGGAAAAGATACTACCTGGGGGCTCAACATAGTGCTACAACGAAGTGCAGGCAAACAGACTTCCCAGCACCTCATTGGATCATGATGCTGACCAATGGAAACAACACACTCTCCCATCAGCAGTTTTCAAAGGGTTAAATTTTGTCACCTGTATCCCTGGTTGGAGTGGTGCAGCCACAAACCCCCTAGCCATTACTTATTTGCATGTAACTCTTCCTGCTGAACCAATGCCTTGGCCTCCACCCTACTCCCAAAGTTCCTAATCTGTTCACGATCATTGCTGGAGTTGAAACTGTTAGCCATATGACCTCGGAAGAAGCAGGTAGCTTCACCCATGAATAGGTTATTTACAACAGACCAAAAGTCCATGGTGGTTTTGTTATAATGAACATTATTGGTGGTCTGAGCAGGTAAGAAGTTCCCAATGTCCAACAGCAGATGGAGAGATATGTTTTTGGGGTCTAGATCACCATTTTGCTAGTCTTGTGAGAGTAGAAATGAAGTCTTCTTGTCGACTAATATCCCTTGTCACACTTAAAACCCTATGAATGATTTCAATTATTTCATCATTTTATATAATAGATATGGCAAGAAAGGGTGACTTTTTCATGAATAAAGTTTTGTTTAGGTCAATAGATTTCCTGAGGAAAAGTCCAAGTCCAAAAGCTTTATCAATAACTTCTCTGAAAAGTCACCCTTTCTTGCAGTATTGATCTATAGTACATTCACTGATGGTGTTTGTGTCATCATGCGATCATTTCATCATGCGACCATTTCATCCCTTTATTTGCACAGCCTTCTTTTACCCATTTAGATCTGGGGAAAAAATTATAACAATACCATTCAAGAATTTGTTCTTTGTGTGAGATTTTACTGAATTAGGCTCATACATTTTCATCGAATTATTGACGTAGTTGACAATTTCAAGAACAGAATTACGCTTATACCATCAACTGAATTACGCACATACTCTCCATTTTAACAATGCTGATCCATGCTTTAACTGTTATATGTAATACAAATATACATGGATAGATATCTTCTCTGATATCATTCTCATAGCCTGTCTAAATTACAGGCTATAACTCCCTACGGTTCTCATGCAATTCAATGAAACAAATATGGACCAAACTCACCTGTTGACAGGTAATTCGAATTACGCTCTTAGGTGTCCCCACTGTGCTGTTGTCGCTAGCAAGTGCCATGCTGCCTTGCAGTAAGCTGACCACTAAATGTGTTGACTGCCATTCTGACTGCCCACCCTGTGTGTCGATTTACTCCCCAGGGCTGGGAGAGATGGCAGCTGTCAAGATGTAACCCAGCCCCTCCCATTACCACACCTATCATCCACATTGCTGTCCATTCCTATCCTCATGCTATAATTCACACATATGACACTTTCTCTTTCTGATAAGCAACATGGCTGGCTAATCCAAGGTCAGCATGACATTCTTGCTCATAGCAACTAATTGACTGCTGATTAGTCTTAGTTAGATCATTTAAGGACTACCTCACAACCAAAGGAAAAGGCTGCTACAGAAGTCTAGACAATAGTCATGTGCGTTCACTTTTAGCAGATTGAATGGAAGAAGCCCTGGTATTTGGAACTCAAGATCAATCTAGACACGATAGAAGGGCATCCTGGAAGTATGCACTTTGTTACACATCGAATCGATGATTTCTGAAGGAGTGAAGAGAACATTATCTGACAATTTCAATGATCACACTCTACCTGCAAGATATCACTGGCTGACTCTTGTTTTGGTGAGGCATTTCTATCTCTCACCCATCCTTTGAGAAATAGATTCTTGCCTTTGGTAATTTTGAGCAAAGGGTTTATTGTTCTAAATCATTCGAATATACACATTCAATTTCTGAAAGCACAGTTGTTATTCAAACTTCAATGTGAGCCTAACCACGTTGAAATGCATTGAAGCCAGTCTTGGTTAAGGCTGAATCAATCCCAATGATGTGCACGCAAAGATTTATAATTGTCATCTTAATGAGATAGTAATCAACTGTTAGCACCAGTGTTGGCAACATCAAGTACACATCACTGATGCCTATGTTAATACTCATGGGAACACCTTCTTATCAGATTTTTACTGGAAAAGGCCCTGGTAACTTGAATTTGTTGGTAAAGCTTACAAGTTACATACGAATGTCTATGGAGCGAGGTAGGCTGAAGTTTTTACACCAATTCCTCCATATTTAAGTATTTTTGGACTTTTGCCACCCAGTGTGAGCGATATGTTGAATGAAAAGTCTCAAAGGGTTGTTCAGTAAGGGCATGGCCCAGAAAGGCCCAGTCAAGCGTAAAGAGAGGGGTTGTGATGGGGATTCAATCAGTGTAGTATCCCTGATCACAAACGCCATTTGGCCAGCAGTCCCATTTCTCATTCAACACCCAATCCCAACATCCAACCACAACCCAGTCTGAATTAAAGAGAAGGTGATTTATTAATCACTGAGGAGAGTGATTCTGTATTGATTGGCGACATTGAAGACAAGTCGCTACTAACGGTACTAAATGACAAAGCGGCAGCCCTATCAGGGTCCCTGTGCAATGTCAATTGGCCACTAGCTGGTCTGGAGCTGGTTCCAGCAACACACACTGATAAGAATTGATAAGATGGGACCAGCATGTCCCTGGAAGTGGGTGTTAACCAAGGACAAGGTACCCATCATGGTATGTGTTATCTGTGGGTTTTACCTCAACCAGCGAAATTCAAGATGGTGGCTCCACAAGGCCTCCATACTGAGTTCTATACCCCACGTATACCGTACTCCGAGGGTCCTGACCCTCAGAGACCAAAGGTGTCTGTTGGTAGTTTATCTACTCAGCCAATCTGGCAGAGTGACCAATTCCCATAGAAGTACTTACTGTCAGGTCCAACACTTCCATCAACACTTACCTCAATGTATGTCCAAAGATTCACAATACACAAAGTGGTCTCCTAATGGTCAAGGGCTATTGGTTTTCCAAGTGTTTTCATGTTTAGGAGTCACAGATTATATGAGTGAAGATTATTTGCTAAGGGCTATGATGACCTGTGCAAGTCTAAACATCTCAGAAAGTAAAGAGTTCTGTGCTGGCTAGAAATGTCCAGTTGGCTATGGCCAACTGGCAATAAATCAGATTCAAGGTGGGGTTATTCTTCAAGGAATCTGTGCAATTTGTGGTGGTCAGTTGGTGGGATTTAGTGCTAGAGATGTATTGTTAAGAAAGCTGGTCACACCCAGGAGTGCCCCAACGTGGCCTGTGATGTGACTACAGCACTAAATAGGTCTTTATTTGAAGCACAGCACTTCCTGCATGTTTGCTTGTGTATAACACCATACCATGGACTATATGGGTCAAATGCAGAGAAAGTGCACAAATGAGGGGCACACAATGCAGAATAACAAGTCAAAATCACATAACAAGACCATATTATATTGATGATGCAACATCTTGGCTCTATGAAAACCCTTGGTGGACTGGCTTTCTCCAAAAACTGTATTTTTTATTCATAGTCGATTAAAGGTGAGCCATTTTCTTGAGGCCTCTGAGACAATAACTCTAGAAATTGATTAATATATGTTATAATACACCCCAGACCCTCCTTACTCTATACAGTGCTGGGGACTAGGTATACCCAATATGATAATGCTATCTCATCAACTTTCTATATTATAGACTGAGGAAAAGTCAGAAACATTGAGAAATCTCAAATCTTTTGCTTGACATCACTAACTTTACCCTATGTTCATCAAAACTACTAGATAATTGTCACTAGAAATACTGGAGTATATCTTCAGTATATCTGCCATGTAGAAAACATCATGGTTTAACCTTTTTGTGCCCAGAATTATTTGAAGATTTTGCATTATTTCACAATTTTATCACTTTGTTGATAAGACCCTGTTTTATTTTGATCTTCTCTTTTGATATGGGCTCTGCATTACATTTTCTGAATACTTATTCAATAATAAATTTCAGTCAAGGATGTGCCATTTCTAGTCAGGTCTGGTAACCATAGTTACCAAAACATTCCATTTGTTGTCATTTGTTAGTGTTTGGTCTCTGTTAGGCTACATATCGATGTCCATATTCCATGCAATCCTGAGCCTTATAGATCTTCCAAAGTTAATTCTGCCTGCATATGTACTGCACTCAGGAAACATAATGTGTTAGTAGCAATTAGTGCATGGATTGCCTATATGGATATGAGCAGTTCTTGTAAAATCTAATTAGAGTATGGGGACTTGGGTGTATCAGATCCAGCATCATTTTGGTATTATTTCAGATATTAGTTCCCTGGAGGGTTGCCCTCTACTGAATCACATAAAATGACAGCTCAGTTTCATGTTTTAACTCCCTGTGCTTGATATAGTGGAGATAAAGCAAAATGGATGGTTGTAACGTAATGGGGATGTCAGGACCATTCTAAAGAGGGTCTAACTCTGCAGATTGGATCAGTAGAAGTTTGATAATGACAATTTCTTTCAATATGCTTGCATTTAAGCCCAAAAACCGCGCTTAAATACGCGCTTGGACACCTAGGGGTTAAGTGTGTATGGTCCCATATTTACATGACGCTGCCTGAATACACAGAAATAGTTAATGTCTCGGAGGCCTCAAAACCCTGAAAAGAGTGTATATGCCTGCTACACCTAGTTAACATCTTCACAACCCTTTTATACATTAAAGTTCAACACAAAAGAGTTGTAGGGGTCAGCGAAAACGTTTAGGGAAACCAGGAGTTGAACCCGGGACCTCTCAGCCGTCAGACGATTGCTCTACCACTGAGCTACTTCCCTGTACAACGTTTCCTACCTTCCACCCACGCCTGGACTGGGGTGACACAGAGAGGGGACATGTGAGAGTCAGCACATCGCATGTGGGGAAATCACATTCCCCTACACAGCCCCCAACCAGCTTCGTCCACCGCTGACCAGCAATCCGGCTCTCCTCCCAACCAGACAATTGGGCTTTATCAAGCAGTGCCAGGCATTCCTGATTCCCTGGTCAACTGCCGGTACAAGTACCGGGCGGTTGAAGTGCCTGCTGTGTCACACCAGCCCAGGTACCGAGTTCCGGAGCCCCCCCCCCCCGTCACGTGGGTCAGGACCACTCGGTTTCCCTACTATTGTAGGTGTCCGCGAAAACGTTTAGGGAAACCGGGAGTTGAACCCGGGACCTCTCAGCCTTCAGACGATTGCTCTACCACTGAGCTACTTCCTGGTACAACGTTTTCTACCTTCCACACACGCCTGGACTGGGGTGACACAGAGAGGGGACATGTGATTACACGACGACCGGCCCCTGAGAGTCAGCACATCGCGTGCGGGGAAATCACATTCCCCTAGAGTCAACACTTGGAGTTTCTGTCAATAAACCATCATTTTTCAAGCATTTTGACTATGAATGGTGTCTTCAAAAATGATAGTTCTATGTCATTTTTTTTTTACACTTTCCTGAGTCTACACTAGTTTATGATCATGAAAACATGTCTTAATATCACTTCTACATCTTCAGTCCATGAGGCCAATATCTGTCCTATCTGGATAAGCAATAATCAAGAAAATCCTGTTGTTTTGAGGCCCACAGTAGTAAAATATTTGAAAAAAGAGTTAATGTCTCAGACGCCTCAATATTTCTGCCACCCTGATATGAGCCTCAGTAGTACCAAGCATCATCAAATATGTATAAGAAACATTAATTATTCAATATTGTTCAATACTGCCACATATATCAACACTATAGATCTATCTGCCAAAGATGGCATGATGTTGATGAGGCGTCCGAGACATTAATGAGGTGTCCAAGACGGAAACTCAGTTCACAAATGATTTTTTCTCCATAAATCAGAAAAAAAGTTGGCCTGTCAAAAAGATATTTCTGTCAAGTATAGAGGGTATTAAAGATATTGTATATATTATTTATGCATTTATTGGGACATATTTTAGTTATTGTCTCGGATGCCTCAATGAGTAAATTTTGAACTTTGTGACCCGCTTACTTGAAGAATTTTTGCCCGGCAGACCTAAACTAATGATTTTCTGAAAGCTTAGAGTGTTATCTTTTACATGAGACCAGGAAAGACAAGATTAGATTAGCTATATATCATTCTGTAGCTATATGAAGGTGAGAAACCACTGTGTTCCCCCTGTTTTGTGCACTTTCACATTTGACCCACATATTCAATGGTGCTCACTGGGTACACAATGTTTACATCTTATTCTCCATTAATTGCAGACGTTTTCATCATTTTTAGAGAAGAATATTTCAATACGATGGATTCTGTGACCAGAATGTGACTCCACACATGGCAGCTCTCTGGTCAGAATTCTCATCTAGCAGAATGCTTTGAATAGGCTATGTGTTATGTTTGCTGGTCCTCATTGTTAATGGAATCTTATTGAGAGAGTAGCAATCTAGAATGAGAGAACAGAGGGATAAGGCCTTTTTGGGATATTGCCTTTTGTTGGATAATACCCTATCTGGGATAACACCTTTTGTGGATCTAATGCCTTTTGTAGGGTTTATGCCGCTTGTGTTTTAACATAATTTTTCTTGGATAAGAGCCTGACCATGGTTCTTACCCAAAAATATGGACACTCTTTTGTTGGATAATTGCCGTTGTGTTGTGTATAAGAGCCCCTAGAGTGCTGATTCAATGAGTCACCCACTTGTTTAAAAATTGCTTCGATGAAGGTAAAGAATGTCCACCACTGTGTACATTTTCCTATACTCATCTACAGTCATTTAAACGGATCTCACCTGGAAAGAAAATAACAGGATAATTCAGGTAACAGTAACAATAAATCTTGAATCAACGTTTCATGTGCACCAATGTTATTCTAGTAAAATGACAAAGCGACCGGGCTGATAGACCACCTTATACTGTACATAGCCCCCTACACACCTATCCTATAAGCCACGTTAGGCATCTGATTCTTTGACTTATACATGACTTGTAAACTTATTGTCCAATAAAAATGAACATAATCATTATGTCAATGCACTGTCACCTGGACAGAATTAAGGATGGTATAGCTATCCACTGCTATACTCGCTTTTCCTCATGACTTTGGTTTCTCTCATTTACCATCTAGATGCATGCATTCCCCATTGGCTAATTAAACAGCCACTATTAGAATAAAAATGAGGTAATGGGATTTCTCTGCTGCCCACTCTCAATCAGAGACCTTTTTTGTTTTGCAGCCCTGCAACAGAACTTTCAAATGTGGCATCCCATTTGCTTCTTGATTTATTCTGTCCCAGTGCTTAATGCACTTTATCACTTGTTTCATTTTATGTACTTGGGAATTGTAATTAGGGAAACACCAAGAGAGAATATGTCAGATATCTAACAGTGGGAATTAGATCCAGAGATAGGGATTTCACCATGAGTCCTCACCTCCATACGGAAAAAATCTTTCATCATATTTCTAAATGCTCACTTCCATACGGAACAAAATCCTTCACAAGTCCAATGTTTGCGCTCTTCATTGCTCCCCATGATAGAATCACAACTATGTAATGACTTAGTTGGCATAGCAGTTTTCCCCAAAATATACTATCACGTCTGTGTCAAGTAATTGGTGCATATATTTATCTATCTATTACAAGAGAAGACTATTACCAGGATTTAAAGATAGAAAAGGCAATCTACCAATAAGTGAGGAAGTAGCTATCTAGCGGTAAAGGAGGCAAAGTAATCCAGCGCTGGTAGACTAACTTTAACTCTCAATCTCACTCAATCTCCCCGCTGGATTTAGAAGGTGTGGCATTTTTATTAACCGTTACCATCTACTTCCCAGCCCCTACTGCAAAACACTCCCTTCTCCTTTCCCACCTTGGAGTGAATCATACAGGGACACTGATCCATCACCAGCCGAGTACCACCCTAATAATACTGGAGTACCATCTTAATGTCTGGAGACTGGAATCCAACTCAGCTATTTATGAGAGATGTCAATCGAATGAAGCCAGATGGCACATTTGGATGCTATGCGTCTCGCATGAATTCTAAATTCTCGTAAAAGCTAGGACTTACAACTTGTATTTATGACACTGCATGTGTGCCCCACTATTGATCAGGTAGCTTGTTTTGATTGATCATGGAAGACAATTCTTTTCTCTGGCTGACTAATGCGACTTGGCTATGTGACATGCATGGAGGATAGAAGCTGATTACATGGTTGAGGAATGCACAATAATAACTATTGAGTGGGTGGATCATGTGTGTATTGGAAAGGAAAGTGGTAGGGTAGGGTGATGACAATGAAATATGTGAAGATGCCCAAAATGATGACAACAGATAAAAAAGGTGTCTGTGACGAGACAAAATAATTTAAAAATCAAATGCATCAATTAAAGCAAAGCTCCACTGCAAAGCCTAAAAACACCCATAGAATCACATGAAATGCATTTAGTTGAATTCCTACCACAGACCTGACACATGACTCAAAGGGAATGCCTCCTCCAAAAAAAAAACAATCTGGGATAATCCTAGTGTCTTTGATATTACTGAAATATCTCCAAAGTTATGGAACCTTGCCCCCATGGGAACAAGTAGCTACTGTGTGGGAACCAACAGCTACTGTTTTAAGAACTAGCAACTACCTGATGTGGGAACCAGCAGGCAATGTATTTGGGAACCAGCAGGTAGTGGGTGCAGGAACCAGCACCTAATGGATGTGGGAACCACTACCAGCTACTCTATGTGGATGCCAGCAGGTACTAGTACTGGGTGCAAGAACCAGCAAGGGTGTGGGATCCAGCAACTACTTGGGTTAGGAACCAGTTTATATGGGAACCAGTAGCTGCTGGATGTGGGAAGCAGTAGCTACTGTATGTGGGAACCAGCATGTACTGGGTACAGGAACCAGCAACTAATGTGTATGGGAACTACCAAGTGCTGGGTGTGGGAACCAGCAGCTACTTGGTATGGGATCCAGTACCAGTAGCTGATTGGTGTGGAACCATCAGTTACAGTGGGTGGGAACCACCAGTTATGAGATGCTGGAACCAGCAGCTACTTGGTGTGGAACCATCAGTTATTGTGTGAGGGAACCGATAGCTACCCAGTAGTTGCTGGTATAGACATATAAAAAGACATAGAGTGCACCATGCAATGCTAAAAGATACCTGTCACAAGTTAGTTTGCATGAGTTGACACCTTGACAGCTTGACAGTAATGAAATGAAAATGACTTTGAACATTGATTTTGGTTTTGGACTTAAACTTTTTTTTGTGAAAGTCAACTCTTTGCTCCAACTTCAATTTGACCCTTGTGGGCCACTGTACACCATTGTCTGTTGTATAATGAATGGCACTGTCAGGGTTTCCAGATCTGTTCAGCAGTAACAGTGGATACCCCTTAGCCAGCCTTGTGACAATTTCAGAGGACAAACTAGTGTAATCTGACAAGGGATAGGGGTACAGTGGGGGAGAGGGTTACCTGATACCATCCTGGTGCTACCTAATTCTATCCTACACTACTGTCTGATGCTACCTGCTGGTGCCACCCTGCATACTGTCTGATGCTACTTAATCCCACCCTACATACTGTCTGATGCCTCCTGATGTCACCCTAGCATATGTGGCCAGGTGAGGGAAAACATGCCTCCTGGGGGGAAATGGCTTTTTAAGGTGTAAGTCATGGGCTTTAAAATGAGATAGCTTAAGCTAAAACACCCCTGGTAGTTTTACTGTAATTGCTTGTCAAACATAGGTTGGTGTGTACAACTGAAAATAGGAAATAAGCTCTAAATGCATTAGATCCTATCATAAACACTAATAAAAACACGGTTTGTGGAAAAATAACCAAAGAAATGTGATGTTTTTGTCATAATTTTTCTAGAGGGAATTTTTGAGCTCTGTTTTTGGTTTGGGTTCCTCAGGGAATTTCAAAAAAAGTTTGTGACAAAAATTACCAATTGGAATAGGGGGGTGGTTTCCATGGCAACCAGAAATTGTCTTATCTACCATTTTTCCATGTTTCCATGGCAACCAACATTCCAATAAATGGAACATTTTCAGATACCACTGGATTCCTTATCAAAAATTGGTCTAAAGCTTTTTTAGCATATTTATCAGTGTTTTACCCATATACTGGCCCCTAGTGGCCAAAACCAGTACTAAAAATTCCCCCCGGAGATGCAATCTCCATCGTTGGGCCACATATTATGTCTGATGCTACCTGATGCCACCCTAGCGTATGTCTGATGTTACATGATGCCACCCTACATACTGTCTGATGCTACTGTCCCCCTACTATACGCCACCACCAGCTATATTTTATGACCGCTATTGGTATTATTAGGTAACAATTAAGATTATTATTATTAATATGTGATATTAGATTATGTATAAATTCATTATAACCACAAAGATGGTAAACAGTCTGCAATAAGGACAAATATGTGTTATAACAAGAATGTATTATCAATACTTGTATATATTATTATATGAAATATGTAACAGATGGAATATGGACTTTATTAATCTATCAATAATGATGGTACCACCGCACCAGCATAATTCTAAGAAAGCCAAAGGATTATACCCTCATTAGAAGCCAAGCATTAAGCTTTTAACCTTTACCTTATTAACAAAATGTGGACATTATACATAAAACCTGTGGCAGAAAGCGACGACAGCTTTCACACCTTAATGAATTACATACTTACCATATATGGACATATACATAAAACTTTGGACCAAAAGGTGCGGCTGATTTCACACCTCAGGCCCACTGGATGGCGCTCCCAAAGGCTGGTGAAAGCTCCTGTTGTACCAATCAGCAGCTAGCTTTACTACCATGTGATACTCCCCACTAATAATATGCATTGTTTACTGTATGTACCGACCAGTCACCATGGAGACACTGACTTCCTGTGTTGCTCCAGGGCTGGGATATAAGCCCTGGAACAACCACTGGTGATCATCAGTTGCATTCAGTTGTAACACCAGTAACATCAGTCATCTCCAGGTGGTCACTTATTGATATACTTACTCAATAAAACCACATCATTTCAAGATCACGCTGTAGTCGGACTCTGATCATTTATAGTGGCACTTCCATGGCCACACTAATAAATGCCACCCTAGAGTATGTTTGATGCTATCTTATCAATATGCCACCATACAGACTGTCTGATACTACCTGATGTCAACCTACAGTCTGTCCGATGCTACCTTATGCCACCCTACGCAGTCTAATACTACCTTAAAATCACCCGACAATCTCATGTTACCCATTCTTACCCCACAGCTTCCTCTTGCTACTGCTACAGATCTACAGTCTCCCTGATGCTACATGTTACCACCTACAGTATGTTTGATTTTACTTGATGACACCCTAGACCATGTCCCTCTCACCATGATACTTAAGTCCCATACATGTGTAGAGGCAAGGAGAAAGGGTGCTCTGTGCTAAAAGTCAACTTTAAAATTCAGATCACTAGCTTTAAAGTGACATATTGCATGAGAAGATACTCCTGTTAGTTTTGGAGGAATGGCTTGTTAGATATGGGTAGGCACAACCATTTCCTGAATGTCAATAAGCTCTATGTCTATTGGTCATGTATATAATTAGCATAATTTATGCTAATTAGCTAAATTAGCATAAATTTTCATTCTTTTGTCCATAACTTTTGATCTAGAAATGGTATTTTCATTCTGCTTTCACCATAGTGAACCTTGTGAAACATTCCTTCAAATGGGATCATTGAGTTTTATATTTAGAATGAAAATCATGTTTCCATGGTAACAGATATCAACAAAATGCCTGTTTAGGCCCAAAAACGTTCTTTTTGCATGCCAAATTTGGAACCTTTCCACCCAAAATAGAACCTTTTATCAAAATCATTGAATTCTCCATATAAAAGTAGCCTATAGCAGTTTTACTCATATTTTTGCTATTTTAGCCCCTAGTGGTGCCCCCTGGTGGCTACATCAGGTACTAAATCCTGCAGGAACCCCCATTTCTGCTTGCTGGCTCACATATATGATATATACGGCACATCAATAGAATACTATGTAACGTACCAAGGGCAGACTTAACATCAACGGTAGGAGTTTGACTGATGATGTGTCCCAAAGACAGTTTATTGAACGTGGGGAAATGATATGCCTGAATATGTGCACCCCTATGAACTTATCCATCACATTTAGTGGTAGATCCCAAAGTAGTTCAGCCGCATCCTGCAGTGTCCTCCACTATGTATACGTCACGGCAATGACGTATATGATATCATGAGACCAGAAGGGAAATGATGCCCAGTTTTAATGTAAAGCTTTAGAACCACTGTAACATCTTGCAAATAAGGCTCACCATGCTTATTAAGCACATCCTACTTGAGGAAATTGCATAGGGCATACCTGGAGCTTGATTCTGTCTAGTTCAATATTAATTTGATATACAATGGTGTCACTTAAAAGACCCGTAAAATATTGACCACAGAAATTCCTTCATGGCCGAGTTCCTGTGAGCCACATGGCTTAACTCCTTCTTTACCGGAGTATTTTAGAGCAAATTTCTTGTTTGAGTTTGTAAGCTGTCATAAACTGTTGGGATTGTGTGAATATTCTAATTAGAAGGGGAAATGGTGATGGTTTCAGCTAGAATAGTTGATCAGTAAAGGCAAAACCAATTTACTTTGATTAGTGAGATGTATCATCATTAGAGTGGTGTTCTAATGATCAAAAATAATCATTCAAGCAGATTTCAAATTGTAATATCTCAGTAGTTTCTGTATAAATTCCTGTGAAATGAAGTGAATAGCATAGATACAATATAGTTTTTTTTGGAAATTTGGTAAATCATAGCAACCGAAATATGCAAAATCTGTATTTTTTTACAATATCTGTTGCCATGGTTACCAGCCCAATTGGCCAATTATGCATCAGAATACAATGAAAAATCAATGTAATTGCATATAGCGTGAAATATGTACAGTGAAACAAAAGATTTTTGTCTGATTTTTCTATAACTTCAATATTGATTTAAGATTTAAGATGTGGCAAACTTGTTTTTTTCTTTAATTTGCAAGTCTAGCATATAAATAAATAGACCCTGAGGAGGTTGTTTTTGGAAAAGTTCGGACTAGCCTCATTTTTTTTTGTGGTGAATGTATATGGCTTTGAAGTTGAAAGTAAAAAGTTGCATTGTTCAAATATGAGAATTGTTGCCATGGCAACCTTCCAAATGCAAGGGGCCTTGTGATATTATGTCCATCCGTGTAACCACTTACGGATTTTATTTTGCTATAGGGTGGTCATTTTCCAGAAATAATGGTTGCTGGTTTGGCTTTTGGTGGTTTTTAAGAATGCATGATATTGTCAGTTATGTAGGTTGTTTGTGGTATAGGCTAAGTTGATACTTTTTAATAGCAACGGTAACTTGGAACAAATTACCCTTGACTGCTCGAGGGGGATCACTTTTAAGCTTCTTGTTGAAAAAATTAAATGCCTACTTGATGTTTGGATTATAAATGTGTTACCACGTTGCCAGTTAGTGCCTGTCTTCTTTGACTATTGCTATATCTCAATGCTCACCACATTTAAGTGTATTTCCCTCTTTAGATAAATGTCTTTCCTTCCTTAGGTAAACCCTTCCCAAGTGTTGATTTATGAATAAGAAGACCATCAGAACCATCCATAGTTGTGAGGTTAATACTATGCTATAACTACCACATCCATCTCTGATGTGTGTACAGTAGTGTATAACATACAACTTTACTTAGCTTTGCTTTTAAGATTGATGGGATCTATAATTTTCTTTGACATACCGGCGGGTTATAAAAGTGGCACCTTATAACCTTCTTTTGGATTGACTTCCATATATATTTTGGCCTAGACCTTTGAATTACATTCATAATGTGGCTTGCCTCCCTCTTACCAGCATTCAAGACACCTGGCATGCAACCTTCGCAAGTTTGATTCATCATACTCAGGAGTTTTGTGGGACTTATGTATGGATAGTTCTGACACCGAGTTCACCCTTTCTACCTTACTATAAGGCTAAATCCCACAACGCGAAAATAGTTAGAAAATCCTTGTGATGTAGGATATGTTGTTATTCAGCCGATATTTAGGGTGGTATTATCGTCCAAGGAAGTCCAATAACAGCTAAGAACCCTTGCCAAAGTGTTGTTATTTCAGGAGTTGAATACATCAAAAGTTTTTGATATTTTTCTCACAAGAGGCCAGAAATCTCTGTGATATAGGGAAATTCCCTGTGATTTAGAGGAAAACAAGAATCTTTAGTAAATCACAAGAGGTCTGTATATTTTTCATAAATCAGGACCCAAGTTCCACACACTATAGCCATAAGAATGTTGTACTTGTGAATCAAAGTAGCAACTAGTCAGTACAGAGATGAATATCACAGACATTTCCCTTCCCATAGTGGCTAGTAGTGGGGGTTGAGAAAGGTAGGAGTGGTATGGGAACCCTTGTGAATTTTGTTTATGACAAGACTCCAAGGCTGCTGATATCCAGAATCACAGGCGTTTTAGACCCATTTTTCGCATAGTGGGAGTTGGCCTATACTGGCACCTACAGTCACTGCAATAGCTACCATTCACACCCCACCAACCAAGCACACTATTCTTAGGTGCAAGTTCAGGAGCAATACATCTTGGAAGTAGGATATCCTTCAAGTGAGTGAGTAATAGATGTTTAACGCCATTTTGACAGGTAAGGTCATATTCATGGCAAGAACTTCCTTACACAATTTCACAGGGGAATGTGTCAGTGCCCGCGCATATGTGCACCACACACATCCTGAGGGTATATGAAAGAGGAGATATAGACCATTTTAAGTGGGCTAGGGAAGCCCGTATCCTTCAAGAGTGATTATACATTTCTGTACAGTCACCAAATTGATCAGATATCTAAGCTATATGGTATGCTTTTGATTGAATTATTGGGTTAATGCCCTAGTGACTGACACCTCATTGGTTGACATCATGTCTGATCAGATACCCAGTCCTTTCCTTTCTTATGACTTAGCAGAGGTACCTAGGATTTAAGAATAAAAGTGTTTAAATCCTAAACTGCTAAACAGATAGCTAAGAGTGCATCTAAGTATACAATATGTTTAGACCTCAAAGCGTTTAAAACCTAAGATGCTTTTTCATGGTGAAGGTTCTGACATATCAGGACTGCAGTTTTGGCATTTCTACATTATTCAGTGGGAGCATTCTTACGATGCTTCTTTAATTACTGATAGTTGCAAATGCCACTAGGGATGGACACAGATTTATTCCTAACATCTAGAAAACGATCCAAAGTATAGTGCTTGATAAAACGCTGACCATTTCATAAGTATAACCAAAACTGACAGTAGTGAAATATAATCTAATGAATCATTGGAATACAGAAATAACAATCTTTTTCATGGTAAGAACGTAGTCCAAAATAGAAAGCCATTCCCGATATGAGCGTGTGGAAAAACTAACCCGTTCTGCATGCTGGCGACGGGTTTCAAATCCAAGATGGTGATCATAACATTGGAAAGCGGATGGTGACGGTTAATAAGTGTCAACCTTTGTTCTTTTAACACTCTAAAACATGAAATAAATATGGAGTTGCACTTTAAAGTGTTTCCACTCCCAGACACCCACACGTGAAGAAACCTGTTGTGTCAACACTATACAGTGCAACTATGCCTATTTCCTTTTCTCTGTGTCAACACAATTTTCAATTTCACAGCTTGTAGCAAGATTACGCCAGCTATGTGCAAACGTCAAAATAAAGCCAGACAATATTACTTTCTTTGTCTAAGCCATGGACGCCTCTCAAAGCAGAAAGGGATTAGTCTCTCTGTTTAATAAAAGTGCTTACACAGCGATTTAAATCTTGGCGTGATTGAAGAAGCAGGGTACCAAAATTCTACTTACACAAAAAGGTTTGATAAGATTTTATCACACAAAGAGAAGGGATAAACTCTATAAATCCCGAGTAAAAGGTGACAGATCTGTTGTAGACCTCCCACACACATTCGAAGTACAATCCTTACATGTGTGTTGAGAGCCGCATCAAACATTCATCATCCTCAGATCAGTTCTCCCAATTCCTCCATAAAGTAGACCTAATCTAGTTTTGCCATGCATGAAATCTGTGCAATTCATGGTGGCACGGTGGCAGTGATTTAATTCTAGGATGGGAAGGCTAGTCACATCCAGTGGTGTCCTCTTCTGGCCCGTGGCGTGACTATACCTGTAAATAGGCAGTACTGTTGGGCAGATACTGTCTAAAACAATGGTGATGTATTCCTCTAAATGGTAAATTATTCATACAAACAATTGCACACAACAGAACATGTATACGGTTACGAAAAAAAGTACTGTTTTACTAAACAGTATTATCAAGATAATGATTGCTGATGATCTTGATTGTTGAAAACATCTGATGAGTATGGATCAGATACGATGTTGGTTATCAACAGTCAACAAGTTTAAATTTTACTTCGAAAATGTATGCTATTGGGTACTTTCCAGAGAAAGCAATTACAGACTAAGCTCTGATGTAGCAACACCTGCATGGACTGGGTAGGTGATATAGATAATTATTAACAGTTACCATCAGTTTATAATGCTCCCACTACAAAAACCTATTCCATTGAACATGGAAACATTCCTTATTGGCTTATTAGATATCCACCATCAGACTCAAGAAAAGGAAACTTGGGATTCGTTTGCCAATCATTCCCAATTAGGAACTTATTTTCCATGGGAAACCTGTCAGAATGGATATTCTCCTCTACTTTTTACTTTTCTGACATCTCTGTTTCTTTTAATACATTGTTTTGCATTTCAATTAAACGACATAAAATTCTAATTGTCGAAGCCCCATAGGAAGAAGTAGCCAGACTCCCATTAGAGACTAGAATTCAACAGTCATCTTAGTAACATTCACAACTAGCACCATGAGGAAGACTGGTTTTCAACTTCTCAGTAAGGTATCCCTATCTAGATTACGTTTACATCAGGCAACACGCTTAAAATCACTTTCGTGGGAGCGGCAATAGTCATACAGTAAACATAATGTTTTATAATTATGCCTGCTTTGGCAAGCTCCCCTCATTAACTGCCACGATGACACCACTTAAGGAAGTGAGCTCACCAAAGCAGCAGCATAATATTATTTGAATGGACATACCTCTCTATTGTAAAAGATACTCCATGACACGTTCCTAGTTAACGTAAATGCCCTAATAGAGGCTGTACAGCTCCTCAACAGAACTCATTCCAAATAGTAGCGTCATGGTAATTTTTTCTCATTCCATCTCTGTCTAGCTGTGGTAAACTAAAAATCAGTTCAAAAATGAGGTAAATTAATAACCGATCACTGATGTGTCCAGGGACAGAACAATGGACATCACTGTCAGTGTCTGGACTATCATTTTATTGGGTTATAAATAATGACATGGAATTATGAAGAAGTTGCCACCAATTGACTAGCCATGAACTACCAAACAATGTAACAATATTACCACATTTCATTAGGAGAACAGTTATTCTGAATAACTTAATACCATTCTGATGGAAAGTTGGACTGCAAAGATATGATATAGGAGGGGACATGTGAACCTGACCTGTGGATCAAATACAATCCTTAAACATAATCTTGTAGCATTTTTGTATCACAATCTAAATTTTAAACAATGCTTAGAAAGACATTATGCTTTGCAAAGGTGCTTAGATTCTCACGATTCTTAGATTCTTTGTTTTATACTGATTTCATGAATTGTGTCTTGATATCTGTTTCCATGAGGAATAATTATACATCTATGTCTAGAGCTTTTAGGTTAAGATTGATGTCATTCATGCCCACTTCCTGGAGGAGATTAGTAAGCCTTTGTCTTCAGAGGACAGCAGCATTGTGCAATCATGTCGTCCTTACTGTATTCAATACATAATGCCAGAGTTAGAAACTCAATGACAAATACCGATTGCCTGTCTATAACATCTAGAAACATTTTCTATGAACAAAAATGATTCAACAGATGACATGTTATCAGGATCGACCTTCTTTATAAAAAAGTATTTGAAAATACTAGTCATCAAGAGTCCATCATATCCTTTTTTCGAACCAATAAGCTTCAACCTTCAATTAGAAAATACTGATCATTCAATGATTAATATTGGACCAGCATCAGAGTGCACAATGAGGTGTTCTATTGTAAATTTCTTGTTTTGACATTTGAATGTTGAGGATTGATATTCATGGATTAAAGTATTTTGTTCTTTTGTAGCAGCAAGAGCTATTGTAATTTGTTATTAGAGGTGTGACTTGAAAAATAGGTTCCTGACAGTAGGCAGTGCTACATTTAGGACATCTGTGGGATTAAAGTTCCACAGTAAACTGAAAAGCGTCATTGCCACTCCACCTCATAATACAAATGCCAAAGGTTTCAAATAAATCATGTGTGTTGGGGATCTCACTATCTATAGAAACCGCAACATGTGAAAAAGGGTATAGATTCCATATTTGTATTGAGAGGCATAAGTGCTCAAAAAAGGCACGATGCTTTCAAGCTCTTGTGTTGGCATACACTACATCTGAATACATAGGTCCCACACAGTGTTCTGATAGAACATCTCCTCTCAAATAAAGGGGTGATGCTCCTTTTTGTAGATGTTGATTGTCTTCCTTACATTTTACAAAAGTGTTCTTATGTGGGTGAAGGTGACCCATGTACGTCAAAGTCCTTTGAGAATGAGAATGAATAACCATAGTGTAGTGGCCGATTGAGGCACATGGGTGCACAAGACTGGTGCCTTTTTTAGACCACGGCATCATTACGGTAATTAGAGGGCTTACATATAAGTGTTATACAATAAAATTCCTCCTGACTCAAAAGCTGATATTGATCATGGGGAAGCTCCAGACTGGTGATAAGGGCGGCTTTGAAATGTGAGAGGAAGCGGACCTTTAAAAGGCAATCAATTTTGTGGTATTGGCTAACCACTACCATCTCTATTAAGGGTATTATCAAATTTTAGGGAGCATGCCTAGTTTGATATTGGTATTTTTGGATGGATGCCATATGTATAGCTATAGTAGTATAACAGCAAACTGTATGTGTGAATGAATAATGATTGTTTTATGCCATTTCGAAAACTATCATATTCATGTAAGAAGGAAACAATACAACTGGGTGTTGTTCCTTCAGCCGACTGTTGTCATACATTTCCTTCAGAAAATTGGGCCGCAGAGGCCCAGTGGACTATTGGTATTCATCACTTTCATTGACATCCAGCTCTCGATATTTGTGTTGTGCCATCTAAAACATTCACTAAGCACTTTACTTGCAGTGCACCGGTGTAATATGATCTTCTGGAAGGTTTTCAACATCTATAGACATACCATAGATGGTGTGATGTGACCTTTGCTGAACAATGGGGCTCACATGAGGTCCCCTATGGACGCCGGTGACAACGGCATCACATACTTTCAGGCAGCTTATGACACACTGATGACCTGCTTAAGGCCACTGATCATGGCCAGCTCTATATTCCTATAGATGAAGGTCATTGACTATTCCTCCTCTATATATCTAAACAAAATAAACTAACCGCCATCAGTCACTGATGGATGGCATGGGGACAGTATCCTTAGGGAGTGGTCATTATTTATCAACAGGGGGGGTGGTGGATTTTTTATGCCCCCCCCTCGACGGCAGTCAACATTTTTTGCGCCCCCCCGCGCCAGAGGCGCAGAGAGTTTTCGCGCCCCTCTTTGATCTATAGTAGCGCACGGGCTTTTTTGCTAAAAAGAGGGTGAATTTTTTTAGCCCCCCCTCAAGAGAGGTCAAAATTTTTTTAACCCCCCCCTTGGGAGGGGTCTGAAAATTTTACGCCCCCCCCTCAAACCCACCACCCACCCCCTGTTGATAAATAATGACCACTCCCTTAGGGTCCAGGGCTCTCTAGTTCTTTAAGTTTGTTATCTCGGCTCACAATTAAGCCCTTATCTTTTAGATTCCACTATCACTGCACACCAGGGGCGACCGAAGGGTGATCAGAGACTGCCGTCACTGTGTATGATGTCGTGACCTCATGACCTAATTGGAGTCAGAACGGGGCTAAGCGACATCACTGGCCTGAAGCATGGCATCAGTGCGTCGTCACCTGCCTCGAATTATTGATGCCATCGTCACCCACATGCTTTAGACACCTCTCCATAGGGTTGGCATGAGTGTCCTAAATTCACATAATACCAGACACATAATATAGGGGACAGAGGAAATAAAGACACATATATCAGTTGAGCTATCAAAATGGAGAAATACCAGTACATGTAGTTGCCTCATTCAAAACTAGGCGAGATTCTTTATTGAAGTAATCCTTCCTCTTGTAAAGCTATCATAAAGGTCCATGTAGAATGCCATACATCAGTGTTGTAATCCCAGTGACGGAAGATTAATTCACAGTCGTAGTATTTATATCACCCTGTAAGATAGTAATAGGGTATATTGATGTTTTGGCCCTTGTGATGGCTTAACATAGATATGGATGTGTTGCTCTTTATGCACGGAAAAAGTGTCATACATCAGTAGAAAAAGGGTGTTATCATAATGAGGGATCTTTACATTTGAATAGTCTCAAGGTACCCTAAACAAAGCACAAATTGTATTTTTCTACCGAGCGTTTTTGTTAGTATTAAATATTCAAATCATTCCTGAGAGGAGTGTTGAAGATCTCACCCATTTCCAGAAGGAAGGTCCCATACATTACTCAGCGCATACAAGGGAGAGACAAAAATACATTTCCACTTTTCAGGAAATGGATGGTCACATTTTATCCCTCTACAAGGGGGACATTGAACAGCGTAATCCATGATCATATGGACTAAGAAAGATTGTTAACACACAGGGTGGTGAATCATCGAATGATTAAAATAAATTTTGGTCTCTTTCATTTCCCTAACTTTTAGTCATGATTAAAGCCCTCATCTATAATCAAACAGATATAAATCAGTAGCATAATGTGTGATTCGACTTTCCTAAAACATATGAGTACAATAACGTTTCAGTCTGGCTGAACTGTATGAATTGAAATATGATGGTAAATGAACGGCATGTTAATGCATTTACCTATCTGACTGTCACTTAAGTAGGATAATTGTGTCATATGGTATGGATCTTACCTGAAATAGATGTGAAGTAAAAGCATTTATAGATGATTCAAACGATATATTATACCATAAGGTGCAATCATACAGACAGATGAGTCGCTCGATATGGATGAAGAAAACCCCATTAAAAGTGTGTCCTTTAGCATTTAGATATTCTTCATTGGCTGATTAAGAGCCCACTATCAGACATAAAACACTACAGGATTGTCTTCTAGCCATTCCCAATTAGAAACCTATTTTTGTCTGACATATCTGTCACAGCAGTTAGCAAATGTGCCATCCCCACAAGATTTTGTCCTGTTGCTGTCCTACTTTTTCATTAACTTTAGCCTTCATTTTATTTTAAACAAGAGAAAATCACAATTAAGGAAGTCCATGGAGAATGATAGGCAGACACTGGCGTGAATTAAATCTGGAGAGAGTTTGTTCTTGAAACTGACTGCTACACTCAAAATCTAAAGAGAACAATAAGATCATCAACTTAACACAACAATGGTTTTCAAGGAATACCCCTTACCTGTATAAAAAATCTAGCAGCAGCTGAGTGAGGCAATGCAAAGCTATGCGAGCTAACAGTGTTTTAGATAAACTATGAATAAACGATATGACATTAAAAATATTATAGAAAATAAAAAGAATAACTCAATCTGAATACAATCTAAAGTCAGGTAATTGAATCATTATGTATACCCTTCTAGAATATATTATTTTGTCATTTAACTTTGATTCATGTCAGGCTAAATCGTACCAATTCTCCCTTCGAACTGGGAAGATTTGCAATCAATATTTGAATTACATAATTACAATAAAAATAGACAACAAATACCTCAATTTCCTTTAGGCTGTGATAAAAGAAGTTGATCACACGGGATTATTTACAAAAAGAAATGAAAGAGTCAAACTGAAGGAGGTGACAAAGAGGCCACCTAACAAAAAGCACTCTGTCTCACTCAGTCCCAGGGTAGATTTAGCAGATGCAGCATTTTCATTGCTCATAACAATCTATTGTCTACTCCTTTCAAGGCAACCCATACCCACTTTGTTCACAACCCTGGAGGAAGCTTTAGACTTTATAGAGAGAAATGATTCATCACACTGTTGGTGCCAGTTCCTTGCAATGCTGGAGGTGGACATCATAAACCTGGCTGAAATCAGTCAGAGCTGTCCAATCATTTATTGACTATATAAATATCGCAGAGATTTATATGGGTATATACCCAATGATAATTATGTTATTCTCCCTCCAGAGGTCGCCTGCTGCACTGGTGGGAGTGATGTTGGTATTGAGTTTGCTCACCAGGTGGACCTTGCTAGGTCGCTACTACCTGTAATGTAACTGCCACAGTTGAATTTCAAAACCTGCATTTCCTGATGCTTGTTACTCTGAATAAAAGGACTGGTTTATCCAGCCACACATGGTTCCAAGCACCATTGTTTTCTTTCATGTATGTGTTGCATTCACGTATTCATCTACATATTGCATGGGTATATAATTCAGAAAACCCAGCAATGTCCTATTTTTCATGTTTTGGGATGAGTCAAATACAAAACTTGAATATTTGATTGAGTCCTCTCACATATTTCAATACTATCCCATGCACATGAAGGACAACTTTAATCAATTTGAAAAGATAGATTGAAGGTGTTGTAGAAACCCTGTCTCATAGACCTATCCATAGTATAGGTTCACCAAGGACACTCTACTTTGCAACCAAAATTGATCAGGTAGCCCTTCATGATTGATTATGACAAACGCATTTCTTCAGACAGTTAATGAGGCACCAATGCATGACATGCATGAGAGATAGCGCTTGATTATCTTGTCTGAAATTTAGAAAGTGATGAGTATACTGGGTGGGTGGAACCTGTGTTCATTCAGGGGGGAGGAGGATGAGGAGAACAATGCTGCATCCAAGAGTAGCTGGTGACACGTTGGATTAATCAATGGATTGTTGAGGACATCTTTTGAGGCTTCAATGCAAATATTAGTACTTTGACTTGTCTATTCATCCCTATTGATGTTGGTTGTTGGTGAGTATTCTTGCCTTGTATAGGTCTGCTGGTAATAGTGAGGTCCAACCACACAAGCCTAGTGTTTATTAATACCTTATCACTACTTCTTGTAACAGAGATTGTAAGATGCTGTAGTACATAATAGTTTTACATAAGGCTATATCCATAAGACCTTCCCAAAAGATATGATGCAGCCACGATATGTCAATCAGCTTTTTGTTTTATTTGGACAGACTTTCCACAGAGAGGATTTTCTTTATCCTCAGAGAGTGGGGATGGAGAGAGTAAATTAACTGGTATGAGAAATACTCAGTAGAGAAATAGTGTAAGGCAATTTAATGATAGTTAGTTTGTGCAGTGGAGATAATTGTACACAAAGTGTAAGGAAATCTCCATTTCACTTGCTGCAGACCTCATTGCTACCTCGATAGGGGTCTAATGACATTGATGGAAATGGCTGGAGGCACCCATTGCACCTGTTCAGTGATACACGTGTAGTCTGGATGGTGAGAAACAGAGTAGGTCCATGTGAAAACGAACAAGACCATTGTAGAGGTACATGTTATTAAACCATAGGAGTTGGGTACCGTCTGACGTGGCGGGTGAGTCGAGTCGTCGGACGTTCCTCAGGTTCCGGATAGGTGGCAGCACTGATCCGGGTCTGTGGGGACATCTGACGACGAACACCTGGGTCCGTATATAAAGCCCAGGGCTCAGCCGCTATGTCAGAGGCCCTTCTGGCCTCCACACCATGTAAACCATTATTCCTTGATATTAGCTGCCTCTCTGACATCATCCGGCAGCCGTGAGTGTACAATAAGAAATAAAACTAACCGTTGGCATACACTTGGAATACTGTCTTACTCTTTCTTTTCGAAACGTAAGACCCGAACCCCCCAGGTCCGTAAGGCCACAAACCCTTACACTGGTGCCGTGACCAGTTAATTCTGGTGTATAGCCCGGACGTTATAACGTCCGAACGGCTAGTACATGGGTTAGACACCCTCAGGGAAGCTAACCCAGCAGGGCAATTGGTTGCCCAAGAGAATGGAAATGGATCATTAATGCTCCAAACCCATTCGAACTCACAAGATGCGGAATCTGCATCTTGGAGAGATCCCGGACCCCACTATAATGATAGTGAGGAGAATCTGCCAGACTCTGTACGACGCGAACAGTCTATACAGAGACAGAGTAACTTAATAGGCCAACAATCACTTGTTGACGAGTTAAGTAATTCGATGTTCGAAGTTGGTGGTAGTACTAACCCAGAACATCCGGCACCAATGCCAAAAAGGGTAACATTCGGAGAACTACCTTATAGATTACCCAGGCCCGAATTACCAATATTAGATTACAGCGCTATAGATGGCGACTTAACCTATGCGGTACCGGAAGGTGAGGAATTCAAACGACCGGATGTCATGTTGTTGAATGAAACCTATGTAACTTTGAACGAGAACCTAAATACCTTGGTCAAAGCTAAAGACGAAGTATTCCATGAAAAACTTCAGTTGGAAGAAGACCTAACTGGCATGCGAAAGGAATTCGAAGCCAGAAGGAGTGAGTACATGAAAGAACTCGAGAATGAAGAATTAAAACTTCATTCCATGAGAGAATCATTCAACAAGGAATATGATAATAGGCACATTCGTATCCAAACATACATAGATACGAACGACCAATTAAACCTTGATAAGGCAAAATTCGAATCCGAAATTCGCCATTATCAGGACGAGTTGGATTAATTGAAACTTCAGTGTAGTAAACAAGCTGAAGACAATGAAACCATCCGGGTAGGTATTATAGCTTACAACAAACAACTGGAGGAGGATAGACAGAAACTCACAAATGAGCTTCAGGAATTGCAGAATACTGCAATAACTCTAGATAAATATGTAGAAGCTGCCCAGTTAACTATAGGCAATATTGATCCAGCTGTGGTATCTACAATGTTGGGAAAGACATCCAAAGATGCAACCCCAATTAGATACAGCCCATTCGTTGATGATGGGGCTGACAAGAATGTAGTATCCGGAATCTACAAGAAACCGGACAGTACCACAGTAAATGGAACCGCACCTAAACCAGCAACCCCGATGCTGGATACGATAGGTCCGGCACCACCCATACCAGATTTGAGTCACAAAATTAAAGCGACTCACGATGGTGCTACTGGGACTAATAATAATACACCCGTGGCACAACCAAGAGCACCCGGACCAATGAGGCATATGTTGACACCACCTTCATATTTCCCCCAACCCGGCCACAGTACACCAGCAGGGCCAAGATTACCGAATCCACCTCCGGGTTCTGGTAATGGTCCTACTGATGGACGTTTCCTAAGACCCAACCCGCCACAAAACAATGCTAATGGCGGTACGTATCAACCGAGAACATCTTCCTATGGATATAGAAATAATTATAATCCATCAGGAAACGGTAATTACCAAAATGGCAATAGCTATAACCAGGGATGGAATCAAAATAATTCTTACCCTAGATATGCGTCTTCTGGAAACGCCGGTTACAATGGTGGATGCTCAGGCGGTTCCTCTGGAACCTATAATAATAATGGTCCACCAGGAGGAAATCCTCCAGGCGGCCCAGGAGGATCCGGATCCGGAGGATCAGGATCAGGAGGAGATGGCAGGAAGCCAAATAGGAGAACTTCTATGCCTGCAGGGATGCAAACCATCTTTGATAGGAGCCAATGTATCCAAAACCTTGGCATTGACTGCTACCGGAAGGGAGCAGACGGCATGGAAGTCATGAACTGGAGCATCCGAGAAGCGGATAGACTACGCGGATGTAATAATCCGGCACGTAGGCAGGCACGGATACCCCCTCCATATGATTCTAATGATCCATGGAAGGACAGGTATCAAGCTTTTGTCGACGAAGTCAATTGTAGTGGCTGGACAAAAGAAGAAGCTTTGCCATATTTGATTTTTTGGTTAAATAAAGGCGGAAAAGTAGCTCTCAACCAATGGAGAGCAGCTTACAGATTATACGGTACCTATGACCAATTGGTAGAATGTGCCGCATACCTATTTGGATCAATCGTTAGAGAAGATCCGTGGGTAAGTTTCAAGAAGAGAACACAAAAACCTAAGGAATCACACAAAGTCTTTGGTTTGGAGCTGCAGGATTTGCTTTCAAAAGCACGTCCAAATTGGGCTCATGACGATGATTGCTATCTACAAGAATTGTTCATACAATTCTACAGTGGATTGCGGGATCCGGATCACAAGCAAGTGGTCTGGGATTCTTGGAAAGATGACACTTCCTTCAGTGACCTGTTCATAGCAATTGATGGACATGACATGAAGAAACGATTGATAGGTCTTGGACCTAATCCAGTAAGAGCAGCTCCATTCCAATATGGAGGTACACCTACTCCGGTATATGATACTTCCCAATTAGCTCCAGTTGAATCGAATGAAGCTGATGAGGAGTATGACTATATCTCTGATGAAAACGGAGAATATATTGGTTCAGTCCAGATAGCTGGAAAGTATTACCGACAAAAGCGGTATAAGAAGGTTCATTCGAGAGGGAGAGGAGGATCTGTCGCTGGTAAAACAGCTTCCGGATCAACTCAACCGGGCAGTGTAGCCTCTACGGCGAAACCAACCGTAGCAGCCACTGTTGCTCTGACTAATATGATGGAAACGTTAATAGCCGGATTAACAGAAGCTCTGAAGAGACCAAGAGTCGACAAATCTCAAAGGAGATGTTTCAGATGCCAGAAACTAGGGCATTTTGCTCCAGAATGTATGGCTTAGAAGCCTGTCCCGCGTAAACAGGAGGGTGTCTCTGGGATAAGTACAGAGGAAAACTAGAAAGGGATCTCCCGAGGGGCAAAGAAGGGGATCCCAGTGACAAATCTTGCCATGATATCACCATCCGTGATGATAGTTCGCATGTAGTAACAAGATCGCCTAACACCGAGGTGGTTGTAGACACCCGGAAGGTTAGGGAAGCTGATATAACAGGTGCCATGGGAGCACAGGGGAAACTCAATATCAGTAACGAGGCAGGCGGCTATGAATTAGCCAAGGTCTGTGGTGCCCACCTGCCCCCGGGTCATCCTTGTCTGGAATTCCTGAAAGGATGTGGATCGACTCCTGGTGTGAAAAATGACGTTCCGATCGTCACGGACATGCCCTCTGTTCTAAACGGAAGGCGGTGGTATGTTTGCCTCACTGTTAATGGAAGATCTGCCGAATTCCTTGTGGATACGGGAGCTAGCCACTCTTGTATCTCTAGGGGGTTCTACGATCTTATACCGGATGAACATGATACTCTCAAATCGGGAGGAAGTGCTCAGACGGCCGACGGCAGTACCTTGCAAACGTATGGTAGAACTTGTGTGAAACTACAGTTGGATGGTATACATGACTATGTCATGAGCGCCACCGTTGCGGATATAGCAGATGAGGGGATACTCGGGTTGGATTTCGCATCCCTGTATGGTGCTGTGTTGGAACCTCAAACAGGAGTGTTGAGTGTGAGATACCCGTATCCCGTAAAGGTTAGATGTGTACTGAGACAAGTGAGCAGTATGGCTAGTGTGGCACACACTGTGCGAATCCCCCCGGGAGTAGCCTGTGATGTGCTTGTAAGAAGTGATCCTGCAATGCGTAATAAACCTGCAGTGATAGAACCGGATGTAGTTACTTTGTCAAGTATCGGATTAAATTCTGTAGACACGATAGTAGCGAATGCATCCTGGTCGGTAGTACCTGTCTCCAATACTGGAAACAGTACTATCTACTTGAAAAAGGGACAAGTTTTTGGAAACGTGACCCTTTCGGAAACTGTAACGGATAGTAAGCTAAGCTTACAAAAGGTAACAGGGGATGGTGAAATTTCGAAAGACTTACTTAAGCTGTATGAAGAAACTTCATTAGAAGATCCGGAACACCGGAAAGAGTTCTATGAGATGCTCTGTCAGTATAATACTGCCTTTGCCAAACCTGGTGAAAAACTAGGTACGACAAATGAGGTATTACATAGAATAGATACTGGAGATGCTGCACCCTTTAAGATACCGTATAGACGGTTACCTTTAGCGAAAAAGAGAGTAGCTGAAGATGAGATAAACAAGATGTTGGAACAGGATGTAATAGTCCCTTCCAATAGTCCATGGAGTAGTCCTGTGTGTATGGTAACAAAGAAAGACGGTACTATCCGCTTTTGCATAGACTACAGGAAGTTGAATGGAATAACGAAAAAGAATTCGTATCCATTACCGAGAATAGACGAAACCATTGACTCCTTAGGAGGGAACAGTTGGTTTTGTACCCTAGACTTGCAATCAGGTTACTGGCAAGTGGGAATGAACCCTTCAGATATGGAGAAAACTGCATTTTCGAGTCATATTGGACTATTCCAATATAACGTAATGCCGTTTGGATTGTGCAATGCACCGGCAACATTTGAAGCAATGATGGAAACAATTCTAAGTGATTTATTGTGGAAAAGATGTCTTGTATATCTTGACGATGTCATAGTTTTCGGAAAAACATTCGAAGAGTGTTCTAATAACCTAAAAATGGTACTAGAACGTATTATTTCTAATGGTCTCAAATTGAAACCTAAGAAATGCCACATGTTTAGAAAGTCCATAAATTATCTGGGCCGCATCATCAGTGATGAAGGGATAAAGGCTGATCCGGAAAAAATCGAATCAGTTACGAATTGGAATAGACCTAAAACACCCAAAGAAGTGAGGTCAGTTATCCATTACAAGCAATAGCTAACTGGACTCCAGGAATTACCAAGGAAAAATTTCCTTGGACGCATGAACAGGAAACCGCTTTTCAAAAGCTAAAAGACCTGTTCACGAGTACTCCTGTATTGCAATATCCGAATGAAACGGATCATTTCATACTGGATACTGATGCTAGTAATGATAGCATTGGTGCAGCTCTCTCGCAAGTCCAAAATGGGAGAGAAGTACCGATTGCCTTTGCCAGCAACACACTGAGCAAGACTCAGCGCAATTACTGCACAACCAAAAGAGAGTTGTTAGCAGTAGTCGTATATACCAAGAAGTTCAAACATTTTCTATGGGGAACGAACTTTACTTTACGTACGGATCACTCCTCTTTAAGGTGGCTACTGAACTTCCGAGATGCTGAAGGAATGTTAGGCCGATGGCTAGCCCATTTATCCGAGTATGGGCTTGAACATCAACAGATTCAGCATAGACCCGGAGTTAAGCATTTAAATGCTGATGCTTTGTCTCGAATACCAATTCCGAAATGTGATAATCCGGATTGCACTGATTGTGGAGCTCATAGGGCAGTATTAGCAGGGATTCGAAGACCATTCGTACCCCTAGTTGCCAGTATACTGGATTGGTCTATGGATCACATACGACATTTCCAGGAAGCTGACTCGATAACTGCGCAGCTACTGCAATTGGTACCAAAGGGTATACGTCCAGCTAGACCAGAGGTCTCCCTGGAAAATCGAGAAATGAGAAGGTTTCTTGCTCAATGGACCGAGCTTGAAGTCCGGAAAGGCGTGTTATACCGTTGGAAGCCATGCAATAATGGTGAGAAAATCATGCAAGTGGTGATACCACATGCTATGAGGCATGACATTATGTACTTCTGTCATGGACATCGGACCAGTGGTCATTTCGGAAGGAAACGATCGTTAGCACGACTTTCCAAGAAATACTATTGGCCTGGCATGACACAGGACTTGCAAAGATGGGTAATCACCTGTCCGGATTGTTGTAAAAACAAACCCGGACCCGGGATGGGCAAACTTCCCCTATCCCAAGAACTTTTCGGAGTTAGATTCGCAAGAATCGGGGTAGATATTATTAGTGGATTTAATACAACCGCTAATGATAATACCTGTAGGATGGTAGTTTGTGATTATTATACGAAATATACTAAAGTATTTCCACTACCGGACCACAAAGCAATTACTTGTGCCGAAGCCTTTGTAAAAGGTTGGGTACTAAGTTTCGGTGTACCAATTGATGTTACACAGTGACCAGGGCAGAGAATTCGAATCAAATCTCTGGCAGGGTATGTGCGAATACTTAGCTATTTGCAAGACTAGAACCAACCCGTATAGGCCACAAAGCGACGGATTGGTAGAAAGGTTCAATAGAACCCTTATCCAAGTCCTAAATTCACTCGTCAATGAACACATGGACGACTGGGATGAGCAATGCCACTTTGTGACACATGCTTATAACAGTACGGTACATTCAAGTACAAATTGTACTCCGAACCTTTTAGTATTCGGAGAGGATCTGATAATGCCTGCTGACTTAGTATTTGGAGTTGTAGGGATGGACCCGGAATTACCTTGCCATGTAGTTTTTGTGGAATGCTTAAGAGACAGATTTAAAAAGGCATATGAGTCTGTCCGAATTGATTTGGAGAAAAGTGCCAAATGGCAGAAAGTAGGATACGACACCGATCTAAAGTATCGGAAATTCCAATCCGGAGACAGAGTTCTCAGATTACATGAACCACTTAGACACATAAAATTAGCGTCTAATTGGGATGGTCCCTTTACTATAACGCAAGTTATCAGTGACTGTACCGTAATCATCAAATCTGACCTAGGTCGACTTTATAAGTCTAATGTGGCTAGATTAAGGAAATGGTCTGGGAGGGAGACCTCCACAGAAATGTATGGTGAAGGTTCCGGAAAGATCCTGAACCGGAATCGCATAATAGACCAGGTAAAGAACACTATAGTGAAGCATGGTCGTGGTAGACCTAAAAAGTGTTCCGAATCAGTGACACCCACGCCAACACCGATTAAGCGTGGGGGAGTTAAAAAAGTCTCGGCAGGTGAAGACAAAAAGAAGAGGAAAGGTGTTTCTAAGGCTAAGAAGCACCTAGAGAAAGCTCTTCAGACTGTCAGGTCCGATAAAGAACTATCCGAGAAGGGAAGATACGTTCGCCGCAGCCCCCGAATTGCCCAGAGGACTGCAGTGACCTAACCTGTATACACAACGAGTGTAATGTTTACATTTAGATGAACGGATGACAACTGACCCGAAAGGCTTATTTGTCGCCGCCGCATGATGTACCAATGGGTAGTGGACGGATAATCCGGTGGATTGGCTTAAGCTTTCCATAATCTCCACTTAAATCCCCGGACGAGTCATCGGTGTGAGCGATAATTACCTAAAAACAATCAGTTTGTTGATGTACAGTCTGTAGCACGTGCGTTTCCGCATGACGTCACAGCGTCCAGTCTCGGCTGACCTCTCGTGACCCCGCGCGCAACGGGGAAATGACGTCACGAATGCTGGCCTGTCGCCATATTGTTCTTCGGTAACGTCCAAGACGGTCGAGCTCGCTCCCTTCTTGGATTTTACCGGCTAGCAAACCCCTCGCTGCTCCTCCAGAGTCTGTCTCCTGGTAGACAGACTCCGTTTGTGTCGGCCCCGGCGCCGTAAAGGCCGGAAAAAGGAGTAGTTTACTCCCGTGGGCGATTCCCCAGTCATGGCTGAGGAATCCGTAGCTGCAGCCAAGCTATCCGGTGACCCGGATAAGCTGACTCCGTCCGCAGAAGCTTTTCCGGAAGCTTTGTCTCCTGTTACACAGGAAGAGAGCGAGATGATGGACGTGGAGGAATCCACGGATCGCTCGTTCGAGGAGAAACTGGCTTCATTTTCACTAAATGAGCCAGAGAAGATGTTATCTCCACTCCCACCAGAGGGATCCGGAGCGACTGCGAGTGCCAAACCCGCATCAACAGAGTCCGAGACCACACAAGTCGACGGCGCAGAGGACCAGTGGAAGCCAGCAGTGGCTGACCCGTTCCCAGTAGAGTACGATGGTCGCTACCTGTATGTCCACCCGGAACTGCAGGCACAAGTGACCTACGCGGACGGGACACCAGTCAGGTTGGACCCGAAGGTTAGGATAGCTGTTGAGGGCGTTATGGTTCCCGACCAGCTGACCAGGACGCCTCCCGAGTGGCTTCGAGACTGGCCGTGGTTCCAACGGGGACTTATGGTAGACGCTGCCTTCCGCGAGACAGTGTATGAAGCCAACCGAGCCTTCGAGCTCGGAACGTACCCGAAGCCTGACAAGTCCCTGTGGAACGTCAAGGCTACGAATATCAACTGGGTAGGCTGCGTCTCGGATTCCGAGGGGCAGACATACCCACGTCCTTGTGCTACCCGGCCCCAGTACCGGACCACTAAGGAGTATCGGGAGGCCGCTGCTAACTTCGAGCAGTGGGATGAAGGTATTTATATTACCGAGCAAGAATTAGTGGACGTCCAGAACACGTCACTAATTGGTTTGGACCGAGGCGCAGCCCTTCGGACGGTTATCGTCCGTCGAATGACTGCCGAACGGGAGGCTCAGGAAGAGGCTAAGAGGGCCGCGGAAGTACCCGCACCTCCTATCCCCGACCTGAAACTTGCCGCCAGGAGTTCAGCCAGTGCTACACCAGCCACCGGCAGTACTACCACACAGGTAGAAGCCTCGACCTCCAGCGCATCCGGAACCCAGGAACCGGAGGAAGACTGGAAGGTCAGCAAGAACCGAAGGTCCGCTGCTCGGAAGCTTAAGAATCTCCCGGATTCTGCTAGAGCCGAGCCGAAACCCAGCACTTCAGCCACTGGTAGTTCTGCCATGGAGGTTGAATCATCTGACGAGGAGTCTGTGCACGAGTCCTCGGTTGAGTATGATGAGAAGGCCACTCCATCAACTCAAACCGAGCCGAACGCTGGGCTAACGCCAAGTCCGGATTCAAATCCCGGATTCCGACGTGCTTCTCCGACTGTGCGTATGGAGTAAAGAAGGACGGCTCTACCTTCTATGCCTGCCCGGACTCAGTCAATAAAAATGATGAGTCAGACGATGAAGATTGGATGCGTCTTTCGGACGAGGATCCCAATCCGAGCAAAGCCTATCGAAAGATGTGGCTTATGCTAAACCACACCGAAGGGTATTACACTTATACCCAGAGGAGGAAGCTGCGTTGGGCTTTAGAGAAGTGGTACGGTGACGACCAAAAGTCCTGTCCCTTCTCTATCTGCCAGGATGCGAGTGATGTCATGATCCGGACCTGGAGTACTCCAGCCCGGTTTCAACGGCATCTGGTAGAGGCCCACTTCCACCATTACCCGGTTTACATTTGTGATCCGAGTTATGGTAAGAAGGGCAAGAAGTGTACTACGAAGGTGCAATACAACCGACGTAGTGATCTGGCTAGACACCAGAAGAAATGCCACGCAGAAGGTTTGGACGGGGCACGGAAGCGCATCATGGAGCTTCATCAGGAACTCATGAAAGAGTTCGACAGTCTGAGCGAGGATGCTTGGTCTAAGATCCGACCGGGGGACCAAGTCCTCTGCGAAGTTCCGAAGACCAAGGATTCGAAACTCCGAGCAAAGATAGTCCTGACTCCTGGAAAGGGTAAACTGGACATGAACGAGTCTCTCTGGCAGAAATGCGAGGAATCCGGAAAGGATGCAAAGAGAGCTCGTGAAAGGAGCAGGAGAGATCAGAACCGTGGCGGCAACGGTAATGGTCAGGGCACCACTAAACCGAAAGTCAGAGCAGAGGACCGTTCCAGGTCCCCTCTGGCTAGGCACCCCGCAGAGCAGGCTCAGGGCACTCCGGTGTTCAAGAAGCCCGAACCTGCCGGATACGCTGGAGCCGTATCTAAGCCTGGGAAAGTTAGTTCTCGAAACTTTCCGTCCTTAAACCAGGGACCTGGACCTGAGAGCCAGACCTTGGTGGTAGGAAAGGATGGTCGCCTTATGCCAAAGAAGACCACCGCATCTGCTGCCGCCGGATCTGCATCCGCTCCAGCCGCCCCACCAGTTACCTTTACCCAGGAGCAGTTGAACATGTACCTGCAAATGGGGTTGAAACAAAACGCACCACCTGCCTTCTGTGTACCAGCGGCAGGTGTGTCCGGGAGCCCTAAACCCGGAAGTGGTCCACAGGCCGCCTCGACTCCTCCCAAGGCTGTCGCTGCACCTGCGAAACCAAAAGACGCTATTACCATTAAAACCGGTAATGCAGAAGTTTGGTTTGAGAAATCTCGCCAGGGAGAGGCAGATGTCCAGAAGGCCATCTACACTCACTGGGAGAAGTGTGTTCGCGAAAAAGCGACCGAGTTCCATCAGGGTCTCCTAAACGACACCCTGTTGTGTATGAAGGAGGTCGCGGATGCTGAAAAGCAACGCCTCGAGACCCTCATCGGAGCGATGTGAAGGCCCAGGAGGAGGCTTCCGCAGCTGCCCAAGAAAAGGCAGCTATGGATGTACACGTGCTGGAGAAACGTGTAAAAGAGGAGATAACTCGGAACACCAACCTGAACACTAAGTTCATGAGGGTGTTCGGAGTCGACTTGGACGAGTGGGACGGCACTCCCGAGTCGGCTCTAGCTCTTCTTAAGAAGAAGCATGCTAAGAAATCCGCTTAAGCATGCTACGGGTTATTGCTCCCATAATTTTTTCTTTTCCCCATAACCAGATATAGTCTTTGCAGAACCCTGCAGGTCTGCGAATGTTTTTCTCACTAGTGTATGAACACCTATGGCATGTGTTCCGGGTCCCTCTTATGACCAGTCTATTGTATAATTCAGGCTGTATAACCCTTATTGCACCCTGAATAGTCTATTCGGATTTATAACTTCTTCCATGAACAATCCGATAGTAGACTTGCTGCTGTGAGATGTATCCAGATACCAGTTCCAAACTCCTGCTGTTACCCGTGCTAACCACTTACTAGGATGGACTTTACGATTTACCTCTACAACTCATCTATACTCCCGAATGGACTTATACCAACTACTACTATTACTTCCGGATCAACCTATACTGGACTATTCTCTACTTATGTCAACTAAACTTAAAAAAGGATTACGTTTTCTACATAGTTGACACATCCGGACTATTATCCTACATTCTACGCCATTCGGATTTACTTATAAACTTTAGCACTACTAGAGGATTGTGGGTAGCTGCCCCAAATTCATCTACCGTGTTCACTCTATATATGGAAACCATAAACTTTAGCACGTCCATCCCGTGGTTAGCTGACCACACCTACCTACTAGTACCCGGAGGATTACAGCAGAAGACTCCAGCAGCATCTATAATTTCTGTATATTGTATATAATGTCATATTTCTATTTTTCTATAATAATATATGTATGTGTATATCCACTAGATACATATTATGATACGGTTACATAGATATTTCTTGATACGGATCTCTGATTATTATTAATATTCATATTATAAGAATCCGTTAAAGTTCACCAGAATACACACATTATTGTCCTGCGAGGCAAACTGTATAATAAGTATATTAATCTGGTGCTATAAAAGTTAATAGGTACACGGTGATAATATATTATTATTATATTCATTACTACACCGTGATTTTTTTCTTTTCTTTTCAAGTGTATGGTATAAATGGTCCTATTCGTACTACTCACGGAATCCTTAACGGATTCGTATGTTAATAATATACGACATGTCATTATATAGTGAAGTTACTATAACAGTCTTCTTCAAGACTATATATATATTTAAATGTGGTGTTAATAACTACAAACACATATACGGATGTTATTATGTGATTTATTTGTTATCGGCGGTTCCGTTACATATAACCGTCATTATCACATGTATACGATTCATATTACTTGTCTTATTGATTATACCGTAGATATAATATGATATTATATGGTATAGTAATTTAACTAACAGTTCCGTTTCACATAACTGTCACTTATTCAAGTAATTCGTATAATACTTTGACATCCTAATTGTTATTTGTAACTACATTCACTATCGAATATATATATATGACATTCGTTTCATACTCAATTTGGTGTTAATGTTATACCTATGGTTGTACCTCTATTACTAAAGGTTTAGACATATAGAAATGTTATCCTAGTAATATTATTATAACTATAACACCCTCCTAAATGTCTGGGGGAGTGGTGTAGAGGTACATGTTATTAAACCATAGGAGTTGGGTACCGTCTGACGTGGCGGGTGAGTCGAGTCGTCGGACGTTCCTCAGGTTCCGGATAGGTGGCAGCACTGATCCGGGTCTGTGGGGACATCTGACGACGAACACCTGGGTCCGTATATAAAGCCCAGGGCTCAGCCGCTACGTCAGAGGCCCTTCTGGCCTCCACACCATGTAAACCATTATTCCTTGATATTAGCTGCCTCTCTGACATCATCCGGCAGCCGTGAGTGTACAATAAGAAATAAAACTAACCGTTGGCATACACTTGGAATACTGTCTTACTCTTTCTTTTTGAAACGTAAGACCCGAACCCCCCAGGTCCGTAAGGCCACAAACCCTTACACCATCAATCATTGACTAGCTGCTTTGTGTTTTCCAAGTTAATTTCATGTAGCCGTATGTAACAATAAACCCTTCCCCGGTTAAGCTAAACGTCAATAAGCTAAACTATCATTTCACAATCAGGGAATGCATCCTTTTTTGTTGATTATGAGAAGGGCTAACAGGTGGGAATATCAAATAATACTCTGTTTGTATTATGAAGAGGAGACAAGCAATAACATTTCTGCACTTAATACAAAGCAAGGATTTGCTAAACATATGTAACCAGGCACGCAAAAACATCCTTCTGCAGGGAAATTCATTATCAAAGTTCATCTCAAGATCTTTAAAGTGAGATATTATTGGCTTAAATATTCCTAGTATGTTTGTCAGAACCTCTTCTTGAACATAGGTCATTATTCATATCTGAAATCAATGATTAAGCTCAACATACATTACAAACCATAATAATGTCTAAAACACAATAAATCAGCCTTTTTCATAAAAACAAATACATAACAATGTGGTGATTTTTATTATAGATTTTTATCTAGAAGGAATTTTCCATTTCTGTTTTCAGTTTTGGGTTTTCGTCAACTATCCCCTTAAATTGGCATAAAAATCTGCAAATTCTGATTATTGGGATGGTTGCCATGGCAATCAGGAACAGCCATATAGGTTGATTTCTCATGAAAAATGTTTATTTTACCATTCAAATATGAGCCATTTCTACCAAAAATGGTGCATTTTTAATGAAAATTGAATTCTGCATCGAAAATTAGCTTAATGTATTTTTATGTAGACTTTAGAGTAATTTTGCCCCTCCAATGCCCCTAGTGGCCAAATGGGGAATTACAAATCCCCTGTGGAGGGGTGTTCTCCCTTGATGGGTCACATATCTTAAGGATGATAGATATTATCTCAAAATTACATGGAAACCTCATAAGACTTCTTCAACATCATCTACAGTCCATTTCAAGTAACAAAACCAATAATTAATGTGATTGACCACGTGATAACGAACTATCAGGTGCCCAAATAACTGGGATTTTTATGTAGGAAATGACAGAGTTCTATGACATGATATGATATTTTTGAATACTACATAGAACCTACACCAAACTTGCTCACATTTTAGGGGAACATGTATAACACATCTCAGATAGAATGGTTTGTCATATCAATTCTTTGATACAACAAAAAAGATTTCTAACTTTCCTTGAGGATCCCTATACTGCAGTCATGCCCCATTGACCATTATATCAGCGTGAATTTCTAGCACTTGTCTGGTCAACTCAGTTGGTTAAGAGGCTGCCTCCAAACCTAAGGGTTGTGAGTTCTAGCCTCTCTGTCAACCTTCAACTAAGAACTTTTCTGGAAGATGCCACACACCAGGTGGAGCTAGTGTGCAAGGGGCTTCACACCAGCTGCAGATGTTCTTTCCATGTTACCACCCTTCCTTGGTGTGAATGCCCATAGATGTTGCTGTGGATGGTGTTATGTTTCCGATATACAAGTACAGCTTGGGACCCTCTATGTTTGATTATCTCTGGATCAAAACTGGCAGCTGCCATACTCTCATATATGGCATTGACCAATAGGCAAATCCAACTGTTAAAATCAACAAATTTTGAACTAATTCTTCGATAGATGATCTATCAAATATAATATCACCTTGAAATGGATTTGTCCTTTCAATGCCAACTTGGGTAGCAAATCAAAGGTATGATCAGAATTATTATTTATAAGATGAACATCAGTAGGACAGGCAGATGGCACCATGCAAGTGCAGATATCTTAAGTGTCACCTGTCAACAATTTTCAGAACCAAACGACCCCAGAGAGCCCCCTTGTGCTACTTCTCTATAATATAGATGAGTATATGCAGACCTTATACTTAATCTAGATACACATCACCAAAAACAGGTATAAACAGCAGTGATGTTAGAACATATACTGAGAGTGGATTCATTTAGAGAGTAGTTGCCCCAACCACTCAACCTTATAGGCATGCTACAGAGGCTGAAGAGTTGGGCCCTGTAGACCATGTTTTCTACTTACAATAAAAGGAGGGTGGCCTACTACCGAGGTGATGGACGTATCTTAACAGACATATAGAGCAGTCTATGCTTACTTTCCTGCTTACAAGTTGTGTAGCTTGAGGGTATGTTCTGTCCTTAATTCAATTAAATTGATTGAAGCACTCAAGCAAATGGTGATGGCAAGTATAGAGCGAGTGGTCTGTGAATAGATTGTGAGGAATATAGTGAAACTGTACTGACTCTTTTACTGGACCAAGTTATCAGTATTGTAACTGTATAAGATCTATGAATAAGCCTTGACCAAATGGCTGATCCTAATTAAAAGGGTGAGCAATAGATGACAAAAGGGTGAAGGTAGGATAATGCACACAGTGTTATGTTCTCTCCATTTTTACATTGCTGTAAGTAACATTTGTTTTAGAGATGTTAGAGGCTTGGTGTTAAACAAAGTCAGGTTAGGGAGAGGCATAGTAGGATAATAGGAAAGGTTATGACAAAAAAAATAAATAAAATGAATTCTTTTTTCCATGGAGCATCTATAGCAGACATGTAAAAGAAAATAACCCCTCCATGATAGATCATGACAGACTACTTATTTGATGAGCCATTCAGCCTTACCACCTTTCAAACATAAAGCAATGTTGATAGCTTGGCCATTAGATGGCAAAGGGATGAGTATACTACGCTGTGGATCCTGTCCTTACCCAGAAGGATGATAATGATTATAGTGATGGAGTCTTGTGAACAAGCATCAATTGACAGTGGCATGTTTTGAACTATGTATTATGTATGCTCTTCATAGTAGGAAAGCAATTGAATTGGCTCTTCATTGCTATTCGTACACATTTCAGACATTTCACAATCTTGTATATAGGTAAGGAAAACAATATTACCAGGGACAGAAAGTAAATTTTCTTCACATTGTCACTGCCCAATCAAATTTATATCTAAGATAAACAGCTTTGCAGATAAGAGTATGCCAATCATATAATCTTGTCATAGGCATAGTAAAACAAATCATAAAACAAGATAAAATAACCAAGTAGAATCACTGCCAGCTTAGGCTACACATTTATCTGCTACAGGATTGTCGTGTAGTATGTGATCAATCTAATATAAGTGACTAGAATCCATTTGTATATATCAGGTATGGAACCAGTTATTTCTAAGAGAAAGGGCAGACATATGCTACTTGTTTTACTAATGTACTCAGTAGTAATCATATCTGGAGAGTGACTCGATGATTTATTGAAGATACTGGGTTTGTACATTCCTGATATCGACAAAGTCAAAGCAATCACATTTTAAGCTAATAGATGATGGATATCGGGGCCCTAGGGCTGTATATACAGCATATACAGCCCGTGAGGCCCCGATATCCATCACCTAATAGGTTTATACCACCATTTCCTCCATTTTGTATCAATTTCTTACCTGATATCCATTGTTTTTGTTCCTTGCCGGGAGAGGTACCGCTGTGTGTACACTCACTTTTCGTATGGAATCAAACCATGACATGTTATAATATCAAAGTCCCAAGAAGTATTCAATTCATAGACGAGAAATGCGTGCTAATTTTCTCCATTTTCTTCGATATAAATAAGAATCCATTGATTTTCCAAAACGGTCCAAAGTTTTCGGCGTCTTCCTCGTACGCCGAGCAGTTGACCTATATCTACATCCGGGCCACTGACACACTTTCGTCGGACAAGGAGGCGGGTGGGAATGGCCGGAGCGCGACTCGCTTACGATGGAAAAATCAATGGATTCTCCTTTATTTTGAATATATTGGACATAATACGTATGGAGGGATCATCTAGACTATCTAAGGATATGAACCTGTTAATTTCTTCATTTGTCATGGTTGGATTCCATACGAAAAGTGTGTGTGAACATGGCGGTACCTCTCCCGGCAAGGAACAAAAACAATGGCTTCGCACAGAGCGAACCGGGCCACGACTCGCTTACGATAGAAAAATCATTGGATTCTTATTTATATCAAAGAAAATTGAGAAAATTAGCACGCATTCCTTGTCTATGGATCGAATACTTCTTGGGATTTTAATATTATAACATGACAAGCTTGGAATCAAGACGAAAACATAGACTGGAAACATAGCACTAGGACCTCAGGTTAGAATTTATTTACTTTCGCATTGGATTTCATCACCGTTCAGTGTGGCGCTATGGCTAAGGCCTTCACCTACCTCCACTGCGGTCGGGGTTCAATTCTCCTACCAGTTCGGACGATTTTTCACAATGGAAAATGGCTAGACTGACTTTGTATGTCCGCCAAACATTTCCCAAAATAAGTCCAACATGACCCCGAAAAAGTATATACCAAAAATTTCAAAAATGCACATGTGTGGTATATGCAGAATAATGCACTGCTAAACTGCATATAAACCCACCGGAAGTCGTGAAATCGTGGTATAACCATTTATAACAGGCCTCACTGCTGCTCTGAGAAAGGTCAAATGGTACTGATGCAGATAGCCAAAGCTGGGTGATGCATAAGTCTGTTGGTGAGAAACAGATTGTACCTAGGCGAAAAGCAACAAGACAATTAATCAAAGCTAGAGACAAATGTAACTTTAGCAAAATACTATCAAATATTATATTCCTCATCAGGTATAACTGAGGAAGGTTTATCATTTTAAACAAGGAAATATTACATATGCTAACACAATGGGATGGTGAACGATTATTTTAATTCTCAGATCTTCCACACATCATTGCATGAATAACCAGACAATATTCTGCTTTGAATTCCATGGAATAAGAGATAGAACACTCATTTTAGATTAATGTCATGATGCCCCATATTGACATGTCCTATTAGGTCACAGTTATAAGCATACTGATAGAGACAAAAACAAATCTGTTGTTGTTCTTTCCAAAGTCACCTTTTCTTGATGCAAATGCCCATGTGTGCTATGGATGGTACGATAGATATGATTTAAGAGTATGGCTTATGAACCTGTTAGGTGGATGATAACGGGATCAAATAGGGCATTTGTCATCATCACTGTGTGGAGCGATGAATAAGGGGCCCTCCTGAGAATTCTTCTATTTTTGATCACCACAGGGCTGATACTGATATCCTGAACTCTATAAAATTGTCGTCAAATTTACAAGGAAATCCTTGTCCCAAAGTTTCGAAAGATTCATTGTTTTTTTTCATGGATATTACTTGTACCACTGTACTGCAATCTAGGCTTTCCTTGAAAAAGACTGCAATACAGCTACAGTGGTACACTGTCCAGTTTTACGAGGATCCCTTGTAGATTCAACAGTTGTTTTTTAGAGTGTGTCGTATGTGGTGCTGGTGGTAGCATTAATTATTAGATCATAATCCTGAATCAATTCCTTCAAAGCTATTGTGCTAAGGTTGGGTGGATGAATGGTGAAATATAATATGCTGTATATAAATCATGGAAACTAGTCTGCCTGTATTGGTCTAAGTTACATAGGTAATTACCTAGAAATTTGGGGAAAATAAATGAGCAAGATAACATCTTGCTACCAGCAAACTTACTGTTACCAGACACTGCAAACTGTCCCTCAGCTTTCCTGATGTATCCTTAAGAGGTAGCACATTCAGGTCATACACTCAGACACTGATGGATTACATCCTAATACATCACGGGCAATATAAAAGCAGGACAGCCACTCTAAATCTGACTCATATTGATGGTACACAGGGGACACATAGAGATAGTCTGACAAGATTGGAGCTGGGAAATCATCTCCATCTATGATGACATGCTGAGGTATTTTGATGTTCAAGAGAAGATTGAAAGGGGTATAGAGAAGGGAATGAAGAAAATTATTAAGGTATCCAGTACTACAGTAGGGGATGACTACAAGATTGAAAACTGGCAACCTTATTCTTAGGAAAATCTAAGAGTTAGCTTTGATCAATATTGGACTCCATCCATGTGCTTCCAATGAGTTAGGGTAGACAAGGTACAGACAATGGATGGAGGGATAGTTTTGTGATTTCTGAGAGTGATCCCTTTGTATTAGATCAAAAGTATGACTGAGCACTTGGTGGTGGCATAAGCATGCTCATTTGAAGCCCTGTAGTGGCAAAAAAACCGTCTGTTGTCTACTTGAAATTGTCCATATTAAGGGGACCATTTATAACCCAACTATAAGTATAGATAGACATAAATATCAATACATAAGGTCAAGATGGTAAAAAAAGTGGTTAGAAAATTAGAAAGTGGTTGATCAAAGGCTTGTACCACTGCATAGGTGGGGTCCCTTTCCAGTAGATGTGACTAACTTTTATATAGTAAATGTAATAAAGCATTGGTTCCACCACCATCGGTCGGGTGAACTTTGCTTATCTGATGATTTATGATATTGCAAAAAAATAGAGAAAAATCAGTATGATCCGCAGTGATTCGCCTGACTAATGGCAGTGGAACCAGCACTTTAGCAGAAAATGGACTTGACTTACCCAGTGAAACCAGTACTTTAGCTGTTCAATCTCAATGGTGCATAAATGCTTACAGATTCTGATCCTGTAGATAACCTGTAAACTGTGATTTCTACTTAAAGCAAGAAAAGACTTCCATTTTGGAAGTTGGCAGACATCTGTTCACAGGAATGCAGGCAGTCTATGCCCAATCCCCTACTTTTGAGTTGTGAGGGCATGCATGTCTTAAAATCAATCAAACTGATTGTCGCATAATGACGATGGTAAAGAGAGTGAGTGGTCTTTGAATGGATATTTCAGAGATATTGCTCAAGTTTAGCATATTGGGCCCTAGTCAGCCAAAAGCAATGGTGGAACTGTAGTAACTGCTAGATGATTCTAGAGAAATACAGTTCAATGTATTGATTCATGAACAGGGCCCACCTGTGTTCAAGGCACACCCTGCGTTCCTGCTTGGCCTATAAGCAGATAAGGTGCATCTGTGGTTTACCTTTTGAAAGTTTACTGCTCAATTATGATACATGCCCTACCCAGAAGGTGCCCCTGACTTTAGAAACAACCACTTGCAGTTAGTTCTACATGTAGGGGATAGTGTAGAATGTCATGGTAATTCCTTCAGGTAATAGAACCCCGTTACCAATACCTGCAGGTGGGTGTTATGTTACTAGACCAAAGTCAGTTTCCTGACATTTGGAACCACCTTCCATCTACTATTGGATTGGTATGATACACAAAGGGGGTAGCATTTACATAGTGACCCTCTCCTGCGGGTCGGCTCATCCAGGAGGGGCAGATGGCCTATCACCATGAACTCACAACCAGAGCTGGCCCCTGCAGATAGGCCCTGTCCTATTCTCGTGTGGAAACAGCTATACTAGGTATATAAGACCCTTACATCAAATCTGATTAAGGAATATTCAAGAAGGTCTTGAAAAATGAGATGATAGGCTGATGGAAATCTATTCTAGGAAGTTCAGTGAAGGTTGTAGACATATAAGTGGAGCAGATTAGTGGCTAAATCGTTCAAATTGTGATACAAGCGCTAAATTTGGACTGGACACTCTCTGTTTTCAGTTTTGGGTGTTTGATGACATTCTTCAGAAATAAGCAGTCATATCTCGAAATTGGTATTGATAGAATGGTTACTATGGTAACCAGAATTGGGCAACTGCCCCAATTATTCATGGAAAACATGGGGTGTTTTACTGAGACGATAGACCTCTGCATTAAAAATTAGCCTTTTGCATCTCTATATGAATTTTTGATTGAATAACCTAGAGGGGAATTCAAAATCCCCCATGGAGGGTTGTTTTCACTGTTGAGACAGCCTTGTCCCGTTGGTTGGACACCTGATTCTTAGGTATTAAAGAGAGAATACTAGGTGGTTTTAATACCAGCACAGTTAGATATTAGAGGGTGTATAGCCGGTGGTCCCCTGTAGCCTGGTTCAGAGTATTCCTTGTTGTAAATCTACTAGGGCCTTTTTGTCTCTATTCTGTACTTGGGTTGATAAACAAATATACTTAAATGTATGTTCAGGAATACCCTATCAGAAATGCCATTGAAATCCCTGGGTTGAATTTAATTAAAGGCTACCTAAACTAATGTTTTGGTAACTTGAGCCTTTGACATCTACTCAGGGTCATCTTAAAAAGGATGTGAAAAGAATAGTAACCATGAATTCTTTCCCACTTCCATAGGAACATATCTTTATAACTCGCAGTGATGCATTTGAAATGTAGGGAAAAGGCCAATAAATGTATATGAATGTGCATACCTCTATCTATGGGGTGATATCATGGTTCCAAGAGACTGCATGATTAATTCAATGATTTTCCTGGTATATCACCTTGAAATGATCTTGGCCTTTAGTCAAACTCATTGATCCTTGGACATCTTATAGGTCAAACAAAGTGGTATGTATGGACAAAAACATGAGGTTGCTGCCATTTTTAGAATGAGACTTATGAGGGGGGGAAATGTAAAAGTAATTTTTTTTGTGATTTTTGACCTTTGACCCCTGGTCAAAGTCACTTTTTGAGTGACTACCATTTGTTCCTGAAAACACTGCCTGTAGAGAGTAATTAAGTAAAATATAGTGCTTTCATCACAACTTAGCAGGTGTTAACATCCCCACTTCCTTTTCCGTATCTTATCAATTATGCTGGATTATCCATAAATTACTTCTGGAAAAAATAGTCACTATATGTTCTTACCCACCTTCCATAGGAGCAGATCTCTATAGTTCAAAGTAATGTATTTGATATATGGGAAGAGGATGTATCAGTGCATAGGAATGTGCCACAGACATCTGTCAAAAGATCGGGTATTGTCATGTTTACAAGAGGGTGAAATGTACTCTAATTCTGTGATTCTTCTTGGTATTTGACCTTGAAATGACCTCGACCTTGAGTCAAGGATATTCATACTTAGACATCTGATAGAGCCTATGGAGGGGTATGTCTGAACCATGTTTGAAGTTGCTGTCATTTATAGAACCAGAATAATGAGGGAAAAACTTTAAATATAAGATTTTTGGTGACCTTTGACCTTTGACCCCTGCTCAAGGTCATCAGGGGTCACTTTTTGATTGGCTAATGTATTTTCCTGAATACACCACCCATAGACAGTATCCAGTGCAAATTTGGTGTTTTCATCACAAATTGAAATGGGTTTACATCCCATCTTGCTTATTCACTACAATATGAATTATGCTGGATTATCTATTAGATCCAAATTTAGGACTGGTAGTAGACAATCAGACAATTGCAGCAGGACATTTTCACATACTATAGATAGTCACAGTTTTAGCATGAATCTCTTGTTGTATTCTCTTGTACATCTAGCCAAATTCAGGCTTACAGGAGTCAACCATCTGCTGTAAACCTGTGTGCCTGTGATATGACCCTTGAAATATCCACGACATGACATATGAAGGCACCTTGCACCCATGATACCCTATTGTTCATAGTAATTGAATGACACCGACAGTGTTGTATACCACTAAGGTTGTATCATAAAGAACCCCAGTATCAATTGTTGCCCTTTACCCAGCTCTATGACAATTATAGGGGACATATGGTCTAATCTGACAAGACTTTCCGGGGACATGCCAAACAAAGGAAATCCAAGAGATGGGTGCTGTAGCACAGGGGTTTGACGCGTTCTCTTTGTAGGCTAGCAGTTGGCCTTTGGGATCAGTTATTCTGTACAGTGAAATCAATGAGGCATCAATGACTGCTTAATTAATAGCAGGGAACTCTCATAGTTTTACTTCTCACAGCTGGCATTTGAACGGTGGTAATAGTTACTTATGGTTTCTCACATCCAAGAATCTGTAACGGACACAGAAAAAATATTGATACTCACCGGGAGCCTAATGTTAGCCTCAGGCAAATGTCGCCAAAATGAGTATATTTTGATACTCAGGGTGAGCCTAGGGTGTAGGCATACTCCAGCAATACCTGACACTCTACTCTAGATTGTTTATAGCCTAGCTGTACCCTCTCTACTGCCCTACTCTCACAGTGCAGGGTCTCTTTAGAGACAGGCTCAGGGTCAACTGGAGTAATATAATAGAAGAGAATAGGACATTGCCTGAGTATCTCTATGAAGAGGGTCAGACAATGCTGGATCCTACCTGAACAGGCTCCACTATTGCAGGAGCCTTTCTTACCAATGGTGTAATGCACAGCCAGAGTATCCCAATACATAGGATCACACTTTGCTGGATTCTACCTTCAGAGTGAGTCCAGCAACACCACCCAATGGGCACAACTCCACTTGATGAGTTACTAATCAGCACTGCATTGTAGGGCTTACAGACAGTCTAAATTGTAATGGTTATGTAGCCCTGCATTTGGAGCCCTTATTGAACTACTAAGCTGTAGGGTGTATTAAGCCCAACATATAAGTGGTTTGTTAAACACTATAAAGAAATATAGAAATTAAGGTCACCGTATGACAAAAGCCCATTATTTCATACACACAAGGATTTCAGATGGTCGAACATTCAACTTCCTAAGGCAGTCTTATTAATCGATGAATAGTTTGTGCATTCCTGGTTTCAATGTCCTTATTGCTCCTTGGTGGGTTTTGAATCGGGTACCTCCTTATTGTGACTCCTTTGTGTTCCTATCTGTGCTAGCGGGGCAGGTGTTGAAAGTGGCACTATTAATATGACATTTCAACCATAGACCTACTACAGTGAGATGCCATTGGTCATATGAGGCCCAGTAGACTAATAGGAAACACAGACTGGAGTGACCATAGTAAGGAAAAATGCCCATAGTAAGGACAAATGTCCACAATGTCCTCAGTAAGTATGGCACAGTCCTACTTATATGCCTATTGCAACCTGGCTCACCAGTTGTAGAGGTGGCACAGCGGTAGGATTCTTGCTTTGCATGTGAGGGGTCTCAGGTCCAAGTCTTGGTGGTGCTGAAGAACATTTTTCTTTTTTTCAGTTTAATAGGAAACATCTCATCTATTGTAGTATACATTTTTCTAAGACCTAACTTTGTAACTATTTGAAATAGATGCTTGCTTGAAAACTGACAGAATCTTCAACGTCTGCCAAGTCAGAAAATAGCAAGAAAATAAATTGTTTGCATAACAAAAAGTTTCGGGTTGAAAACTTGCAGCTTTTGAAGAGCATCCCTGGGCTGGAATCAAACTCAGGACCTTCTCATATGAAGGTAAACATGTTACCACTACACCGTCTTGACTGTGCTGAAAGATCTCCACTTGAAATCTCATATGATCTGCTCTTCTGTGTGTTGGTATTCTACTTTTTTCCAAGCCCCAAAACATTAGAAATATGCCTAGGACCATATGTCACTTTTACATTTACTGCAAAGATATGATCATACTCTAAATGTTTCAGTGATTAATTCCTATTATATTCCTATATAGATAAGATTATATTCTTAGATATCATGGTTACAAGGACTAGAGGATAATAGAAAGGATATTGAGTATGTGCAAGAACGGGTGAGGGGGGGAGGGCTTAATAGGGAACAATTTTCTCACAAACCCAATATGAATGCATATTCATACTCACATTGTAGCAATAAGATTGACTTACCGAGATCGATTTTACAATAATTTTCAATGGGGCTTGAACTTACCACCTTCAGATGCAGTGTTCAGTGCCATATCAACTGAGCTAATGAGGCACATGGTGTGGTTGGTGCTAGGATATGATATAATCTCAGACATCAGTGTAGAGGCTAGACCCCTGCTTTGCTGGAGTATTATGTTAGATTCAGACTGAGTATGGCACCATGCCTGAGCCTTGTGCCATACTCATGCTGATCCTTTTTCCCAGTGGGTGGCATTGAAGCAGGCTCAGCATGAGTATGGCATCTCAGGGGAGAGCCTCTAGCAGAGGCTCTCATGATATTCAGGCAGCACCAGAGACTAGGTGAAACTCAGGCCGATCCTCTTTTTTTCCCTCAGTGGTCCTACTCCCTTTTGTCTCCCTTCATCAGATCCATCTATAATAATATTGGCAGTAGCAATATATGGGTGAGTTCATTTATTGAACCAATCAAAGCTAAGTGACTGCTATAAAAAAAGACATGATTTGACTATAGGAATGAACTATGTATTCTACAACAAGGCTACAATGTGAGACAATATGGTTTAAGTAGCTACAACAGAAATGCTACAAAATATTTTTAGTAGGAAATTTCTGAGGATATTAATAAGGCATACAGTCACATGGAAGGGGGTTTACATTTTAGGATCTAGGTTATTGGACATAGACTATTTTGAATCATTCATGTAGAATTCTTAATTTTTAAAGTAAAACATCACATTACTCTAATTATCACAATGCAGCTGTCACAGGATGCGTCTTCACAGTGCCTGGAATTTTTATAGTCTGGATCGCAAGGACATTTGAGTGACCAAAATACAGTACCAGCTATCTATGGTGAGTCATCCCTTGAGCCACGGTTCTAAATAGCTTGGTGGACTGGGAGGCAGACATGTGGTATGGTGGGTTGTAGTGTTGGTAGGTAGGTGGGAGTGCCCATGTAGATAATATGCTGTTTTTTAGTAACAGTGGGTAGCAGGGGTTAGGATCTGGTCGATGAAGAAGAGGTAGGTTGGAGAAGCACAGGGTTGGATAGTAGGTTGCATGGTGTCTGCATACTATGCAGATAGTAGCAGCTTAGGGACAAAGGCCTATACAAGTATACTGAAGGCATGAGCTTTTTGGACAGTGCCGTTAGAGCTCCTAAAATCATAAAATTGCTTCCATCATATATTATATCACTATGCATGACCTACACCATACTTCTTCTTTGTCTTCAAATATTGGCAAACATATTGAGATACATTTGCATAGTACCTAGTGCCTTCAGTTTGGGTATGGTCTATGGCATTATACAGAGGCCAATGTTATGAATGGAGAGTCTGTAGAGAATAGTATACAGATGAATCCATGTGAAAGTGGGTTGGCTAAAAGACATGGGATCATACTTTGTTATTCGTGAACGAATTAAAGCTATTGGGTGTTGCCAGAATGGCCAGAATTTATGGCACATAATGATATATTGGAATAACATGGGATAAAAATTACTGTCTCCGTTGTACGTGAACATGGGAAACAAATTGCATATAAAAAACAAAAGGGTAGTCTTCCACCCAGCAAGAAAAGTAATCAAAGCACAAGGGGACTGTCAGGTCATCTTTCAGTAAACAACATCTATCTTAACCTTGGCCCAAACCCATTTTGTAGTCTGTAGGAGTAACTACTGGTAACTGCATTCTCCCATCAAGGCAATACTACAGGGATTCGTCCGGCCTACATTGAATCCAAGACTAAAGCTGCCCTACTTTCATTACTTAAACAGGTCTAAGCTAAAGTATAGAAATGACCCTGGGTGATTTTTGACCCTGAGTCATTTTTGACCCTGCCCCCCACCATCCCCCCACTTACCCTACTTGAAGAATTTTCACCCCAGAGTCATTTTTGACCCTGGGTCATTTTTGACCCAGAGTCATTTATGACCCTCTCCCCCACCCCTCCCCTTCCCCCTCTCTCTGCCTTATCAGTTGACCTAGATAAGGGGCCTCCCCCCTATACTGACTTTCAGTTATGAATGGGCAGCAGATTAAGTTTCAAATTGTGTTTTCTCAACTGCTATAGTTCATATCCAAAAGTTATTTTAGATTTAACTAGGATACATATTGGTCTTTCTAGTGATGTATGATTGATCGATCTCAAATGTGATACAAACTTATCATTTGCATTATTGTGAGCCCAGAGAGCTATTTTCCCTCATACCCACTGCAATAATTAAAACAGAATGCAAAATAAGATGGCTAAAAAGTAGTTTGGTATTCTAGACTACCATTATCAATCCTCCTCTTTTCATATATGATGGTTTTATGATGGATAGATAAAGAAAAATGGCCCCAAAAAGCAAATTAAAATTGCTTTTTCCATAGCAGACAGAGCAGGGTCATTTTTCACCCTGGGTCATTTTTCACCCAGGATCATTTTTGGGGTTTTACAGAACCTGTTAAAGATAAGACACTGTATCATGTTATGTTGCTTTTCTGGTACAACATAATGAAAAAAAACCATTGTAACAACAGCAGGAGGTTAATTCAAAAGGCTCTGCAATCGTTACCTATGAGATGTTAGTGATTTCCCTCCCTTATTCTTTACTGCTATGGTAAGGTAGGCCTGCCTTCCTTTCTGATAGCCAGCTACTTTTTAGTGAGATCTGTTAGGCTCAGCCCTGCTTTCACTATTCCAAGCAGCTAACAACTGTGCAGAGTGGCAAGAGGTCCACAGAGAAAACATAGCAGTGGTTAAAAATAACAGTGGAAAAACCTGTTCTCTCAAGAGTGGCTAAACTGGGGTTCTGTTAATTATATGGACCTAATCGGGTGCACTTGACCCTGAAATGTCTTTATTCACAAGTGTGTCACCCATGTATACATATATTTAGATGGGTTCTTCTCAAGAAGGGCTGAAGCAAGATGTGCATGAGAGCTTTTGGTCAGTCATAATGGGCCTAGGAACTGGTCACCTGTTTCTGTAAGATCAAGTTATAGCTTACAAGTATTTTAGAAGTACAGTGCCCCCCCCCTCTGCACCAACTAAGAGAGAGAAGGGAAGCATGACATTACTATACCCTTAATGCATGAGTAGACTCAAGAGCCCTCAAGGACTATGAGAAAATCCATTCAAGTGATCTTAATTCATGAGTAGCCTCAATAGCCCACAAGGACTCAGCAGGTGCATTTACTTTTGTGACAGGGAATGTCCCCCACACAGGTGCTCTTGAACTCAGGGGGAACCACTATCATTTCTTAGTATAAAATAAGGGGTGGTGTTACTACTGGAAGTGGAATAGTGAAGGACTGCATAGTACTTCCTTTTAATAACTGGCCTAACACCACTAGCTATTTTAGTGTAGTAACACTAGGTCTTATGAAATGGTAAGAGATGCCTACGCTAAGATCGCATAGGTAGCGATGGCAGAGCCTTATGAATTAACCTCCTGAGTACCTATCATAATGCCCAATCTTGTATACATCTGTTCCATACTACACAATGTTGGTTTGTACATATGCTACACCACACAGATGGAAATATAAAATCCCTCCCAGCTACACCCCTTCAACTCAGATGCATGCAGTCTGAATTGTGGATAGCTGCATTATATCAATTGTTGGTGCTGTGGGTAATATTCACCTCATCGGGGGTCTGTGTATGAGGCAATGCAGGAATAGACCAGTAGGTTATTTGCCTTGGTTCAGCTGTTTTGCTCGTACCACTATATTTTGTGGGGAGTACTTCAATGTTGGACACCCTGGGCTTGGCTCCTCTGCCACCTCCAGCAAACTGGGGTGCTTGTGATTTTACGATAGAGGTGAAGGCTTCAAGGCGGCATCTATAGAGGTTTGCAACGTTATTGGTAATCAACATTAGATAAGATATGAAGATATTTTATTTGTGAATAATCTAAAGATTGATCAATCAAAAGGCTGCCATTTTTTAGCACATCTTGGTTTGTGGGATATGTGAAAGAATATTATATTTGAATATTAGACATTTAAAGGTTTACAATATTGTCAACATTAAAGATGGTTGGGAAGGAATACTAATTCCTCTAGATAATTATGATGATAGAATCTTTTGACAGCTGAGCATTTCTTTCTTATACAGAACAAAGGAAGGCTGATACAGCAGTCATTACAGTGGTAACCTTATATATTAATTATACAAAAACTACAAAATTTGTATATCTAACCTTTGTTTTAAACTGGGGCTAGATAATCACTGCTTCCTTGCTCCAAGAAAAATAAATTACATAGGTGAGCAGTATATTATTACAAAGCACCAGATAATCTTCTGCCCTAAATGTAAGGGACTTCTCAGACAGAAACACAATAACAAATAGCGATTAAATGATAATCCCAATCTAATTCAATAAGATTCATAATAAGGGATCCATGTTTTTATTTTGCTGAGCTGACACATGGCACCCCTGTGTTGCTGCAAGGGCCTCCACTTCCTGTCTATAAGCCCCTGTCACAACAATATTTTCTAATCAGTGTCAGTCCCGACAGGAAGCAATCTCACCGTCATGTTGGCCCACCCAACCCTTGCCTCCTCCACTTGACAGTTCTGCTTCTAGTAAAACCCAGACAGAACATGACACTGGCTGATTCATCAAAGAGTTGTGCAATGGGTTCCCAAGTCATAGAGCCAGAGGGATGAGTTTCGTCAAAAACCATGTGGCATTTAAAGTGATTACCTGGGGCCATGTATGTATTGTAGGGGAATGACAGGTTGGCCTAGTAATTTCAGAATTTGACATTTTATTATAAAGAGCATGAGTAGGCTTTCAGGTATTAGAGACTCCATCGGATCTTGAATAACATGCTGACTAAAATTGGTTGGAAAAAGGTATTCGCCTGATAAGAATAGACAGAGGAGTCTTCCTGAATTTTACATTGTTATATTGTGTCATTATATCAAATCATAGGTCTAAAAACCCTAAGCCAAAATTGTATTACATTAGGAATGGATTAGGATACTGCTTTGAGTAATACAATGGAGACATATTTAACATGTCATAGACATTTTTTAACATTATCGTGTGTCTGCTAAAATGGTAACCATATGCAACACTTTTATTCATACTAGGTTATATAGTTCCAATTAAAGCCTGGAAGATTAACCACATACCTAAAACTTTACCCCGTGTACAAATGTATAGTGTAGTGTGATTATAGATGGGAGAAGGGTTTGGGCAGATTTGTAGTGAGAATTCCCCTAGGGATAGTGGTTCTTCTTCACAAGAGGAACAACGAAGAACACAGGCTCTGGGTCTACAGACACCCACCAGCTACCTACCCCAAGTACCAAGAACCACCTCTATCCTAAAGCCCATAGTCTTGCATTGTGAATCTTTAGGCGATTGCTACTGGAAACAACCAACATATTATGTGTTCAAATGGTGAATATCATGTTGGTCTGAATCTCGGAGTGCTTATTTGATGCTGGGATTGGAACTGAATTTGTTTGCATGATGCTGTCATTACTGTTAGTAGTATAATGGAAGGTATTTTTGAAGAAGGCAACAGTGCATATGTTAATGTTTGTCTCATGTGTGCTCAGAGTAGTTGACAATATTGTCAAGAGGGATAAATATTGTTGCTGGTTGTGATGCTATGGTGGTTGATAATTTTGTTTATGGAGGGTGATGTTGTGCTCAGAGATGGAGGAATTACTATATTTATTTTTAATGTTTTAAAGAGTGCATGCAAAATGTGTATACAGTCCATTCAGTAAAGATACGAGGATAATTAGTATGATATTCTACTACAACTATGTGTGTACACTCTGGCATCTTGTATGCCTTCAATTTGTTTGCCTGCTTTATGTATTTTGCATGAGAACTCCAGCAGCATCGCTTGTTACCTGCGTCTGACGCGCAGTGACTCCACAGCGTATGAGGCGGCCAAGGAAAATACAGGGGACCAATAAGAGAGCTAATTTGTCTATTTCCCCAGACCTGCCTCTTGGAGCAATCACCATGCCAACCAGGGGTCCTCCCCTTCAAATGTTGCCATGGTAACCATAAATGGAAAACCTTGAACAGGGTGTGATGGGGTGTGGCTGTATGGGCTGTGTGTGAAAGGTACTAGGTGTGTATGATCATGGGGAGCAGATAGGGTCAATGGTACTTAGAGCACCCACCCCTCTTCCATCTTCTCCATTTATAAGGGACATAATCAACCAGGTCTATGTAAGTATGTCCTAATATCAAGTAGATATGGGCCATGGTGGAGGGAGTAGGTGCAGGTGTCTGGGTATGATCTGACTGGTTATATGATTATGTGTACAGTGATTGCTTAAATGGTAAGAAGCATGAGAAAGAAGCTGTTTTGGTCAATGCACTTATTCAGTGAATTTAATAGTTACATTTTCCCTGCAGGTGTGATAGAAAATTACCATGTGATGCTTTATAGCCATATCTTCAATGCATATTAGCTTTTTCATCTGATTTCTATTCATATTTCCACAACTAATGGTGGATTTACCTTGAAAAATATGTGGCACTTTGACTGTAGCCATCAGATAATTTCTGTAGTATTTTCATGTTGTTTAATCTTGTACTAATTCATTCCAGTTTTTCATCTCTTTTCATTAGTGTACCCCCATCCCCATTGCTTTAATATCATGCCATAAATCACCAATGTAGAGTTCACTTATTAGAAGCATCTGACACCCAATATAGGAGGTGTTTCTTTGCCATAGGTAAGTGGCCATAGATCCACGGGAGAGAAGGAAGAGACCCTGGACTGAAGAGCGACGAGATGCCCAACAGAGAGCTTTAACTCAAATTAACTCACTGAGTCACTCTAACCAACTGAGACATTAAATAATGGTGTCAGAGCCCACAGCTTCTACTTGCACAATCTAGACTTGAATTTGCCTTGTAGTTCTGGACTCTTGGAAGTGCTGAGAAACTGATGTGGTCATAGCTTTAGCCCATTGGACGTTCTGAATTTGTGTGGTTCATCAGTGAAAGACAGTTTCCCTAGGTGACATAACATTCAATAGGCACTCATTTAAACTACATTCAATTGATCTGAAAAGGGCAGGCTATGCATTCCTCTTGCAGCAGCGTAACCTTAAGTAAACTTGTGCTTAAGAAAGGTAATAAGAATCGAGGACAACTTTTCTAGTGAAGAGATAGTGCAATTCTACTTTTCAGTTTAGCACATTGGAATTGCTAAAACTTCTCTAACAGTGGAGATTCCATGATAACAGATTCAATAGCACTTAAGTAATGTAAACATCCAGGTAAATGGAGTCTGGAGATGCCCTTGTCTCCTCTGTCTTTAGTAACCATAGCACCCTGGAGTAAATTTTTCCTGTAGGTCTTTAAGCACCAACCAGTCCGACAAGCACAACCCAGTCCGACAAGCACAACCCAGCCCTTGTTCCATGTTTATTCCTCCCCCTAATTGGCAAACTCTGCCCTGGCTCTGGTCATGCTGGAGGACCCGAGACAATGCCTGATAAATTAGCCTGGCCATGGCTGAGACAGTTGACAAGCTCGTGTGGATGTAATCTGCTATTACTACAGTGACCTGTATTGTCATTCCCAACTCCCCCTTCTCATCACCTGCCTCAATCATGGATTAAGCTTATATAGACTTCCAGTAATTCCTCCCCTCCTGGAGGTGATTGTTAAAAGGGACAGATGGCCACTGGAGGCACAGGGGATGTGGCTACAGATTTTAGTCGTACTTAGGGATCGTGTAGTTCCAGTTCTGAACACAATCGCTACCGTTAGGGGGAGCTGAAGGAGAGGTAGGAGGGTGAGAGGTGGATCTGGGGAGGGGTGGATGCAGTAAAGAATGAGCAGGATATGTTTGTGATGTCACTAGGGAGAGAGGTATTCCATTTCCAGCTGCACAAGACAGTCACTTATTACCGGAATGCATCATTTATCTGCGGGGGGAACTTTCCTTGTCTTTAGTTTTTTTTTCATTATTTCTAGATACCATTCTTACTTTATATCAATGTCATCTAGCCCATATGTAGATAAATAAGGTAAAAAGTACTCCCGCACAACCCTCTCTGTTGATCCACATAATATATGGAACAACATGGTTAAAGGTATGCCCACGCACCCCCTCATGGGCTTATCTTCTACAGTGTTGACTCCTGTAATTTTCAAAATGTATACTTTTGAGAAAAAAATAAGGGAAACAAAAGAAGTGGAATTGGCATACACCACCCCTATTGTAGCAGCTTAATTTCTGAGCTATCTTCTTTTTCCCTGTCTCTGTCTACTTATCCCTATCTCTGTGTTTCTCTCCCAGTGAGGTGATTCCAGATGCGTGGTTTGTGCCAACGTAGAATTTTGTAACTAGTCCAGAAAGAAGGCTTTATGTGGCAGAGACCATTTGGAACACGTTTCAGTGATACATAACCTATGGCTTGAGTGCTGGGTTAGTGCATTTGCGGGTTCTTATATACACTACTTACGAATTCAGCGCCACCTTGATGAGGATGCCACCATTAGCCATAGACCAATGGCTGCACTCAGCTGTCTCACCTAATTTGTCGCTGAAACTGTAATGGTCTTTTTAAGCGCTGGGGTCTCAAATAAGTTAAAGTCTCAAATAAGCACCGGGTATAGGGGTATTGAAATTAATCCTAAGCACTAGAAAAAGTATTCAAATAAGGTGCTCTCTCATAAACACTGCAGGTGCAGTGAATTTGAAACCAATGAGCACCCAGATGCTTATATGGGCCGATACAGTGACACAGAGGCTGATTAAGAACGGGGAGAAGAAATAAGTGTGCAATTCCATTATACTGTCTGCACGCCACATTTATATATATACAGTAGAGTACCTATTATTCTGAAATACAATTGTACCTGCTGTAGGTGAAAAAAAAACAATGATTCGACGTGCAGGGGTATTTATAGCCCATTTATAAGTGGGTCTGAGAGTGTACTGTAACCCTAGTTCCCTGTATCTAATGCCATTATGCATTGGAACTAGCCACAGGAGCAGTAAGCCTATTGGCTTATCAGCTAATTTAACATTGAGAACCAGCAGATAGTTCATTTGAAAATTGGCTGAATTCCCTAGGTCTATATAGGCCAACTATTATGGCCAGGCAGAACAGGGCCCTAAGGGACAAATTTTTGTATTAGATAAACCATCTACCCGATTTCAAGAGAAAACGAAGGCTAAGATGTGTTTGCCTGCTTAGGCAATTGCCTTGCTTAGTCACCATAGAAACCGAGACACTGTTACAAAGTAACACCATGATAGAACTATAATACTGTACAGATGCTCACAGAGACTTTTTGTTCATTGTATGAGGTCCCACTTGAAAATCACATGCTACACTATTAATAAGCGAATGCATTTGCACCCATTCTTTACGATGATTTTTTTTCTTTTTTTTCAGTCTCACCTACCTCTTTATAAATAAGTATAGGTGTTCCAAACCTCCATTACAACTTTCCTGTCCTCCAGGTGGCAGTCTACATAGATCTATAGGACCACTCCTTGGACATCAATCTTTGCCATTTATACATACCTTAGCAGTCAAGGATATGTTATAATTTTCCTCTACAGGTGATAGGTATGCACATTTCTAGTGTACCTATCTTGTTCCACTAAAGGGAAAAAGGTAAAGGCTTGGCATGTCTCTGTTCATTTGAATAATCATTGCTAGTACTTTTTCCGAATTAAATGAAATGACACTCTGTAAACTGGCCATTGTAACATTCATATACATCTCTTGGTTATGTTTTGTCATGCTAGTTTGAGTCAGCTAGCCATCATAGAACACAATTTACAGAATAACATTATTTATGTTGGCCTTATGCACGATGCATTTAGCATTAAATATAGATGTGTATATATAAAGCATAAGCTGGAGTTTATCATATATAAAAAGCATCTAGAATTAAAAAAAACAAAAAAAAAACAAAACAAACAAACAAGGCAACCATACATTACTAGTCTCAGCTACTGAGTCCCAAGCTACCCCTTCCAGAACATACATACACAGTTATTGGTATCCCCGGGGTGTCTTTACCATGTACATTACCTGCAAACAGCCTTCTACCCCTAGACCCCTCTGGCCGTCAATCTATTTGTCTGCCATTGCCTGTACCCTGCCCCCCAGTAAGGAGTTTACTAAAAGTGTGCTTTGATTCTCCAACTGTTCTTTATTTGTTCCATTATCACTCTATTTGCAAGGTTATATTGTGTTTAGAAGGGGACCAAAGTGCCTTGTTGTGGCCCCAGACATGATTCTAACAAAAATACAGCTGTTTCCACTATACTAGATGTCTGGGGAGTTTTCTTTAGAGGGACTTTTACTTGATATTTCTCAATTTTTTGTCTGTGAAGTATAACTAACATGCCCATTAAGTTGAAATGATGAAAGAGAACATTAATCAGATTTAGCGGAAGGTTTAAGTGTTGTCAGCTGATGATAATAATCTGTCTGCATTAGATAATGCCTGATTAGAAAATGTTCCCATGTAGTTTATGTCTTATTTGTGAAACCATAGATATTGCCCATGAGACGGTTATGTAGTGCAGAACATCAATGTAGAACATCATTATTATTTTATTCATAAATGTGCCAATGTTGATGCTTGGAAACATATTTCACTACAGAGACAATGACAGCTATTGCAAAAGGCTTTATCGCATGGGGTGTCCCTGTACCTAAGGCTTGGCCTTTCTACATAAACTATTCTTATTTGAAAATGCCTGATTGTTTTGCTTCTTTTTCATTTGGTTGAGACAATTCTAGTAATGTCCAAAATAGCCCCATCCTGATTGATGGAATAATTTTAATATTAACCCTTTAACTCCCTGTACTGCATATATGTAGTGCTAGAGCATAAGTCACATTTTAACACTCTAAACACTAATTTCTATTTAGGTAATCTTTAGAGTGTATTGCCATTTGCTAAAAGCTGTATACCAACAGCCAAAACTACATTAATGTAAAAGCTACGTCTCAGCAGGAACAGTATCTCAACCCCTAGATAAAAATGTAAGGCTGCTATTTCTGAATGGGAGGGCTACGTGCTACAGCAACTTTGCAGGTGGCTTTCTGGGGGCCAACTAAATCCCCATAGTGAAATACAAGTGGGACTAAACTAGCCCAGCGTGTGGATAGGGTCTCCAAGGTTGGGTCACGTACAGAATATGTGACACTCTTTATAAAACTTGGGATATAAAGACAAACTTCATAAATGAACGTTTTATCTAACAGCACATGTCTGCTAAATACTTTGCTTCCTTAAGGACTTCAATGAAATCCATACAATGAATTACGAAATTACATTGGAAAAAAACACCACTTTCATGTTGAAAAAAAAGAAGTACATACTCTCTTGTAAGGGAACATAAAGAGTTTGGTTAAAAACACCGATTTGAAAAAAAAATGGAGTGAAGATGAGAAAAAAACAGGTTAGGGTAAGTGAAAAAATGTTGCAAATCCAATTTTTCCAAACAGTCTGGCACTATTTTTTTTCCAAAACGCAATAAATCCCACACCTGTTTGGTTCCAAAATGCAATAAATCTATTCAGCCAGACATTGTCTCGACATGTTTGTCTATTGATATCCTTATTGATGATTTATCAATGGCATATCACTATGTTTTGTAAGTTTATATCCTTATTCCTAATAAAAGTCAACTTTGCTGCTGAGGAGTGAGGTATATAGATGTGAAAATCATATTGAATTGATGGATTTATTTTGGACACAAAACAGTACACACACATGGATTAATTGTGTTTTGTAACAAAACAGGATCTATTGCGTTTTTGCAAAGAAATAAATGATAAATCACCATTTGTCTGTCAAAGGACTATCAGTGTAAAAAAAGTACTTGTAAATGTTTGAATATATATCCAACTAAATGAGAAACGTCAAGTATAGAAAAGAAACCCAACTTTTAAGGTCATTATATAGATACAAAAAAGCGTCATGTTGGATTTATTGCGTGTTTTGGAACAAAAGGGTTTCAGAGATTTACTGCATTTTAGAAAAATAATGGGATTTCAAAACAAAATGTGGAGGTGTTTTATTTATGGTCTATTAGATTTTGGAACTCACAAAAATTACCATCTCCTCTTCAATTTTTTGGAATGGCAAAAGTCTCATAATCTCAAAACACCCAAAGTGCATTTGTTGCGTTTTGGAACCAAACTCCTCACATGTAACTTTACGAAGAGTGGACCTAGGCAGCATGTCACAATTAGTATCTTGCTGGGACAATTCTATTTGACCCTATGAATGCCACACAAGTCATGTTTTGTGTTTATTTCAATGAGATCCCGATTTATATACTTCTTGTATGCTTAAAGGTCAAATCAGATTCCCTCACAATTCCTAGTTTCAGAACCGGTCGCTGTATTCTCAGTGTTGAGAGCTCAGAATCAAGGACACATACACAATCAATGCCGTTTTATGACCAATGACTCTTTTACGGTGCCTGTACATGTCTTTCAATTTGGCATCTCTGTTCCACTGTGTTCTGTATTTCCATAATTATAACATCCCCATATCTTTTAACCATCCCCATCCTCTTAACCTTTTACCACATAACCAGAACGATTGGAGTTTCTGTCTTTCTGATATCAGCCCAGGCATACCCCCTCCCACACACACTTTCTCCACCGATACCATGCCGCATGCAAACTGACTTAGCTAATCTCTCCCTAAAGGAAAACCCATTTTCATCAGAGTGCACATGTCCTAGCCTATGGAATACAGGGTTGACAGGGCACATATAAAAGGGGCCAATTCACTGCAGACAGACAGTTCGGAAGGTATGGGTAAGTAGGTAGATGGGTATTTTGTCTGTCTGGTGGCAATAATCTTAAGCAAATGACACAAGCTAATTGGTGAGGAGGATGGGGGTGGGTGTCAAACAAAATGCTGAGGAGGATGGAGGGGGAGGTTAGAGTCTAGACTAAAATACACTCCAAATTTTCTCATAACTCAAATCTATAGTATAGGGATTCCTTGTACTGTAATACAAATTATGACAAAGGGAACAAGAATTATTATCTAAAGATTTCTATACAGAACACAAGAATGTGGTTTTCTTTTGGGATAAAGAGTTATATCCCCTCTACTGAGACATTTATCTTAAGGTGGCTGGCAGGGATTTTTAGTTCACGATTTGGACACCAGGGGTCTCCTGCACTCTATTGAAATTAAGAGAAACAAAATATGCAAAATTCTGAATGGGTTGAATAGGGATTTGAACTCCAGATCTCTTGTGTACAAGGCAGAGATGTAACACATGCGCCACAGACACATTTGGGGTAGGGATTTTGGAAGGTACCATATAATCTAGATGTACCTATTCTAGCCATTTCCCTTAAGAAAGATGTTCAATCATCCAAAAGATAAGAAATATGACTGGGACCATATGTCAGAACTACACTCACTGCAAAGATATGCATATAATCTAAGTGCTGGGGAAGTTATAAGAAAATGTAATTACTTTTGGATAGGAATCTGTGGATTTATGTGACATATTGCTGTATAATACTATATGACACTAAAAGTTCTGTATCTCAGAAATATGCCTAGGACCCCCACATTTTTATTGCATATATGAATAGTTCATATCATTTTTGGACTCTGGTGATAATATGGAATATTTAATTACTTGTATTCTATTCCCGCCAGCCACCTTAATTGCAGGATGTAACTCAAATAGAGTATAGTAGGTTGTGTGTTTTTACTCTGCTGCCTTTGAATCACCTGCTGCCTTTGAATCACCACCAGCAAAATCCTTCCACAATATCCTTAAAAAAGAAAACATAGAACATAGGGGAGAGCATCAGATGTATTCTCCCAGGGCATTCAGATACATTTTGACATTTGTGTGATGGTGTTTTTTTAGACTTGATGCCCTTTTGTTTTTCCCCTTTCTGATATCTGTTACATCTTAGAATTGCATCTGAAGCTTTAGAGACCATCGTTCCTGGTGTAAGAAGAAATGCCACAGTGAAATTCACACTGGGGCTAGAGCATGAACAGATACCATTAAGAAAATAATAATTCTCTTAGGAGAGTATATATTTCTGAACATATTCTTCTTGGACCATGTTTTCTCTTTTTCTGTGATTATAGATTGTGTCTGTTACTATTAAGCCCTGGATATACAGTCATGTTTTTTTTTATAGAAATATGCACTTACTCTGCACCCTTCCTCAACTGAGTTCATTGTTTGTTGTTTCCTTTACATTGTACTGATGCAATAAAGAAAGGAAAGCAGTCATAATGGGATTCACGAGGCACAGGATGGATGGTCATAAGGTAAAAGCATAGCACCAACCCCAGAATTATTATTTTGACAGTGTTGTCTCCATAATTTAAAATTATGAAATACGGATAGGCATATCATAAAACTTTATATGATTAACCTACTCAAATAATCAACAGACCTGACTCAAACAACCATGACACTGCTTCACCAATTTGTATTGAGCCCAAATAGGAATTCACACAGGGTCTATATCATTTCCAATGAAACACAAGATGTAGTATGTCATTAGTATATCAGTCTTAGTGGGACTCCTCAGGACTGCCAAAGAGACCTAAGGAAAATACTCCTGCATATTTCTACGTGAACTAAACCTGTTGTAACTCAGTTATTTTAGTCAAATCTAACAAGTCCTGATGTTAAGCAGCACTAGACTTCATAAAGTATCTTCACATCAAGGGTCTAAGGGCATGTTCCAAAAAAGGCAACATTGAATTTGCTCACCTCCACTGCATTGATATATCTTGTCAACCCTTCAGAGCTGTTTGGATCTTTTATGGTCAGCATGGTGCAGGAATGCAGCAGTGGCGATCGATGCATTTATGCATCATGGTAAACAAAAAACATAGTGCATGAAAGCATTAAGTGGTCACCAAATGGTTAATAAGTCTGTGCTGAATATGGCTGGGGATCTAGCCACCTTAATGAGGAAGGCGGAGACTTGGCTGGTGCATCCAGGGTGGGATTAGTGCTGGCAAATCTTAAACACCATAGATCATAACTGGGGATTGATATCATACCTAAGGGATTTACACCATTTATCTTACCTAGAAGAGTCACATCTTATACCAGAAGGCTTGGCATTAAACCTCATAATATGGAGTTTACATCATGGGTTAGGGCCTATAAAAAAGAGGGGGGTATAGTATGTGAAACTAAATGATTTATATTTGTGGTTTAAAAGATTCCAACCGTGGTCTAAACAAGTCATAACTGAGGGTTTAAATCCCACAGCATCTAACTGGAGGTTAGTTGCCATCAATGCTTTCTTTTGTTGTTTGTTTTTCCCTTTCTGTCTCTCAGTCAGTGTCTCACTTACCTGGCTTATGGTTATCAGTTGCTTTTTTAAACTTCTGTGGAAAAGGCCATCAACTCACCTGGAAAGAATGAAAGGGTACAATGTTACACCTTAATTTAAGTAAAACATCAAAAAGGAATGAAACATTAAAAAGGAATGAAAGAGCCTTCGAATTAAGGGTTCATAAAGACACTGAAGTTAAAGGAAAACTTCAACAGTTCATATTCCAAACCGCCCCCCTCCTTGAGCTTTGCATTCAGGAATTTCTTCATGATATCATCACTTGGTTTCAAACATGCACAAGACCACTTCATAAAAAAGAGAAATCACTGATGGAGTTCTGCAGTAGTATCCCGAAAGTCGGACCATCCCAGAAGTTGGCCGGAATTTGCAAATAATTAATATGAACTTTAACCGTTTCATAATTCTATGGCGTAGGGACAGTATCATTAGAGTTGTTGTCCTTTCAAGTTCTATAAGACGAGAAGGATGTTATCATGGTTTTTATGTTTTCAAAAAATTATTTATTTATTTTCATTGATTTTTGTGGCCCATGAGCGATAATAGGCTTAAAACATGGATTGCTTATGTGCAGCCAACTTCTGGGATGCGCCAACTTCTGGGATACGACACTGCCCCTAAATGGTGTTGGGTGATCTCGCTGCCGGGTACATTCTAGGGTCCCCATTTGGTGGGGAATATTACTACGCAGATACTTCCCTACTTGTTGTTCTAGTTTATCCCAAATTCCTGCAAGCCAGTGATGATTCACAGTAGTGGTTGAGGTGGGGCCAGCTTGGGTGTTTCGTGGACTATAGAGTAAACATGCACTCTGACTAATGGCATGCTAATTCAGGATGGGCTATTTTAAAGGATATTATGTGAGGCTCTCCTTTATGGTGCTCAGATTTTGTAATGTTTTTGTAGTTTATTTCAAATAGGAAGGTATGTTTTGTAAGGAACTCTCCCATGTACTAAATGGAAAGTCAATCATCAAGAACACCAACTTTCAGAAGTCACAAGCCTGATATCTATCGTATAAAACTAATTTTCAGTTTTTACATAACCCATTCATACTCCCACTCTTTGACTAAACCTGGCTCAGAATTTCAAAGGCAAGTCACAACCACCTATCGGTCAGTCTGTGATGGATCATTGGGACCAGGTCAATTGGGTCTTCAGCTTAAAAGTTGTGTCATGTTCTGAAGAGAAAATAAACACAGAGGAGTAGAAGGTGAACTTAAGAGGTAGGGGAATTGAAGGGGTGAAGTGCAAGGTTGAGATAGCAAATTAGAGGCCCAATATGGCATACAGCGACTTACCAAGCAACTCACGGTATTCTAGGAGAGGTTCCCATTTAGATTACTTTGCCCTGAGCAGCTGACTTCTTGTTGGGTCAGGCTAAACCCATTTATTCTGACTGAGGGGTTTGCTAGTCCATGTAGAGACAACTTTGTGAATAGAAGCCCCACTTTCTCTTGCTGTGGAAAGTAAATGAGTTTATTAGAGCAACCCGTATTAACCCAAAACTAGCAAGAGCAGCAGTGACTCCAAGAAGTATTGTTAACGACCAGAGCTTCCTTTTCCATGTGTATAGTTTGAAAGTGACAATTAGCCACTAGGCATTAGTTTGTTGCATGGAAATTCTCATCTCTTTTTTTGAATGATGATGTGTGGCACCCTTCCTGTTTCAGTTACTTGAAATAATAAGTCAAATTAACTACTCTTGTATCGGCCAGGCTGCATCATACTCAAACCATGGTACACTTACTCTTTAAAATTGAATTGAGATACAATTTAATTTTCATTGGCCTTAAAAGACACTTGCAGCACCTATTGACACGTTCTGTAAATAAAGCTTTCATAGTTAGGTGTTCCACAATGAGAAAAGAATTGCATAAGCTTAGTGAATCTTGCTTAACACACAAAAGTAGTGATTGACCAGAGTTGGTTTGATTACAGTAGTCATTATTGCATTCTTACTCGCCTCTTGAGGTCTTGGGCATTGTAAAAGGACTTCCCTACCACAATGCATTGCACAGTATAAGATTGCCTTTATGAATGTAGCACCATAAATACTCAAAGAAGCAGGTATTAACAGATACCAAGTGGCCTTTCACTCAAGCCCTTCACCCAACTTGATTGAACTTCTGACAGGATCTTTCCATATTAACCACTTTCCCATGCCCTGCCACACCCCTGCCACCCTCAGTTGACACTAGCCCCCAATAAGCAGCCAGTAAAGGAATCTTAAAGTCCACCCTAGCCATCTAATAGACATATCCAACAAGAGGAGGAACAGTTAACCCTCAACTGGTGAGGTATTCTCCTTAGGAAGTTATCTCCTCATAGTCCTTTGCAGTTTAATATAAAGTTGTTGGATGGTGTATACGTGGGACTGCCTATGTTGATAATATGCTGTCTTTTAGGAATGATGTCAGTAGCAGGCGTTAGGATCTGGTGGATGGAGAAGAGGTAGGTTTGAGAAGTACAGGGTTGGCTTGTAGGTTGTTTGGTGCCTGCATACAATGCTGATGGAAGTAACTTAGGAATAAAGGCCTATACAAGTATACTGAGGGCATGAGCTTATCAGACACTGCAGTTATAACTCCTAAAATTCTATCAAAATATATTATATTATTATGTATGACCTAAACCATACTTCTTCTTTGTCTTCACATGTTGGCATAGTACCCTAGTGTCAGCCTTCAGTTTGGGTACGATCTATGATATTATACAGAGGCTAAGGGTATATGAAGGGGGGAAGGGGTCTGTAGAGAAAAAAAGTACAGGGACAGATGAAGGGGGAATAGATTGGATAAAATACATGATATTGTACTATGGTATTCTTGAACGAATTAAAGCTACTGGGTATCATGTGCTGGTACTAAATCACAAAATATTTTAAAGAAAGTGGAGTATCTATTTTTTGCTTAATCTTGTGTAAATTGGTTCCATGATACAGAGTGTTTGGATGTACATGTGCAACAATCACACATTTGGAAATATGAAATCCCTCCCAGCTACACCCCTTCAATTCAGATGAAGGCAGTCTGAATTGTGGATAGCTGCATGTAACAACTGTTAGTGCTGTGTGTAATATTCCATCAGGGGTCTATGTATGAGGCAATGCAGGAATAGGCCAGCAGGTTATTTGCCTCTGTTAGCCTGCTTTTTGCTCATACCACTGTGACTATATTTTGTGCGGAATACTTCAATGTTGAGCACCCTGGGCTTGACCCCTCTGCCACCTCCAGCAAACTAGGGGGTATTGTGGTTTTATGATAGAGGTGAAGGCTTCAAGATGGGACAAATAATTGCAACTTTGCTGCTAAAAAATAGATAAGATATAAAGATATTTTGTTTGCAAATAATAGATCCATCAATCAATAGGCTGTCGTTTGTAAGCACTTCTTGGGTCTTGAGATATGTGAAAGAATGCTGTCAAATATTCTATTTGAATATTAGACATTTAGAGGTTTTCAAAATTGTCAACGTAAAAAATGGTTGGAACGGAATACTAATTTTTCTACATATATGTGGCCCAACAAGAAGAATGCGCCTCCAGAGAGATTTTTAGTACTGGCTTTGGCCACCAGGGGGCAGTATATGGGTAAAACACTAATGAATATGCTAAAAAAAGCTTTAAGCCAGTATTTTAATAAGGAATTCAGTGGTATGCTTAAAATCGTTCCATCTCCACTGAAAATGTTCCATTTTTGGAATGTTGGTTGTCATGGAAACAGAATATTGGTAGATAAGGCAATTTCTGGTTGCCATGAAAACCACTCCCCTATTCCAAATGGGAATTTTAGCCACAAACTTTTTTTGAAATTCCCAGAACCAGAACCGAAAACAGAGCTCAAAAATTCCCTCTAGAACCAATTTTATGACAAAAACATCACATTAAATGTGATGTTTTCGTCATGGAAAAATAACCAAAGAAATTTTCTTTGGTTATTTTTCCACAAAACTGTATTTTTTGCATTATTAGTGTTTATTATAGGATATAATGCATTTAGAGCTTATTTCCTAAGCAGTTAGATTCGTAATAAGGGATTTCCATCACCTCATCCATATTTTCTTATTTTACTTAGCTGACACTTGGCACCCCTGTGTTGTTGCAAGGGCTTCCGTTTCCCAGCTATAAGCCCCTGTCACAACAATATCTTCTAATCAGTTTCAGGCCCGACAGGAAGCAATCTCACTGCCATGTTGGCCCAGCCGTCCCTTGCCTCCTCCACTTGACAATTCCGCTTCCGGTAAAACCCAGACGAAACACAACACTGGATCATTCATCAAAGCGTTGCAATGGGTTGAAAGTCATAGAGCCAGAGGGATGAGTTTCATCAAAAGCCATGTGCCATTTAAAATGATTACCTAGGGCCATGTATGTAGGGGAATGGCAGGTGGGCCTATTAACATGAGAATTTGATATTTTATCATAAAGAGCAGGAATAGGCTCGCATTCAGGGATTAGAGACTCCCTCAGTTCTTGGATTATATGCTGACTGAAATTGGTTAGAAGAGGATATTTGCCTGATTAGAATAGACAGGGGAGTCTTTCTAAATTTTGCATTGTTATAATTATTGTGTTATGGTATCAAATCTTGATCTTAAACCCTAAAAGACCATTGTGTTACATTAGGAATGGATTAGGATACTGCATTGAATAATAAGATGGAGAAACATTTAATAAAATGGACGTTTGAACATTATGGCGTGTCTGCTATAATCTTGGCAGAATGGTAACCATATAATGTAGGTCTTAATTGTTTAAGGATGTGGTACCTTTATTTCACTGGCTGATTAGTTATTTAGATTACTGCAATGCCCTGAATAAGTTTTAATGCAACAGGTTCCTTATTCAAACCAGGTCATATGTGACCCACCTGGAGAAAACGTGCATCCCTGCATTTGGCCACCAGGGGGCAGTGTATGAGTAAAACACTGGAAAATATACCAAAAAAATGGTTTAGATCAGTTTTTGATGGGGAATCCAGTGGTATGCTCAGAATTATTCAATTTCTACTAAAAACGTTCCATTTATGGAATGTAAAAGAAACATCTGCTGCCATGGAAACAGAAAATTAGCATATATGGCTATTTCTAGTTGCCATCGAAACCACTCCATTATTCTAAATTTCTGTCCCAATTGTGTTGGATATTTACGTAAGAAACTCAGAACTAAAACAGACCTAAAAAATTCCAACTAGAACCAGTTTTATGATAAAAACTTGACATTTCTTTGCTTATTTTTCTATAAAACTGTATTAAACTAGGATTTAATACATTGAGAGCTTAATTGCTTTTTCCAGTTAAACACAACAACCTATGTTTGTCAAGCAATTACAGAAGAACTACCTGGAATATTTTAGCCCAAGCTATCTCATTTTAAAGCCTTTGACATTACCTTTAAAGGGGCTTTTCCCCCTGGATGCAGGTTTTCCCCCATCTGGTCACATATAGTTCCAAATAAAGCCTGGAATGTTAACCACATACTTTCCACTTTATCCCATGTACAATGTATAGTGACAGTGTAGTGTGTGATTATAGAGGGGGATGGGTCTTGGGAGATATGTAGGTGAAAATGTCCCTAGGGATAGTGGTTCTTCATCACAAGAGGAATAATGAGGAACATAGGCCCTGGGTCTACAGACACCCACCAGCTACCTGGCCACCCCCCTCCCCTCTACAAATATGAGCAGAAAAGAAGTGCCAAGTACCACCTCTATCCTAAAGCCCATAGTCTTGCCATGTGAATCTTTAGGCAACTGCTAGTACACAGCCAAATAAAGCATTTTCTTATCAAAGAAAATAAACTTTGATAAAAGAAATCTGTTGTAGTTATGAGGAAAATATTGGGTATAAGATTTCACAGAAAAATCAAGTTATTACAAATCTTGAGTTGCCTTCTTGTTCAACATTGTTAGTTTTGTCCACCAGGTAAGATTATTTATCTTATATCTTCAAACAAGAAAGTCTAATTCCTTGATATGAGATTTATCAAACTAAAAGTGTTTACGTACATCTAGAAAAATGTAGAACTAAGATCCTGTTAGAAATTGGCCAAGGAATATTATCTAACATGCCACGTAAGTATTATTTTCTTGGTATGAGAAAATAACATAGTATGTATTATATTCTACTGAACAACTATGTGTAAATACACTCTAGCATCTTGTTGTATGCTTTCATTGTGCCTACATTATGTACAAAGTATACGTTTTGCATAAGTACTCAAGCAGCAATACTTGTCACCTGTGTCTGACGAGTAGTGACTCCACAGCGTAGGAGGCAGCCTAGGAAAATACAGGGTACCAATCAGAGACCTAATTTGTCTATTTCCCCAGCCCTGCCCCCTGCAGCAATCACCATGCCCACTAGGGGTCCTCCCCTTCAAATGTTGCCATGGTAACCAGGTTGTGATGGGATGTGGCCCTGTGGGATGTGTGTGAGAGGTACTAGGTGTGTATGACCATGGGGAACAGATAGGGTCACCGGTACATAGGGCACCAACCCCTCCAACATCTTTTCCATTTATAAGGGTCATAATCAACCAGGTCTATATGATTATGTGTACAGTGATTGCTTAAAAGGTAAGAAGCATGAGAAAGAAGCTGTTTTGGTCAATGCACTTATTCAGTAAATTTAATAGTTACATTTTCCTTGTGTTTGGCAGGCGTGATAGAACATTACCATGTGACCCTTTATAGCCACATCTTCAATGCATATTAGCTTCTTCATCTGATTTTTATTCATATTTCCACAACTGTGGGCCAGCAAGCAGAAATTGGGGTTCCTGCGGGATTTAGTACCTGTTTTAGCCACCAGGGGGCATCACTATGGGCTAGAATAGCAAAAATATGCCTAAAACTGTTTTAGGGTTCTTTTTCATGGAGAGTTCAATGATTTTTGATAAAACGTTCTAAGGCATGTAAAAGGAACATTTTTAGGCCTAGATTGGCATTTTTGTTGATTTCTGTTGCCATGGAAACATGATTTTCATTCTAAATAGGAAAATCAATGATCTCATTTGAAGGTTTGTTTCACCAGGTTTACTATGGTAAAAACAGAACGAAAATACCATTTCTAGTTCAAAAGTTATGGGCAAAAGAATTAAAAAATTATGCTAATTTAGCTAATTAGCATAAATTATGCTAATTTTTTTATGTATCTTATGACCAATTAGATGTAGAGCTTATTGCCATTCAGGAAATATTCATAACTACCCATATTTAGCAAGCCATTCCTCTAAGACTAACAGGAGTATCTTCTCTTGCAATATATCACTGAAAAGCTAGTGATCTGAATTTTAAAGTTGACTTTTAGCACGGAGCGCCCTTTCTCCTTGCCTCTACACAACTAATGGTGGTTAAACCATGGAAAATATGTGGCACCTTGACTTTGGCCTTCAGGTGATTTCTGTAGCATTTTCATGTTGTTTTATGTTGTACTAATTCATTCCAGAATTTCAAGCTTACCAAGTAGTGCAGGTAGATCCATCGACATCAACCAGTATATACCTTGCAATATCTCATAACATTTTCCCAATTTGTTCATCTCCTTTCATTAGTGTACCCCCATCCCCATTGCTTTAATATCATGCCATAAATCAACAATGTAGAGTTCACTAATTAGAAGCATGTGACACCCGATATAGGAGGTGTTTCTTTGCCACAGGTAAGTGGCCATAGATGCACGGGAGAGAAAGAAGAGACCCAGGACTGAAGAGCGATGAGATGCCCAACAGAGAGCTTTAACTCAAATAAACTCACTTGAGTCACTCTAACCAATTATGACATCTAACAGTGTCAGAGCCAACAGCTTCTGCTTGCACAATCTAGACTCTAATTTGCCTCTTAGTCCTGGGCTCTTGGAAGTGCTGAGAAACTGCTGCAGTAATAGCTTTGAGCCAATGGACCTTATGAATTTATGTGGTTCATCAGTGAAAGACAGTTTCGCTAGGTGACATAACATTCAATAGGCACTCATTTTAACCACATCCAATTGATCTGAAAAGGGCAGGCTATGCATTCCTCTTGCAGCAGCTTAACCTTAAGTAAGTGCTTAAGAAAGGTAATAAGAATCTAGGCCAACACTTCTAGTAAAGAGATGGTGTAATTCTACTTTTCAGTTTAGCACATTGGAATTGCTAAAACTTCTCTAACAGTGGAGATTCCGTGATAACAGATTTAATAGCACTTGAGTGTTGTAAACGTCTAGGTAAATGGATTCTGGAGACGCCCTTGTCCCCTCTGTCTTTAGTAACCATAGCACCCTGGAGTAAATTCTTCCTGTAGGTCTTTAAGCACCACCCATTCCGACAAGCACAACCCACCCTTTGTTCGATGTTTATTCCTCCCCCTAATTGGCAAACTCTGCCCTGGCTCTAGTCATGCTGGAGGACCAGAGACAATGCCTGATAAATTAGCCTGGCCATGGCTGAGACAGTCGACAAACTCATGTAGATGTAGATGTAATCTGCTATTACTACAGTGCCCTGTATTGTCATTCCCAACTCCCCCTCCTCATCACCCACCTCATTCATGGATTACGCTTATAAAGACTTCCAGTAATCCCTCCCCTCCTGGAGGTGATCATTAAAAGGGACATATGGCCACTGGAGGCACAGGGGATGTGGCTGCAGATTTAGTCTTACTTAGGGACCGTGTAGTTCTAGCTCTGAACACAATCACTACCATTATGGGGAGCTGAAGGAGAGGTGGGAGGGATGGGGGCAGTAAAGAATGAGCAGGCTGTGTTTGTGAAGTCATCAGGGAGAGAAGCATTCCATTACCAGGTGCACAAGACAGTCACTTATTACCAGAATGCATAATTTCTCTGTCCGGGAGACTTTCCTTATCTTTATTTCTTTTATTAGTGACCCATCTGGAGAAAATGTGCATCCAGGGGGGATTTTTAGTTCTGCATTTGGCCACCAGGGGGCAGTGTATGAGTAAAACACTGAAAAATATACCAAAAAATGGCTTAGATCAATTTTTGATGGGGTATTCAGTGGTATGCTCAGAATTATTCCATTTCTACTGAAAACGTTCCATTTATGGAATGCAAAAGAGGCATCCTTTGCCATGGAAACATAGATAATTGGCTTATATTGCAATTTCTGGTTGCCATGGAAACCACTACATTATTCAATATGCGAATTTTTGCCACAAATGTGTTGGAAATTTACATTAGGAACTCAGAACCGAAAACAGACCCAGAAAATTCCCTCTAGAACTGATTTTATGAGAAAAATCACATTTCTTTGTTTATTTTCCCTAAAGACTGTTTTTTTTTTTGCATTATCGCTATTTAAGCTAGGATATAATGCTTTTAGAGCTTATTTGCATTCTTCAATTGCTTGACAAGCAATTACAGAAAAACTACCTCAAATATTTTAGCAGAGGATATCTCATTTTAAAGCACATGACTTGAACTTTAAAAAGCCATTTCCCCCCTGGATGCAGGTTTTCCCCCATCTGGTCACAATTTTATAGCTTCTCTTCAGGATATACCCTTCTTACTTTATACCAATGTCATGTAGCCCAAAATTATGCTCTGGGGATTTTAAAAATGTATACTTTTGATAAAATAAGGGACACAAAAGAAGTGTAATTTTAAATTGGCATACTATGACTGCAAATGTCTCCACCCCTATTGTAGCAGCTTCATTTCTGATCTTCCTTCCTTTTTCTACACCTACCTATCCGTGTCTGCCTGTTTATCTCCCAGCAAGGTGATTCCAATGTAGAATTTTATAACTAGTCCAGAAAGAAGGCTATATATTAATATAGGCTCAAGCTCATGAGTTTGCAGCAAATGAAAAAAAATAAATCTGTCTATCCCTACTATTTTCTCAATTGCAGTGGAAAATATAGGTATTCAGGACCATGCACATAAAGTTTTATCATATAGCTATGGACATTTCATCATCATGAAAATACCTTGTTTTTCCCCAATGCCTCTAAATTGATGAATTCCTGATAAAAGGGCTTGTTGCTAAGTAACAATTTGAAATAGAAGAAAATGAATAGCACCATTGTATTCCTTGGCATCGATTTGGGGGGGTTGGTTACTTAGAATCTCCATAGGGTGATTATTAAGGAAGCTAGGGCCTACCATCTGTAAAACTTTCTTGAGCTTCATATAACCCCATAATTATGGCGTAACGGATGCATAACGGACATTCTTAACATGGTCGTTTTGTGACATAGTCTTTAAAACCTTGTAAATATGCCAAAAATGCATATTTATAAGGTCTGAAAATGTCTATCAATATCTACATGAAATTACCAATCATTCTTTTTCATTTATGTGTTCATCTGTTTTATATTTTTAAAGAATTTTGTTAAAAAAAAAGTGTTGAATACTTATTTTATTCATTTTACATGGAAACTTTCAGGAAAGCACAGAAAATAGAAAAATATCATAAAGATTATATGACTATATCATTAGAATGTTAAAATAATCAACTATAAATATGGATATGAATATAATTTGTAACTGCAACATTATATGACTATATCAATTAGAATGTTAAAATAATCAACTATAAATATGGATATGAATCCAATTTGTAACTACAACAGTTCTAATCAAATTCTCAAACTAAACTTTTGCCACATCTTCAAGGATAGTGGCTGTGGCCTTCTCATGAGCTTTAGGATATATGCGGCGGAGACCATTTGGAACATGTTTCAGTGATATATGTAACATATGGCTTGAGTGCTGGGCTAGGGCCTTTGCTGGTTGCTATAACCACTACTTACAAATTCATCGCCATCTGGCTGAAGGTGCCACCATCAATGGCTGCACTCAGCCATCTCTCACCAAAGTTGTTGCTGATACTGTAATGGTCTGTTTAAGCGCCAGGGTCTCAAATAAGGGAAACACTTAAGCGCTTGGATATAGGGGTATTGAAATTAACCCTAAGCACTAAAAATAGTATTCAAATAAGCTGTGCTCTCATATAAGCAGTGGAGGTGAGTGAGTGAGTGAGTAATAGATGTTTAACGCCATTTCGACAGCTGAGGTCATATTCATGGCGAGAACTACATTACACAATTTCACAGAGGAATATGTCAGTGCCCACGCATATGTGCACCACACACATCCTGAGGGGATAGGAAAGAGGAGATATAGACCCTTTTAAGTGGGCTAGGGAGGCCCGAGCAGTGGAGGTACAGTCGCATTAAAATCAATAAGTGCCGAGGCACTTATATGGGCCACTTCAGTAATACAGAGGCTGATTAAGAATGGGGTATAGGGGTATTGAAATTAACCCTAATCACTAAAAAAAAGTATTCAAATAAGCTGCGCTTTCATATAAGCAGTGAAGTTACAGTCGCATTGAAATCAATAAGAGCCCAGGCACTTATATGGGCCACTTCAGTAATACAGAGGCTGATTAAGAATTGGGGGAAGAATTAACTGTGCAAGTCCGCTACTGTAACCCTACTTCCCTGCATCAAATACTTTTACGCATTGGAATTAGCAATAGGAGCAATAGGCCTGTAACCGTCAGGGCACCTGTTGGTAAGCCTGTCGGGCTATCTGTCAACGCGGCACCAATACTAGGGACAACAACACAAGGAAGCTTTATTACTTAGTTGAACATGGACTGCAAGGTTCAATAATCAAACAAACACAAATCGATACTATAGGATAATATTGTATAGCTCTATCCGCCTAAGTATAGGCAGTAGGTTTCAACAGATATTGGAAATAGTATGGAGGTGCGAGAGGTCTTAGCGCCTAAGACACACTCCCTGAGATAGGAACATCTTGCCCTTATATAATAGGTTGATTAACACGTGACATTATTAGCATATAGATTATAATTAGAAACGGCGGGAACCGCACAGCAAATATTAATCCTCTAACATAACACGCTTAGAACCTAAATGGTCATTAAACATATGGTACTGGTGGGTATTGATAAGTACTTGTACTTACATTACCGGTCGATAAGAGATATCGAAGAAAACGTATGTTAATATTATAGAACTATAGGGCAGCGCATAAGCTTGCCCGGTACACTACCCCCCTCAAGAATGAGTACAGGGTGTTTTTTTTTTTTAAAAAAAACATTGGTAGCATTACTTATACAGTTCTGTAAACCACTCTTAAGAGATTAAATGAATATAGAAAAACATGTTATGTGTTGATGAATAACATAGTATAACTGGCATAAGTCAATGTCACAACATAGTCTTTCCAGGTATCGATTAGATTTCAACTCCTTGGGTCTGGTTTATACAAAAATGGTACTAAGGAGGACTTATTATGTATTCAGCCCGGTATAGCAGCCAAAATGTAAAACACAGACGTACAGCTTAGTCCAATAAAGAATATGCATGGGAAACTCCAACCTGTTTTCTTTCGTTCATTTCATAAAACAATTTAATCAGTAGAAGTCAATAGGCGTAGAATATATTGTATATAGCTATAGGCTCCATAGTAAATGTCCAGCTTCACTAAGAGCAACACATGGCAGGTATCCTTCTTCCACAGGTTAGCAATAACAGTTTATAAGAGATTGTCCTTTGTAGATAAGGCACTATCATCCTTCTGTCGGTAACATGGCATGGCTACCGGGGTCATTGGGGTCCATTATCAATCGGGTTAGTCCATGGTAATAGCCAGGTCTGCATCCGGTAGAGACAGAGAGCAGCTGCCTGACTAGGCAGTGTCACCATATCCATGCAGCTTGTCCTCTTCTTCAGGAGGTTCAGTGTCCATCCGCTCCTGCAGTGCCGGGGAGCCATCCTCCGTAGGAGGCTTGTACTTTTCGGCCGGTTGATCATCAACTCCTGTAGGACGGAGTGTGAGCAACCCGGCCAGTGGCACCATAGGGAAGCCAGGTGGTGGCATTCCCTGACCTGTCAGGCCGCTGGCGTCCCTCATACCCATCATGTGAAACATCTGAGTTTGGGAGCCCATGGCCTGCCAGCCTGGAGGGGCTGTCATCCTCGGGTCCAAGGTCATGCTGGGTCCTAGGATGTGGCTACTCATCAGCGCAAGCGTCGGGTAGCCTTTCCTCTCCCAGGCCTCTAGGGACATTCTAAACTGTTGGTGGAAATGCGATGAGGCCTGAATCCATTTCAGAGTTATCTCCCCCCCATGGCGCGCCTTATCGAAGGCAGTGTCTTGGGAGACCTGCTCCTTGTAGCCATCCAGCTCTGCCTGAGCCTTTGCCTTCTCTTTAGCCCTTTTCTTCTGGTCCTCCTCGGACAATATAAAAAGAGGCCTTCAGCAACAACTGTTCGAAAGTTGCTACCTGAGAGGCTAGGGTTCAGCTGAACTGCTTTGTCAGAGAGTCTCGATGCTCACGCACTGGGGTGCTCATCCGCTCCGGGAACTCACTGTTCTCTTCTGGTAGTGGTCCAGGTAACAGGGGCCTGGCCTGGGAGCAGATGCACCATTGGAGCTCCATCAAGAACAGGAGTCCTGATGAGGCAGTCCCTCCAGTCCAGGTGCTACCGAAGCTGCGGAGCTGCTCCAGCGACCGGGGCCACCGACATCCAAGCTTAGAGCACTTATGCTACTGACAGTGCTCAAAGTGGAGGCTATCAGCCGGGTCTGTGAGGGTTTCACTTTAATATCATCCAAGACCTTCATACATTGCTTTTGGCTCTCTAGGTAGGTCTGGCGGATGACACTAGCTGTGTGGGTGCCCCACACCTTGCACGATAGAAGTCACCTTGTTGCATTCCCGCATCTTGACCCTCGAGAGAGAGCCAGTAGCAGGGTGCCAACTGACTTCTTAGTCGTTCCGGAACCAAAAGTCTTCGGCTTTGATTTCTGGCTTCTGGGTTCTGGCTTCTTGGCAGGGGTCTTAGCCTTCGGGGGTGGGCCCGATGACTCATCCCTGGTACCAGAAGGTTTTCTAGTGGGCTGTCGGGAGCGCTTAGAACTGACAGAGGTGGCTTCATTGTCTTGCTCCCTTGGTATGACATTAGACCCGGACACACCCAACTCCTGTTGGGGTCCATAGCACTTTGTCTTGCCGATACAGCAGTCCCACTCATGGTCCATGAGTTTGAACCGATTGATCAGGCAGTTGGCTACTTGGCATTTTGGGAGGTACAGATTTCTCCGACCTTAGCCTCCAAACAAGTAGTCACCATACCGAGAGCTCTGGTTAGAGGGTGTTGGTGGTAGCCGTTCTTCATCAGATGTCGTACCACTATCCCTCAACGAGCATTTCGTTGGTATTCATCATCATCCCACAGCCGGCAGGCCATCCTGCCTTCATCTGCTGGTACACAATAGATGAGGAGGCGGTTCGGAGGTGGTTCTCACATAGATGCCGAGCAAAGTGAGCCATGCTGGCACACCTTATTGCAGGTCTAGCACCCGGGCGCTTCTGGCACCTTTGAAAGAGGTAGGGGCCTGGAGAGTAGTTGAGCTTCATCCGAAGCACATGACCCAGTGTCGGGTTGTTAGAGTCGAGAAGGGAGATGAGTTCATCCACATACCAATCTATCGGATGGTCTGTGTCGCTCATCCAGTCTTTGTCGTCCGACAGACCGGTATCGGGGTCAAACGGTTTAGGCCCCCAGTGACGGCCATTTTTGTCTTGCAGACTTTCTTGCGTCACATTCGGCAGGTTCTCTGTTCTGACAGCATCGGCCTTCTGTGCTTTCTTAGCATGGCGCCGTCTGTCTTTGCGGGATTCTAAAGGGCAGTAACAAGTAGTTATTACCACTTCTTCTTCTGCAGGTTCAATGGTTGGGTTGGTACCGGACTCCTCAGGGGCTTTAGATTCAGAAGAACATTTATTTTTATTTTTCTTAGGCCTCTTTTTGGACTCCGTGTCGGTAGTCTCGGTAGAGTTGACCTCCATGGCCTCCTCTTTGAGAACTACCGGCTTCGGTACCTCCTGCCCCGGTAGTGGAGGGAGAGGTGGCGGTGTCAGAATGGTCAGTAGAAAGCCGACCAGTACCCTCCTCACCATCCAATGCCAGCAATCTCTCCTCGTCTGCCAGCGTCAACTTGTCTGTTGTAGCCATGCTGTTCATATCAGAATGCCAGTCAAATCTGCTAGGACACGGTGTGAACAGCCAATCAGCGTGTCCCAGTCTAAGGCCACCCGCGTTTCATGCCAAAAGAGACCTGATCAAATAAAGAGATAATTCATTTGCTACTGGCCATGGTATTGTCAACATCTACTCGACCCAAGTCAGTTCACCTTGATATATAACAAAACGCACAGTGATATGTGGATCAAATATTCTCATAGTATGATGAATGCAGGCAATGCCTGTCCACCCACCATGGTCCTAATATACATTGCTCCCTGACTGGACATAAGATTTTGTAGTTACCATGAGGTTGAACTTTTGGTTGTGTAATTTTATTCCATGGGACCATATGATCCTAGTACTGGTGTAAGGGGGAAGGGAGGGTAGTCTACAAAAAAAAAACAAGACAATCAAAGCACTGTGTTGTACATTCTTACATAGGAACTGATTTATCACCACTAGCTTTGCGTCGCCTCCACCGTAACAGCCTAGCCATATCCGAGGTGGGTGACCTAGATTACTCTAGCTCAGCCTGTTTGGTACGGGCTAATCTGGCATTCAACCTATCACCTCTGTCACGAGTCATGGGTGTGATTGATACAACAGCTGGGGGTTTGTTGATTCTAGCCTTCTTACCATGTTTAAGACTTTTCTTCCTTTGATGTTTGGTAGTGGCAGTGGGCGCCTTGACGTGCTGTGATGTAGCGGTTGGTGTGGGTTCAGGAATCTTTGATTCCTCATTACCGGTAGGTCAAACTCATCGGCCGGTACTCCATTCCAGGGTCGCAGCTGGGCCACATGAGAGTTGTATTTCCTACTGCGGGCGGACTTTAGAAGAGCAGTGGTTTCATTGATCACTGCTAAAACTTCCAGAGGCCCAACCCAGTCTTAATTGACCTTCTCATTGGCTTGTGGAGTGCTAGGAGTTCACAGCAAGGAGTTCAATAGTTGCTTTGAGCAAGGAGTTCAATAGTTGTGTTGAGCCTTGTTCAAGTTGTTGGAGGCAAAGGCTAAAGGTACCTCCTTCCCCTCTTGGATTTGTGACAATGCAGCCCCAATGCTTCCATTGGAGGCATCGGTATCCAAGATGAACTTGCTGTCGGCTCCAGGGTAACTTAGAACTGGGGTTTCTCTGAAGAGACATTTCAGTTCTTCAAATGCACTGATGGCTTCCTGGCTCAACCCAACCTTTAGTCTCCTTCTTTTCAGGAATTATCAACTTCTGTAAAGGAGCCAATACTCTCGAAAAAATTAGTGATGAAGTCTCGGTAGTAAGAGCAGAACATGATAAAGGATCGGATTTCCTTGCTATCAGTCGGTAGAGGCTAATTCTCCACTACTTGGACTTTGGTTGGGTCGGCAGCAATGCTCTGTCCAGATACTATACGACCTAGCTTTCCACTGAGTTCCTAAATAATTTGCATTTTTTAGGCTTCAGTTTCAAAACATTGGTTTGTAGTCAATCTAGCACAGCACAGAGATTATCAAGACATTGTTGAGATGTGTTTCCATAGACGACAACATCATCCAAGTACACTAGGCATTTCTTCCAAAGATAATCCCTAAGCGTGGATTCCATCATCACCTCGAACGTCATTGGGGCATTACAAAGTCCAAATGGTATGACATTGAACTCATACAACCCCAAATGAGTCGCAAATTATGCTGTTTTCTCTCTATCTTTCGGGTCCATTCCAATCTGCCAATACCCAGATTGCAGGTCGAGAGTGCAAAACCAATTGCCTCCGCCGAGAGACTCTAGGCATTCTTCGATTCGAGGTAAAGGGTATGCGTTCTTCCTTGTGACTCCATTCAGTTTTCTGTAATCGATACAGAACCGATGTGTCCCATCCTTTTTGTCACCATGACGACAGGGCTGGACCAGGGGCTATCACTGGGAGAGATGATACCTTCTGCCAGCATTTTATTTACCTCGTCCTCCATAGCCGATTTCTTAGCTATGGGAAGACGTCGGAAAGACAGCTTATTAGGTCAGAGATTGCCAGTATTCACCTGGTGTTGAACCGTATTGGTTCGGCCAAGAGGTTTCCCAGGGGCAGCAAAAGCAGTCCCATAGGGGGATAGCTTATTAATAACCTCCTGATGGTATTCCTCTTTTAAATCAGAGTCCATGACTAATGGTACTAAATGCATAGTTAGGCTCGAAGATGGGGGCACTCTCATCGCGGAGACATGCATTTCATTGTCATGTGGCGACTCATGACTTACAACGCAGGCTGAGGTACCGATCGGTATTCCCTTTCGCAAAACCACAGTGTCGGTAGTGGGATTACTTATCGGTATCACAGCCCATCAAGGGTTAACAAATATCGTATCGAAGCCCTCCAGCTCAAGATATGCTAGAGTAGACTGTTCAGACTCAAATACCGATTGCCTGTTCCCCTGTACACCTACGCAGCTGACTAAGACATCAGATATCTGACCGGGGCTGAGTTTGGTGGTTTGCACTACAGAGGCAGTACCACCCGGAGCTCACACTGGATAGCATGATCAAAAGGTGATGACGTTTACTGTCACTCCATATAACGCAGCAAAATCCATACCGAGGATGTTGTCATCCATGATATCGGCAAAGGTAGGACAGATAAGGTACGTCCTGCCATTAACCAATATCGGCAAAACAGTCTTGCCATATGTTTGCAAATTGTCTCCATCGGCCGTCCGAGCCCTTATCCCTTCCTGAGGGATTTCAGACTGGCGACCTAAAAGGTCCATGAATTTCCTCCCAACAAGCGAGTGGGACGCGCCTGTGTCGAGAAGAAACTCACCTCTCTGTCCGAGGATGGACAAACATACATACCGACGTTTACCCCTTAATTTCCTGGAGGTGGATCAGACCCTGTTGAAACACTGTCTACCGGGTTAGCAACGACTATCGTCTTGCCACCGATTGTATTGGCTCGGCTTACTGAGGTTTGAGGTGATACTTTGCCATTAGCAGCACCCCAGCCTTGTTTTCCAGAGCAGTCCCCTGGTCAATCGAGGAATGCTCTTAAGGAACTGGAGCTGGGGCTCGACACTCGGGTGCGATATGCCTCAAGATCTGACACCGATGACAGGTCTGTTTTTTTTCCATTCCTTGCGAGAATTCTTACCAGTGTTAGATCTTTTCACCTGTTTCACTACTAGTTCCTTCATTAAAGTTTCTATTTTGGCATTTGAATTAACATTGAGAGATTTCTGAGGCTGTTTAGCATCTTTCCCTTTCTTATTGGCACCGACAGCAGCAATACGGACCATTCTTGTAGGTTGTCGGTCGATGCTATAGTGACTACTGCCCCTAGTTTGGGAAACACAGCCTTCTTAGTCTTATAGATGTCTGCGAAATCAAAAAATTCGGACATACTAATTTCAGGTTGCCATTTATCTTTAAGATATTGTTGATAACCCAGGTCTCTTAGCCTATTTATGAATCTGTGGTAGCTTCCTGGACTACTACGGGTGGATCTGGTCTGCAGCTTGCCCATTACAGGCCTATTGGCTTATCAGCTCATTGACTGTTTGGAACAGGCAAATAGTTCATTTGAAAATTGGCTGAATTCCCTAGGTCTATATGGACCAATTATTACGGCCAAGCAGAACAGGGCCCTAACGGGCAAAGTCTTATATTAGATAAACAATCTTATTAGATGAACCATCTAACCAATTTCAAAAGGAATAAAAGGGCTGAGATGCCTTTGCCTCCTAAGGCAATTGCCTTGCTTAGTCACCACGGAGACAGAGACACTGTTACAAAGTATCACCATGATAGAACCATCATACTGTACAGATGCTCACAGAGACAATTGGTTCATTGAAAATCTTATGCTACATTATCAATAAAGAATGCATCTTCACCTATTCTTTAAAATGATTTTATTTTATTTTTTCAGAGTCTCACCTATTTCTTCATATGTATAGGTACTCCAAATCTCCATCACAACTTTCCTGTCCTCCAGGCGACATTCTACATAGATCTTTAGGACCTCTCCTTGGACATCAATCTTTGCCATTTATGCATACCTTAACAGTCAATGATACATTATAATTGTCCTTTTAGTGCTTTAAACAGGTGATAGGTATGCACATTTCTTGTGTACGACTGGATCCGCTTAGATATGTCAGTTACCATGGTCAAGGAGTCATCAAAGCAAATTCAGCATTACATTATAAGACTTTATTTTATTGATAGCACTATATCTTGGCCTTATGGAAAGGTTTATTCAAGTCATTTACTCCCCGGGGGTCAGTTTTTATCACACTCACCATAAAAAACATATTTTTCTGTTATGTGACTGATCAAAAAGAAATTTGATATGTGTAACTCCTTTAATAAATGCCCTATCATTACCATATTGCATGTCCAGACTATTACAATAGTATAATATAAGTGTACCAAAAACTAGAACTAAGGCACAAAAAGTTTTAAAATAATGACATATCACATTTTGCAGAGAACAGCATTTTTCTGAAATTTCTAACACATAATCTCAACTTTGATCTCACTGGCTTAAAATTCATTGTGTAATGGGTCTTCTCTCTACTTTAGTGACATGCGAGCCAACAAGAAGAGGATTCGGGTGTATGCGAACAGGTTTTATTTTGTTCCGTATGACACAAGCACGGCTACCCGGAGGTAGCTCGGGTAGTTCTCAACAGATACCGGATTCTCTGGTTAGCCTCTAGAGATCTCTATACGGAGGTGGTCTAGTTAACTCTGACGCGGCGACTGAGCCCTGTCCTCCTTTTATAGGTCAGGACAGTGGCAGCACACCGTGCCTCTCTCACCTCCCAAACAGATGCTGCCACCTATCCGGCAAGTGGAGGGCTAAGGCCGGGTGGCTGACTCACCCACCGCGCCAAAGGACCATAACGTTAATAAAATGTATATGTACATACCTCTACAATTGTATAAACATGAAAATCAATTTATTTTATCCTCAGTATGTACACTTGATTGAACAATCACCTTTTATCAAGGAAATTTGGTATGTGGTCACCAGACAAAAAAAATTGTCCTGATTAGTGGATTTTGGTCAGTCGCGTAACAAGCAGTAATACATAGATAAATGCCTTATAGAAGCACCCACACCTTTCCAGTCACAATGCCCTTACATATATAGTTACTAGAGACCTTGGCCTACTGTTTAAGATCAATAATTGTACAATATCTACCCATATTACATCCTTGGGGTGGTCAGAAAGTTAAATTTCTCCATTTTTTAAACCAAATCTGGAAACTGAGAGGATCGTAAGGGGAAAATTATCAGCTGGGACCATCCAATTAGGCTTCAAACACTACCCACACTTGTCTGCTATTATTTTAAATAACATTAAGTTAGCCTAGGCACCTGAAAGGTAATCAACAAATATGAATTAAGAAATAGAAATGATAATGGTCAGTCACGTAACAACCAGTTATAGATAGATAAATCCCTCATAGATGCACTTAAACCTTTCCAATCATAATGCCCTTATATACACAGTTACTAGAGACCTTGGGCTACTGTTCAAGGTCAATAAATGTACATTATCTACCTATGTAGAGTTCTTAGGGCGGAGAGAATATTAAATTTTACTCTTTTTTACCAAATTTTGACACCAAGGGGACTGTAAGTTGAAAAATTATCAACTAGGACCAACCAATTAGGCTTCAAATACTAGCCACACCTGTCTTCTATTACTTTAAATAACATTAAGTTAGCCCAGGCACCTGAAAGTTAGTTAACAAATATCAATTAAGAAATAGAAATAATATCCGTCAGTCACGTAACACACAGTTATACATAGATAAAGGCTTTATAAAAGCTCTTAAATTTTCATATGAGCAGGTAGAGACATGTTTTTTTTCTTTAAATCAACACATCACCAATATATATGCACTGTATGATAGGTAAAATAGTCCCAGAATGATTTATATGGGTGAAACATACAGAAGTCCAGTTTAAGGGGGGGGGATGTAGGGTTGACTTAAAAAATACTTGAATGTAGTGGCCTCAAACAGGATTCTCCAAAAATATGGCCGTTTCTGTTAAGACTAGGTGTTTCGGGAGTTTCGTCTAGGGAGACTTTTGCTTGATATCTATCAAATTTTTGTCTGTGAAGTATAACTAACATGCCCATTAAGTTGTAATGAATGGTAATCAGCTTTAGCTGAAGGCATAAATGTTGTCAGCTAATGATAATGATCTGTCTGCTTTAGACAATGTCTAATTAGACAATGTTCACATGTAATCTATGTTGTGTATTTATAGATATTGCCCATGTGACGGTTATGTCCTGTAGAACATCAATGTAGAACATCTTTATTTGATTTATTCATACATAAGACAATGTTAATGCTTGCAAACATAGCCCACTGGTTGTTATGCTCTCTTAGATATTTCACTGTAGAAACAATGGCAGCTATTACAAAATGGTTTATCACATGGGGTGTGAAATTGGAGTTTGTAAGTCTTGGCCTTTTTACACAAACTATTCTTATTTGAAAATGCCTGATTGTTTAACTTATTATTCATTTGGTTGAGACAGTTCTAATAATGTCCCAAATAGTCAGATCCTGATTGATGGAATAATTTGAATACTAAAATATCACAAACTTGACACTCTAAACACAAATTCTTATTTTTGTAAAGTATAGGATGTATAGTATGTAAGAGCTTTATATCAACAGGCAATACTGTAATATGTAAAAGCTATGTTCTAACAGGCACTGTACCCCAACCCCTAGATAAAAATATAAGGCCAATATTTCTGAAAGGGAGGGCTACATGCTAGAGTAACTTTGCAGGTGGCTGTCTTGGGGCCAACTAAATCCCCATTGTAAAATACAAGTGGGACTAAACTAGCCTAGCATATGGATAGGGTCTCCAAGGCTGGTTGACACACAGAATAAGTGATACTCTCTATAAAACTTGGGATATAAAAACAAAATACGAAAATTAATGTTTTATATAACAGTGCATGTCTGCTAAATAATATGCTTTCTTCAGAACTTCAGTGAAATCCATACAGTGAATTACAAAATTACATTGGGAAAAATCGCCACTTTCAAGTTGAAAAAAGAGGTACATACTCTCATGAGCAGATGGGTGATGATTTATACCAGCGTCTGACTTTTGTTAGATGTTTGTTTAAAGAAAGAATTTCTCGTTTTTTACCAAGGAATATTTGTAAAAACACATGCACCTTGACAAATCCCCAAGAGTGGACGTAAGCAGCTTGTCATAATTATTGCCTTGCTGGATTCTATTGAACCTCTTAATGGTCAAATCAGATTCCCTCTCAGCTTCCACATTTCAGAACCAGTTGCTGTATCCTCAGTGTTGAGAGCTCGGAGTGAAGGACATGTACACAATCAATGATGTTTTATGGTGCCTGTACATGTGTTTCAATTTTAATTCTGCATCTGTGTATTTGCTATATAACATCCTCACATCTTTAAACTACCCACCTCATTTTAACCATTCATCATGTAACCAGAAAGGGTTTCGGTCTTTCTGACATTAGCCCAGGCTTTCACCACTCCCCCCCCACACACACACTAACACTTTCTCCACTGTTACCATTGTATCAAATGCCGCATGTAAAGCAAAGCCACTTTGATGCAGTCTAACTGGCTTAGCTAATCTCTCCTTAAAGGTCAGAGAACCCATTTTCATCAGAGTGCACATGTCATAGCCTTTGGGATACGGGGTTGAGAGGGCACGTCTATAAAATGACCTTTGGAGGGGTCAGCTAGCATACTATAACCCCTAAGTGCCTAAGCACACTTTAAAGCGCGGTTTTGGGCTTAAATAAATGAATAATGAAAGAAACTTTCATCCTGATACTTCTATAGAACGGCCATGAACTCACAATCACAATACAATTATCCATTTTGCTCTATCTCCATTATACACTCAGTTCATCAAACCTACACTACAGAGGGCGCTAGTGTCAGTCTTGAAAATTCCCCTGTTCTACAGAGGCAGACCTTGGCCACTTGTGGCAGTGAAATTGTACATCAGAGATAGGAAGGTGACATATTAATTAGCAGCCTACCATACTCTGATTTAAGTGCATTTTAATTAGTCTGATGTCAACATTGTGACAACACTCAGCCCATTTATATGACCACTGGTGAGATAGAGGCCTATTAATCTAATTATTTATTGCCCATCAGGTGGCCTAAGTAGGTTTTAAGAGCCAGTTGCCCTCACTTAACACCCCCATTGTGCCCCCTCCACCCATGTGAATCCAGTCATTTTTCCAACTTACATACAGTCATGAAAAAGTCTGAATAACAAGTCTTCACATGAAGACATTCAATAGATATTACTATGATAGGTTTGAAAACATGTTTCGTCTGTGCATCTCATTTTTCTTAGACATCATAGCATAGCTTCTTCAACAAAAGGGAATGATTGTAAGAGGTGTCATTTCTCCCATACTAATCCTATGGCAGCCTGAGGGTGGAGGCCAGGCTTGCCCTCCCTAGACATGCTGCGCCCCTAGTAGATGGGAAGTGTACTAGCTTAGTGAAATGAGTGTATAGCAAACACAGGGAGTCAAAACTTAAAAATGAGTTCTCATATTATGTGATTCATTAAAGGGCCACCCTCCAAAGGGCTAAGACCAGACATGACACCAATATTAATTGTGTAGAGGCAAGGAGAAAGGGTGCTCCGTGCTAAAAGTCAACTTTAAAATTCAAATCATTAGCTTTACAGTGACACATAGCATGAGAAGATACTCCTGTTAGTTTTTCGAGGAATGGCTTGCTAGATATGGGTAGGTGTGACCATTTCAAGAATGTTAATAAGCTCTATGTCTAATTGGTCATGAGATATATAGCTAATTAGCATAATTTATGCTAATTAGCTAAATTCGTATAAATTTTTATTCTTTTGCCCATAACTTTTGATCTAGAAATGGTATTTTCATGTTGTTTTCGCCATAGTAAACCTTGTGGGATGTACCTTCAAATGGAATCATTGATTTTCCTATTTAGAATGAAAATCATGTTTCCATGGCAACAGAAATTAACAAAAATGCCTATTTTGGCCCAAAAACATTCTTTTTACATGCCAAATTTGGAACCTTTCCACCCAAAATAAAACGTTTTATCAAAAACCATTGAATTCTCCATAAAAAAATAGCCTATAACAGTTTTAGTCATATTTTTCCTATTCTAGTCCATAGTGGTGCCCCCTGGTGGCTAAATCTGGTACCAAATCCCGCAGTAACTGTCCTTTCTGCTTGCTGGCTCACTTATGCTTGTTCATATACATCCAATGTCCCATACTCCCATTAGATTCTAAAAGAAATGTTCATATCCATAGAGATTGAATGAGGCCTCAGAATTGCAGCGATTATGGATGGGGGGAGGCTATATATAACACAAGAGAGACCAAATACTACCAAATGACAAAAAAATGGAATGTTTTGGTAACAATGGTAACCAAACCAATAAATTCCATGTCCTTAAATGAATGTCTTTACTGAGTTATGAGTATTCAGGAAATGTGATACAGAGCCAATGTCAAAAGAGAAGATCAGAATAAGATATGGCCTTATCAACTAAGTGATATAATTGTGAAATAATGTATAATAATCTTCAAATAATTCTGGGCACCAAAAGGATAAGATAGAGAGACGTGGGTTTGATCTGACAAATAGTATGACTGGTAAACCCAATGTCTGTTGTCTCATGATCTGAAATATAGATAGGTAAAGTGGTCAATTCACTGCAGATAGACAGTTGGGAAGGTATGTGTAAGTAGGTAGATGGGTATTTTGTCAGTCTGGTGGAAATAAACATAAGCTAATTGGTGAGGAGGAAGGGGGTGGGTGTCGAACAGAATGCTGAGAATGGATTTCAAATCTTCCCAAAAATCAAATCTATTGTAGGTATTCCTTGTACTGTAATACGAATTATAAAAAAAAAGGAACAAGAACTAAGGTCTTAAGATTTCTGTACAGAATTCCAGAATATGGGTTTCTTTATGTACATTGCTAAGAAAGAGTATACTTAGTATATCCGCTCTACTTACACATCTGTCTCAATTGTAGGATGTAACTCAAACAGAGTATAGTACGTTCGTGCTTGAAATCACATTGCTGCTTTTTACATTGAATCACCTCCAGCCAAATGCTTCCACAATATCATTAAAAAAGAATACATAGAACACAGGGGAGAGCATCAGATGTATTCCCTCAGGACATTAAGGTACATTTAGACCTTTGTGTGATATTGTTTAATTTTCAACTTCATTAAAACTTGGAATCTTTATGCCCTTTTGTTTTTTCCCTTTGTAATATCTGTTACGTCTTAGAATCACATCTGAAGCTTAGGGACCATCGGTTCTGATGTAAGAAGAAATTTTACAGTGAAACTTGCATCAGGGAATAATAATTCTTAAAGAGAGTATTTCTTTTGAACATATTCTTCTTAGACCAGGTTTTCTCTTTTTTCCTGTGACAATAGATTGTTTCTGTTACTTTTAAGCCATGGATATGTATACAGTCATGTGTTTCATAGAAATATGTGCTTCTCCACATCCTTCTTCATCTGAGTTCATAGTTTGCTGTTTCTTTTTCATTGTAATGATGCAATAGAGAAAGGAAAGAAGTCATAATAGGATTCACGAGCTATATGCACAGACCACATAGACATAAAATAAAAGCAGAGGTCATAGCACACACTGCAGAAATACACATTATTTTGACAGTATTATCTCCATAGTTTGAAACTGTGGAAAACAGATATGTATATTGCAAAACTTTATATGATTAACCGACTAAAATGATAAAAATCCCTACCTCAAACAACCATGACACTGTATTTATTTGCATAGAAACCAAACAATACATGTAACACCTGTAATATTTGTTTTGGTAGGTTTCACCAATTTGTATTGAGCCGAGATAGGAATGTTTACAGGGTCTATATTATTTCAAATCAAACAGTATGTCATAAATTTCAGCGGTAACTGGGAGCGAAGACAGATACCCCATACTGAAAGAAATAGTATGTCATTAGTTTATCAGTCTTAGTGGGACTCCACAGGACTACCATAGTGACCTAAGGAAACTACTCCTGCATATTTCCAAGTGAACTAAATCTGCTGTAACTCAGCTATTTTAGTCAAATCTTAAGTCCCTTGGTACTTGTGAGTAGCTCAGCACTAGTGGGCTGATAAGGAGCAATGGCCTTCATAAAGTATCTGCACATCAAGCCTTTAAAGACATGTTCCCAAAAAGCAACATTGAGTTAACTCACCAACAAAGCATCATTAAAAGGATCTTGTAGACCCTTTAGTATTTTGATGTCATGGGGTCAGCATGATGCATGAATGCAGCAATGGCGATCGATGCATTTATGCATCATGGCAACCAAAGACCATAGTGCATTAAAACACTATGTGGTCATCAAATGGTTAACAAGTCTGTGCTGAACATGGCTGGGGATCTAGCCACCTTAATGAGAAAGGTGGAGCCTTAGCTGGTGCCTCCAGGGTGGGATTAGTGCAGGCAAATCTTAAACACCATAGATCATAACTGGTGATTGATATCATACCTAGGGGATTTACACCATTTATCTTACCTAGAAGAGTCACATCATATATCAGAGGGCTTGGCATAAAAGATCATATGGGGTTTACATCATGGGTTAGGGCCTATAAAAAAGGGGGGGTATTGTATGTGAAACTAAATGATTCACATTGGTGGTTTAAAAGATTTCAACCGTGCTGTAAACAAGTGAAGAGTTTGATTCCAAAACGCAATAAATCCATTTAAGATTTTCAGCATAAATCCATTTTTTAGTACTCCCCTAAAGTTGATTTTAGTGCTATCATGATAAAATCTTTACTTAACAAAATCTCGACAGCCAAATGATAGAATTTGCAAAAAAAAATAGTTTTTGTATTACATACAAGTACGTCTAATCTGTAGACTTATGAAATATTGACCTCTTTTTTCAAAATGGTGTTTATTGCATTTTGGAACCCAACTCTTCAAGTCATAACTGAGGGTTTAAATCTCCTAGCATTTAACTGGAGGTTGCCATCCATGCTTTGTTTTTTTGTTTATTTCTTCCTTTCTGTCTCTCAGTCAGTGTCTCACTTACCTCATTTATGGTTATCAGTTGCGTTTTTAAACTTCCGTGGAAAAGGCCATCAACTCACCTAGGAAGAATTAAAGGGTACAATGTTACATCTTAATTAAGCAAAACATCAAGAAGGAATGAAAGTGCCTTTGATTTAAAGGTTTCATAAAGACACTGAGAGACAAATTTCAACCGTTCAGATTCAGATTTCCCCCTGAGCCTTGTATTCAGATATTCTTTGTGATATCATAACTTGGTTTCAAACTTGCAGAATCCCACTTCATGAAAAACTAAAATTATTGTGACCCACATAGGCCTAGTAAACGTCACCAATGGAGTGCTGCCCCTAAATGGTGCTGGGTGATCTCGCCACCAGACACATTCCATGGAATGCCTTTCTCACATTTAGGCAATATCACTACAAATAAAATACCTGCCTACATGTTCTTAGTACAGCAAGAAGGCAGATCTACTTTGTCCCAAAATCCCTGCAAGCCATTGATAACTCATGGTAGTGGTCGAGGAGGGGCCAGCTTGGGCATTGGGTGCACTATAGAGTTAACAGTCTCAAACTAACTTTTTTTTTACACATAATCCATCCTATTTTTTTAATTTAACTCCCACTCTTTAAGTTAACCTGGAGCAACTCTGAAGGCAAGTCACAACCACATATCGGTCAGTCTGTGATGGATCATTGGGACCAGGTGGATTTGGTCTTCACCTTATAAGTTGTCTCACGTTCTGAAGAGAAAATAAACACAGAGGAGTAGAAAGTGAACTTAAGAGGTTGGGGGATTGAAGAGATGAAATGCAAGATTGAGATTGCGAATGAGGAAAGTTCAATATGAGGGAACACAATTTTACTTGAAGCTGTAGAACGGATTATCAGACTCATTTTTAGCAGAATTTAAGATAACATCCATTTCGTTCTGATTCATAGGATATTTCCCGCTGCAGAGCTCAATGAGTTTTGTTTGTTGAACTAAGCCTGGGATAAGGCAACACTAAATATCTGACTCTATGCCAAACTCATTCTTATTGTTAATGGTGCCTAATGTGGAGAATATAGGCAAAGAGAGGGAAGCAACAACTCATTAACAATACAAAGCACCATGGAAGGAAGGAAACAATTGAGTGGAAGGAAACAATTGAGTGGAATAACCGGGTCAATCTGATTTTCCAGCATCAATTTAGTGGGGACTGGGTTAGAAGCCAAATAGGGCATACAGCCAAAGCGACTTACTGGCAACCCGAGGTATTCTAGGAGCAGTTCCCATTTAGATTACTTTACCCTCAGCAGCTGACTTCTTCTTGGGTCAGACTAAACCCATTTATTCTAACTGAGGGGTTTGCTAGTCCATTTACAGAAAAACGTTGTGAATAGGAAGCCCATTTTCTCTTGCTGTGGAAAGTAACTGAGTTCGTTAGAGCAACCCGCATTAACCCCAGACTAAAAACAGCAGTGTTGACTCCAAGAAGTATTGATGTTGGACAGTGTTCCTTTTTCCATGTGTATAGTTTGAAAGTGATGATTAGCCAATAGGTCTCAGTTCATTGCCTTAGAATTTTCATATCTTTTTTTTTAAATATGAAGCATGGTACTGTTCCTGTTTCTGTATCTTGAAATAAAAAAGGGAAATTAGCTATTTTGTTATTGGGCTGCATCACAGTCAAACCAAACTAGACTTAAAAATTGAAATAAGATGCGATTTTATTGTCATTGACCTCAAAAGTCTCGTGCAGCACCTATTGACAAGTTCTATAGGGCTCAGGATTGAGGTCGAGTAGGTCTGTCATTGCTTGATCTGGGAGATAGCGAGATAAGCACTGATCAGAACCAGCATGATGGGTACCAGGTGTTACATAATGTACCCAAAAGGTTCTGCAGCCAATGGAGGGAGTTTTCTCACTGGCTGATAATGTATCCTGGGTCAACCCAATAGATGAGGTCTTTATGGTTAGTTCTAAAGGTGTTCTACAATGAGCTAAGATTGTGCTTTGATTTGGCAGAATTGTTTAAGCTAAGTTAATATTGCTTTGGCACACAAAAGTAGTGGTTGACCAGATTTATTACATTCTTACTCCCCTCTTGAGGTTTTTGGCATTGTCAAAGGATTTCCCTACCACAAGGGATTGCCTTCATGAATGTAGCACCATAAAAAATCAAAGAAGCCGGTATTAACAGAATCGTGACATGTACTGGGAAAAGGGGTCTTAGGAACCCCTGCACTAAGCCCCATTTTTGCAGATCGTGTGATACTAAGTGGCCTTTCACTCAGGCCCTTCACCCAACTTGATTGTACTTCTGACAGGATCTTGCCAAATTAACCACTCTTCCCATGCCCTGCCACACCTCTGCCGCCCTGAGCTGACACTAGACCCCAAAAAGCAGCCAATAAAAGACTCCTAATTTCCACGCCAGCCACATAATAGACACATCCAAGCAGAGGAGGGACAGTTAACCCTCAACTGGTGATGTATTCTCCTTAGGAAGTTATCTGTACATAGTCCTCTGCAGTTTGATATTAAGTTGCACACATATGCCTTATTGGTACATTCACGAAATGGTGACCTTATTCGTGCAGATAAGAAAGATTGTTAAAATAAGGCTATCACTATCTCGATGTATTAAAAGCATAGTCACCTTTCCCTTAGGATTTTGTTCTTTTTACTGCAAAGATCTATAGCTGCAATATCCTCCTGTAGACTTCTGGAGGAGTCACGTGATCAGCACGTGTTGGTCACGTGGGGTGCTCCAGGGTGTAGGTGTGACTTAATGAAGTGATTGAGGCCACGTCAGTCAGGTAGGATCAGGAGGGGCATCAGGGAAGGGGAGGTTACTGTTTTAGCTACTAATTCATTTGTATTACTATCTTCTTTCCATTGTTCATAGTCTCATTTCATCTGTGATGAGGTCTGTCTGTGAGATGAAACTAAAGCCTGCCCTTTGACAGTCAACTTCAGTAAATAATAGCTGTACTGTTGGAAATGATGGACATAAGATATGTTTGGAAATAAGAGTTTGAATTTAATACTTACTACTAAACGAACTGTCACATATATGCCAATTAAAAACACAAAACCTCCTGACATCTTATAATATTAGAAGAGCAGATCAAATGTTTTAATTTGAAAGCACGTCTGTATTCTTGGGCTCTTAATTGTTTGGCCTTACTTGCAAATCTATTTCCTTTGGTGAGCGCATAGCAGCCCGAAGGTTGGGAAACTGGATTGCTGCTTCATCATAATAATGTTACCAAAGTCAACAATCGGTTTTATCAATATGCATGTAGATCTATCTTCTGTTTCTAAGCAGGGTTATTTTTCACTTCAAAGTTCCCCCTCCCTCCCAGGTCTACTTGTAACAGCTTTATATGGTCAGTTCAGCTACCATGCAGAAGGGTTTATAGGGGTCACAGAAGGTCAGTTAGAGGTCATGGGGGTCAACCTGCGCTATGATTGGGAGGGAATACTGAGTGTGGAAGGGACTTTCTGTGGTATGGGATGCATTAGCTTCAGCTACAGGAAAGAAAGAAAATACCCACAGCCAGCAAACGGGGGAGCGGCTCCTCTGTCATATAAAGTGTTTGTGGCAAAGGACTAATAGGCGCCCTTAGAGGATCTGTTTTATGATTATAAATATGTTTCACTTGTATTTACTCTCTGTGGACAACCCAATTTAAAAGTAATTCTTGCACTGCTTGTAACACTGTTGGCCAAAGAAAAGGTTAGCGAATGACAGAACAAAAAATGAACATCCGTTGGTAGGCCTGCTAAGTGTTTTCCTTGCTTTCAAATCCCTTTATAATCTATCATCAAACGAATAGTTGATCATAAGAAATATCCCTCGTACTGTGACAGCTTAAGGATTATGTTTTCAAAATTAAATTGAAAGTTAACTCTTACGTGCCCAGAATAGCAAAAGTGCGCTCTTAAGCATGCTCCTATGTTCAAGAGACCACCATGGGTTCAATATTGATAGGATTTCCAGAGATACCAAATTTGCCATGGTGCATTAAGAATGTAATTGTAATGGTTTGAGTTCTTATATAATTTGGTTTAGTTCAAGATATGTCAATATCAAGTAAAACCAGACAAGTTAGCTCGGGTTAGTGCAACCGGCATTGCCAGGTATTGCCCTGGCCGCAGCCAGAAACCAACTGACCTCCCTATGCGGTCCTAAGTAGGGACTGGAGCAGCGACTAGTGCTGCCACCACCCCATAGTGGCCAGAGATCAAAGCGACCTCTGGTGCTACCGGTGGTAACCGCACCGATCGACCCGCCCTCTCGAATAGGGAGCTAACACTATATATAAAGCTCTACGAGCCCCTACACTACCTCCGCTGGCTATGACTAGGGTAGAAAAACACGTAGGAAATAGTCTAATAACTATAATAGGGCTCGAGGTAATTATTTGCACAATGATATTGTGGAGCGGAATATATACAAATTATGTAACATTATTAAATTAACAGACCTTGGTAGTAAATATAATATACTACTTTGAAGTGAAATACATTTACATCTTCGAAGGTAGGTAAAGTTAAATTATATAACAGTAGTTCGAAGAACAACTATTATATTATACATGTTACAAGTACCTGATTATAAATGAGCAATATGAGATCAACTCATTTATACGTAGTTAAATAGTAGTAGTCACTTTTTATGTGGTAACTAAACATATGAAAAAAAAATACGAGATGTGGAGGAGTTCGAACCCACCTTAACAACAATAGATATGCGATAATAGTTTGGTGGGTAGGTCAAACTTGGTGGTGGCAAGCCGCATCGCTGCTGCATAAGTTTGAGTGTGACAAATTTCCAACATAGAGAAAAAGGATTCTGATCTCTAGGTTGGATCGGTGGTAAATCGTTTATTTGTCTGAAGTCTCCATAGAGCAAGCTTGGTCAGACTTCCAGCTTTCAGGTATGTCAGGTGTGGCAGAGGCGGCGGAGCCGGCCACCGGGCTGGGATCTTTAGATGGTGATGGTCTGCTCCTAGATTGCTGCTTCATCAACAGCTTGAAGGCAGCCTTGGGGGTGCCATCCCATTCAGAGAAGAGGCACCCGAAAGCCCCCATGAACTTGGCATCCATGAAGTCCATTTCCTCTCTTAGCTTCCGGAGCTTCAGGTCACACATGCCTTTGGTATTGGCAGCATCTCTCACATTCTTTTCTGCAGTCTTGCGGTCTTCATAAACCTTGGCGGTAGCCTTGGTTGTGATCTGCTCAGTCTCCCTCGGCTGTTTTTCGTGAAGGTATTTCGAAAACGCCTTCAGTCATGCTGCGGAGATAGGTCACGCTCTGGTTAAGGTGGCATTCTTGCCAAGCTTCGAACACCTCCTTCTGTATTTTGATGGACTGAGCACATTGTTCCTTAATGTACTCATCTGGATCTTGACATCCAGGTCAGTTGAGGTTCCGCCCTGTGCAAAATTGGGTGCCTATTCCAGTACATTCTGGCAGATGAAGGTGATGGAGGTGTAGGAGCACCCTCTTCACCACTGACATGGCCTGACTGCACCAAGCTGCTAGTCACAGTATTCGGAGCTAGGCTGGCAGAAGTGGCAGCTGGCGTAGTACCAGCCACACCTGGAATAGGCAGTGGCTGGTTCGGGTCCTTCATGGCCACCTCCCTTCCAGGACCAGGGCGCTTGGCCTTAGCAGTTGATGCTGGGTTCGAAGGTGGGCCCATCGAACCTTGAATCTTCCCTCCAGCAGTCAGTACTTGCGACTCCTTACCAGGGGCCGCGACTGTTTGAAGGGCTGGGAAGTCGTCCTTTTTCTTGTCTCCTCTCACTATTTGTGCAATAGTGTGCACGTTCGAAACTGCGGCGATTAGTGTCGGAGGGACCAGAGGTTGGTCTACACGACCTCGGATCCAATCATCGTAGGTACATTCAGTTCCTGAGCGTAGCCAGGTCAGGAAATCACCGGGATTTGACTATCGCATCCGGGACCAGTCCGAGACATGATCTCCTCGAGGGTGGGAGAACGTTTCCTTTCTGATGTTTCTGGTGGTGCAGGTGACTGCGACTCAGACCTCTTCTTATCCTTATGGCAAGGGTCGACCCTAGGGTGGGGCTTAACCTTGCCATCTTATCCAGGGTATCCCTGTCTTTCCTCATGACCTTTACTTCCCAGTGGGTTTCAGGTGTCATGTCGAACCTGTGAGATTTCACATTCCTCGTAAAGTAGGCGTCTTCGGCTTTCAGTCCATGCATCTTGACAATGTGCTCCATCAAACGTCCGCGGCGGCGGGTGACGTAGCCATTGTACTTTTTATTTTCATTTTTCTCGTTGGTACATCAGTAGATTGGCGCATGATGCATGTGGGCCTCCACAAGATGTCGGTAGAAACGATCCTTACAGGACCACTTCTTCTCAGTCTCGTGCAGGTTCACACATACCTCGAATGGGCAGGTTCTCCATCGGCTACTATAGTTCGAAGCTGCATATTCGAGCTTTGTTCTATGTTCGTAGCCGTAGTACGTCCTCGGGGTTTTTGAGGTGTCGCTCAAGCTAGCTACCCATACTAGGTAGAACTTTGATGGAACTGGTTCATCCATGCTCGACCTCATCCAGTTCTCATCATCACTTTCGTCATGACGATTTCTGGCAGGCGGGATCGAGTAAATCGGCATACCGCTCACAATGGCCAAAGAACCTCAGGGTGAACGTCTTGAAGCAAGACCTGGTGTTGGACCAGATCTCCTTCTGTTCTCTTGTTGTAGCTTCCTCGAGGGGCTCATCGTTCTGGTCGATATGTTTCAACAACTGTCGGTTCATCTTGTCCTTGTTGCCATTACTGTTGCTATCTACCTCCATGTCGGAGATCTCACCCTCCTTCGTGACTTCGAAGGCTGGAACTGGTGGGGGAGCCTGTACCTTCTTTGGAGTCATAGACTTCGAAGAGGCACTGGCTGCTTCCGGTTCAGGTGAGGTCGTTTTAGTAGGTTTGGAACCTGATTGATTCCGAGCTCGAGAAGACCTGGTGGAAGCACCAGAGCCCTCACTGTCGGAATCTTCTTTTAACTCTTTCTTAGAGAGTCATTTCCTGTCCCGTCGAGGTTTGATCTCTTCGAAACCTTCCTTCTGATGCTTCTCCTTCTTGAGTTTTTCTCTGTTCTTTCTCAAGTCGGTCTTCTTCTGGAGGAGTGCTTTCCTCTCTTTCTCCATCTTGGCCTGCTTCTTTTCGAGGTCCTCGAGGGTTTCCTCGACAGAGTCAGGTCGAGCAGCGTCAGGAACAGCTTTGGCGTCGGCATCTTCTCGAGTAGACTCCTTCGCCATTCTGGTGTCCTCCTTCACCAGTTCTTCATCCTCCAACAGTCTGTCTTCAGATGGTCGAACTGGCGAACTGGCCATACAGTACGCGTAGGTGTGTTCTCGATTCTGAATTGGAGGATGCTTCTGCCCCCAGCGGTAAATGCTGGGCAGTCACTCATCTATGGGCATGAGTCTATAGATCAGAGGCATTTCGAGGGACATTCGAAACTGCTCGTCCTCCGCAATGTCGTTGACTACTTGGGTCAGTGCGTCAGAGCAGCACATGGCCTTAGCTAAGCTGAAGTAGTCGCACCAGTAGGTATCTGTACCGATGTTGTCTATTTGGTTGTCTGAGACACTTTTAACCAATCGCATCTTCCAGTCCATAACAATGCAGTCGGGAGGCAAACCTTTGCCTCCGAGCAACCGAGGAGAAATCCAATGGTCCTTTCCCGAAGCGGTACGGATGTACCCCTTTGTGACATTAATCCAGCCTCTCAGCGCCGTGTCTAGTCCAGAGACAGTGACTGGCACTTCTAGGATGGCGTCGGCCGGTTTGGGCATGACTATCTCCACTCGGGAGTCCGTTCCTATGTTAAATTCAGAATGATGACTTGGTCCTTCGGGAGTTGGTGGGGCTGGCAAGGACCTCTGAAGTGTCCATTGCTTCCTCAGATTCGGTGACTGGGACGGGGTGTCCCTCGGGGTTGGCATTTGAGGTAGCCGTAACCTGGCTCTGGGCCATTATAATGGGCCCAAGAGCAGTCTGGACTACCTCACTCTACTCCGATAGGTTCTCGATTCACCGCCTCGCTGAAGAATTGTATTTAACACGACTGGAAATATCCACTCACCAGAAGCACGTCCGTCTCACTCTGATGGGGGAAAATGGGTGCAGAACAACTCTCAATGCCTCGGTGCGCATGCGCACGGGGGGACTGCGCCACTCCAGTTTTTAACCGGCATGCCACCTTTCACGCCGTGGCAAAAACTAGTACTACATCGAGCAGTGCCCGCTGTAGTTTGAGAATTTTTCTCTCCGTTTGGTTGTTACGTTGGTGTGTACCTGCGCCGTTCATATCATCAGGAGTTCAACAGAAATACATGCAGTATCTTACGTGCATGTCAGCTTAGCTGTCTGTCACCCACAGGAACCATGAATGCATCCGGCCCTACTTCGAGTCAGCTTCAAAGTATATCAACTTTCATAAACAAATAACATTACACAGTACAGGACATTTACACTCGTTGTGTACCAGAACTTAAGTAACGGCAGACCTAATGGCAAGTTGTGGGCTGCGTCTCTCCCCTACTCGATTTTTCTTTTTCAACCCAGGAGTTCGAGGTGGTTTATCAGAGGATACCAGCGTCCTCTTCCTACCTCTACTCCTGTGTCCTGGCAAGACATTTTCCTTGTGATCGGGTTTTAGATTCACATCGATTCTCTTAGCCTTCCTTGTTCCAGTCTTCTTAGACTTCTTTTTATTCAATTTTTTAGTTCCAGGCGATGTCCTTAAACAGTTTGGTTTCATAAGGATCTCATCTTTTTCTCTGTTCCATTTCTCTGTCAGCTCTTTGCATTCGGCATTGGCTGGCTCCCTACCTCTTCATCGTCTTCATCTACAGACGTTCGATTTATTGGTTCTACCCATTGGTAAACTCAATATATTAACAGTGGACTCAGAGGTGATCTTCGTCACCACATGAGGACCATCCCATCCCGAGACCAATTTGTTAGAAGATAGGGGTTCGTGAATTCAAAATACCCTATCACCAACATTGAAATATCGATGCTTGGTGTCGTAGTCAATTTTCTGCCATCGAGCATTCTTCATTAATTCAATTCGAACTAGCTCATAAGCTCGCTTGAAGTGATCTCTCAATGATTCCATAATCAATACGGTGCATGGGGCCTCAGGGCTGATCCCAGCTACATCATACACCAAGTATGCAGGCATAATTATATCCTCTCCAAAAACTAGAAGGTTTGGGGAGCAGTTTGTCGAGGCATGTACCGTGCTATTATAAGCATGTACTACAAAGTCGCATTGTTCGTCCCAATTGTCTTGGCATGAGTTTACCAACGGTTTCAGGACTTGAATCAATGTTCTATTGAAACTCTCCACTTGACCGTCAGACTGATGTCTGTATGGATTAGTTTGAGTTTTGCATATCGCCAAATAACGGCACATTTCTTCCCATAAATTCGACTCGAACTCACTTCCTTGATCACTGTGTATCATCAAGGGTGCGCCCGGGTGCAGGACCCATCCTTTGACAAATGCACTAGCACAAGTGGCAGCTTTGTGGTTAGGCAGTTGGAATACACAAGTATACTTCGTGTAATATTCCGAAACTACCATCATACAGGTGTTCCCTCAAGGTGTGGGTTCCAGTCTGCTTATGATGTCAATGACTATCCGGGCGAATCTTACCCCGAACAGTTCTTGCATCAAGGGCATTTTACCCATACCGGGCCCGGGCATATTCTTGCCACACTCAGGGCATGTCATAACCCATCTGGTGATATCACTGCTCATTCCAGGCCAGTAATAGTGTCTCGAGAGGCATTTGAGTGACCTCCTCTTTCCGAAATGCCCACTAGTTTTGTGGCTATGACAGAAGTACATGATGTCGCGTCTCATTGCCATAGGGATCACTATCTGCAAAATATTGTCCTTGGTGGGACAAGTCTTCCAACAACAAAGCAGCCCATCTATCATTTCTAGCTCGGTCCACTGACCTAGAAACTTATGTGTCTCTGGATCTTTGATAGAGATGGCAGGCCTTTCTGGCCTCTTACCATTCTTAAGTAGTTCTTGAGTAGTTTTATTGCAGGGTCACTCTGTTGGAATCGTTTGATGGTCAATGGGGACCACTCAACAACATTTTCCACACAGAGATCGGGCAATGGTTCGATCCTTTGAGTTTTACCTCAGGTTTGAACCCCCGCTAGCACAGCGTTGTGTGCCCCACAATCTTCACAATCAAGTTTCTGACACTTCCGTATCGGTCTTCTAGACAGGGTGTCAGCATTTACATGCTTTGAACCAAACTCAGATAAATGAGCTAACCAGCGCCCAATCATCCCTTCAGTGTCCTTGAAGTTCAGGAGCCACTTTAGAGATGAGTGATCCGTTCTCAATGTAAAGTCCGAACCCCATAGAAAGTGCCGAAATCATTTAGTATACACCACCACAGCCAATAACTCATGTTAGGTGGTGCAGTAATTTCTCTGCGCTTTATTCAAAGTATTACTCGCAAAAACAATAAGAGCTTCGACTCCGTCTTGGACCTGAGACAGGGCCGCCCCTATGCTATCATTGCTGGCATCTGTATCGAGGATGAAATGCCCATCCGAGGTTGGGTATTTCGACACTAGCGTATTTGCAAACAAGTCTTTTATAGCTTGAAAAGACCTGTCTTGCTCGTCACCCCATGTGAAAGATTCTTTAACCAATCCCGGAGTCCAATGCGCAAGTATTTGCGAAAGATAGCTCACTTTGGAGTAATTCGGGATAAAGTCTCTATAGTACGAGCAGAAGCCCAGGAAAGAACGAATCTCCCTGGCATTCTCGGGCTTAGCCCATTCTGGAACTGATTGAAGTTTCTTAGGGTAGGCAATCTTTTCCATATCTTCGGGTTTCATTCTAATCTGCCAGTATCCGGACTGCAAGTCCAGGGTGCAAAAGTACTTGTTCCCCCCAAGGGAGTCCAAAGTCTCATCAATCCGAGGTAAAGGATAAGAATTCTTCTTGGTTAACCCATTAAGTTTTCGGTAGTCCACACAGAACCTTATGGTTCCATCTTTCTTCGTAGTCATACAAACGGGACTAGACCAGCGGCTAGTACTAGGTACAATAACCCCCTGCTTCAATTGGTTAAGGATCTGCTTTTCCGCTTCGAGTTTCTTTTTCAGAGGTAGCCTCCGATATGGAATCTTGAAGGGTTTAGCACCCCCAGTGTCGATGCACTGTAGAACTTTATCGGTTCTACCCACCGGACCTCCATCCTCACCAAAGGCGGGGAAGTAATCGGTTAACAGGTTTCGAAGCCTCCTTTTCTCATCAGCAATGGTCAACAAGGGAACCTTCAACCAGCTTGTCAAGTTCGTCTGTCAGTTTCTTCACTGGTTTCAAGTCAACCTCGCTCTGGAAGTGGACTTCGGATATACACTCGGTGAGGGACATTTGCCCTACCTGTTCATCTTTTTGCAAATAAATAAGATCGGGGCCTTGGTTGGTCATGGGAATGACTGCCCAAGCCCCATTGCCAACTAAAGTGTCGACAGATTCCAATCTTAGAAAACTCAACCTTTCCGGGTTGGGTTTGAACACCGCATTGGCTCCCCTGAACTTATAAGGAAGCATTTATCTTGTGTGTCAGGTTTCTTCTCTCTTCCTTGTAGTGTCTTATCCCTGCTGTTCTTTTTGACCTTTTCTAGGGCTTCCACGAGGAGGGCCTTTACAGTATATATACTCAGGCGTAAAAACCTGGAAAGAATGGTTCTCGAACTTCACTGATGACATGCGATGTAATGCATGGACCCCCGAGGAGGCACTGCCACACCTGATCCGCTGCCTGAAACATGGTCCAAGTAGGATTGCCGTCGAAAAATGGAACGAATTATACTTCTAAAGAGGGACGTTCCAGCAGCTAGTTGAGATTGCCAGAATTTTGCTGTACAACCTAGTGAATGAAGATCCTTTCATGCTCTTCAAGAAACAAACCCAGAAACCTCAAGAATCATTTCCTGCTTTCGGATACGAGCTATACAGTCTCTACTACAGAGAGCCTGGCCAGGCACCAATCCTTCAGACAAATACTTTCTGAAGGCTTTGTTACCACAATTCGTACAGGGATTTCGCGATGAAGACCAACAACAAGGGGTTTCCAAAAGGCAAAAGGGGTCCAAAAGGCACAGGGGGTCCAAAAGGCACAGGGGGTCCAAAAGGCACAAGGGGTCCAAAAGGCACTAGGGGTCCAAAAGGCACAAGGGGTCCAAAAGACACAAGGGGTCCAAAAGGCACAAGGGGTCCAAAAGGCACAAGGGGTCCAAAAGGCACAAGGGGTCCAAAAGGCAAAGGGGGTCCAAAAGGCAAAAGGGGTCCAAAAGGCAAAGGGGGTCCAAAAGGCAAAGGGGGTCCAAAAGGCAAAGGGGGTCCAAAAGGCAAAGGGGGTCCAAAGGCACAGGGGGTCCAAAAGACACAGGGGGTCCAAAAGGCACAGGGGGTCCAAAAGGCACAAGGGGTCCAAAAGGCACAAGGGGTCCAAAAGGCACAAGGGGTCCAAAAGGCACAAGGGGTCCAAAAGGCACAAGGGGTCCAAAAGGCACAAGGGGTCCAAAAGGCACAAGGGGTCCAAAAGGCACAAGGGGTCCAAAAGGCAAAGGGGGTCCAAAAGGCACAGGGGGTCCAAAAGGCACAAGGGGTCCAAAAGGCACAAGGGGTCCAAAAGGCACAAGGGGTCCAAAAGGCACAAGGGGTCCAAAAGGCACAAGGGGTCCAAAAGGCAAAAGGGGTCCAAAAGGCAAAAGGGGTCCAAAAGGCAAAGGGGGTCCAAAAGGCAAAGGGGGTCCAAAAGGCAAAGGGGGTCCAAAAGGCAAAGGGGGTCCAAAGGCACAGGGGGTCCAAAAGGCACAGGGGGTCCAAAAGGCAAAGGGGGTCCAAAAGGCAAAGGGGGTCCAAAGGCACAGGGGGTCCAAAAGGCACAGGGGGTCCAAAAGGCACAGGGGGTCCAAAAGGCACAAGGGGTCCAAAAGGCACAAGGGGTCCAAAAGGCACAAGGGGTCCAAAAGGCACAAGGGGTCCAAAAGGCACAAGGGGTCCAAAAGGCACTGTGTGTACTTTGTGTTTACTATATTAATTTGTTTTGGCCTTGTTTTCTAATCGCTGCATATATATAGACAGGCGTCATTAGATGTCAAACAGAAAAAAAACCCTCATTTTTCTCAAAATGTCGGTTACAAGGCACTGAGGCGTCCACGTGATGATGCCATAGTTAGTAACATCTTTACTTCATTCGGCATACTCCATATGTTAAATGTGTCCCCTGACCTCTCCTTTAGACGCTGCTCCAGAAATGATTATGATTCAAATTCAATGTTCCTGTCCCTGCCATTGGTGATTATCTGGCATATCCACACCTATTCTATTATCATTTCCCTACATTCCTTACGCCTACACCTTTTCCCGATTTCCTCAAAACAACCGTACCTTCCCTATCCCGAAAATAACCTCTCTAGGGTGCCTCCTAGTTCTCACATAGCTTATCCCTGCCCCTTCCCCCTCTCCATATCACTCACTCATTCCTGCCTCACCCCTCCCCCTCCCCTGCTCCAGGTGAGCCACCTCAGTACGTCAGACCATGGAGGAGTGCGGGGGATGGGACATAGAGGTCTCAATACGGACACTAGGATCAAAGGGCTGGCCGACCAAGATAAAATGTTGCATTCAAGTCGGGCAAGATGGACAGTAAGGCCGTGGATAATGACCAGTCAATATCAGACGGGGAGAGCCTGACTCCCCTGCCGGCCCTCCTCCTGCCCCTTCCCGTGACTAATGAATCGTTAAGGGCCCCATGCAGGATTGCCTCCTGGGCGGGCCGCACTACGCCTCAACCTCTGCCTGTATGCTCCACCCCAGCTCCTATAATAGCTTGTCCACAAGTACATGTAGAATGCTAGTGGTGGTTTGTAGGATTGACATTTTAATCCAGCTATAAGTTTCGCCTTAAGTGTGTTAGTGGCAAATGTCGATAGTCCACTTGGCCCCTGTCCCGCAATTGAGCCATATCTTTCCTATATAAATTTCTGCGACAGAGGCTGAGTGGATTATGTATGGGTGTTATGTCGTATTCACCCTTATTGTTTTTTGTTTGTTTTTTTGTTTTTGTTTTTTGTTGTTTTGTTTTTTTGGGGCGGGGGGTCTTTTTCTAATTGGTTTGCAGACAGATAGGCAATTTAGTATTATTACACAATTGACGAAAGATTATATAGCAATGAATCAGCATTAGCCCACTGGAATTTGTTTTTCAAAATGAGTTGCTTACAATAATGTAGTTTTAGAGAATATACATTGCATGAAACCTTGGATTTAACGCTTAAGCATTGCTTAAAGTTGCTAAGAGGAGCTTGGAACTAATCAACTTTAAGCAAACCTTCCTACAAGAATTGAAAGTCCCAAGCCCAGAGTTCCCTGCAGCTTTAAGGATATTAAATCGTTGTATGACACAACGATTCGTTGTATGACACAACGCTCATGATGGGGAACTAGAACTTCTGAATGAAGCATACCTGCCTCAGCCTCTTCTTTCCTCCTTTGGACAGTAAATCCTCACCCACCCCCACGGCTGTCACCCTACCTCAGAGCAGGCCTCCAGATCTATACTCCTGTCCTCGTATGGAAATTGCTACCTTACTTCATAGACACCCATGTATCTTTCCTTTATAAAACTTATATACACCTATGGTGGATTAAAGATCGCGTGATTAGGTATGACTGACCCTTTCCTTTTTCTTCTTCTTATGCTTTTTTTTTTATAAATAAGGGGAGGTAAAGCCTGTAAAGAATTTGATACACTGCATTGTGCAAATGCAAAGAGATAGATAATGGCCATGTATGGGAAGAGAATTAAGAAGAAATATTCCAAAGGTGCATTAGTTTCGTTAGGATCAGATAATGGTGAACGTAAAGGCTTACTAGTATACCATAAAAGAGGAAAGGTGCAATAAAGGATTACGACTACTAAGATAAAAGCGCCAAATCCATTGAGACATACAAGCATACATGCCTTAGAAAAAAGCATTGAGGTCTATGACATTTTCTGACGCACATACTCTATTCCCTAGTTTAAAAGGTAGATCTTGAATAAGCGCCAACCTTGAATTATAACTCCAGGGTGCAAGGGTATTGAAATCTTAATCACTATCCAAATAAACGCTGGGGGATAGGGGAATTTAAGTTAATGAGGAACTGGGTCCTTAAAACGGTCACTACGGTATGTTCGTGTGTATTGGTAGATCGGGACATCAAAGGAGGAGAGACAATACCAGACTATGGCACAGGTGCACCGTAAGACCTACACCTCAGTTATGCCATCTTTGGCATTTCACTAACCCTTTCCCTAAGACAAACTTATGTAAGTATGATATAAATAAGACAATATAGTGTAGGAAGGTGTAGGGCAACATGTGCAAGGACACATCTAGTAGTGTATGAAAGTTTTGAGATCTAATTGAAGGTGCAAGGCAATGATGATATTTATTACATTTAAACATGGTTCGATCAGCATCTGTCAGCCATAATATTCTTAGCCTGTTGGGGCATCCCTATAAGTATAGAATATCATTAAAAAGTAGTTTTAAGAAAGGCTGTACATTATTCATAAAATAATAGGACAGATAAAAATTGTACAAGGCAAAGTGATGCTCTTATATTGCTGTAAAGGGTCTACCATTGGTAGGGACTCCAGAAAATAATGTGATTTATCAAATATCACATTTTACCAAATCTTTTGGATAGATCTTGGGCAAAGAAATCTAGATCTTTTGGAATTTTGTTTATAAATATCTATCATAGAACCAGAGATATGATGAATTATGTGCCGGTGAATCTCAGGGTTTTTTGTCCATACATTTCTATTGTAGTAGAGCTTATTATTATGAAAACATTATGACCAAAAACTCCCCAAATCTAGGGTTTATCTGAAACACCTGATTTCACTCCTAGTAGGAGTTTTTCAAAAGTCCCAATTATATACATATTATGTGACCTATTCATTCCATCAGTCAAACGACCTTTGCCCTTGACCCTTGACCTAGATATTGCTCTGAGAGGTCACGAAAGGTCTCCAAGCTATGCTTTCGATCAACAGAACCCTTTGGGAGCATGTGAGAGCATTGTCTGATTGATCTGAATTTTTATACAGTGCATATTGAGGTAAAGTGCAACCTGAATACAATTTGGCAACCAACAGCAATAATAACTTCCTTGTTTGGGCAGATACTGAAAATACTATGTCCTAAACAACAGCTGAATCCAATGTTTTCCCAAATGGAAATACATGTGTTGTATATGGTTGGATAGGCCTTCCCCTGGTCTATATATGTAGCTATTAACCTATAACCATATGTTAAATAGCAGTCCCTCAGAGAAGGGGTTTTGCAGTAGCATCTGGTAAGTCTGTCCAGCCCCCCTGCACAGCTCCACAGTACCTCCTATGTAGTGGCGGTGCTAGTGGATCATGGAGTTCCTGCTATTGGCACTTGTTGCACTGATACACATTATGCAGATGGCAGATAGACAGCTTGCCGTGGCAGAAGTAAATAGATGAGATATTTTCACAGAAGGCAATGCTGTTGCACCTACTGTGTGTAGCACGGGGAAGTCGTCTTTGAAAAAGCCAATATTGAAGAAGATACTAGTGGTACAGTGCCATAATATCCAGTGGCGGATTTAGAGGGGCAGCGCGGGGGCACGCACCCCCTCATTTTTTTCCCAGTACTTGAGAGTTTAATTGCTTATTTTGCACCCCAATTTTTTTTCAAAAGTCAGGGTTGTGCCCCCTCCTTTTTAAGCCGCGCCCCCTCCTTTTTCAAATCCTGGATTCGCCACCCTAGTTTCCCATGTGCAGGGCGATCGTGAATATAAGATGTACCCTAAATTCAAGCCAGTTCTGTAAAGTACAGCTGTAAGGCGCACCCCTTATTTGGAGAGTAGGGGTACCAAAGGGGTCCTTGAAAAAAGGCAATGCTGATAAATATATTGCAAGCAGTGTATGAAAGTTGTCTTTGAAACAGGCACCGTTGTTCTAGATGCTGCAAGTAGTATAGAAATGTTATCTTTGAAGAAGGTGATATATAATTATCGTTATTGATTGTAAATAGTATATGAAAGTCGTCTTTGAAGCAGGAATATTAAAAGATGCTGAAAGTAGTAATAATAATGAAGGCAATAATAATGTTCAGGTGAGGTTTATGTCAGAATATGGCATTATTTATGAAGTTACCTTGAGAAGTACATCGAGTCCCTTTTACAAATCCCTTACAAGATGTCATGGGATTATTGTCACAAATATGTAACACTGTCAGTGAGCCCTTATCAGAGATAGGGTGAATTGGGGTAAGATGATTACTTGTGCCTTTTCACCTTAAGGAGGCTACCAAATTCATGGCCCATTATTATGTTGGTTTTCACTTAGTGGTTAATTTGGATTATCGGTTTTACAGAATAATTAACTCCAAATATCTGCCCTTCATAGATGGATCAGATTTTCTGGGCACGTACAATTGGCATTTTTCATACTTTTGTATGCTTATGTACCTACAGAATAAAAACCTATGGACCAATATCCTGTTTTGTGGTCCCAATGGAAAGAGAACACCTGAACCTTTCAAACGCATGTATTCTCTTGCATATCCGACAATAACATTTTGAATTGTGGGCCTCCAAAATTGAAAACGGTGAAAAAAGGCAAATTTAACCAAAAAACTATTTTTTTACAGCCCTGCCATGTATCCCAGAGGGGTTCCAGAACCTCTGATATAGCTTTTTCTCATTGAGATATCAATTGTGTTAATGTTTCTGAAGGTTTTTGGGTATTGTAGATGATAAGTATTTGTTTGTGTAACATTCAGTGTAAAATGACACTGAAATGTCCATCTGACAAAAAATATAACCCTTCCATATCCTAAAAAAAACCTGTTAATAAATTATCCTTACTCTGCTCAGAATTGAGGGGCACTAGGGTTGTTAACTGGTACAAAGATTTTTTTGCTGTATCCTGAAGGCTTCCTCCTATACCCAAGAGTGTATTCGTACACACTTTTTTCTGTCGGATGGACATTTTGCACTTTTACTGTCGGAAGGACAAATTTCTTAATCTCAGTAATGCTTTGGGATGCATTTTTCATGTTTTAAATCAAGCATAGTCATCCCTTGAACACTTTTAAACAACATTTATACCAGAATTCTCCCCATAAATGTGTTTTATACATTGTAATATGAAAAAAGTGTCTGAATTTCAGGGTTATTTTAAACTATTGCTCTGCCAAGTTCATGGTCCATTAGGTATTCAAGTAGTGTTTGTGGCAAAAACTTTTTTCCCAAAATGGCGGAATTTTATCAGCCTATATCTCAAAAAGTTTTTTGACAGCAGTGCTTATTCTTAAGATAACTAAACTTGTATATTGTATCAGCTTATAAATGGTGGATATATTGGTTTTAAAAATATATCCCTGACTAAATCTGTCAGATGGACACATAAAGTGACAAATTTTCATTGCACACGTATAAAAATGGAACTGCTAGGGATAACTGTGTATAATTGGTGGTTCCAAGCAGCCGAGACATTGTTCTTTCAATGTAATAAAGTTAGGAAATGCTTTTATGAGTTTCATATTTGAGGCCTTCTCAGCCCTGGGGATTTGTACATCCCCAGAAAATCTGGCCCATCTATTCTCATGTATCGGGATAATATAATGTGAAAGAGGGTTAGGCCTAATGATGTCATTCACGAGAACTTTTAGGAGTAGGCTATAGGGATAGTCTTTGTTAATAGTCTTTGATCTGTAGCGTAAACACATCCATTGATGATGCATGTCATAACTGAGACAAAGAGGATCAGCATCGAAGAGAACCCACTCTAGTGTCTGTTCCTCAGCATTCTGAATATCTGTATTCATTTATTCAGAGGTCTTTTATAATTTAGGAGAAAGCTATCAACTTTTGTCTTTACCTTCTGCTTTTCTATCTCACTTAAATAAACACATATTTCAAACCCTAGCTTGATATCCAGACTATGATTATAAATGGTGGATTTATTGGCACAGGAACTGATTATTTATCATAGTAGTAATGTGAACATTTGATAACATAATTATTTAAATACTGTAAGTAGGATTTAGAACCCCACATTCTGGCTTACTACTCGGAAACTGTTGTCGATACTCCACATTCTCTAAAGGCCTTTGCCTGTGTTTCTGCTCTGCTGAAGCCATAGCTACATCCCCCTTTTCTCCCACTGTGTCTCTCTGTAGCAGCTAAGCAATTAATCTAATGAACTCTAAATACAGACTTTTAAGTCCTCCTTTGTTTTCACACTATTGGGTGTCGCTAAAATGATAAGTCTTTCATTATTTCCTATAATTATGTTCATGTTAATTTCCAAAATATGAATCTTTAAGTTGGATTACTGAGTTCTAGCTAAATCTTAGGGAAGTGGTACGGTCCTCAGCACTTGGCCCTTAAGATGGGCATCAATACTGAACCCTGCTTCGTGCTTGCTGAAAAGGAGCAGCTATTACAATAATGAACCCTGAAGGAGAAGACATTCACTACTGGGACCCTATTGATTGTACAGCACACCGTCCTTAGTACTGTATACCTCATCAATGTGGGGTGCCACAGTGATCTATACTGTGGCAACTTTCTGTACTGACATGTATCACTCTATATGGGGAATTTGCACTCAATAATCTTTGCGCTTCTGTCCTATATTTGGTGTAGGTGCCTTGATACCTTTCTCATACACTGCATTCATAGGAATTAAACGAAAATAACTCATATTGAGGCATTTGTTTTAATATATAGTCTTGTTAAATCGGGGCTCCACTGATTGCTTGGCTCTCACATTATTCATTCAAACGGCCACAGTTTGATTGTATGTCCATTAAAACAACTAACAGAATTATGTACGTACCCACGGCAGATACATAATAGTTGATAGATGAATAGACAATCAAGCTAACCCTCAGGTACATTGACTACACTGCTGACTTCTTAGTGGTAACATTATAGTAGCAACCCCTTCATGAGAGGCACATGGTGCACCGATAATACACCACCTTGAGGACACACTCCCTGATAGAACCACCAGTAATGAGCGATAATAGGGAAATCTGCTGGTACCTTTATGTAGCTCCAGACCCCTTCTGTCCCTTAGTGACTCTCAGAGTCAGCTGCTGGCCAGAGCTGTAGGGGTGTATTAACTGTCAGGAAATCCCACAAATTATTACATAGTGCTGGTTAGAGTTGTTGTTAGCTCCTGTGGGATAGAATGAAAAGAAAGTAGACTCTGTAACCAATTCCAAAAGGATTTTCACCTTTTTATCAAAATGACCGATCCTCTATTTCTATATGGGTTGGTCTGCTAAAACCTACGTGTATATTGCCGTATATTGCTTGATTAACTTGTAGCTAAAAGGGGACCAGGGTTAGTTTGTTGATGATACATCAGTCAGAACCTGGTGGCCCGCCATAATGCAATGGAGAAAGGATAAAAGAGGGAGGCACAAACTGGACCCCTGCCCTGCCCGACTCGTTTCTATTCTGCCCCTCTCTACTCTGGGCAGGCTGCATGCAGGACAACAGCAGCCTACTTAATTGTCTTACTGCAGGGTGCAGCCTTTCATTACCATTTGCACTGCAGGTGGTCTCTGTCTGCCTAATACAGGTTCAAGGCATAAAAATGGCGCCAAAACTGGGGCCAAATGTCGCTTGATTAGCGTCTCATGCCGCGTCCATCTCCAGCAAACGACCTGCCATCGAAGTTGCACCCCTCTCACCCTGCCCCTATCACTGCTCCGATTCACTACCTCTCCCTGCTATGACACAATAGGACGTCACTTCCGGTGTGAGGGCAGGGTAAGCTCCCACTGGTGGCGGCCGTTGGCCCACTATTTCCGCTGTCCTCTGGAAGTCATATCCGGCAAGAGAAAGGAGACGGTCTGAAGGATCTATGGAGAGGGATGATTGTAGAGTAGAAGTATAATACATGGCTGAAACTGGTTCACTTGACTATTCTGCCATATTTTCTACTATAATATTATAAGCCTTATTAAATGAATAGACTGGCACAGGCGAACCTTACTTTACTAGTGTAAGGGTTTGTGGCCTTACAGACCTGGGGGGTTCGGGTCATACGATTCGAAAAGAAAGAGTAAGACAGTATTACAAGTGTATACCAACGGTTAGTTTTATTTCTTATTGTACACTCACGGCTGCCGGATAATGTCAGAGAGGCAGCTAATATTAAGGAATAATGGTTCACATGGTGTGGAGGTCAGAAGGGCCTCTGACGTAGCGGCTGAGCCCTGGGCTTTATATACGGACCCAGGTGTTCGTCGTCAGATGTCCCCACAGACCCGGATCAGTGCTGCCACCTATCCGGAACCTGAGGAACGTCCGACGACTCGACTCACCCGCCACGTCAGACGGTACCCAACTCCTATGGTTTAATAACGTGTACCTCTACACCACTCCCCCAGACATTTAGGAGGGTGTTATAGTTATAATAATATTACTAGGATAACATTTCTATATGTCTAAACCTTTAGTAATAGAGGTACAACCATAGGTATAACATTAACACCAAATTGAGTATGAAAGAATGTCATATATATATATTCGATAGTGAATGTAGTTACAAATAACAATTAGGATGTCGAAGTATTATACGAATTACTTGAATAAGTGACAGTTGTGTGAAACGGAACTGTTAGTTAAATTACTATACCATATAATATCATATTATATCTACGGTATAATTAATAAGACAAGTAATATGAATCGTATACATGTGATAATGACAGTTATATGTAACGGAACTGTCGATAATAAATAAATCACATAATAACATCCGTATGTGTGTTTGTAGTTATTAACACCACATTTAAATATATAGTCTTGAAGAAGACTGTTATAGTAACTCCACTATATAATGACATGTCGTATATTATTAACATACGAATCCGTTAAGGATTCCGTGAGTAGTACGAATAGGACCATTTATACCATGCACTTGAAAAGAAAAGAAAAAAATCACGGTGTAGTAATGAATATAATAATAATATATTATCACCGTGTACCTAATAACCTTTATAGCACCAGATCAATATACTTATTATACAATTTGTCTCGCAGGACAATAATGTGTGTTTTCTGGTGAAGTTTAACGGATCTTATAATATGAATATCAATAATAATCAGAGATCCGTATCAAGAAATGTCTATGTACCCATATCATAATATGTATCTAGTGGATATGCACATACATATAATATTATAGAAAAATAGAAATATGACATTATATACAATATACAGAAATTATAGATGCTGCTGGAGTCTTCTGCTGTAATCCTCCGGGTACTAGTAGGTAGGTGTGGTCAGCTAACCACGGGATGGACGTGCTAAAGTTTATGGTTTCCATATATAGAGTGAACACGGTAGATGAATTTGGGGCAGCTACCCACAATCCTCTAGTAGTGCTAAAGTTTATAAGTAAATCCGAATGGCGTAGAATGTAGAATAATAGTCCGGATGTGTCAACTATGTAGAAAACGTAATCCTTTTTTAAGTTTAGTTGACATAAGTAGAGAATAGTCCAGTATAGGTTGATCCGGAAGTAATAGTAGTAGTTGGTATAAGTCCATTCGGGAGTATAGATGAGTTGTAGAGGTAAATCGTAAAGTCCATCCTAGTAAGTGGTTAGCATGGGTAACAGCAGGAGTCTGGAACTGGTATCCGGATACATCTCACAGCAGCAAGTCTACTATCGGATTGTTCATGGAAGAAGTTATAAATCAGAATAGACTATTCAGGGTGCAATAAGGGTTATACAGCCTGAATTATACAATAGACTGGTCATAAGAGGAACCTGGAACACATGCCATAGGTGTTCATACACTAGTGAAGAAAACATTCGCAGACCTGCAGGGTTCCGCAAAGACTATATCTGGTTATGGAGAAAAGAAAAAAATTATGGGAGAAATAACCCGTAGCATGCTTAAGTGGATTTCTTAGCATGCTTCTTCTTAAGAAGAGCTAGAGCCGACTCGGGAGTGCCGTCCCACTCGTCCAAGTCGACTCCGAACACCCTCATGAACTTAGTGTTCAGGTTGGTGTTCCGAGTTATCTCCTCTTTTACACGTTTCTCCAGCACGTGTACATCCATAGCTGCTTTTTCTTGGGCAGCTGCGGCAGCCTCCTCCTGGGCTTTCACATCGTCCCGGATGAGGGTCTCGAGGCGCTGCTTTTCAGCATCCGCGACCTCCTTCATACACAACAGGGTGTCGTTTAGGAGACCCTGATGGAACTCGGTCGCTTTTTCGCAAACACACTTCTCCCAGTGGGTGTAGATGGCCTTCTGGACATCTGCCTCTCCCTGGCAAGATTTCTCAAACCAAACTTCCGCATTACCGGTTTTAATGGTAATAGCGTCTTTTGGTTTCGCAGGTGCAGCGACAGCCTTGGGAGGAGTCGAGGCGGCCTGTGGACCACTTCCGGGTTTAGGGCTTCCGGACACACCTGCCGTTGGTACACAGTAGGCAGGTGGTGCGTTTTGTTTCAATCCCATTTGCAGGTACATGTTCAACTGCTCCTGGGTAAAGGTAACTGGTGGGGCGGCTGGAGCGGATGCAGATCCGGCGGCAGCAGATGCGGTGGTCTTCTTTGGCATAAGGCGACCATCCTTTCCTACCACCAAGGTCTGGCTCTCAGGTCCAGGTCCCTGGTTTAAGGACGGAAAGTTTCGAGAACTAACTTTCCCAGGCTTAGATACGGCTCCAGCGTATCCGGCAGGTTCGGGCTTCTTGAACACCGGAGTGCCCTGAGCCTGCTCTGCGGGGTGCCTAGCCAGAGGGGACCTGGAACGGTCCTCTGCTCTGACTTTCGGTTAAGTGGTGCCCTGACCATTACCGTTGCCGCCACGGTTCTGATCTCTCCTGCTCCTTTCACGAGCTCTCTTTGCATCCGGATTCCTCGCATTTCTGCCAGAGAGACTTGTGCATGTCCAGTTTACCCTTTCCAGGAGTCAGGACTATCTTTGCTCGGAGTTTCGAATCCTTGGTCTTCGGAACTTCGCAGAGGACTTGGTCCCCCGGTCGGATCTTAGACCAAGCATCCTCGCTCAGACTGTCGAACTCTCCTGATGAAGCTCCATGATGCGCTTCCGTGCCCCGTCCAAACCTTCTGCGTGGCATTTCTTCTGGTGTCTAGCCAGATCACTACGTCGGTTGTATTGCACCTTCGTAGTACACTTCTTGCCCTTCTTACCATAACTCGGATCACAAATGTAAACCGGGTGATGGTGGAAGTGGGCCTCTACCAGATGCCTTTGAAACCGGGCTGGAGTACTCCAGGTCCGGATCGTGACATCACTCGCATCCTGGCAGATAGAGAAGGGACAGGACTTTTGGTCGTCACCGTACCACTTCTCTAAAGCCCAACGCAGCTTCCTCCTCTGGGTATAAGTGTAATACCCTTCGGTGTGGTTTAGCATAAGCCACATCTTTCGATAGGCTTTGCTCGGATTGGGGTCCTCGTCCGAAAGACGCATCCAATCTTCATCGTCTGACTCATCATTTTTGTTGACTGAGTCCGGGCAGGCATAGAGGGTAGAGCCGTCCTTCTTTACTCCATACGCACAGTCGGAGAAGCACGTCGGAATCCGGGATTTGAATCCGGACTTGGCGTTAGCCCAGCGTTCGGCCTCGGTTTGAGTTGATGGAGTGGCCTTCTCATCATACTCAACCGAGGACTCGTGCACAGACTCCTCGTCAGACGATTCAACCTCCATGGCAGAACTACCAGTGGCTGAAGTGCTGGGTTTCGGCTCGGCTCTAGCAGAATCCGGGAGATTCTTAAGCTTCCGAGCAGCGGACCTTTGGTTCTTGCTGACCTTCCAGTCTTCCTCCGGTTCCTGGGTTCCGGATGCGCTGGAGGTCGAGGCTTCTACCTGTGTGGTAGTACTGCCGGTGGCTGGTGTAGCACTGGCTGAACTCCTGGTGGCAAGTTTCAGGTCGGGGATAGGAGGTGCGGGTACTTCCGCGGCCCTCTTAGCCTCTTCCTGAGCCTCCCGTTCGGCAGTCATTCGGCGGACGAGAACCGTCCGAAGGGCTGCGCTTCGGTCCAAACCGATTAGTGAAGTGTTCTGGACGTGCACTAATTCTTGCTCGGTAATATAAATACCTTCATCCTACTGCTCGAAGTTAGCAGCGGCCTCCCGATACTCCTTAGTGGTCCGGTACTGGGGCCGGGTAGCACAAGGGCGTGGGTAAGTCTGCCCCTCGGAATCCGAGACGCAGCCTACCCAGTTAATATTCGTAGCCTTGACGTTCCACAGGGACTTGTCAGGCTTCGGGTACGTTCCGAGCTCGAAGGCTCGGTTGGCTTCATACACTGTCTCGCGGAAGTCAGCGTCTACCATAAGTCCCCGTTGGAACCACGGCCAGTCTCGAAGCCACTCGGGAGGCGTCCTGGTCAGCTGATCGGGAACCATAACGCCCTCAACAGCTATCCTAACCTTCGGGTCCAACCTGACTGGTGTCCCGTCCGCGTAGGTCACTTGTGCCTGCAGTTCCGGGTGGACATACAGGTAGCGACCATCGTACTCTACTGGGAACGGGTCAGCCACTGCTGGCTTCCACTGGTCCTCCGCGCCGTCGACTTGTGTGGTCTCGGACTCTGTCGCTGCGGGTTCGGCACTCACAGTCGCTCCGGATCCCTCTGGTGGGAGTGGAGATAACATCTTCTCTGGCTCATTTAGTGAAAATGAAGCCAGTTTCTCCTCGAACGAGCGATCCGTGGATTCCTCCACGTCCATCATCTCGCTCTCTTCCTGTGTAACAGGCGACAAAGCTTCCGGAAAAGCTTCTGCGGACGGAGTCAGCTTATCCGGGTCACCGGATAGCTTGGCTGCAGCTACGGATTCCTCAGCCATGACTGGGGAATCGCCCACGGGAGTAAACTACTCCTTTTTCCGGCTTTTACGGCGCCGGGGCCGACACAAGCGGAGTCTGTCTACCAGGAGACAGACTCTGGAGGAGCAGCGAGGAGTTTGCTAGCCGGTAAAATCCAAGAAGGGAGCGAGCTCGACCGTCTTGGACGTTACCGAAAAACAATATGGCGACAGGCCAGCATTTGTGACGTCATTTCCCCGTTGCGCGCGGGGTCACGAGAGGTCAGCCGAGACTGGACACTGTGACGTCATGCGGAAACGCACATGCTACAAGCTGTACATCAACAAACTGATTGTTTTTAGGTAATTATCGCTCACACCGATGACTCGTCTGGGGATTTAAGTGGAGATTATGGAAAGCTTAAGCAAATCCACCGGATTATCCGTCCACTACCCATTGGTACATCATGCGGCAGCGACAAATAAGCCTTTCGGGTCAGTTGTCATCAGTTCCTCTAAATGTAAACATTACACTCGTTGTGTATACAGGTTAGGTCACTGCAGTCCTCTGGGCAATTCGGGGGCTGCGGCGAACGTATCTCCCCTTCTCGGATAGTTCTTTATCGGACCTGACAGTCTGAAGAGCTTTCTCTAGATGCTTCTTAGCCTTAGAAACACCTTTCCTCTTCTTTTTGTCTTCACCTGCCGAGACTTTTTTAACTCCCCCACGCTTAATCGGTGTTGGCGTGGGTGTCACTGATTCGGAACACTTTTTAGGTCTACCACGACCACGCTTCACTGTAGTGTTCTTTACCTGGTCTATTATGCGATTCTGGTTCAGGATCTTTCCGGAACCTTCACCATACATTTCTGTGGAGGTCTCCCTCCCAGACCATTTCCTTAATCTAGCCACGTTAGACTTATAAAGTCGACCAAGGTCAGATTTGATAATTACGGTACAGTCACTGATAACTTGTGTTATAGTAAAGGGACCATCCCAATTAGACGCTAATTTTATGTGTCTAAGTGGTTCATGTAATCTGAGAACTCTGTCTCCGGATTGGAATTTCCGATACTTTAGATCGGTATCGTATCCTACTTTCTGCCATTTGGCACTTTTCTCCAAATCAATTCGGACAGACTCATATGCCTTTTTAAATCTGTCTCTTAAGCATTCCACAAAAACTACATGGCAAGGTAGTTCCGGGTCCATCCCTACAACTCCAAATACTAAGTCAGCAGGCATTATCAGATCCTCTCCGAATACTAAAAGGTTCGGAGTACAATTTGTACTTGAATGTACCGTACTGTTATAAGCATGTGTCACAAAGTGGCATTGCTCATCCCAGTCGTCCATGTGTTCATTGACGAGTGACTTTAGGACTTGGATAAGGGTTCTATTGAACCTTTCTACCAATCCGTCGCTTTGTGGCCTATACGGGTTGGTTCTAGTCTTGCAAATAGCTAAGTATTCGCACATACCCTGCCAGAGATTTGATTCGAATTCTCTGCCTTGGTCACTGTGTAACATCAATGGTACACCGAAACTTAGTACCCAACCTTTTACAAAGGCTTCGGCACAAGTAATTGCTTTGTGGTCCGGTAGTGGAAATACTTTAGTATATTTCGTATAATAATCACAAACTACCATCATACAGGTATTATCATTAGCGGTTGTATTAAATCCACTAATAATATCTACCCCGATTCTTGCGAATCTAACTCCGAAAAGTTCTTGGGATAGAGGAAGTTTGCCCATCCCGGGTCCGGGTTTGTTTATACAACAATCCGGACAGGTGATTACCCATCTTTGCAAGTCCCGTGTCATGCCAGGCCAATAGTATTTCTTGGAAAGTCGTGCTAACGATCGTTTCCTTCCGAAATGACCACTGGTCCGATGTCCATGACAGAAGTACATAATGTCATGCCTCATAGCATGTGGTATCACCACTTGCATGATTCTCTCACCATTATTGCATGGCTTCCAATGGTATAACACGCCTTTCCGGACTTCAAGCTCGGTCCATTGAGCAAGAAACCTTCTCATTTCTCGATTTTCCAGAGAGACCTCTGGTCTAACTGGACGTATACCCTTTGGTACCAATTGCAGTAGCTGCGCAGTTATCGAGTCAGCTTCCTGGAAATGTCGTATGTGATCCATAGACCAATCCAGTATACTGGCAACTAGGGGTACGAATGGTCTTCGAATCCCTGCTAACACTGCCCTATGAGCTCCACAATCAGTGCAATCCGGATTATCACATTTCCGAATTGGTATTCGAGACAAAGCATCAGCATTTAAATGCTTAACTCCGGGTCTATGCTGAATCTGTTGATGTTCAAGCCCATATTCGGATAAATGGGCTAGCCATCGGCCTAACATTCCTTCAGCATCTCGGAAGTTCAGTAGCCACCTTAAAGAGGAGTGATCCGTATGTAAAGTAAAGTTCGTTCCCCATAGAAAATGTTTGAACTTCTTGGTATATACGACTACTGCTAACAACTCTCTTTTGGTTGTGCAGTAATTGCGCTGAGTCTTGCTCAGTGTGTTGCTGGCAAAGGCAATCGGTACTTCTCTCCCATTTTGGACTTGCGAGAGAGCTGCACCAATGCTATCATTACTAGCATCAGTATCCAGTATGAAATGATCCGTTTCATTCGGATATTGCAATACAGGAGTACTCGTGAACAGGTCTTTTAGCTTTTGAAAAGCGGTTTCCTGTTCATGCGTCCAAGGAAATTTTTCCTTGGTACTTCCTGGAGTCCAGTTAGCTATTGCTTGTAATGGATAACTGACTCTAGAATAATTCGGAATAAATTCCCTGTTATAGGAACAGAATCCTAAAAAGGACCTCACTTCTTTGGGTGTTTTAGGTCTATTCCAATTCGTAACTGATTCGATTTTTTCCGGATCAGCCTTTATCCCTTCATCACTAATGATGCGGCCCAAATAATTTATGGACTTTCTAAACATGTGGCATTTCTTAGGTTTCAATTTGAGACCATTAGAAATAATACGTTCTAGTACCATTTTTAGGTTATTAGAACACTCTTCGAATGTTTTTCCGAAGACTATGACATCGTCAAGATATACAAGACATCTTTTCCACAATAAATCACTTAGAATTGTTTCCATCATTGCTTCAAATGTTGCCGGTGCATTGCACAAACCAAACGGCATTACGTTATATTGGAATAGTCCAATATGACTCGAAAATGCAGTTTTCTCCATATCTGAAGGGTTCATTCCCACTTGCCAATAACCTGATTGCAAGTCTAGGGTACAAAACCAACTGTTCCCTCCTAAGGAGTCAATGGTTTCGTCTATTCTCGGTAATGGATACGAATTCTTTTTAGTTATTCCATTCAACTTCCTGTATTCTATGCAAAAGCGGATAGTACCGTCTTTCTTTGTTACCATACACACAGGACTACTCCATGGACTATTGGAAGGGACTATTACATCCTGTTCCACATCTTGTTTATCTCATCTTCAGCTACTCTCTTTTTCGCTAAAGGTAACCGTCTATACGGTATCTTAAAGGGTGCAGCATCTCCAGTATCTATTTTATGTAATACCTTATTTGTCGTACCTAGTTTTTCACCAGGTTTGGCAAAGGCAGTATTATACTGACAGAGCATCTCATAGAACTCTTTCCGGTGTTCCGGATCTTCTAATGAAGTTTCTTCATACAACTTAAGTAAGTCTTCCGAAATTTCACCATCTCCTGTTACCTTTTGTAAGCTTAGCTTACTATCCGTTACAGTTTCCGAAAGGGTCACGTTTCCAAAAACTTGTCCCTTTTTCAAGTAGATAGTACTGTTTCCAGTATTGGAGACAGGTACTACCGACCAGGATGCATTCGCTACTATCGTGTCTACAGAATTTAATCCGATACTTGACAAAGTAACTACATCCGGTTCTATCACTGCAGGTTTATTACGCATTGCAGGATCACTTCTTACAAGCACATCACAGGCTACTCCCGGGGGGATTCGCCCAGTGTGTGCCACACTAGCCATACTGCTCACTTGTCTCAGTACACATCTAACCTTTACGGGATACGGGTATCTCACACTCAACACTCCTGTTTGAGGTTCCAATACAGCACCATACAGGGATGCGAAATCCAACCCAAGTATCCCCTCATCTGCTATATCCGCAACAGTGGCGCTCATGACATAGTCATGTATACCATCCAACTGTAGTTTCACACAAGTTCTACCATACGTTTGCAAGGTACTGCCGTCGGCCGTCTGAGCACTTCCTCCCGATTTGAGAGTATCATGTTCATCCGGTATAAGATCGTAGAACCCCCTGGAGATACAAGAGTGGCTAGCTCCCGTATCCACAAGGAATTCGGCAGATCTTCCGTTAACAGTGAGGCAAACATACCACCGCCTTCGGTTTAGAACAGAGGGCATGTCCGTGACGATCGGAACGTCATTTTTCACACCAGGAGTCGATCCACATCCTTTCAGGAATTCCAGACAAGGATGACCCGGGGGCAGGTGGGCACCACAGACCTTGGCTAATTCATAGCCGCCTGCCTCGTTACTGATATTGGGTTTCCCCTGTGCTCCCATGGCACCTGTTATATCAGCTTCCCTAACCTTCCGGGTGTCTACAACCACCTCGGTGTTAGGCGATCTTGTTACTACATGCGAACTATCATCACGGATGGTGATATCATGGCAAGATTTGTCACTGGGATCCCCTTCTTTGCCCCTCGGGAGATCCCTTTCTAGTTTTCCTCTGTACTTATCCCAGAGACACCCTCCTGTTTACGCGGGACAGGCTTCTCAGCCATACATTCGGGAGCAAAATGCCCTAGTTTCTGGCATCTGAAACATCTCCTTTGAGATTTGTCAACTTTTGGTCTCTTTAGAGCTTCTGTTAATCCGGCTATCAATGTTTCCATCATATTAGTCGGAGCAACAGTGGCTGCTACGGTTGGTTTCGCCGTAGAGGCTACACTGCCCAGTTGAGTTGATCCGGAAGCTGTTTTACCAGCGACAGATCCTCCTCTCCCTCTCGAATGAACCTTCCTATACCGCTTTTGTCCGTAATACTTTCCAGCTATCTGGACTGAACCAATATATTCTCCGTTTTCATCGGAGATATAGTCATACTCCTCATCAGCTTCATTCGATTCAACTGGAGCTAATTGGGAAGTATCATATACCGGAGCAGGTGTACCTCTGTATTGGAATGGAGCTGCTCTTACTGGACTAGGTCCAAGACCTACCAATCGTTTCTTCATGTCATGTCCATCAATTGCTATGAACAGGTCACTGAAGGAAGTGTCATCTTTCCAAGAATCCCAGACCACTTGCTTGTGATCCGGATCCCGCAATCCACTGTAGAATTGTATAAACAATTCTTGTAGATAGCAATCATCGTCATGAGCCCAATTTGGACGTGCTTTTGAAAGCAAATCCTGCAGCTCCAAACCAAAGACTTTGTGTGATTCCTTAGGTTTTTGTGTTCTCTTCTTGAAACTTACCCACGGATCTTCTCTAACGATTGATCCAAATAGGTATGCGGCACATTCTACCAATTGGTCATAGGTACCGTATAATCCGTAAGGTGCTCTCCATTGGTTGAGAGCTACTTTTCCGCCTTTATTTAACCAACAGATCAAATATGGCAGAGCTTCTTCTTTTGTCCAGCCACTACAATTGACTTCGTCGACAAAAGCTTGATACCTGTCCTTCCATGGATCATTAGAATCATATGGAGGGGGTATCCGTGCCTGCCTACGTGCCGGATTATTACATCCGCGTAGTCTATCTGCTTCTCGCATGCTCCAGTTCATGACTTCCATGCCGTCTGCTCCCTTTCGGTAGCAGTCAATGCCAAGGTTTTGGATACATTGGCTCCTATCAAAGATGGTTTGCATCCCTGCAGGCATAGAAGATCTCCTATTTGGCTTCCTGCCATCTCCTCCTGATCCTGATCCTCCGGATCCGGATCCTCCTGGGCCGCCTGGAGGATTTCCTCCTGGTGGACCATTATTATTATAGCTCCCAGACGAACCGCCTGAGCATCCACCACTGTAACCGGCGTTTCCAGAAGACGCATATCTAGGGTAAGAATTATTTTGATTCCATCCCTGGTTATAGCTATTACCATTTTGGTAATTACCATTTCCTGATGGATTATAATTATTTCTATATCCATAGGAAGATGTTCTTGGTTGATACGTACCGCCATTAGCATTGTTTTGTGGCGGGTTTGGTCTTAGGAAACGTCCATCAGTAGGACCATTACCAGAACCCGGAGGTGGATTCGGTAATCTTGGCCCTGCTGGTGTACTGTGGCCGGGTTGGGGGAAATATGAAGGTGGTGTCAACATATGCCTCATTGGTCCGGGTGCTCTTGGTTGTGCCACGGGTGTATTGTTATTAGTCCCAGTAGCACCATCGTGAGTCGCTTTAATTTTGTGACTCAAATCTGGTATGGGTGGTGCCGGACCTATCGTATCCAGCATCGGGGTTGCTGGTTTAGGTGCGGTTCCATTTACTGCGGTATTATCCGGTTTCTTGTAGATTCCGGATACTACATTCTTGTCAGCCCCATCATCAACGAATGGGCTGTATCTAATTGGGGTTGCATCTTTGGATGTCTTTCCCAACATTGTAGATACCACAGCTGGATCAATATTGCCTATAGTTAACTGGGCGGCTTCTACATATTTATCTAGAGTTATTGCAGTAGTCTGCAATTCCTGAAGCTCATTTGTGAGTTTCTGTCTATCCTCCTCCAGTTGTTTGTTGTAAGCTATAATGCCTACCCGGATGGTTTCATTGTCTTCAGCTTGTTTACTACACTGAAGTTTCAATTTATCCAACTTGTCCTGATAATGGCGAATTTCGGATTCGAATTTTGCCTTATCAAGGTTTAATTGGTCGTTCGTATCTATGTATGTTTGGATACGAATGTGCCTATTATCATATTCCTTGTTGAATGATTCTCTCATGGAATGAAGTTTTAATTCTTCATTCTCGAGTTCCTTCATGTACTCACTCCTTCTGGCTTCGAATTCCTTTCGCATGCCGGTTAGGTCTTCTTCCAACTGAAGTTTTTCATGGAATACTTCGTCTTTAGCTTTGACCAAGGTATTTAGGTTCTCGTTCAAAGTTACATAAGTTTCATTCAACAACATGACATCCGGTCGTTTGAATTCCTCACCTTCCCGTACCGCATAGGTTAAGTCGCCATCTATAGCGCTGTAATCTAATATTGGTAATTCGGGCCTGGGTAATCTATAAGGTAGTTCTCCGAATGTTACCCTTTTTGGCATTGGTGCCGGATGTTCTGGGTTAGTACTACCACCAACTTCGAATATCGAATTACTTAACTCGTCAACAAGTGATTGTTGGCCTATTAAGTCACTCTGTCTCTGTATAGACTGTTCGCGTCGTACAGAGTCTGGCAGATTCTCCTCACTATCATTATAGTGGGGTCCGGGATCTCTCCAAGATGCAGATTCCGCATCTTGCGAGTTCGAATGGGTTTGGAGCATTAATGATCCATTTCCATTCTCTTGGGCAATCGATTGCCCTGCTGGGTTAGCTTCCCTGAGGGTGTCTAACCCATGTACTAGCCGTTCGGACGTTATAACGTCCGGGCTATACACCAGAATTAACTGGTCACGGCACCAGTGTAAGGGTTTGTGGCCTTACGGACCTGGGGGGTTCGGGTCTTACGATTCGAAAAGAAAGAGTAAGACAGTATTCCAAGTGTATGCCAACGGTTAGTTTTATTTCTTATTGTACACTCACGGCTGCCGGATGATGTCAGAGAGGCAGCTAATATTAAGGAATAATGGTTCACATGGTGTGGAGGCCAGAAGGGCCTCTGACGTAGCGGCTGAGCCCTGGGCTTTATATACGGACCCAGGTGTTCGTCGTCAGATGTCCCCACAGACCCGGATCAGTGCTGCCACCTATCCGGAACCTGAGGAACGTCCGACGACTCGACTCACCCGCCACGTCAGACGGTACCCAACTCCTATGGTTTAATAACGTGTACCTCTACACTAGTGGAAGCTAATGCAACGATAAAATTGTAATGCACCACCTCCATTTGAGTACACCACCGTTACTCTCAGCATACTGCTGCAGTGAACTGCCACAAATAGGTTAAACATTGGTGTATTGTTATACTGTGACATGTGCAATGGGTTCTTCTATCAGTTGTGGTGTCAACAGGTCATACAGGGGTGCTGCAATCTTTAATTTAGGTGTTTAAAAAGAATTGGAAGAGTTGCAAAGGTGTCATTATAGCTACAATAGAATGGGGACTTTATATAGGAAGCAAATGGAAAATGTTGCTGGGAAGTTCTTTCTTGCTTTTTACTTCATGGTGTAGGCCTACGCATTTCTGTATTCAGATTCTAGTCAGAAAAGTCCAAAATTCAATTCAATTGGCACGAATAGTTGATTTCATCTTAGTGATATTAGTCACTTTTAATATGTTACTGGCCGTGAAATTTATACAGGCGTATGCCTAGATCTCACTCATAGCGTATGAGATACGGAGCTGTAGTGGGGCCTTCGTATCTAACTTGAGAAAGAACACTAAACCACATGGTCAGGGAGAAATGGCAGTTCCTGGTTGGAGATGTCCGACAGTTTTGTCCCCTTTCCTCTCAGTCCGACCACTTCTTAACGCTGATTGGTCGACGCCGGAAGCTGAGATGCTGCCATCGCTGCACGCCCCCTGGTGTGAGACATGTGATCTAAGGAGGATTCCCGGTTTAACTGCTCCCAGCGCTAAACCATGGAGATCATCACAGACTAGGCAGTGTAAGGCTGAGGATGGGCTGTATCCACCTGAGGGTTTCCCACGGCCAATGTATCTAAACAGACAGAATGCTGCTACTAACTTGTATGTAGCTGTCACAGTGGAATATGTTATACTTGTGTTTTGGATAGTTTTCGTCACTCTGCTCGTTTTTATTACCTTTCTTGTTCATTTTGTGAGAGGAGAGGCCCTTTTTTCAACGCATGTGATGGGGAGTAGGGTGACTGTGTTGCTTTAAATGCATTTCCAAGCACACTCTATAAATTCATATATAAATTGGAGTAGTCAAAGTATAGCTATACCTGTACTTGTAGAAGCCTTATTGATGACCGATAACCTAAAATATCGCTGGAGAACAGGGCGTGGAAGACATAGATATGACTCACCATATATAGAATGGTTTTAAAGTAGCCCATTTGATTAGGTAGCCAGTTTCATTATCAGTAGAGATTTTTAAACAATAAATTGAGACAGTTACCTTTGAGTTGGCAATCTTTGGTGGGAAGGAAACCCATTGTAAACTCTTTTGGGCTCCTATGATTATGTTAATGGTAATACTGAAGTTAAGAAGTCTGAATTTTAGGATTAACCCAGTAATGCGCAAAATGGGCACACTTTAGTACTGATGATTTATGGAAGTATTTGCAGAGAATCATAAAGCTGACACCCTCACAGGCACCATACTGATTCCACTTGTGACATACAGCTGTATTTGAGTGGCCAGATTTTCTGAAGGGGTTTCTCTGCTCCCTGAGGTACATTAACACTTAAGTAGACTCTTAGAAGCCAAGGCACGGTTATACCTATGGAGGTGCTCGGAGAGCTTCTGCTTGGGCAGGGCAGACCTTCATAACCTTAAAAGGAGAGGGTGTCTTCATGATGAGAAGCTCATTTATAACCCAGGAGCTCCTCCTCCGGGAAGCGACCACCCTTCCATCATCACCTGGTCTACCACACGAGGACCCAAGTGCCAACTATAGCATAGCCCACATTGCAGTGACGGATTTCGACGGGGGTTGGGTGGGTGCAAATTTGGGCAAAAATAGAGGCTAAATACAAGGGGCACCCTCTCCTTTTCTCGATTCACCATTGTATACAAACTATCATCATTACAAAATTGTTATTTGTACATTCCATTTTCCTTGGTTTGAATTAATATAGTGAGCAGAAATAGACTAAACCCGTTGGTACCCGATTCAGCTCTCCTACAAAGCTTTGCAGTAAGTGGATAAACTTTAGGAAAATGGAAGCTTTCTTGGCTTAAAAGATATGGACATGATTGATGGGAATCACTAAACAGTTTTCCTATGAAAAAGTAGAAACACAGAAATTTTATGATGGCTCTTGCTCCCTTCCCTGAATTGAAATTATAACAACGAAGCCATAAAGTAATCAAAACTTTGTATCCAGGAAAGACTTGGAACATTAACCAGACCAAAACGCCTGGTGTAACAATATCCAAAAAACGTTTGGCGTGGGCCCTGGCATAAAATATGTTACATTGTGAAGTAATCTTCAATCACCTTCGCCCCTATTGTCCTTGCACAATCCCCGATCCTTTCAACTTAATGAAAGCATACATCTACAATGCAGTTCATTCACCTTCTATTTTTTAGTGCTCATACGTTGCCTCTGCTTCATATAATATACTATACATATAGTAGTGTTCTTCCCCACCTCCATTTTCTCGGACCAACCTTCCCGGTCTTTCCCTATTCCTATTTCTGTCCTTTAGTTGTTATGGATTGACCACCTGTTCTATGCTCCTTTCATTGCTACTTTGCCCTAAATCCTTTTCATGCCATATGGTAATCCATAACACTCTAATGATCATCACTTTACTTGTTGTTGTTTTTTGCAGCAGAAACATACCCTTATTTGATTGCTGCATTCTTTCTGCCAAGGTCGGTGAATAAGAATTAGCACCAGTATAGCATAGTAATATTGTTCATATTGACTATAGACTGAATAAAACCATGGATGAAGTTCTCCATTTCTTTACTGAGGTATACCTATATTATAATAAGATTATTTTCAGTAATACAAATCTTAGACTTAACTCCCCCTCTAATGATTACCCGTCAATTGCTCTATCCTTTAACCCTTCCATCTTGTTTTCTCTATGTGCCCATCCGTCAGCCGTGCACAATTCCCCATCTATTCCCCATCTTTTCCCCATCCATTTACTGTGCTGAGTACAGATGCTACTGGTGCGCATATATCAGGCGTTTTCTGACATCACTTGGTAGTACCACCACTACCCTGGTGTAGCTAAATTGTATAAAATTAAGCATTGGAACAGTGACTCAGAAGCTTGGGTGAACACCTATAACTGTCCTCCACAGCTCCAAAAAAAACATTTATAGATTTCCAATGATTCAATATATAATGGGTGCAGCTTTTACTCTATTCAAAAGTGCCCATCCTTGTAGTCCCATAATGCAGTTCGGCCATGGCGTTTTGTCACAATGCGTCCAATAGTATTACATACTGTGTTGCTGAAAATCCTTGAACAAAGATTCCCTGGCACGGTGGAAACCCGCCATAAGGCACACCAATAGGAAGATGCAGGTGTGTCAATCTGTGGGACAGCATTCATCAAATAGGTCTATTCACTTAATATAGCGGCTGCAATACATGGACTGTTCAGAAAGGCACTGGCACTGTTGAACTGCCACTTAATTCAATTTCTTTTCATAAAAAAACACATGTTTGAAAGGCCTAAACCCCTGACTGTCAGGATACACAATATGAGCTTTGGGCTCGGGGTAGAACTGATTATACTCACCCATCAGAGTACGGAAATAACTGTTTTCACTACTATTGACGATACAATACAATGTTTTATATAAATTCATTTTTACTATCTATTTATACTGGCAAAATGAAAGTATTTCAATTTTCAAGAGAATGATTGTAGATCTAAATGGTTATAATGCAGGATACTGTATCACAGACCCTTTTTGTTAACCTGATCAGTTCATGGTGGTGGGTGTTGGTTTGGATATAGGCACACATCTCACTCATTGGGTAGGCACGGCACATGCGCACTGATTTAACAGACGCTACCGTAATGGCGTCTCATAATGACTTCCAGATTCAATAAACTGACCAAAATTACACAAACTTCTTAAGAAGCGGAATCAAAGTGACTTTTTTTCTAATAAAAAGTGGCATTTCTTTCTCAAGACAGTGTGGGGCTTTCAGTGATTGGAATGGTAAAGTACATTGCACTGGTTTTGTAATCAATCTAGAGGGGATTGGAGGAGTGTTTTCTTTTCAATGATTACACCAACATGACACAACACCCCAGTGGGTGTACAAACCAACTAAGTCATTTACATACTTACATATATATATATATATATATATGCCTTGCATGGTGCATATGACTATACAGTGAATTCACAACACATTGGGATGTATTTCTCCAAATCCCCATGGCTTTTAATACTTCAAAGAAAATGAGTCTGTTTTAGGCTGAAACACTCTTCTAGCAAGAACCCCTTGTCCAATACTATTTGAAAAGTTGCCTTATTTAAGTACATTTTCTTTTAAAATGACATGGCAACGTATTATCAAGCTAGCAATTCCAGAGATTGGTCACTGATTTTCTTCATAATCTTTCCTTCCTCTCAACCCATGTATCACACGTTATTTTCCTATTTGAGCATCCACTCCAACTGAAAGATGAGTCCCCTCCGTTATTGATGGATTGCCACTTTGTCTGATTTAACAACCAATAAGTGACAATGCAGACACAATGATAGACATGTCTTTGGTTTTGAATGACATGTTCCGCATAAGTACCTGAGACATTGGACATAAGTCATCTTAACAGAGATGAACTCACAGCTTTATAATTGGTTCATGCTTGCCTGTCAGAACCAGTAAGTGGCACATGAGTACTTTAACAGTAGAAGGGGGTGGGAGTTGGGACTGCAACAGCATGCAAGGATCGTTTACCATGTGCACTCTCAGCCCCAACTGTAAATGGGATATAAAGATTACTGTAGTGGGTACAGGGCAACCCAATGTTGGGTCATTGGATTTGTGCTGACAGCAACTACCACTGTTTTCCAAAAATAGAAGCAATCTACTGTAAAAAAAGCTTGCCCCAGTGTGACAGTGTACTGCACCAAATACGGTTGGGGTGACGTTCAGTTATGATTGATTCTGAAATTCAGGGTTTCACCCACTGTCAGGTCATTTCTCTTTTAGTTTATCCGCTCATTTCAATAAGCCTCTGCAGTTTAAGAAGCTCTTAACAAACTGCAAGGGTATTTTTACGACCTTTCCTCAATCAAAACTCCACTCTTGCTTTAGCATTGCACTGTAGCTGTGTAATATTGGCACTTTGGGCTAAAAATTTACCAATATCTTTCTGATTTTCATACAAGAGTCCTACATTGCAATACACTTTAGCAAATCCTAGCAACTTTCGACTTAAGAGAGGGGAAATAACTAAGATTCTAAATCGTACTTTGGCTAATACAGCAACAGATTAGCGCCTGGAGCTCATTTAGCCGAATGTATTGCAATCTTCAGTTCAGCCCCAACAATTACAAATCCAAAATTCTTAGAAAATGACACAAGTTGTCACATGGTATTCAACCGTAAACAAACTACAAAATATTTCCAAGTAAGAAGCAACTAAAAATCACAAGAGGTTTAGAACATAAAACTTTCTCTGCACTGTACATACTAAGGGTGAGACTTTTGTTTGGAAAAATGTCTTAGAGGAAAGTCATTTTCGAAAACCTTAAAATGGGCTATTTGCTCTTCTTTCTCTTTTCAATGCAGATCCTTTAATTTATCTCTGCTGACAGGTCCTTCTTTTAGATATGATGTTAAACAGGAATATCTAAAGTATTACTCCAGTTTCTTTAAAAATATACTTTAGAATAACCCGATGTAATGAAAAATGAAAATGATATAAGATAATCATCACACTTATCATTTTAAACTAATCTGATGACAGTAAAATCATAAGATACACACACAGCAGCGGTGATGAAGACTCATCCAGATGGGCATATACTATCTTGCAACTCGATTTAAGTCAGATGCTCTTAAAGTCTGTACGACCCCTCCCCAAGGGCCACATCCATATAAGTAGACCCTTCTAAGTTACCTCGGCAGGGGTGATATACTACTCCCTGGTGTAGCACCTCTACACCTCCATCACCTACAGCGTGCCCTGAGGGATTCTCAGTGTCAACACAGGTATAGGCTACAGACTTTGGGCTATCCAGGAGATTAGAGTGATACTCTATGAGGATGGTTTATTCTACTCCTTAGCCCCATCTGTTATCTTATGCAAAAAAGTTAACGTTTTCTCTTTTTTGAGTTGAAATGAATATCGAATATGTTAAAATGACTTTTGCAAAAGCCTATCACTACATTAATTTTCTGTCAGGGAATATGGTTTGAAAATAAGTAAAATCATGGGCTTTGCTGATTTCAATTCTCATCGCAACCCTTTAGGGTATGTCGTAACCGCCAAGTTGAAACAGCTCCAGTGACTCATAAGCTCATTGCCTTCTAACTACAGGCATAAAAGGAGTCCCCTTTCCTCGTTATACGAATAGGGACATTATTCTTCTGATTTCCTTCATATCTTGGAGTATTATCATAATGGCTTTCTCAACTAAGATTTCATACTGTAATTCATCATTCCAGGATTCAGACTACAAAGCAGCTAGTTAGTGGCAATAACACAAACATGCGACCCTCACTTGAGTTAGTATGAATTTGAATTACACTATCCATATTATGCATAAACAGTGTGACCAGGCAAGCATAAGCACCCCTCTGCAGGGAAATTCATTATCAAAGTTCATCTCAAGATCTTTAAAGTGAGACATCACTGGGTTAAATATTCCTAGTAATTATGTCAGAACCTCTCCTTGAACATAGGTTGTTATTCATATCTGAAATTGATGATTAAGCTCTAAATAGATTATAAACCGTAATGATGTATAAAAACACATTAAATCAGCCTTTTTCATAAAAAAAATACATACTTTTTATCATAAATTTTGATCTAGAAGGAATTTTCCATTTCTGTTTTCAGTTTTGGTTATTGAGTGAGTATCCCCAAAAATTAGCATAAAAATCTGCAAATTTCGATAATTGGAATGGTTGCCATGGCAACCAGGAACACGCATATAGGTTGATTTCTCATGAAAGATGTTCATTTTACCATCCAAAAATGGGCCATTTCTACCGAAAATGGTGCATTTTAAATGAAACCATTGAATTCTGCATCGAAAATTAGCTTGATGTATTTTTATAATTTTGCCCTCTAATGCCCCCTGGTAGCCAAATGGGGAACTAAAAATCCCCCGCGGAGGGGTGTTCTCCCTTGATGGGTCACTATTATTACTATTCACAAAGTAGGCTTTAGAGGGAACCTAACGACCACATGAGATAATTTGTGTATTAGTTCTAAAAAGAAAACTATGGATATCGCTCCCGAATCCACTGCGAATTTAAAAGCCGTCAGGTCCAGAACAGGCTATGGCTGGAAGACAAAACTCTCCTTAGTGGAGACTTATCAAACACGTCAGGCCCCTACCTGTCTTCCCGCCAATGGCCATACCGCCCAAGTAGGGCATTTTATGGGGTTCTAGTGGACCATATATCTATCCCTACTGAGGCACAATGACCATGCCCATCAAATAGGGTACTTTGTCAAGAGGACCGATTTTGCCCATGAGGGGTGGAGGGGTGATTTTAAGTCAACTTGGGGACCAGAGCATCCTAGGCGTGGGTATTTATGTTGATGAAAGTATCTGCATTAGGTTTCTGCTTGGTAGGATTTGTGCAAATATCTGTGCGACAAAATGTATCATAGTGACTTAGTCACACTGTTTCCACCCTTCAAGGGGAGAAGGATGACATCTAAAGATTTTGTTTGAACATGATGCTTAAATGACTTCTTGAAATATGTCATAGCATGGAGTAGTATGTTTAGCCACCCATAATGATATCTACTTTGTCATTTATCATCAAATGGTTGTAGGATGAATATCGATTAATGGCTTGTGAAAGCAATCATAGATCACTATCATTCTTCTTGTTAATTCTCATTAAATTTATTGGTTTCGATAGCTTCAGATTTATATAAGGGGGCTTTTATCTTTCTAAATACCCTCCTGTGATAGTATCATATACACTTTAATAATGCCATAAATCGTAACATATGATTGTATTAATGCATATAATATGAGGCATTAATACATAATAACTCCATTTGAGCGTTCACGGTCCACTGATGTGAATATATAAAATGGTTAAGTCTAGGCCTTAGGCCTACGTGTGATTGAATCCTATATTCTTTGTTCAATGCTCTTGTAGGGTTAATACTTTTACTGCTGCTATGTGGCACTGAGGGGGTTAATGACCACTGGTGCATGCAGGCTTGAAGAAATACCTTAATCCCCTATTGTAGCTAATGACCTGTGACCACCCCAGAATGGAGAGTATTCTCTGTCTCTAAGGTGTAAATGCTAGCTGCACCAACTACATGGCTTATGGCCTATCTTCAACTATATTATACGGCTGTTATATACCAAAACATATACACAAATACCAATGTGTACAGAGACAGAGTATGGGCCAAATTTCCCTCTTTATTCCTATGTCTGTCAGAATCCCTCTTTGTTTCAATGTGATTTTGTGCTGCGGTCTATGTATATATAAGTATGTGATTGACGTCTAGTCAATCACATAATAATATAAAGGACCAAAGCAACCGACCTCATGGTTCACTGAACATGGACAATAGTATATTTAATGTTTAAGGTCCAAAAGGTCTGACCTCATGGTTCACTGACCTTGGACAATGGTGTATATACTTATTTAAGGACAAGCCAGACTGCCATCACAGGCCACTGAACACCATACACTAACAATAGGCTATAGAGGTGATGGTGTTGTATAACAGTTGCAATATTGTATATACATTAGTTTTACCAGGTTGATACACCAGGTGGCGCTCCAGTGGCCCCGCTGCTTACATGGGCATGTCCAGCATCTACTCCCAGACCTCCATAGGTTTACCCGTAGTGCACAGACACCCCTCACCAAAATGCCCATTTGCAATGTAAAATAGAGCTCCAGGTCTTAGAAATTAAAGCAGCACACAGAAAAATAGTGTGGTAATAATCACTATCAATGTTTAATGAAAATTATGAGCCAAACATAAGGCAGATTATTAGAAACATGTTGACCTATTAAAGGTACTGGAGTCCAAACCAGCCATGCCCCTGTCGGAGTAGCAAAGTGGCATGGTCTCCACTAGCGCCATCTGCTGTATCATAGCTGATGAAAGGGTCGTATAACAGTATGTCTTATAGAACTTATTTACTTACAAAAATTAGAAAAAAAATTTTACATGTGATTCTATGAGACGTATTATTTTGAACATGGATCTACCTGCATTGGAGTATGCCAGTCAGATATATGGCTGCACAAGCAAAATTGGAATGGACAGACTTGAAACTACTCTATGTAGGCTGCTAAAGATATGTTACCCGCAGTTTAGATACATAGATATAGATTTTATTAGAGAACATAGTGGTATACAGACGTTAGAGAAAAGACGACAAATTGTTGCATGCTGTGATGCTTATAAGTATGCCCTAGATGATTCTTATTTAGACAACCGGGATACATTTACACACCGACATGATGCAAAGTTGGTCAAGGTTACCTGGCAAAAGTTGGTAAAGGCTAGGCAAAGTTACGCACACAGATTATCTCACCTGTGGAATAACCTCCCTGTCTTCCTGAGATCGGCTGGATCCCTAATGGTGTTTAAGAAACGACTGAATGATTACCTATAGAGTTAAATATGTCCATGATTGTTTGGTTCATTGCCCTTTCTCCCCCCATTTCCCCTTCCCCATATGTTCCCTTTGTGGGACCCTTCCAGGCATAGCTTAATATATTTTTTCTAGCCATGATAATCAATTAGCCATTGGTATAATTTGTTGAAATTTATATTCTATTTATAGAAGCGGTAAATTAATCATTTGCTGTTCCTATATCTTTATATAATTGCTTATGTCATCTATCAATGTATATGTTGCACTGTAGCAGGACAACTCGGACCAATATGGCCCCCCCTGCTGCAGTATAAATAAAGACATTTGAATTGAATTGAATTGGTGTGTTGTTTCCTCTTGTCGTCGTACTTCAGCTCTGTGTGCCGCTAGGTGCACATTATATTTGAGGGTAAGAAGATATAGAACAGTAGTAGACATACCAAAGTTTCACTCCATGTGCGCCTTACATGATGGCAGACGTTGCACATATAAATTGGGGTGGGGGGTGTGCATTATACATGGGGTTTGATCGTAGCAGATTGAAGAAAAGTGGGAGGAGCATACACTTATGATAACCATGGCAGCATGGCAGCAAAAAGCACAGTATATATTCATTCAATATCAATATCAATATAATTCATAATAATCCTCTCTAGCTGAAAGAGATCTTTGATACAAAAAATGATAAAAGCCAGGGCTTATTGTGTAGGCTACATATATGTACCTATGCATTGTTAAAGGTTTGTTATTCCCCCCACCTTAGGCATCAGACAGAACACTTTAAAACACAATAATTATTAGGTGAGATGGAACATACTGTCACAGGTAGGAGCAACTATTTAAACCTTGGCAGTAGGCCTCGGGGTCAGGAGTAGTGGACTGACAGAAACTCCCCAGGGAAAATCACAGTCATAACAGGAAAAGTGGTATGTATCAGGTCTGTGCCCACTGGCAAACCATGCTGAGTTCGTCTAATTCTACCCACCTTGACCTTTTCTTTGAATTCAAATGGTTGCAATGGGACTAAGAAAAGCTGTTAAGTAGGGAATTAAAGGGGAAATGAGGTCCCAAGTGAATACCATCGTGAGTGTATACAGTACAAAGGATTCTGTGTAAAACAGCTGTGCCCTTTGTAGGTGTTACGTTAAGGTTTTACTTCAGTTCTGTTCCAGATGTCATGGGCAATTTATGTGTACTTTTATAGAAAAACATTGATGCATGTCACAAGGAACCCCATTTGTCTATAAGTGGTCGGCTCGGATTAAATGTCAAAGTTCCTTTTGCTTTTCAGATTCAAATTAAAGGGTAACGGGAGCTCTGCCTCCACCAGAGCAAATTGCCTCCAAATCATCTGGGGACAATATTTATTTTGAAAGGTATGAGCATATAAAGTTCGAATTTTCTTTTGAAAGCACTCTTTGTAGCACTTCTAGGGTTGGAGACGTAATATTAGCACTGTTTTATTCAAAATTCGGTTAGATATCTTCTTAGAGGTGGTGGAAATGAATTCCTTGACCCTAAAGAACATACATTTTCGCTGTTTATTTATGTTGAATAGAACCATAGATACAGGCTTTTCTAGTATTCATTGGTATTTTGGCGGCCATCTTGAATATATCTCAAATTGCCCAAGGGTGAGAGTTCCACATTCACCTGGATATCATCATCTAGACCCCATAGATGAATAATCAGTAGAGAAAAAAACTTTATCAGAGAAATTGAGGTTACCCCCCCACGGCACCCCAACTATAGTTTTTGTTTTCCAGAAGGAGAATGCACACATATATACAAGAAGCCCCGACTGAAATGGTTATAGTCTAGTTAAACCAGCAATGTGTTTTCCATGATCCCATATATTTCACCACTCTACACCTGTACCTCAGCATTGCTGTACAGCTGTCCTATCACACAATTCAAAAAATTCTTCCCACTAACCTTTATAGGCAGTGCTAACCGTTTGGTCCAATCGAGTATATGGGGCTATGGCCACTCAAAAAGATATTAACATAAAGGCACTGTGTGACAACCAATTTGCAATAACCTTTTATGTGCTCTTGGGGTGAATCATCCTTTCGAGACTTTAGTACTATGTCCTTCAGAGCAATTGCCTGCTATTGCCATTACTAATTTCTTGAAAGGCGGCGGGCTCTTTCTGACAGCAATTTGACCAGGTGACGCCTGCCTCATGAAAATAGAGGTTCCCAGCAATTAAATCATGAGAAATGAGGTTCATCCTGACACCTGTGGTTGAGGGACCTCATACCCTGGTGGAATGAACTGGAATAAGTTTCTTTATAAATGTAGTGGTTCGTCTCGTTAAGTTAGATTAAATCATAACGAAGAGAGAGAAAAGTTTCCGGGTAGGCAACCGAGCTTTTATTCCATAGCTTATGTTACATACGATCACAGCCTCAGAGGACTACATGCTACTAGGGCATTCGGTTACCCTTTCGGGTAACGACCTGGTTGAGCAGTGGGTAAACCACTACTGAAGAACATGGGTTAGGACCAGCCTTATATAGGGGAAAAGCCCGCGAAACTCAGACCGGCCACGTGACGTGTGGCGGACGAGTGGTAGGCCCCCTGGTGTAATGGATACGAACCCAGAGGCAGGTGCTGCCACCTGCCATCCGGATTCCCCCACTACACCCGAAGGACCTAGGTCTGAGTCTCACGGGTACATGAACGTAAAGTTCAAGTACCATACCCCTATATAAATACACATGGGATAAATATGATTTGAAATATAGTATTGTAATATGAGAAAATAAGTGTAGTCATAAAAGTATCTCTATTTAATATAAAAGTCACGGTTTTCATATTGCTGTAATAGCCAAGGTTGAAGATGAGACATGAAAGATGTTGGTCCAATGTGGACAGTCCGATTCCCAGACCTACAACATTAATACATCTCTCTTTGCCTTTTTGGTAATAGTCTCAAATCTACCATGGAGCAGTAAAGAACAGGGGGAATGGAGTGTAGCTAGTGTCTTTGTAGTGTTCAGCTTGGCTGGTGAATGGTTTAGCATTCGCTGTCTTGGCTATCCAAGTGGGGGACCCTGCTCTGCTGGTTTGTCAATAGACATCCCTTCATAGAGTCAACCAGAGTCAGCAATCAATACAGAGGTCAGGGAGGTGGTGCTCTGTCCTGTCTCTCTTACAATGCCACTCCTTTATACCAGCCTGTGTCTTAAGGATAAAGGCTTTATAATACACCAGTTATAGGCAGCAGGATACTATCAAAGTACATAGAGTCATGCCCCTTTGATCTCCTTACCAAAAGAACTTAACAAAATTGTACTTCTTTAAAATGGCTTTATTACGTCAATCGTGCGTTTTCACTGCCAAAACCTTTCACATCAAAGATGAATATTTTGAAGTAACAAAGGCATCAGACAACCTATGATGTTGGACATTTCATCATAAATAATACAATAGTGATCTGATAATAGTGGAATTTATTAGTCATGTCTTTCAGCTAAACGTGCTTAGTGACAATGTTCGTGTGTATGCTGCTGTATGTTATCATCAGAACACACAGACTAAAGGATACTAATTGATATGCTATTATAAAGATGGATTAAGAAGGGGGACAGATAGGTTTTCCTTATAAGATTTCTCACACAAAAGCGTTTCATGCACCCTAAAAAGGGCGATTCAGGCTCTTTTGGTTTGACATTGCCTTAGATTCATGCATGATTTACTGACAGGCAAACCAGACCGATGATTCTAACACCCAGGAGACCGACCCTCAGATATACTTAGGGCCTCATGTCGATTTTTCTCCATCTTTTCATATCTTACATGAAGAGAATCTCCTTGATGTTGCCCTTTTTATGCGATTTAGACCGATAGATGTATTTAAGCACTGGTTGTTCAGGGGACTCCATAAGGGGCAGGGTTCTACCCAGTGGGCTTAAAGCGAGTCGATGACTGTATAAGGGGATCATAGATGTGCTCACTGACACACAAAGTGAGTTGCTCTCAGATCATCACTGCTGAATCAGAGCACATACTGGGCTCTGGAGAGGCAATGTCCTCAAAGAAATACCAAACCCTTATGCCATATTGGGCTATGTACAAGTGCTGGGACGCTCATTGATTTTGACTAGGCTGTACATCCTGCATTCATAATAGACTAATCCTAAGATTCAAATCAAAGTGTATAGAGCCCAGCACCTTTTCAAGACTAGTGCTTATTAGAGGACCCAGCACCTTGACAGGCCAATAAGTGTCTTGAGAGTTCAGTGCACATGGTCAGCTGCATTTCTTTATCACCTAATTGAATATTGTTATCCAGTTTAGGGCGGAGTAATGCACATAATTGAGTAATACATAGATACAATCAGCCTTCAAAGTAATGCCAGTCTATGATTACAGTACCGGCTTTCACAAAAAAAGGTCATTCTTCCTGATATTATAATTATGCCAGTACATCATGCTTTGCAAGCCGATCACTGACTGATAGCATGAATGTGTATAAACATTCCTGTTGATAAGAGCTTTACACTAAATTTTTGCCTAAGTTTAAATATAAACCCATTTCTTCCCAATTAGGATAAACAGAGTAATTCATTGTAAAGACTATGACAGTGACACATGATCAACTACTGTTCATAAGACTAAAGCTAATACCCCAAGAGCAGGGTTATCATTTTCCAGTATATAATCCATCTTCTTCAAATCTACTACACCATTTTGTCATTGTGATTTCCACCTGCCAGGAAGGAGCTGCATTCTTACAGATAACGAGGCATTATGGGAGGGTGGTTTTGCAGGTAATGATGATAATGAGAGTATTTTAGAGCGTTTTGAAGAGGTCATTTTCCTATCAGAGTTATTTAATTGGTGCGCGTACATTTAAGTATTCCCACAAGTTAGGACATCATCATAGAATGGCCAATACATGCACTGCCAAATCATCCTAAAGCCTAGATAATAGTAAAATAGGGTGATGAAAAAAGAAAACAACTCAGTACTCGATTAGAATAGAGGAGACTCTTCTCATAATATGCTAAGCTATTTCTAAAAGTCGTATTAGCATTTCTTTTGTTGCTTGCACAGGATAAACACTATGCACAATAAAATGGTGCCCAAACTCTACCTTATAGTCAAATTGAAATGTATGTCATATTCTAGGTTGAGTGTAGATAATATTGGCTGATATTATCCCCATTCAGTCAAACTTGCTGAACTTCTAAAATAATCTGTTCCTTTAAATTATTCAAGCTAAAAGTAAACTTGTATTTAGGAACCTTGCATTATTGATCCGAAAATGGAAAGTAGCCAGCAATGAAGCAACACGCGTCAAATTTGTTTTAGTTACATTTCAATTTCCTCACAGATATGATTAGGTTCACTGACATTTGAGAATATCGACTTTATGATCGCTCCGCCTTGCAGAGATATTTGAATCATCCCATGGCGTATTAGTATTCTTTTTTTGAGTATAGGTAATGGCGAAAGATTTCACCAGCCCGTTTATTTCTATATTAACCTGGTTACAGGGAAAAAGCTTATACAGCTTGAAAGTAACCTTGCAACCAGTAAAATCCACAGTAATCAAGGTGAGATATATTACAATATGAGAAACGAAAAAATAAAGTTACACACACTTTGGTTATAATTCAAGAGACCTGATTAGTCCTATTAATACATGGTAGGTTAATAATGATAATAATAAATTCATAATTTAAACGTTAACAACCTCATTCTCTCACAAGGTACAGATAAATTGTATATGGAAACATTTAACCAGGGGCTGGAGGGTGTTTCACCACATAACATACGGCCCCCATATGTCATATACGGCCCCATATGTCACATACGGCCCTTTATCGAAAATTCCACATAGAGGCCACATATATCCTTCTGAATGTGGAGGGGTAAGGGGGTACCCTGTATGTTGTATATGGGGGAAAATCAGCTATGTGGAGATATTTTATGCCCACATGTCAGAAATACAAGGTATATTGGGAATGAAAGAGGGGGGGTTGGGTTGATTTACATGGTGTCAAGAAGACCCCCCCCCCCCATGAACTTCTCATTCATGAGCCTCTCCCCCTTTCTGCCTATAGGAGAGTGTACACTTAGCTGAATGTTACCATGATACCCCATGTAAAGAGTGTGCCCTAAAGTCTATTAGAATCGCAGGCCCTATATCTGGAATAACTTCAACTCATCCACATTCTCTCTAAAAGGGATCCTCACACATACTGCCGAAGGCAAACCCCCAATAACAGTAATGTCCAAATAGAATAGAGGTGTTCACAAATGTCCCTAGCATACTGCACATGACTGCACATTGGAATCACTGTTTCTTTTCCATCTATTGACCCCCCCCCCCCTCCAAAAAATATAGTGGCAGGATTTCGGATTTGTAGCAGCAAATCCAGGAGGCATATGCCTATGACCCCTTCTAACCCTCAAAGAATTTACTCAGTTTTATGCAACTCACATGAACCCTGGGGCCCTGTCACTGTTGATTTACCCCCCCCCCCTCCATTGCAATACCCTGCACCAGACCCCTCCCCCCCCTTCTCTACTCCCTGTATACTTTTTAGTTACATATGGCACTTTGATTAGATAAATTCCGCATCTATCATGTGACCCCCACATGTGTGACATCATTATGGGAGTGTCCAGGGGATTCCCTGGAAAGTAGACTGGTCCTTCCACATTTTTACAATTGAGACAGAGAAATAATCCGTATGTGGGATTAAAAATATGGAAATTTCATTTAACATATGAACAGGACACGGCCACCTATTTGAAACACTTTTTTGAATAAAAAATATTTTTTCCACATAAGGGCCGCATCTTAGGGCCGTATGTGGGTATATAATAAGCTATGTGGTGAAACATCCTCCTGGTACCCCTATCGTATATACAATGACCTGTTTCATAATAATCTAGACACTTCATCCTTATTATAAATAACCTACAAATAAAAAGCAGACAGGATACATAGTTATACAAGATTAAACAAAGAGGCTAACTTTTTGGTGATATTTAAAATCATAATAATGTAGTAATATTTCGCTGGGCTGATGGAAGGGCGTTCCAAGCCATAGCCCCTCTATATATATATATAGCACTTTTATGGCTTGTCTCATATTTTGCTTTAATTGTTAAGAAGACAACAGCATCATGGCCTATTGTATGTTTTGGACGACTATTAACCAGCTCATCATTTGATTGCTATTTGTACATAAAATTAACCAAGTGCATCTCTCTGCGGCGCCCTCTCTTCAGTGGAGATCATTGCGTCCTGGTGTGTAAGATATGTTGAATATCTGCTATGTACACCCAAGGCAGTTGTTAAAGCTTTGTTCTGTATTATTTAGATTTTTTTCAAGAATATGCTTACCCGCTACATCATAAAGAATGTCTCCATAGTTGGCATAGGGAAGCACCATGGATTTGTAAACCTTCAGCATTGATGCATTATCCAAATAAGGTCTAAGCTTGGACATCATGTACACTTTATTAAGCATTTTACGAGGCATTTCCTCAGCATGTTTATTAAAGTTTAAAACTGAATCAAGATAGACTCCTAAATACCTAACGCTGTGGACTCCGTCAATCTGTGTATTTCCAAAACTTAGTACATGAATAGCTGACAAATAGTAAGTAACTGCTGACATATATTTAAATCTAACTCAAAACGTCTATGATGAATACATGACCAAAGCGAACATGGTCCTGCTATATTATATTGATTAGCTACCCCTATGGCTTAAACCCATAGCTCTTAGGGAATAATTCATACTAAACTACACAGGTTAGGTTTACTATTCAATTATAAGTTGTTAAAAGTTGGTAGGTACTGGGGAGGGTAGGGAGAGATGCCAGGCAGCGCCATGGTGTTTAGATAGAGCCTTGTCCAGGTGGGAGCGGCGCCTAGATGATTGTATACGTCATTATGAGCTGTTAAAAGACAATCAAGACAATAAAGCCGGTCGCGGTCCACTGATTTCAGACAAAGAATAGATGACAAGCGCACAAAAATAAAAGACACCAAAGCTGGCGGGGCTCCTATGAGAGTAAACAGACCATGAATCGACCAACCACCACAGGCATATGAAATCAGTACAGACTGAACAGAGTGAAACAATACAAAAGTTTTCGATTCATAGGCAATTTACCATTGTGATTTCATACACTGCAAATTCCCATTCCTTCTAAAAGTCCCTGTCCACTCAAGTGGACCGGAACAATAATTGGTCTTTTTGGCATTCAACTGATTCCTTCTGAACCAACCATGTAGAGCATTTAGATCAGATTCCAACTGCTCAGTCATCAGATCAATATTACCTCCCTGAACAGAAACAACAGTATCTTCCACATAGAGATACACAGTACCATTTTAACAACATTTGTCACATCATTGATATCTATCAGGAAGAAGGTAGGGCCCAGTATGGAGCCCTGGGGTACTCCACACTGGACCATACCCTTCCCAGACATTAAATCATTAACAAACGTCCTTGGCCTCCTGTCATTCAAGTAGTATTTCAACCAGACCTGAAGAAGACCCCGGACACCAGTTTTCTCCACTTTTTGTAATAATATAGAATGATTTATGGTGTCAAAAGCCTTCTTCAGCTCCACAAAAGTTGACGATGTCAGCAAGCCCTTATTAAAGCCTCTGTATATCTGTAAAGTAAGACACCGTCCCTATAGTAGAGTGCCTCGAACTGAAACCATTTTGTCTATTATCCAAAATCTCATTATTTTCCAAATATTCCATTATTTTGTTATTAATGTGATAGGTCTCAGGTTGGAGACATTCATCTTATTTCCTTCTTTTTGTAAGGGTACAATGGTGCCTATATTCCATGACAAGGGAATAGAACCGGAGGTCAGCAACATATTGAACAAGTTTGTAATTATCCGGTATGGCCAGTAAGGCATCCTTGAGCACAGTGGAGGATACATAGTCAATGCATGATGATTTTCCCACATCCATTTCTTTTATAAAACTGTAGTGGTTCGTCTCGTTAAGTTAGATTAAATCATAACGAAGAGAGAGAAAAGTTTCCGGGTAGGCAACCGAGCTTTTATTTCAGAGCTTGCGTTACATACGATCACAGCCTCAGAGGACTACATGCTGCTAGTGCATTCGGTTACCCTTTCGGGTAACAACCTGGTTGAGCAGTGGGTAAACCACTACTGAGGAACCTAGGGCTAGGACCAGCCTTATATAGGGGAAAAGCCCGCGAAACTCAGACCGGCCACGTGACGTGTGGCGGACGAGTGGTAGGCCCCCTGGTGTAGTGGATACGAACCCAGAGGCAGGTGCTGCCACCTGCCATCCGGATTCCCCCACCACACCCGAAGGACCTAGGTCTGAGTCTCACGGGTGCATGAACGTTAAAGTGTAAAATACCATACCCCTACACTGCCCCCCTTAGACAATAACTTGGGGGTAATTAAACCGCAGTGTATTAATAACCTAGTAAGTGATTGTTTATAATACTAAAAAGGGGTATTAATTACACTTGCTCGATGTGAAATAGGCTATAGTATAAGACTATCCTATTTCTGAAAAATTATACAATAATAGCATCGAGTGTCGTTCATGTTATTTCCATCACTAGCTTATAACAACCATAAATGATAAATATACAATTATCACAGATTTATAGTAACGTTTTGACAACAGTAGGGTCCTGAAAAGGACCGGTGGTTGTTAACAATGATCGTATTATGGTTATTGAACCCGGAAAAAAAATTTCGACTTTTTAAATTAACAGCTCTGTCTACTTTACAGAGTGAATTAAATATTAATGATCAGATATGGACAATTAATCTGATACTATATGAACACAATTAGGTATTAACCTGAGTAATACAATACTAAGTTTAGAGAAATCCGTTGGACCTTCTCTTATTTTATAGAAAAATATTTATACTTTTGAGACGCAGCTCAGTTTATACCTTAGTGTTTTATATTTACAAGTTACAGAAGAATTATAGTCTCTTAATATATTGAGACCAGGAATGACCTATATAGACAGTTATAGGTCTAGGATTACCTTAAATAACTTTTAGGATTCGCAGATCCAGTATATTTATAGGTACCCTTATATAATAATATATCTTTATAAAAGATATTATATAGTTATAAATACAATTTTACATACAATATAATAATATCAACAAAGTTACTTGTTTTCATGATTGGAGGATGTAACAGGAGTCGGATGCTGCTGATGGCTTGGTATGGGCGAGCTGTACAGTTTGGTACCCGAATCAATACGGGTTGGATAAAAAAATGGTTTCTTATCCAACAATGCATGGGTAATAGAACCCCGGGACACACAATTATGTCCGATCTTCATGCAACAGTTTTTTACTGTTCCATGTTCTCCTCGGGTGGCTGGTTTGGACCCGGTTGTTGAGCCAGTGGCTGAACAGGGGGGTTCATACCAGTTCCATCCGTAGGTGCCAATGCGGGGACAGCAGGTGTAAGTTTCACCTTTTGGCGTGCTTCGAACAGCTTCAAAGCATGCTCAGGTGTACCGTCCCAGTTATCCATGATAACTCCGAAGACCTTGAAGAACTTTTGCTGGTTCTTCATGTTCGTTGCTCGTTCTAGGTCGAGCATCTGAGAAGCTGTTTCCTTCTCGGATAGGGCCTCCTGCCGCAGATTAGCAGCTTCCTGCTTATCTTTGGCAACATCCGCTTTGATCTGAGTCGAGATTCGGTTGATCTCTGACTTCTGGATCGCGTCAATACACTGGAGAGTGCTCGACACGGTCCGACGATACATGTCCAGGTGGAGGTTTTCCAGATGGTGCTGTAGCGTCTCAAATTGTTTGCTCTGGATATTGCAAGACAATTTGTCCTCCTTCTTGAAGAAGGTCTCCACTGTCTGGATCAGCTTAGGCCGATGAACCACAGCACCAGGTGGGGGTACCTGACCCTGAGGCTTCGGCTGTGCTCCAGACCCACTCGCAGTGACAGCTACCTGCGTGTGCGAAGAAGCAACCGCAGTAGTAACCGCACTAGCAGTGGTCGAAGAAGGGCCTTGAGTTGGTAATCCCTGAACCAGGGGCAACCGTGACAATTCCCTTCTAAGGTCTTTGGCCGTCAACAATGGTGCGGGTGGACGTTGTCTCACCACAGCACTCATTGTAGGTCGGGGAGCTTGACCTCCTACTGTCGGCAGTTCCTGCTTGACCCTCCCGTACTGATCAAAGATTTGCATCTCTGGTCCGGGTGGGCCCATAGCAGGGTACTGCTTCGGGTCTTTGACATTCAAAGGCGCGTGTTTCCGGGCGGACTGGCCACTCGGTCCACTGACACCAAAGAATGTCGGGTTCTGTGCACCTCGTGGAGTTGGTGCTCGCCCATAATGGGAAGGAGTTCCAGTAGGAGATGGAAGATGTGGCTTCTTCCTTCCCCCATTTGTCTGTCTCTCCAGCGCCTCCAGTGGTGACCTGGCTCGGCTTGGAGATTCAGACGCCTGTCTCTTCCTATCTGCTACAGAGGGTCCCTGGCGGTAATCCCTGCGGCTTCGGACCTGTTCTCCGGATGGAGTTACATAAGCCCCACCACGACGGCGGGCCTTGTTGCTTCTCCATTCGTTTAACAGATCGTACTCCTCCTGAGCGTACTCTAGTTTGCCGGACCCGGGAGTCTGGGCAAACCGAGCCTTTAGTTTCTGGTTAGTACCAGGAACCGTAGGCGCAAACTGCTTCGTACTCGGTGTGAGGGAAGCCAACTTCTCTGCATTGAGGCCCCTAAGGTTGCCATAGAGTTCGGAGTGAATTTTCATCACCCGATCTATGGCTGCCTCCAGGCCCTCTCCATGCGAAGTCACATAGTGCCGGACCATGTCTCCGCGTCGGGGGGTGACACATCCTGTGCATTTAGCACATTTCTTGCCAACCTCTCGGTCGCAGACATATTCCGGCCTCTGGTGCATATGAACCTCCACGAGATGACGAAGGAACGCGTCTTTCTCGATGAAGAATTCAACCTCACCCTCACTTTGAGTACAACGTTGGAAGGGACAATCCTTACGACCCTCCCCGTAGTACTCATCTAGAGCAAACTTGAGCTTGCCCTTCTGGTCATAATTGTACAGACCATTGGGCGAATTCTTAACGAATTCCCAATAGATCCAGTACATATTGGCCGGCTTTCTATCAGAGAGCTTCTTGCGAAGCCACTCCTCCATATCTTCCTGCCTCTCACAGGTGATCCGAGGGGGCAGTCTCCATACGGATTTACTCCCCTTCAGGTGTCCCCTGTGTAGAGGAATGAAGTCGGCAAAGTTGCTATTGGCGTTAGCCCAGATAGCAGCCTCTTGCTCGTCAGTCGGAGTGACATCCACAACTGGGTCAACCGGCTCCTCTCCCTCCGGGTCGGATGGTACATCCACAGGTTGCACAACGGGTTGTTGACCCGCGAGGACCTGGGCTGCAGCATCTTGAGCGTCTCCACTCAAATCGGCCATTACGTCGTGTAGCTTGACGATTGGCACACCGAGCTCAACTTTTACGGTTGGGACAGCCGGTTCAGCTTCTGTATTATCAGCTTGAACGTCTACCTCGATAGGTTCAGGTTTGCGTTGGTCAACCTTCTTCTTATTCCTCCTGCGGGATCTGCCGTTAGTAGAAGTGCCAGGCTCGGATGCGTCCGTCTCATTGCCGGAGACATCCGAAGCCTTAGCGCCCTTCTTATTGGCCGAGCGTGGAGACACCCGACGGGTTCGGGTACTGTCGTCCACACTCGTGCTGGTAGAGGGTTCGGTTCCTGACCGCTTCCCTTTACCCTTACCTTTGGTGGGGGTTGTTTTACCCTTTCCACCAGCTGCTTTCTCCTTTACTTGCTCAGTCTTCGTAGGGGTAGACTGAGCAGTTTTAAGGGAAACATCTGCATCAGGTAGGGCCTTCTCAGGTACTACTGCTGCGCCTCCCAAGGTGGGAGCTTCAGCAGGAGACATGAGACGGTCCATCCGATCGGCCATCTTGGCTGTTACTTGCACGGGTGCGGGTCCGGGTACTAACTCCGGATGCGCCAGTGCATACTGTCTCTCCAATAGACGTACTACGAGGTCTTGTATTACCCCGAGTCTGTCTAGTGGAGACACACCAATACGGGCCTCTTCTGCCTCAATGGTTTGAGACGTAATAGGGACCCCTGGACAGTAATCCACAACAGCGTTACCTGCTGCTTCATACTCATCCGCTGTGCTTAACAGTAGGATCTGGTCTCTGTCTATGTATCTAGAGACCTCATCTGCCTTGACACCGGTGTAACCCGTTTTGTCAGACACATAGGAAGGCCTATAAGAGGTATTCCTTCGGAAAGCCATTTCTGCGTCCCAGACGGCTTTACGAAACCATAAGTGGACTACCAATCCTTTGGCCATCTGATGGTAATCCATCAACCAGGACTCCGGAAAGGTATTAGCCCACTGCGGATGAGCACATTCCCAGATTGCGTTGACAACACGCTCGTCAACCTCTCTGGGCGTCCCATAACAGGTGGGTATCAGCATTTCCTCGGAAATTGCTAACATCCGTCCGTCATATGGACCGGCTACATCATGCCATTCGGGACTGTCTGGGAAGGGCAGCTCTAGGTGCATTGGCCTGTCAACCGGAGAAGCAGGTCCCAAAGCACCGAATGAGGTACTCCCACCAAGACGGGGCGGCAGTTGAGGGGGAGGTGGCATCAGAGCCCTGTCAAGAGACTGGGCTCCTGCCGGTTCTCCACTCAAACCTTCGGATGGAGGGGCTACATAAGGCTCACCTACATCAATTTGTTGTTGAACGCCTCGGCGTTCAGGACTAACTTGTCTGGAGTTGTCGGATGCGTCGTAGAACGATTCTACGTCGCTATCGTCTACTCCAGAGAAGTACTGATCAACATTCATTTGTTGATCCATTTGATCACAATCAGCATCGTATTGCTGATCGTCGTATGTATAAGTGGGACTCTTGGGAGAACCACTTCCATACTCTGGCGGGGTGCTGGCACCGGCACCGCCGCCAAGACGGACGGCCTCTTCTGCCATCGACAGAAGTGGCTGTTCGGGGATAAAATATCCCAATCCACCGGATAAGCAGTGAGTACTGCTTACCCAGTGAAAGGCGGGTGCCTTTTAACGAGGGCACACCTCGGAATATGGCTGTCACGGGCTATCAGACTCCAACAAGAGCAAGACCACCCTCGGCCACGTCTTCTTCCTTCGCAGGAATAAGACAATATGGCGGGATACTCGAACTTGAATCGCTGCGCATGATCAAACCGGCGCCTCACGTGACCATTCGAAAATGGGTCAACAACTTTCCCGCGTGCCCTTAATTAGGTCACGCGCCCTTACATAAAAACAATACAATACCCGATCGGTCGTCCGTCCGTACTCAGGGTTCGACTATGACAATTCGCTAGGTATTCTGGAGTTTATGGATAGCATAAGCATATCCACCGGATTATCCGTCCAAAACCATGGGTTCATTGTCATAGGACCTTTTCCAGAGACTCTTGACCGGCTCAAATATACATTGAACTAGGTTACAACATATAACAGTACACAGTACAGGACAACACACTCGTTGTGTTAACAGGCTAGGTTACGGCAGTCTGTAGCAACCTTGGACTGCGTCTAAGAGGTTTTGAGGCCTCTTTTATTGACCTGGTATCCATAAGAGCCTTTTCCAAGGTCTTCTTAGCCTTAGAGGGACCTTTCCTCTTATTTTTACCTGCGCCTGCCGAGACTTTTTGTATCTTCCCCTGCTTTCCGGATGTTACGACAGGGGGCACCACCCTCTTCGGGTCTGCAACCTTCCGTGGCCGCCCGGGTCCTCGCTTTCGGGTCGGTACCACTTCGAGTTGCTTAACACGACTCTGTTCCATTACTTCCAATAGACCATCGCCGTACATTTCGGTGGAGGTATCCCTCCCCCTCCATGGGCGTAGTCTCGCTACATTTGACTTGTAACATTTACCAAGCTGTGATTTAATAATCACTGTGCAATCACTAATAACCTGAGTTATAGTGAAAGGTCCATCCCAATTACTGGCTAATTTCAGGTTAGCTAGAGGTTGGTGTAGACGCAGTACTCTATCCCCTAGATTAAAAAATCTAGCTTTTAGACCTGTGTCATAGCCAACTTTCTGCCAACGCGCAGTTTTCTGCAACTCGTCTCTAACCCTCTCATAGGCTTGTTTGAAATTATCCCGTAGGGATTCTACAAACATCACCTGGCAAGGGGCTTCCGGATTCATTCTTATTACGCCGAACACCAAATCGGCTGGCATAATCAAATCCTCTCCAAAAACGAGGAGATTAGGAGAACAGTTTGTGCTCGAATGCACAGTGCCATTATAGGCATGTACCACGAATTCACATTGTTCATCCCAATCATCCATCTGCTCATTTACCAGAGACTTCAATACTTGGATCAAAGTCCTATTGAATCTCTCTACTTGTCCATCGCTCTGTGGTCTATAGGGATTAGTTCTTGTCTTGCAGATCGCCAGACAATTACACATCTCCTGCCACAGACTAGACTCAAATTCTCTGCCTTGGTCACTATGTAACATGAGTGGGACACCTAGGTGCAGCACCCACCCTTTTACAAAGGCCATAGCACAAGTAACAGCCTTATGATCCGGTAAAGGGAACACTCGGGTGTACTTGGTATAATAATCAGACACGACCATCATACACGTGTTGCCACTAGGAGTGGGGGGAATCCCACTAATAATGTCAACAGCTATTCTAGCAAACCTTACACCAAACAGTTCCTGGGATAATGGCAGCTTGCCTAACCCGGGTCCTGGTTTGTTCTTACAGCACTCGGGACAGGTCTCCACCCATCGGGTGAGATCTGTACTCATGCCGGGCCAATAGTATCGTCTGGTCAGACGTTCTAGAGACCTTTTCTTTCCAAAGTGCCCACTAGTTCTATGTCCATGACAGAAATACATAATATCTCGTCGCATAGCACTAGGTATGACAACTTGCAAGGTTTTGTTCCTATTAGAATGGTTCTTCCATCGAAACAGAATACCATCCCGGACTTTTAGCTCGGCCCATTGAGCTAAGAATCGTCTCATCTCTCTGTTCTCCAATGACACTACGGGTCTTGGGGGACAGATACCCTGATTAAGGAATTTAATCAAACGTGATGTGACTGCATCAGACTTCTGGAACTGCCTGATGGTCTCCAAGGACCAATTCAAGACATGTTCCGGATGGGTTTCGAATGGAACTCGAACCCCTGCCAACACAGCATTGTGTGCTCCACAATCAGTGCACTCAGCATTTGCACATTTCCTCACTGGGATTCTAGACAAAGCATCTGCATTCAAATGCTTTGCCCCGGCTCGGTGTTCAATCTGGCTGTGATTTAGACCGAATTCGGATAGGTGCGCTAACCAGCGACCTATCATCCCCTCTGCATCTTTGAAGTTCAATAACCATCTGAGGGAAGAGTGATCAGTCCGTAGAGTGAAATCACTCCCCCACAAAAAGTGCTTGAACTTCTTCGTATAGACCACCACAGCCAACAACTCACGTTTAGTGGTACAATAGTTTCTTTGAGATTTACTCAACGTGTTACTAGCGAAGGCTATAGGAACTTCGACCCCATCCTGGACCTGAGAAAGGGCGGCTCCTATGCTTTCATTACTAGCATCAGTATCTAGAATGAAATGATCATTCTCCGTGGGGTATCTCAACACAGGTGTGATAGCAAACAAATCCTTTATTTTCATAAAGGCCTCGTCTTGCTCGGGTCCCCAAGGGAATCGTTCCTTTCTGATCCCGGGTGTCCAGTGGGACAAACTCTGGATAGGAAAGGCAACCCTTGAATATCCTGGGATAAAGTCCCGGTAGTAGGAACAGAATCCGAGGAAGGACCTAACTTCTTTCGCATTCGTGGGTGCTTGCCAATTTGACACGGCATCCAGTTTCTCCGGATCGGCTTTAATCCCTTCATTCGAGATTATTCGCCCCAAGTAATTAATAGATCTTTTGAAAAGATCGCACTTCTTGGGTTTCAGCTTCAAACCATTAGTTATGATCCTTTCCAGGACCATACCTAAATTTTCCAAGCATTCTTCGTATGTCTTTCCAAAGACAATCACATCGTCTAGATAGACGAGACATTTCTTCCATAAAAGGTCACTTAATAAAGTTTCCATCATGGCTTCAAATGTCGCCGGTGCATTGCACAATCCAAACGGCATCACATTATACTGGAATAATCCAATATGACTGGAAAAGGCCGTCTTCTCCATATCTTTCGGATGCATACCCACTTGCCAGTACCCGGATTGTAAGTCTAGAGAGCAATACCATTGCTTACCTCCAAGGGAGTCTATAGTCTCATCGATCCGTGGTAAGGGATATGAATTCTTCTTGGTCATACCATTCAATTTCCGGTAATCTATGCAGAAACGGATGCTACCATCTTTCTTGGTCACCATGCACACAGGGCTAGACCAAGGACTGGTTGATGGAATTATTACATCCTGTTCAAGCATTTTAGCTATCTCCTCCTCAGCTACCTTTTTTTTTGCTAGTGGGAGTCTTCTATAAGGAATCTTAAAAGGTTCATTCTCACCAGTGTCAATCGTATGCAGTACTTTATCGGTACGCCCCAATTGTTCACTCGGTGCTGCAAAAGCTTTACGGTACTTGTACAACAAGTCAGTTAGAGCTTCACGTTGTTCATCACTTTCTACATGGCTTTCGGCTACTAGAGTGTCTAGTTCCGGGCTCCTTTCGGGTGAGGAAGGGGCTCCGGGTGCCGAAACATGTTTACAGTCTTCTATCAATTCGGATAAGACAACCGATCCAAGGATCGTATCCTTCTGTACATAGACAGTCTTGTTACCGGTATTGGATATAGGAACCACCGTCCAAGCAGCGTTAGCTACTAGAACATCAGCGGATTCCAATCCGATACTTGACAACATGGCCATGTCTGGCTCTACAACTCCAGTTTTTCCTGAAAACTGTCTGTCCGCTCGACATAAGACATCACAGGCTGTGCCTGGTGGTATCTTAACAGTCTGGGCTACACTGGCTACACTGCTTACTTGCCTAAGTACACATTGTACTTCGAGATGGTACGGGTCTCTCACTTCCAATATTCCCCTCTGGGAATCTAACCTTGCTCCATATAATGCAGCAAAATCCAGACCGAGTATACCATCATCCGCGATGTTCGCCACAGTAGGGGTAAGGATGAAGTCCTTATCTTCCTGTAGACTGAACCTCATACATGTTCTACCGAACGTTTGTATCATGCTACCGTCGGCCGTACGAGCATTTCCTTCCGTTGTGAAAGTTTCATGATTCGTAGGCAAAAGATCGTAGAATCTCTTAGCAATACAGGAGTGGCTAGCACCCGTATCGACAAGAAACTCAGCGGATCTACCACTCACAGATACAACTGCGTACCACCTCCTACCTTTCAAGTAGGTAGGACTACTTGCGTACTTAGCAAGTTCCGTCTTAGCGCCGAGGTCAAATCCACATCCCTTTAAGAATTCGAGACAAGGATGACCCGGGGGGAACTGGGCACACCCCACCCTGGCCAACTCATTGGCCGCTCCCTCTGGACTGATATCGGGTTTCCCCTCTGTGTTCTTCTGCCGGTTCTTGACACCTGGTGTACTATCAGTCTCCCCAGCCTCATGAGTAAGGAACTGATCAGGCTCCTTAGCTTCACTGCTGGGCGAAATCGCTAGAGGATTCTTGCCAGTACCGCAAGCTGCGATAGGCTGGCAGTCATGGCAATCACTCACTCTGGGGGTAATCCGGTTGCCATTGTGGACACCCCCTCTCAGTTTTCCTTCTTCACTGAGTCCTCCTTACCCGGATTGCTCCGGTAACGAGTGTTTCTATAAACTGGCTTATCTGCCTCACACTCGGCAGCATAATGCCCAGTTTCCTGACATCGGAAGCATGTCACAACAGTCCTATCAGGCTTAGGCCTCCTAAGATTTTCAGTAATCTTCTTTACCAAATTGTTAACCAGGTCCTCTGATAAAGAAGGACCCGTCGTGGGTTTGGTAGCGGGTTGAGTCACAGGAGGTTTAGAAGTGATCACTTTCTCCTTGACGTAACCCGGTTTCTTTCCCCAGTTCCGGTTGTACCGGGGGTTCCCTTGGCCAATGGCCCCAACGTTTTCATCTTCGTCAGGTTCCCCTGATTCGGATGAATCGGTTTCGGGTATTCCCTCCGGGATTATCATTGCTGACATCCGTTGGGGTACCTTCCCGGCAAAGATACGGGCCTTTCGATCATAATGATCTAGGGACTGGAACAAATCTGTCAAAGAGGCATCATTCTTCCAAGCTTCACAGGCTACTGTCCTGTGTTCTTGATTCCGCAATCCTTCAATGAATTGTTTAAACATCTCATCTAGGAAGCATTCATCATCTAGTCTCCATTGAGGTCTGGCTTTATGCAACAGTCGTTGACATTCTAAGCCGAACACTTTGGCAGACTCCTTGGGCTTCTGTGTTCTTTTAGTGAACGTCAGCCAAGGGTCTTCTCCAACTATATTCCCATATAAATATGAAGCAATCTCTATGAGTTCATCATACTTCATATGGGCTGAGAGTCCTGTTATTTGAGAATCTCTCCATTGTTCCACGGCTCCTTTTCCGTCGCCTTCCTTTAACCAGCATACTAAATAAGGCAGAGCTTCCGCTTTACCCCATCCATTGCAGTTAAAGACATCCGCGCAGCCTTGATACTCCTCCTTCCAAGGGTTCTTGGCATTAAAGGGGGTAGGTATCTTAGCTACTCTACGAGCCGGATTCGTGGATCCAGTAAGGGTTAAACCCTTACTCCATTCCATGATCTCCGTATCGTCCAGACCTTGATTGTAACAATCAACACCTAAGTTAGCAATCGCTGCATTAGAATCATGCAGCGCTTGTAACCCTGGAGAAAGAGATACTCGGCGACTGAGTCTCTTTTTCCTTGGAGGATTCGTACCATAAGTACTTCCAAAGCCTCCGGATGGTGGTCCTCCTCCACCTCCTGATCCCCCTGCTCCGTATGGAGGCACCTGTGAAAAGGTGTATCCACTGGTTTGGGGAGCCGGCCCTGGACCATTGGTGGGTTGTGTATTTCCACCAAAGCTAAAGAAACCACTATTGGGATTAGTGTTTCCTCCTGTTCCATACGACTGATTTCCATTATTGAAACCAGTCCCACTGGCAGAGGGTCTGCTCCTGGAACGATCGCTTGAGGGTCCGGATCCTTGATCACATCCGGATTGCCCCCCAGCTGTACTGGAACCTCCGGGTGCTCGTCCGGTTGTTCCTCCGGACGTGTTCCGGGTGTTACCATTGGACGGATTCGTTCCTGTTTGGGACTGATTCCATCCATACTGGGCATACGGGCCATTTGGTCCCCCTAAAGGTGACTGTTGTGGCCATCCGCCGTCAAAGGTGGAGCTTCCTGCCGAGCGGCTTTGTTTAGCTCCACTCGCAGAATTATCCCCTTTATTTCCCGTACCTAGACCAAGAGGTATAGAGGTATTATCTGTAAATCTAACCTGATGACTCTTTACTCCTTCATAACGAGGTACAGTTGTCTCTGTTACCCCGTCATTGCCCCTCAAAGAGAACATCTGGTTACTTGTCGTGTTTAGGGCAATTCCTGAAACAGTGAAGTCTGATTCAAGAGTGCCTACTGCACGACCAGTATCTTCTAGATACTTTGACATCTGGATAGCTTTAGCCTCCAGTTCGGAATAATCATCCATCATTTTAGTCTGTTTAACAGCCAAATCTGTGGATTCGCGTATCAATTGATCTTTGAGTTTTTCATGCTCATCGGTCTGTTTTTGGTACGTTTCCCGAGCATCTTTGAAGGCTGATTCTATTTTCTTCAGCTCTTCTTGATACTTGCCGTAGGCCGATTGAGTTGAATTTAACTCTTGTTTAGTTCTATTCAACTCATCATACGAGGCTCTGTATTCCAGATCCGCCGTATATAGTGCATCACGATACTGTTCGTGCTGGAGTTGAAAATCTTGCTTTTCTTTCTCCATCTGATCCAACAACAATTGTTGTTGGCGTCTACAACTCTGATCGTAATCGAGACGTTCCGATATCAACTGTTTGTTTTCAGTCAGAATCTTGTCTCGGGTTCCGGTCAGTGTAATAAGATCCTTCTGGATCTTCTCGTATTCAGCTCTCATGTCTTCAAGCTCGTCCATTTTGTTCTTTTCGAATCCACATTTTTGGTGTTTAATTCGAGAACTGTATGGAGTTTCAAACATACCTGCACTAGGCTTTGGTACCTCAAATGGTAATTTACCAAATTGAGCAGTACTTTTATGCATTGGTGCAGGTTTCGAAGTACCTCCTGGCATGAATAAGGAGTCTCCAAATTCATCCAGTTCATGATGTAAGTTTCTTCTTACATCTTCTAACCCATCAGGGTAGTGTTCTAGTGGATCCCTCCACTCCGTACCTTGGGGTGGTGACTTGATTTCACCATCCTCCATCGGGGAGTCTAGCTCACGATTTGAGCCATTTCCCCTAACTGGGCTCAGCTCAGTCATTTCTGACTGCGCTTACCCGAAGACCAACTGGTCACGGCACCAGTGTAGTGGTTCGTCTCGTTAAGTTAGATTAAATCATAACGAAGAGAGAGAAAAGTTTCCGGGTAGGCAACCGAGCTTTTATTTCAGAGCTTGCGTTACATACGATCACAGCCTCAGAGGACTACATGCTGCTAGTGCATTCGGTTACCCTTTCGGGTAACAACCTGGTTGAGCAGTGGGTAAACCACTACTGAGGAACCTAGGGCTAGGACCAGCCTTATATAGGGGAAAAGCCCGCGAAACTCAGACCGGCCACGTGACGTGTGGCGGACGAGTGGTAGGCCCCCTGGTGTAGTGGATACGAACCCAGAGGCAGGTGCTGCCACCTGCCATCCGGATTCCCCCACCACACCCGAAGGACCTAGGTCTGAGTCTCACGGGTGCATGAACGTTAAAGTGTAAAATACCATACCCCTACAAAACCAATAACCTCATCTTTATTTGTACTAGTGTCCAAAATCTGTGATTCAATTACCGGGCCATCATATGTCCAAGCATCATCTATCACACTGGCAAGTTTTGGACCGATTTCAAGGAAGGAATCATTATAGTGAGGGATGTCTAGCTCAGGGACCATATTACCTAAATCCATCTCTTTCAACTGGAATTTGGTCTTGTTCCCATACTCTTTAATGGGCCTATTTATTATCCTCCAGAACTTTTTACTATCTCCCTCGTGCTCGGCTATATATGTATATATATATATATATATATATATGGAACTATATACACTCGTGTATATTTATATAATTAGCCGCGGACGGTTAGGGACTACTTTCAGCTCGTAAGGATACCAATGACATCATAGCATGACGTCACAGTCAACATCCCACTGGTATAAAAGAGGTGGTTTCAAAGTAACCGTCAATTGGATCGATTCACCTGTACAGGTAACACCACGCTGGGTCTTCCCTGGAAATTTTAAATGATTTTCGTGGTTAATATTTGATTTTTCGAATCAAGATGGGGAGGAAATCAACTAGAAGTGCCAAGGCGGCTACTACTTCTAAAAAATCGGCCAAATCGGCAAAGAAAACGGTAGAATCGGCCAATTTAGGATTTGCGAGTGAGTTGGATTCGTCTTGTGTGGATCAGAGGTCTGCATCGCCCCAACATGCTAAGGGGTTAGAAGACGATCAATTCATTGACCAGACGGATAGGATGGACCTATTGGAAGGCGAGTTGTGCCCCATCAAGAATCTACTACAGGATTTGGTTGCTGGAAAGGACAGGAAAGACAAGACGAAACCGACTGAGGGGGCGTGGCAGCATGCACGTGCGAATGTTTGTCAACGACCAATGACGTCACATCACCAAGGGCGCAGCCACGTATCTAGGCAGCGGTCTCCTAGCGTCCTTAGTAACGGTTCTAAGTGGGACGAGGTCAGGCATCGTGGTCGTCGCCGGAGATCAAAATCATCGTTTTCCGCTCGTCACAGACCTCGGTCGTCTTCAGGAGGGTCGTCAGTAGATTCTATCACTTCCAAGCTTCATAGCAGTACCAAATTTGGTGAGTTTGACCATGAAATATATGTGAAAAAGAAGGAGAAGGTCGACACCGTAGAGAAGTTGGTACTAGTCAATTTGAATTTTGTCTTGGATTATTACAAAGATGGTAGTGATGTAGAAGGTATGCTAAAGCATTTACAGGTTCTGGTGGAAAAAGCTGGGACTAGAACGTATACAGTACCAGCCCTCTTGGCCTACGATAAATCAGTTAGGACCAGGGCGAATAAGGATGGGATAGAAGCCTTTGGGGTTATAGATAACTCTGACATTCTTAGACACCTCTCTTATGATGGTACTATTCAGGCACAGAAGGCTTACGCCACCAAGACTAGGAATGGGACCAAACAAAAAATCTCAAATAACTTTCACAGCAGAAGGCTGTGTAAGGGACCCCTGCAAGTATAGACATGTTTGCAGTGGATGTAGTTCCTCTGGGCATGGTAAAACTGAATGCCTAAAATCCAGAAATGAATAGGAAATTGTAGGTGGTCGATGTCCCATAGTTTGTAATGATTTTTGTTTGGTGCCTGACCAAGTTATGGTAGGTGTGGTAGATGTCGACTTGCCTTCACAAACTCCAGTACAGGAGGTAAATGATACGGGGGTGGTTAGGGATTGTATCCTTTCAACCGAACTCGTAGCGGAACATGATATTCTCCAAGAATTTAATTCTTTAGGAAATGATATAGATGTTACTTGTAATAGTCTAATACAGGTTGGTAATGAACCTCTTTTTACGGTTAGTGTTGCAGATTTGCCCAGCATCAGGGTATATGACAACTGTATAAAAGGTGTATGTACTTGTGTTCATTACATTGGTGGTGAGAGAGCTCAAATTTTACCATGCAGAGTAGCTGCCTTCCTTCAACAGAACGGTCTTATTGATATTAGTAGCACAGAGGCTGATTTTCTATGGCATGGTATTGTCCAAGGGTTTAAGATTGTGGATCCGGATTGTCAAACTACGTATGATTGTAAGAATTATAGGTCTATCCTCGAGGGGAGGTTCTATAATGAGTACTGTGGTATATTGTTAGACGAGTTGGAAGCAGGTCTAGTCTCAAAAAGTGATAGTAAACCTCGTTGTATCCATGCTCTAGGTGGTGTAGAAAAGTCGAATGGCAAGTTAAGACCCATAACTGACTGCAGTATGCCTGATAGAATATCTATTAACAACTTTATGGATACCACGACCTCAGCCTTTTCTTATAATAATATTAGCACGGTGACTGCTCAGTTGAATAAGAACGACTTCATGAGTGTGGTTGATTTAAAGTCAGCTTACAGGTCTGTAAATGTATATGGACCCCATACTACTATGCAGGGTTTCAGATGGGATTTCGGGCATGGCGAGGATTATTATGTAAGCAACAGGCTAACTTTTGGCCTGAAATGTGCCCCATATATTTTTGATAGGATCTCTGATTTTATTGTGGAGGTAGCAAAATTCTACGGTGTAGGAAAAATTGTAAATTATCTAGATGATTTTATAATCGTGGCAGATTCTTATGCGGAATGTCTTAGGCAGAGGAATTTGTTGATGGAGTGTATGGCCTACATGGGCTTTGTAGTATCCAAAGAAAAGGTGACCGACCCATCTTGAGTTTGTAAATTCTTAGGCATTAACATAGATTCAGTTAAGTTGGAACTGTCTTTGCCTTTTGAAAAGGTTGAAAAAATGGAAAATATCTTATTAGATAACGTTAATAAGAAATTTATTTCTAAAAAGACCCTAGAGAGGATCGGTGGTTTAATGTCTTTCTGCTCGCAGGTGGTTAAGGGTGGTAGAACGTTAAGCAGGAGAATTTTTGATCTCTGCACCCGGGCCAGACCCGGAGGTTATATTAGAATATCAGCGTGCACTCGCCAGGATATGCAGTGGTGGCTGGATTTTTGTGGAGTTTTTAACTGTAAGAGGTTAATTCTAAATGATATGGTTGATACACCTATGTACTCGGATTCATCTGTTAAGGGCTTTGGAGCTTGGATGAGCAATGATTTTATATATGGTGACTGGACATCTCAGGATAGATTCAACTTGGGTTCAGGCCATTTTTCTCTCCCTCCTATATTGGATAACTTAAAAAATCACCATAGGAATATAAATGTGTATGAGTTATATCCGGTCATGGTTGGTCTGAAACGTTGGATTTCAGTCTGTAAAAATAAAAGAATACATTGTATAACAGATAATATGCAAGTGCTGGCTATGGTTAATACGGGCAGGTCTAGAAACAAACTCTGTATGGAGTGGTTAAGAGAGATTTTTTGGCTTTGTTTCATCAATAACGTGGAGGTGTATGCAACTTATATTAGGTCAGAAGATAATATCCTGGCCGACCAACTCTCTAGACTTGCTTACAAGGGTATCCCAAGCAAATGTATGAACTCTCTCCTTGAAAATGATATGCGTTGCTTTAATTCCAGAGTGGGAGAGATTACTAAGCAGAAAAAGGTTACTTTTAGCCCTGAGTGTGTCGGAAAATACGAGGAGAGCAAGGAAGCAACAGCTTTTGTAAAAGATTTGGTTTACAATCTTTTCCTTGTTCTCCCTCTCAAGTTTCCATATATGCAGTTTACTTATCTGATTTTATGAAGCCATCATCTGTAAAAAATTATTTGTCTGCGGTTTGGTATTTTCAAAAAATTAAGGGCTATCCTGATTATAGTAGTAACTTCATGTTAAAGAAGACCCTTGATGGTATTGACAGGCTTTCTACCTGTTCAACCAGAGTTATTCACCATTATTCTCCGAAAGACATGTTGAGGTTAAGGTCATTTTTGGACCTAACCAACATGGCAGACTTTAGATTTTGGATGGCAATTTTAACATGCTATAGGGGTGTGTTATGTGTGGGGCATGTGGTTGAGTCTCCACATTCCTTAAAGGTTGGTGATATTAAATTTCATCAAGATTATTTGTCTATGTGTATCAGAACATCCAAGACTGATCAGCTTGGTAAAAGTGTGTTTAATATCTATTTGTCAAAAGATGTTAATTCTCCACTATGTCCTTATCTAGGTCTGAAAAGGTTGTGCTGTGGTAGGGGTAGCAGAGAGTATCTGTTTAATTCTAAGGGTAATCCTCTTCAGTACCAGTATGTCAACTCCAGGTTGAAGTCTTTATCCTTTCAAGCTGGTATCGAGGGACGTGTCTCTACCCATTCCTTAAGGCACGGTGGTGCTACGTTATTAAAAGATGCTGGACTCAGTATAGAGTCTTTCAAAAAGAGGGTTAACTGGAAATCTAACTCTGTTTTTAAATACTTACATAATTACAAAGTTGAATTATTGGAGTTGGATAGATTGTGTCAATCTCATTTGCAATGTTGATTGATATGTGTTTTCACATGTGTTTGGCGTGTTTTTGTGTTTTTTGGCATGTATGGTGCTGATAGCCCCAAGGTCAGTAACCCACCAAACTCATGTGTTCTGTGATAGATCATTCATTACATGGTATTTATTGATACATTATTACCGGTACATCTGGTATTTATTATATTCTCTGCCATACATTACCGGTATTTATTATTCCCTGGTAGCGAGATAACTTATGGAACTATATACACTCGTGTATATTTATATAATTAGCCGCGGATGGTTAGGGACTACTTTCAGCTCGTAAGGATACCAATGACGTCATAGCATGACGTCACAGTCAACATCCCACTGGTATAAAAGAGGTGGTTTCAAAGTAACCATCAATTGGATCGATTCACCTGTACAGGTAACACCACGCTGGGTGTTCCCTGGAAATTTTAAATTTTACTATTGTTAATACTATTGTTATTAATATTGTTATTCTGTACTATTGTTATTATACTATTGTTATTATATTATGCATTTTACTGGCTATGCTTATTGTCAACTAATTATTAGTGTTTTAATAAAGGCATGTATGGTGCTGATAGCCCCAAGGTCAGTAACCCACCAAACTCATGTGTTCTGTGATAGATCATTCATTACATGGTATTTATTGATACATTATTACCGGTACATCTGGTATTTATTATATTCTCTGCCATACATTACCGGTATTTATTATTCCCTGGTAGCGAGATAACTTATATATATATATATATATATATATATATATATATATAGCTTTACAAATATACTTTTTCACATTATTACGTAACCTTTTGGCAACAATCCAATGCTCAGGAATTTTGGTTTAAATAGCCTTCTTCAGTGCATTGTCTCTGTCACTGATGAGTTCCAATATGTGGTCAGTGACCCGCGGCGCTTTCTCTTTTTTTCAACAGTAAAGTTCTTCAAAGGACAAATTTCATCAAGATTTTTCAACAAGACATTCAAAATAAAATTCCAATGCTCATTCACACTTTCACACTGGCCATAAGGACACCTGTCAGCATCTTCCATACATACTTTAAATAGTTCCGCATTATATCTCTTGCAGGACCTACCAACAAAATTAACTTTGTCATTAAATAGTAATGATCAATGAGAGTAATACCTACAACACAGTGGTCACTAATGTTCCATTTTCTTACAAAGCTTTTGAAAGACTTGGTTGTGTTAGTGATGCCCCAGTCTATACATGTATTTGATTCCTCATTACTACGTGTATACTGTGTAATGACTTGTTTCAATCCCAAAATATTCAATCAAATTTTCATAAGTTTAGTAGACACCATTCTGGGATTAAGAAAGTCAATATCTAAGTCACCATAATCATTAGGTCTTTACCCCGCAGCCTAGCCTGCTCAATTAAATGATGTATAAATGATGTAATGTATCAATGAATACCACTTTGTCGCCATCAGGTGGTCTATATACATTAGCAACTACAATGTTCTTTTTTCCATTTCTTATACCTTCTACTCATTGTATTTCAATATCATTGGAACTTATATTTAAATGACCATATAACTTTCAGTGGTAGAATATGATAGATCATCTTTTATAGAAATCGCTACTCCACCACAGGATTTATCCCCCAATTTCTGTTGAATCTTTCAAAGTTGTACCCATTAATATGTACCTGACCATTCAGCATGCCCTCTTCTAGCCAAAACTCTGATATCCCCAAGACAGCATCTTGTCTACCCGGCATGTGAATTCTTAAGGTATTGATTTTAGAGCTTAAACTAAGAGCATTCAAATGACACAAGGTGAATTCATTCCTCCTGCTCTTATTTCTATGTCTACGTCTGAAAATACAATTTGAGAGTGCCCGTAGATGATATAACCATATTCATAACAGCTGTATACAATGATTCATGTAGGTATTGGCATCTCGTGCCACCCACTTGGAGCATTAACTTCATTTGGGGCCGTATCAAGGCGTTGGAATCTACTAAAGAACAGACAAAATAATACTGGTCTGAATTACCAGTTTAAAATAAGAGAGAAAAGAAAATCAACTGTAAATCCAATCTAATGATAAGCAATCACATTAAATAACACTGATTTTTGATGTATTGTGTAAATAGTACACTGTATTATAATATCAGGTCCAATAATAGCTCAGTCGCATCCAAATTTAGCTGTCTGCAACGTCATGTCAATAGCGACCCTGTATGTCGCGGTGTCGTAAGTGTCGTATTGTATTTCGTACATACTCTTGTAACTTCCGGTCACGGACTTCCGGTCGGTATTTCCCGCTCATATACGTCCACACAAAGGAGTTGGCTTGATCACACACACTGAATCTATTGTCCTAATAAAACATGAAGAACCCAGGATCTAGTTTGGATTAATATCATATCAACATATGCATATGACAGTAGGCTAACAATAAAACTTGTTAGTTTAGGCCACACATAACTCACTCACGGTTTCAAATACGAGTCTCGGAGTTCCATTAATATTTCGCCCATTTTATTGTCTCCTGTGAGATTTGGTCTGCCTGTGCAATAGTAAAATTGCACCCCCACACCTCTGAGGTCCTCTCAGTGGTAGCCTCGTATATATGTACCCCTGTATCTCGGTAAGTCGCTGTTCCATTGACTCATCTTGGCCGAAATTTAAGTCTACCACTTCCTTCATCATCAAGTATTTCCTTGCAGTATGGTCCTTCCTGGTGATGGTAATACTATGAGACAATCTCTTTGCCTCATATCCTTCACGGCACAGATTTTTTTCAGCTCCGGTTGGTCATAGTCATCATTATATAAAGCAACTCTGCTGAGTACCAATAGATTTCATCATAGAGGATTCTGCACGGGTACATGTTTGACAAAAAAGCATGGTGAGACTGGAAAATTCACCCCTTGTGGCAATTTTGCCTATGTCGTTTGGTCCCTTAGGATTTTTCTTTCAGCTCTATTTTGCCAACCTTAAGCTTGGCATTATGTCCTTTGTCCTAGGCTACTGCTACCAAACATCTCAGCTCTTTTCTTTCTACCTGTTGTTCCCTCGTAAGATCATCAGATGTGTAGATTTTCTTCCACCTATCCACATTTCGCATTGGAACAATATTCTTAAACAAATTGAATTTATGCTCTATGTTCCTGAAACATATAAATATGTTCCTATCCTTTTTGCTGTTGGCCTTTTTTTACCCACACGGTACGCACTGTCAATGCCAATAATATTCGCCTTGTTTCACCGCCCCAACCAGTATTTCAACAACTATTTTGCATGGTGGGTCAGCATTCTCTTCTGGCACTCCCTCAATTATTATATTCTTCCTCCTACGAGCCTCGTCGGCTTGCCTCAGCCTATACTCATTTTGTTCAATGACATATTGAAGCCTCAGGTTATCAAGCTCAAGTCTTTTACATTCAGCCTTGACAGTGTCAATATCCTTCTCGGCCTTGTCAAGTCTATTACGTATAGCTGCCAAATCACCTTCATTATCGCTCATATACTTGTCAACTTTAACGATGTGATAATCCATTTTTGGGGAACTGTGGTAAAGGAGGCTTGCAGAGAGTCAAATTTTTTAATCATGTCAAGGTTAGACTGTATCAATTCCTCCATCACCTTCAATAAAGCATTCTCCACTTTACCCGAGGGATCCTCCGCCCGCCAATGGCCATCAGGCTTAGCCTTTGTATTCAATTTACTACCTGCCTTTCCTGATTTGCTATCACGGTCAGACATTATTATAAAAATGTCTAAGGATAGGGCATTGCCCTAAAATGATTTATGGGCAACTGTGTTCTATGTGCTATGCTAAGCTATGCTTTAACTAATTGCTGACAAATAGTGAGTATTTACTGACATATAGTGAATAGTTGCTCACAAATACTGCATTATTACCAACATAGGAAGAGGTGGTACTGGCATATATTGACTGAATGCTGACAAAAAGTGAGTAAAATATTTATTGACTAATTGCTGACAAACTGTATGTAAATACTGACATGTGTTGACTAATTTCTGATATCTAGTGACTAAGTACTGACATATCCTGAATAATTGCTGACAAAGAGTGAGTAATTACTAACATATATTGATTATTTCTGATAAATAGTGAATAATTACTGACATATATTGACTAATTGCTGAAAAATAGTGAGTAATTACTGACAAATGGACTAATTTCTGATAAGTTGTGAGCAATTACTGACATATATTGACTAATTGCTGACAAAAAGTGAGTAATTACTAATATATATTAAATGATTGCTGACAAATAGTGAGCAATTACTGACATATAGACTAATTGCTGACAAATAGTGAGCAGTTACTAACATATATTGACTAATTGCTGACAAATTTTGAGTAAATACTGACATATTTTGACTAATTGCTAACAAATGGTGAGTAATTACTAACATATATTGACTACTGATATATTTTTACAACTACTGACTATATAGTGAGTAATAACTAACATATATTGACTAATTGCTGACAAATAGTGCATTATTACTGACATATTTGGACTAATTACTGACAAAAAGTAATTACTGACAAAAAATGAGTAATTACTAACATAAATTGACTAATTGCTGACAAATAGTGCATTATTACTGACATATTTGCTGACAATGCATCATGCTATCCATAAAAGTGTTAACTGCACATCAATGCCTTGTCTATCAATAAAGGATTGACTGTGCATCAATGCATCATGCTATCCCTAAGGGGTTAACTGTGTATCAATGCATCATGCCATCCATGAAGGGTTAAGTGCATTAATGCATCAGGTTATCCATGAAGGGTTAAATGTGCATCAATGCATCATGCGGTCCATGAGGGGTGAAATGTGCATCAATGCTTTGTAACATCCATAAAGGTTTAACTGTGCATCAATGCATCATGCTATCCATAAAGGGTTAACTGTGCATCAATGCATCATGCCACCCATAAAGGATTAAAGTGCATCAATGCATCATGCCATTCATAAAGGGTTAAAGTGCATCAATGCATCATGTTATCCATGATGGGTTAAATGTGCATCAATGCATCATGCTGTCCATGAGGGGTGAAATGTGCATCAATGCTTTGTAACATCCATAAAGGTTTAACTGTGCATCAATGCATCATGCTATCCATAAAGGGTTAACTGTGCATCAATGCTACATGCTATTCATAAAGGCTTAAAGTGAATCACTGCATCATGCCATTCATAAAGTGTTAAAGTGAATCAATGCATCATGCCATTCATAAAGGGTTAACTGTGCATCAATGCATCATGCTATCCATAAAGGGTTAATTGTACATCAATTCATCATGCTATCCATAAAGGGTTAACTGTGCATCAATGCATCATGCTATCCATAAAGGGTTAACTGTGCATCAATGCATCATGCTATCCATAAAGGGTTAAAGTGCATCAATGCATCATGCCATTCATAAAGGGTTAACTGTGTATCGATCCATCATGCCATCAATAAAGGCTTAAAAGTGAATCAATGCATCATGCCATTCATAAAGGGTTAACTGTGTATCAATCCAACATACCACCAATAAAGGGTTAAAGTGCATCACTGCATCTTGCCATTCTTAAAGGGTTAAAGTGTGTCAATGCATCATGCCTTTCATAAAGGGTTAACTGTGCATCAATGCATCATGCTATCTATAAAGGGTTAACTATGCATCACTGCATCATGCCACCCATAAAGGGTTAAATGTGCATCAATGTTTTGTGAAATCCACAAAGGGTTAAATGTGCCTCAATGCATCATGCTATCTATAAAGGGTTAGATGTGCATCAATGCATCATGCCATTCATAAAGGGTTAAATGTGCATCAATGCATCATGCTATCTATAAAGGCTTAAAGTGAATCAATGCATCATGCCATTTATAAAAGGGTTGACTGTGTATCAATGCATCATGCCATCCATAAAGGGTTAAAGTGCATCAATGCCTCATAGGGAAGTATGTGCGGCCCCTGGACAGCCTGCTAATCCTGTAAGGATCACAGTGTGAATCAATGCATCATAAACCCTATGCACTGCCCTATGTATACCCCTATAGAAACAGACACCAGTGCATTAAAGGGTTAAAATGTGTTTTCACATCTATATCCAGGGTCAGTAGACTTTCTTTGCCCATGCACTAACAGCCAATATTAAAAGGATAGGTTGGTCCCTGTGTAACCCTATGTGTAATCCTATGAGTAAAGAGGGCAATATGTGACTAGGCTAGAGACTTGGTCATGACAAGTCTACACTAGAAGGGCGATTCAACATCGGTGAACATGGTTCTTGTAACTATTCTATGGTCTGTCTAAGACCATAGAATAATTACATAATATCCACGTATAGTAAATCCCTAAAGGCACTTATAAATCAGTGTATCCAAGTTTCAGTCAGTAATTACAGTCAGAAGACACCGGATGGAGACCAATTATATCGCCTGCACCTTCGCGTTGATGTACCTTCTCCCTGCGCCATGTTTGTGTCTTCATCAAAAAGGATGTCTTCTCTATAAGATTCAAAGTTTTTCTGGGTCCCTTAGAAGTTTTACTACAATGTCTGAGCTCTGCAAGTGAGTGTGGAACTAGCGCAAGCAAAACAAAGGATCAGCACTCTTTTCAATCCATGTTTTCCCATTATTTCGCACGTGGTCATGTGGAAGAACCTAAATTAAAGATATTTGTCAAAGTTGTCAAATTCACTTAGCCTTTTTGTCTGATTTGTAAAGAGGAAATATAGTCATGTATCAAAAGATAATGAAAATTTAGGCTTGTCAAAGATAGAATTAAAGTAAGCCTTCATCATATAATTACACCTACCTGTGCATTATGCATGATGCAGCCAGTCTATGATGAATTAAGTTGAGTACAACTACATGAATTATAGGTTTTAGGTTGAGGCTGTAAGAGATACTATCTACCCTTGGTCTCATTTCCACAACACACTAGGGTAGTATATTAATCTCTACCATGAATGTCTTTATATCGATATCTATGCTAGGATTTGCCGTTTACTTATTAATAACCTTTACTATGGGTTGTGCACTTGATATCAGCAAGAAATGGCCATAGATAGCATGTCTCTTTGATCATCGTGTGTCAGATTAGAATCCTGCATGTAAAGCTATCAGGATAACACCACATCAAAACGAGAGTGTAGTTTTACTTCAAGCTACTGATCCTGGAGTTCTTTCCTCCTGTCCTTTATCGGGCTTCCCTAGCCCATTTAGAAGGGTCTATATCTCCTCTTCCCTATCACCCCGGATCTGTGTGGTGCACATATGCGCGGGCATCAACACATTCCTCTGCAAAAAATTTTATGTCGTTCTCGCAATGAATATGACCTTAGCTGTCGAAATGGCGTTAAACACCTATTGCTCACTCACTCACTCCTCCTGTCCTTGAAAACTGCTTATCTGGCATGATAATCTGCAGAGATAATCCTTATGCAAAGGTCATCAGATTATATTCTCCATGGTTGAAGGTTGCTTTAATTTTAGTAAGGTCTATTCCCATGAGCCCAATGGTATGACTCTTACTAACTGACATTTTGGGCATTTGGTGGAGGATGTTATATTCTGATGATAAGATATATACATGTACTGGGATAATTCCAAGACGTTTAGATCTCCGTTTTTAAGATAATATTCAGAATTGAATGGCCAAAATTCTCTTCTTTGTACATACAGCTAGCTGTAGGTAACGTAAGATCTCAGAATTAGATATGTGATCAACTATTTTGATAAGTGATTGCATTATATCATAAAACAGTTCCTCTGTTTTACCCTCTATTGTTCGAATATATTACCTAAAAATTGATAATCCCTGGTCGTAATGATGTATAAATGGATCGGATATTGACTTGGTATGATCATATCAAACCTGGGGAGTCGGCTTGATACTCGAATCGGGTACTGGTGATTGGCTGGGTAAGCTAGGTAGCATTCCCCTGGACAAAAAGCAAGCACGAATCACTAATGCATAATATGTCTCAAGATAGGTTTTAGGATTTAAGTTGAAGGGTTAATCCAATGAGAGGTCAATTCCATCATTAACTTTATCTTTGGCAGATCGATCATTATGATGGCTCAACATTTAAACTATAATTAAATTCTGTATCTGGAAATTGCCATGGTCCATGGTGTTCAATATCTGATCAAATTAGAAGTTCAGATCAATCGAGCCCTATGCACCAAAGGGTAGTGTCAAAAGACTTCTTCGCTTTCAAAGTTCAGGATTTTTATTATTCTTTCCTCTAAAGGCAAAGGGTTTGGCTGCAAATGATCCATTGCCTACAACATAGGTACATTGGCACCGAGCAACAGCAGTGTGTTTACAAACGGGTATCTGGGCGTTTCAGCCGGTCCACTGCGGGACTATATGTCCTCTGTGTGACTACTCTTTTATCAACTGTTCTCAAACTATGACGTCATGCATCCATCCATCTTCAATCCACAAAAAAAAAAAAAGAAGGCATTGCGGATAAAATACGGACTGCAAGCGTGACACAAGATGGAACGGACCTTGGCCCCTCCCTGAAAAGCAAATGGGTTCAGCGTCTCTGAACACCGGAACCAGTTCTCTCTTCCTGTGGACAGTAAATCAAGCGAGGTGCTAAAGGACCCTAGGGATGCCACTGCTTGTCTGACGCATGCGCCAACAGACCAAGATGGCGGCCTGCATCTATCTATGTCAGACCTTTTCTGATCACACCAGGGGAGGAGAGTGAGACCTGTTGACCATGACAAGGGGAGGAGAGTGAGGAAAGGCCCACTGAACCTTTTATCAATACCTTTTGCCAGAAGACACGAGGGGTAGAGAAGCATTGGTGTTTGAAAATGCCCTATTGATATGACATTTGTATACAAATCGCTGCAGTAGTGAGTAAACATCGACAATAGAACAATATATCAAAATAATCGCCCAACCAATCCTGTTTACCTTTATTCTAAAAATATGTGAACCACAGAAAGACAATTAGGTCTATTCAAGGAAAGGAAACTTCCAGAGATAAGTAGGCTTATGATGGGGTAAGGCAGCTTGGCTCTACAAAGGGGCAGCTAAACGAACCTTATTGTTGAATATTTTCATGAGGCAGCAGAAGCCATACACATGCCGACAACAGGAGGAAAGGATATTTAGGCAGTGAGAGGCTGAATCGGCAGGAACAGTTAGGAAGAAAAGCAGGTGAAGAGGCATCCTCGATCTTCGAGGCCCTATAGAGGGCCTGGAAGATTTCTTATCAAATCACTGCGATGCCTCCTCTAAAGTGATCCAGGATCCTGGATCATTTTCTCATAAGGTAGTGGCCTCACTGATTAGTGCATTCCCCTATGTGCTAATGAATATTTATGAATGAAGCTTGTTCCCCTGTGACCATACCTGTTGCAACTTCATCACTAGAACCAGCAGGCTCAATGTAACTACAAAACTTGGACTTAGGCTGGGATTCAACTCACGACCCTTGGATTTGGAAACCTCTGCTCTCCCAACTGAGCTAGCCAGGCAGTCGTTTTACCAGCAGCCAAGGGAACAGCATATTCTCTTGGTTGTAGGGTTAGGGTCAGGATACAACATAGGTAAGTTTTTGACACCTGCTTCAACCTGTTGCAATGTCAATGGATCTATAATAAATCACCCAGACTGTATATAGTACAGTCTGGGCTCGTCCGAGACTGGTGAAGAGGATGCTAACGGCCTCTGGCACGAGGGGCCCAGGGCTAAAGCCAACTCCTTATGATAACATCATGCCACCGATTTTATGCCCATTATTTTTTGTTCATGATGGTCCAATGTAGGCTACCAACTCATCGGTTCTACATTGGTGCAACAAAGTGCCTATTCAAGAATGTTTTAAATTCAAAGGGTCATTGTAATGCATGAAGAAACAGTGCTGGTGAGTCGCTTACCAGTGTTGCATTCTTGAGTCACTTGCCTGTGTTGCATTCTTAAGCTACTTGCCATTGTTGCATGCAGGTGTTACTTGCCAGTGTTGCATGCAGGAGTCACTTGCCGGGAGTGCATTCATGGGTCACTTGCCAGTGTTGAATTCATGAGTCACCTGCAAGTGACCTATTCAGGTGTCACTTGTCAGTGTTGCGTTCATGTCACATGCCGGGGTTGCATTCGCGAGTCACTTGCCAGTCCTGCATTCAGGTGTGACTAACCAGAATTGCATTCAAGAGTCACTTGCTAATACTGCATCCTAGCCTCATGCTCGCAAAAATTACTACAGCTTGTTGAAAGTTGAAAAGAGGAGTTTGGTCTGTAAAGGTTTGAGGGATGGTCGGGGCTGCACAGGTCACTGTGGTGGACGTCCGGATGTTTTTCACTTTGAGAGAGTGGGCAAAGCTCGGGCTAAACGCCGCTCATTTACAGTGGTGAGCCCTCTATTGTAGATGGCCTGCACTCACAAAAACGATCAATCCCCCCATCCCATTTCCATCTCCTCGGCAGGTCTACGTGCATGAAATGGTACTTTTGACAACACCAGAGCTGATGTTCCCAGACAAAACCAGACATTTATTCTTGTGAAAATGAGTTCTTGGTGTAAACTGACAGACATTTTGTTTAATTTAGATGCAATAAAAAAGACGATCATATTGTTCTTATGATACCAGTATTTAACGATCAGGCGAATTAGTCACATCAACATCGTTTTAGTTTGTATCAATAGAAATGTCAGACAACTATAAATCTCTCTGGGAGTCACCTAGTGCAATAGCTTGTTTTTGATATCAGTTCTGTGGACACTATTCACCAGCCTTTAGTTATTAGTTTCTAGTTTTTGAAACCCCCTTAAGAGCGCGGCTATATATGAGGGTCTATGTGGGTCTTGAGGTAAATTGGAAATTTTAATCATGAAGAAACATATATGAACTCATATCAAAATCCTCCCTTTGGTTTTGTTGTAAACTGAGTTTGTCAAATGGATGTATTCGTAGACTGGTAGATTATTGCGTCAGGGTGTTGCTTCGATATTGAAACAGTATGCCCTAATGCTAATACATGTGCATAGGGCATATATCGGGTTTCTGCCTGAGGTCATCATCCTCAACGCGAGATAAGTCATCTACCACAAGGTTTCGGCCCATCCCAAGCCCCAACCCCTAATATAGAGCCCCCAGCTGCGACATCAACCTTTGGGCTATAACATTCTCTGATAAATCCCCAACTCCTAGTATGGCAAAACCATATCTGCGCCCAGCGGGATTTGGGCCCATTGATTGGCAGGTCCGTTAGAGGACGCCAGCACCTCCTACTGGCAGCGGAAATAGGTCGGAAATGGTGGAGTTGACGCCCCCTAGTTCTGGTTACTAATAGTACCATACAGTTTTGACCTTACCAGGGCAGAGACAGGGAGGAAAAAATACTCTGTGGTATAAATGGAATATCAGATCTGAGGTATGTAGTAGGCTAGATGAGGTCTTGATGTTGGTCAGGGCCTGTAGGTGGCGTTTCAGGTCTTTGACTTTGGCCTACACTACAGTGTCAGGGCTTCTCTTCTAGTACAGTACTCGTCTCAGATACAAACATGATCATGATTATTTTGAAATTTCAATATCAAACATATGTGCCTACAAAGTTTAATGTTTTAGGTTCCACTGGCGTATGGTTGCAGAATGGATTACGTAGACTTGTAGAAGGAACTATAATCTAAGATTTGTAGTTATATAGCTAAAGTGGACATTCAGGAAGTAGGGAATTATAAAATAATAGCATCAAATTATACATGACCTGTATTGATTTGGAAGAACATATGAAATTGAGGGACGTTTCATGACTTTGAGATTCTGTGCATTTCAGGTGGTCAGCCCAGATGTGCAACATAGATTCCAATGAACACTGCCTTGCCTACCCTTTTAATAGGAATATTAAACAGATATTCAAATAATACTGACATAGGAATTTGGAGCTGGGATGTTTTAATTTTGTACAGAAGACTAATACTAACATATTAAGCTAATAAAAACCGATCTACAATTCAGCTAAACCAACAGCAGTGACATTGATGGGATAAATTAGCAGGCATTTCATTCTAGTCATTGGAAATACTTGTAGCGTATAATTGGTTTGTGATGACTATAGGACACGGTGTTATTCCATTGTGATGCATTACTTTACATTCTAATCAATCATAAAGCAGGCAAGGGTGTAACCACTCAATCAACTACATGTACTTAATCAAACCAAATCCACGAGACAATCTCACCATTCTGATGGCGCATAGGTCTGTTGATTTTAAAAAGTATTTCCACTTTTTAAAGTTTTTCTTTTTAGATGTAATCCTCGGGACCCAGTTTGAACACATACCTTTAAGTGTAGTCGGCTTATGGGATTTGATAGGCCTGTCGTAGCACTGCAAGCACTAGTGTTGACCGGCCATGTTATCATAATAAATGCTGTGCTAGCATCTGGAGGGGATGGTGTACCAACTTTTGAAATAGGTTCCAGAAAGACCAGCAGCCAATCAGCCTCCAAATAGTGTGTCTGCATGACAAAAAAAAAACTTACAACTTACACAGGATTATTTTCACAATACATATTAACAGAAGTTTTCAGGTTTAATTAGGTCATGAGGTCATGACGTCACACGCAGCAATGTCGGACGGCCATTGGCTGGCCATCTGCCACTGGTGTGCAGTGATAGTGCAATTAAAACGATTAGGGATGAATTGTGAACCAAATAATCATACTCCAAGCTCTAATAGAACTAGAAAGTCGGGGACAGCTAACGATACTGTCCCTACGCCCTCCATCAGTGACTGATGGCCTTCAGTCAGCCGCAAATCGATGGTTTGATTTAATATACAGAGATACCTTCAGCTGCCTAAAACAGTGATGAAAAGTCTTATAGCATTAAAGGGGCCCTGGCATGGTAATGCATGCCAGCATTAAAAAGTCACGTGACCACCCAATCAGGGCACCACGTTTCTTCTGCTGGTTCCCGCGATTTTATGATCACTCTTTGATTCTTTTTGAATCGTTACCCATGTTGTTAGTTTGCGGTGCTAGCCCCCCTTTAAGGTCATCAGTGTTGCGTGCTTGAAGCCTGTTACTAAGTGTCCATAGTGGACCTTTCAGTGATGCATACAGTATTTTGACAAGGAGGACTGTATTTCCCCAATATTGACCCCCAATATTGACCTTTTGGTTGATTTTATGTAAATAATGAATCCCCCTACAACTGTTATCAGGCCTAGTCATAATACTTTTCAAATGTCGTCTTAGTCCACTCTTTCTTCAAATGTCTTACTTATTAAGTGTGATCACTATAACGAATGAACATTAGTGACCTTTAATAATAAATCTGTTTTATGTTCAATTTGAGTTTATTTCTTTCAGTAATTAGAAAGGACAATATCTGAGGTATGATGATCATAAAAAGACCTATGACTGGTCGTATTCACTTCTGAAGACAATTGGGTAATTACATCCAGTGAGCTGATATTTATTTACATCATTATACTCATATGCCTTTTCGGGGAAAAATCTTAATATATCAATAGAACTGGAGCGTCTCTAATGGCATCGGTGTCTCTTTTTGCTAACCTAAAGAACGTGTTAACCATGAACATCCCTACCCACCATCAATCTATAGTGTCTTTGATTTTTTTCTCTTTCTATGCACCGCCTGCTGCAATAAGGGTCTAATCTGACAACATCAGTTGCACAGTTACCCTCTAGGTGCAGAAAGGTGAACTAAAATGTTGATCCTGGTTCCTGAAGCGCAGTCCCCTACTGTAGTTTGTCAGCAGCTTGCTCCTCAATTACGAAGAGTGAGTGAGAGTAATAGATGTTTAATGCCATTTCGACAGCTAAGGTCATATTTATGGCAAGAACAACATTACACAATTTCACTGAGGAATGTGTCAGTGCCCGCGCATATGTGCACCACACACATCCTGAGGGGATAGGAAAGAGGAGAAATAGACCCTTTTAAGTGGGCTAGGGAAGCCCGCCAATTACGAAGATAGGGTTCTGGAAGATATGGTTTTTTCTTAAGAGATAGCAATGACAGCATGCAAAGTGAGACCGTTTACAGTGGTATATATTCAGGGAACAAGCCTTAGACCCTAGCTGAGACAAGGGGGGCATGCGTGTAGTGTCTTTTCGCTGGTTGTTTGACGGATTATGATGGGGCTTTGCCAGGAAGCGGTAGTGTCCCAGACGCATGCACACTGCTCAATATATCGGCGCATGGGCAGACGCCATGAAATAGCACCACACATGCGTGTAATTGCTGCTGGTTCCTGAAGCATCTCCCTATCTTCTACCTGGCTACAGTCTGTATACAGGGTATTGGCAAAGATGAAAAGGCTGGCTCGGTGTTTAAACAGACAATGCAAGATCATCTATAATCTGTTATAACATGGTTATGGGTCATTTGCATATTTTTGCAATCAGGTTTAAGGATAAAACTCATGCAATTAACCACAGCTAGAATGAACAGTAGTTGACACTAAACCAAATCAAACCATGATAGCGAGTTGATTTGTATCCTTTACCATAGCGGACAGCGGGCTGCACGTCTACGCCGTAGTGTCAGCCTCCCCTGTCGTGCTGCAGTTTGGCCATCTGGTGTATAGACGAAGTACTACCTTTCTTGTCGGACGGCGAACACGGAGCAATTGGATTATGGCCATTTTGAGGAAATATAGGCTTAAAATCATCTATTGAAACATGGAGGGAGTAAGAAGAAGGCCTAATCTTTGTTGTGTGAACCCGAGGAGGATCCAAATTCTCTATAAATGGTGGAAATTGAATGTTATTGTCAGCATACCGGTATGCTGATAAACAGAAATCCAATATGGTGGAATGGCTTCCTCCTGTAATTAAGATGAGTTGTCCTTGGAATGACACTATTTTCATTGCGAGGGTTGGAAATGAGGAAAAGTGCTAGACTCTCATCACCAAAAATATACCCAGGGACTAAACAAGACGACACAGAGATAAAGATCGTGCTAAATCATTGTAGCACTTCTAGAGGTGCTGGGTTCTAGACCGTATGACACTGGAGCAAACGTGACCCTAGTTCATCCCAAATCAGCAATTACTTATGTACATATGCGTGATATTCCTTTGTCAATCCTGTCTTCGTGTCTGCCTGTACCTACCCATCCATATTTGTACATGCCCCTTTTCCTTGTAAGTGGATTTGCATGGACAGATCTACTATCATTTCCTATTGGGAGGTGTGGTGTCACTTCACTAAATCATGCAAATTTCCCCATCTATCTACATCAGGGGACGTCCTCAAAGCAGGTCAGCTAATGTGAATTAATGGTAGGCAATAGCTATCAGTTTTGTTGACCCCGATAGCAGTATTCATTTTTTTCTCATTTAATGTGCGCTTGATTGCTGCATAAAAGTGACATTCTAACCTAATAACATGAAAAAAAAGAAGCTATTCCTTTCCTTTTTTTGTTTGGACAGGTCATACATTTCACTCAATGTAATCGATGTATATATGATATAAAATCAAAATTATGTAAGGTTAGATAAAGCATGGTGTATCTGACCAGGGAAATTGAGAAGCCTTTCCATATTGATGGCTAAAATGACAGGCATCTGACATTGGAAATCCTGCATTACAGCCCCAAACTATGACTAAGCTCAGAGGTTATCGTGGTACCTTCAGAACAGTCCCTCCTGTTTTTATCCTATTAGCCTTGATGTGGACAGCCAATAGAGATGATGACACGAAGTGGCGACAGCTAGTAGTGCATAATAGAAAAAAAAACCTATCCTAGTCTAGACAGCACTGTAAAGCTTCTAGAATCTATATATAGTATGTGGTATCTACGGCGTAATCTCTAATCCGTGTGGATACAAGATACTCCGTTAGATCCGAGACAAGATAGGGCGAAATTCTATCGAAGTCTGCTTATCAGTTGAAATATACATTCATTTCTTAGATACTGTGGTCTACAAAGCGCAAAATGGAAAAAAACGAAACATTACTAATGTTACACTGCAGGAAATCAAAAAGAAATTAAATCATAGCGTTTCCATTGAGATGCCACATTTCCTATGGACCGTCAGAACTTTACTATAACAGTTTACAGTTTTGATAAGGTCGGTTAATTCCTCACCTAAAGAAAAGGCCCAATACTGAATACTTTCCCTTACATATGGTTTTCCTGGTGACAATTTACCCATTTTCCGTCCAGTTATATGAATTCCAGTAATACAGACCAGCATGCGTCTGACTGGGATGAGTAGGGGTGGACTAGTCTAATGCCATCAGTATGGGCTGGTCATGCAGAGAAACAGGAATCTCTGTGATCAAGGACCAGGTGTCAGTAAAACCCATTTAATATAGATCCCCCAGCCCAAAGCTGTGAAGCCTAGCTGGGCGAATCCCACAGGTCTTGGACCACACCCAAATAGACTTCAAAGTAGAGGCTTCGTGGAATTTAGCTGAAGATCTGGAGGATCTTGGGCTCAAAGGTCGATTGGACTAGGTTTAACCCGAAGGGTTTCACTTCAAAGTGATCCTGGCATCCCACCCCCCTCCCCACCATCACAACCAACAACTCCTCTACATCCATATCTGCAGCCCAACACACATAGCCCCTATTCTGCTCTTTTACTGTGGTTGTGTCCAAGATGTTGCAAATATGGGTGAGATCAGGCAGGAATAGGGATGTATATTATCACGGTTTGGCAGGTATGTTGATACCATGCTGCTGAGATATTTTATAGTAGCCCCCACACATCGGCAGAACAGGAAAGGAATAACCAGAAAGCTAGGCGATGGGAGAGGGGCAGACAGAGAAGGAGAGAATGGGAAAAAATGTATTAGATATTCCTGGGATTGTTGGGAGGGAGGGAAGTGATAAGCAAAGATAGCTATTGAAAAAAGGTGCCAGAGAGAGAAAGGGATATATATATATATATATATATATATATATATATATATATATATATATATATATCGCTACCAGGGAATAATATACCGGTAACATTGACATATTAATATTATAAGTGATACGATCTATGTAGGGTGTAACGATGGACATATTATAATATATCATAAGTGATACGATAAATGGAGAGTGAAACGATGAATATATAATAATAAATGATCTATCACAGAAACACATGACTTTGGTGGGTTACTGACCTTGGGACTATCAGCACCATACATGCCTTTATTAATAAAACAACTATAATAATTAGTTGACAATAAGAATAAGTCAGTACAAATTGAACAGTATAATACACTAGTAAAAATTAAAAATCAAGGAATCACCTGACGTGGTGTTACCTGTACAGGTGAGATTGCCAACTGACGGTTGATTCAAAGTTCCCCCTTATTTACTGGAGGGATGTTTTCCATGACGCCATGCTATGACATCATAGATATCACTGCGCTCTGCAAGTAGTCCCTAACCGCCCGCGGGTAATTATATATATATACACGAGTGTATAATAGTTCCATATATGGGCCAAATTTTTGAATGTGGTACTTTTGGCCCTGACAAAGCAAAAACAGTAAAACTCAAAATAAGTTAAAACAACTTTACTACATTCAAAGGGCAATGTCTTGGCTATCTAAAAACACCTGACATACGCAGCAACTCCTAGCGGGTCCGATTTTATAAGCGTTCAAAGATAATCTGTTGTAATTTGTGTTACTCCCTGCTCAGAATTCAGAGACCAACTGGATATACCTCTTAACTATATCCTAATGACTTCTAAATCCATTTACAACATCTACTAGTGAGTATGTATCATGATTCCAAAAATAAATATGTTACTTCAAAAACCTTCGGAGATATCGGATATTGAACTTTTGTCATTGACTGATTTTTCTGAGACTTTTTTTCACACGTTACTCCCTGCTCAAAATTAATTTCACCCCCCAAATAGCACAAAGTGCAAATTATGTACACAAATCTACATAAATAGGTTAGGAGGACTCCATAACAAGCAAATGAAACAGGTCCGATACAGATTTTTTTGTATTTCCACACTCAAACAGACACTTAAAGTATTAGGATCATAACCAAATACTGCAGGAAGATACAGAAGTGTATAATCTATCAGAAGGATATCATAAGTACACATTTTGAATACTGACAGACAGGAGAGTGAGTTTTAGCAGCAGAATCTATTTTTGAGCAGGGAGTAACACACATAGGGCTCGGGCAGGCGACATGCTTCAACCCCATATAACGCCCAGTCATTTAGAAATAGTGGCAAAATTCCACCACTTGCCGACGGACAACATCAGTTTTGATCAAAATAAAAGCATTTGGACCCCAACAAAGTATATCAACATGTGCCCTACACCTTCGTACATCTTATAAAGGTGATTTTTGGCTGATCCCTTACCTTTCTTTTGCTTTAGGAATAACAATTGTCAGTAAAATTGGACAGAAAGAGGATCAAACGATAGGTGGAAGTGTCCTTGTTGTGATTAGAAAAGACCCATATGGATGCGCCATGCGAGGGACGACAGAGATGTCATCTGGTTTAGAGCGAAAGGACTTAGAATTTTGAGCAGAGAGTAACATCCAATCATATTTTATGGTCTACAAATGGCACAAAGAGTCAATATGGAACCAATTTTTGTTCATGATTAATTAGGAGGTGCCAATACAAAGCAAAATTTACTGTATGGAAGCAGTAGGATTTGATTCATTAACCAAAATGTTAAATGTTACTCCCTGCTCAAAAATGTGTATGCCAATACACTTTAGGGCAAGGACTAAAAGAAAATGGGTGTGGCCGCAAAATTTTTACACCATATAAACCCCTTAAATGTCCCTCAAAATTAAGTGCAGCATGGATGGTAGAAACAGAATATTTTCCAACCCTGTAGACCCATAACTCAAAATATTTATGGTCTGATTCGCTAAAGTTTACTCTCATTTGAAAGCTTGGGATGTTTCCTCTTGAATGAAACCAAAAAATGCCAGGCTAGTGCACAGGCTTTGACCCTATTGGTAGGTAAAGCTTAAAAACCCTGTAAAATGCTAAAAGTACCATTTTCAAAAATTTGGCCCATATATATAAGTATATATATATATATATATATATATATGTATATATATTTATATATAATATATATATATATATATATATATATATATATAGAGAGAGAGAGAGAGAGAGAGAGAGAGAGAGAGAGAGAGAGAGAGAGAGAGAGAGAGAGAATGAACGCCAACGACGGACAAAGACAGAGATGGACGGACTGCCATCTATAGACAACCAGACAGCTAGATATGCAGACAGACAGACAAACAGATACAGAGACACATTAAACAGAAAGACGACAGAAAATAGGAGGTTGTTACTGTGGAAAGTGGCTGTAGGAGGTTTTCAATTTCGAGATTCGTCTGATAACGATCTTTAGGACTCCTATTGTTGCACTTCGAAACATGACTATGCTCAAGAAGAGAATTTCTGGCAATGCACACTAATAGACCTGGCATTGCGTTTTGGCATTTGGGTAATATATCGAACTCAAGATTTTTATTTCATAGAGTAGGGATTATTATCTTCCCTTGCCATTTCCACTGAGAGCCCCCCCCCCCCAGACTAGGTAGATTTGATAGACACAGAGATTGCCTATACCAGTTTTTGCTCTCGAAAAATAGTTGGTTAAACCTGTATGGAGGGTACAGACGTCTAAGCTCCCAGTTGTTGAAAACTGGCCATGTCCCTGTTCAGCAGATCAAGGGATGGAAATAGTGTTACTAGTTCAACCTATAGGACATTTACCCTGGGGGTGGCCAATAAAAAAAGCAGAGTTGAATTAACACCCGTATGTGGTTGATCATCCTTGGCTTGACTAGTTCTCAATAATCATCTATTCAGCAGTAAATAAGTTTCATGGTCACTTGTTGGGGTGAACATAGCAGAATTATACGTTGGCATCTCAGGGGGAATCTACCTTACCCTTATATAAGGAGTCCCTGGTTTATTTCTCACTACCGGGCCTGCCCGGGAGGCATTTCCCACATAGGACATTGGACAGGGGATTGCGTTGTAGTCTAGGAGGATTAAATATGATTTGAATGATGGGCCTCATATGCACCTGCTACTCCTTAGATGGTCCTTAATTAGCTACCAGATGTCAGATTTCATTTTGCAATACATCATTTCATATATTTCTTACTTAGTTACTGGATCTAACAGCTATGTTTTCCCTATAGATATTTTTGAGATAAAACGTTGATCAATGGCAATTAACTTGGCTTCTTTCTTTCTTCTCATCATCTCATTGAGATCACATTATATATTTCTACACTAATCCCTTGAATGATTACTAGGTTTGCTCTATACATCTGTTATATTCATATTATACGGTGCATATTAGCGTTCATTGTTACCAATGATGTAGCAATGCAGCGCCAGCAAATAAGTCACTGGCACTTCATTGGTGCATCGCGCCAGCCCAGCCATTCTGTTCGACACAATGCATAAATGCAAAGTTATTGATCACCAGGGCTGCATGCATGTATCATGAAGACTGAATTTACACTATGGCACGGAAGGCTAAGGGAGTCCTGATTGTAAAAAAAAAAAAAAACTTAGCAAATACTTGGCTGACATTTTTCCTCACCTCATTGCAAGAGACTTGGAGTATTGTTTCAATGTTTCAATATCAATACTGATTATGGAGATTCCATCAAATCAAAAGAATGTTGCATATAAAACACTATAAGTTTCTAAACAATAAATACCACCTTATCTCAAAATAGCATTCACGACAAGAGAAGCCAATGGCTAGAGGATTCTACTTTAATGTTGAAGTCATTGACATCCCCATCTTTCATCATTTCATCCTCATAGAGCATTAGTGTAAGCAATAGCACAATAAAGAAGACCTTCTTTTGAATCTCAAGTTGAATACCTAATTTTCAAGATTATGCTTCTTATATAGAGACATTTTTCAACTCTATCGATTAGAGTTGAAAAAAGAGAAAAAACTAGGGCTCTTCTACCCATGGTGATCTTTGTGCAGGCTAATATAATGGGTATCACATAGTAGTAGTGCAAATCCCTAGTGTAATCTGTCTTAGTATAAAATGGTAAGCTGACAGTTTACACTGGTTTATGCCGTTCTTATATTCAGGAGATGCAATGAACTACCCCTCCTTAGTAAGGAGCCTGTTCCTACCACATAGCACCAGTAAGCGCAAGCAAATAAGCCTGTTCACTTCATCCATCAACTAATTAGAGGTAGTTGTAGTTTTTCAAAGACCTGCGCAGATAGCCTATAATACATCATACTGGGCCATTGTTGCAAAGTTCAAAGAAATGGTGTTGGCACTTTACGGCAACCTGGGTTGATGACTGGTGATCTGGAAATGTACTTTGGTATCTACCACCAAAGTATTAGCTCAACCATTGAACAATCCTTCTGTTCTATCTAAAGATTGGAAGTCATCATGAATCAGATTATTTTTTTCTGATCAAGGCTCTTTCCTAGCGAAGGCACGAGGAAGCGATTAGTGACCATTTCAAAAGAAATGATACTTCTGTAAGCATTTCTAAATACTAAATCATAGCATAATGGATTTATGTTTATTTGAGTTTACAAAATGCCTTCCTATGTCCCTTGACCAGTAGAGATACCTGGCATAGGTCTACCTGGAGGCATGGTGTCCTGGAATGTGCTAATTGGATACCCAATACTATGTTCCCTGTAGGCTTATTGGCTGTTGTTATGCAAACGTTGATCACATTTCATGTATATGGAACCTGTTATGATTCTACAGAATTTTATGCAGGTCATTTATCTAACTGTCAGATATATTTTAGTTATTTTCATTCCCACATTTAGAGAGAAGGGGGGGGGGTAGATGTCCTTAAACATTGGCTAAGATATTCAGAGAGGGTAGATTTTAGATATTAGTTCATCGTACACTGCAAGTGGACCTAAATATGCTCTCATAAGGTTTTTAGTCATAGACCAGTGCTGCTTTATAGGTTTCTCATAATCAGCACACCCACCATATCGAATGTTGCTATTAATTTTTATCAATACATGTCATTTCGTGTAAAGTGCCATTTAGAAATCGGGGCAGTGTGGATAATCAGACAAAATCTCACTTAATTTACCTCATTTATAGTATCTCTCTCTTTATGATAATGTTGTGTTACACATGGTTACATATCTCTGCAAAGATTCATATTTGTCTGGGTATGATTTCCGGGCAAATAAAACAACCAGACACCTTTACCTGGAATGCCAGTTTCACTGACATTGATAATTATTTTTTCCCAAGAGGGCAGAAAAACTTTACTTGTAACTTAATTGTTGACCATCTCGAACCTCACACATTGCAATATTGAGGACCTCTTATGGCCTGGGGCTGGGAAATCACCAGTTGCAACTTAACCACCAGGCAATCATCATGACTAGCAGAATAAATAGGTGCTGAAATTAAGACAATGGAAATTATGGGCTTCCTCACATTGGTTTCAGTGAGTGCATGCCAATGAGTCTCAATGGGCCACACTTGTGAGTTGTTGTTTTGTTATAGGATTTTGTTATATTATTTCTTTGGTCAGGTCAGTAGCTGCTGATATTTTGGGGAGGGGAGATTGAAATGAAAGATGCGAAGAAAGCTTTTTTGTTACTGGTAAACCTATGAAGTGAGGACAAGAGACTAATATTATACAGCTAGTCTGCTCCAGGATTGGATGGATTGATAAGCAATGTGTCTCTCATCCACTACATGGTGGTTGGCTTCATGTGTTGAAATATGTCTGCATAATTAGACTTGAATGTCGTAAAAGGCATGATAACTTCTGGATAGACTTGACAGTTACAGTGCACTGACGCCTTAAAAGTTGCAACTACTTTAGATAATTCACTAGACAATTCAAAATTGGGGAAGAGGGGTGCCTTATCAAGAGCAGGTTTCACGTCCATGCAGAGTTCACAAAGATTGGCTGTCATCCACAGTGCATCATATTATAATGCTATAATGATATCTTACAAGTCCAAGTTCTGGGAGGATTGAGGTACTTTGATAGTCTCTCATAGTTATGATACAATATTCTGAATTATCTCACGATTTTGGCACCTACCGTACTCTGAGACCTTTTAATCCAGTCCAAGAGACCTTTGGTTAGAATCTGGACATGCCTATTGTTAATAACTATTCTGATGGATGTTGGCAGATATGCAAATTCAATCTTGCTGTAAAAAATCGTTAAAATCGTTCAGACCTAATGGGGAAGCAAACCCCGACTGCTGTGGCAATAGGCAGACTCACTGTCCATTGCCCCACACAGAATGATACTAGAAACCAATGTCAATGTAAATATAACTCACCCGCCCACAATAACTCTGCCTTTGCACACACATTTTCCATAGAATCCAAGCTTGGCATCTAAATTCATTCAGGTTCCAACAACTATAGGATGCATAGATCATGTTTGCATAGTGCTTTTCTCCACTGATAGTAGTAGCCAAGGTTATTCGTGCACAATGCTAGATTAAACCCATTGAGGTCATTATCATATTGCAATTGATTGACAAGCTCTGGGGACAACATTGGATTGAGATGTGCACAATATGAATATACATACTGAACAGATGGTTATACTACTATCCTCTAGTGGGAGAACCTACACAGGTAAGGGTACTTAGGTAAACCCTTTGTAGGGTCAAGTACCTGCTTTAAGTATGTACTCCTCATAGCAGGGTGATTGGCTGGCCTAGGGCATAGTGTATGTAGAGTTATTATACAGGATCGCCTACTGTACATATGTATATACTGATACAAACCTGTGCCTCTACAATAAGACTCACTGTATTTGAGAATACTGTACTTTCTGCTGTGGATCTACTGGAAACGTTTCTGTTAAAAAACAGAAACTCCTTACAGTGTCCATAACATTCGAAATATAGCAGCGCATCTTGTTGATTATCACCTCAAACCCCCACTCATGCTGTGTTATACATTGAATAATAGCTTATTAATTCTATCGTTATACCCTAGTTCCTTAAATATAGTAATAGTGAGTAATAGTTGTTTAACGCCATTTTGACAGCTGAGGTCATATTCATGGCGAGAAATACATTACACAATTTCACAAGGGAATGTGTAGGTGCCCGCACATATGTGCACCACACACATCCGAGGGGATATGAAAGAGGTGAAATAGACCCTGGTCACAAATCATAGAAGGTTTGCATATGACAAATTTGGATGTATTCCAGCTCCTAAACTTAGGATTTTAGTTTCCCCCCTAATTCTTTTGGCTCAAAATGTAGGGCTCATTGAGATCTTCATGTTACACATGGGTTTTGATGGTCCAATATGTATATTTTGGGCACCAGGGGGTTAAAATAGGCCCAAAATGACCAATTTTCTAGGGAAAAATCAATAAATCCTACATTTTTTCATTATTTTTAAAACTTTGACGATAGGAATGGGTCACTCCATTTATGACCACTGAAATCTGAAGGGAAACCGAAATTTTGGACCTAAGATTGCCTTCCTAGGGGCAGTTGGTCTATATTTTTTGAGAAATTAACTTTTTGTAAAGTAGTTTGTCTGGGCGAAGATTTTAGGGCATATGACCCCCTTCTAAAATATCTTTGATGTATATGGGTTAATTTTCTGTGCTAACATTTAGAAATAGTCCCATGGTAAAGTAATCTGAAAAAATAATTGGAATTGCTCCATTATCTTGGCTGTGAGCAGGCCATGAGTATTCTTTCAGCCAGACAGCCCTTCTTTGGGTGTCTTCCCGAAATAGCACATTCCTTCTCATCCTGGCTGGGGTTTACATATTTAACTATATTAACTATGTCAGTTATTTACCCCCCACATATATCTAAGTGCCATAGTGTAAAATAGATAAATTATCCCTCATGGTTTGGAATAGCAGGGGGAAAAGTCTAAAAAATGTCTTGCGGAATGACATGTCTTGCCGAATGACATTTTAGTTACATGCTATGTTGAGTGGTTCATTTCCTAAAGATATTATCATCATACCTCCATGGAAATCTCTAGTCTGGACCATTCTGACCTGTAGATTATAAAAATTGTATTAGCATTTATGTCAGATGCATTCTTCTTATCATAGAATGCATTCTTCTTATCATAGACTGAACGTTCTTGTGATAAACCTTCATTGTGATTCTGTGAATCTGTCTTTCCGAATGACATTTGAGGTACAGCCATGGTGAGGGCTTGGTTTCCTAGAGAAATTATCATCATACTTCCATGGAAATCTCTGGTCTGGACCATTTTGACCTGTAGATTATGGAAATTGCATCAGTATTTCTGTCAGATGTGATCTTCCTATCCTAGAATGAACATTTTTGTGATAAACTTTTATCACAATTCTGGAAATCTGTCTTCCCAAATGACATTTGAGTTACATGCCATGTTGAGGACCTCGATTAAGAGGTGTTCACATATTTTTGGCCCATTAAACCTATATACCACCTGAAAGTACACATGGTGGGCATTGTCTTCCACATGATTAAAAGTAACTACCTAAGACTGTGTCACTTTTATGTATACCAGCAAGTTTTGTAATTTCCTGAACCAGGAATTTCAAGGAATTCAGTGAGATTGCCATTTCAGGCCTGAAAAAAAAGGATTCAAGTGTAGGACAAAAGTCCAAGTCTTTTAGCTGCAGCTCACTAATTCCTACCCTTAGACCCAGTAGTCAACAAAAGTTAACATAAAAGTTGATCAAACACATAAAAGAATTAATTTTGCATGGCTTAAGGGAAAATACCCACTAATGTCATTCAGCAAGACACCTTTCCAGGGTCATCCAGAGTATAGATGTTCAGGGTGTTGCCACAGCAACAGATTTCATATTTAACTGAAAATATTTTGTGGGTAGTTACCCCAACACCTATACATTATCCACAATCTATGATTTCGACCCTTTTAAGTGGGCTAGGGAAGCCCACCTTAATTATAGTGACTAATTATATCAATGCAGTAAATTGTCCCTAAGCTGCTACAACCTCTTTTTATAATCTATACCACATGGCATGAACTACAACAAAGGTTATGTACATAGCCCTTCGTTCACCTGAGGTTTCAAGTGCCAAAGTCTGAAAATTGTATAACCCTTATTCTTAGTTCTTCTCTGACCCATTCATCCCCTCACCTGGAGCTGCTGCCTCCAGGTAAAACTAGCTCAGGTGAGCCCCGCCCATCTTAATGGACAGCTTTGACCTGGGTTAACCCACATTAGAGTTGCCTTGGGTTATTGATTACAAATGCCGGTGAATCGTGATCACTCAAAGGTGTCTCATACGTTATCATTGTGATAGATTCATAGTTTGACAAAATGGATTAGGCTTCAACATAAATCACTAAAATCACTCAGATTCAGAGTCTATTCCATGTCAAATTTGGCCAATTCTGACTGATCTCAGTCACAGACAGGATTTCCTAGGTGGAATCTGTGTGAAAGTAATGGTGAAAGCTTTGTCGCAACCATTGTTTATGTGACAACATATTTCTACAGTAGGATGGCATGCTAATAAGATCATGGAAAGACCATTTGAATATCATGGATCTGTGAACAAGTATGGATAAGTTAGATAAGAATTTGAAATCATACAGATCACACAGTGCAAGCTAACTTTCCCAGTACCAATGGAATGGACTATAGAATGTACTCATTCAGTTAATGTAGTTATGCTAAGCTTTGCCCTATTGACATTCTATTGGACTTTGTTTGAATCATTTTTATCTTCTTTCCAGTTGCGCCCCTTGCATTTCCGAGAAGTCTTGATCTTTCCAAACTGAAAAAAAAAAAATCCAAGGTCACTGATTTCACAGACCCCACTCTGCAGCAATCAGGCATCAGCTTAGAATAATTATGGAAATGGATAATCAGAGAACCAATCCCCAACTAAGGGCACAAAGTGGCACATCCCTGGACAGATTTGTGCGTCTTTTTTATTGGCACAATCACCACAAAAGTGAGATTTAAAGGCAATTGACCGAAATGGACAACTAATGAGAAGTTGTTACATGCACGTCCAAATCGAGAGCATTTAGGCAATTTTTTGGATGGCAATCTGTTCCTCTGTGACAAAATCTGGGTAATTGCACTATTGATGTTTATTGATGCGTTGATGCCCGACTTCCTAATTCAGGTTGTATCTTATTTTACCAAATACTTTATGGTTAAGAAATATCCTACAACCTTTTTCATAAATGCAACATGGAGATTGGTATCTTCTTACATATCTTATATATCATGTCGATAACTCTAAATGGGAAATGCCTTTTTTTCTTTTGAAATTTGAAAGAGTGCTCACCCACACAACATAGACTTTCTGTATTATTTGTAACCCGTATAACATTGTATGTATAAAACCTTCCCCTGCTTCCTGTTGCTTGAATGGACACGAGCCAAGGCACTACCTAGATGTAAAACTTAGAGAAAGCTGTAGGACTGTTTGATACAAAGCCTAGGTGGACAATATGATCAAAGGACCTGCTATTGTGCCCTGTCAGTATAGAATAGATAAGAATTCACCTGGGGAGTCAGATCAATACCAGGCTAGGTAAACTATCTCCTTGTATCACGAACCCTTCATCCTTCCGTTCCTCTACTACACTGGGGCACCCACAAGTATGTCATTTTTGGGTTCAATATCTACCATTGACATGCCTAGGGCCATGGTCAGGATATTGCTTCATGGATCAAGGGATCTTTGACGAATATAGTGAGCCTTTATACGAAGCTGTGACCTTTAGTATAGATGTCAGTGAAGTTGATTTGCTTTTATACTTCACTTTAAACTAAATGATTACAACTGCGTAATGCATTCACTGATACAATAAAAGAGGAATGAAATTCATATTAATGTGTACCTGTTTTGTTTAAAGGGGATTAGAATACTTTGATTTTGGAAATAAGTATGAGATCGATGATGTACAACATAATTACAACATAACAAAAAGAGATTGTGCTGCATTTATATGAAAGCCCACAAGAAGAATTTGGGCAGAAGGTGGCTATTGGCCAGCTTTCAGTAACATCTAGGTTAACTGAAAGGCATGTACAGATCTGAAGGACAACAGGGGTATGATAGGTACAAAGGGGAAGACAATGAGAAAAGGTTGGAGTTGTATGGGGTGTATAGTACATGCCAGCAGCAGTGTGTGCCTACTTTATAATGTCGTTAGGGAGAGGAGACTATGCTCACTGTAGTCTCTGGTTGATTAAGGCGTGGCTTCTATTTAATCAACAAAATATACAAGATAAAGTAATACAATGAGTACTTACATGATTAACACCAGAAAATGGTTAAATCTCACCTGGAATTAAAAGGAGGAATTTCTGTCAAGCAATTAAATTCTCTAAGATCCTGATCATACGACAGGGAAGAAGTAAGGGGTCCGCAACAATAAGGTTTACAGATTGTGATTGGCATTGATGTAAGCATTTATAATATTACTGTGCCGCCCCTCCCATTGCCACGGATCTATGCCTTCCCCATTTACCCTATCTCTTCCCATCTTCCCGATTTATGGAGTATTAGCGTAAAATGTTACAGTGCACTAGTGTAGTGATCGATTATGGTTGGGTAATGTAAAAAGCTCCTAAGTGGTGCTAGGGTTACATTGGGTTTTAATAACAGTGATATAAATGTGAATGAAATAGGCAAACAATAACACCGCTGGGTTCAATAGATTTGGTATACAGACCTTATAGTCTTTTTACTGTAATGATAAGATCTTTCTCTGCACATTCACGTTCTTATCCTCCAACGTGCCTAATTGAGGTTATCTAGATGAAAAGGACATCACCCTTTCCTCAATGTGATGTGCCAGGGGGGGGATTGAATGGGGTCTATTAGCTTGCATGCTGTAAGTGGTAAATGTTATTATAGCAAAGCTGATAAAACATAAGGTGCTAGCTGAGGGTACGAGTTGATCATCATGACAGTTGACTAAAGTCAATAGTTCATAATCAAACTGATGGAAGAAAACGCTCAAATTGTTTTTCATAAAATCTTAAAATGACAGGATGTTGCACAATACATTACCAGCTGTATAAATTATAATCATGTCATCCCATTCTAAAGTAATGCTCAAACAAGCTTAGATAATGGCTAAAAGGTTGTCCTACAATTCTAGGGTTATCGAGATGGATCTCCATCAACAGGGCCTTTTTCATTCTTTTTTGAAAAAAATTCACTAAGGTCTTTGATTCTTTGTACCTCATGCAGACTTATCCTTTCATCCTTATAAAGCATTAGTGATACCAACGGAACAAAAAAAACTTTCTTTTCCATCTTAAATTGAATGCCTAATTTTCAAGATTATACCTCTTAAGAGAGATAAAAACAAGGGTTCTTCTACTGGAGATGTTGAAAAGCATCTTTGTGCACACTTATATACTGGGTCTCATGTAGAAGTAGAGCAGACTCAACATTGTAATATCCTATCCCTATAATATGAATAGTACTTCATTACTGGTACCCCTACTGTTTTGCACACAGAAAAGTGGCTATGGTAATAGAATTCCAAAATAATACTGTATGAATCCAAATTAGCCTAATTTTGCATGCATTTCCACCATTTAAAGCATCCCCGTTCAAAGACAGTCCCTCTTATGTTACTTTCCTTATGTAAATCCATCTGTTAAGACTCATATCTATCTAGGTATAATATCTCATATCTTGGCATACAAACTGGCCAGACACCTTTGCCTGGAACTCAATAACTAATTTGGCCAGAGGGCAGAAAACCTTGATTGTTGACCATCTCCAACCTTACTCATTGCAGCGCTTACCTGTGGCTCAGAAAGCACCAGTTGCAGCTTTACCGCCAGGCAATCATCATGACCAGCAGAATAAATAATTATGATGGACTATATTACAAGCTTATTCCAAGCTTATTTCACTGGTAGAAGCTCTGAAATAAGGACAGTAGATCAATACTCTACAGTTTGTTCACTCACTCCAGCATTAGATGGATTGATAAGAAATGTGTTATTAGCTACCACAGGCCAAATTTATCTTTACGCCATACTAAAACATTATATACATTAATGGAATCTGGTAAAAATATGTAGTTAAAAAGTAGATTTCGGACATTTATGGTAATATTTTGATTGTTCCTAGGAATGGGTCACTACTTTATGAATTGAATTAAATTGATTATTTCAAAGAATATGAGAAGAAATTGCTAGCCCTCCCTTTGAGGGGCACTTTTAATCCAACACGTGTGGCCTAATGGGGGAGAACATTCCTCCGGGGGGGGGGGGATTTTTAGTACTGGTTTTGGCCACCAGGGGGCAGTATATGAGTAAAACTCTGACAATTATGCTAAAAAAAGCTTTAGACCATTTTTTTATAAGGAATCCAGTGGTATCTTTAAAATCATTCCATCTCCATTGAAAATGTTCCATTTTTGGAACGTTGGTTGCCATGGAAATATAGAAAATTGGTAGATAAGGCAATTTCTGGTTGCCATGGAAACCACTCCCCTATTCCAATTGGAAATTTTTGCCACAAACCTCTTTTGAAATTCCTTAAGGAACCCAGAACCGAGAACAGAGCTAAAACTAAAAAAAATCCCTCTAAAACCAATTTTATGATAAAAACATTACATTCCTTTGGTTATCTTTCCGCAAAACTGTATTTTTTTGCATTATTTGTGTTTATGATATAATGCATTTAGAGCTTATTTCCCAATTTCAGTTGTACAGACCGACCTATGTTTGACAAGCTATCTGGAAATTTTAGCTCAAGATGTCTCATTTTAAATGACTTTAACATTAAAAAAACTATTTCCCCCCAGGAAGCATGTTTTCTCCTGGCCACATGTTAAAATCACTATTTATCTTCTTCCTAATGTTTCTCACTCCCAGTCTATAACATGAAACATGCGTTTTAAGGCTTGAACGATTTTATTTAGAGCCAGTTGTATCATTTAATTGGTATCATTATTTGGTATTATTTGTTAACCAGTCAGAGGTCATCGGGTGATCTTTTTAAAGTCCTCAAAATTGCTCCTGCGTGGTCATATCTGTTAGCTACAATATTTTGCATCGTGGATATACTACTTTCCCAAGTCAGAGTAACAGTTTACTTCGTATATGTGGCACTTGAGGTTTACTGAAGTAGATTTACCATCAGAGGAGCTGCTCATAGATGCTCAATAAATATACTGAGCAAAACCCTATTTCCTTGCTTATAAACTGCACATTAGTCTATCTTTTAGTCATATAACATTGTGCACCATAATTATTTAATTGAGTTCCATCAGTTCATTTCTGGAGCTTCCACCTGGAAACCACATAGACGCCACCTAGTGAGTGGTGAAGTCGCTAGTATTATGTCTCTCATCCTCTATTTGGCATTTCACTCAGTTAAAATAGGTTTGCAGCACCAGCCTTGGGTGCCTGAAAAGGTATAGTAACTTCTGCAACGCTTTCATGGTCCAGACAACAGTTCTACACTCTCAGGGTACCAGATTAAGCAGGGGTCAACACACTAAGGATCCGGCTAACCAGGAATTCAACCTCAGTGCCTCATGACCATAATAATCTAAGCTGAGGTTAAGTAGAGGTTCTTTGGTGCTCTCTTGTTAATATGAAAGAATTCATAGATTTTACGTTAAGCTTTGCCCTTTTTAACCTATTAGTATCATCTTTGTTTGAAGTACTTTTGTTTCTTTGGTAGTGATTCACATTGCATTCCTGATAAATCTTAATCTTTCCAGACTGAAAAATTATATCAAAGGTCAGGTTATTTTCACAGGCCCCACTCTGCAGTGATCAGACATCAGCTTAGAACAATTATGGAAATGGATAATTCGAGAACAAATTCACAACTAAGGGCACAGGTGGCATATGCCAGGACAGATTTGTGTGTGTGTGTTTTTTCACTAACACAAGCACCACAAAAGTGGGATTTAAAGAGTTAAGAGCAAAACATAACCAATAAGCCAAATAACTAAAAGGGGGCATGCAATAAAAAGCTGTTACATGCAAGTCCAAAATGAGAATCTTAAAGAAGTTTTTGCAACTGACAATCTGTTGTCATTACAGCAGAATATGGGTGATTGCAGTGTAGCTTTTGCTAATACATTGACACCTGCCTTCCTCATTCTTGTTTAATCATTTTTTAACAATTTGTGACACAACATGGGAAAACCTAACATTACGGGGATTTAGTGCCATTCATGGCCTCTAGGTGGCATGGCCAAAAGGAACAAGAAGGTATATTTACTGTAACCTCTCAGAATACTTTATGGGTCTTCCCACATATTTGGACAATCACAGACCCTGAATAATGGACAAAGTCCTACTTTACAACACAGATAAGCATGTTATGATGCCCAACATGGATACATGTTAGACAGAAATTGTGATATTCTTAGTTCAGGTATATCTCACTGGTTTGAGTAAGCAGTTGACCAAGATATATCAAATGAACCAATTAAACCATACTTCTTTTTATACATATAAGAAGGTCTCAAGGATCATTTTGAAATATGGATCATCAAAATCTGACAAGGGGAGACGTGAGAAAGTTCCATGACAATGTGGAAGGTTGTACCATGTTTAGCACTGGTTGTGCCCCTGGTGGCAATAAATAGCACTAAATCCCCATAATGTTAGGTTTTCCCAAGTTTCGTCACATTTGTATCAAATTCTGTATGGTCAAGATTGCCAGAAAATACCGTACTACCCTTTTTAGACATGCCACATAGACATTTGTATTTTCTATCAAATGAGTGTTTTAATATTCTGCACAAAAATAGTATCCATCTTACAAGTTATATTTGGTTCATTCAGAGAAAAGCTTTTTATGACATCACTTTATAAAATTGACACAGTGGTGACCTAAGCAATGTTGATCTTCTGTTTTAATGGCAATCTAATAATTATCATCATGTAGTTTACATAAAACATGCAGGGATGATTTAGGACAGTCCCTCTATATGCATAGGCTTTGTCAATTTGACTCAGTTGTGGTAGACCAACTCCCTACAGCTACCACTTGTGCACCTAGGTACTATAAATTGTTTTCGGTGTAAACGAACTCCATTTCCAGCCATTAGAGCTAGCAGCCACGGAAAGTCCCCATTCCCCAACATCCAAGATGGTGCAATAACATGACATCAAGACTACACCCAAGTCAATGTTATTTTACGTTGGACAATGCCAGTGAGAAACCCTCCAGTAAGTATTTGATATGCCTGTGGTTATTTTTTAAATAAACTGGAACAACCGTAGTATCCACAAAAAGTGTTTCCCAATGAGGGTAGAATGCAGTACACAGTAATGTGAAAGTAACGCTATTTTCACTGCCTTCATTCATCAGAGAACAAAAAAAAAAGGCTTGTTCCTTCATTAAAGCTTGTTTTTAGTTCAGATTCCTTCCTGTAGTATGAGGCTTGAATGCGCAACAAAAAGGACTGTGTTACCTGATCAGAAAGCTTAGAGAAGTTTATAGGACAAACTGATACATCTATCGGTGGAAAAGATAGCTTTATGATCTAAGTACCCACTGGTACCTGATATTACCTCTTGTCATTGGTATCTAAATAGATAAGCATTCACCTCCCCACACAGAGGCTTCCTCCAGGGTTGGGTCAATATCAGGCAAGTAAACTGTGAACTTGCTTGTATCATAAACCCCTCATCTCTCCATCCCTCTTGTGCTACCCTGTGGCTAATGCCAATTGGTATGTCATGTTGGAGTTAAATATCTAACACTGAAATATCCAGGGAGAGGGTCAAGATATGACCTTGGAGGTATTGCGATAATTGGAGAAGATGGTCTAGGCAGTTGTATCCTTTAGCATACAGGTCAGTGATATTGACTCACTTTTATAATTTAGATTCACTTACAATTACATGTTTGCAAGCGCCATACTACTGATGCAATACAAGAGAAATGTCTATAACTAATACAAGAGACCGTGTGCAACTGTCTTGTATGTGGGATGGTTCAAGATTTTGATTTTGAAATTGAGCATGAGACAAAGTGCTTTTTGTATTGCAATCGGAGGACAAATATCTTGATTACAACATGATGAAAACCGTGCTGGTTTTAGTTAAAGGGATATTGGTAGGAACGTCTCTATAGACCAGCTTTTAGTGACAAAATTTAATAAGATAAATCCCTGACATGGGGACCTCTGAGGGATACTAGGGAGTAGGCATAACTAAGGATGGTTAAAACAGAAACATGAGAAAAAGTTGGAGTTGTATTGAATGAATGCAACTTTAAATAGTACGCCATTAACAGCGTGTGCCCAAATTGTGTTGAAGTTTGAGCGAAGTGTTTGGCACTATGCTAGTCCTTATTGTATTGTATTTCACAACATATGCACATTTTACGTGATATACATCAGTAAAGCATATATCTCAACTCTCACCTTGAATTAAAAGGAAGAATTTATGACAGTTAATTTATCTGAAATCATTATCTAGTGGAGAAGATGATGAATGGTTTCGTTCTTGGATTCATTCTTTATTTTTTTCTCGACAATGAGTTTTTCTTCAACCCAGATTAAACTAACGACCTACATGTAGGTAACTTACAATACCACAAAGGACACATTTGCCTCTTGCAGAGAAAATAAGATTCATTATTTATTTCAATTATATTTTAAAGTTCCTCCCTTAAAGATGCCATATAACTCAAAAATCAAGTTGCATATCAATTTTTGTATGGTTGCCATGGCAACCAAAATACCACAAAATCTAAAAATAGGCAAGAAGGCATATTGGAAAAATGGATCTGGTCAGTTTATCGGATAACTTTGTGCCAGGTATTCAAAAGCTAGTTGATTTGGAAAACTATCATATAAGTTTATGCATGCAAAATTTGGTTATCATGGAGACATAACTTCCTAAGATATGGCTTATTGTTCAAAAATGTCCTACATGTAGGTCGTTAGGAAAATAGGGGGTCTGGTTCTCCTAATGACCTACATGTAGGTAGGTATTGAAAACCTCATATCACTGGACATTATCATCCGATCACCACAAAATTTGAAATGTCAGACCTGGAGACAGCACAGACCCAGGCCCTCCAGCAATGCCGAGACAAAAAGAGCGGCAATCTAACCCTCCACAGTAGTCAGGAGTGACATATGGTCACAAAAATCAATCAACAAGCAGGATACTTTATGAAAGCACAATAATGACAGAAGGATATATTATTCAAACACACTGTTAAACTTATAGAACCCATGCTTGTATGCCTAAAAAACCTTTTTAACGATATTTCTATCAATAATGAGATTGCTTAAAGTAACCATGAGAACCTATGTCACAAAAATGTACATTTTATAAATTGTACTAATATCATTCCATGTACACCCTTTATGAAGAATTATTTATAAAAAACAATTTCACAGAGGAATGTGTAGGTGCCCGCACATATGTGCACCACACACATCCGAGGGGACAGGAAAGAGGAGAAACAGACCCTTTTAATTTGGCTAGGGAAGCCCCATGCGGGTTGAGCGATAGAATGGTCTTTATAACATAACTGTTAAGGTCTCAAAAGACATCTATCATGAAAGAATTGGTGGAGATAGGGAGATGGATCTGTAGATCTAGAACATAGAGTATGACACATATAAAAAGAAAAATGTCATCATTTTTAATACTAAGTTTGTATGAATAGGATGCTATGACGAAGATCCCTCTCCAATCCTATTTATTCCCTATGTTATTTAGAGGTGTATGTTATTGTAGAGGACTATGTGGCGTTGGTAAACAAAGAAGGAAACATACAGCGAATTCCAATATTTTTTAAATACAGCCTGTCCTAATGTTAAAATAACAATACTGCACTATTGGGAGAATCGTGTAAAACGTATGAATTTGCCCTATCACGCTACTGCAAAGATTCTGGTCATGCAATGCTTTCATTAGAATGATAAGATCATTTTGCATACTTCCAAATATGCAGAGGTCTTGGTGTATGGTGCCTATGGAGAAAAGTTTTTCCCCATCCCTTCTGTAATCTCCATAGCATTATTAGTTAACATTCATACAAGAATCATCCAGACACTTATTTTCCTTTGGCGAAGGGAGTTCAATTCACATTTCCATTCAAAACAATCTTTTTCGATGAGAATAAAAAAAAAAGACAGAAAACTATTATCAAAGTAAAACTGTCTGCTTTATTTTGTGTTGCACAGTAAGTATTGATTTGTTTCTTGTTTTCCCAGGGCTGAATCCCTGGGGAAGTCAACTTTGTCACAGCAAGCCAGAAGAAAGAAGGCAGTCATTGGCAGTCAAGGGCTTCTACTGTCATCTACTGGGAAAAGAGCTGGACAAAGAAGAATAAGGACACAGAGGGAGGCAGTCACCCTTATGACCCTACAGATCACAAAGTTGTGGTCAGGCAACTAAATCATTATGTCATCCATGTTTGTTGCAAAGAGCCATTTACTGCGTTGCTTATGTTATTTTTTTGGCATTTCAAGTTACTACTTACTCATTGTATACCAAATAGAATAGCATGGTAAAAATGGGTTTTATGAAATCCTGAAGTTTCAGAGATACTTTTTGTGTCAATTGAGTTAGTTTCATATGGTATTTTTCAAGACATTAGATGATGGGCAACTATTGAAAAGGGCCTGTCTTTAGATTGAATTTTCATCTTTGAAGCATAATTGTAAAATGATTTTCAACAGCAATCACTTACATGTGTGAGTAGGTGAAATCAATGTCATCTCATCTTATTAAAACATTTTACATTTTAACCCTGCGGTATACAAAATGTAGAAAAATGTCTATTTATAAATAGACATTTTTCTACAAATCTATTTGTAATGTCCTCAGATTTTGGTTCATTTCCGAACAATTAAATATAAAATGCCATAAATCTATTTCTGGGTACCATTAGTTATATCTGTTTATCTAACTATTTGGGCTTGGACAGTGCTTTTTTCGGTGCATTATCCAGCCATAATGCACTCTGAGACCTTTTGTTCATCTTCAAGAAGGTGCTGGTTTCAACCCGGACATGTTAATAAAGTGGCGAAGCATACAAAGTCAACCACGCCATTGATATCCTATTAAAACTGTTTAGGGTTCAACGGGGAATCGATCCCCGGCCGCTGGGGCAGGAGACGAGCTTGCTGTCCACTCTACTAAGCCGACCGGTGCTAGAAATCAATGTACATGAAGGATTTGAAAAAGTTTTCCGACATACCTGAAGTTTACACACCTCGTTAGCATAGAATCCAATGGAGCCAGGTGAAGTTATTCACAGAGAACCATCCTTAGATATCCTAGATAAACATGCCATGCCTAATTTTGCCATTTTGTTTGAAATAAATAAGAATCCATTGATTTTCCATAGCAATACATCTCGGCACCAGCCATTGCATCTTGGTGACCTTTGACCTGTAAGTGTGTCACTAGCCGACATCCGGTCTACTTTCACAGTATCAACACGGGCCTGGCTTGGCTTTTTGCTTCGATTTATAAATAATTTGTTGGTATCTATAGGCGGAACTGATAATTATATTACATATCTAGCTATCATAATTATTATTCTCCATTTCATTTTTATCAAAGTCAGTTCAAATGTTTTCTACACGATATAATGACACCATATTTAGGCATTTGTTAACCATTTATTGTTATCTTTAGCTCAAACAATATCTTGGAAATGCGTCCCATTGACTTTGCCATAGGCATTTTACAGTGTATTTCCAATGGATGGAGTTTTGGCTTGCACTCCAAGATATGAAATAGAGTATAAATCTGACAATTGTTTCAAATATGAGCCTAATTATGGGAAAGGAGAGGCAATCAAGTAGTCACCATAGTAAGTATGATTTATGTGAACATCCTGGTTCATTTTGGAGAAGATTGATTATTGGCCCCACCAATGGGACTATGCGACTTTAAGATAATTTAACCTAACGGCAAAACATCATCAAAAACAGCTATTTTGAAGCATTATGAACTGATATGTTAAAACTAACAAGGTGAGGGAAAGTAGGTTTATACAATTTTATTTTTCAATTCATACCTTTTGGGCATGCAGTCTAATGGAAAATTTCTCTGTTTTGGATACACTGAAAGCCTGGGATGTCCGAAACTCGTCAGTGGTGACGACTTTGGGTCCTCAAGATGACGATACCCAAATCTACAGCTTTAGGTGGTCAGATCAATGACTTTAGGTTGTTGTTGAACTAAGCTGTTAGTATGACGACTTTGTATTGTCAGTATGACGAGTCTAGGTCGATGATATGAGGCTTCGACCATCCTAAACCCGTCTGTATTGACGAGTTTCTAGTAGCAGCAGGTTTTCTGTGCACAACTAGAATTGCCAGTACTTTCGAATAATCAAAATGAAACATTAAACAATGTTTTTTATAGGTTGAATAGCATAGCAATAATCTTCAATGGGCAATAAACATCTGAAACAACCAAGCCCTGAAAGTGCAACTGTTTATTAGGTAATGAAATTAACCCATTCACCCAACGTAATCAATCTTAAAAATGGTCCACACATTCAACTAGTGAAGCAATGTTATCATTACTTCAGTGAATTGACTCGTAAACTTCCAACGCTCAACAGTCCGATTGCTGCATAGTGTATTAAGGTATTATGCACATACATACTTTGAAAAGATAAATAGATTCAACCCTAAAGAGTCTAATCACCAGTACTGCATTTATAAATGCATAATACCTGGATTTGATTAATACTCTACCAACGGTTCTTCATTCATGCATCATGACTACAGATGGGTTTGTGCATTAACTCACTATGCAGACCTTTAAGTGTTAAAACCAAGATTGAAGTCCCCGAAAATAGAATAAATGATGCAGGAGAGGGCCATGTGGCCCATGCATATTAATTGGCAGAGATGGAAATTTGTAATTGGAAGATGTGCAGATGAACCAGAGCCAAATAGGCACTAGGAATTGGCTGTCATTGGGGATGTTAGCTACTTATCTTCTAGGAACAAATTAAAGAGCGCACTGCTTTCTTAGGGCAATACACTGTAAAAACAGTGTTTAGGGATTTAACACCAGTGTTTAGAAGTTAAACACTTGGTTAAACACTTATTTGTCCCACTTTTCTCAATTTTAAATGCGTTTAACAAGGAAGTGTTTAACCAAGTGTTTAAATGCTAAACACTTAAACACTTCAGTGTTTAGGTGTTTGAGAATAAGTGTTTAAAAGCTAAACACCTTAACACTTCAAGTGTTTAGATGTTTAAATGTTGGTGTTGAGAAAATTTGGTGTGTATCTTTAAACACTTTTTTTGCAGTGTACTTTTGATACTTTATTGGAAGTCCCCAAAAGCTTTGCAAAGCACCTAGCCTCATCCATCTTATAGCATTTAATTACTACAAGCGTAATAATCATAAAAAGAGATTCATTTGAACAAGCCTACGTAGAAAAGATATAAATTATGTATACCCTTTTAAGATTGATTTGTGAGGTCCTGGCCACGGAGTATTGCCGTTTCTAATACCGTGAATGATAATGGAATCAAACATTTTAAGACCTAATTATAAATGGTTGTCTTTTGAATAATTTATCACAAATATAACCTTATTGCAAAGAGATTTTATCATAATTCATAATGTTGGAACATCGCTGTCTAACCCATTCTGGCATGTTTCTAATGCTTCTTCTAGTTCATATCCTTCCATTTTCACTTTATTTACAAAGGTTTTGAAATGCTCTAATTTTTCCGATGCTGTAATTTGACACCATACTGTAGGTGAATACACACTGGAAGTGACACCTTTCAAGGACAAAAGTTTAATAAATAGGGATTTCAAACGTTGCAAGGGTACATGTATCTAGTAAGCATTTACTCTTAGCATAATACAAAATATGGTATAGATAGTCCCACAGCCATTGCAATCTTAAGCTCCTAGAGGTGAACTTGTAACTTAGATATAAAGCACACTCTACGTTCTTCTCTGATGACATTTAGTTTAATGCATCACTTGAAAGTGCCTGCATTTCACACATCTCCAAATGATAGTTGGTTTAAAAGATTTAATCTTACTGCGAAAAAATTTGTATTTGTTCTATGTACCAATCCTCGCAGACTTTAAAGGATTAAGACAGTGCCAATACTATTCTCTATGCCTCCCCCGTAGCTATATTCAGCATTCTAACCATAGCTTCCCACACTGGAGAAATCCTCAATGGAGCTCTCCGATATACGGAAACCGGCTTTACCAGAGTGTCAATTGTACCTCTTTTGGGCTACTGGCCCCATCTCGTATTACAAGCAAGTAGGTAAGGACTCGGTACAATGTCATCAAGTGACACACACACACAAAGTAACCAGCGTAATTCCATGGATTATCAGGTACGGAGAATGAGATACACCAGGAATAAGCAATTTCTGCAATGATGGGATAACCTGTGTCTTTGGTACTCAAGACAGCTTTGTGAATTCTTCCAGAGAACTCTTTGCGATAAGGGAGTCAAAGAAATGCAATATGCATTGAATTCAGGCAAGCCTATTGACGGATGTTTTTCATAGACATTCATTGTTGCAAGAGTGTGGGGGTGGGAAAAGTTCTTTAATCTTCTACTGAATGAATTTAATCAGTGGCTGGGCAATAATAATTCAGGATATCTTTCAATATTGTATTCTCTGTATTTGTGTGATCAAGGTTACCGAAGATAAGAGACCATAATCTTTTTATTGCAATGTGCATTTAACACTTTATAGTCCTACAAGACAGCACCTCTGAACATATGGACATTCACTAAAACGAAGTGTGTCATAAAACAATTTCTTTCAGGGGGTGGCCAGAACAATTCAGACTAGAAGGAGTAGGTCATTGTTAAAGGTCCTAACCACCCCTAACCTCTCCCACGCTGCACTTTTTGACTTCACTTGGTATCTCCACACCTCATAATTACCTACAAAATTGATATGTGACTGCTGTATAAAGAGTAGACATACTGTGATACCCAATCTACATACTCCCAAAGTAATTCCACATCAGTCATAATGAAGAAAAGCAAGTGTTTATCGATTCGGTGCAGCATACAATATCATTATTTCTCATTAGGTGGGTTGTAGATGTATTTGAAATAGATTCGTTAGTAATCATGATTAGAGTTTCCATTATATCCTGTAGACGAAACATTTCTGCTAAAATATGTATTTACGTGCCTTCTCTACAGAATACATACAGTGGTAAAGCTGTTGCAGCACCAATGTTATAGGGGGAACTAGTGTTATGCCAGTCTTCTATGGCTCATGCCATAGCCCTTTAACATGAATACCTGTATTTATACAAGAAATAAATTCACAAACGTTTTCAATGTTACTCCTTTTACAAGGTTCAGTGTTCCGGTTTCAAAATAAGAATACAATGAAGTATGATTCAAACACATTGTTGGTATTTTTCCTTTTAGGTTGATATGATTTTACCACATTGCGGTATTGACAGCAGCCAATTGATATCAACCATGCTGAACCATGCTGAGATGGCATTTCATTTACTGTGTGGCCCTGCAAGACATTGCCTTGTTTAAAGACATCCACTTAAAATGGGTTCATAGGTGGATGAAAACTGCATGCATTCTCATCATTTCTTGATGGTGAATGCTTTTTTTCACGGAATTCAGATTTTAGTCGATGAAAAAATATTAAAGCAGAGAATTGATAATGAGGTTGATACATTGTCATAAGACTGGCTAGACACACTCAGATGTAATAGATTTAATATGCCTTCATCAAATGTAATTACATTTACCTGAATCTACAGGTTATGATTAGTAAATGTTGCTGAAGTCACCAGAAGATAAAGAAGACAGTGTTCGAGAGAGTTCTACACAAGGGCACATTACGCCAATCACTTGAGTCTATCAAAATGATGTCAAATAGAATCTTTCCCTGAGATGCGAAAAGAAAAGCATACAAATTGACAAGTACATTTAGATCATCATACATCTATCTTCCTAAAGATAGCTGTGCATGTATAATTACAACCTATGACATCACAATCAAAAATGGAAAACCTACAGTGTGAATCTACATGATACCCATTTCCTAAATTTAATTTGTGATACCTAAAATGCCAGCGACTTCTAAGAGGTAGGGGTTCTAGTATGAGAAAGTTAATGTCATTAAAAGAGGTACCTTGAATTATTAAAGCAAAAGCGATGTTTTCAGGAACTATTGCCATGTTGTTGGTCAAGCCACCCTGGGAGGACGGGTCAGTAATTTAGTGATAGGATAGCCTCCGTTACTGTTGCTGGCTTGGCTGCCCTAGGAATATGTTGTGTGGGAGGAGCTGCAGCATTGGAGGGGTAGATATATGAGGGAGCTAGTACCAGACAGTTTATACCATACAGCTATGCGGACAGGTTTAGCGCCTGTCTGCAGAGGTTAGCTCAAGGTTAACCTCTGTAAGTAATTGCATTGTAAGTAATACTGGAATGTGACACAGTGATATTTTGTGATCTTAAAATCTACAATTATCATTGTTTATTATGAACTTATCATTAAGTCTTAGGTCCTCAACAATAAGACCATCTTCCATGTTTTATCAAGAATTCATAAAAGGTGTCTGTGGCTCATTATTTCTACTGTAACAATTTCTGAATAGCAACAATCATTTGCTCAATGAACTTTGCATGCTGACACACTGGCTTAATTAGAACCAACGAGAGGGGTTTGGTAGGCTGTGGTGCAAAAGCGGAATTTATCATGCAGGGAACTTGTTCAGGGGTGAAAATATATTTAATGAATCAAGCTTTGTCCTGACACCCTAGGCCTACTACTATGTTTTTAAGTTTAAATCTTCATACCAATTTCCTTATTTCTCTTTTGTTATGAACACCCATTAAGGACGAGGGGACTGGATTTTAAGCAGTATATTTACCAGGGGCAAGAGGTTGCAAGGTATAATGTACTGACCATAATTTTGATATTATTTCCAACCATTTCCCAATGTCTCTATCACACTAAACTTTCCAGATTCGAATTCCCCAGCCAAAATAGGGAAATAACATCCTCAGACCAAAAATAGCAGTCCACTTAAATCTATCTGAAATGTCCAAACATGGCTGCCATATCAATTATCCATGTCGATTATACTCAACATCAGTCTCTACATGGTGTTGAGAATACTCAATCCTCTCTATATGACAAACAGAGGTATGAAGTCGAATCTATACAAAACCTGCACATCTGTTCTATTCTGAGGATCGTAATTTAATATCAGCCTTTGCATGAGATAACTTTGGGTGTGCAGGAGGTCGCAGGAGGTGATGGTTTATTCTCGATAGCCTAAGGCATGTTGGTTATATACTATTATACATAATGGTACCTTAGTGGGGGGATGTAGCACCAAGTCTTCGATATGTAGAGTCAGCAACATGGGTAATAAATAAGGGGCTAAAAGGGTAGAGGGGCTAGTAGTCGGTGATTACAGTAATAGAAGTGCGGACAGGTTATTCAGTTTATCACAAAATGTGGTGTGTGGTAGGGATCGTGCTTCAGCTAGGGGAATTGTAAATCTGCAAAAGGACTTTACTGGTAAAAAAAAAAACAACTCCTACGTAGATCAGCATATGTGGACAGATGAGGGGAAAGGGTCCTCCAAGGTGAAAAGTGACCTTTAAAATTGAAGTTATCAGCTTTAAAATGAGGTATCCCCCTTGCAGATAGCCCTTTTGGTCTTGGAGATATTGCTTCACAAAAATGGAATGACATAACTGTATCAATATAGGCAATAAGCTGTATTATTCATTGTTTGCATTGAATTTGGCATCTAATTAGCATAATGATTTAAATGATCAATCAAAAATAACGAAACTTTTTCATTCTTTCGGGCACAGTTTTTAATCTAGAAATGGTATCTATATGCTTTTTTCAGCATATGAATCATGATGAATCATTCTACCAATTGACATTATATTTTTTTCTATTTGGAACATTTATTTTGGTTGCCATGGTAACACATTTACCTGAGAACCCCTATTTTAGCCTCTTTTTGGATTCAAAACGTTCCATTTACATTCCAAATAGACAGGAAGTGCCAGAAAAAAGAACGTTTTTGAGAAAACCATCTTTTTCTATGTAAAAAAGTACATAATAGTAATTTTTGGCCTATTCTTCACATTTATGGCCTTTGTAGCTCCCCCAGTGGCCAAACATAGTACTAAAAATCCCGCAGGGAGGGCCATTTCCCCTCATCTGCCCACATATTCCGCATTCATGATTGTGTTATTGTACTTTTAAGATTTATATGATAAGCACAGCCCTGTCTGCACCTCATATATCAGCAAATGATTTTGAAATACAAATTTACAGTGAAGAACATTGTGTTTAATCAATGCAGACTCCTGAGGATTAAGAAAGTGTGAATACGTCTCTCTTTCTTCCTCCCCCACACTTTGATTTAGTATTCTAACCATAGCTTCCCACACTGGAGAAAATTCCCTCTGAGGCTGTCAGATATACAGAAATAGCCTTTACTGGAGTCCCCAATGTGCCTCTGTTAGGGCTATGAGTCTCGGCTGGATCTGCAAGTAAGCACCTAAGACCTCATGACAATATCAACAAGTGACATCCAATAGGAACTCTCTGCTTACCAAGTAGGGAGAATGAGACTCAACATGAACAGGCAATGTCCGCAGTTTTGGGATTGCCAGTATCTTTGCTACTCAAAACAGCTTGGTGAACTCTGACAAGGAACTCTTTGTGATAAGGGAGTCAAAGAAATGCAATATTCATTGCATTTAGAATAGAAAATTGAAGGATTATTCGCAAGGAAATAAACTGTTCCAAGGAGTAAGTCTCTAATTCAATAAAGTAATAATCATTGGCTGAGCTGTAACAAAACAGTACATAATAACTATATATTTCGATATTCTGCTATCTGGTTCGGGTTAATATAACTAACCAAGCATGACAGAGCATATTAATCGTTTGATTACAATTCTATGTCCTGAATGAAGCAAAACCTCAATAAAGCAGAGGTCACGTTCACAACTAAGTCTGTTAGGGATGTGGGGAATGGGGGTGGGGCAACAAAACCTTGGCCACATAATTATGGTCAGACTGGTTCAGAAGCAGTTGGCCAATGATAAGTTATTTTATTGAAGATCTTTAGAAAAAAGCTACTGTTTGTCATCTTCACATTTGACTATGAATGGAAATCAGCTAACTGATGTTGATTATGTTCTTAAAATGCAAATCGACTATGCAAGCTATCTATATACACTAAGTTCTTGTTCATGATAAGATTACGATGAGCATAGTTTCAAGCAAGCTAGGAGTAAATTGACTCCTTTTGCGGTAATTCTATTTCCAATATAATTTGCTAACCTGTAAAGGCGATAACTAACCACACATTCTAAAACATTTCCATTTGCCACATTTAATACATTATAGCTGCATACAACATCTGAAACCCACAGAATAACCATAATGAACACACTAAACCCAAATTCTAGCTCGCTATTAGCCATGCCCAGGGTAACTGTCGTGCCTGTTGCTATAGTGGTAGTTTGGGACGGTTTCCATTTACTAATACTATTGCCAAGCTTATGGTTAAACCGGGTACATGAACATTGCATGCTGTGCTGTCACAGAGAGAATAGATTCATACATACATATTTAAAGACATACCTTGAACATGACACTTGTGTTTATAATGCAGATCCTGTCATCAAGGCTACAGTTTAGTGTATACAATTGTGGAGGTTAAATGTTCTCTCTTGACTGTGTTACTGTGTAGCCACCACTACACACCAATACTGAGCTTGTATTCTGCAAAATCGCAGTACACCTCATTTATCAAGATTATTCCACATGTGTACAGGAATAGTAGATAGAGTAGAATGACGCATTGCTTAATTGATAATACAGTTATGTTATATGAATAATTGTAAGAGACCTTTCCCATATTTTACTGCCACTTCCATTGAAAGGCCTATGACATTGTATGTGCTGCAATTTATTATACACCATGTCCCCTGAGATTCCATGGTAGTTTTCTTAAGCCTAATATTGATAGTGTTATTATACTAGAATTTGATCTCTGCCACTTCTTTTGTCATTACTGAAGACAATTTTTCTGCAAAATCAAGCTCAGAAAGAGAGTGATATTATTTTTTTGATTCACCTTGTTAATAACTAAGCAATTGATACCCCGCCCCCTTAGTTGGTTGATAGGTTTTTACCATATTGAGGTTACAGCAGAAGCCAATTGATATCGCTGAATCAATAATTCCAGTGAGATGTGGTTTCATTGACACCCACATTTTGCCTTTGCCAAGTAAGGCCCAGAAGAAAGGGGCACCTGGAATGAATCATTCTTAATTCAAATCAGGACGATGTTACAGCACTGATATCATTCCTGCTCCCAACATGATAGAAATACTTGATGTGCCTTAAATGTGATACCCCAGAACAAATGGCTCTATACCAAGAATGCCAGAAAAACTTTAAATGTGACAGATACTGGGGATAGGGACCTTCATGTTCCCTGTACTATGGGCCCTTTTCTCAGATCCTGTCAAAAACTGATGGAAATGAATAACCAATAATGAGGAAAATACAGTGAACTTTCAAGGAAGATAAAATCGATTTATTTTCATCAGATATGAATAAGTGTATCTTGTTAAATCCTCCTATGATTAATAGTGAGTTCTGCTGATGTAACCAGAAATAAGGTTGTAATGTTGCAGAAGGCAAAAGGGTTACTGCCATGCACTTTGAATGGACCCCTAGACACGTTCAATGTGCATATTCGTGAACAGGAGATTTCGAAAGTTAACTAGATGGTACAATCAGACCAATAATACAAAGAAGAATTAGAATTATATTTTCTTGAAAATACAGGTGTACCAATTTTACTAAATTAGCTAGCTGTAGGCCCTTGCTACTGCATATTTTGCAAATCAGATTTTCCTTGACGTCTTTTCTCTGATGCTTCCATATATGTATACATACTGAAAATGCTTGTTAGAGTGTGATAGATTTCTGGTTTGTTTAGACAGCGATAGAAATTGTTTGATAATTAAAGACCATGCTGAAATCTAGTATCATCCCAAGGTTTTGTGAGCAGTTTCATTTTCACATACACAATATTACTATTGATTACTATGGGAAGCATGGGAACTTGTAAGACTAATCATAATCATGAGCCTTACATCATCTTAATTTGATAGCAGGCAATAACCTTAAATATGAACCATTCCTGGTAGAAGTTCAACTCCATCTTTATTGTGATCCCGAGGTTGAGAAAATTTGTTTGGTTTGAGTGAGGAACATTACAGCAAGCTGTGTTATGATATAGATGAGGTGGCTGTTGGAGAGTCCAATACTTGTAAATGGCCTTTCTTTAGGCATTGGTGGCATAATAAGGATGTCTGGTTCCATTTCCAGTTATTGATCTAGACATGAATGTCTGTGTGCAATGATATCTACACTGTATTTTGAAATTCTGCTTCTGCGACTGACATGTAAATATGAGTGTGACTAGTATTGTTTGTATCTGAACAATTGAGTGTACTATGGACTTCTTTCTGACTTGAATGTAGTCTAAATTATTTTCATGATTTATCTTTACGAGTGTCAGAATTTTACTGGTATACATAGGTAGAATAAATAAAAGGACTGGAAAGAAAAGTAAGATTATTTGGAGAGTATACATAATTAATAATATTTATGTACGATGAAAGAGTGTTTTACATATGGCTCATTCCAAAAAGTCTTGTACATCTGGTTCCTTGGGCAAAAAAAGCAAAGGAAACACTTTCTAAATAGCTGACTTTAGATAGTAAGTACAACCTCTTTTCTCTTTTTGTGGGTGGTCTAAATGGTCTATGATGATGTATAGATTAGCTGTGGTCATTTACTGAGAGGTTATTGATTGTGTAACGCTAATGGAATTTCAGTGGTCTCTATGCAGGCACTTACCAGGTAGTACAACTATAACCTAGGAGGCATATATAATTATTCTATAGAATACACATGCATACTAGAGACAATGGACAGTTAATATAATGAGTATGTAAGGGTTTTTGAATGGGCTAGGGTAAAGGTAAGAAATGGGAATGAAATCTCCTGGATTTTCAGTTTTTCCCATATTTTTGCCAACACATGATTTTAAAAATGTCCCAGTTTTACTTAAGTTTTTTGGTATACATAAAGTCATACCTTGTAGTAGTTTGGGGACAAAATTGTTTGGTGATAGGGTATTTTTTAGTGGTGTTAATCATACTTAATATATTTTTTTCCATTAGCGTTGCACGTTTTCTAGTAGGTTTTATGGCATCTGTGATAAAAACTGACATCTTAGGAGTTAAATCCATGAATGAAACTTTTTAATGAGCCAGAATATAGGGCTATCAATAAAATATAATGTTATTAGGAAATACTGAGTTTGTTAATTCATGATCCAGACCCCCCATGTAAATAATTCTTGGAAAGAGCCATATTCTAACTCTTTTTTTTTCAGAATGAGAAATTGAGAGTAAACCTAATTTTTTTCTCAAAATTGTAGTGACAATCCTTTTCAAAACTCATGGCATTTTGTGTGAAGAGTGTTGAAATCATTCAGAAGACATACATTTTAATTTAAGTGGAGATGATTAATGAGAACAACCTCAAATTAAAATTCATAATCGCCATGCATTAGGTAAAAATCTGGTGAATTTGGTCAATGCCCTCAAAAATGTGTGATCTATAGAAGGAGGGCAAATTTACATTAAAAAGTGATTCATAATAGAAGAGTTTGAAACTATGATAACTTAAAACAATTCCTCTGTATGCGATTCCCTGAGGCATTTCAAGAAAAGGTGACCAGGCAAGCAAAAACACCCCTCTGCAGGGAAATTCATTATCAAAGTTCATCTCAAGATCTTTAAAATGAGACATCATTGGGTTAAATATTCCTAGTAGTTATGTCAGAACCCCTCCTTGAACATAGGTCGTTATTCATATTTGAAAATGATGATTAAGCTTCAAATACATTGTAAACCATAATAATGTCTAAAAACACAAGAAATCAGCCTTTTTCATATAAAATACATAATAGTACAATATTTTTTATCATAGCTTTTGATCTAGAAGTAATTTTCCATTTCTGTTTTCAGTTTTGGGTTTTTGGTAATTATCCCCTTAAATTGGTATAAAAATCTGCAAATTTTGATTATTGGAATGGTTGCCATGGCAACCAGGAACAGGCATATAGGTTGATTTCTCATGAAAAATGTTCATTTCACCATCCAAATATGGGCCATTTCTACCGAAAATGGTGCATTTTAAATGAAACCACTGAATTCAGCATGAAAAATTAGCTTAATGTATTTCTATCATAATTTTATAGTAACTTTGCACTCCAATGCCCCCTGGTGGCCAAATGGGGAATTAAAAATCCCCCACGGAGGGGTGTTCTCCCTTGATGGGTCACATAATTTAAGGTTTGGTTTTATTCGTAAAGACTCCTTCTTATTGCATCATCACAGAAAAGTAGAGACAAGAGCAGTTTTCTATCTTAATTCAGGCACCTAATTTGCAATATAATCCCTGTGAATCTCAATCGATTAAAGAGGGAGAGGGAAAAAAACAGGGTCTCCTTCACTGGAGGTGTTCAAAAAGTGCTTTCTGAAGACTAATGAGCCTGGTGGTAGAAGTAAAGTGCAGACTTCACAATTGTTATCCGTCTTAATGCTAAAGGGTCCCACCTACTTAAGTGATGCATCTGAGATCATTTTAGTGCTGTACCAGGATTTTTACCTGGAAAGCCCTAAGGCCACCTGGTGATCAAACCTTGCTGTATTTATATTTTGATTTTAATCTTGCCAGGAAATGGAGAGAGGTTTTTAACATGTTTGTCCCCTTATATTGCAACCAGACACCCCGATCACTGATACAATAGGTAAAGTGATATTCTACTGTAAATCCTTCAAGCATTGTTGGCTTTGGTATCAAAGTTATACAGACTTATGTTAAGTTATATCATTATTGTAATTAGTCAAGTATTACCACCGATTACTGTCAGCTAGGAGAAGAAAACTATAAATGATCATGATTTAACTATTGTCAATTTCCAGTTAAGTAGATGACTTCAAATTCACATTAAATCTTGTTAGTTCTTTTTTTGCTTAAACAATAGCATAATACTCATCATACATAGGGTTGATTCATCTGAAGTCGACCACATACTAGGGAGCACAATAATCAATTTGATACTGGAATACCTAGTCGAATAGAATATATTCAATTGGGTAGTATTGTCAATTCAGAATCATTTTGATTCCAGGAATATTATGTGTCCAACTTGAGGTGGATCTACAGTATCGAACCTCATACCCTATTGCCTTTCATACCTATTACCTAACACTGAGATACCCACATCTTCCCACACTTATGAAAAATGTGTGTACATTTATCAAGATCTCTGAATTTACTGTTGATTAATCGTCTAACCATATTCCTCAAATGCATTATTCAGAGAAAGATGTTATCATTGCAACTCATTCTGAGTATACTAGACTGTGTTAATTGGATGTTCAATTAGCCTGAGAAGCCCCCTGGTTACGATGGCCATTGTTTCGCAATAATCACTTGTCCTAAGGTTACCTGGTCATCTTGTCCCAATAGGACCGGTACATATGTCTTTGATTATACAGACAGAATATACTTATGGTAGTTATTTTGCCATCATTGTGTGGGAAACCAATTACTTAACCTCTAGGGCTTTCTTCATCCACAGCTCTAACCCACAGACAATAGATGCTGAATACATTGTAAATAGTATTCTACTAAGGGTTGCCACACCAATATTCTAAGGGTCAGCAGATCAATGGACTTTGGCTTAAGCATGAAGTGATCAATAAGGGGCACAAAAAATCTCCGTGTCTCTGCCTTAGGGGGTGCAAGAAATCTTTACTGTCTTTGAGGTGGGAGTGTAAAAAATGTTTGCGCATCCACATGAAAACCCGCCCCTCTCCCCTGTTGATAAATAATGACCATTCCCTGTGGTAAAGCTGGGAAACCTAAAATGCCGCTGCCCTGTCCAAAGCCAAATTAGGTACTAAACCTTTAAACGAAATTTAGTCACCCCAGCTGAGGCCAAACTAAATACAACATACTAAGTTCTGATGATTTACAACCACTCAGAGCTAAAGTGTATAGTCTAAAATGGATTAGTTCCGTAAAGTAGATATTGTACACCTGGCAAATTTTGAAGTCCAAACAGATTATCTTTCTTTAAATATCATATTTGTTTTTAACATCAACTTACAGTACCGTTCTGAGTGGTATTTTCTGTGCAATTCTGGTACTAAGGAACTACATTGCAGAACAAACTTGCATTGGTCATAATAATTATATTAGATCTTAGATAAACTTAGGCTGCACTTCACCCATCAAGTAGTATACTGCACAGAATACAGCCCCTTAAAAGTGGCATAACCTCTATGTCTTGCCATTCAGAAAGTTGGTTAACTTGTAAGTGCACATAGGTTCACACAAATGATATTCATCCTGACCAGGCATTAGCCTATATCAGCAGGTGTAATTATAGCTGTCCTCACCTGCCTCCAAGTAGAATAAGTTCTGTAACCCTCACCTGTCGTCATATGTCTCTACTGACCTGGGGTAACCCTGAATCATTAACACATTTACCTCAGGGGGTCATTCAATCATATCAGCAGTAATCAATGGATATATCAGATGACTGGGTGGTCAGCACAGGTATACATGCAAAGGAAATATAGGGTCAACCCTATCATTGAATGGGCACAGCCATTGCTTGATCTAGTACTTGCAAGATATACATATACTGATAACACAACCAAGACAAAGAATTCAGCAGTGAATACAGGGAATCATCTAATTGGTCAAAACATTTTCCCGCCTGACCCTTATATAATCATAGCTGATGAAGCTGGGATTCAGCTCAGATCAGTGTCATATTCTAATGGGTTGAGTAGTTAAAACAAGAAAAATGTGGCAAGGACCACAGATAGGAGTTGCCACTCCTCTCCCTGACCTAGCCACTCACGTTACCTTGGAGAATCACTACGTTACGTAGTTACCGTCTGCACGAATTTGCCGGAGAAGTGGGCAGCACAATGGCTCATGTTGTTGCGTAGCAACATCGCTAGCCACTGCGGGTGACGTCACTGAGGCAGCATGACAATGATGTCATAGGTGACAGGGAGAAAACTGAAAACCTTATGGAATTGCTATGGTCACTACGCTCCTGGCTGCTTACGCGGCTTGCAACTCCAAATAATACAAATGTGACGCGATCTGCGAAAAGGGGTCTTAGGGCAGGGGGCAATAAGACCCCCTTTCCCAGTACATGTCACAAATGTTTTAAAGATTCTGTTGAGGACATGCCATTCAAATTTTGAACAGATTTTAATCCCAGACTCTTGAAACAAGTCTTTCAAAGGTCAGAATTTGCATAGACCCCACTTTGAAGTGAACTCCAGGCATCAGCTTAAAACATTTATGGAAATGGATAATTGGGGGACCCATTCTCAAATAAGGGTGCAAAATTGCTCTAGATTGGTTCATTTTATTGGAACAATCTAATTAAGGTCATGGTTATGCACTGCTGCTCAAATTCAATCAAGAAGTATCATGGCCTCAATGGCAAAGTGAGAAATCATTTTACATGCAAGACCAAATTGAGAATGTCAGCGCTTTTTTCCTGCTTTTTTTTCTTTTTTCCAACTACCATGTTTATGTCACTAGAATGTCATTGACACTCCCTGCTCTGCTGCTAGACAGACTTTTGGACACTCAATACCTTTCAGGTGACAGAACTGATCCCTTGCCTTCAGTATTTACCATTCTCAGATACTGAGAACCAATGGAATATCCAGGTATGACCCTAATATACAGAGCATTTACTCTATACGAAGATGAGACATTTCCAATTTAAGACATTAGTGTGTAGCTTATTGATTCCCATCTCACATGGAATCTATAGAGCATAATTATTAAATCTTGCAGAGAATGCATAAATCAAGTCACATTTTGGTAATCTGGTCATGTATGTGAAGGATGTGCGCTATCCGTAATATGCAGTGAGCTGGATCTGTACCTGAAACCACAACTAGCACACACACAAATTATGATTATCTTAATATAAATCAATGGCATCAGCAGAGCCTAGCATTGGAAGCCCACATTAAGATGTAAGATGGTAAAAACATAACATAAAACTTTCACTAGGTCAATGTTTATTTAGTGTGAGGAGAAACACCCATAAGCCCTATACCAAGTCTTTGATGTGGTTGTTTTATGAACAAATAATTTTAAGTGAGCTTTGTTCCTAAAACCATTTTTGTGACTTTTTCATTCACATACAAGTGACACCGTTATCAGATTACATACATTACATAGCTTCCGCCCTTATCAACTATGTAGAAAGTGCTGACAAGATTACATTAGAAAAGACAATTGGCCTTCTGGGTTTTCAAAAGAGGCTTAGGGGTTCCTAAATTCATTACCAAGACAAAGAAAGGGTCTTATTAGGTTTATGTTCTTATGTGTAACATAAAACCACACTGCTAATGAGTCTCTTCTCATGGCTTTGCTTCCTAGCCAAATAACCCCAAGGCAGGTGGTTCTGACGGGAGATATTGCATTTTCATCTGTGGAACTACAGCTACTTTTTAAGAGTAAACTTACATCTGCTTTCCTCTGAGAAAACACTGCCATGCCTTGTAGCTATGCACCACTTAGCCATAGCCATTCCTAGGTCTATCTGTATTATAGTGTCCAGCTGAGATGCATTTTAAATCATGAATATTGAGACGTACGCAAAACATGGTACTGTATCATTGCTCTTGTTTGCCCACAAGAAGTTGGGTATTCCCTGATGAAATGCTATCTGAATACTTTGTGAAACTGCAACAGCTGCAATAGTGAGATGCTGTTATTATATTAAAAAATGATGATAATTTGCACAAACTAAAGGGGAAAACTGAAGAGATGTTTTCAAATCTATATAAATTCTGACCTTCCATAAATATGGTTATGAATGCAGCAATGGAGCGGCTGTTGTGATCTATTTACATTGTCACACTATTTTAGTCATGACATGTGTGTTGTATCGACTTCAGCAAAAGAAAAGACACAACACAAACACGCACCCATCCTGAGCACAAAACTTTACATGGCAACAATGCATCTTTTCTAGGTGTAAACTGGCCCCTTACATCATTCTAATTCTCTACACAGACATTAAAATGGCTAGATAGCCCAAAATGCAGCCCAGGCCCATGAAAGTTTAATATAAGACCATGCTGGACAAAATGGCTGTCTTATTTTCAAGTTTTTGTAGGGTGTTTACCCCTTATTGAAGACCCATCAATAGAAAGCTTAATATGTCTGATAGACATTGCAGCATACCCCCTGTCAATATCTTTTCTAGTTATGGAAATATTGAGAAAATGTGAGGGAAGGTTAGGCATTTTCTGTGAAAAGTTTCCCATACAAACTGCAGGCAGAGTGAGTGAGTAATAGATGTTTAACGCCATTTCGACAGCTACGGTCATATTCATGACGAGAACGACATTACACAATTTCACAGATGAATGTGTCAGTGCCTGCGCATATGTGCACCACACACATCCTGAGGGGATAGGAAAGATGAGAAATAGACCCTTTTTAGTGGGCTAGGGAAGCCCGACTGCAGGCAGAAAGTGGTCATTCTGTACACCCACTAGCAGTGCACCACCCCCACAACACAGGGCTTTACAGCAGTGCAGGTGAATGGTCTAGATGAGCAGGATGTACTTTCATGGTTCATTACAACTTTAGTATGCATCATAACTTTGAAATTCCTAAAGTGTATGAAGGTTAATGCATTACTCAATAATTCTGTTATTCCTATCCATTGTATTTAGGCCAGACATCCAACGAATCACCTCTCAATGCTTAGATGTGCCCCCTTATAACTCTTAATCCATTCTAAACTACTCACAATACAGGCTTACATGTAGTGAGTGAGTGAGTAATAGATGTTTAACGCCATTTCAACAGCTAATGTCACATTCATGGCAAGAACTACATTACACAATTTCACAGGGGAATGTGTCAGTGCCCACGCATATGTGCACCACACACATCCCGAGGGGATAGGAAAGAGGAGAACCAGACCCTTTAAGTGGGCTAGGGAAGCCCAGCTTACATGTAGTAACTTATTTCAACCTACCTATCCCCCATGCAAGAAAATAAGTTTTTCATGCTAATCTCCGCTGCTCATTGTATTTTTAGTAGCATTTTGATGTATATATACAGTTCTAATAATGATAGAGAATGGGGGGTAAGACTCAGATGTAGCCTAATATGTCACCTGTGTCCCTAGGGCATCAGCTATACTCATATAATCCCTTAAGGTATGGATAGACTATCATGGGATACAGAATTGACTGCCCCACTTCTCGAGCAGGCGTTTATTGTACTACTACAGGTCTCTATGGGGGCTGTTTTTCACAGTATTCAGTGGTGCAGGTTTAACTGCCTCTTATCAGACTGGGTAGAATTGATGAAAATTCACCATGAAAAGGAGCTTGAGGGTAGAGACAATACAGGTCATGTAAATGGCCCTTGTTTATGCCCTGTTTGTTCACAGGCTTCGTGTCGTCTCCAAGGAGAATTTATGAATGTTGGCAAGGAAAATGAGGTCTTTGCATACTTTTTTGGATATATAGTGAGGGTAAAAACTATAGATAAAGTATCTTAAAAAAAATACTTTCGACACTTTAAAGCCTGTCAACCAAAAAAGGCTAATCACCACTTTCTGGTGGAACGAACCATCTAGTATATCTTGTAGGATTCAATATTTCAGCATGTGCTGTTATCTAAGATGTAACAGGAACCTCTGTCAGAGATCATGGAATGAATTCAGATACTCACAAATTATGTTGACAGTGACCAACAAAAGTGAATAACAAAAGCCGCTCACCTGGAATTAAAGGAAACGTGGACAAGGATAAATACAGTTCTTTTGTTATCTGTGTTATATAGTTTCATTGTATTATCAGTTCTTAAAATCGAAAAAATTATGATTTGAGGAATATTCAGCAATGAAATGATTGTACACCTGTTCTGCAAAAAGGACCTTATGTGTTGTGGGCAGAGTATTCTTAGACTAGTCTACATTTAAATAAATATATACTGCAGGAAGGGAACAGTCCAGTGCTAAAGGACGAGTACAAGTTAGTCTAAATGGATATTAATGTGTATCTGATGATAACTACCATTAATGCTATTCCCACTAGTCTGTAAGCTTTACAATGTTATCACTCTGAGACTACAGTAAGCATTACTGACACACTTTACATCCATGTCCTTGTTCCCCATAATCACCAACTATTATGGTAATTTGATAATCATGTAAATTTAATAATCACACTTTTTTTCAACTGGAGTCTAATGATTCTTGAATGTTTTTCCCGTGCAAGCATGTAGGTTCCCTTTTATATAGGTAAAGTAAGTTTGAAGTGATGGTTTTAATGCCAATTTGACAGCTAGGACGGCGTCATGCATATTAAGGAAACCATAGACCAGCTCTGTCCAACCATATGGTGTTGCTCATGACATTCATGATATAAATGATTGTGACTTTTATATATTGGAGACCTTTTTGTCCTAAATGGTTCAAGGACAACTTTCATGTGACCAATTTTCTGTCTCAGTATCATAAAATTCATTATCAAATTCAAAAGATATTATATCCATTTAAAGAAAAACACTATGGTGTTTTCTTGATGGTGTATTTTGATGGCCTTCGCCTCAAATAAAGATTCTGGAATACTTATTGAAATATGTGTCATTATAGATAAGAGCTGGAGGTTTATCTGATGCAGCTGATGACATCATGATTGCCACCTACTTTCTACATGATATGAGAATTCCTTTTACAGTTGTGCTTTCTATTAGCCGTTGAAGGTTTAAGTCGGTTTACATCCTATAATGCTTGGAGAATTATGTAGAATTAAAACTCTTTTTTCTTGAATCTGTTAACTCTTTTCTCCCCAAGAGTTCCTAATTACCGACTCCATGCAAATAATTGAATGTTCATTTACAGTTGTCCATAAAGGAAAATAACCAGGGAGGGACCAAGTATTTTGATTGGGATAGAGCAATAACCAGTGATGATTCCACATGCCAAAAAAACATAAGAATTTTCTGTGTCTCCAGTGGAGGGAGCAGTGTCACAACTGTCTCCTTTGACCACTCTTACTCTTTAGAGCTTTTTAAATTTTACAAACATTGATAATCATGTATTCTGGTAAACCCATTCTTGAATGAACACTAGAAACAGACGTCTTGTTTTGAGAGTAAACGGCCCTTGCTTGTTAAACAATATCTGCCAGGGTCTGAGACAAAGTAAAATTGTGTGTATGTGTTAAAAAGATCATAATTTGTCCATTTAGATTTTCGCCAGCCTCAATGTTTAGTTGGTACCCTGTAGGTATTGAGGACATACCAGCAGGCCATGTCTGGTGCCATGAGGGGGTAGGGCTGTGGGTCTTGTAAGAGAAACTCACGTCTGTAAGGGCAATCTCAGTTCTAACGGCATTCTTACTTACCAAAGGCCTCAAATATAACCAACCCCCACCCAACAGGTATTCAATGACATATCCCAAGTTATAAACAGTCGTATTTGCTGTGTCAATCTTAGATGACATGCATTCTATATATCAGTGGATATTCGATCCTAGCTACAAAAATGAAAATACCATACATAGGTATTTCGATGGCATGGGTCGCTATACATGTGTAGCTAAGGTCCCCTTGACCCCTGGGGGAGTGTAACATAATTATTAAAAGAAATGTCTTAGTGTCCCACTTGTGGATCCAGGAACTACAACCCTGTGTATAAGAATCACCTTATATGTGGGAAATATATTAAGGATGAGTCTAGCTCACCATCACAAACCCATGATTGGACAGAGTGATATCAGTAGAGGATCAGTAGACTGCATTCATACTGCAAATTCAGTTGAGAATCAGTAGACTACTGACTCTGTACTGAAAATAGCACTGTAAAGGCAGTTTTCTTAGGCAGCTCACCACGTGCGGGAAGCCATACTTACTGCTTGCTGCTGTAAAGTTTATGAAGCTTACTTCTTTTGCAAAGACTGCATGAAGGGTAAGAGCCAGAAATGTCATGTAAAAGCCATAAGTAATAAGGCTAGCTTTAATAGCAAGGTCTTGGATGAACAACAGTTCAGCCAAAATCTACAGAGTTCTGTTCTCTGGGTGTTCTGATTGAATGTTTTAGGACATGAATGTTGATTGGACATGACTAACATCTGAACTGACCTTCGTACAATATTGTTACTAATAACATGGTGCAATAGCAATCTCTTACAGCCATGGAGTACAGAGATGTGTGGTGGGGTGTAGTAAAATTAATGTCAATCTCAACCTCTTCTTAATGTTTAAATTGATGATAAATCTATGAGCAGGCACGCAGAAGAAAGGAGCGTTCACACAAGGGTGATTAGAAGACCCTTTCTGGTTGTCAGCAGACTCATATATGTTCAGTCATCATTGACATAATACTATCATTCTGGCCAGGTTTATTAAGGAAAAGTCAAATTTGTATTTTATAAACTACCTCTCTACACTAAGCTTCCTTCAACATTTTAAATATTGATTTATCTATTGTCTCGCAGTGGCTGTTGCATGCAGGGAACTCCTTGGGAAAGTGAGGTCTCCAGAGATCATCAGTTGATATCCTGTAGTTGAGGGCCCCTATTCCTATTTAGTGAATGAACTTGTAAAGGGCCTTGGAGAATATTATAATTCTCAGGCAGGAGTATCTGTGATCCTAAAGTAAACTGATCTATCATCTGGTCCTTATGATCCTGCAAACAATGTTTACTATAAAAGGTTATTCATGTTTCCCTAGATATGCTCAGGATTTTTATAATGCTTGAAAAGTAAAACAGCCGTAGAATGCTAAGCACACGTCTAATGCTGACAAGGGTTACCTGATCCACCATTCTAATACTAAAGAATATAGGCAATGTCCTTGAATAAGACTAGATCTGGGGAGGTTAGTTCACATAAACCCCACTAGATGGCAGTTTTATATCTCCAATGTTTGAGGTCAAAATGTTGTGCCAACTCCAGTTTTGGGTCAGTGACTACACTCCCTGTGGCCTTTGATAATTGATAATCAGAGAAGTCATTCTCAACTAAGGATCAAGAGTATGTTTCATGTAGGCCCAAATTGACAACTTTTACCATTTCATTTACTTATGACTTGCCCATTTACAATTACTTAATTAAAAGGACACAGTGTTTGTGATTTGAGCTTATATGGCGTTTGGTTGTTTGATGCATATACTGTAAATGAAGATATTTTCATGTGTATTGTAATAAATAAGGATGAACACCGAGTTACGAGTTAACGACTTCAATACTTTTATTCATGGGCCACATCCCGGCTCGCCCTGTGGGCTTAGGTACGCCGATCCCGTGTGACGACGGCTCGTGCGGCGGCAGCTAACCCTCTCTAGCACTTCCGGCGGCGAACCCACTCTCAGTCGGATCCCGGCGTCTCGGCTACTACTGGCTTCCTGCTGCCTCACCGTACGTCTTCCCCACTTTCTCCCTAGTCAGTCCGACCCCCGACTCCTCCTGAGCTCGCCCTTATATACCCCCCCGATGTTCCGGTGACGTCACACTACCAAATATGGTCTAACTCGCTAGCCGCGGCGCCACCCGGCGTCGGCCGCTGCAACTAACGTCCGGCCTCTCCGCCGAACTCGCCCGCGTACTCCACCGGAGCCGACTCCATTACACTCCTCCCACCTTAATCACAACCACCGGTGGATCAATACGGAACGGGCGTATCCCGGGGTGCCGACCTTGATAACTTCTTACAGTAAACGTCATAACAGCCATATTATATAATACCGAATAATATCCTCCTGATGCTCCATTAGGTCCGTATCAGTCTCGTAACTTCTATTAACATCAAACAATATCTCACCGGCCCGTCAGATCTATATCTACATCGCGACTCTATTAACATCAGGTATGCTCCATAACGCTTAACTTCTAAGCCGTCCCGCCCGGCGTCTGGCATTCCTCTTACGACGGCGTTTCCACAACATCGCCCTCATCGGATTAACGAACGGGTATGTTGTCACAGCACTTAACATCTCGATACTATCAGCATATATATATACCATCTTAATCCTTCAGATCACACGAACATGTATGTCTCAATAACAATTAACGTTTGGATATTATTAACCGATATACAATAACAATTAACGTTTGGATATTATTAACCGATATATAATCATCAACATATATACACTCTCGGTCTTCCTGCACTCTAGGTGCCACCCTGGGACAGGATCACTGCGGGCATCTGTAGGCAGCGGACGGATGTAGCCGCGTCCTCGCTAGCGGGGTTGCCTAACGCCGACCGTCCTGGCTCGCCTCCAGCACTGGGGGTCCCCTGATGGCCTGCCCGTCGGCGGCCGTCTCCCCTCCCACCGTTCCTTCCGGCGGGCCGTCCCGGCTCCGGCTCTCCTGCAACACAAGATACACCGTCAGACTAGGACCCTAGGCCATCCTCCTTGTCTCCCCTCTTCTCCCGCTCCTGAGGCCTTCCCGACGTTCCCCGCTCTCCGACTGCTACCCCCTCCTCCAGCCCGCTACCCTCATGTCTCCCACGTTCCCTGTTACTCGGATACCGCCACCTGCTCTACTCTGCCAACATGCATTTGATCCGTTCGTCTACTGACAGCTGTCGTATCTGCTGACCACTATACCTCTCTACCCGTTCTTGGTCTATTACAAGCGTATTCTTTGTGGTACTCACCCTCCGGCGGTAGACCGTCTGGTACAACTGGTTCACCTGAACCAGATCTCCCCCGAGCACGTCCTCCCACCGGTGGTGGCGCCCTGAAACCGGCACAGTGGGACCCCACTCCTCGTTGGGCCTATTTCCCGTCCTCCACCTCTCTGCCGCCGTGCCTCCCTCCTCTAACCACGGGATGGTCACCGGGCCCCTGGGGAACCCATCTCCCCACCCCGGGAATGGCCTAGGGAGCTGTCCTCCGATGTCCGGGCCCATTGGTAAGACCCCCGCCGCTGCAGCCAGCCCTCCCGGTGGTCTCGGCGCTGGCCCCCTGACCCCGGCGTGGCGCGACCCGGCGTCGAGCTGGGACTCATCGCTACTGGAGGGCCAGTATTCTTTCCCCTCCCTCTCTCTCTGTCTCTCCCTCTCCGCCCAACGCCTGTCTTCGTCCTCCTCCTTCCGCCTTTTTTCCTGGTCTTTCTCCCGGCGCTTCCTCTCCTCCTTCTCTCTTTCCAACCTCTTCTCTTCCCGGCGTTTCTTTTCCTCTCTTTCCTCCTTTCGTTTCTTCTCCTCTCTCTCTTCTGCTAACCTTTTCTCCTCTTTCCTCTTCTTACTCGCCTTCTCCTCTGCCAGTTTCTGTTCCTCCCTCTTCCTTTTCTCCTCTTTCTCCTCCGCCACCCTCCTGGTCTCTTGTTCCTGCCTTCTTTTGCTTTCCTCTGCTTCCCTCTTTCTCTTCTCTTCCTCCTCCCTCTTTCTCCTACTGGCCTCAGCCACCCGCCTTTCCTCCTCTGCATTCCTCTGTTCCTTCTTTGCCTTCTCGGCTTCCGCCGCCTTCCTTTTCCTATCCGCTTCGGCCGCCCGCTTCTCCACTTCCGCCGCTCTCCTCTCCTCCTCCCTCTTTTTCTTCTCGGTCTCCTCCTCCCTCTTTTTCTTCTCGGCTTCTGCCTTCTTCTCCTCCTCCCTCTTCCTCTTCTCGGCCTCCGCTACTCGTTTCTCGTCTATTTTCTGTCTCTCTCTCTCCTCCCGTGGCGCCTCAGGCCCAGCCACTTCCCCCGCCGACTGCTGGTCCGCCGACCGGTCGCCCCCTGTCCCGGCGGATGCCTGCCCATCCTCTGCCTCCCTGAAGGACTGTTCCAGGGCTACCAGGGGCCGGGCTTTCCTCTTCTCCACCGCTGACGTCGCCACCTCGTCGTCGTCCCCCCCGGCCATCCTCCGCTGGTAGCTTTCTCTCTTGGCCTGGACTTCCTTAGCGAGGTCACCTCTCGCTCTGGGGGTCCTCGGGCGTGTGGGCTCCACCGGCGTCGTCTCCTCCGGCGTTGGGAGCACCGGGGCCTCTGCAGTGACCACCCTCCTGCGGTCCTCCCCGCCGATGAGGTTCGCGTTCAGCTCGCCTGCTGGGCCGACCGGACTGGTCTCCAGCTGCGGGGTGACCTGCTGGGAATCGGACCGGTGTACCGGCGAGGTAAACCGCCTCTGTAGCCGTGGCCGGGTCCCTGGCGGAGTCATCTCCTGGGGGGGCCGCGCGCCCGGAGCCCCCGCCGGGGAGGGAGGTGAGACCATGGCTAGGATCGGGTGGTCCACCGGCAGGTGGTACATGGCCGCCAACCACTCCCGATGCTGCTGCTCCGTGGTGCCTCCAGACACCGCCGTCCCCCCGCTTGTGGCCTCGGCCGGCACCTCCAGCACGTCCGTCACCCCGCCCCCCAACATCTCGCTCAGGACCGCCTCGTCTATCGGTCCTCCTCCCCCCACCGACGCGGCTGGGACCCCCGCGGCTTCGTCCCTCTTCGGCCTCTTTGGCGCTGCGGCCGTAGGCCCTCCGGAGCCCGATCCCTTCGGGGATGCGGCGACTCTCGCCGTCAGAGGGAGGTCGTCGGCGTCACTGCCCTCCCCGATGTCGCAGACCGAGTCCTTCTCCCAGCTGCTTTCCCGCGATGTGGACGGGCCCCTCTTCTCACCCCTGCTGCGCTGACCCACCTCCACCGATTTCCCCGGGGCCGGCACCACCACCTTACTCGCCACCGCCGGGCGGGGGGACCTGGAGCCATCGTCCTCCTCCTCTTCCTCCCCCTCGGACTGGGTGGCCTCTGGTAGCTTCCGACGGTACTGAATCTCCGTCGGGTCCGGGATCTTCTCATAGATGCTCCAGGGGTGCGTTGGATGTTTGGCGCACATGTGCTTCCAGAGCTCTTTGTGCCTCTTCCCCCTCACCTGCAACTCGCAGCCCTCCGCCGGGCAGTCCCATCCTGGTCCTGCCCCGGCGTGTAGGCTCAGATGCCTCTTCAGAGTGTCCAGCCGCCCCGTTGTCACCATACACCCCGGTTCCGGGCATGTATGCCGCTTCTTAGCTGGCGACTTCTTCTTGGGGGTCCTCGCCACCCCACTCCGACCTTTTTCGCCCTTTTTAGGCCCCATTTCTGTCGCAAAGTCCGTGTTACTCTCGCTCCGCCGATCGTGCACCGTTGGCCGGTTTGAAAATGAAGATGGACGCGAGCCTCGTTCTGGGCGGTGACCTACATCCGCCCGCGGAAATAGGTCACGGCGCCAGACGTCCTCCCGATAGGGCTCCCGGCGGTCCCAGATGTGCCTACGGCGGTCCTCCTCCTCGTGGCGCCGCTTCTTTCCTAACACTATGTCTCTCACCCTCATAGACATCGTGCGGGGGCTCTCTCCCTCCTGTCTCATATACCAATCCCCTCGCAACTGTGGCGGCTGCTCCACCGGAATCCACCGTACCACTTCCACACCCCGGCACCTCGGCCTGAAACGAATCCACTCCTCGTCGCTCTGCTCCCACCTCTGCTCGACCAACCCCACCGGGACAGAAGTAGGGGCCCTGGCGTACCGGCCCCCTACCTGGCAGCAATCCCCTCGTCCGCCTCTGGGGGCACCGTGCCCTTTCCCAACTTGGCACCGATCCTTCCAGCCGCCTCCGGGGGCCCCGCGCCCTTTTCCGACCCCTCTACTGTTCAGTCCCCTTCCCACACCGGGCACCACGGTAAGTCTGTTTTTCTCCCCTCCGGGCTCCACTCCTACCCCTCTGTTGCTGATTTCCGGAACCTTAGCTAATTCTCCTTTTTCTCTTTCCAGGAACCAGGGAATGTACGAGGCCCACAACCGCCGTCCTCGACCTGCTCGTACCCCGTCTGTCTCCGCCATCAGTGACGTCACCCCCCGCAGGGCGGGAAAACGGTAAGTACCCGGATCTCCGCTTGTCCCCGGTGAGTCCGGGTCGGAACGCAGCACCCGAACGACTTCCCGCGCAGGTTCCCGGCGTGGAACCTTCTTCAGTAGGTCCCTATGTACCACTTTCGTTACCCGGCCGTCCCGGATCTCGAATACCGGCCCCCCCAGTGCCCTACTCACGGTCCACGGTCCGGTGTATGGGAGCAGGAGCTTAGACGACTTCCCAATCTCCCTCTTAGGTACCAAATAATAGACCTGATCGCCTACCTCCAAGGTCTCCCCCCTCACTCGGCCGGAGTATGAGCGCTCCTGGCGCCGTACGCTCGCCCCAGTCCGTTCCCGTGCATACTGATGGGCCTGAGCCATCCTGAACTGCAACTCGGCCACAAAGTCCTGCGGATCCACTGGCCGGCCCGGGGCGCGGTCCGGGTACAACAAAGCCAACGGCGCCTGAGTCTCCCTTCCCAACATCAGACAATTAGGCGTCTGGTTGGTAGAGGCCTGCACCGAGGACCGGTAGGCTGCCATCACAAAGGGGAGCTGCAGGTCCCAATCCTTATGGTTGCTGTCCACCGTCATCGCCAACATGGCTTCCAAGGTCCTATTGAACCTCTCCACCAAGCCGTCTGACTTGGGGTTGTATGGGCATGTTCTAGTCTGGGCCGTCCCCAGCAGGACCTGTACCTCTCGAAATAGGGCGGATTGAAAATTCCTGCCCTGATCGGTGTGGATGACCGCCGGGGGGCCCAGGCGGCACACGAATTCGGTAACGAAACCCCTGGCCACCGTAGCTGCCTCCTGGTCCGGCAAAGCCACGGCCTCCGCCCATCGAGTAAAATAGTCCATTATCACTAGAATGTGCCTGTTGTCTCTCGGGGTTCTCGGGAGGGGGCCCAGCAGGTCCATAGCCACCCTCTCCAATGTACCTCCCACCGGTTGGTGCCTCATCATAGCCTTCGCAGGGTGGGTGGGCTTCTTCCGGCGGAGGCAGTCCGGGCAGGTGGCACACCATAACGTCATATCTCGGCGGTAGTCCGGCCAGTAGTACGACTGCTGGAGGCGCCGGATGGACTTATCTCGCCCGAAATGGCAGGACAAGGGTGCGCCATGGGACTCTCGCATCGCCTCCTCCCTCCTAGAGGCTGGCACCAGTATTTGGAAGGTGGACCTCCCCCCTGGCTCCCACCAGATGCGTCCCAGGCAGCCGGCCCTCGTCTCCAACCGCCCCAACTGTGCCACCAAGGCCCTCACCTCGTATGGCTCTTTCGCTAAATCGTTTGCTCCGGGGACTTCCTCCCCCTTCAACCAGGCACTCACCCGCGAGAGGAGAGGATCCTTCAGCTGCTGACACCTCCAGCCCCCTTCCGTATCATCCTCCACCGGTCCTTGGGCTCTCGTTACTACTCGACAACATTCCCCCTGGGCCTCCTCCGACCTACCCCACCCACACTGGCGGCAAGGGCGCCGAGACAGCCCATCGGCGTTGCCGTGTAGCCGGCCCGGCCGGTGCTCAATGTGGTAGTCGTAGGTTCCTATCAGCTGAAGCCAACGGGCCACCTGCCCCTCCGGCTCTTTGAAACCCAACAGCCAGCGGAGCGCCGCATGGTCGGTCCGAATCTTTATGTGCCTCCCCACCAGATAGTGTCGAAACTTCTTAAGCCCGAATACCACGGCCAGCATCTCCCGCCTAGTGACGCAATAATTCTTCTCCGGCCTAGTCAGGGTACGGCTGGCGTAGGCCAGTACCCTCTCCACTCCTCCTTGCTCCTGGGATATCACCGCTCCTAGGCCTAGATCACTGGCGTCGGTGTCCAGTGCCAGGGGCCCCTCGCCGGATGGGTACGCCAACACTGGCGCCGCCACCAGCCTGGCCTTCAGGGTATGGAAAGCCTCCGCGCAACTCCGATCCCACCGGAAAGTTTTGTTCTTCTCGGTGAGGAGGGACAGCGGCTTGGCCACCGACGCAAAGTCGGCCACGAAACCCCGGTAATACCCGCAAAGCCCCAGGAAACTCCTGACTTCCGAAATAGAGGTGGGAACCGGCCACTCGGCGACCGCCGCCACTTTCTCCGGGTCGGTGCTCACGCCCCGCTCGTCCACTATGTGCCCCAAAAAAGATACGCTGGGACGGACCAGCTGACACTTGGAGGGCTTGATCTTCAGGCCGGCGCCTTCCAGACGTTCCAACACGGCCTCCAACCGCCGGAGATGAGTGGGGAGGTCAGGCGAGAACACAATGATGTCGTCCAGATATACCAAACATTCCGACCACTGCATCCCCTCCATAACCACTTCCATGAGGCGCTCAAATGTGCTGGGCGCATTGCAGAGCCCGAATGGCATCACCCGAAACTGGTAGAGCCCTCTGTGTGTGGAAAAGGCTGTCTTCTCCTTATCCCGAGGGTCCATTTCCACCTGCCAGTATCCCGATGCCAGATCCAAAGTGGAGAACCATTTGGCCCCCGCCATGGAATCCAGGGAATCATCGATCCTAGGCAACGGGTATGCATCCTTCCTGGTCAAATCATTTACTCTACGGTAATCTACACAGAACCTCATTCGCCCATCCTTTTTCCGTACCAGCACCACGGGGGAGGCCCACGGCCCCTGGCTCCTTTCTATCACCCCCTGGGCTAACATGGCATCCACCTCAGCGTCCACTATCTCCCGGCGGTGAGGTGCCAGCCTCCGTGGTGGCAACTTGACCGGCGCCGCCCCCCCGGTATCAATCCGGTGGGAGACTAGGGTGGTGTGCCCCAACTCGCCGGCGGACAACTGGAAGGAAGCCCGGCGGCGACGCAGCATGGCCATCCACGGTCCTTTATCCCCTATCGGAGAGCCGGCCAACAACTCGGTGCACCAGGCGTCTCCGTCCTCCGGGGGTCCCCCGGCCGTGGCAATCATCCGCACCTCCTCCCCGCGGTCCACCGTCGACGGCATCTCCACCCCATCGAGCGTGGCTAACCCCATCCCCTCGTAAAGGGTCACCGGCTCCTGTCCGGGGTTGAAGATCAGTATCGGCACCGTAGACTCATCGGGGCTCACCAAAGTGCGCCCCACCCGGAATCCACGATTCATCTCAACTCCGTCAAGCCCCTCCACTAGGCCTGTCCTACCGGGGGACCACTGCCCCTCGACCCTTCCTTCCACTATGACTTCCCGCCGCCCCGGTACTACCGCCGTACCGCTACTAACGACCCGACATCTGGTGTCGCCAAAGTCCGCCCACAGCAGCCTTTCGCCAGCCAGATCCACGACCGCTTTCTCCTGCCGGACGAACTCAGCCCCTAGGATACCCTCCGCCCCAATATCCGCTACCAGGAAACTAACGGGCCGCTCTGCTCCTCCTCCCATCAGCAACGTCGTCACTTTACCCTCTACCTCAATAGGTGTCCCGTCCGCCGTCGTCAATCTCCCCTTATGCGGCTGCAGCTCCCCCGGCGATCCCGCACCGTGCCACCACTTGGCCGACAGCAAATTCACCGTGGCTCCGGTGTCCACCAGGAGCTGTATACCCTTACCCCACAACCCGCCTGTCAGCTCCAAGCCATTACCCGTGCGCTCCCGGCGCCCGATCCATTCCTTCGGCCTGTCTACAGAGGCCTCTTCTCGGCCACCAGAAGAGACCCTCCCCAGTTTCCCGACACCTGATTCACCTCCGCGGCGTTGTCTCCGGCCCCCGCCCTCTCCTTAGCTACCCTCGCCCTGAACTGGGGGCAATTGCGCTTAAAATGTCCCTCGTCCCCGCATTCAAAGCATCCCCTCTGCCGTGGCGGGGGTCGGGGCCGGGTGGTGTTTTCCTGGAACCGAGCCTCCAGAGACGCCATGAAGCCATCCAGCTTGGTTTTCAGCCACTCCTCCATAGCCGACCCCGGCCCGCCGGTAGGCCCCCCCGGAGGATCCTCCACCGACCGGACCCGACTATCCATTGTCTGATTGTCGTCGAGAAACGCCTGACCCTCAACCGCCGTCTCCAGTGCCTCCGACAGCTTCCGCGGCCTAGTCTGGAAAATCCACGCCTTTAACTGGGGATCCCTAAGACTCTCCAGGAACCGATCCTTCGCCATCGTATCCTGGGTCGCCGCATCGGCCGCCGGATAGGCCAGCCTGGTCAGGCGTGCAACGTCATCCGCCAGATTATGCAGTGTCTCGCCCTTCTGTCTGTAGCGTGTCCTCCAGAGAGCCTTATAGCTTTCCACCTGATTGGGGGGCTGAAATCTGTTAACCAGGGCAGCCCGTAACCGAGCGTAACCTCCCCCCTCCGAGGGGTTCACCGATGACAACAAGCGACGAGCAACCCCCGAGAGGCTAATACCTAAAAACACTCCCGCCTCCTCGTCCGTCCACTTGTTGGCACGCACGCACAAATCAAAGTGCGCCAGAAACTCGTCCAGGTTAGTAGTCCCATCGAACTTCCCCGGCATCACCGCCGGTTTCTCCACCCGTCGGGGCACGAACCCCTCCTCTAGCCTCCCTGAGGGTCCCTGTGGGACAGCCGCTAGCAGCTGTCCCCCCACTGCCGCATTCTGTGACCGACTCACCCCGGGCAAGACCCGATCAGCTTCACTGTCGGTGGGGGCCCCATCCCCCTGGTCGACCGTCTCCCCGGAGCGCCAGGTCCGTCTAGCTGGGCTATCGGTGGGCCCCCTCTTCCACGCTTCATAGACCTCCTGAAACCGACTCCTACTCCCCTCCCGCCTTTCCGGCGGAGGCCCCGGCTCTTCGCTTCCGGTCGAACTTCCCTTATTATCGCCCAGCCCCGGGCGGCGTATCACCACCCCTTCCTCCGATACATCGAGGAGGCTGCCCCGTTTACCCGCCCCCAAATACTCCTCCAACCGGGTCCCCGCCGACCCCGGCGTCCGTTTCGATGCCATCCTTAAATATAGCGCGCAGCCCCAGGGTTCGAACCAGCAACCACCGGATACGCGCCACCGCTGTCACCAATGTAATAAATAAGGATGAACACCGAGTTACGAGTTAACGACTTCAATACTTTTATTCATGGGCCACATCCCGGCCCGCCCTGTGGGCTTAGGTACGCCGATGCCGTGTGACGACGGCTCGTGCGGCGGCAGCTAACCCTCTCTAGCACTTCCGGCGGCGAACCCACTCTCAGTCGGATCCCGGCGTCTCGGCTACTACTGGCTTCCTGCTGCCTCACCGTACGTCTTCCCCACTTTCTCCCTAGTCAGTCCGACCCCCGACTCCTCCTGAGCTCGCCCTTATATACCCCCCCGATGTTCCGGTGACGTCACACTACCAAATATGGTCTAACTCGCTAGCCGCGGCGCCACCCGGCGTCGGCCGCTGCAACTAACGTCCGGCCTCTCCGCCGAACTCGCCCGCGTACTCCACCGGAGCCGACTCCATTACAGTATAAATTTTCGTGAATTTGCTTCAAAAGACATTTTCGCGTGTATTTAAATTTCAAATTTTGTGTACTCTCCTAGCATCTTTGAACACCAGTAACACAAAGGGGTCCTAAACTGTATGGTGGCAAACCATTTTGCTATTCATGAATGTCGAATAAAAAACCTAGGGAAAAAAATGTTCAATGGTGGAACATACAAACATTACGATCCTGATGATTTAATGGAATTTTTGTTAGACCTTGATTGGGACGAGTTTAACAAAAGCAATGACCCAGATATTCAGTGGACCTTTATTCAGAAAAGTCTCACAAAGTATCTTGATATTTGCTGCCCATATAAAGATTTCAACATTAAAAAGAAATCCCGGTCATGGATTATTGATGAAATAATTGAACTTGTCAATTATAGGGATGAACTATTGTCTAAATTGAAGCATACTGGAGACAGGGCCATATTAAAAAGGGTCCACACTCTAAGAAACCATAATCGTCGCCAATTAGAACACACACAGAGTCAGTTTGTGTTGCACCTATAAGAAGAGTCGCGTGATGACCCAGCCAGTTTCTGGCGGGAAATTAATGCCCTAGTAGATCCTGTGACTAAAAACCTGATAATATAGTTGGAGAATGATGTAACTGGTAGGATTTTCCCAATAGCACATACAGCCGAGTATATCAATAATTACTTTGCCCCCATCTGGTATAGTCCACCAAATTCCAGTTTACCCAGACAATGCAGAAGATTTGGACTTGATACAAATGGTTGTGAAAAGGTGCTTGGTTTAATCTGCAAAATCAGCATTGACAAATCTAGTGGTATACCTGGCATAAATAGCAAAGTATTAAAGGATGCATTGTTGATGTTAGCCCCTGAGCTGACTATGATATTTAGAAGTTCAATTAAGTCAGGGATCTTTCCACTCTTATGGTCCAAAGGAATCCTAGTCCCAATTCCCAAGAAAGGGAATCTGAATTCCATAAAAAAAAAAACTGGCATCCAATTACATTATTGCCACTACCAGGTAAGCTACTGGAGAAGCTGGTGCATAAAATATTGAGTGATCATCTAGAGGAAAATGGTTTGCTTTCTGATAGACAATTTGGCTTCTGCCCAGGCAGAGGGCCAGTGATGCTATCTTTAGTGTGGTCAAGGATTTGCTTGATGCCAGAGATGACAGTCATATAACTGTCACTTGCTTTATAGACTTCTGCAAGGCCTTTGAATCCATGCACCACCCACCCTTATTAACAAAATAAACAGATTGAATATAAAAGGATGCCTGAAAAAATGGTTAACCGCATATCTGGCTCACCCTTCAATTCAGACTATAGGTAATGGTGCCTTATCTAACCCTAAACCACTCAAATTTGGAGTCCTACCAAAAATTCATGATGTACTTAAATTCTCGAATTTTTAAATTCCGCGAAATTCGCGGAAATATGTACAGCGCTGTATCAAATTAATATGTGACTGCTGTATAAAGATTAGACATACTGTGAAACCCAATCCGCATACTCCCAAAATAATTCCACATCAGTCATATTGAAGAAAAGCTCCTTTTCTCGTTAGCTCCTTTAGCACTATCATCCCGAGTGATTTTAGATCTCTTCTACATCTTGCATGCATAACTCAATACTAGAGAAGTTAGTTCCCTGATGAATTATGCTGATCGTCTACACTCACTCCCCTCATCACTGCACACGCCTTTCATTTCATTTTTTTTTTTTCATTTTTTTTCTTTCATTTTGGTTAGAAAATTTAGGCAATGAAACCAGTACCTATCTATACCAGGGCCTTACATCCCACTTACTATAGAACATACGCGGGGTCCCTCCTGCGTTAGTGGTAGCTAATTTATAATTGAGTCCAGTGTTAAAATGAGGACATCAATGTTGATGTTGTGCTGTTACATATAGAAAGAGATTTTGTTGTTCCATACTTAAACATATTTTTTATCCAATTTTATTCATAACTATAATTTCTTTAGTTGCACACAATCCCTGAAAAAGCTAGCCAAGAGTTGAGAGTATTGGGAGGAAGAGAGAGAGAGAGAGAGAGAGAGAGAGAGAGAGAGAGAGAGAGAGAGAGAGAGAGAGACAGAGACAGAGACAGAGACAGAGACAGAGACAGAATGAATGAATGTGTAAGGGTTCCTTGCTATGATATGCCAGTGTGAGTGGTGGGTGACAGTACAGCTGTTAGAGTGAGCCTGTCAGTTTACACTCTCCTCCTTGTCTGCTCTACTATATAGCCACCAGGCCAAAGTTTTAGTTCAGAAAGGTTTGTATTCTAGAAATATCATACCCCATTAGTCTTAAAACAGCAGTAGCAGACATGTCATGCATATTCAGAAATAATAGCTGTATATGGTAATGCCTGAATGCAGATTTAACATCACTCAAATGACATCATGTATGTCATATTTCAATGATACATGTTGTTAGTCAATTTGACTCAGCATACAATATCATCAATTTTCATTAGTTGGGTTGTACATGAATTTGAAATAGATTCGTTAGTGAACATCATTACATGTTACATTATATCCTGCAAAAGAAGCATTTCTGCTAAAAGAGCCTTCCCTACAGTAAACAGTGGTTAAAGGTGTTGCAGCAGCAATACCATAGGAGGAAATATTTTTATACCAGTCTGCTATGGCTTATAACATTTCTCTTTTACGTGAATACTGGTATCTATACTAGATATATGTGACCCATCAAGGCAGAACACCCCTCCGTGGGGGATTTTTGATTTCCCCATTTGGCCACCAGGGGGCATCGGAGGGGCAAAATTACTTCAAAATCGTTATAAAAATACTTTAAGCTAATTTTTGATGCAGAATTCAATGGTTACATTTAAAATGCACCATTTTCGGTAGAAATGGCCAATATTTGGATGGTAAAATGAACATTTTGCATGAGAAATCAACCTAAATGCCTGTCCTTGGTTGCCATGGTAACCATTCCATTTATCAGATTTCTATGCCAATTTTTGGGGAATTTCACCATAAACCCAAAACTGAAAACAGAAATGGAAAATTCCTTCTAGATCAAAATCAATGAAAAGAATCACCATATCTTTATGTACTTTATGTGAAAAAGGCTGATTTATTGTGTTTTTAGACACTATTATGGTTTAACTCTTCCTTTACCGAATACGCATTAATGCGTAGTTTTGGCCGGTTTTGGCCGATTTTTGACCGATTTTGAGCAGGCAATAACTTCCTCGAAATCCACTGAAAGTCTTAGATTTTTTACAGTGCTGCAGCTTGTGTGGGGTTCTCTGTGGAGTCCAAGGAGTTAGGCTCTACCTCAAATACTTTTTTTAAGATAATCTTGCAAACTTGAGGCAAATTTCAGAATCACCATAAAAGTTTTCCATAGATTTAAACAATATTTAAGCTAAAAATCATGAAAAAACATCAAATAATATCATTTTTTTGGTGAAAATTGACTTTGTTCAACTTTTCATGCTCAACAAAATGGCACTGAAATTCTCAGTGTATTTTGATGCATTATGGGTCATTTGGGCTGGTTTCCATGGCAACAGATATGCTATAAATGCCGATTTTGCATAGCTTTGGTTGCCATGGTAACCAAAGAGAACATTTTCTAAATTTCATCATTTACCAAAATTCCAGCAAAATATTAAATTTCCTATAACATGCACCTTATTTCATCACAATTGATACAGGGAGTGTTGAGATATCGCAATTTGAAGTTTGGTAAAATGATCAATTTTTCTCATTAAAATACCACGTTTTCCATACTATATCTCACAAAATAAAGTAAATAAAGAAACCTATAGGGTGTTGCTCTTTCTGATTGGCAAGCCCAGCATAACCCATCACCATTTCCATTCTAATTGGAATATTCACACAATTCCAACAGTTTCTGAAAGCTTATGACACCTACTTAAACCCGAAATCTGCTCTGAAAATGGTCTGGTAAAGGAAGAGTTAAAAATGTATTTAGAGCTTAATCATCAATTGCAGATATGAATAACAACCTATGTTCAAGAAGGGGTTCTGACATAACTAATTGGAATATCTAAGCCAATGATGTCTCATTTCAAAGATCTTGAGAAGAACTTTGATAATGAATTTCCCTGCAGAGGGTGGTTTTTGCTTGCCTGGTCACATATATTCACAAACATTTTCAATGTAACTTCTTTTACAAGGTTCAGTGTTCAGATTTCAAAATAAGAATACAATTATGTTTGATTTAAACACCTTGTTGGTATTTTTCTGACTTTGGTCAGATGATATGATTTCACCACATTGCAGTATTGACAGCAGCCAATTGATATTGGTAAATCAATGGCCCCACTGACATGGCATTTCATTGACTGTGTGTCTCTGCAAGACATTGCCTTGTTTAAAGACATCCACTTAAAATGGATCCAAGACTGGGTGAAAACTGTGTTCTCTTGATAGAAATCATCATTTCTTAGTGGCGAATCCTTTTCATTGAAATTAAAATTTAGACATTCTCTGTAAGAGAGAGAAGAAAGTGGATATGATCTTGGATTGGAATGAATACCTTTGAATTTGAATTGGGCAGATGCTATAGTGCAGTGCTGATATCATTTCTACTTCCAACAAGATGGAAATACTGGACCCATTTTGTGATATCCTAAAACGAATAGCTGCATAATCTAGAATGTTAGCAAAAATAAAAGATATTGAAGCAGAGAATTAATGATAAGATCAATACAATGTTATACCACTGACTAAACACGATTAGGTGAAAAAGCTTCAATTTGCCTTCGCTAAATGTAAGTTATTACATTTGCCTCAGTCTACATTATTATGATTGGTAAATGCTGCTGATGTCACCAGAAGATGAACCAGATAATGCCCAAGATAGGTCTATATAGGGGAGCATTACGCAAATCACTTGAGTCAGTGAAAATGATATCCAACAAAATCTCTCCCTGGGATACGGAAAGAAATGAATACAAATTGACAGCCCTCAAAGTGTGAATCTACATGATACCCATTTCCTAAGATGCCAGGGACATTTAAGATGTAGTGGTTCTAGCATGAGGGAATAAACTCACTGAGAGGAGCTACATTGAATCATTAAACGAAAGGTATATTTTCAAGACCTATAGCCATGCCCTTGGACTGCCCGCTCTGGAAGGACTGGTTGGTAATTTAGTAATAGGATAGTCCCCATTACTGTTTCAGGCTTGGCTGCCCTGAGCATGTTTTGTGTGTGAGGAGCTGCAGCAGGGGAGGGGTAGAGATATATGAGGGATATAGTACCAGACAGTTTATACCATACAGCTATGATGATAGGGTTAGCTCCTGTCTGCAGAGGTTAGCTCAAGGTTAACCTCTGTAAGTAATCAGACATCTTGGAGTACTGGCATTGAAAAAGAAATAAAGTAATATTTTGTGATCTTAAAATCTACGGTCATCCTGGTTTATAATGAGCTTATTATTAAGTCTTAGGTCTTCAAAAATAACAGCATCTTCCATGTTTTATCAAGAATTCATAATGAGTGTTTTTAATTGTAATTCACACTGTCAATAGACTTTGCACCCTGACACACTGGCTTAATCAGAACCCACAGGAGGTGTTTGGTAAGTTGTAGGCATGTGAAAAAAAAACTGAATTTGTAATGCAGGGAACTTATTCAGGGATAAATACATCTAATGAACCAACATGTTTGTCTTGACACCCTACGCCTACTAATACGTTTTTTTAGATTAGAATCCACATAGCAATGTCTCTTTTGTCATAAACACCAATAATATCTTTAGACAATTGGCTGCAATAAGCTCATGCTTCAAGATGTATTCTTCATTCGACTTGGTGAAGCACATATCATCTAGTAAAGTAACCAGCTTCTTTCTTTATATATTATATCTTATTCATGGTATCTATAAGTGATCAGGCTTCTTGCATTGCGGTGGGGCTCAGGTATGTCTTTGTCAGTGTTGTTGGCCATTCTGTATTTAAAGGGTACCTTGTAACACACCGTCGTTAATCTCATCACCCTCTGAGCAAGCAATGGTATTATTCAATTCTGCCTGCTACATGAAATTGAAGGATGCTTTTCATGGAAATTTCCTGAAGACAATTTCTGTAAAATTAAGCTAAGAAAGAGAGCATTATTCAAGTTATCTTGTTGATAACAGTTGATACTCCCTTCCCTCTTGGTTGATTGATAGGATTTCCCAATGTTGAGGTTACAGTAGAAGCCAATTGATATTTGTAAATCAATAATCCCAGTGAGATGCTGTTTCTTTGATTTTGGAAAAGAAATCAGGTCTGATGCAGCAAGACAATTACCTTGTTCACTGAGATCCATTTAAGATTGCTTCAAGAGATAGTGAAGTGAACCTACATTTATTGATAGCAATAATCACTTCTTGGTGGCAAATGCTTTTCATTGACACCCACATTTTGTCTTTGTCCAGCGAGGCCCACAAGAGGCCCATCCATTTACTAAAGTGGCTAGCAGTAGGCGAATTATGCTGCACATTTACAAACCAGAATTGCCTTGACGTCTTTTCTCTGATGATTCCATGTGTATACTTAAAGTGGTAATATGTTAGAATGTTTCTGGCTTGTTTAGACAGCTATAGAACTGGTTTGGTAATTAAAGGGCCATGTTGAAATTTGTTGTCCCAGGTTTTTGTGAGCAGTTGCATTTTCACATACCTGTACACCATAGTATTACTATGCAAGTCTTGGAAACTTGTAAAACTAACTATAGTCATGAGCCTTACATCATCTTAATTTGATAGCAGGCTATAATCTTGAATATAAACCATCCATGGTATATATTGGACTCCATCTTTATAGTGATCTCGAGTCTGAGAAAATTGGTTTGATTTTAGTGAAGCACATTACAACAAGCTGCGTTATGATATAGATGGGTTGGCAGTGGGAGAGTCCAATACAGATGGTCTTTCTGTAGGCAGTGGTGGCATAATAAGGACGTCTGGTTCCACTACAGCTTGTACTATAAACAGTGCAAGTTATTGATTTAGACATGAATGGCATTGTGCAATGATATCCACACTTTATAATGGAATTCTGCTGCTGCGACTGAATGTAATTATGAGCATGAGTAGTATTGTTTATATCTGAACAATTGATTGTGCTAAGGACTTATTTCAGACTTGAATGTAGTGTAAATTTCATGATTTCTCTTTTTGAGAGTCAGAATTTTATTGGTGTACATAATTATGTAGAATGAATACAAGGGACTGGATGGGAAAGTATGATTATGTGGAGAGTATACGATTCTTTTAGATCTTAATGGCATTTTGTGTGAAGAGTGTGGAAATCATTTAGAAGGCATAAATTTTAGTTTATGTGGGGATGATTAATGACCACAACCATATAGTAAAATTTTTAATGGACCTACTTTGGGTTAAATTGGTCAATGCCCATAGAAATGCACGGCCCGTAAAAAGAGGGCAAATTCACATGATAGGTAATTGAAAGGAAAATTTGAAAGTTTAATTAGTTAAAACAAGTCCTCTGAATGTGACAGCATATCCCAGCGGTTCCCTGAGGCATTTTAAGAAAAGGTTTAGTTTTATCCTTAAAGAATCCTTCCTATTGCATCATTGCAGAAAAGTAGAGACAAAAGCAGTTTTCTATCTTTATTCAGGCACCTAATTTTCAATATAGTCCCTCTGAATCTTAACTCTTTCCAGCCGGCTAGTGCATTAATGCACTATAAGGCAAGCATTTTTAATATCTAATAGCATTATCCTGGGTCCCAATAATAATTGTTTGTATGAATAATAGCAGGTATTATCACATCATATGAAAGGAAATTACATGTTATACAGATTTCAAATTAGTCATTTTTGAATACATTTCACAAACGTTGTTCTTTTCCCCCATGGTCACTCTAACCTCATGAATCAACAATACCTTGGCCTGGGCCTCAATCTGCCGTATTCTAGATACCTTTAACAATTATAGAGCCGACTGGAAAGAGTTAATCGATTAAAGGGGAGGGGAGAGAAAACAGGGTCTTTGTTACCGGAGTTGTTCAAAAAGTGCTTTGTGAAGACTAATGAGTATGGCGTCGTAAAGTGCAGACTTCACAATGTAATCTGTTTTAATGCAAAAGGGTTCAGCAGTGTTCAGCTTACTTAAGTGATGCATCTAAGATTATTTCAGTGCTGGATCATGACTTTACCTGATAAGCCTTAAGACCATCTTGCCAGGAAATGGAGAGAGGTTTTCCCCTTATAATGCAACCAGACACCAGGATCACTGATATGCTAGGTAAATTGATATTATTTTGTATAGCCTTCAGGCATTGTTGGCTTTGGTATTTAAGTTATATAGACTTATGCAAAGTTATTATCGTTATACAATCAGTCAAATCTTACAATTTTTGTTTACTGTCAGCTAAAAGAAGAAAATATGATCACAATTTAACCATTGCCAATTTCCAGCTTAGTAGATGACTCCAAATTCACTTTTTTTCATGCTCATTCAGTATAGACAGTAGCATAACACTCAGCATACATGTATAGGGTAGATTCACCTTAAGTCGGCAACATACCAGGGATCTACAACATCACTGTGATACTAAATTAGCATTGTCAAATAGTTGCATAGAATTGAATCAACAAGATGCTATTGTCAATTCTAAATCTGTGATCTATGATTATTCACCTTATCATACCCCATCAATTCTGAATCATTCTGATTTCTGTGCTCCCTGGAGGGGTTGGCCATTTCCAGGTAAGTGGCCTACTTAAGGTGAAATTACCCTACCTGCCAGGATTTATGTTCACATGTTCACAGTATCAACCCTCCTACCCTATTACCCATCACATCTGTGCCTCATAGATATCTAGCACTCAGATGCCCACATTTTCCTACACTTATGATAAATGTATGTACTTCCATCAGGATCAGGAACTTCTCGATTTACTGTTGATTAATCATCTAGCCCTATTGCTCAGATGCATCATTCAGAGAAAGATTTTATCATTCCAACTTATTCTGAGTAGGCCTTTATTGTAAATTGTGTTAATAGGATGTCCATGTAGCATGCGATGCTGACTTCCAGGTGCATGGCATGTAAGACAAATGGCCTTATGTCTTATAGCCTCATGTCATATGGCCAAAAAAAAAGTGACTGAAAAGACAGATGGCCGTAATCTCAAATGGCCAAAATTATTTTTTTCTCTTGTATTTGCACCATACGACCCACATACAACACTATACAACACCATATGACCCACATACAACACCATACGACCCACATACAACACCTTACGACCCACATACAACACCATACGACCCACATACAACACCATACGATACCCATATGTCCCACATACGACACCCATACAACACCATAGTTTGAAGTTTGAAGTTTCAACACTGTTTATTGGCTTCTTGAAACACTTAGACATAAGTTATTACAACAAGTCGCCAAGTGGGATAATTGATACAATAGTTATACACAGGTTCAATTGAGTCATAATTGAAGTTCAGGTAGTTTCCATGAAACTATCATATGAAATTATGCTAGTCAAGACATAAAATTCATATAAATCAGACATTGCCCAAGGTATTTAATACCTCTCCTTTCAAACATGCTTTAAAGTTGTTTAGAGTATCCTTCTGTTGTATATCACTCGTCAGAGTTTCCCAAAGACGGTTACCTCTATCTAGCGGACTAACCTTGTATGATTCATAGACTGGCCTATTCACCTTTATCTTCTTCTTATCATGTCCTCTTAATAACCTAGGAGGTACCAGTATATGATCAATGTCTTGTGCATATTTATACATCAGGCATGTCAAGGAGTTTCTTCTCCTTATGCCTAGGGTGTCCACCTTACACTGCTGTAGTAAATCAGCTACATGCATATCTTGGGCATTTCTTACTTTTAAACAGGCCCTAAGGCAGTGATTTTGGATTACATCAATATGGTCTACTATGGTCTTGGGTCCACTATCTAGTATATAACTGCAATATTCTAAAGTTGGTACAATCATTTGTTTGTAAATATGCAGGGAATTTTCTCTATCAACATACTTCACTATATTTCTCAATTGTTTCAGCTTAGTTGTACCCATCATATCTACTTTTTTACAATGTGAAATATAAAAGTTAAACCACTATCTATTAAGACACCAAGGTATGAAAAACTCTGTACAACAGTTAATTTAGTACCCTGCATAAAGATATCCATAGGGTTAATACGCTGTCTTGTTGAATGACACCATAATAATTTGGTCTTCCTGACATTAACTGTAAGTATGTTTGTCTTACACCATTCACCAATTCTATTGACATCAGACTGTAATAGACTTGACATTATTTCAACATCATTTCCATTTACCACCAATGCTACATCATCCGCATACAGGAAATATTGACAGTGTTCAATAACTGACACTATAGAATTTAAATACAAGTTAAACATCAATGGTCCCAGTACTGTGCCCTGAGCTAATCCACAATCCATAACCTTTGTGTCAGAAGACTTGTTATTAACTCTTGTTGATTGGAGTCTATTACATAGAAAACTTTCAAACCATTTCAGACACATATCATCACAATTTATATAATTCAATTTCTTTAACATTATATTTAGATTTACAGTATTAAACACCTTTTTTAGATCCAAAAACAAAATAACTGAATATTCATTCCGATTTCTAGCTTCAAACAAGTATTGAATCAGTCCAAAAGTTGCAGTAGATTTACCAGGGATAAAACCATATTGATTTCCACTTATTATATTATTTTCTGTGATGAAATTCATTAACTGTCGATGTACACATTTCTCAATAAGTTTAGAGAAAACATTAGTCATAGTGATCAGTCTCCAATTAGATACATCACTTAGTAACCCATCCTTGGGTAATGGTACCACATAACCTATTTTCAACAAGTCTGGAAATTTAGCATCAGCAATGGATCTATTTATAAAGTTTTCAAGTAACTCAGGTTTCAATAAAAGACATTCCTTTACCATATTACAAGGTATATTTGTAATACATGAGTTCTTACTCCCATCGATGGATTTTGATATGTCAATACATATATCAATAGTACAGTTTCTCAGTGTCATAATATTCTCACACTGAGGTACTAGATCAGGATAGGGCTGGATAGTAAATGCCCTAGCAAGATCACTACCAATATTAATATAAAAATCATTTACATAGTTTGCAAGTTGACCCATTACTACCACATCGCCATCTTTATCCACTAAGTTCATTGTCGGGGTCGTTGCCTTGCCTTGCCATACCTGCTTTAATATTTTCCAAAATCTTTTTGGGTCCTTTCTGTATTTATTAAGTAGTTGTAGCATAACAGTACGCTTCTTATATACCAGGCGTTGGTTAATAGCCTTTTTTAGTACCTTTACCCTGTCCAACAACTCATTTCTATAACCAGTAATACAGCGTTTTGCCCTTCTAAAAAGTCTTTTTTTCTTAGAAATCATTCTACCAACTCTTTCATCAAAAAATATGTCATTCTCTCGTACTTTAAATTTTATTACAGGGTGATATTCATCCAGGTACGACTTAATACAATTGACTACTTTTTCATATATATTAACTGAGTTTGTATCATTCACAATGCAATCTGTCCAGTCTCTACTGGATATGAACCTACAGAAGTTTTCTTTATTAAGAGACTTCATGTTCCTAGAAAAAACCCAGTGAAAAACTCTGTACAACAGTTAATTTAGTACCCTGCATAAAGATATCCATAGGGTTAATACGCTGTCTTGTTGAATGACACCATAATAATTTGGTCTTCCTGACATTAACTGTAAGTATGTTTGTCTTACACCATTCACCAATTCTATTGACATCAGACTGTAATAAGCATTGATTCCATCAAAACCCTCAATTTTGTCGGGCCGATAGTGGGCCGATAGCATCGTTTTAGGGTATCGGCTCCCTATCGGCCCGATTTTTTGTCAGGCCGATGGCAGCCCGATAGGAGAATTTTCAGCCTCAAATCTCACTCTTTTGACCTCTTCCACCAAGGAAAAAATGAAATCGTTCACGATTATCGGGCCGATTTTGCATAGAGGCCGATGGGTACCCGATTTTTTCTAATCAGTTAGAAAAAATCGGGTACCTGTCGGGACCATCCCCGACGTCTTTCCGATGGTTCCCGATGGTTTCCGATGCTTAAAATAGAGCTGTTCCACAGAACCCGATTTGAGCCCGATTGTTGCCCGACAGTTGTCCGATAGTGCCCGATAGCTGGCCGATAGTTCCCGATGCTGCCCGATGCGTCCCCGATGCAACCCGATGGCAAAATCGGACAACTATCGGCTTCAGTGGAATCCTGGTTATAGACTTGACATTATTTCAACATCATTTCCATTTACCACCAATGCTACATCATCCACATACAGGAAATATTGACAGTGTTCAATAACTGATACTATAGAATTTAAATACAAGTTAAACATCAATGGTCCCAGTACTGTGCCCTGAGCTAATCCACAATCCATAACCTTTGTGTCAGAAGACTTGTTATTAACTCTTGTTGATTGGAGTCTATTACATAGAAAACTTTCAAACCATTTCAGACACATATCATCACAATTTATATATTTCAATTTCTTTAACATTATATTTAGATTTACAGTATTAAACACCTTTTTTAGATCCAAAAACAAAATAACTGAATATTCATTCCGATTTCTAGCTTCAAACAAGTATTGAATCAGTCCAAAAGTTGCAGTAGATTTACCAGGGATAAAACCATATTGATTTCCACTTATTATATTATTTTCTGTGATGAAATTCATTAACTGTCGATGTACACATTTCTCAATAAGTTTAGAGAAAACATTAGTCATAGTGATCGGTCTCCAATTAGATACATCACTTAGTAACCAATCCTTGGGTAATGGTACCACATAACCTATTTTCAACAAGTCTGGAAATTTAGCATCAGCAATGGATCTATTTATAAAGTTTTCAAGTAACTCAGGTTTCAATAAAAGACATTCCTTTACCATATTACAAGGTATATTTGTAATACATGAGTTCTTACTCCCATCGATGGATTTTGATATGTCAATACATATGTGTAGAGGCAAGGAGAAAGGGTGCTCTGTGCTAAAAGTCAACTTTAAAATTCAGATCACTAGCTTTTCAGTGATATATTGCAAGAGAGTATACTCCTGTTAGTCTTGGAAGAATGGCTTGCTAAATATGGGTAGCTATGACCATTTCCTGAATGGCAATAAGCTCCACATCTAATTGGTCATGAGATACATGAAAAATTAGCATAATTTATGCTAATTAGCTAAATTAGCATATTCTTTTAATTCTTTTGCCCATAACTTTTGAACTAGAAATGGTATTTTCGTTCTGTTTTCACCATAGTAAACCTGGTGAAACATACCTTCAAATGAGATCATTGATTTTCCTATTTAGAATGAAAATCATGTTTCCATGGCGTCAGAAATCAACAAAAATGCCTATTTAGGCCCAAAAACGTTCTTTTTACATGCCTTGTTTGGAACCTTTCCACCTGAAATAGAACGTTTTATCAAAAATCATTGAATTATCCATGAAAAAGTACCCTGACACAGTTTTAGGCATATTTTTCCTATTCTAGCCCATAGTGATGCCCCCTGGTGGCTAAAACAGGTACTAAATCCCGCAGGAACCCCCATTTCTGCTTGCTGGCTCACATATATCAATAGTACAGTTTCTCAGTGTCATAATATTCTCACACTGAGGTACTAGATCAGGATAGGGCTGGATAGTAAATGCCCTAGCAAGATCACTACCAATATTAATATAAAAATCATTTACATAGTTTGCAAGTTGACCCATTACTACCACATCGCCATCTTTATCCACTAAGTTCATTGTCGGGGTCGTTGCCTTGCCTTGCCATACTTGCTTTAATATTTTCCAAAATCTTTTTGGGTCCTTTCTGTATTTATTAAGTAGTTGTAGCATAACAGTACGCTTCTTATATACCAGGCGTTGGTTAATAGCCTTTTTTAGTACCTTTACCCTGTCCAACAACTCATTTCTATAACCAGTAATACAGCGTTTTGCCCTTCTAAAAAGTCTTTTTTTCTTAGAAATCATTCTACCAACTCTTTCATCAAAAAATATGTCATTCTCTCATACTTTAAATTTTATTACAGGGTGATATTCATCCAGGTACGACTTAATACAATTGACTACTTTTTCATATATATTAACTGAGTTTGTATCATTCACAATGCAATCTGTCCAGTCTCTACTGGATATGAACCTACAGAAGTTTTCTTTATTAAGAGACTTCATGTTCCTAGAAAAAACCCATACGACACCATACAACCACCATATGCCACCATACAATTTACACACCACTCTCCCAGCACAAAATACTACTAGATCATCATTGCCAAGCAAATGCCCCTGGGGCATTACTGATGCCGTCACCATGCTGGGGCATTTTATCTAATCATCTAGGCTACAGCATGCCCCTGGGGCATTACTCTCGCCACCAATGCACCTGCAGCATAGCCTTTACTTCTTTAGAATACAAGCTACACCCTTACCATGGATGCCCTCAGGGCATCGACCAACATCCTAAACTTATTGGACTGTCAGCATATGCCCTAATTGGGGCACCATCCTTACCGTGAATGCTCTGAGGGCATCTTCTAACTCCCCTCTTCATTTTTAAAAGCCTATGTATACATGCCCTGGGAGCATCATTCTTAGGACAAATGCCCTCGGGGAATTGCCTAATCTCTACATAGGTAGAAGGGAAACAACAATGCCCCCTGGGCATCAATGGTCAGAATGATGCCCCAAGGCCAATGCCTCTGGGACATCTATGGTAATGGCAATGTCCCAGGGTATTACCTGATATTAGCATAGGCCCACCGTATTCATTCTAAGTGCACATGTGCAGAAAAAGGATTGTTAGATGCTCAATTCCTTTAATCAGAAAATGATCAAAAAAAAACAATTCTAATAAGCGCACCCCTGAAGCCACAAAATCATTATTTTTGCCCTAAAAAGTCTTTATTTTGACGGCTCTTTTCGTATGGTGTTGTATGGGGATCGTATGGTGTGGTACAGGGCTTGTGTTAGTGTGGTATGGTGTTCTATGGTGTGGTATGGTGTTGAATAGAGGTCATGTGGTGTTGTATGGGTGTGGTATGGTGTGGCATGGTGTTGTATGGTGTGGTTTGGGGGTCCGATGGTGTTGTATGGTGTGGTATGGTATTGTATGTGGGTCATATGGTGTTATATGGTGTGGCATGGGGGTTGGATGGTGTTGTATGGGGGCTGTATGATCTTGTCTAGGGTTGTATGGTGTGGCATGGGGGTCATATATGGTGTTGTATGGGGTTGTATGGTGTTGTGTGGGGGTTTTATGGTGTGGTATGGGGGTGGTATGGTGTTGTATGGGGGTTGTATTGTGTGATATGGTGTCATACAGGGATCGTATGGTCTTGTATGGAGTGATATGGTGTTGTATGGAGGTTGTGTGGTGTTGTGTGGAGGTCGTATGGTGTGGTATGGTGTAGTTTGGGGGTTGGATGGTGTTGTATGGTGTGGTACGGTGTTGTATGTGAGACATATGGTGTTGTATGGTGTTGTGTTGTATGGTATCATATGGCGGTCATAGGGTGTGGTATGGTGTTGTATGGTGTGGTATTGTGCTGTGTAGTGTGGCATGGGGTTGTATGGTGTTGTATGCAGGTCATATGGTGTGGTATGGGGGTCGTATGGTGTGGTATGGGGGTTGTATGGGGTTGTATGGGGGTCGTATTGTGTGGTATGGTGTTGTATGGGGTTGTATGGTGTGGTATGGGGGTTGTATGGTGTGGTATGGTGGTGTACGGTGTGGTATGGTGTTATATGGTGTGGTATGGTGTTGTATTGGGGTCGTATGGTGTTGTATTGGGGTCGTATGGTGTTGTATTGGGGTCATATGATGTTGTATTTGGGTTGTATGGGGGTTCTATGGTGTTTTATGGGGTCATATGCTATTGTTCATTCAATGAAATTTCTGTCATCTTCCATTTCGGCCAAATGTCTTTTCTGCCACTTGTATTTCGGCCATGTGTCATGGTGCCAAATGACTGAAGGCCATCTGTCTTAAGGGCCACACCATACCACACAATACAAATAACATACCACACCATACGACCCCCATACCACGCCATACGACCCCCATATGACGACATACGACACAATATAACCCCCATGCCACACCATACATATAGTGTGGTTTGGTGTTATATGGTGTGGTATGGTGTTGTATTTGGGTCATATGGTGTTGTATTTGGGTTGTATGGGGGTTCTATGGTGTTTTATGGGGTCATATGCTATTGTATACTCAATGAAATTTCTGCCATCTTCCATTTCGGCCAAATTTCATTTTGGCCAAATGTCTTTTTCTGCCACTTATATTTGGCCATGTGTCATGGTGACAAATGACTGAAGGCCATCTGTCTTAAGGGCCACACCATACCACACAATACAACTAACATACCACACCATACGACCCCCATTCAATGCCATACAACTCCCATACAACACCATATGACCCCCATATGACAACATACAACAACATACAACAAGATAAGCCCCATACCACACCATACATATAGTGTCGTATGGTGTTGTATGGGGGTCGTATGGTGTCGTATGGGGGTCGCATAGTGTTGTATGGTGTCATATGGGATAGTATGGTGTGGTATGGTGTAGTATGGTGTGGTATGGGGGTCGTATGGTGTGGGATAGTGTTGTATGGGGGTTGTATAGTATGGTACAGATACAAGAGAAAAAAATAATTTCGGGCATCTGTCTTTTCGGCCATCTGTCTTTTCGGCCACTTTTTTTTCGGCCATATGACATAGGGCTATAAGACCTAAGGCCATTTGTCTTATAGGCCATGTGCCTGGAAGGCGGGGAAATAGGGCCTAGTATAAAAGAATAACAATAATGAAAGGTCTAGTGGAGATCATAGGATGAAGGTCAGTCACACATTAATTCTGAGAGAGCAAATGTATCAGTTGCAATTGCAGTGAATAGTGATATAGCCTGATTTGACCTTCTGAGTAAACTCTGGTGAGGTAAATTACACATTTCCATTTTCATGTGGGTATATCCAAATTGTTCATCAATGAGTTAGAGATTGTGGATACTTCCAACCAGTGCACTGGCTGGCACTTGTCTGCTGTGGTCATCTAGAAGCACAGCCCAGAAACCTAAAATGACAATGCCCTGTCCAAAGCATGTACCGAACTTCGAAACTGAATTCAGTTGACCCATTTGAGTCCAAAATTTATGACCACTTGGGGCTGTATAGTCTAAACTTGTTCCATAAAGTCTATGTCTCTGACCTAGATTTATTTTTTTAGATTCCCAGCACATCCTTTTTATTTTATTGATATCATCATGTCTGTTGTTTTCATCAACTTGCTGTACCATTGTGAGTGTTATTTTCTCTAAGATTCTGATACCAAAGAAACTACATACCAGAACAAGTATCGGTCAGAATAGATTAGATCTCAGTTAGCCATAGACTACACTTCACCCATCAAACATTATACTGCACAGAAAACACTCCCTTAAAAGTGGTATAATCATTACTTCCTGCCAGTTAGAAAGTTGCCTAACCCTTCAGTTCAAATGGGGCCACACTAATGATTCTATTCATCCTGACCGGGTATTAGCCTATTAACAGGTGTATTTAAAGCTGTCCTTACCTGTCTCCGGGTAGAATTAGTCCAGTAAGCCTAACCTGTTATCATATATGTCTCAGCTGACCTAGGGTAACCCGGAATCATTAACACATTTACCTTAGGGGGTCATCTAATCATATATACAGGAATCAATGGATATACTAGTTACATGATGGCTGGGTGGTCAGCTGATGAAGCTGGGATTCAACTCAAGTTAGTGTCATATATTGTTATGTATTGATTAGCTAAAATATTAAAAACATTGTAAAGATTCTGTTGGGGACGCACCTTTTAAATTTTGAACGGGTCTTTATCCCAGGCTTTTGCAAAAAAAAAAAAGAAATTTTCAAATGTCAGAATTTGTGTAGACCTCACTTTGAGGATAAAGCCGGGCATCAGCTTAAAACATTTATGGAAATGGATAATCAGAGGACTCATTACCAACTAAGGGTGCAGAATTGCTGTAAATGGGTTTGTTTTATTGAAACAATCTAATTAAGGTCATGGTTATGCACTGCTGCTCAAAATCAATCAAGAAGTGTCATGGCCACAAAGGGAAAGTGAGAAAATCATTTTACATGCAAGACCAAATTGAGAACAGAACAGTGTTTACTTGTCTTTTTTTTTACTTCTTTTTTACAACTACCATATTTATATCAATAGAATGCCCTGGCATTCCCTGATCTGCTGCTATATGAACGTTTGGATACTCCCAGCCTTTAAGGTGGCAACACTGATCGCTTGCCTTCAGTCTTTACCATTCATGGATACTGAAAACAAATGAAATATCTAGGGATGATCCTAATATGACAGAGAACAAAATATATAAAATGATGTTCCGCTCTGAATTTAAGACATTAGTAAGTACGCTATTGATTCTTATCTAACATTAAATTTAGAGAATGTATCAAATCTTGCAGCTCTAGAATGCCTAAATCAAGTCAAACTTTGGTAATCTGGTCAGGTATGTGAAGGGTTTGTGCTACTCATAATATTTGCAGTGAGCTGGATATGTACCTATAGCCATCACTTGCACACACAAATTTATAACTGTTTTTTTATGTAAATCAACTGCATCAGCAGAACCTAGATCAGCAACTATTGGAAGCCCCCATTAAGCGGTAATAACAATGGTGACAAAGTAATGTAAAATTTGCACTATTATAGCGTGAGGGGAAACACCCATAGCCATAGCCATTCCTATGTCCATTTGTTTTATAGGGTCCAGCTAAAATGAGTTTTATCATGACTGTTGGGATGTAGGCAATTTTGAGACATGGAACTGTATCATTGCTTTGGTTCTCCTACAAGAAGTGGATGATTCCCTAATGCAATGTTATCTCTGAATACTTAGTGTAACTGCAACAGCTGCAATAGAAGGATACTATTATTACATATAAAAAGAATGTTAACTTGCTTTTATACCTCAAAAGTTCTGAAGAAAAAGAATGAATGATTACATTTAAAGCTATATCAATTCTGACATTCCATAACTGTGATTAGGAATGTTGCAATGGAGGGGCTAGCACTGTGGTCTAGCACACACACGTCCTCTTTTAAGTATAATCTTATTCTTTACACAGATGTTGAAATAGCTAGAAAGATTAAAGCCCGAAATTCAGCAATGCAATACAGGTCGGGAAAATAGTCCTTGTTATACTCTGTGTGCTCAAAAGCTACTAGGTGTCCACAAGGAGAATTTATGAATGTTGGCAAGAAAAATGAGGTCGTTGTAGATTTTCCGAATATTTAGTGAGGGGAGGCTATAGATAAAGTATCATGAAAAATAACCGTTGGACACTTTAAAGCTGGTCAACGGGAACAGGCTAATAACTGCTTTCAGGGGACCATCTAATACATGTATATCTTGTTTGAATATAGTATTTCAACATCCACCAGTGGAATAATTATCATCTGCCAATACTATCTGGCATTGTAGATTAACATCGGATTTAAAATACAAACGTCATGAATTTGTATGGGGTATATTCTGTCACTGTTATACAGATTAACTGCTAGTTATTTCTAAAAAGTTGGGTCCTTTTCTTCTAGACATCATTAGCAATGTATATAGCTGTTGTTTTGTTTGCTTAATATAAAAAGCAGGATATGGCCTGGATATGGCCTGGAGCATTATGGAATAGTTGAAGAATTGAGTTCAGTCATAAATATTCACTTATTGTTTTGATTGATATTGGAACAATAGAATCCTGCTGTATATCTATCATGACCACAGGGTTGTGGAAATAATTTTCATATAACCTAGTTGTGGCAGACTTGTCCATTGTAGCATGGGACCGATCAGGTTATAAATGTACTATTACCTACTATGTAACCGTAACCCCTGTAAGAGATCATGGAATGGATTCAAATACTCACCAACTATGTTGACAGTGATCATCCAAAGTGAATAACAAAAACAGCTCACCTGGAATTAAAGGAAATATGGACAAGTGTAGGTAAAGTTCTTTTGTTACCTGTGTTATATAGTTTTCCTTTCCATCGTGTATTTTTTTTTAATCAAAATAGTTATGATTTGAAGAATGTGCAACACTAAGATAAATACACCTGTTCTGCAAAACAAAAAGGATGAGAAGATTATTCTTAGACTAGTCTATGTTATGATACTGCAGGAACGAAACAGTCCAGTGCTAAAGAACAAGTACAAATTATTCTAGATGGATTTTAAAATGTATCTGATGATCACTACCATTAATGCTATCACAGAAAACCTTCTGCTGCCAGAAACCCATCAATACTAACGAGTGTAGGGTGTTCAAAACCTCATGACGAACTAAACTTGTCATACTGACAGGGAAAGTTGTCATACTCACAACACAAAGTAATTTTGACCACCTAAAGTTGTAGAGCTGTAAGCTATACACTGTTATCACTCTGACTCTACAGTAAGCACTACTGGCACACTTTACCCCCATGCCCTCATTCACTTATATCATTATGTAAATTTGATAATCAATTTTTTTTTTGGTCCAGGTCTAATGAGTCTTGCATGTTTTGCTCACACAAGCATATCAGCTCCATTTTATACAGGTAAAGTAATTGTGAAGCGATGATTTAACGCCACCTCGATAGTTAGGATGGAGTCATGCATTTTGAGGAGGCAAAATTCACCATATACTATAATTTCTTTCCAGCCACATGGTGTTGTTTTATGACATTCATGATATATATGATTGGGACTTTCATTTATTGGAGACTTTCTGTCATAAATGGTTCAAGGACAACTTTCATGTGTCCAACTTTCTGTCTCAGTATCATAAAATACGTTATCAAACTAAAACAAAATTAACATTTTAACCCAGATAACCCTAAAGTGGCAATTTTTGTCATAGAGTGTTCAAAATTATTAAGTAGATGAATAATATATGACCAATATGCCCTGTACGAAATTTCGGACCTTTACCTGCACTATGTCCAGAGTTATAAGGGGTTGCTTACCATCCTACATGTAGGACAGTAGGACTTAGGACTACTGTCCTTTGAAATTTGTGTTCTTTTGGTTGCCATGGAAACCACAATTCCTATACAAGAGTTCCATGAACTGACAAATAGTCTTATAATTATGTTGCCATTTATGCCATACAAAAAATTTCCAAGCTTTAGCTATAGCGGGTCCAGAGATTAGCACCGTCTTACATGTTGGACTTTGGGTGTCCGTCTCCTCTGAAAAGGTCCGAATCTTTACCGGAAGTAGTAGGTGTTTTGCGACATGTGTGTAATGTCATAAAATACCTAAGAATACCCGTATGGAGCATTTTTGGAAGCCTTGGGCCTAGAACTATAGGATGTAACATTTTACTTCCATATCTGTTAAGTTTACCTGTGGATATAGACCTCTTCCCATGATGTCACATAGGCGTCCTACATGTAAGACAGAAGGGCTATCTGGGAAACACTACCCTGTTTTCATGATGGCGTATTTTGATGGCCTTTACCTTAAATAAAAAGATTCTGGTGTATTCTTTGAAATATGTGTCACTGTGGAGAAGATCAAGAGGTTTTTTTGACACAGAGCTCTGATGACATTACAATTGCCACATCCTTTCTTCATCTTATTCCATGATATGAGAAATACATTCTTGTGTAGAGGTCGGTAAAAATGTTCTTCGAGAAACCGGGACTCGAACCCGGGGCCCTCTAACTTCGAAGCAGCTGCTCTTCCTCTGAGCTACTTCCCCTGGCCTGACATTTCCACCTTACATCCACACCTGGATCGGTATGATACACACTAGGGGGGGGCAGTGATTACCCGGAGACCCGCCCCTGGGGGTCTGCCACCGAGTACATGCAGGGAAATACTGCCCCTACACTCCTCCCCATCAGCTTCAACCAACCCTGCTCCTCCAACCCAACCGCCAGCAGGTGACTAGTTTACTCCTAGCAGGCTGAAGCATTCTCTGTATCATACTGGCCCAGTTCCCGAGCCCTCAATTGGTCGTGAACACATTAAGACATGAGCAGGCATACATATCTTTGATCTCATGATTGTGTTAGGATGCTCGGTTTCTCCACCACTGTAGAGGTCGGTGAAAATGTTCTTGGAGAAACCGGGACTCGAACCCAGGGCCCTCCAACTTCGAAGCGGCTGCTCTTCCTCTGAGCTACTTCCCCTGGCCTGACATTTCCACCTTCCATCCACATCTGGATCAGTATGATACACACTAGGGGGGGCAGTGATTACCTGGAGACCCGCCCCTGGGGGTCTGCCACCGAGTACAGGGAAATACTGCCCCTACACTTGCTTTCCATTAGGTCACAAATCATAGAAAGTGTGCATATGGGGCCTTACATGTCATTCGCCGAGACATGTGCCCGGAAAAAGAATTCTTATAAGTATGCTTCTTTAACAATAGCAAGGACACATCTGACATAAATGATAATGTGATTTCCCTAATCTACAGGTCAAAATAGTCTGGACCTGAGATTTTCATGGAGGTATGAAGATTGTTTCTGTAGGAAATTAAGCCCTCAACATGGCTTGTAACTCAAATGTCATTCCCCCAGACACAATTTCGGCAAGACAATTTTGGTCATTTTGGGCACATTTTACCCCCCTGGAGCCCAAAATATGCATATGGAACCATCAAAACCCATATGTAACATGAAGATCTCATCCAGCCTGACACTTTGAGCCAAAGAAATAGAGGGGGAAACTAAAATTCGAAGAGTAGGGGCTGGAATACCTCCAAATTCGTCATATGCAAACCTTCTATGATTTTCAACCATTAACAGTTGACATTGGCTGAAAGTCAGTTTTAACACCCTATAATGCTGGAGGAATTATGTCAAATCAAAACTCTTTACGTTGAACCTCTTAACTTATTCCCCTCAAAGATTTCCATAATTACTGACTCCATGCAGATAATTATGGAAGTTTCTCTTACAGTTTTCCAAAAAATGAAATAACCAGGGGGATCATGTATTTTGAGGAAGATAAGTGCAATGATCAGTGATGATTTCACATGTCAAAACAAGGAGACATAATTCCTAAAGTTGCTCATATAACCACATGAACAGATAAAAAACCTGCTTGATTTTGTTGATGCATTTGGGGTGCAAAGAAAATGGACCCTTCCTGAGGGAGGGGGTGTAAACTTATATTTAACCTCTCCTGAGTAATCTGTGCTACTATAGCACAAAAAGTGGAGGGATCGGTGTCACAAAATTCTGTTTTGACCACTTTTGAGGGGAGAAAGGGGGAAGGGGTATTTACATGTAGTGAGATTTAATGTCACAGATAATGATTCCACCATCAGAGCTAATAATTTTGAAAGCATTATGTTTGGAAGTTGAAAGTTTATGCTTTGAATAGTACTTTGATTACTCTCGTTTCATTTGTTTAGCTCCCCAGAGATTCTATAACAACCATAGATCCTTGTAACTCTGGACACATAGTGGTACAAAACTATTGTTTACACAGTTTTCTGTATCTAACACAAGCCTGACTCTAACATTTGCAATGCAGAAGATTAATTGAGACATTACCCAACCAATACATAGAGCTCATGAATATAAATTGTATCTAGGCTGGAAATTGGTAGCCTGGAGATGGTATGGTAAAATAAATAATCAGAGATGCCTTAAAACGAGTATTCCAGCAATCCCAATCATTCCCAATCTTTACATTCGGCACCGCCAGGATAAATCAGGGAGGTTAATAATGCAGTGATATCAAATATATTTTACCCTTTCTTGTCTGATGCCTCCCAATCGCATGCTGATGAAATTTATAGGTTCTAAATTTCTTCAGGTTTCATCAGGTGACTGACTGAATGATGTACGATCCAATCGTTTTGGATCGTCACATCATATCTATTTGAATGAACACTCACTCAAGAAGCTAGAACCCTTGGTAGGCATTATATTCATATCAGTTGTATGGGGGTAAAGGGATGAACCATGTTTCATATAAATGAGGGGTGTCCAACATGTGTTACAGGGTTGGGAGGGTAGCAGCCTTGTACTAGATATTTTTTTTAAATCAAGCAGTTATCATGGAAAGAGCAACTCATGGCTGTAAGGGCCAGCTCAAGATTCTGTATGTAACTGGCTGTGTTCAACATGTATTGAGAAAATTGTTGCTGTTCTTAAATCATAATGTTATACTACCATATGAGAATGTGCTCATTATGTGTAGCAGTTAGTTACTGGTTTACAGACCTGGTACTCATGTTACTTACTCATCAGGGACTTCAAACATGACCGCCCACCTCCCGGACAGGTATCCAATGCGCACCTCAAGTTATAAACAATTTTATTTTATGTGAATAACTTCTTCCCATAGAGATAGCATTGCAGGGCCGATCCACACACCCCCAGTGGCGTAACGTGTGCTGATCCACCACAGCGGCCGATCCACCACTGCAGCCTCGTTCTGGGCGCATGTAAACATTCAAAATGGCGGACCGGCGCTCATACGGGGGACTACGGTAACGGATTTCGCTAATTATCGGTTAATTAAAGACTCTAAAAACATAAAATAAATATAGAACTAAACTCCCCTGGTGTCCTCGGTGGCCGATCCACCCCTCGGGAGTTGTCTCACCCTCGGGCTAACGCCCTCGGGGGAGACAACTCCCTCGTGGTGGATCGACCACCTCGTACACCACGGTCGTTTAGTTCTATCTATGTACTTGCTGTATCAACCTCACATGCCATGCATCTTGGAGTAGGTATTCATCTCTACAAATAAAAATACCAAGGAGGGTTGCTGAATTATGTTCATGACTTCAGCCAGGGGTTTTATAAGAGGTGCCAAATGGAGTGAAGCATGGGGCTATTGCCATGTACTTAGGGCATACCTGCTGGATGTGTTATCCCCCAGTAATGGTTTTTATGGGTTTGGTTATAATGTGTGGGACAGGGATACAGCTTCAGGGTGGCATCAAGCTGATCAGAGAGGTTATTTATGGAAGTAATCTGTCATTACATTATGTAAGGTTCCAGCTTAGTTCTAGGTGGTATAAAAAGCAGGATTGTTGTGTGATGTGTAGATACTTAACAACATAATACTATTGTATGGAGAGGTGATTTATCACCCAGGATTATTCTTGTTAACCCTGCGAGTACCATAGGACTTTAGTGTATAATCTTATGGTTCTAATTATGGTGCCGTTAAAGAATATTAGCGTGCTCAGTCATGTAAATGTGCCCTGGAAGGGAGGATTAACAAATAAATACAGGGAGGAATGACAAATAGATACATTCATAGATCTAAGGTTGCTGCTGCAAATTATTCCTACCTCTCAACAAATATGCACCAAGTAAGTAACATTACAAGAGCCACTCTAGAAGTGACCCATGATTATCTCTTTGGCAGCTCACCAAATGCAGGATGCCATACTTACTACTGGCTGCTGTAAACTATAGTTAGCTTACTTCTTTTGCAAAGAATGCATTAGGTACAACAGTTATTGGTAATTAAGCCAGAGTTACAGAGTTCTGTTCCTTTAAGAGTGTTCTGATTGGATGTCTTAAGGAAGGAGGTAATTGGACATGACTAGCATCTGAACTGACCTGTGCACCATTGTGACTAATAACAAGCTGCAGCCATGGAATACAGAGATGGAATACGGGGTGTCTTAAAAGTAATGCCAACCCCTCTCTCTTCATCTTATCTAAAATATTGATAGTGCATTGGAAGTATCTACAACCAGAACTAGAATTTCTAGAGGAAACAGTTTGCTGTCAAATAGACATGCAAACATACAATTCATAGGACCTTTCTACCAGCACGGATGGATGTCATCAGTATTGTATATAATATATTATACAGCATGGTATGCATTATAGTGATACACAATATAGGTAGTGTACCTTTGCTAAGGACACCCAATGCATAACAACATGAATTCCTTTATAATATGAATGTCACTTGAGATAGGAAAGAAGAGGGTTACCTGTGCACTATCTGTAAACCCTTGTCAGCCATAAAGCAGCTCCTAAATGAGTAGATATAACAACTGCTCCCTCTCGCCCCTATCCTTACCCACCCACTCAGTAGGTGCTTGTGGTAACTTGGCCAGGGACAATGTGAATGGTATGTGATGCCTTGACATTTACAGAGAGAAGGTTTGCAATAGGCAACCTTCTATACAACATGCTTGTATGAGCAGCTGCATGGATCACTTAGCAGGAACCATTAGTTGTTGCACACAGCTTGACAGCACTACAACAGTACTTTTGGGGTGAGGGACCACCCTATTTTCTATGTATTCTCCATCTGGATGCTATAACTACTACTATTACTCTTACTACCACTACTATGTGAACGCCAAAGAGAACATGTGGGGAGAAATTGACTCTTTTCAAGTAAAGAATAGTCCGTACGAGTTCAATAAAATAGGTAGCTTTTTATGGGACAAGAGGAAATTCATATGCATCCATCCGTGATTCGTTATAATCCTATATGATTAAGCGATACCTCAAAATCTTGCACATCTGGCAAATACACATTATATCAAAATATCATAAATGTCATAATCTAGAGTGGATAGAATAGATAAGAATTCATTTCCCCACAGGGAAGTGTTCCTCCATGGTCAATATCAGGCCAGGTAAGACGGTGACCTACTTGTAACACAGACCCCTCTTCCTCTCCTTGGTGCCACCCATAAGAGTTGGCCGACTTTTATGTCTTGCAGGGAATCAATATCTGGCAATGATCTGATGTGGCATGGCGGATCATTTGATGTTTGCAGGGGAAGCACAATCATATTGGCTGATATGAGAAGGCCAGGTTCATCATATTGTTCCCTGTGCCTGAATTGTCTAAACCTTTTAATATGCCATTGAAAATATTACACTTACTATAAATACTTTCAATATCATTATTGTAACATTGACTCTATTATGGCATGGCATACTGTGATTGGCTTTTTGCAGTTGGAAACCAAGAAGTAGAAGTACCCATTCTGTGATATTTTGTGGACATCTCTCAATCAAAATAAGAATGGCCAATTATGGCAAAGGAGACATACTTTTAACGAGAATATTGGCATAATACCATTGTCATCAGTTTTAAATAACACATGTAATTTCTATGATGCGTGCATTCATGTGGAAACTACACGCTTGTCACATTTTGCTCCAACCCTTATATATATACATCTATTCAATTTCTTTCCTTGAGCTGTAAATTGTGAATTCGAGATAATTTCAACAATCCCAAGCTTTCAAAGAAAGAAGCCAACTCAAGTTTCCCTTGCTGACTTCCAAATTACTGATGCTATGCAGAAGATAGTGACTGTATTGCCAACATATTGCCAGGAAAAGGACTTGTAGAACTAATGTTTCAAATGGTACTCTACACATATTGTGCGTTCTTATAATTATGAGACATATTTATGTATGACTCATCTACCATTCATGTCTGCAGTTGCCAGAATGTTAACATCTGTGAGCTGTTGGCTGTGTATAGACATTTGTAAGAGTTACTGCTCCGGTAATATGAATTTTCAAGTATTATTCTAAACCATCCACGTCTATACCCTATAATAAACCTCTTCCTTATTGTCCCACCAAATGGTATCTCAAAAAGCATCTTGACTTGCTCCTCCCATCCTGGATGACAGTTCATATCTTATCAATAGGCATTCAGTTCTAGCTGCAAAATGAAAGCCTCGGGAAGGTGGTGTGTCAATGACTTCTTGAGCTGGGTTTTTTAGTAGGTGCGGAGATGGGGTTACCTCCATGTACTGAAGGCAGACCCCCTGGATGTGTTATACCCCAGTAATGGGTTTTTATGGGTTTGGTTATGATGTGTAGGACAGGGATACAGCTTTAGGGTGGTACAAGGCTGATCGGGCAGGTTATTAATGAGAGTTATCAGTCATTATATTATGGACACTTCCAGCCTTGTTCTAGGAGTGGAAATGCCTATGATGTGCTTGTATTTGACTACAGGCTACAAGACAGCAAGTGGTCTGCCTTTACTCAAATTAGGCATATGTAATGACCTTTATTTTACAACACATTAACATAGTGAACAGAACTCAGTTAATAAAAAATCACATTTAGTTCATAAGGGCTTTCAAAACCTTTGGAACAAAGTACAAGAGCACCTTTTGTTACCTCTGTAATGAATTGGATGTCTTTGATTGTTGGATGGTTCATTCTGTTCGGCATATAAATAAATGACCTTAACATGGTATAAGGTGATATCTTTAAGAAAACCTAATTAGGCCACAGGGTGAGGCACCAAATTATGAAGTTTCGTTCCAATGACAGGGGTACCAAATATATATTTTTGTGGATTTGCATAAGGAATGACCCTAGTAATCATATACCAAAAGTTCTCCGCTGACATTCCTGCAGTTTTTGTGTAGGTCAGGGTCAAAGGTCAGGAATTTCCCTCTATATTCCTATATAAAGCTGTTTAGCCCAGGAATTGATTGCATGTTCTCTCTGAACTAGACTAAAGGGCTAAAAGAGGATTTTATGGTCTCGTCTGAACCAAAAAATCATGCCGATACCAAATATATTTTGCATATTAGTCTGAGTATGCTGGAAGTGACAAAAACATGGTGCTAAAAAATAAAATGAAAAATATATAAAAATATCAAAAATCAGAAAAACATGAAATAACCCCATATCAATGCACTAAACACATAATTCAGGTAAGTGGTGGGTGAGGGACACAATAAGTATGAATTAATTATGTAATTAAGCCTTGACCTATTTAATTAGGTCAAAGGTCACGGAAACCTTATACATCATATCTCTGGTTCTAAGAGGCCTTTCTACACACTTCTAAGTTCTAAATAGGGGTTTCTCACATAGAGGAATTGATTGCAGTAGGGTTAGAACTCCTAGGATGATTGTTTTGTTCAGAAATCAGCATTGATTGCCTATGCTAATGCAGATTTATGAGGGGAAGTATTAGCCACATCAAGTAATACTTGATCACCTGCCCTAATGAAACAATAAGCATTAACTAGTGTTATGAAGAATGATATTTTTATTGACATTTACAGTTGGTTAGGCTAAACTTTTTTCCCCCACTAAATAACCAAAAAGTGGCAACTTTTCTATGGTCGAATTTCCGAGAGATGTGTCTGTAATTGTCCTGCCTCTAGTTTTGAATTTAACTGCAATTGGTTGATAGGCTCTACTTTTAGGCTAGCTAATAGGATTTAATTGTAAATAATCACAAAAATGATGTAATAAAGTTACACAGGATCCAGTTGCAAACTGATATCTTTTGTATTGTATTTATACATCCTGGGATGGCATTATATCTACTGAGGCAGTGAGAAAATGCACACATATGGGGCAGCCAATGCAAATTTCTATGGGCTTTTACTCTTATAAAAGTGAATATTCAATGTGTCAGGTTCCCAATTATGTAAGGGCTTAAAATTAGTGTAGGGTAACACCCAGCATATTAGCAGTGGCTTATCAGAGCCCTACCTTGGCTTATAGAGTCTGCCTAAAGTATAGTTGTGGCTTAGACATGGGGTTTTACATATAAAGAATATGGTCAACATCAGGGTCTGATAAATATATGTGGGAGCAGTTAATACCCAGGGTTTTATGCTAGGATATGGTAAATAGGTGTCTAGGGCTAGGGAACATTTTCCCAGCCCTTTGAAAAATAAAAGAAATGGAATTTGTTTCATATCATATAACGGTCTTGCATAACGCAGATAAGGCACACCCTTAGTTGATGGAGATACTATAAGGCACATTCTGGGCTTGATTTTCAGCAGTTATACTAGGCATAATCTGTAACTCTACCCTGCCCGTTGACTCTGAGTAGGATACTTTTCATTAATGAAAATATTCCATCTATTCACCACAAACTGTTATCAGACACTAGATCAAGCAATGGCAATGCAAAGAAGGTGTCCTGCTTGTTAGGAATAAGAAAGCAGCTCTAAGCCACAATATGCCTCATTCGTTGGGTGCATCTTAAATGCAGATCTATCTGTACAAATGTACTAGACCTTCAGTTTTCAAGCCCTAGTTGCTGCTTTTAACTTCTCCCAAAGTGGGTGCAGCTTGAATGTGGGAGCTGAGATGTGATCCAGGAATTGTAGGGGAAATGTTTATGTTCTGCTGTCTAAGGTGCTGCCCAAGATAGTAAGGATTGCTCCTTTGTGAAATCATTTACACCTGCCTCCTGTAACCCAACCTCACTTATCATTACTAACAGTATAAGTCTTGCAGGGGCTGGGAATTGGTGGGTTAGTACTATATTATTCTGTGTAAATCCCTAATGTAAAGTGGCAGGAGAATCCTATAGGCAACAGTAGGCATCTTATTTGCCTATACGTCATTGCTCATATATGGGGTCTTTAAGCAAGATGCATGATAAATGCTATAACAGTCACCTAAATCTGAATATTTCAAGCCCCTTTATCCCGTTATCAATTCCTTTTATTTGGCAAATTCATTCCCCCTTCTCCACAAATATTCATTACTTCAGACATTCCAGTAGTAGGTTTTATTTCAGATTTATACAACCAACAATGCATCTTAGGAGGTTTAAATCTTAGGAGGTCAAAATATTATACCTCATAACACTATTTGTATGGTACAACTCAACTTCTATGACATAAAGATCAGTCTATTTAGAGTTTGATATGAATATATGTTTGATATTTCAATACACAACACTGATTTGCTTAAAGCCCTCCACTTTGTCTATGTAAGAAACACCTATCTTGAACTTAAAATTTTGTAGAGTCCTGCTAGAGTGAGAGTAAAGTCCTGCTAGAAATGTAAAATGTTTTTTGTGACTTTTGACCTAATTGAATATGTTGTGGTCTATCAAACTAACTACTGCAACCTGGTTTAGACACTAACAATAATTATTGTTACCCTCCTACACAAATACAAATGGTTTTATTATGGCAGGTGATCAAGTATTACTTTGGAGAATATGTGGCTAATACTTCCCCTCGTAAATCGGCATAAGCATAGACAATCAATGCTGATTTCTGCACAAAACAATGCATCCTAGGAGTTCTAAACCTACTGCAATCAATTCCTCTATGTTAGAAACCCTATTTAGAACTTAAAAGTGTGTAGAAAGGCCTCTTAGAACCAGAGGTATGACATATATGGTTTCTGTGACCTTTGACCTAATTAAATAGGTCAAGGCTTAACTACATAATTAATTCATACTTATTGTGCTCCTCACCCACCACCTACCTGAATTATGTCTTTAGTGCATTCATAGGGGTTTATTTCATGTTTTACTGATTTTTTATTTTTTTCACATATTTTTCAATTCTATTTTTATTTTTAACACCATGTTTTTCCTACTTCTAGCATACTCAGACTAATATGCAAAGTATATTTGGAATCAGCATGATTTTCTGGTCCAGACAAAACTTTAATATTCTCTTTTAGCCCTTTAGCCTAGTTCAGAGAGAACATGCAATCAATTCCTGGGTTAAACAACTTTATATAGGAATATAGAAGGAAACTCCCAACCTTTGACCTTGATCTACGCAAAAACTGCAGGAATGTCAGCAGAGAACTTTTGGAACATGTTTACTAGGGTCATTCCCTATGCAAATCCACAAAAGAATTTTGGTACCCCTCTCATTGGAACGAAACTTATTTTCTAAGGACATTATTGCTGCTCACCCTTGGCCTATAATCCTATGGCTCTTTCCTTATACACATCACGTGCGCCTCTAGTAGCTCACATGAAATGGGACAGCAGATTGAGCGCTTCACTATTTCTTTCCTGTTGCCGTGTTTTGGCCGATCTGAAAAACGTACATGTATGATTTCTGCCAATAAACTTGTTAAAACTCAACTCTGTTACAAGGTCATACATGTTGTATGTGTGTGAGTGATTTCCCCGACAAAAAAGGGTCCAGAATTAACACTTCCCTGTATGTTTTTCAATTAACAATTATCCCTCTAAATCTCTATCGATTAACCCCTGGGTGCCCAAGCGTGATTTAAAGCGTGGTTTAGCCTTAAATGCTTGTATATTGAAAGAAATTATCATCCATGTACCTGTACTGGTCCAATCTGTAAAGTTAAACCCTCTCTAGAACGCCCATGACACACTGAATCTATTGCAACAATCCATTTCGCTGTATATGCATTATTCTAGGCACAGTGGGTCAAAACCTAATAAATGAGTTCTCATTCATGTGGTTCCTTAGAGGACAATCCTCCAGGTGGTAAGATTTGACATCATCTCACATGCCTCCAATTCCCCATCACTTTTATCTTTAGGCCTAAGTCATTGAAGCCATTTCATTTACAAGAACTGTTAGTACCAATAACGATGATTTGTTCATTGTTATCAACACATTATATTTCCTGTTATGTGTGGCAGTACACATTCAGGTGGAATGAATATTGAGAGCTCTGTAAAGTTTCAGACCTGAAGGGATTATGGATGATTAGCCCAAAAGAGACAATATGACAACAAATGGAATGTTTTGGTCACTATGGTAACCAGACCTGACCAGAATACCATGTCTTAACTGATCACGAAAGTCTTATTCAAGAGCATCTAGGAAGAGAGCATTCAGGAAATGTAATGTGAAGCCCATATCTAAGGAGAAGTTCAAAATAACATATGACCTAATTAATGCAGTTATACACTTGGAAATAAATTGAAAATCTCCAAATAATTCTGGGCACAAAAAGGTTAAAAGGGGGGATGGACCATTTTACCAAAGGTATTAAAAAGGTATGTAGTGGACATAAATAACCCCTCTTCTGGCATGCTTTATATCCTATGAAAGTGATGCACCTAAAACCTCTTCAGCTCTAGATTATGAGTCTATATGCAGGAGTAGAAGAACCTTTAAGCCAAAGCCTGTCTCATAACTGAGGCTTGTCTGTATTTTGATAGCATTTGTATATATATATAAAAAAAGATTCTAAGATGGTGACGCATGATCGTACCATTATATAGGAGAGACGCAGGGTTATCTAATACATTACATGACATCACAGTTTGTCCAAATGCACGATTAGTCAAATACTGGTTGTAGCTCTCTTCTAAGGTGACTTTGTTTTATATACTTTGGCAATCATGATTTAGGAGTTTGATATAGTATCATGTTGTACACGTCATTATTCTAATTGAAGCACATTAAATTTTGGTAACAGCCTCCATGCATAAAAAATGAATTGCCTGATGAATTTGGCAGCGCCGTACAGTTCATGAGAAACGACTGCTACCTTCATCTAAAATGATGTTTTGCACACAATCTTTTGGTGTTATACTTCAAGTATTGAGATAATGCTAAAATGTAAAAATGGGATGCTATTGTATCTTATAAGGAGAAAGATTGTATGGTTATGTATTGGGTTTTAGCTATGTGTGCAAACCTAAAGAACCACTCAGATCTATGCAAAATTGGATTTCACCAGCATTGAATATAGAATGGCGTTTGCAGAGAAGATCAGCCATGGCTAAGGTCATTTATCAACTTAAGACACAATACAGTACAGGGGCCATCTGTGTCTTGTTGACGCAATCAAACAAGCATACAAAATGGCTCAATGTCTTAACCTCTGTAAGGAAACATGCACAATGACAATGAAAGAGAGGTGCAATAGGAACTGGTAACATGGTGGTCCAAATTTATGTCCATTTCTTATGTAATTCACTCTGTTCAGGACTGATGGGGAAAAGGCAAGATTATTGCTAGGTTTGTGTTATTTCCCAGCCATGTAATTTTACAAATTTTTACCAATTTGTGATGAGATTTCTCATTAGGATTTCTCACTCATTTCTTTGGTCGAATAGTCCTAACAATGAAAGAGAAAGAGATGTTGGTGATATCTCTCGCGTTTTGTATTGTCGAAATGATCCCTGTCTCATCATCATAGAGTATGTTCGAGCCCCACTAAGATCCATATCAGCACCTTTTGACAGCATTTCATAAAATTGCTACAATAAACCTTATTAGCATAAAGAGTCCAGCTTTGGAGAAATATCCATTTCCGACAAGAATAGCCATAAGAAAATTTTAATCAGTCCAAAATGTGACCATTTTCAATTATAGTCTACTAACGTTCTTTGTGAGTCCGTTTTCTGTAGTAAATGGGTTCTGACATCTGACTGAGGGTTATCTCACTTGGCTTCGCCTCGTGTGATAACCCTCAGTCAGACCTAACACTCGTGAACCTTTGTCTATGTATTTCAATGAGAAAGTAAGAGACATTTGAAGATAAACAAGGGTACTAAGTTCTTAGTACACACCATGGTCTAGGGATTATCATTCATTCTTATGCCGTTCTAAGAAACAGGTTAGTCCTCAACCTGATTAGCCATCTACAGTATACAATAAAAGCATTATTTAGGTATAAAGGTCATGGCTCTACGTCATTTCTTGTGTGCTAAATGTGTTAATTGGATGTCCATATAGCCTCTCTGATCATGGTGGGCATTGCTTAGTTGTAATTGCTTGTCCTCAGGTTACAGTGCTCATCTTTTCAGGTGTCAGGTGAATGTTCTTTGATAATACAAATGGTATAAATTTCGTAGTGCCGTACCAACTTTGTGTGGGCAGCTAATCATTTGACCTCTGAGCATTGATTTGCCAATAGAATTATAGCAATATAGTATGTATGCAATGGGAAAACAATGCTGCAGATTGACACACCATTGTGAGCTATATGTGGCAGAATAGGAATTTCATGGACTTGAGTAGAATCGCAATGGTGAGCAAGGTGAGATGGGAGAGAAAAGTGAATAACAATGCATATATGGCCCATGGCAATAACAGGCAAAGTATCTAGTGTATGTAATCATGTCTATTACATTTCAGCAATTACAGTAATCAATACCTGGTTAGACTTTTTAGCAGGCACAGATTAGGCAAATGGTTACCAGGCAGCTCTAATGTTAGAAGCATTGTGTAACTCGCAGATTGAATTACATGTATTGCTTGCCCAAGGAGTGCCAAAGTTTAGTTTGTCAACATGCTAAAGTACCATCTCTGTAAAATTATAGTAGATTGCCCAGGTAATCATACACATTAGTTCATATTTCTGATAACCTGGGGCTCCTTTTCACAAAATAAACATCAAAGACCTCTCCGTGAGAGTACAGCCATTACTTAATATAAAAGAAGAGAGAAAGTTATCTAACTTCTAGTTCTGGACAGGTCATCTAAGGTGACACTGACCCTCATTATCTTGACCAGGTATTGGTCTATTTACAGGTGTAATTAATGGTGTCCTCACCTGCCTTCAGGTAGAATTAGTTTAGTTGATTACCCACCCTGTATTTGATCCTCACTCACCTGAGCTAACCTGTCATTTACCTTTAGGTCAATCAGTCATATAGGCAGGGTCTCGTGAGCACCTGCTTATGCTCTAATAGGTGATAAGTACAAGTATCAGTGAGGAATACAGATGATAGCTGGAATTCCATTCATATTACTGACATATTTGAGTGTGTTATAAGGTAAGAAAAGGTTTTAATAAGTAGGCACATTCAATATATATGTATAGATAATAAGTCTGCATTTTGTTGGATCTATATTTATTCAGATATGGCTCAGTGATAAAACCTTTATGGGCAAGAGTACTCCATTCTATTCATTTTGATTATATAGGACTAAGCTCCTGGGGGGTGTTAAAAATATTTCAGGTTAAACATAAGAATCTCTGTGCTGACCCCTGGTGTCTCCCTGTGATTTCAAACAGGGTTCATCGTCTCATTCGTAAAAAAACTTCCAAGGTCACATATTTGTTGTAGATCCTATTGTGCAGTGAACATCAGCTGGCACCAGCTTGAAATAATTAGGGAAGTGGATTATCAGACAGCCCATTCCCAACTAAGGGCCTGAAATGACCCTTTGGGTGGATTTGAGCTTTAATCTAATGAAGCCATGGTTCGAAGTCTTAACTGTTATCAATAATCAACAAGTGTTGTGGCCATAACGAGAAAAGAGAAGTCTGTGGTATATGTGGATGCATATAGAGAACTTTCCGAGTTAGGCTTTTTTGTTTGTTTTGGGTTTTTTTGTTGTTTTTTTTACATAACTGCTCTGTTTATGTACAGCCCTGTTATTGTAAATGTGTTATTTTACTGGATTAATGTTTGGTTACATTAGAAAAAATAAGTCCTCATATATGGTAGGTCCTAATTAAGGTTAAATGATTCATAATATTTAACACCTATGTAACTATCACTCAATGATATATGAGGTTTTATCAACATTACAGTCATGTTAACAGTGATTAGGCATTGATAAAAGTCACATATGCCTGGTTCAGACATTGTTGTCACCAGATGTGCGGGTGCAGATCAGCATTCTTGAACAGTTTGTCTTTAACTCTCAACCCAGACATGAATTAAGGCACATTTTGATTGATTAGGACGAAACCCACACAATACTTCAGAGACGATTAGGTTACTGACTTTTTAAGTTCTGCCAATGCTAATATATATATTGTAGCGCTCCGAACCCCTGTTGTCTTTGCTCTATGGAAAGGACCACGAAGACTCCGTCAACTATGATATCAACACTGTTTATTGCCTGGCTTCTGGCCACACCATCTAATCCGTCGGTGAATATCGCCTCTCCGTATTTACACTTGGGGGTAAGCCTTGCTATGTGTCTCGACCAGCGCGTAACCCGGACTGACTGTCGGAGAAACACAACCACTATATATACGCTTACCATTTCACCGACGCTGACACCGTTTGGCACGGTGCCAGCACCGGGAAACACTCCCCCGAGCACCGCCAGGGTTGCTCGCTCCTAACGTGACTCCGGGATCGGCGGGTTCCACACCCCCATGCCAGGATGGTTTCGCTTCCACCGCCTCCCCCTCGGTCTACGCCACACTCTCCCCAGCTAATCAACAACTTACGGGGTAGAAGTGCAAAAATACCCTCCTGCGGATGGGTGTCTAATTTTGAATAAAACTATTACACTGGTCCCCTAGGTGTCTCTGTTATTAAAAGTATACACAATGGAAAAAGGACATAGTCATACAGTGATAAGATAAACTAGCCCGCTCCTGTGAGTGGCTTCAAACATAGTTAACTGACTGCCGTCCCCTATGCAGTATATAGTAACAACAACTTGGTAACATGCCTTTACACAATAATACAACGTTAACTGGTAGTGGTCTGTAGATACCCCGCTGCTTCAACTCCCCGAGTAGTCCCACAGCTCCGGCAGTGACCTCCTCCGCCGCCCCGTCGGTGACCCATCAGACGCCTCCACCGGCGTCCTCCACCGCAGCCTGCAGCTCCTCGGCCATCCTCCGACTGCAACACAAGGTGAGTAGCCCCTTTTAGTATCATCTCCCACCTTCCATGCTTCGTCTTGTTGTGTCCCCCTAGCGTTAGGTGAGGTCTCCCCGAGGACCTAGGCCCCTACCGACCTGTACTGGTCCGTCCGCAGAAGCTTCCTCCGCTTCCCTCTCCGCCTGTACTGGCCACCGTCCCGCCCCCTTCTCCGACAGCAACAATCCTGACCCGGTAGCATCTCCGCACCTTCCCCTATACTGGGGAGGGCCCTCCTTCCTTTCTTGGAACACACAAAAGGTTGACTTACCCTACTGTTTAGCGGACTGGTGTTTCCCGGGGCTGCCTCTTGCCATCTCCCCTTCCTTCTCCTCCTCCTCGGGACACTCCTCCTCCTTCTCCGTCTGCTTCCCCCGAGGCCAAGCCTGGCCGCACCAAGCGCACAAACCGGACGGTGTGGCATCACCATACCAGGTTCTAGTCACTTGCACTAGCTCGTAATCTCCGTTGGGTAAGCTTTGTATGGCGGCTGACATGATCCCTCCGGGCACCACTTTAAGGTCAGGTCCCATGGTCACCGGCTGGCGCAGCCTTGTTGCATACTCCCTCAAAGCTGCCGGCCTGGTGAAGTCGTTGTGCCAGGGCATGGAGGCTTCTGCACACTCCTCCTCTCCTCCTCCGCTCCGACTCCCCCCTTCTGGTATAGCTGTAACTCCAATTATCCCCTGTGTTGGTGCCACACCGCCGGCCTCCATGTCCACCACGGGTGCACCTGTTACCACTACCACCCTATCCCGTGTAGTTGGGGGCAGGTGCAGTTCCTTCGCCATACTTTCCACCACTGTTTCTGTGCCAGCAGGGACCAAGACCATCGTATCCGCTGATTCCCCCTCGGCCACAGTCTCTACTTGGAGTAGAAATTCCCCCTTGGGTGACTTAATAACCAGCCCATCCATGCCCACAGTAACAGTTCCGGGGTAGCGTACCAGACGGGGGGATGTGGCTTCCGCATGTCCTCTCTCCCCCGACGGTTTGGCCCGATCCTCCCCTGCCCTCCTCCGTGCTCCCGCAGGCGGAGTCTGCATAAGTAGTTCCTCTGTGCTCCGCCGACTCACTCCCCCCACCCCAGGAGATATAAACACATCTTCCATAAGGTCACTGAGTCCACTCTCCTCTCCTATCACCTTCTTCTTCTGGGAGGACATACCCCTCTTCTTGTCTTTCTTTGGTGCTGTAGCGGCCCTCCTCTCCGCCTCCTCCTGCACCTGTCTCTCTTGCTCTAGTTTAAGTTGATGGGCCCGCTCCGCCTCCTCCTCCCTCTGAATTCTGGCCTGCTCCTCTCTCCTCCTACTTTCTTCCTCCGCCTTCTTTTTCCTCCCCTCAGCCATGACTTCTCTGAATTTCTTTTCCAGCTCGGGGCATCCCTTTACCAAGGGGGGAATATCAACTTCCTCCTCACCAGGATTTTCCCCGTTGGGGGTCTTAGTAGCCTGGGGAAGATCCACTCCTTTGGGATCTCTGTCCTCCACCTTAGCTGGCGATTGGGGGATGGTCTCTGTTTCAACTAGCGGCGGCTTGGGTCTATCCTCCGACAGTTGGTACGGCGGGGGTTTGTCTGGGCTGCTATCCAAGCCCCCTGTTATCTGAAAGGAGTTTTCTTTAGTAGGGGACGAGTCAGCTTCCTCCGCACTGTTGGCCCCTGATACATCCTCATACTCCTCCGTCTTAATAAGCGATCGGGGAATAGGTTCCCCAGCTATTATAGCTTCATATTCTCTCTCTATGCTTGGTATGTCCAATTTTTCCACCGGCAGGTCCCTCTCCAATCTATTTAATGTCCTAGTAGGTGTCTCGACCCCTTGGCTGAATTTTTCCATGATTCTATCTAGTACAAAACGGAGCTTTCTGTCCTCCTCTTGGGACAGCAGGTATTTCCCCGACTCCTCCTCCCGCTTGTCCACCAGGCTCCCTTCCCATTTTTCCCCTTCTTCCCTTTCCACTGCTGAGTCTTTGCGGGGTGATTTTCTAGGTCGTTTCTCCGGCGCACCTCCCTCCCCCTCCAGAGGCCGCTTGGCCCCCTTCCCCGCACTTCTGGTCACCACCCCGGTGTCAGGGAGGCCCTCCCTCTCGGTGGGGCTGGGTAGCCCGACCAGACTCTCCAGAAAGCGAGAGGCCTTAGCGACCTCCTCCTCATCTTCTGAGCCCAGACGGATCCCTGGTGATAGTAGTGACGATATGGTCAATGCCGGGGTCGCCCCGCCCCGTCCCTCGGCTGAAGTTCCGGGCTTGGCCACGTCCCCCGCCTCTCCTTCCCCGGCGGTGCTCCCCTGAGCCGATCCGGCGGCAGCCTCCCCTGTCTCGCTTGGAGTGTCCTTGGCCAGCCCCACAGGTAATAATTTGGCTTCCCCCGGTGGGCTCCACAGCCACAGCTCCCGGTGGCCACGCTGGATGTGCCGGAGTAAGTCAGAGAGTCTATCCTTGGATACCATATGTTCACACCCGGGGCACTGGTAGCCCGGTCGATATTCACTGTGCGAGTTCAGGTGCCGGGTCATAGCATACTTGGTCTTAAACGCCCACCTCTTCGTCCCCCGTGGGTCCAGTCTGCACTTCTCACATCGGAAGCGGGGCACCTCCACCCCGTTCACTGTCTCCATTGGCAGAGGTTTCTCTTGCTGCTTAGGTCCCATGATCAGGTATTCTGGTGTCGGCCAAAAACTAGTCGGAATTGACAGTCCCCACCCCGCTCCGTCGTATTTATGGGCCCCCCGGCCATCACTCTGCCCTCTTGGGGCACCGCCCTCCCCCTCCTGTCGCCCAATCAGGGGCGGGTCCTTCTTCGGCGCATGTGCGTTCTCAGCTCCTCTTGCAGCGGACCTGCTCTCATCTTTCCCACGGTTATTCCCCTTCTCCGCCTGGGGCCCGTGGGAACCTGCCTCTTGGCGTTTCCGGTCCCCCTCCGACCTCCTATGCTCCAAGCTGCTTCTCTCCGAGTGGTGCTTCTCGGAGCTCTGCTTTGCCGACCCTGCCCGCCTCCTATCCCCACTCCTGCCCTTTTGTCTGTCATCGTCTCTCCGGCGACGGCTCCCCGACCTGCTTGAAGACGAGTGTGGAGGGGACTTGCCAGCCCTCTCCCTCCTCCGTCTGTCCTTGCTTCTGCTGGAGCGTTCCTTCTCTTTCTGGGTTCTATTGGCTGTAGACTTATCCTCCCCAGCTCTGGAAGTACTTCCCGGTAGGTGACCTCCGTTCCCTCTTTCTGTTATACGCTTCTCCTCCCTCCTGAACTGTTTCTTTTCTTCTCTAAAACTTTCTTTGAGAACCGCACGCCTGTTATCGTCCCCCATGGTCACCCGAAGTTCGTTACAATTTAAACTTGTGACGTCACCGGCGGGCTGGTTGCTTGGAGACGGGTCAACCGGCGGGAGATGTTCCTCCCCAGGGGGCAGCACCCCTATGGCGCACCTCACTACAGGGGGCGCCCCCTCACCTCCTGCTGGGTTCCCGCTAGCTGTGGCAGGGGGTCCCACCCTCGGTGGCCGTTGCCTCGTGCGTTCTCCCTGAGCTCTCCCCTCCTCTCTCCTCTCATTCCGCAGGTTTTCCTGTTGAGCTTCTTCCAACATTTCAAAGATCCTCCACTTTTCCTCATGCTTAGCTATCACCCTCAGCCTCTCGGGGTCGCGCCGGGCCGCCTCCCACACCGCCTCCTTTGCCGCGTTGCGAGCCATCCTAGCCTCAGACGCCCCGGGGTCCTCCCCCTCCACTGGGCTCTCCGGGTCATACGCCGGCAGGTCATCCAAAGGGGGCTCATCCTTAGGAGCATATCCCATCCAGTGAGACATAGCCGCCTGCTTCTCCCTCTCCAGGAAGCTGGAGTACCAGTCATCCCCCATTTTGCTCGTTTTCACCGAATCGGCTGTCTGTGAAGGGCCTTCTGGACTGCGCCTCCGCTTACCGCCCTTGAGCACCATCCTGACTTCGCTGGTTCCCTCGTCTAGGGACTCATCTGACGCGGATGAGACCTCTCTGTCGGACACCGCCCCCTCCTCCTCCGCCGGAGCAGCCTCCATAGCCAGCTCCATGGCCAGCTCCGCTTCTCCTTCTACAGCCACCTTCAGAGAGTCGAAGTGCACTATCCGGGTTGTCCTCTCCTTCTTAATGCGGTAGACTGCCTCCCCTATCCTCCCCACCACTTCCCAGGGTCCCGTCCAGTAACTTTGCAGTTTGGGGGACAACCCTCTTTTCTTTAGGGGATGATAGTAGAAGACCTTCTCTCCTACCCCTATCTCCCCCGCCTTAGCTCGAGCATCGTAGTTGCGTCTCTGCCTCTCCACCGACTTCCCTAAAGTTTCTCTGGCTACTTGATAGGCTTTGGTCATGAAGAGTTGCAGCTCCCCCGGGTAACCCCCCTCCCCTCTTGGTTGGGCCAACGGGTATATCAGGTCCAGGGGCACCACTGTCTCCCTACCCAACATCATGGCGTTAGGTGACAGCCTGGTGGTTGAGTGTGCGGAGGAGCGATAAGCTGCCATAACAAATGGGAGCTGCCTGTCCCAGTCTTGTTGATCTGAGGCTACCACTGTTGCCAATAGCATCTCAATGGTCCTGTTGGCTCTCTCCACCATCCCATCACTTTGTGGGCGGAAGGTACAGGTCCTGGTTTGGCGCACTCCCAGCAGGGCGATGATTTCTCTGAATAGCCCCGACTGGAAGTTCTTCCCTTGGTCGGTGTGGATCTCCACCGGCGCCCCCAGCCGACAGACGAACTCCTCCACGAACTTCCGAGCTACCGTCGGTGCCTCCTGATTAGGAATAGCATACGCCTCCGCCCACTTGGTGAAGTAATCCGCCGCCACTAGGATGAACTGGTTCCCCGCACTAGACGGTGGCAGGGGACCAATTACGTCCAATGCCATCCTCTGAAGGGGCAGCCCGGCCCTTACATGCCCCATGTTAGCCCTGTGTGGGGCCGGTGGAGGCTTCCTCCGGGCACAGGGTTCACACTGAGAGCACCACAGGATTACGTCCCGCCGAAAGTCAGGCCAATAATATCCCCCCTGCAGGCAGCGTAACGTCTTATTCTGACCCAGATGGCCCGCCAACGGTTCCCCGTGCACCGTCCTCAGCACCTCCTCTCTTTCACCGGCGGGGACCGCGATTTGGAAACACCTTTGCCCTGCTCGCGTCTCCCACCAACGCCCTAGAACCCCTTTTTCTTTGGTTAGCCGGCCTAGCTGTGCAAACCAGGCCCTAGTTTCATAGTCCCAGCCTCGGCGCTCACTCTCATCAGGTAAGTCATTGGTAGCCATCTATCCTGCAACTTTACTAATCATTTTGTCTTTCTTTTGCAGCTCCTCCCAGGATTCGGCCGCTGGAACATCAGGACCCTCCACCGTCGGCGCATCCACCCCCGCCCGCGCAGACTGTTGTGATCGCGTTACTACCTGGCAGAATGTGGCCTCTTCCTCCTCCTCCCTCCCACACTGGGAGCAGGGTCGCCGGGAGAGACCATCCGCGTTCCCATGGAGCCTCCCCGGACGGTGGTGGATGATAATGTCATATGTGCTGATTATCTGAAGCCACCTGGCTAGTTGCCCCTCCGGTTCTTTGAGGTCTAGCAGCCACCTAAGAGAGGCATGGTCGGTTCTAACCACCACAGGCCGCCCCACCAGATAATGACGGAATTTCCGGAGCCCAAAAACAATGGCCAGCAGTTCCCTTCGTGTCACACAGTAAATTCTCTCGGGTTTAGTTAGGGTGCGGCTGCCGTACGCTAGGACCCTTTCACCGCCCTCCTGCTCCTGACCTAGCACCACCCCCAGCCCTGTATCACTGGCGTCGGTGTCCATGACCAACTGGCCATCAGGTCGGGGAAAAGCCAAGATGGGGGCCTTGGTTAGTCGGTCCTTTAGCTTTGCGAAGGCCTCCTCACAGTCGGGGGTCCACTTGAACGTCCTGCCCTTCTCCGCCAGAGCGCTCAAAGGCTTTGCTATGGAGGAGAATTCGGGTACAAACGCCCTGTAATATCCTGCTAGTCCCAGGAAGCTGCGGACCTCCGACACTCCCGTCGGCGTGGGCCAGGACTCCACAGCTTCTATCTTCTCCGGGTCAGTGCCTACCCCCGCTTGACTCACTACGTGGCCCAGAAAAAGGACTCTCCGCCGCGCCAATTGACACTTAGAAGGTTTAATCTTGAGCCCCGCCCCTTTCAGTCTCTCTAACACTTCCCCCAATCGGTGCAGGTGTTCACTGAAGGTGCTAGAGAACACTACGATGTCATCCAGGTAGACTAGGCAGGTTCTCCATTGGAGGCCACACATGGCTACTTCCATAACACGCTCAAAGGTGCCGGGAGCGTTACAGAGACCAAAGGGCATTCTCCTAAATTGGTACAAGCCTCGGTGGGTAGAGAAGGCTGTCTTTTCTCGGTCCTCCTCCTCTATATCCAATTGCCAATAACCACTGGCTAGATCCATGGAGGAAAACCAGGCCGCTCCGGCCATGGTGTCGAGGCAATCCTCCACCCGGAGAAAAAGAGGATAGGCATCCTTCACTGTGGCAGCGTTTAATTTCCTATAATCGACGCAAAATCTCATAGTCCCATCTTTCTTCTTTACCAGCACAACGGGTGAGGCCCACGGACTGATAGATTCTTCTATTATCTCCGCCTCCAGCATCTTGTCCACTTCTTCTCCGATCAACTCCCGTCTGTGAGGGGCTAACCGCCTGGGGGGCTGTTTTATCGGGGGGTGGCTGCCGGTATCAATGCGGTGCTTGGCGAGCGTGGAATGGCCTCTGTCGTCTTTTCCCACCTGGAATGCCCCCAGATGCCTCCGGAGCAGCTCCGCCAACTCCCTCCGGCGGTGAGGCTCGGTGCCCTCTACCAAATCAGCTATTACCGTCTCCTTCTCCGACTCCCCTGGACCCTCCACCATTCTACACCACTGTCCTCCTCCTTGGGCATGTTTCCTCTGGTCTATTCTTTGTAAGGCTCCCAGTGTCATCTCCCGGTAGATGATGACTGGCTCCCTTCCGGGGTTGAGGACCCTAACCCACGCCTCCCCTTTTTGCGGTCGCAACAGACTCCGCCCTACCAGAAATGGCGGTTCTCCTTTATGGCCAGCCAGGCCCTCTACCAGCCCTTCCTCCCCCTCGTCCCACGGCCCGTCCACCATCCCTTCCAGTATGGTTTCTTCTCCGGCGGCGAGAACTGCAGCTCTCACACTCACAATGCGGCAGAGGTGGTCTTCCTTAGTCCATACTAACCGTTCCATGGCCACGTCAATCACCATACCATTATCTCGGAGGAAGGCAGCCCCCAGTATCCCTTCCGTGCCTATGTCACCGATGACGAAGACGGCCTCCGTCACCCTTCCCCCCAGTGTCAGTTGTGTAGAAATTTCCCCTTTTAGTGCCATGGTCCTGCCATCCACCGCATACACAGTCTCCCTGGTGGGCCTTTCTCTCCCTTTTCTTCCGTGCCTGTGCCACCATCCTTCGGAGAGTAGGTTAAGCGATGCCCCGGTATCCACCAGTAGTTGCACCGATGCCCCTTCAAGCTCCCCTTCTACTATCAATCCGCCTCCGCCTCTCTCCTTCCTTCCCTGTACTATATTACGGGGGCCATGTTCACCGACCTGTACCCGGCCCTGGGTAGAGGTCGATATTAGTTTTCCGCCGGCGCTCCTTCCCTCTTCTGTACGGGCCTGTCTCGCCCCTCCTACTCCTAAGGGGGCACTCCCTTTTGAAGTGACCCTCCTGCCCGCAGCCAAAGCAGGCTGTACTGCTCTTCTTCTTCCTTTCCTCCGGAGGGGCCTGCCCCAGCTTCTTTACTAATTGCTCCACTAATTCAGCCATCCGATCCATTTTGTCGGTGTTAGTCTTAAGATGTTCATTGACTGACGCGTCGGCCGCCCTCATCTTGTTGTGACTAGCCTGCTCCACCGCCAGATAAGCCTCTGCTCCGACGGCCGTCATCACCGCCATTTGTAAGTCCTTTGGCTGGGACTGGTAGACCCACTGCCTCAGGGGATTACTCAGGCAGAGTAAAAACCTGTCCAGTGCCAATGTGTTGGTTGTACGGGCATCAGCCTCCGGGTAGGCTAGCCGTGTATACTTCATCAAGTCCTCTTGGAGTTCCTGTAACCCCTCCCCCGGTCTCCTAGTCCTTGTCCGGAGAACCGCCTTATACGTCTCCTCCTGGTTAGTGGGCTCGAACCTCTCCACTAGGGCCCTCCGAAGTTCGGCATAACCCTCTTCCGTGGCCGGTTTCCGCCCAGTCAACAGACGACGTGCCGCCCCCGTCAAGCTCAGGCCCAAAAACATTCCTGCCTCCGCCGGACTCCAACCGTTGACTTTGACGCATAGATCAAAATGGTTAAGGTAATCAGCCAAGTCCGTTGTACCGTCATATTTAGTGGGCTTCACAACAGGTTTACCTTTGGAACCTCCTTCCCCGTTGGCTCCCCCATTTCCTCTCAACTTCTCCAACGGCTTCTAACTTCCTTCTCCGCCAAGGCCCTCCACCGGCGGTGCCCCGGACGCCATCTCACCCTTCCTGTCCAAGTTTCTCACCTCCTCCTTCAACGTTTTCGGTAGGTGTCCTCTCTGTTTATCCTCTTTACATAACAGCTCCTCCGCCGGCCTATCTGTTCCTTTACGTCTGATAGTTACTTCCTCGTCCACTACTTCCAAGAGTGTTCCTCTCACCCCTAGTACCTCTGCCCCTTCCAGATCACCAAAGTCTGGTTCCTCTATCAACGGATCCATTTTCTTGTGCGTGGGTTCGAACCACCGCTGTCACCAATGTAGCGCTCCGAACCCCTGTTGTCTTTGCTCTATGGAAAGGACCACGAAGACTCCGTCAACTATGATATCAACACTGTTTATTGCCTGGCTTCTGGCCACACCATCTAATCCGTCGGTGAATATTGCCTCTCCGTATTTACACTTGGGGGTAAGCCTTGCTATGTGTCTCGACCAGCGCGTAACCCGGACTGACTGTCGGAGAAACACAACCACTATATATACGCTTACCATTTCACCGACGCTGGCACCGTTTGGCACGGTGCCAGCACCGGGAAACACTCCCCTGAGCACCGCCAGGGTTGCTCGCTCCTAACGTGACTCCGGGATCGGCGGGTTCCACGCCCCCATGCCAGGATGGTTTCGCTTCCACCGCCTCCCCCTCGGTCTACGCCACAATATATATATATATATATATATATATAATATAAATATATATATATAATATAAATATATATATATATATATTATATATATATATTATATATATATATATATATATATATATATATATATATATATATATATATATATATGGGTGTACCTCAGATGGTTGCTCAAGGTCAACATTAAGGTCACACAAACCATTACATCAAGATTCTAGAGATGACTCCATATTGGCCATAATGTATGAATGTGTTTAGTCACTTGATGTATTAATGCATCCATCCTGTATCATATGAGTTATAGACTATATTGGTTCCCTCTCAATGAGACGGAATGGATACTTCATCTCCATCCACAGAACCACAGGCAACTATTACAAGTGAAACTAACTAAGGCAATTAGCTCAAATAGTGAGATCTAAGAACCTTGTATCAGGTACAGATACAAGAGAAAAGATCTCTAAAATCATAAAGAACTCCTCGTGTCTCGCATATAATATATATATATATATATATATATATATATATATATGTATCACTTTTCACGTCTCGCATATAATATTATGTGTATCACTTTTCTGCATAAAAACACTACACTGTCTGCCTTGTAACGGCGTACTTTTCCCACCTTTGTATCAATAACTGTGACTGCATTAGGGGATCTGGCTGCAAAGTTTTTCCTTGACAAGATGTATGCAGTACAAGGAATAATGCCACAAGAACATTTATATATCATAGATCTGTTACATTGACATGCCTGTGGGGAACTGATGAAATACACTGATGGAACGCTCTACTTGGCGGATGTCTGTACAGGTTTAATTCTCACAGATCCAATCGAAACATGTAAGTTAATTTAGATAATTCTTTGCTTTGTGCTGACTAACAAGGGAGATTGGGCAAGAGTTGATAACGTTCTCACCTTACAACACTCTGCTACGCCTGAGGGCTGTTAGTTCCATATAATACTTTTCAATTGATATGACCATTAATATGTACCACGCGTAAAGTCCAACTTGGGAACAGACCCATGCATTTAAGGAAGGTGAGGTCCATTGCTGGAAGCAGTCAGATTAACAGACAACAGATTTGGCAAATATAAGGGACTGAATACCCTGGGTCAACCAGGGAGGTTTGACATAAAGCGAGAAGGTTAAACAGAAACATGAGAAAAGAAATTTGTCTAGGCTAAATCTAATTATATGGCGCATTCTACAGACTGTAGACATTTTTTATTCCAGGCCATCTTTTGTGGTGAACAGAATTGTGTACAGAATTCCACTTAGACAAGAAAGAAAGAAAGAATGAATGAGAAGGAGGAAGAAAAAGAAGGAATAAAAGAAAGAAAGAAAGAAAGAAAGAAAGAAAGAAAGAAAGAAAGCAGCTCATACATAGACCAAACCTAGAGAAATGGCCAGTCTAGAAGTGAGTTTATGACCAATCATGAATGGGAAATAGCTGGACTTGATAATTGATGGATTACAATGAATGGAAATCTTTTTTGTGAAAGCCTGTGCCTCTTGTCTGCCATGGGGTGAATAGAAATTTGGGTACGGTAACAGGATTTTATTTGGACAAGCAAGAAACAGAGAAAGAAATGAAAAAAAAAAGAAAGAAAGAACATTATACATAGACTGGATGCCATTAAATGCCCAGACTAGAAATGATGAGCGTTTAATTGATGTTAAGCACGAATACCCTGTCACTTGATGTATTTATCTAACATAATTCTCCATTTTTGTATTAATATCATTTCTTACCTTATAACCCCTTAATAAAGCCAGGAGAAGACATTTTGTTAGGCCGAGCGGTAGAAAAATAGACTTCGCCATGTTGTCAGTGGAAGTTGTCCTGTGCTTTATTGTCCATATTGCTAGGCCGCTTCGCCGCAGGGCCCAGGCATGTGGATAATCAATTTCTTATGTTGAAATGTTATGATATTAATCTTTTAACCTATCTATTCTTTACTACATGGTGCGGATGATTATTCTCACCATGTTTCATTGCCATTCTGGTCTATATAGAAGCCAAATACAAATAAATTCTTTATAAATCAATGCGAAAAGCCAAGCCAGGCCGTGTTGACACTAGGAATGAAGACCAGAGGTCGGTGCATGACACTCTTACAGGTCAAAGGTCAGCAAGCCGCAATGGCGGGTGCCAAGACGTATCGCTATGGAAAATGATTGGATTCTTATTTATTTCGAACAATATGGAGAATTTAGGCATGGCATGTTCATATAGGATATCTAAGGATTTTTCACTGTTAATAACTCGACACGGCACCGTTGGATTTTATGCAAACGAGGTGTGCAAAACCCCAGGTATGTCGGACAAGTTATTCACATCCTTCATGTACATTGGCTTCTAGTACCGTTCGGCTTGGTATAGTAGACAGCGAGTCCGTCTCATGCCACAGCGGCCGGGGAACGATTCCCATAGAGCCCTGGAAATGTATGGTGATGTTGACTTTGTATACTTCTCCAATTTATTAACATGTCCAGATTAAAAGGAGCACCTTCTTGAAGACAAACAAAAGGTCTCAGAGTAGGGTTATAGCTTGATAACGCACTGGGGTTATAATAAAAAAAGCACTGTCCAAGCCAAAATCGTTAGATAAAGTTCAATGACCAATCAACAATGTGAAATAGCTGGACACTGACATTGAAATAGACCTGTTGCGTAGTTTTTCTAGCCAAACTATTTTTGGCCAGACCACCAACTTAATTAGGGATCAAACAACACATCCTAGGCTACACTCTCCCCTCAGATGACCACAGAAACACGTGTAATGGTTTCAGGGTGTAATTGTGGGCCGAAACCAGGAAATTATGCAGTTAGGCATATTCTAGGCAGAAATGGTGTTTTCGAGACAAAATGGGCCAAAACCTAACAATTACCCAGGTGTAATGACTTAACAGCTTGAGTCAGACAAGAAGGGTTTAGCCTCGTCTCAAGCCAAAGTCACTAGCCTCAGCAATACATGTGACCCCTCAAGGGAGAACACCCCTCCGCGGAGGATTTTTAATTACCCATTTGGCGACCAGGGGGCATTGGAGGGGCAAAATCACTCTAAAATCATTATAAAAATATATTAAAAAAAATATTACAGCAGAATTCAATGATATGCCTGTTCCTGGTTGCCATGGCAACCATTCCAATAATCAAAATTTGTAAATTGCTATGCCAATTTTTGGGGATACTGACCAAAAACCCAAAACTGAAAACAAAATGGAAAATTCCTTCTAGATCAAAATCTATGATAAAAATCACCATACCTTTATGTATTTTTATGAAAAAAGGCTGAATTACTGTGTTTTTAGATATTATTATGTTTAATAATTTATTTAGAGCTTAATCATTGATTTTAGATATGAATAACAACCTATGTTCAAGGAGGGGTTCTGAGATAACTACTAGGAATGTTTAAGCCAATGATGTCTCATTTTAAAGATCTTGAGATGAACTTTGATAATGAATTTCCCTGCAGAGAGGTGTTTTTGCTTGCCTGGTCACACATCTTTAGTACTATCATGTGTTGAATCACAGCAATGATAAGGTGCCCCTTTTTATATTGTTGAAAATTATGGGATTATGTGATAAAAGACTTCAATTTCACAAATCACTCTTATTAGTAGCTGATAATTATGAGACGCAAATTGGTCTTAACACCCTAGTATTGTGAGGAAAATTATGTAGAACTTTAAATCTTTTCTTTGCATCTCACAACTTATTTTCCTTTGCAACTTCTAATTGCTGAATCTGGATGGTTCAATGGGTGTTTTACTTAATCTTTTCCTTTTTTTCCTTAAAGGAAGCAATAGGGGTAGCAACCTGATATCTAAAGAGCAGGTTCTTAGGGCTTTAACAAAGATGGAAGATGATTCATGAGTGGTAGCCTCCCTTGTTAATTTGATATCAGGACGAAGATTCCCAAAATGACTGAATGTATTGATGGAATTTCGTTCTGTTCTGATGGGTACGACAAGAAATTGTTAGGTTTTTTTTTTGGTTACAGAATCTCTTTTTTTTACAATAACATGTATTAAAACACAAAGGAGAGGAATGATTTCTAAAAGTTCTCAAATCATCACATGATTGTAAAAGGGTCTATTTAATCTTCAGACTCTTGGGCTGTATGGTGATTAGTGTCCAATTACAGTCTAAAAGTGAAAAGTGATTTGAAGGTGTACTGCATACGTCTATTTGAAACGGTAGTTGTAAAGTGATGTCTCAGTAAAAAGAAGGGAGGATGTGTGGTACAACATATTATCAGCACCTTAATGCAATCTCTTTGTTATACAGGCTGCTTTTATATTGATACTCCCAACCATTCAGAACAAAACAACATAGATATTTGTCAAGAGAGCCTTGATAAGCCTATAGCTCGTATGACATTTACAAGATAATTCCAGATACTATAATTCACGATCTGTCCTTTCTGCTTATAAACTTCTCTTTTATGATTCCTGTCACATTACTCTGATTTAAACTGATAATTTTATGTTTGTTGTGTGTTAGCATAGAAACCTTAGGAGCAATGCGAATAACCAAAACATGATGACCTCAATAGAGGTTTTTCTGCATAATCAATGCACACAGCACTCAGCTCTTCTGAAGTACTTCCTACCTGGTCAACAGGTATATTTACATCTAGGCAATGATTAGGTTGGAGCTATATCTACATAATATTTGCAGACATACCTGCTGGCTTGTCAAGAGGTACATTCAGAACAATCATTAGACCATGTCTCTATGTAGGGGGATGCAGCTTTCAGCTCGGCCACACTGCCTATTACCTTCAGGATTAAGGCAGGCATTAAGGGGTTTAGTGAAAATACTAGAAATTAGTAGTTTGGACAGGTGCATTCATGTATCATGTGGACCTCATGGGTCTAGTACAAGTATGAAAAATAAGTGAACTGTACAGAAATGGGTAGACTGCACAGAGGTGCATCTATATATCATGTGGACCTTATGGGTTTAGCTCAAGTACTAAAAATGAGTAGTCTGTTTAGAAACAAGTAGACTGTACAGAGCTGCATTCATGTATCATGTGGACCTTATGGGTTTAGTAAAATTAGTAAACATCAGTAGACTGGACAGAGGTGAATTCATACTTAATTTGGACCTTACAGGATCAGCAAATAAAAATGGGGGGGGGGGGTTGCAGGGTTGGGATGAAGTACCTCTTCTACTGCTACTTACCACACACCCATTAAGAGCCGATCCACCCCATCCACCTGTTCTCCTTGGCACCTTACACCCTAAAGCTATCTTACCCTCCACCATCCCAAACAAAAAGAAAGAAACAAAGAAGAAAGGAAAGAAAAAAAAGGAAAAAAAAAGGTATATTGCAGGCTCCTGTAATTGTAGAATTTTTTTTTTTGTTTAATAGGAGGGATAAGGTGTGGGACAAGCCTTGACATAAAACATTCTGTCCCTATTAGAGCAGTCCTGATTAAGATCATCAGTCATTGGGGAGCCCTATTTGATGAGCCAATTACTAAGGGATTTCTGTACTCCTCAAGGTGGTTCTGTGTGCAACCCTCATGGAAAGGATTCATTGCACGTGACTAATATCTGTACCCAATATACCATTAGTAATTGTGATCTTGCAGTACATTCCTTACATCCATATAGAGTGTATGGGTAAGTTGTTGGAAAAGCCTTAGAGGTGCTGAGAGTATGTTCCGCCCACTCTCCTGTCTACCTTATCTAAATAGTGACAGTGGTGTGGTGGTATTTACATAGCAGAACCCAATTTGAGTCCTCCATATTGGATTGCAAAAGGCAACCAGTCCCACTCACTGTCACATAGATACCTGCTCAGACCAGTAACATTAGGATTTACTAGGTATTTAGGAGTAGATGTTTCACTTGTATTCGAGATTATATCAATATGTTCATCCCCTGCATTGGAATCAATGCATAGGGGGTTTATTACTACAATATACCTGTACCTGTGTCATGAGTTAAACAGTATACTCATACCATCCTACTCAATAAAATGGCTGAGGGAAATTAAACATTTGGATGTAAAATAGTGTTAAGTCTTTTTGTACAAATCATGCTGATAGTTTCATGCAAATGTGTGCCTAACTCAGAGTTACATATAATGTATGTACTACAAGTGTTGCAAGGAAATTAATTCATGCTGATTTAATTGTTCAGAGAAGGGAGGGAAAGAGACATCGGGGCAAATGGGCTAACTATTTCAGCCATCTAGGACCAGAGCCTTAGATATCTATGGGTCCGAACCTAAATCTGGTGATCTGAAAAAAAATGTCTAAAAACCATTTCCCTGTCCTGAAAAAAATCCAGCTGTGCCTAGAAAGTGAAGGGTAACCCTCTGGGTTATCGCTTACTAACAGGCCAGTGTTATGTTTCTGGATTAGATGGGGAAAGATGGGCCAGAATTTCTTCTTTTTTCTTTCTTATGACTTTGTTAAGAATAACCTCTCTTTATGTGCTTCACTGAATCTGTAGTAATTTATGTAAACAATATAATTAAGTTTAGATCCAATGAAGAACATAAGAATTATGAGGTTCTACATAATGCAGTCATCTGGGGGTAATACATACATATTCTGCTTGTTTCTTACATGTTGAAAAAGCCAAGTGAAGATATCAGATTCTGATATCAAATGGACAAATATGACAAGTAAGTATTTTGACCTTGCGATCGCTGTTAATGTCTCTCTGTGGCTCTTCTTCTGCCATGTACACAATCAATCTGTATTAATTCTAAGTAAATAAAATTATTCACATTAGCTATACTGCAATCCTCCTTCCATACAAACCAAAAAAGTCATATCCTTTAGCCTTATATAGCCTATATTGCTCCTCCATTTATGAAGCAGCATAAAATAAAACTACAAAAGACAGGATGAATGCATAGAGGGAAAATAAGCAGTATGCTGGCTTTTCCATCAAGTGCTTAATGTCTTTCTTTTCGCAGATGCATCAAGGATGATATAGGTTCCCTATACTATCCTTGGATCCATTACCAGCTTCAAAGGAAAACCTCATCACAGCTCACAGTGTCTTTCTACACTCATATATGATGTGCATCAGTGTCCATTACTATGATTCATTTATTTGTTAACCTAATTTCTCAAGGCATGATATTCGGACGTTATCATTGATATCTTCACATTGTGTATTTCATAAAACGTCCAAAGAAATTAGTGGATCTCTCTTGATTGAAATTTTACATACAGCTTTTTCCTTTCTGCTTACATCTTTGTTATGATCCTGCTCTGCATATTCCAGGTCTTCAAAATAGTTAATGCTTCCTTTGCACAAAGAGCTGTAACATTATATGCTTGCTCTGCATTGTTGTATGAACATCATTCCAGAATATAGGCATTATCATATAAAAACCTTCCTTAACTCCTAAGCTGGGATGGACATTGGTCTAGGCTTCCTGTTGCATGAGCTTGATGGACAAGTAGTAGCATGATCTATGAATGTTCTATTGAACCCTCAGACAGGGGAGAATAGGTAAGCATACCATACTTACAAGTGCTTGAAAACTTTCTGTTTCTAGTAACTTACTATTTGCTCAGTGCACCATAGGTAGCTAACCTGTACACACTACCATAACATTCCAGTCAGCAGGTACTCCACTCTGCACTGTCATGTTCCATTCACGATCACCCCTCAACCCTTTGGGTGCCTATCCTATGAGGTATTTCAGAATCACCTCTGTGATTAGCTTTTGACAGCTATATTTAATAGTTGGTGTACCACCCCCCTCCCTGCTCTCCTATACAACTGATTATTCAAATTCAGGGCACTACTTTCAGGTGACTACCCAGGGTGCACTAAGTAAATTTGCAGCGGGTAAGAAACAAATGTATCTCAAGCTAGCAGTGCAGTGAAAGTCAGTTATTAGTACCATATATCCCTTGTACTCCCCTTGGCATCACCTCTGAGGCTGTACCTACATTTATGTCTTGTATGGGAACAATATCTGGCGTGATGTGGTATGGAGGATCTTTGAATGATTAGAGAATAGACAATGCCCTTCTTCACATCCAGAATGCATTCATGCATTATATAACAATAGGCAGTCGAGATGTGAAGAGGGAGCTGTCTATTGTCTTTATAAAAAAAAAGTACTTACCTTGCATCACACTGACTAAACAAAAAAATCTTAAAGCACTATAATGCACTCAGGGTAAGCAAAGTCGTAGGTTCTTTTTTTAGCACTACTCCTTTTAGTTCATTGGTTGGAAACACATTTTGTGAAAAAGGAATGGGTATTCAAATATGAGATTTACTTGGCAGTGATAAGGTATTTAATTGTAGTTCTTTACGGAACTAGTGTAATGCATCACTGTTACACGTCTGTAGGTGGGGTAGTAGGTTTTGTCAAATTTGAAATAGTGAATAAGACAAAAGGAGTCTGAAGATAAGACAGGTAGGAATGAAAGGATGCTATGAGTAGTAATTGGGAGAATCGGAAATAGAATACCTGCAGATATGAGGAAATACAATTGCTATGTGAAGAGAAGAAACAACTTGTGTGTGCCTATCATTTTTCTTTCATCTTTATACTAATATATCTGAAATGCCTGGCAGTATCTTTAATGTGACCTGACCACAGAGGTGTCTAAAACACAGACTGGCCACCAGTTACTAATCTCCTCTGGATGAACAAGGTATGACAGGATCTGCCAGCGCTATTCCTGTTATCAATAATTAAGGTGCTAAGGTGTAATTCAATTATCATGTTATATCAGTGCTATGGTAGCTACACCATATAGGTGTAACATAGTGCACAAGGTCCACATTAACACAAAGTGCAAGTCATGCCAAAGTCTTCACACCACTGATAGACGAAGACTGATTTCATTACATTAGCTCGCCCTGTCCCATATCACATAAAAGTGGGATCACATCAAGGCAGTGTGTAGCTAGCAAATGGCAATAAGTAACCTAATTACCAAGTTACAATATGTTAGATATGAGCTTTCTCTTGACTAAAGCATGATTTACACAGTAACTTTGGCTGATCTCTTCATTACCTTGAGGTGCCGAACTTATAGCACCCCAAGGTAGGCAGGGAAGATTGCAGTCTTAGAATTATTTAGTGCAATAATTTGACAGTAACTATCCATCTTCATATGCCAGGTTCGATTTTCATTTGCATATTCTCTTATAAAAGATAGCTACATTCACTACGACCAACATGCCTTTATCTTGTCATATAAACCATAAATGTGGGTATCATTTTCAGTGGTATGGCAACTTGGGAACCCTCTAGTGGTGTTCTGTGGAACACTCTATTGGTCAGGTTGTATCCGGTTGTTATCCTGTGTAACATGTTCCCCAATAATCTTTATTCTATGTGCTAAATTCTATTTTCCCTAGATACATGTGTGCGTGCTTCACAGACCATTACCAAGGGAAATCAGCTTTATATAGATACCAATGCTAAACTGAAAGTGTCAATTTGACTTGATGCATAACTCTTCATATTTTGCCAAAATGTTAAAGTATCAACCCTGTAGATCTGTGAAATTCTAGTAGATTGACCAGGCACCATAGTTCATATTTCTGATAACCTGAGGGTCCTTCCCATCAAATAAACATAAAAGAGCTCTCCCTGAGAGTACAGTCATTACTTCATGCAAAGGAAGAAAGAAAGTTATCTACTTCCTAACTCCTGTTCATCTAGGGTGTCATTCATTGACCATCTTTATCTTGACCAGGTATTAGCCTATTAACAGATGTAATTAATGCCTCCAGGTAGAATTAGTTCAGATGGACCCCGCCCTGTATAAGATCCCCACTGACCTGGGCTAACAAGTATCATTAACACATTTACCTCAAGGTCAATCAGGCATGTAAGCAGGGAATGGTGAGCATCTGAGGATGCTCCAATAGGTGATTAGTACAAGTATCAGTGAGGAATATAACTGACAGACAAAAGCTCTCAGTTCTATCCATATTGATTACATAATATTTTCCTCTTGTTGAGAGTGTTGAAAACATCGTTCTGGTTATGCATCAAATTTCCTTGCTGACTTTTGGTGTCCCATTGTGATTTCAAAGAGGCTTTAATCATCTCATTCGTACAAACTTTCATAGGTCACAGCTTTCTGTAGACCCCACTTTGCAATGAACATCAGGCATCAGCTCGGAACAATTAGGGAAGTGGATTATCAGACAGCCCATTCCCAGCTAAGGGCCTGCAATGACCCTGTGGGCAGATTTGAGTTTTACCTGTATTGGAACAGTCAAGTTGAAACAATGGCTCACAGTCTAAACCATTCTCAATAATTAACAAGTCCTGTGGCCATAAGTAGAAAAGAGAAGAATGACATATGCGTATGTATATATGCTGGGGTGTCAGGCCCTTAGGTCCCCTGGAATGAGGGCCCTCGAGCTCTGAACTAGGACCCTTTTAACTTTCTCAATTAGGGCCCTTCTAACCTGTGGCCCTCATGAACTTGGGCTACCAGGAACGCGGGCCTTTTGGAAAATAGGCCAATGGAACAATCATTTCTGATTAAGCACCAGTCAGTTTGCTAGATCTATTTCTGGGTCTGCTAGATTTGATATTGTGTCAGGGTCCACTAGATATAAATTATCAGGTTCTGCTAGATTTGAGATGGTGTCAGGATTACCTAGATTCAATATTGTGTCAGGATCCACTAGATTTAACATTGTGTCAGGTTCAGCTAGATTCAATATTATGCCAGAGTCTGATAGATTTAATAAGTTATCAAAGTCCACTAGATTTGATACAGTATAAGAATCGGCTAGATTTGATATTGTGTCAGGGTCTGCTTAATCAATTTATCAGGTTCCACTAGATTTTATATTCTGTTACTGCCCACTAGATTATTTTATCAGGGTTCCCTAGATTTGATGTTAAATCAGGGTCTAGATTTCATATACTATCAAGGTCCACTAGATTTGATACAGTATCAGGGTCAGCTGGATTTGATATGGTATCAGGGTTCTGACAATATCAAATTTAACAGACCCTAACACAATAGCAAATCTAGCAGACCCTGATGAATCTAGTCATCCTGACATTATAGATGATGGCCCTAGTTCCGAGGGTCCTGGCTCAGGATGGCCCTGGTTCCAGAGGGTTTCTGTTCTAGTGGGCCCCAGTACAGGATGGCCCCAGTTTCAAGGTCCCAAATCCAATGGCCGACGTACTGAGGGCCCCAGTTCAGATAGATGAACTGATGAATATTGATAACTAATAGCTGTCTATAGTTGATACCTGCTACCAACTCTTATTGTATTTCATTAAAAGGCTTACAGTATATGACACACCCATCTCCGTTTACAAGCTCAAGGGCAGATTGAGGTTGTAAATAGACTTATTCTAGTACTGCACTATCTAGAGTAAGAACACTCTGCGTAGGCCTAGCTGTTACCCTGTATTTTTGCCTTGCAAAAGGCAATTATTACACTAGTAAAGAAAAGCATTCCTCTTTATGTTCTAAAGTGGCCTAATGGTTCATAAATTCTTCATTACGATAATATTAGTGCCTTACTGTTTTTGTACATACATGTGACATCAATGAACACTACAAATAAGACTGATCTGATGATTCCTTTCTTTAGTTTTCTTACCTAAAGCCCCAAAGGAACGATAGGCCTGAAGAGGGATACTTCTTCCCAATCCAAGGAATCACAGGTAATTGCTAAATGTGGATTTTGTCTTCTTGGAAAAGTATCACATACAAGCAAAGCATAGCTTCAAGGTATATACAAAGGAACTAAATGAGATAATGAGCCGCAAATAGTAGGATCCAAGAACTTTATATAAGATACAGATATAAAAAGAAAATCTTTTCAATCAGACTCATTTTGCACACTTTTCTACATGACAACACAACAATGCCTGCCTTGTAGCTGTGTAAATCCCGTCTTTGTATCAGTACATTAGTGACTCTGGCTAAAATGCATTCTTTCACAAGATGTATGCAGCGAAAGAAGTAATACCACAAGAATGTTTTTACATCGTAGCTCTGTTACATTGACTTGCCTGTGAGGAATTGATCATACTGATGAAACACTCTACTTGACGGCAGTGATGAGAATAGGATAAGGCACATTCTTAGCAGCAGCCAGATTAACAGATAACAGCTATGGTAACTCAAAGATGTAAGACAGTGAATGTATCAGCCAGGGAGCTGAGAGAGACAGGGTTAATTAGAAAGATTAGAAAGGATGTTTGAAGTTGTTGAGACGGAATGTGGCTATATGATGCATTGAAGCACTGGTGTGCATCGTACAAATTGGAGGCATTTTTGACTCTAGGCCATCTTTTGTGGTGAAAAGCAATTCGTTGAAACAGGACTTCAGTAGGTCAAGAAAGAAAGGAGAAGGAAGGCAAGAAAACACCCCATGCATCGCATGGACCTCATGAAGTTATGGCAAATCATGAATATGATGTAGCTGGACATGATATTACAGCAAGATGATTGCTTATGACCAAGGCATGCTCTCACATCACTGAAGGAGTTTAGTTACTTGTATTAACTGAACTTGTGTCCTGCCATAATCCAATCTTACATGTCTGGGACCAATCTTACGTTATTACTACCTAACGCTCTCTCTTGTTGTGCCACAACAGTGCACCATAAGGTGACAGCCATCATGCTCTATAATTCTAAGTGGAGAACAGGTAGATTCTACATGTAATCTTCACTTCACTTAATCTAATATGGGAAGATACTACACGCTTAATTAAATTTACTTGTTTTGCAGAGGGGAATGATAACAACTCTGACTTTTGTTCACCATGATTCTCCTAGCTTTGTCAGTTATTTCACCTGTGGACAGCTTTTTGTAGGACAACGAAAATTGTAGGATGAGCATTTGGTCAGCCTCAGGTGTTGTGCACCAGATGTAATCCTTGAGTGGATTGAGGTACTTACATTTTGAAGTTGAAGATCAGTAAAAGGGAATCGTGAAAACCACTCACCTGTTAATGGAGAAAACATGGATTAGTATAACATACCTCATTTTATAACCCTGCAATAAGGTTTTCTTTTTCTTTGCAAAATATAATTTATCCTAACAACGTATTACACTATCCATAACCAAGCAATCACAATCTTAGTGTGCAACTGATGTACCATAGTGCCCTATTTGAGGAGAGTTTGTCAAATTAAGGTAGGCCCTATTTTAGTGCAGGGTAGAAGGGGGTTTCAAAATATGTGATTATGTGATAGAAGACGTTGATTTTCATGCATCATTCCTATTAACAGCAGACATCTTTAGTATTATTATGTGTCGAATCACCACAATGATAAGATGTCTCTTTTTAAATCATTGAAAGTCATGGGATTATGTGATGAAAGACTTCAATTTTCACATATCCTTCCTATAGTCCATGGGCTGGATAGCGGGACCCTACACCCCCCTGGGGATTTTATAAGACCTTTTTCCCTGATAGACATGTATATCAGCTATACAAATTCACTTGTCTGCACTTGATGCCCAGGTGGGTGTGATCATGAGGCGTATTATGTGTGTAAACCTATCAATGTTTTGGTTGGATAGATAAATGATGCATGTTCTATATTTGTACCCATTAATATTCATGAAAATTGAAATTCAAGGGCATAATAGCTATCGACTTTGTATATTGTAAAATTAACAATACAGAGATGATGTGAGACAAACCTTTAAAGGTGTAGAGAGGTTCCTTTTGATCTTGGTCAGTCTGGTAGATCTTTTCTAAAGCCTATGATAATATCAATCCAAATGCATGCTCATTGATATTCATGAGGGTGGGCTCTCTCTAAACCTATTGCATCATGGCCTTTGTTAACTGCAATAACATGGACCATGACTATGTACTGGGCATGCATAAGACACTCAAAGTCTCAAGTTCTAGTTGATGACATGCTGCTCATGAAATGATTTGTATATGCTGGATGTCCCATATGCTTACTGATTAATATTCATGAAGATGGTATTTCAGCAGGTATTTCAGTGGCTTCCCTACAATTCATAATGATATGAATAAGACTTACGATTCGGTGAGGCAGATAGGTGTTTCCCCTCAAGCCTACATAGATAGCCACTGTAAGTGGACTTATTCAAACCATTGTGTTGAATGATAGCTGACATAAAGCATAGCTATAGCTGACTGCCATGTACCCCAAAGAAAAGAACTGAAGAACCTGAAGCTATCTAATATGGACATTCACACCTCACTGGTAGATGTAGCCTAGGCAGCCTTGTTATGCTAAGGCTGCACCTCTGATGGCTATCAATATCTTCATAAATCAGACCACTATTAGGGGGTTTCAGCATTAAACAAACAAACATTGCTGTTATGCAAAGGTTTACCCAAAATCTTAGATATCCAACTAAGCATGTTTTCCACCATGCAGGCCATTCAGTCCTGCATGTTGAAAAACTTATGGGTTTGTATTTTGATGATGGCTAGTGGACATAACATGACATACTAAAAGCAATGGTCCAGAGTTCTCAGAAAGTTAGCACTGGCCATATAATGGATATATAAGTCAGCTTTTCTTCTTATTTGTCCTATTCAGACATGTTTTTTAATGGAAAAAATAGGGGATGTGTTAATCCCCATTCCACTATTAGTATATTCAGATAACAAAGGAGATAGATGTAGGCATCCCAAAAATTGACTAAGATTGAATCCTAAAACCCAACTGTCCCAGAGAATAGCAGATTGGAGGCCCAACACCCTCCACCAATATGGAAAGGCCTCTATAGCCCCTTATGTTTATGCCTATCAAACTGAATCTGAATGACTGATCCACAGTTTTTCAGTTATCGAGGTGAACTGGTGCGATGGAGTCTCCACCTCCCCATCAAAAATCAATTTCAGCTGAAGTTGCCCTCTCCCACACTGTCTCCTTCTCCCTTATGCCTTAGCATCAGCATATTTCATAGGGTTATAGACTTCAACACCCAAAACTTATGATTGGTCAAACTTTGTCATTTTCATCATATTACTCTTTTGTTGGTAATAGAGTTGTTTTCATTGCTAATTAAAGCAGGTCTACATGTGCCTCAGGTGGATGTCCTACTGCTAGACTGCTAATAGGGTTTCCTAATGGATTCAAAGCATATAGACTACATTTGAACCACTATTGGACAGACAACTGTGATAATTGGTCTTCTAATAATCCATCTACATCAAATTTACTGCATATAAATTAGGCAGGGGGCTGATAGGGCCCACCATGCACCCCCCCCCCACATCCCAACGCAACAGGTATTTTTTTGATCCTTAGGGTCCCCTGAACAAGATTCAAGATGTTAACATTGATTATCTTGGGATGCACTACCGGTTTTGTCTCTTTATCCATGTGCGGGTTCAGACCACTTTTGGGTCAATTTTGGTACCATGTTATTCAAGGGGTATGCTCAATCCCCAAGCTCTAAGACTATCTTACCTTGTCTGGATCCTGAAGCTAGTGGTCTTGATGGAAAGAAGACATAATAAGCTTTTCATTAAGCCCTAATACATGTTTTTAAGTTCAGATTTTAGTGTACCAGACAGTCAGGAAGACAGAAGATTGAAATTACAAAGTTCCTTTTTTTTTTAATGAAAATCTTAAATGCGCTCAAGATACATGCATAAAGCTTGCCCTTATCCTCATCTAAGCACAATATCTAATATGATTTATGTAGACCAAACCTTTCTGAGTAATATGAGACATTTTGCAGAATTCCTTGATGACTATGACACACATTATTGCCTTGGATGCAAAGACACTACCTTGAGCCAATACTATGCTGTTCCATTTCAATAATCTCCCTCTTTATGTAAATGGATGTTTTTCCATGCTAAATCTTTATCAATTCTCCTGATTTTTATGCTAAAAAGAAATCTGATTAAGAATATGCATGTTTCTACTTCATAAAATTTAATGGCGAGGCTGTGTATGGCTGAAATTCAAAATGGCCTACAATAGATTCAGATGTCACTTTGAATTACATAAATGTGCAGTCTAGAAAGTATTTGGTGGGTCCTACCCCCTATAAATCAGCTTAGTAGAATACAGTGCTGCTTTTGTTTTTTTTCTAAGGGATGCGGTTGCCTAGCAACAGCAGCTTTGCATAGCAACCAAGCCTGAAAATATGCTTGAATGCTCATATCTGCATGGTTTCCTTTCAGCAACATACTCCCCTGATGTAAACTTGTATATAACCTTTCTGTGACTTCCAACATAGGCTAATATAGGTGATAAAAGGTTGCTAGGTTGTGTGGTGGCCTAGCAATAGCAGTTTTGCATAGCAACAATGTCTAGATTCATACCTGTAGGCATATACTATGGCTTGTGCATAGTCTCCCCTCAAGGACATAGTTCACTGATTTCAAATTGCATATAGCTCCCTTGTGCACATCACATAGTATGAACATAGGTAGAAATGATTGCTATGTCATTAGGTTGCCTAGCAACTGCAGCTTAACATAGAACCCCATGTTTAAATCTATGCAGATAGTCACAGATAAGTGTATGGTCTCGCCTCAGGGATGTATTGCAACATACAGTTCTTAATAGTAGCGTAGGTTGGGAAAGGGAACCTTGATGGTAAAGAGCATAGTCATGATTATGCTAGAGCATTGTTCAAATAGAATAGAGATCTGGATAGGAACTACAGGCTTACTTACCCTTGCTGGGGACGATGAGTGCTAGGATCATTGAACAGACCTCAAATGACAGATAATTTTTTTAAGTAAACCTACAATATTATGATTCTGAAGTGATCAGTAAGAGTCTGGCTTGGTTAAGAGATCAGATCCATCCCAGAAAATCAGTCTAGTTGTGTGAAATTGTTGGCTACAATAACACAATAGAACAAGGTAGTAAATGTGTGTTTGGATGATGTAAGGGTTGTTGTTGTTGTTAATCATTTATTTATCCCATGCATTCATACTCCCAAGATGGAATGTTTTACTTCATGACAGCTGAAGTTAGAGATGGGGGGGGGGTTATTTTCCCCCAGATCCTGAATAGTTCACTTGAACTCCACTAGATGGGAGTTTGAGATCTCCAATCACACTTTTTATTTTCAATATCTGTATAGGAGAGACAGAGAAGCATTGGGGTGATAGGGTGCCCCTTGTGAGTTAGGGCGAAAACAGGGGATGATTGACTGGTAACATCTTGTATCATGTCTCCAATATACAGGCCGGTTGCCAGCCAATTATCTAGTATGGCTAGCTTGATCTTAATAGCTACTTGTCACTTTGTGCCTATATGTCAGATCTCATTGATAGTGGTCACACATGCAATAAACCCCCCTATTAGGTATTCTGTCCATTTGCAGTTATGTATCCATCACAGTCATTCAATATACAATGCTTTCTTTCTCTCCCATATTAATTAAACCTTCCTGAAAAATGAATTACAGAGGGGCCTTACAGAGTTAGTGGTCAAGTCTGTGATTGCTGTTTAAAAGATGCAATAGATGACTTGGCACTGTGGTGAGCATCTCAATGTCCAAACCCTGGGTTATTTTAAAAGATGGCTATCAATTGTCAAAGGCAGGAAGATGATCTCCATTCATAGGATCCATGGAGAGAGAAAGACTGCAGATTATAGTGATGATGACAGAATCACAACAGTAGCTTCAGGTGCTTTCTAGACATGATAGGAGCAATTTGTACAATATGAATGACACTTCCCTCTTCTATAAGCTAGACCAATTTACCATAATGTCCACTGTGAGTGATGTGGAATGGTAGAAGATATTCAAAGTCGGTGTGCCAGTGGCCTTCAGTAGTATTATCAGGGTTAACTAGTAATTCACTACACCAAATGTGTTGGGGATAATGAACTACAACAGATCAACATGCCTTCTCAGAAGTGTCCAGCAGCATAATCACCAGCTGCTGGGATCACACTGCTATGAGAAAAGTTGAACCAGAATGTAATGTTCAGAGATATGTAAGGATGGATAACACTGGGCCTGATGCTCTGAAGAGGTAACAGATGAGAGAATATCCTGAGAATTGTACAATTGCATTCCAATCCTTCTCTTTCATTTTCTCAATATATGAATGAAACCAGCACTGCCTAAGGTCAATGCAAATTCCACTTTGCACCTACTTTCAGACAGGTAGGCTGCCCAAGGCTTTTGAGATAATCAATTAGGCATGCAGTACAATATGAAGCTGAGAGCTAATATTCTGTATTCTAAATGTGTGTTATCAGTACAAGCAATGGTAAATTTTGATGATATGACAGTGGTTACAGGAATTTGATATTGGGGGAGGGAGGAGGGGACAGTTGTTGGGTATTACAGTCCTGTGTAATCATGGCATGGATATGTATATACAAAATAACGCAGGGTGTGGATGTGGCAGATATTTTATCATTTTATCATTATCTCATCATATGGTGTCTGTCAATTAGATGATTTTAAAAGGTAGATTCACATCAAGCACATGACCTTGCAATGTGTTATATGTGCTTCTATTCTGAGATGTGGACAGGGGAACTATACATACAAGTTCTTGAGGTGAAACCATACACTTATCTGTGACTATCTGAATAGATTTGGACATGGCTAGGCAACCACATGACATAGCAATCATTTCTACCTATGTTCATACTATGTGATATGCACAAGGGAGCTATATGTAATTTGAAATCAGTGAACTGTGTCCTTGAGGGGAGACTATGCACAAGCCATAATATATGCCTACAGGTAAGAATCTAGACATTGTTGCTATGCAAAACTGCTATTGCTAGGCCACCAGACAACCTAGCAACATTTTATCACCGATATTCCTAGTCTATGTTGGAAGTCACAGAAGAGTTATATACAAGTTTACATCAGGGGAGTATGTTGCTGAAAGGAAACCATGCAGATATGAGCATTCAAGCATATTTTCAGGCTTGGTTGCTATGCAAAGCTGCTGTTGCTAGGCAACCATATCACTTAGCAAAAAAAAAGCAAAAGCAGCACTGTATTCTACTAAGCTGATTTATAGGGGGTAGGACCCACCAAATACTTTCTATACTGCACATTTATGTAATTCAAAGTGACATCTGAATCTATTGTAGGCCATTTTGAATTTCAGCCATACACAGCCTCGCCATTAAATTTTATGAAATAGAAAAATGCATATTCTTAATCAGAACTCTTTTTAGCATAAGAATCAGGAGAATTGATAAAGATTTAGCATGGAAAAACATCGATATACATAAAGAGGGAGATTATTGAAATGGAACAGCATCGTATTGGATCAAGGTAGTGTCTTTGCGTCCAGGGCAATTACGTGTGTCATAGTCATCAAGGAATTCTGCAAAATGTCTCATATTACTCAGAAAGGTTTCGCCTACATAAATCAATTGTGCTTAGATGGGGATAAGGGCAAGTTTTATACATATATCTTGAGCGCATTTAAGATTTTCAGTAAAAAAAAAAGGAACTCTGTAATTTTAATCTTCCGTCTTCCCAACTGTCTGGTACACTCAAATCTGAACTTAAAAACATGTATTAGGGCTTAATGAAAAGCCTATTATGTCTTCTTTCCAACAAGACCACTAGCTTCAGGATCCAGACAAGGTAAGATAGTCTTAGAGCTTGGGGATTGAGCATACCCCTTGAATAACATGGTACCAAAATTGACCCAAAAGTAGTTTGAACCCGCACATGGATAATGAGCCAAAACCGGTAGTGCATCCCAAGATAATCAATATAAATTTCTTGAATCTTGTTCAGGGGACCCTAAGGATCGAAAAAATACCCATCGCGTTGGGATGTGGGGGGATGTATGGTGGGCCCTATCAGCCCTCGGCCTAAATAGTCTGATGCTATATACATTGCTACTTCTCTAATATTGCTTCAGTGAAATGATTTCCCTATTTTCTATTGTTTGGGATAAAGAAGCACATTGGCTCAGATTTACCCATCTGCAAGTCATTGGCATGTTCCCTTCACCCATGTTTCTATACTCTGCCTTATTTACTGTCTTTCTGTATTATAGCAGAAATTTGTTTTGATGCTGTTATGGATGCAATAAGCATCTGGTATGTTGCATTTCTGTTTACAGTTTAAATCTATGTTATAAAGAAGTAATAAGAAGCACAATTTATAGAATATGGAACATGGCAACCAGGAATAACAGGCTACCTGTTCTGGTTAGCCTGGATAGCCAACCTGCTGTGAATCAAAGCCAGCCTGTTATAGCAGCCTGTGTGCCTTGAATAAACAGGCTGTCCACATACACAGTCCTACCTATCCCTTTACCTACTGGCCCTTGAAATAGGTGATTGGAACCCTAACTGCAGGCCCTATGCCCTAGGGCATAGGGCCTGAGTATCAAATGTATGATTTCAACAAAATCTTTTACTTTGCTGGCAAGGGTTCTGATATTAGGAGGCCATGATATGGTACTGCTGCCCGTAAGCAACCCTATAGTGCTGCTCTGGGGCGGCAGTGGCTTTTCAAGGTGCTGCCTGCAGCAGTCCTTAAAAGGTAAATAATACCCCCCAGCCAACATACCTTGGACTTTGCATAGCAATGGGGGTGGGGAGGATTTATCTAAACTTTTTCCATTTGCCACACCATTGTTGTGGTATTGCAATTGTATGGGTTTTTTATGGGTAGGTGGTGGGGGAGGTGGGAGTCACCTGGGGGGTTAGGTAAAAAGGGAGGTTCTAAGAGGGTCTAATCTGGTGTACACTTCCTAATCTAATCTCATTCTGATGTATTATGGCAGAAGAAACATTGGATTGTAAATGAGCAGAAACCTCCAAAATAGCTGACTTATCAGTATTTGACTAAGGCGGTCCCCCTTACCCAAGGCAGGTTATACCCATATATTCTCAGGTAGATGGCTTCTAAGGGTCTCTTTAGGTCCAGATGAATACTTTTGACCACTTTCATGAATGTATGACCTGGTTTGTTTAGGATTCTGAAAGTCTCAATTTGGGCTGTATTTTTGACTATATGGGCAAAGTTTGGGCCCCTCTACGAGGGATTAGGCAGCTTATGCAGGGTTTACGGTACTATTTATGACATATATACATTATCACCTAATTACTTTGAGTGTCAACAGTATCACTGTGGTATAATATGCTTTTAATCTGGAATAGTAATGTAGATATTAAGCAAACATTGATTCTAAGTAATCTTTCTCTTTTATTTGACTATAGTAATGATTAGCAGTGTCTCAGGGCCACACCCACCCATGAACAAAGTGCAGACAAGTGGATTTCAATGGCTCATAGGGTCCTGAAAATATTATGTCCGCAAAAATCCCCGGGAGGTCTCAGGGGGGTCTACAGTGGCCCATGATCTACTATTAGTAGCTGATATGAGACGCAAATTGGTCATAACACCCTAATATGGCAAGGAAAATTATTCAGAACTTAAACTCCTTTCTTTTCTGCATTTTATAAATTATTTCCCTTTGCAACTTCATAATTACTGAATCCATGTGGATAATAATGGGTGTTTCACTTCATCGTTTTTGCTTCAAAGGAAGCAATTAGGGAAGCAACCCAATATTTAAAGTGCAGGTTTTGATTGAATTGGCCATGAGTTCTGTTCTGACTGGTATGACAAGAATGTGTTTGGTCATACAAAAATCTTCTTTTTTTTTTACAATAAACATGTATAAAAAAAAACAATGGAGTGAGTGTGTAATAGATGTTTAAGACCATTTTGACAGCAAAAGTCATATTTGTGGCGAACTATATCACACAATTTCACAGAGAAATGTGTCGATGCCCACGCATAGGCACACCACACACATCCACATATCAAGTTATCTGAGGAGATAAAACTGGTGTACCTGTGGTCTGTTTGGGAATGGTAGTGGTGGGGTTGGGGGGGGAGGCACAGGCCCGATGGACTAAACCTGTGGGTGGAGACAGAGTGAGGTAGTGGTGGTCAGCCATTTATTGATGCTGTTTGTGGGTTTGTCTATGTTGTAAGGGGTCATATTTATTGCATTCACACTGAATAATATCTAGCCTTAGTAATAAGTATCTTTTCTGTTCTCATACATCTTCTATGAATTAGGTGTAATTTATCCATGCACTCTTGTATTTTTTCTCCCACTAAACATGTGAAGTATGAGATCAATTCACATATGCCTGCAAGTCAGAATAGCCCTACATTACTTCTTAGTGTAGGGCCTATCAGAGTGCTGTCACACTCATGGGGCATGAGTAGGCCCACTTGAAATTAACAACTACCATCAACACCACTGATCAGTCACCCTATGCAAATGAGCCATGTGCTTTCAGTACCGCACAATGTTGACACAGAGATGAAGGGAGACTAGCAGGGGTGTTCAATAGGTAAGCCAGGGGCACACCAATTCACATACAATCACCACTACAGGTGCTTGCCTACTGAACACCCCTGGGTGCAGAGATGACCGTGCCACAAGAGTGTCACCCCTTCTCTATAATTAGAACACATATACCCCAGCTAGCACCTTACGTAAAAAAGACGTCCAATACTCGTCATATTCATGTTATTACGTGAAACTGACCAGATAATTATGTCATTAGGAGGTAAAGACTTTTACGTGATGAATTAACTAGATGTTGATGTAAAAGATATGTCCTATATATATGGGATGTAAAAAAGACATGTCCTATTTCACATCATAATGATGTCTTTATCTGGCGCAATCATACACATCACATGCTGTCATGAATATGCTATTATATTAGAAGTGTTAAAACGATGTGTGCCATTTGACATCAATAACACATCTCATAGTAGTTATTTTGCAATGTAATAAAGTGACACATGAGTGATGTCTAAATTACATCTTAATCTGGATAAACTTGGGACATTACAGAATTACATCTATTTCTTGTCACTTTGCTCTTGGAAAAAAATGATATGTTACCAGCAATACTACAAATACTTGTTTACTGAATAAATCAAGCATATTATATATTACATGAGATATTTATGTCATTATGATGTGAAGTCAAAGCTGTTGTATTCTTGTAAGAATATGACGTCACAATTATACCCCCTAAATAGTTCAGATATCTGACACAAGGGGTCTCATCTAGGCACTTTACTCACTACCTGATCTGCATTGCCACATTCCCCAATAAATAGTTGGATCAAAGTGAACTAACCACCTGCAGTTATTGGAATGAACTGAAAGAGAGGTTTTCTTCAATATGTTCTCTGTTGTTTCTGTAACATTCAAATGAGAAATGATGACTACAAAAACAATGCACATGATAGACACCTCTTTTAGGCCTTAAGAAAATATATAAGAACCAATATTGACATCACACCCTGGCCTCTGAGCTAGGTTAAATGTGTAGTGCCCTCTCTATGGATATGGAATACCTGGGAATACTTTTCAATAAACAGGTACATGTATTATATATATATATATATATATATATATATATATATATATATATATATATCCTGTGCAGAGCATTCATGCAGGATGCGATATTCGCATCTAATAGACATAATACTCTTATGTCTCAGGATATCTCTCATTGAGGTATCCTATCTGACTATGATTTGTGGTCAGTATTCCCTTTTCAATAGTATCTTTCATGTAATGTTGCCATCTTTATATCACATCATGTTTTTATGGTTGCACTAATGTTGAAATTACATCTATGAGTAACATCTTATTTATGACATAAACCATAGTCAGCTTACATGTCAAGATAAACATCTTTTTGATGGGTTTCAGGTACATTATATTGACATATGATATGTATGTGCAGAGACATCTCATAGTGACGTGAAAACGTCTTGCACATACGATGGGTTTTTTCCACAAAATTTGAACGATAATATTATGTCTGTGAGGACCGGCACAAGATGTAAAAATGACGTGATTTACTACGAGTTTTGCTAGCTGGGACCCTCCCTCTCCTATCACAGGCTTCCATATACCCTGTGGGGGAAGGTGTATAACATACTATGGTTAGTCGAAGACCTTCAGGCACAATGCCCTGTATATGTAATATGTATACATGTGGTAAAGGTTCAAAGTGCAATGACCGATAGAGAGTGTGAGCAGCTCACTTGGGACGTTACATAGTAAATGCCCCACCACTAATTAATACCAAACATCAAAGCCCAGACTGAACTCTAGACTCCTAATTACTCCCCCACCCCACTCCTCTGTAATACCGGATTGATAACAGATATGGCCTTGATGGCAACAGTACCAATGACTTTCAAGTGCCGACAAGCCATCTCCCACACCTCCCCCACCATCACTACTGACAATCACACTGGTAGGTATTGTATTCCAAATTGTGACCAAGCTCACTACATCCACCTCAAAGAGTAGGGACAGCTGTTTTGTGTGTGTGGTCATAAAATATATAACTCTGGTCTCTGTTTTAGTACTTACGCTATTAAATTGATATGGTAAATCCATTCAAACTCGAAGTAGTAAGATATCTTAGAGAGTGAATACAAATATATAGAGAAAAAGTCCGTAGTCAAGTCCAAGGGTCAGGGAAGTGAGGGATCCGAGGTAGTAAGAGCTCGAGGAGCCAAGGGCCGACTGTATTTGTTCTTCAGACAGGACTATCAGGCTAAGAGGTGATTAGTGCCCTATTATAATTTAAAAGAGAAAAGTCTTTTAAAGGTGTATTGCACATGTCATGAAATCGGTAGTTGTAATCTCTTTAAACAGAGTTGAGAATGTGTAGTACTACATAATGTCTGAACCCTTATTACACTGTCTTTGTGATACAGCTTGCTTTAACATTAATGCTGCCAACCTGCAGAGGGAAACCACATAGATATTTGTCATCATAGCCTTGATATGCCTATAGCTTCTATGACATTTACGCCATCCGAGGTAATTCCAACCGCTATATCATCTGTCCTTTCATCCAAATGCTAGGCAAACTACTTGTAAACATCTTCTTTTAAGATTCTTGTCATATGGTTCTGATTTAAACTGATAATTCTCTGCTTTTTGTGTGAATTTTCTGACTTGAAGCTGTCGCCAATATTGCAGTCCTTTTTAATCAAAATTTAATACTGACACTTTGAGAAATAACACAAATCACTAACACCGCATTTAAATGAAACCCGAGGAGCAATGCCAAAACATGGTGACCTAATTCTCAATAGAAATTTTCCAAGACTACCTGAAAGCAATGTTTTTATTGCTCTTTTAGGGTCATATTTCTTCTTTGAAACTGTCATGACAATAGTTCAACATCTTGCCAATCATTTAAAAGTTTCAATCTGACAGCATTCCAGGCTTGAATAAACACTTGAAATAGGGGGCGCATCCTTGTTGGACCAGTCATGTTCAAGACTGGAAAGGAAAAACTGCTTACAGCTCTTTTGGCATGTGAAGAAAATCACAAGGTCGCCATGCAGTAAGATGCTCCCTGTTTGAGGAAAGGAATATTATCTGTATCCTTCTGGCCTTGGTTGTACAAACATAATGGGAAAGAGTTGGACGTAGTTCTATCCTGATCTGGCCATGGAAACTATTGAAAATAGTCATTAATACATGTCATCCCTAAAGATAGTACCTAGTGGCATGCAATTGCTTTGCAACGCAAATGTACTGTTGTTCTCCTGTTGGTCATGAATATTGGGAATTAGTAAATGCAGTATTCTTCTAGAATCTTTATGTACTGCGTGAAAATAAATGCATCAACAGTATATGCCTCAAGCCACCCCTAGAGGTTATAAGTCTGCAAACTATGCACCAAGCCAACCCTGAATATTCAGGACTACATTAATGCATCTTGTCGTCTTTTAAGGTTTAACTCTGCATATAATGTGCACTTATTTTTTAACTCTACCCATGATGTACAGGGTGAATAGTCAGGAAGGAAACCTACTGGTTTTGGGTTGGAATAATGCATAAATGCTGACCTTAAAGATTTAGGACTTGCCAATGAATGCATCAATGGTCGTCATGCTGTATGATTATATGGAGCTCTGGGAAGTAACTAACCACCATCGGGCAATTGAATGCTGATGTGCAGACACTTCATTGATCCATCATGCCAACCTTAAATGTTCAATTCTGCCTGGTGCACACACCGCCAGCTCTTTCAAAGTACCTCCAACCCGGTCAACAGGTACAATAACGTCTAGGCAACCATTATGTTGGAGCTATATAAGATTCTATCTACATGCATACACCACAGAGCATTTCAAAGGTACCTGCTGGCTGGTCAACATGTATAATTACGTCTAGGTAGTCATAAGAGTGGAGCTACATCTACATAACAGGTGCACAGACCACTCAGCTCTTCCGAACTACCTCCTACCTGGTCAACAGGTATAATTACATTCAAAACAATCATGAGACCATGTCTCTATGTAGGGGGAGGCAGCCGTCAGCTCAGCCAAACTGCTTTCCGCCTTCAGGATTAAGCCAATCTTTGAGGGGTTTAGTAAGAGCACTAAAATGAGTAGATTGTTCAGAGATTCATGCATAATGTGGACCTCGGGGGTATAGTAATAACACTAAAAATGGGAAGACTACACAGAAACCAGGAGATTGTACAGAGATACATTCATCATGAGGACCCTGTACGGATAAAAAGCAATGTCTACTAGGGAGGCCCTATGGTAGCGACCTTTGATTCCACTATCACTTGTGATATAAAGAGAACGTCCAATCAGACTAGAAATCCAAAGTTGGTTTTAAATATGAGTGAAAATGGACAATTTACTTGCCAAACATAGCCATGCCCTAAACCGTAGAGCCCAGATTTTATCGCTAGGGGGAACAAATCATCACAAAGAAATATCCAACACTACATAGTAAGTAAGTACTTCATTCAAAATGTCCTTTCTGTCACAAATGATACCTTACCTGCCTTATTAAACACCCACCAAGAGCCGATACTCCTATCGTCCAGACACCCTGTGACACCAAGGTTGCCACCTTACTCTCAACTCCCCTACCCCCTTCAAAAAAAAGAAATAAGAAAAGAGAACAAGTATAAAGTGTAGATATATGGCTTTCCTGTTCAATAGGAGGGATAAGGTGAGGGCCAAGTGTTGATATAATTATAACATTCTCTCCATATTGGAGCAGTCCTGATTAGGATCATCAGTCATTCAGAAGCCCTATTTGATCGAGCCAATTACAAAGAGATTTATTTACTTATTAAGGTGGTTTTGGTTGGAACTTTTAAGGAAAGGATTCATTGCATGTGACTGATATCTGAACTGAGGTGCTGAGAGTATGTTCCGCCCACTCTCCTGTCTACCCTATCTAAATGCTGGCAGTGGTGTGGTGGTATTTACATAGCATAACCCAATTTGAGTCCCCCACATTGGATTGCAAGGGACGACCAGTCCAACTCACTGTCACATAGATATCTGCTCAGACCAGTAACACTAGGATTTACTAGGTAGTTGGGAGTAGTATCACTACATGTATAGATGTTTCACTTGTATTGGTCATTGTATCAATATGTCTATCCCTCCCCCGACAACCAAATATTAAGAGAGTAATGAATGGGCTATCGGGCACCGAGTTCAGTGTATCGTAGGATATCGTAACGAGTGGCCGTAGGCCACGAGTTACGATATCCTACGATACACTGAACAAGGTGCCCGATAGCCCATTCCTTACTGTCTTTATTACACGATTAATCAATAAAAAATCAATAAATAATCAATAGAATATCAATAAAAACAAGTTGAAAACAAAAATCCTTCCCCGGGACTCGAAGCCAGGTACATACACCTCATCGCCTGGTAGCGGACAGCGACAGCGCACACGGCGAAAAAAGATGCGCCCAGACCGGGACGCGATCCATGTACCTCTCACGGCTGAGCGCGACGTGCTAACCGCTAGACCACCGCGTCCCCTCCACCCAAGGCGTCTCACTGTTATGGTTAATACTAAATACACCTCATCGCCCGGCAGCAGACAGCGACAGCGCACACGGCTTTGTATCATATCCAGACGTGGTTCGAACAGAGCGTATCTCGTCAGTCCCTGTGGCGCACTGCATAGGGAGTTGGATTTGGGATGTGAGACTGCAGGTTCGATCCCTACCCTGGCCTGGAATATTGCATGGGTTTTAACATGTGACATATGACATGTAAGGTGTGCTGATATCCATGGATATCAGGCACTAGTGCCTGTTATCCATGGATATCAGGCACACCTTACAAAAGTCATGATGCATGCATCATGGTGTGCAATATCGACAGGTATCAGCATGGGGATATCCAGAAAAAGCACCCAAAATCCAAGAAATCGTGTAATAAACTACAATATATCTCCACTAGTGTAATGAGTTACGCAGTGTACCCTTGTGGTGCTGGATAAAATGGCTATTGAAACTGAATGAACTATGAAGTAAAATGGTGTAATACTGTTCTTACACCATTTTACTTCAAAAGGGTTAGTGCTGTTTGGGTAGTTTCCTGCAGAGGTATGCCCAACACACGGTTACATACAATATACTATGATGCACTTCAAGAGCTGCAAGGAAATCAATGCAATGTCATGATGGTCTCATTTTTCAGAGAAGGGAGAGAAAAAAACATCAGGGCAAATTTACAACCATGTAGGACGAGAGCCTTAGATATTCTTGGGTCCAAACATAAACCAATGTAAGCCAAGAAGATAAAAGCCTTTCCCTGTCCTCAAATAAATAAATAAATGTAGTTACATGGTTGTGTCCAGAAAGCGAAAGGTAGCCCCGGTTATATCTTGGTAACAGGCCTACCGGAAAGTCTCTGGGACATTTAGGACACAGAATCTAGTTGGTATTCTATTAGAGGAGACTTGCCTCACCTGGCTGATGGCTTAGATCTGTAACCACTTCTACCTAGAATCAATTATCAACAACCTAGATGGTGTTACTATGTGTCAAATTGTCATTGTTCATAACCGTACAGTATATTTTACTAGATTAGATGGTGAAAGATGAACCATTATTTACGTTTTTTTATTATTCTATTAGGAATAACCTGTCTCCTGAGGTGCATGGATGGATTAGCCAAAGTTTAAAACTTTCTTATTAAGGTTTGATCTAATGAAGATCATGAGGTTTATGAGCGTGTTGCACGTTTAACATCATTCTGCATACTTCTTACATGTCAATAAGGTTATATCCAGATATCAAATGGACAACTATAATAAGTATTTTCAGTTTGTAGTCAATGCAAATGTCTCGCTGTAATTCTTCATATATGTCATCCACAACTCATTCTGTTTTGCACAACACTCCTATGGATGGTGAATACATAATTTAGAAGCAAAATCAGAGACACTTGTCCCGATTTTGACATGATAATAACATTAGAGATAGGAATTCTCTTGAAAATCTGCAAATAAACAAAGCCTTTTACAGTGTTTACTCTTTGATTCATTGTCTATTAGATGAAATGATTAGCTGTCTCATCTATTGTGGACGTGCAGGACCCGTCAGGCAATATTGTCTAAAAGGATTAGGAGTACCTCAATTGTAATTGACATGTCAGTGATATAACTTCATATCCAGTGGCAGTATTTAAAAAAAGGTAAGGTTTTATCTTGTTGATTCAGAGGGTGTTCTTCTTAGATTACCTCATAAAGAATAATGTTTACTGCTCCTTTAGTCTTCCTCTTATATTTTTCTTAGATTCCTCATTTGCAATATCATGCCTCTAAATCTCTATTGATTAGAGGAAGGAGAGGGAAGGGGGACTGTTTTACCGACAGCACTAAAAGGCTGCTTATTGGGGATTAATAGATCCCCATTTGTCATTGTTTTGCTGCTGATATGATGAGTGAGTAATAAATGTTTAACGCCATTTTGACAGCTAAGGTCATATTCATGGCAAGGACTACATTACACAATTTCACAGGGGAATGTGTCAGTGCCCGTGCATATGTGCACCACACACATCCCGAGGGGATAGGAAAGAGAAGAAATAGACCCTTTTAAGTGGGCTAGGGAAGCCCGCTGCTGATATGATGCCTGAGTTACTGGGCCTTAATCTCAAAGAGTAAAGTGACAGTTTTTTCAACTTCAGTTCTAGATATTTCTATGCATAGACCTGGTAACACGTGTGAGCTGAGTTTTATCTGCAAACTGAGACTAACCAGGTCAACTTTTTGGCACCACAGGAAAGAGTAAAATTAATAGACTTTCAAGCACTAGCAATTTACTAAAGCAGAACTTAACACCCATAGTGAAAGATACACTTTCAAAGATGCTATTGCCAGTTATATTTGTTAGTTATTATGACCAGAGCAAAGATAAACTGTATATAATATTATTGGCTATTTATCCTAAAAAGAAAACGCTGTTTTTTTCAGATTTTCACCATTTTTCCCTCCATTCTCTGCCACATGATCTTTGGGAACTATATAATATTATTGGTAACCTTATTGGTAATTTTTTTTAACACACAGTACACATTGTGACATTGCCTGACCCTCTTTCCTTCAGATCACCCTGCCACAAAGTTATGTAATTCTCAAATCCAGATCTCCTTGAGCATAGCATGATCCTCCTTACCTTGAGCAAGTATTACCCTAGTAATACGGAATGTAAGTAAAGGAGTGTAACTAGTTCAGCTAAGTTCCACCCTGCGATACAGGTATAATTAAAGCCATCCACTCATGCATTAAGCTATTCATTTATTGACATTCTAGGATGAGGTGAGCAAACCTCACCGAGTCCTAGAATATCAATGCATTAATGTGTTTATCGCACTTATTCATCCATTATGTATTAATCTCTTACCTTATAACCCCAGAATTAATCCAGGAGAAGATTTCTTTTGTAAGTGCATATGATCCACATGGTTTGCCAGGCCATCATGGCCATGTTGTCACTCTGCCCGACCTACCTCCATCTTTACACACATTTTTCGGGTATAATCCAAGCATGTCAAGTCCTATACTTCTAGTACCGCCAAATATACGATCTCTAGTTGGTGTTCGCCTACATTTTGTCTCCATTTCTTATAAATAAATAAGAATCCATTTCTTGTTCGATGTGTATCTGACCCAGTTCTTCAGCCGAAAGTATGTCAATTTACATCCGGGCACCTCCCCGCTTTGTCAACAAGATAGAATGGCCTGTGTGCGTTGGATCGCTATGTAAAATCATTGGATTCTTATTTATTTTGAACAAAATGGAGAAATTAGGCATGGCATGTTCATATAGTATATCTAAGGATGTTTTTCCTGTTAACAACTCCACCTGTCACCATTGGATTCTATACATCAGGTATTTCGGAAAACTTTTTCAAATCCTTCATGTACATTGGTTTCCAGCACAGGTCGGCTTGGTATAGTGGACAGCGAGCTTGTCTCCTGCCACAGCGCCCGGGGATCGATTCCCCATAGAGTCTTGAACAGTTTTAACTGGGAATGTATGGAGAGGTTGACGTTGTATACTTCTCTCATTTATTAACATGTCCAGGTTCGAACCAAAGATGTCTTAGAAAAATAAATGAACTCTGAGAGTGTGGTTATACCCTGAAAATGGAACGGGGTTATGACCAAAAAGGCACGCTGTTGGGCCTGAATCGTTAGATAATAACCAATAAGTAGAAGCAGTATACTATTATGCTGTCCCTAAGACATTTTTCAGGTGACCATTCTAAGATGTAGGTGAATATATAGGGTAATGAAGTTAGTACTTCACCTGATTTCCATTTGGTGTATAGAATGAGGGTCATTAGAAAATGAAGGATTACACATGTTAACTGCCACTTTCCTTTATAAGTAGGAGAGATTGATTGATAGGATGATAGATTGGTTTAACACACGGCATACAAGCACCTTATGGGGGTTCCCCATTTTTAATTAGAATGTGGATCAACATGGTAAAAGGTACCCCAGCGCATCCCCTTGTGGGCCTACCTTTTACCGTGTTGATCCACAGATATTCTTTTCCAGTGGGTAATTAAGTACTACTGTTACGGACAGATTTAAAGGTGTTGTTTGTCTAATACAGCAGTGACCATATCTATTGCTTACAAATAATGATTATAATTATGAGAACAATTGTGGATTAACATGGTAAAAGGTATGCCTGCAAGGGGGTGTACGGGCGTACCTTTTACAGTGTTAATCTACAATTATTAAAAATAAAATGATGGAAGGGTGTTTCTTTATTTGCCTAGCCATAGGAACAGTGTCAGACAAATTATGCATATGGTCTTAGTTCACTCCGACATTGTTCACTGAGGAGGAAGCCACAATACACATCAAGTTTTGTCTGCTTTTACTGCCCCTAACACTGCCATCAATGGAAGAGCTTGGCAAATTTAAGATAGCGGCATAGTTGAATGTGTCCTTGACAAAGCTGCCATTTAACTGTGTTAAAGTGCTTAGGTCCTTTTTATCAAGAGAACCACTCTGATTTCTGCACGATCTGATTTCTCTGGTCTTCAGAACTCTGAAACCTCAGCCATTTCAATGGATCACACTTTGTAGTATTGAGGTATTGAACGTTTTATTGATCAACTCACCTCAGATGAGGAGTTTTTCTCAGAACAAACACAGTACATACAATATGCTGGAGCAGTGGTAAATGGATGTCATAAAAATAAATGGTAACCGTATATTGCATATGCAGTGCTCAATACTAAAAAGTATAAATAAATAACTGATGAGATGACAAAACAATTAAATGTTTAGTAGAAATGTGAGAGTATGGGGGAAGATGTGAAGAGGAGAAAGTTTTAAATAGTTGCTAACACAGTGTGTTTTGTGTCCTGGTGCAAATCCTCATGGCTCTATTCTGGAGTCAAATAGAAACTGCAGTAGTCGAGTAATGGCAACACCATAGTTTTATAAATGGTTAGACACACCTTTTCAGTTTCAGGTAGTATTTTGCACATTTTACCTTATTTATACAATTTGTCCAAAAGGCTTTTCTTGGCTTTGTTGATGGTGTGGCAGTCAGGGGGCCATTGAGATCTACACCTAAGTATGGATCAGTCTCTTCCGGTTGGGATTCAGGGAACTCCCTCTCTCGTGTTTGGGGATTGTGGGTCCCCATATTCAGGGGAATATTACTATGCACAATATCTGCCTTCATTTAACCACTACAGCAACCAGCACCCAGAACTACTTTTACCCAGAAACGCTGGCCACCAGAGACAACTCACGCTAGTGGTCGAGCTGGGGCCAGATTGAGTATGGATATGTCTCAGCAACAGTCAGTTCATTTTGACCCATTTAAATCACGGGTTTCGGGCAGGTTTTTAGCTTTTGTTTTGATCCAAAAGCCACGACTATGCTCTTGTTGGTGTTGATGGTCATTTTAATGGCAAGCTAGTTATTTATCTCAGTGGGATCTTCTTGGAGTCTGGTAGTAGCAACTGCAGGATCACTATCACTAGTCTACATCATCAGCATACATTACTGCCTTACAGTGCTTCAAAAATGAGTATAAATCTATGAGAATTACGATTAGCAGCGGGCTTAGTGTCGACCGCTGTGGAACCCTATAGTCAACATAGGCTGGCTCAGATTGAATGCCGTTGGCTCTAGTTTTGTGGTGCCTGTGTTTTAGGTAGTCTACCAGCCAGTACTTTATCGGGATAGGTATTTTCAGGCAGTTTAACTTGGTTAAGAGGGTCACATGATACAAAGCCTTCATATAGTCAACGAAACAAGCCAGCGTCACATGACTGCCATCCCTATATGTGTACCGGTCCTTCAACACATTCTTTTATCTTTGGGAGCCATACATCTGAGTAAATAAAATCCATTGCATCAGCCATATTGCAATCCTCCTTCCATGCAAACCACAAAAGTTATGCCCCTTATCCTTACATTTTCTATATTGCACCTCCATTCATGAAACGGCATTAACTAAAAGGGACAAGATGAATGCATAAATGGAAAAGAAGATCTCATAAGGGTATTTAGGTTTTTGTTGATATGCTTAATATATTGTAGTGTTCTACCCCTCGATGTTCAATCGAATCTTTCGATAAACAACGAAGAACAACTATTCAGGTTCCAGTTGAAACTTTAACACATAGGCATCAGCTGTTCTCTATCACAGTTACAGGTGGCAGAGTTTGAACTCTATAACAGGTTCGACACTAGGCCTTCTAGTGTCTACAGTTGATATTCCACATACACCCCCTCTGTGCAGCAGCACAGAGGAGTACTAGAATATGGTAGCCGGGCAGCCGCCAACCATCGCTCACGATGGTCAGTCGGGGCTGGACTGACCCTGAGGAAGGCCGTACAACGGCCTTATATACACTGGAGTCGAGGGCCACGTGACCAAGTGGTGACGTGGCGCTGGACTCCAGCGCCCCCAGGCGTCGGGTAATGGAGGTGCTCTCGATGTCGCCCACGAGGACCACGAAGGTACCTCGAAGACGACGCGGGACCACCACACCACCCCCCACTAGACTGAAACGAGGTCTCTGAAAATTCAGAGATCCCGGATCAGTCTTAACAATTAGATAATAATATGAACTACTGGATCCGTCGACATAGTCGACAGAAACAGTAGAGGAATATATAGAAATATAGATTCTACTGTACTGTAGAAAAAAAAATTATTATCACAGTTAATTATAAGGCGTTGCTCCATCCAACGTAGGAGACCAGTGTCGAAACACTGCTTCACGACCTGCTCCTGGTCTATCCGGGGGAGGCACGACCGGGTATGGCAACCGGGGTCGTGTCGTTTCCTCCCTGTCTCGTTGAGAAGCTCCTTCCAGTGTAGGAAGCCCATCGATAGTGTACAGTACTACTATGATGGTCCTCCGACCGTGAGGCCGAGGATGTGTGGCACCACCGGGCCCTAAGACCAGGGTGGCGTCGGATCCACACAGCTTCGCAGGGAGGTCCGGGGACTGGAAAGGTACCCCCACTCGTGGAGGGTACACCGTCGTCCGGGAACGAGTTCCCGGGGGTTCCGTGCTGACATCGAGACTCTGTTCGATGTCAGCGATCCAAGCTAAAGAGGAGGAGCACTAGTATCATACTACTGATCCTCCGAGATGGACCCTGTAGAGGCGTCGATTTCAGCCTGCTCTCCGTCAGTGCGCTCATCCTCATGTGAAGCACTGGCGGCTAGCTGGCCTGAAAACGTCGGCGACTCCGGCAATGGGGCCACACGGTCCATTGTCGTACTCCAAGCCTCGTTAGAGGTCTCGGGTGCATCCCGGGAGTCCCCCTCAGCATCTGAGTGGAGAAAGGCCGAGTCTGCTGAGTCGCTTCCGTCGTCGTCGTCGCTCTTCAAGGTCGTCCTTGTCTCCCTGGTCAGGGGGAGCCGTTGGAGATTGATCGACGACATCGACGTCCCCGTCTATATCCATCGACTGTTCCGCCTCAGCAGGTTCTACTGCTTGGGCGGAAGCCGACGGGTCCGGGCAGACGGCTACACTCACCGGGGCCAGAGGTGTGATGCCATGAAGATCCGGATGGATCCTCGGTGACACCACTCTCTGGACCGGTGGCGGTGTAGGCTCGGTGGCTCCCGAGAGGGTTATCAAGGGAGCCGAGGAGGAAGGCGGGGCTGCTGGTGGGTAGACGGAGGCACCGAGAGACCTACCCGGGGTGTCAGGCTTGTCCTGCACCACCTGCTCTCGTCCCAACATCGTCATAGCCGAGCTCAGACTGTCAATCTTTGGAGACAATTCTCTCAAAGGATTCGTCTGAGCCGCCAGCGTCCTGACGTCAGGGACCACTCCACCCTCGACGAGGTACCTCTGCGCTTCGCGAGAGGGCTCAGTTCGAACGGGCTTCAGGGTTCGGACGCCATGGTGCTTGTCCTTCATCCATTCCGAGAGTTGGACCCCGAAGACTCTAAAGAATTCGCGGTCGATTTCCTCCCAGCCTTCTATGATACTATCCCTCTTGGTAATATCATATTGGGCCTGTGACTCAAAGTTATTGAGACGCGTTCGGACATCGGTCTATCAAACAGGCCGAACAAGTAGGCACTCGCTTCCTCACGGAATGCCTCACCGAATTTGTCGATAGCAGGGCTACCCGTCATCTGTAGAAGTCCCTTACAACGTTCCACGAACGTCTTGGGGACCCCACGTTCGACGCCATCGCCGTATGCAGGCTGTGCCAACTCCCAACGCAAGGTTGCTGTCGGGGTGTCGGCGCCTGTCACGACATTGGAGAAGCTAGCTCCTGCTGCCGAGGTCAGTGTCGCGCCTCCCACGTGAACACGCGGCGTGGCAGCTGGGGTGCTGTCCTCCGCCGCCGCAGGGGGTTTGACAGGGGGAGACGAGTTGGTGGTCACCTTGGGTTGTCGATCACGACCACTCCGGGATTCCACCATTTTGACTCCAGTTTTAGCACCACTGGTGCTTGTTTTGGCCGAACCGGTCGAAGCAGTCTTCGACTTTTTAGGAGCCGGGGCCAGGGCGGCTTTCGATGCCTTTTCGGGCTTCGAGGGAGCAGCCTGCGGCTTAGGCTTCTTAGGTTCAGTCGAACCGGCAGACTTCCCAGCCTCTGTAGAGTGGGGCCTCTTGTTCCCACTCGTAGAGGCTGTCGGTCCTGGGTCTCGAGGACGACTGGCCTCCCGCTTCTTCCGTTGCTCTACCCTGAACTCGGGGTAGGCACCGTAGAAAGCGGGCATCAGTTCCGGTCTGATATACAGGCGCTTCGTAGACGGGGGTGCGGGGGCCATCCGCATCCAGTGTCTAGTCGGCGCGCCTGTCTTTTCATTCCGTTCACACTTTCCAACCAGTGTCTCCACTAGTTGGATAGCGCCCTCGGCGTTGTACTTATGGGGCTGCTTGTACGACTTGAGATGACGCGCCATCAAGCCCCTTCGTGAGGTCACGAAAGGAGGAGAGGTCGGGTCATCAGGGTCCTGATAACATGGAATGGTCTTTTCCACCTTAACACAACCGAACTGCGGACGGATGGCCCGGTGCTCTTCAACCAAGTGTCGAGCATACCTGCCGTCTGTCGCGTATACGCGAGGGGGGAACCCCTTATGTGTGCAGTTCTTGAAAGCACACTGCTGCGCCATGCGAACCCAATCCGCTGTCGCTCGGGCAGCGACACCCCGGACGAGTCTGAGGCATTCGTGATATTCTCGATCATCGAGACATACCAGTCAATGGCATGACTATCATCCGAATACCATTCCTCGTCGTCACTACCATCCTTTCCGACGAGACTAGGGAGTACCACTTGACCGTTCTTGCGGTAGTCCTGAAGCTTGGTCTTGGACTTCTTCTTCTTCTTCTTCTTCTTCTTCTTCTGCGACTTGTGGCTCGCCGAAGAGCTGTACCCTGACTGCTCGTCGGACGAGGACCCCATGGTTCTTCCTGAACTGCTGGGTTCCACCAGGGAGAGAGAAGACTCCGGGTCTCGAACCGTACTCAGACGGCACGAGACGTCAAAGAGGATCTTCGAGGTATTTCGATCCGCACTCTGGCGGGTCGAAGCCTTGAAGGTGCCTTCGATGTACCTCGAACCGCACTGAGGCGGCTCGAGGGACCGAAGACTGGAGCCTCGAGAGAACACGAACCTGCGCTCACGCAGGTCGTGTCCCTGGACACTTAGGCAGGGGAGACCTCCTACACTCAGGTAGGAAGTCCCCGGGGCGGAGCGTACCAGCTGGAATAAGCTAGGCTTAGTCCAGCTAATCTGCATCCGACTCTTACGAGAAGGCCGCAGATGTGACCTCCGTGGTGTGCGGCGCGGCCTTTTATCCCTGTGACGCACGCCTCTGATTGGAGGAAGGGCCTACGTGACCGAGGAGGGGGAACCCTATTGGTCCACAGCGCATCACGCCATGACCAAATAAGGTAATGCTAAAAAAAACGACTCACTCTCCCCTCACCGTCACGCTCTGGTTCTCCAGTCGCAATGTTTGGGTTCCAACACTATTAACATGGATAATCTGGGCACCCCCCCCCCTTCATCAGACTACCGGGATTAAAAAAATGGTTCCAATATGGATCTACCCTTCGGGCAGAATCCACCAGCCTATGCTGGGAACCCATCCTCACAGTCAAAATAAAAATCGGAGGCCCCAAACTTCCATGTTTCTAGCGTCAGGTTGTCTCAAACTAAGAGGCAATCGTATGACTTCTCATTGTGTAATTTTTTTATTCACCGTCGGCTTCACGTCCACAGACAGATTTACTCAAGAACGGCACCCGTTATTTTAAAGCCTCATTAAAAAAAACAGGTTAGTAAAGCTGCTGCTTAGTATTGTGCGAATCATCGATTACTGAGTAGGGTTCAATCTAGGACTTTTCCTGATTCTAACCTTTACTGTAGGAACGAGTGTTGAGCCTCGGGGCGGGTTACTATCACCCCCTCCTAGCCCGCCGTCCTTTGATGTGGCCGGGCCGACCGGGCTATTAACCCGTTTCCGTCGGCGTCTGCCTCCCATCACTTGTGACGGTGTGGATGTAGGAGCCAGAGTGTTTGCTCTGGATTTCCTTTCATCCTCGACACTCGCTGACCGTTCCTTTGATGAGCCTTGGCGCTTAAGCCTCGCTCGAGTCATAGGTCCGGACTGGAGTGACTGATCTTTGACTTCAATCGAAATGTTTCGATGTGAAGTTTGTTCAGTCGTTCGCACCTTCGAGGGGGGGTTGGGCTTTCGACATCCCTTCAAAGGCTGTTTAGATGTTTTCGACTTATCTCGACGGGCCGGTCGACCACGGCGCCGCTTTGATGGTTTACTGGCATCCAACACCTCCACCTCGCTCAGTTTTCGAGCCTTTTGCTGTCGTTTTCGATGACCCTGCGTAGTTTGTTTTTTAGACTGAACTTCCGGCCGCGACCTTTCGATCTCTATTTCGACCTGTCCAGAAACAGACTTAGCCCTTTTCGTGGCCTTACGAGAAGGTGAATCATCATCAAGTTGTGGTTGCAACAACTCGACAGTTTGTGATAGCTCTATGCCCAACCACCGGCGCACACTATCGACATTGCTCTTTTGCAACCGCCCGCGGGATGATCGAAGTAATAATGTCGACTCAGAGAGGACAGAATCCACTACGAACGGCCCATCCCAGTTCGGAGCAAGCTTCATAGCTGCCTGGGGGGTGTGGTACCTCACCACCTGTTTCCCAACTGAGTACCTTCTTTGCTTTAGCCCATAGTCATACCCGACCTTCTGGCGTTCAGCAGATTTACCTAGGTTTTCTCTTACCATGCTGTAACTCTCTCTCAATCGGTCACGAAGTTGTTCCACGAAAGTGACGGAACAAGGGACTTTGAGTGGGTTCTCGATTGAGCCGAAAATCACATCTGCTGGCATGAGAATTTCTTCCCCGAAGACCATCATATTTGGACTGCATCCAGTAGAACTGTGTTCAGAGCTGTTATATGCGGACACCACATACTTCGCCTGTTCATCCCAGTCGTCCATATGTTTGTCTACCAACATAGTCAGACTCTGAATTAATGTTCTATTGAACCTTTCTACCTGACCATTGCTCTGTGGTCTGTATGGATTGGTTCTCTGTTTTACAATCGTCAAATATTCACACATCTCAGAGAAGAGTCGAGACTCGAATTCTCGACCTTGGTCGGAATGCAGAAGCAACGGGACTCCAAAGGTCAAAACCCATTCGTCCACGAAGGCCTCTGCACAGGTCTCTGCTGTGTGATTTGGTAGGGGAATAGCGCGTACATACTTGGTGAAGTAATCCTGGATTACTAACATGCAAGTATTCTTGTTTGGCGTGGGTGCAAATCCCGAGATGATATCCATAGCTATCCTCCCGAATCTCACCCCGAACAACTCTTGGTGCAGAGAAGACTTACCCATGCCCTCGCCGGGCTTTACCAGGCAACAGGTAGGACAATGCCGAACCCAACGACCTATGTCCTTTCCCATTCCGGGCCAGTAATATCTCCTTTTCACTTTCTCGAGCGTTCGTTTACGACCAAAATGTGCCGCCGTTCGGTGTCCATGGCAAAAGGAGAGTACCTCACCCCTCAGTTGGCGTGGTACAACTACTTGAATCGTGCGTCTAGCTCGACCCGCCTCGACTTTCCAGCGACACAACAAGCCTTCACGGAAGGTTAATAGAGGCCATTGCCCTACTAATTTCCGTACCTCGGCGCTCGCGATTGATACATCAGGCCTAGTGGGTTTAGCCCCCTTAACTAGCCATTCAGCAACTCGTTTGATGTCGGCGTCCGCTTTCTGAGCATCAATGAGTTCATTGAGAGACCAAAATGCAACACCCACCCGGCTGTCTACTAAACTACCTACAGCTGCCAAAACAGCATTATGACTGCCACAGTCTGTGCAATCCGACCTCTGGCATAGCCGCACAGGGATACGACTAAGACCATCGGCGTTTAGATGCTTGGCCCCACTTCGATGTTCGATCTTAGAGTTTTCGAGACCAAACTCCGAAAGGTGGGCCAGCCACCTACCCATCATCCCTTCAGCCTCTTTGAAATTCAGGAGCCATTTCAAAGACGAATGATCTGTGCGGATAGTGAAGTTACCACCATAGAGGTAGTGCCTAAACTTCCTGGTGTACACGACAACCGCCAGCAGTTCCCTTTTGGTGGTGCAGTAGTTTTGTTGTGTTTTACTTAGAGTGTTGCTAGCAAATGAGATCGGGACCTCCATTCCATCCTGCTCTTGGGATAGAACAGCCCCGATCGCTGTATTGCTAGCGTCAGTGTCCAAGATAAAACGACCGTCCGGTGTGGGGAATCGAAGTATAGGTGTCTCCTTGAAACTTTGTTTTAACTCGACAAAAGCATGTTTGGCTCTCTCCGTCCACGCGAATGCCTCGTAACGACCTCTACTACCTTTAGGTTTTTGGATCACTAAGTCCTGCAAAGGACTCACGAGTTCTGCAAACCCCGGGATGAACTCTCGGTAGTAGGAACAAAAACCAATGAAGGATCGGATTTCCTTCACTGTAGTGGGCCTAGCCCAAGTCATTACATCGCTAATTTTCCCCGGGTTGGCTTCTATACCCTGTTCAGACACGATTCGGCCTAGGTACTCGACTGAAGTCCTAAAAAGCTGACACTTCTTAGGCTTCAACTTCAGCCCCCATGCTCGAATCCTGTTGAAAACTTCTGCCAGATTCGCCATTGCTTCATCCGTCGTTTTGCCGAAGACGATGATATCATCGAGGTAAACCAGGTAACTTTTACCCAGCAAACCTCTCAACATCTCCTCCATCATTCGCTCGAATGTGGCGGGGGCGTTACACAAACCAAACGCCATTCGATCGAATTCATAGAGCCCCCTCTGGTAGGAAAAAGCGGTTTTCTCGACCTCGTCGGGATTCATCCCGATCTGCCAATATCCAGATTGGAGATCAAGACAACTAAACCACTTGTTTCCTCCTAGGGCATCCAAGGATTCGTCGATGCGTGGGAGAGGGTAGGCATTTTTCTTAGTCACTCCATTCAGACATCGATAATCGACGCAGAATCTCATGGTCCCATCCTTCTTCGTCACCATCTGGACGGGACTGGACCAGGGACAAGTACTTGGCCTAACCACCCCCGTATCCAACATCTCCTTAAGTTGTTCATCCGCCGCAGCTTTCTTGCTGAGCGGAATCCTTCTATAAGGGACTCGGATAGGTTGTGTGTCACCCGTATCGATGTTATGCAGACATCGATCGGTGCGCCCTAACGGTTCATCTAGGGATTTAAAGACATCCACATGCTTACGCAGTAAGGCGGACAGCTTCAGTCTTTCTTCTGGCTGAGTCAGGTGGGTGTCGCCATACATGTCCAACAGCCAGGTAGGGAGCCCCCCCGTGCGGGTGCTCGCGATTTTCGCCGTCTCGATGTCTGCAGCTTCTTGCTCGAGACGCATCATCACTGATCCTACCTCCGGTGAAGAGAGTTCGCCGTTTCTGTCAGCGTACTGTATAATACCGACCACCTGGCCTTTCTCCAGGACAATGTCTCGATTCAGTGGATTACAGACGGGAAACACTGTTCGACGGACATTGCTGACAAGGGCAGCCTCACCAACCAACCCAAAACTTCTCAAAGTTTTCAGGTCGGGTTCGACTATGCCCTGTCGGTCTCTTTCCAGACCGTCGGATTTTACCAAGACATCGCACCGATGTCTGGCAGGTATCCTAGTGGTCTGTGCTACTGAGGCTATCGATGACACTCTCTTCAATTTACACTGATGGTGCTCTTCTACCGGCTCGGTCATGACCAATTGACCCGTCCTTGGGTTCAGGATCATACCGTATAATGCCGCGAAGTTGAGCCCCAGAATGCCATCGTAAGCCACATCGGCCACTATTGGGCTAAACACATAGTGGGTCGATGCGACCTTAAGAGGTAGAACCAATCGACCATAGGTCCGCATTTCGGCTCCAGACGCAGTGCACGCCATTATTCCCTCGTAGAGATTATCTGACGGCACCACTAACGTTTTCGCGAGTTCCCGAGAGACAATGGTGTGGCTGGCACCAGTATCTATCAGGAAGTCTAGAGAACGCCCTCGAACCTCCGCAGACAGGTACCATCGTTTCCCTGACAAGGGGGCGGTTCCTGCTAGCATTCTCAACCCTATGTCAGTACTCAGATCGATCCCCCTCTTCTTCAGAAAAGAGAGACAGGGATCATCTGAGGGAAGCTCTGTTGCGCAGACTCTGGCCAGCTGCCGCATCAGGGCTTCTCTCCCGGCGTCGACTTTCACTTTCGATCCAGTCGAACCCTCGACCTCGGAGTTCGGGCTGCCAGCACCCTGTTCCTTGGCCATTGAGGCTTTTTCTACACCGACATCTTCGGAACCCGACCGGTGATCAACCGGTGCCTCTGTGGTAAAGGGCTGGGACGGCCCTACCGGGACCTTACCTAGTTCCCTCGAATCTACTGTCGTCTGATCAGGAGTGCCAGAGGTGCTGATACCTTGGCTTTTCGATGGTCGGGCAGCTCGATTGCCACGTCGAGCCGCCCACCTCAGTTTTCCGTCGCGTCAGGTGGTAGTCCTTTAATCAGCTCGGGGCAAGTTCGTGCGAAATGCCCCTGCTTCTTGCAGTTCCAACACTTGGCGTCGGACGGAGGGGTACTCGGCTTCTCCGAGTTAGTAACAGGGACATCCCCTCCCTCGATAACCCTGAGTAAATTCTTCAATTGACTCAGCGAGAAGGTCTGCTCCTGTACCTTAGGTTTGGAGGCCTTGTTTGATGTTTTCGATTTACCTGCGGATTTCTGACTTTTCTTAGTCTTACTCCCTGCCCCGGGCTTCGAGTATGAGGACACCTCCCCCTGTCCCTCCTCGACCAAAGCGGCGTTGGCCAACGCCGACAATGCATTTGTCAAGGTAGGATTCACCAACTTCGGCAGGAGTTGTCGTTTCCGCAACAACTCGTCTGCCAAGTCCATGAGATCCTTGAGGGACATGTAAGTGCGCCACTCTCGAAGAACGTCTTGTTGTAAATCAACGTCATACAATCCTCCTATGAACAACTGGTTGACTTTGGTTATGAGCCATTCAACCGAGAAGTCCACACCTGGATAGGCATCGCCGGCAAGACGTCTCAAAGCAAAGCCATAGGCTCTAATGCTTTCGTTCTTGCCCTGGCGTCTCTTCTCCATTGTGACAATGGGATCTTGGAGGCTAGAAGTCATGGCTTCCGTTACCATGTCGACCAGTCCATCTAAAGTCCCATCTCCATGCTCTTCCCATAGCCACACAGTATCAGCTGCGGGGCCATTCTGGAGTAACGTGAGGAGTTGAGCTAATGCCATACTCGAGGTCCACATATTTACTCGACGGACGTGATTGAATCCGTGGTACCAACGGAGCCAATCGTCCTTCCATGTAAATGGAGGGCACTCGACTGACCTAGTTCGGGCTGGTTCATGCCCGATAGAGGTATTTTCAAACATTCTGCTTGATCTCCTGACCTGATCAAGAGCGAATGTTGTACCTCTTCTAGGTATTTGATGGTCCATCCCCATGTTTCTCATAGTCGTGTCTGCACGACTATGATTCATCCCCCAGGGGTTACCAGAATCGGCGTCACTCAGGTGCGAAGCCTCGAACCTGATATCCCTATATTTGGGTGGATCAACATGTTGTTGGGTCGTGGTAGGGGTCGAGAACTGCCCAATCACTCCACTTAGACCATCGGTGCGCGGCATCGAAGGAACTGGTTAGGTCCGACGTGACCTCGAATCTACTTTCGAGATGTCGTCGATTGTCCCCACCATTCTATCTATCTCAGCCTGCTGTTTTGAACGTTCCGCCTGTCTTAATTCTGACACTAGGAATTCCAGGCGGGCATGTTCGGGCTTCGAGAGATCTCGTTGCTCGCTGATGGCAAAGAGCTGCTTGACCTCCTTCATGGCACGATCAAGCCACTCTCTGTAGTCAGGGTTTTCGACTAGGTCCTCTTGAGTGGCAACTCTAGTAGTGCTGCATTCACTACTTTGTTGCATCTCTCAAAGTCTAGCGGCACGCAGTTTCGAATCTGTCTGCTCCTTCAGACGTTTCTCGAGTGCGAGTTCATCACAAACTTCTTTATTCACCCTGGCTTCATCAGCCTTCCTGCGAGACGATATCTCTCGTCGGAGCTTATCGATTTCTCCACGCATGGCTCCCAGAGTATCCGAATCCTTCTGATCTTTCAGTGATTGGGCAACTAGGGATTCAGATTTCAAGGAATTAAGCTCGGCCTCGTGCCTCGCTTTTGTTCCATTAGAATCTGATATTCCGCCATTTTGTTTGCGTGTTCGATTCGTTCCTCACAGCGACGACGCATTTCTGCCTCGTCCCTGGCTCGAGCATCCTCGTCAGCTTGCATCTGACAGAGTAACGACTCCCGTTCCTGACGTAGCTGTTTGACCTGCTTTTCATAAGCCGTTAGGTGCTCAGCTACTTCTTCAGTATGCTCGGCTGATTGTTGGTTCAACTCATGCCGAAACTCTTGCAGTTGTCCCTCCAACATAGTCTTTTCTACTTCTTGTAGCTTCAACTTATGTTTAAGGGACGTCTGCTCGTGCTGGGCATCCCGAAAATCGTTTCGAGCTCTCTCGACACATTCTTGGCGGCTAGTAGCAAGGCGATCGATCTTCGCTTTTAGGGATTGACAATCCATTGCTGTCAATCGACTACGCTCGATCTCCGACTTCGTTGCAAGCAAGGACTCTTTTTTGCTAGAGAGCTGCTTGACCTTCTCCTGAAGATCAGTAAGTTCTCTATTCGCGATCTGAGTCTTGTTCGAAGCCTCTAGCGCTTGCTGCCTAAGCTGTTCCAATTTCAGCTCTATTTCGGTACTCTTCTCCTGAGCTTTCGTGGTGTTACTCGAGAGAGCATCCAACTGCTGGCGACCCTGGCGCAGTTGGTGTTGCTGCTCTTGCAGCAACTCCTCGTTGAGTCCCCTGCCACTGTCAATACTTCCTTGTATCGACACGGGCGAGGGACCCTCGAAGGACCAACTGCCAAGGCCCATTGGAGTTCCCACGGGCGAGGCTGATTTTTCTACATAGGACAAACTCTGTGTCCTCAAGAAATTCTCAGCCGCCGGAGAGAGTTGAGTCGATACTCGCCAATTGAGTAGTCGGCTCCTTTGATACAGGCCCAACGGCTCAGACGATGGACCTATTATCAGAGAGTGGTTCAAACCACCACCGATTAGTGGATCATTTCTATCCACTAACGGGCCTGTAGTCACTTGATGTTGGTGATTGGGGTCATCACCTTCATCCAAGTGACCCTGCATGTCGAACTTAAGCTCGCAGTACCTATGCGGACTAAAGTTAACAACTGGTCACAGCACCAGTGTAGTGTTCTACCCCTCGATGTTCAATCGAATCTTTCGATAAACAACGAAGAACAACTATTCAGGTTCCAGTTAAAACTTTATTGTCTAATAACACATAGGCATCAGCCGTTCTCGATCACAGTTACAGGTGGCAGAGTTTGAACTCTATAACAGGTTCGACACTAGGCCTTCTAGTGTCTACAGTTGATATTCCACATACACCCCCTCTGTGAAGCAGCACAGAGGAGTACTAGAATATGGTAGCCAGGCAGCCGCCAACCATCGCTCACGATGGTCAGTCGGGGCTGGACTGACCCTGAGGAAGGCCGTACAACGGCCTTATATACACTGGAGTCGAGGGCCACGTGACCAAGTGGTGACGTGGCGCTGGACTCCAGCGCCCCCAGGCGTCGGGTAATGGAGGTGCTCTCGATGTCGCCCACGAGGACCACGAAGGTACCTCGAAGACGACGCGGGACCACCACAATATGATATTCAACCTGCTTAAAAACATTGCTGCATCTACACACATTTCCCATGCTTGATTAGACATTCAGTTATTTCTAGTGGATAATTACTTCCTGAACAGATAAGAAGGTTTGTTAATATAGCAGTGTTGGCGACAGAATCTATCAGAATGAATTATCAACTCATGGGTTCGGGGAGAAGAATGATACTGGGACATGTCTCGTATTTTCCATAAAATGATGGAAGTGTGTTCCTTTATTTCCCTAGTCCTATGAAGTGAGTGAGTGAGTAATAGATGTTTAACGCCATTTCGAGAGCTAAGGTCATATTCATGGCGAGAACTACATTACACAATTTCACAGAGGAATGTGTCAGTGCCCGTGCATATGTGCACCACACACATCCTGAGGGGATAGTAAAGAGGAGATATAGACCCTTTTAAGTGGGCTAGGGAAGCCCGCCTAGTCCTATGGACAAGGCCAGACAAACTATGGTATTTGATCACTTTGACATTGTTCACTCAGGAGGAGGCCACAATACACTTTAAGAATTGTCTGCTTTTACTGCGCCTAACACAGCCATCAATGGAAGAGCTTGGCAAATTTAACCACAGTGGCATCTTTGAATGTGCCATGGATAATGCTGTCTTTTCAGATGTGTTAAAGCGCTTACACACTTTTATCAAGAGTACTACTCTGCTTTCTGCAAGATCCAATTTCTTTGATCTTAATAACTATGCAACTTCAGTCATTCCAATGGACTACACTTTGTAGTGAACATCAGACATTGGCTTTGGGTATTAGCAGGGAATTTTAAACTAGGCACACAAAATGATAGATTTGTGTTGTATCAAGGCAAGCAAATCAATGTGGTTTAAATTTAAAAATCTTTAATAACTTCAAATCCTCTCTTTTCCACATTTCTCACAACCTTTTTTTTTAGGTGCTCACTCTAATTGATTCATTGTATGAATGCTGGACAATTGTTATTCGGTTGATTACGATCAACTACAGTCCAAATAATATCATATCTGATCCCTGACTGTTGTTGACACCTGCATCTCCTTTTAAATATTTCACCCTTCCAGCAAGATATATCAGAAAATGTGGATAATCTGTATTCCAGGGAATCAATTGGATCTATATCAGCATTATATGTAACACAATCTGCAAAAATGGGGCTTAGTGCAGGGGGTTCTAAGACCCCTTGTCCCAGTACATGTCACAATTATACTGATATCTTGAATGTGGCACTTGTTCGCCATTAAAATGTCCACATCCTTTTATCTTTGGGATCCATCACCATTCATTTCCTACTCCTTCAGTGTACAATACCAGCAGAGACATTAGACCATCCTTGTCCTATCATTTATATTGACCCTACATTCAAATTCAGATTGTATGCCACTAGTTTGATAGCCTTGGGTAGTTGAATTGCACAATTTAGAACATTAATCTGCATTGATACTTCTAAGTAAATAAAACTATTTACATCAGTCATATTGCACACTGAAAACATGGAAGATCTGAAACTAGTCAGTGGTGACCACTTTAGGTCCTCAAGTTGACGATACCTAAAACTACAACTTTAGGTAATCAAAATGACGACTTTAGGTCGTCATCCTGACAACCTGAGTCATCAGTATGACAATACTGACAGTACAGAGTCGTCATCCTGATGACTCAGGTCGTCAGGATGATGACTTAAAGTCGTCATTTTGACTACCTAAAGTTGTAGTTCTAGGTATCGTCAACTTGAGGACCTAAAGTGGTCACCGCTGACTAGTTTCGGATCTTCCATGTTTTCAGTGCAATCATCCTTCCATGCAAGCCACAAAGCCTATGCCCCTAATCCTCACTTACAGTCAGATGTGACCCATCAAGGGAGAACACCCCTCCATGGGGGATCTTTTATTCTCCATTTGGCCACCAGGGGGCATTTCAGGGGGAAATTTACTTTAAAATCATTAAAAAATACTTTAAGCTAATTTTTGACGCAGAATGTAATGGTCTCATTCAAAATGCACCATTTTCGTTAGAAATTGCCCATATTTGGAAGGTAAAATGAACATCTTCATAAGAAGTTAACCTATATGCCTGTTCCTGGTTGCCATGGCAACCATTCCAATTTTCAAAATTTGCAGATTTTTAATGCCGATTTTTTGGGATACTCACCAAAAACCCAAAACTGAAAACAGAAATGGAAAATTCCTTCTAGATCAAAATCTTTAAAAGAAATTATCATATTGTTATGTATTTTTTATGAAAAAGATTGTTTTATTGTGTTTTTAGACATTATTATGGTTTATAATGTATTTAGAGCTTATTCTTTGATTTCAGATATGAATAACAACCTATGTTCAAGAAGGGGGTCTGACATAACTACTAGGAATATCTAAGCCAATGATTTGTTTAAGATCTTGAGATGAACTTTGATAATAAATTTCCCTGCAGAGGGGTGTTTTGCTTGCCTGGTCACTAGTCTATATTGATCCTCCATTCATAAAACGGCACTAACTAAAAGGGACAGGATGAATGCTTAGAAGGAAAGGAAGTGGTAATCTGGTTTTATCCCCAGGGGCTTTTTACAGATGCATTACCAAAGTAAAATAAAAGCCTCATCACTGCTCCTAGTGGCTTTCTGCACTCATATATGATGCACATCAAGAGTGTCCATTACTACAATCCATTTATTTGTTAACCTAATTTTCATAGCTTAATGTTCAGGGGGAATCATTGAAAGCTTCACATTATGGAATATTTCAAATGTCCAAATAAAATATAGAGCAGTCCAATTCTATAGCAGTCCATGGTACTATATGTGTATATGTCAGAACTGTGAGTGTGTATATGTCCATTATTATAAGCTAAAGTTTTATCAGCAGGAAGTTATTTAATAACCACATGAATGTCCCTTTCTACCTGCCTGCTCACACATTTAGAACTATGAAACTATAACTATAGAACTATGGAACAATAGAACTATAGAACAATAGACCTAAAATATAGAAATATGGAACTACTCTGAGAAAATAATGACAAATATTGACTAATTGCTGACAAATAATGAGTAAGTGGTTGACACATATTGACTAATTGCTGACAAGTACTGAGTAACTACTACCATGTATTGACTAATTGCTGATAAATAGTGAGTAAGTACTGGCATATATTACTAATATATATTGAATAATTGCTGACATATAGTGAGTAATAACTAACATATATTGACTAATTATCGACAAATAGTGAGCAATTACTAACATACATTGACTACTTGCTGACAAATAGTGAGCAATTACTAACATTTATTGAATAAATACTGATAAAATGTAAGTAATTACTGCCATGTATTGTCTAATTGCTGGCAAATAGTGAATAATTAGTGACATATAATAACTAATTGCTGACAAATAGTCCATAGGTACTGACATATTTTGGCAAATACCAGTCAAGGCAAGATGCACAATTGAATCAATGGCTATTTCTCTGTTATATATTGACTATTTGCTGACAGATTGTGAGCAAATACTTACATGTTTTGATAATTGCTGATATATAGTGACTAAGTACTGACGTATATTGACTAATTGCTGACGAATTGTGAGTAAATACTGATATATATATATATATATTGACTAATTGCTGACAAATAGTGAGTAATAACTGACATATAATGACTAATTGCTGACAAATAGTGAGCAATTACTAACATGTATTGATAATTGCTGATATATAGTGACTAAGTACTGACATATATTGACTAATTGCTGACAAATTGTGAGTAAATTTAAATACTGTCATATTTCGACTAATTGCTAACAAATAGTGAGTAATTACTAACAAATATTGATTAACCGCTGACAAATAGTGAGTAATTGCTATCATACCATAGCATTAACACTAACCTGTTATAGCCCTAAACTCAATACATGTACCTTAAAACACAGATTAAAACACAGAATGAAGTCAACATTTTCAATCTAACACCAGAGAATGCAGAAATGGAAAGACATCCATTCAGTGTATTGATGTGTAAAGCTTATCAACAGTTATAATGCACTTGCAACTAGCATTTAGATCTAAAAGGTCTAAGCATCTGATCAAGCAATGGCTGTCTCCATTGAACAACTTGATTCATGCTATAGGAAGGTAGGGGAGGGGTATTCCATTTCTATTGTTCAGATTCCACTAGTCACTAGGTGTCAGTAGTTTATACTTGCAACCATATGAATTCTATAAGGGAGCAATGGCACATATCTATATTATATTGAACAGTATCAAGTTACTGCATAATTATGCTAATTATGCAAATGATATGTGCGGATATGGAGTGTTCTGTATCAATCTGGGGTGTTTTGTCCCCCTAAAGAACATGCCCCCCCTAAAAATCAGTTTTGAAAAAGAATCAGCGAAATAATTTTTTTGACTAGGAGCCTTTTCGGCCCCAGCCGGTCCACCTTTGCACTATCCAGGGTGTGGTAGCGCCCTACATCCAGCCAAAACCTATCTATTTTAAGTGTCACCTGTGAAAAAGGGCAGGTTTGAGGAAGGAATGGATCAAAATAAAGGGATTTTTTGACGCGGGGGCAGACGCCAGTCCAGGCACTGGCAGAGACGTCCAAGAACTAGCAGTTTTACAAAAACCATCATATCTCCCTTAATATTAGGAGTTTCCATAGTGTGACCTATAGATTAAGGGAAGCTCGAGCTGGCGGACGTCATGGCAGTCTTTATTTACAAGTTAAATGTACTATGACAATGTGTAGGGGCTATATCCATGGTGTAGAGAATATAATCAAATTGATTCTCTTACTGGTGCCTTTTGAAGGACTATGACGATGTAAAGGAGCTATATGCATCATGTAGAGAATATAATTGTTAGGTTTAATACATATCAATTATTTATTTTGTATATGTATTATAAGACCCAATAAAAAACTCAAAAAAAAAAGAAATCAAATTGATTCTGTTACTAGTGCCTTTTGAAGCACTATGGTGATGTGTAAGGGTTATAAGCATACTGAGGAGAGTATGATCAAATTGATTCTTTTACTGAAGCCTTGTGAACCACTATGACGATGTGTAGGGGCTATATACATCGTGTAGAGAATATAATTAAATTGATTCTGTTACTGGGGTCTTATAAAGGTAAAGAACGAGTTCCTAGCCAAGTACCAGACTGTACCTCTTATGGGATTATATAAGCAGTTCAGGGTCGTTATATGGCCTGGATATTGAACAATTAGTGCCTCCCACTCCCCCCACACTGGACGACCCTATTCACCCAATTTATAAGGCTGCCACTCTGTCTGGGACAATTTGATTGTGTCTGCCATTTGAATTACCTGTAGGGGCTCTGTCTCCACATTGAAGATCAAGATGGCAAAAGGGACATCAGTGAGGTGGCATACAGGATCCTTTTGCCTTGATGATCCACATACAATGTCATGTCTATGGAATAGGATACACCATTGCAAAACCAAAACCTCTATGATGTCCATATTAACAGCCTTCAAAAGCACATTTTAACTGAAAATTTAAGTTAACATCAGATATATCAAGATAAATAAGACATAAAAGAAGAATTCAGAGCTCTAAAGCAGAAAGAAAAAGTGGACATGATTTAACTATAGAAGTGAATGGCAAAACCATGGCGATAATGGGTACAAGGAGGAAATTCTGAAGCAAATTTGCCCAAAATACCATGACAATATTCGTCTATAATTGTAAATCTTTGCATCCCCTTAGATATACCCCCATAGGACACTATGGTAAAAGAATTGAACCAAAATGTAATTAATTTACTTAGATAGAGCAAAAACAAAAACTTTGCTGACCTCTTACGCATAGACTGTGGGTGCTAACAACAATACAGCACTACAACAACCTAACCAATACACACTCACAGAATAAGAAATCTTTCTTAATTGAAATTTTGCATACAGCTCTTTCCTTTCCGCTTGCAACTTTCTTATATTCTTGCTCTGCATTAACAGCACACAATAATTATGTGAAGGAGTCTACAGGTGTTAAGTGGTCATAAATCATAGAAAGTGTGCATATGGGGCCTAACATGTCATTCGCCCAGACATGTGCCCAGAAAAAGAATCCTGATAAGTATGATTCTTTTACAATAGCAAGGACACATCTGACATAAGTGATTATGTGATTTTCTTAATTTACAGGTCAAAATAGTCTGGACCTGAGATTTGCACGGAGGTATGAAGATTGTTTCTGTAGGAAATTAAGCCCTCAACATGGCTTGTAACTCAAATGTCATTCTCCCAGACACAATTTTCGCCCAGACAATTTTGGGCATTTTGGGCACATTTTACCCCCCTGGAGCCCAAAATATGCATATGGGACCATCAAAACCCATATGTTACATGAAGATCTCATCCAGCCTGACAATTTGAGCCAAAGAAATAGAGGGGGAAACTACAATTCGAAGAGATGGGGCTGGAATACCTCCAAATTCGTCATATGCAAACCTTCTATGATTTTCGATTAAGTGTCTTCTTTTGCACATCCTGCATATCCCAGGTCTTTAGAATAGTTAACGCGTCATTTGCACAAAGATTTGTAATATATATTCTCAAGTCTACATTGTAATACGAGGAGGCGTGTATTTCATGGACTGAGGAAATATTTTATGGTAAGCTCAGTGTAGCTGAGGTGAATTATTTGTCATGGTTAAGGATTATATTCCGTCATGCATGATTATGTGTACATGTGGGTCATCATGATGCATAAATGCTGCCCTGGGGAGACTGACTGTAGAGGGTACAAGCACGTGGAGGAGACTAGTTAGGAGTGGTGTAGAAGCTATGAGGCCGCTCTGGACAGCACGACCTGGGACAATAACAATGAATAAAATGTCTACAGGTATACTTGGAGGTGACTAGGAGTGGTTGTGGAAGCTTTGACATTTATTTATTTAATATGTGCGATAACACTAGACTTGCATATGCCTTATACCAGGCTGAAACAATTAGACTATGGTCTTAAACTATGGTACTAAAACAATAAAATGAGGAAAGTGTACACCATTCGAAGAAATATCTTATCTTAACTTTCCTTACCTCGCTTGATGGACAAGAAGCATCATAAACTAGGAAATTTCTCTTGAACCTTGTCAGACTGGGTAGAAAAGGTAAGCATTTGTCTCCCCATAGGGGAGGGATCCCCCCATGTTAGGTCGATATCAGGTCAGATAAGATCTATTTGTACAGAATAACACTCTCCTGAATACCATGCCTGAGGCTCAAACAAAAAGATCCTGTCATGGGTCTTTTTAGATATGATTATGTCACTATAGAGGAACGTAGCAGGTTTGTCTGATGCATCTGATGACTTAACAATTGCCAAAATGTGTAATATCATAACATGGATGGCAACTTGTACATGTACAACAAGTTGAAGGATAGGCTATGCCATAAAATATGGCTGATTTTAACTTCACTAATATGTATTAATCCTTTTTCAGTCATCTCAGTGAAATTAAGTCGTGAATGGGACGGTAATTTAGTGTTGATTTTTACTGGTGACAAATATATATCCCATGGTTGAACTGTGCCTAATTCACCATACTTGTGATAACAGATGAAATTACTCATTGGTTGTGATATATGAAGAAGCAGAGAAGGTGCCGAGAAGTGTGATTTTAAAAAAGATGTCTTGACAGATTATGTTTAGGTTAGGAAATAAAACCATAGTGTTGTAGATTTTAATACAATAGTAGAGAATAGTTCTGTGAGACATGGCGCGGCGACTTGTAATCTTGTGTCTAGTTTCAGTTGGTGAGACAGATAGGGCATACTATCATCTGGGATTTTGGTAGTATATAGCACAAATTCAACCTGAACTATTCACTGCAGCTAAGTACTAATAGTCTGTAGACTGTCCATTCTGCATGCACCTCACTCAGCTGCCACAGGGACCTGTCTTATTCAATGTTCAATGCCATAGTCAACAGGTGTGTCATTATGAGTGTACACTGTCTCAGATTGCCAGGAGCCTGCTCTGCCTCCCCCACCCTCACACACACACACACACACCCAACTGCCAATCACTTGTAATAGTCTGTACCTCGTCACGGGCCAGTGGTCAGCAAACCGGCCAGATCACTCCACCTCTCTGAAGAGGGGGAGCACAGTGTAAGTACATACATCTTTTCAGTGTTCCACAAAATCGTTTATATAATGAAAGGAGTATTCAAATTAATCTTTCATCACCAATAATAGATACATATTCTGAGAAAGCATTATTTCAATGTAAACTAAAGATTTTACACAGAAAAGAATGTAGCAGTTCCACAAGGTGGCCTTACACTTCAACCTCCTCTGATTTACAAAAATGCACATATGGCAACACACACTTTAGCACTGATTTCTCCATAGAGATCTTTGACAGTGAATACTTTGTTCAAATACAGAAAATATGATCCAATTGTACCATAACCCACTGAGATAAAACCTGTACTACATATATATAGTAGTTTCAAAACGAACAATTCTAAAACAAAGGCTACAGGGATGCATTTCTGAATCTTAAAATGCTCTAATGCTAATCTGCCATAGGGCTCCAAATGATGAAATGTCTTATCTGTGAATAAAATCAAAAGTATGAGATATATTCTGAAAATTCCTTCACTGATAAGTAAAGTACACACACTGTTGTTATTACATTAGAATAGTGAGCAGGAATAGTCCATAGCAGAGGAGCCACAAACAAAAATAGATTGCAAGGCCTCCCTATCCCTTACACCGTGGCGACTGTGAACCATACACTAGTCTACTCATCTCACGAGTAGTACTCACTAGTCGCCGCGCTAATTACCTTTGCAGTCTGGCACTTTTGATACCTAAGTCCCAGTTCTGGCCCAGAATCAGAGCCTTAATGGTTTCAGTCAAAAGGTTTATAGTCTTTGGAGGGATGCAAAGGCAGTGTAGGTTGCAAATAAAAACTGCTCCAGTTGTTTAATGTGAATATCTGAGACTTCACTGAAGTTTGAACTAAGTGTTGAAAGTGTAGTTGTGCAGTATTCTTACAATTGGCAGAACCAAATCTCTACATTTCAGACAGAACATTCAGAAAGTACCTTAAGACTGCTGATTACAATTTTGTTTTGCCTTCTGAAACTGATACTTTTTTCTTTAGAATTTTACATAAAATCTCGCCCCCTAACATGGATGTTGATACTAAAATAATCACTTTCTCAGTAATAGCATTTTTCACAACCTTATCTAATATACCTTTTATAGGGGTTATAAATAAGACTTTATTGACCCATGTGTCTACAATTACTAACCCAATCTCACAGTGCATTGCTATTATCAATGAGCTATTGGGTGCAGTGTGGGTATCTGCCAACCAGACTTGCTCCTGAGCCAGAAGTGCCATCACCATTCTTGTCCACATTTACTCCCTATAGGTGCTCACCCAATGATGTAGAACCCAGTCTGAAACTATATAGATAGCTATCTCTATTGAGAAATTACTGTTCATCTAGTTGAGGTAGCCATATTGTCCCTGGGGAAATGTCATGAGTGAAGCATCTTTAATTTACGTAGAACTGGTCATTATGCTTTAATGGAAGAATCAATGTAGCAGTAACCTATATGATCTTATCAGCAATGGTTTCTGCTCATGTTATTGCCAAAAGGACATTGCAGTCAGCCTATGACACCCCTATAACGCCAATGTTACCAGCAGCCAAAACCAACACTCCACTTACTACAAACCCAGCCCTAGGGTTTATGTGGATCCTGCTTCATGATGTTTTTCCCATCTACTTCCAAGGTGAAGGTTCACTCTAGGACTTCAATGCTACACCATCTGCTATCATCCCCATTGCTACATACTGCTTACTCTCATAAATGAGTATGGAAATAGGGAGTGGGCATGGCGAGGGGCTGTTACTACAGTGTAAGTAGTAGGTGACAGCTTTCATATTGAACTTGTCAGTTTACACTCTCTACCCTATCTGTTCTACTGTATAGCCACTATAACCAATTTTTTGGGGGTGATATTGCTTCCTTTTGGTACAAGGGCAGTCATCTTAAAAAGACAGCCAAATTTCGATGTTTACTTCCTTGAAACACTGCCTTCTCGATCATTTAGAGCAACCAACCATGATTTATGGTGAGTAAGGCTGTATCTAAACATCAGGATTATCCATAATCATGGGATTAAAGTAAGGGTAATTTGATATCATAACCAAAAAGAGGATACATAGTAAATGGAAGTCATGGCTTGCCCTGAGAGCAGTCATAACAGGATTTTTGAGAAACAAAGAGGACTGAGGACTTGAAATGCAAGATGTCTTTGATGATCCACTTTCTGCATCTGACCCTCCATCCTTTAAAAAAATCTACGGCTTGGTAAGTGACATACATGGGAAGAGATTCTAACAGGACCTCTCAGAGAAGGAAAAGTGCCACCAAAGATAGTGGTTACCTTCCCTTCTAGCAGGCTAGTAATGGGGTCTGATTTGGGACAAGCCCAAACATTGTGTATAAGAGACAGACAAGTGTTGTCTAGCTAACTCTTTGAGCATATTTACTACTTTTACTGCACATTACTGAGTCAAGGGATGAATAACTCATTGGATATGGGTTTGTAAATGGTTATCAAAGATAGATAAACCACATTTGATGTAAAATCTGGTATTTGTACAGTTTGCACTAATATGGATTTGGCTACCAAGGATGAAAATGGGCATTTCTATAGGTATTATGGGGATCTCAAAATTGAGAGCCACCAGCCAGAAACGGATGTTATTTTTGAATTCCCTAGGTCAAAATAACAAAATATTTAGGAATTAGTGGGTTTCACCTCTGTTGTTTTCTTTTAAGTGAAAGATTGTTGCACAGTGTATTTTATTAATCTGCTAAATAGATTCCACCCACCTAGCCACTGAATGGGTTGTTTATTGGCAGGGCCATATGGAACAGCTGGGACACTTTCACAGACACTCAGAACTCAGTATGGGCCTTCCTGATTAAATTTGCTTTAGCATTGAAATGAGATGTGTACCTGTTTTGTGTAATGATAAAGTGGGTGTTCACTTGACATAATGCAATGATCATCAAACAAAAGGGGATTTCTGAAAGTTATGTGCATTCAGTAGAGGGCATTAGCTCATCTGTTTTATTTTAACTGCATCCCTCACTTCTAGTCAAAACTCATCCCATTTCTCAAGCTATTCTGATATCCATTTCATCTTTTTACTTATATTTGCTATCTATCAAAACAATGGTATTATTCTTAGCTATCTGTTGATCAACCAAGGTTAGTTTAAGACCTTCTTAAATTGTAACAATCATATAGTAAAGGTTCAATATTTCAACAATTGCAATTCTACAAATGTGATGTGAATGATACGACATTCTCACAACAATCCATACCTACATCCCCACCATCAGCCCTCCTAAATCGATTAATTCAATCAACAGCACCAAACACCTCTCTGAATACAGAACACAAGAGCCTAATGTTTCACTCTTTTGCCTTGAGAATGTGCCCTGTGATTTGAGAGAAGAGCCGGTGAGGAATTAATGACAAAGAAAGTACCCAAGCACTGCATATCAAGTGCCTCATTCCCTCCCCCATCATAAGGCCTGGCTGCCACAAATGATGCCTTACCCATCTCCCCAGCAGTACACTGAGAGGCGATCCAATTGATGCCTGTTATGTCTCCCTACAAGTTCGCCACATGCAGGCCATCATCTTTGAATGAATCTCACTACTTAGGCCAAATGTATGCATAACTTATGACATTATTTCATTGCTCTATAGCATCAATTCATTAGTGGCGGTGGAAATATCAATCAGTTAGAGCTCAATATTAATAATTATCCAGAGCCAGTCTAAGATGGACATATCACATTGATAAAGGTATCAAGGCTTATAATATTATATTCCAAACTATATTGATTTTCTCTATTGGTTAGATTCTTATCAGAGTCATGAGGATTTATTGTTCAGAAGTACATGAATCAGTGGTGGGGAGCTAACCTTACACCTAACAGTCACTTGCACGTGGTGGACAAATTTTGGAACCAGTAATTGTGTATCACTCACAGTTTATTTCCCCTTTTTACCAACAATAGATTCTTTGTTCGTGTGCTATTATTAACCAACTACCATGGGAGAACATTATATGCATTGCCATGTAATGCTAATTTTATCAGTTTATGGTGCCTAAGTATTTCAAAATATCTACCATGAAATAAATATAACTATGCACTACCCTGTACACCCCTATATCTGTGGATGATTACCACTGTATGTGTGAAAGCAGATATGTATTAGTGTGTGGTGTAGGGGGTGCTAAGAGCAATGCCCACTCTCCTGTCTGCCTTATCTAAATGCTAACAGTGGTATGGCAGTATTTACCTGGTTGTAGCCTGCCACATTGAATTGCAACAGGCAACCAGTCCCTGCTAATGCCATATCTAGATCTCCACATAGACCATTCATATAAGGATTTAATAGTGAGATCTACTGGTGTTAGTATTATGTGTGTGGCATTGGTGAAGTAGGGCTAGATGTTGTCAGAAAGAGGTCTACACACTCTAAGAAATAACTGTTGAATCTATCAGGGATACTCATAAAACTGAACAATGAACCACTGTAATTGTACTGCAGTGAAGCAGTGTAGCGACTAGTGTAGAAGGAATCTCCATGAAAATAACGACAGATCTTTGGCAACTTTGGGACAAGGATTTAACTGGTATTTTTTTTACAGTGTATAGTGTTGACAAATGATGCAGATTTCATTGCAAGAATGCTATCTTAACTCTGAACCAAAATGTAAGTTTATAAATGTTGAATTATTTTGGCTCAATGACATAATGATCGGTAGGGCCCTTGTCTTACCATGGAGGTATGGTATTAGAGAGATGATACAGTACTGGAATGGGATGACATAATGATCGGTAGGGCCCTTGTCTTACCATGGAGGTATGGTATTAGAGAGATGATACAGTACTGGAATGGGATGAATACATCGGACATACTAAATCATCAACAATACCACAACTTAAAACTTTGATATTCCGATATGGACTGCATTCTGGCGTAGATGTCTACAGATCTGCTGGCTTCCTGGGTCTTAAACTTGGAGGGCATTTCTCGAAAACGCCATGTATCGATATCAAGAATAGCTTGCTGATCAGTTAGGGATCCTGAAGCCCCCATCCCGTGGCTTGGTGTTGTGATCTGCCCTAACCCCAGAGCAGCCAGTATCATCTGTATGTAGGATAAGGTAATGTGCCCTTACACTCACACAGCCCTGATAACCGAACCCCAACGTTTAGGTCAGATTGTCTAGATGGTCCTTGTTGCCTGGGGCCAAGTGGAGAAAAGGTTTATCTTAATTGCTTTGACCAATTTTGGTCTAGATACAAAGGTTAGCTTTTACAAATGGAAATCCAAACTGAATTCTTATATTCCATGCTATTTCCAATGGTCAACACATAGTCACTAGACGATCTCTTTTTTATCCCGAGTATGTTAAATCTATAGATCTGTACTATGTTATCCTCTAGTGGCTCCATACTTCCCTCCCCAAGCCCTCAACTACCTGCGAGAAATCTATCCAATGGAACCTTGCATAATAACATAGAGATAAAGAACACATGACAGATTGTTCAAGCCTAAGGCTCAAGGCCCTCCATGGAAATATGAGCTCTAATCAGTGCACCAAGCTGGTATGAAGGATAGGGTGTATTGTCTAGAGCCTCCCTATATATTTTAGCCTCCCCCAGATATGGGGCATAACCTCCAAGAGGCACCTTGATGTTTTCTCACTGAGAGGTTACTGTTGGTACCATATTTGATAAGTGATTAGATGTAGCCTCATGAACAAGGATTAGAAAGAGGTGTCTAATCCTTGGATATAAATCTATGCACTAGTCTAATAGGGGGATCTAATGCTAACATAGATTTATGGGTCAGGTCGCCAGAAAGCAGTAGATTTTGTGTTTTGGGGTCATTTTGGACTTTTATGGCTCTGGAGAAAGAAGTTGTGAACCAATCTTGACTTACATAAACTCATATGATAGGGAATACTTAGGGCTATCAGAAAAATGTAAATTTGTGGTCATCCATCAAAAACTTTAGGACTTATAGCCTGCCGAAGTGAAAAAACGGCCAAATTTGTTCTTTTTTTTATACTTTTTGTATTTTTTACAAGTGTCCTGTATTGAGTAAAGAACACTATAGAGTACCCCAAAGTTATTTTTGTATTGTATATGATCATAGGTATCATTTCCATGAGGTTTGGACATGTTACTAAGTGAAATTTTTCGTGATGTGTGTTTCAAAATGGAAATCTGTAATTTGTAACGTCCGGTACCTAAATCTAAATCGGTTATATAACATGGAAAAAAATGAAGCTTCAAAATCTTTGTTATTACCGATATGAAGGGCCCTATCATGTCCTACTTTAGTGAAGAAATTGTGTGTCTACCAGCATTTGTCTCCATATGAGAGCAGCTTATGTGAAATAATTCTGATAAAGGTACCGGACGTTACGTAATGTCCGGTACTTTTATCATCATGTAGGAGGCAGTCTACTGTGCACGCTAGTCTCTATCTAGGTGATAGCATTCACCCAATGCCCCACCCAGTCCAATAGAATTCTCACAGATATATCTAAGGGACATTCTTGTTCCTAACACAGGAGGGGTCTGTATGTTCAATGCGTATGCACAGCACACCTGGCTTCCTGTCTAGGGTTAGACAAGACTTAGCGAGATGGGAAATGGTTGGGTCTTACAGCGGGCTGGTGTCCATGTAAACTCCACTGGTGGGGAAGGGATGAGGAGGGGGAGTAGAGGAAGGCGGGGGAGGCTGTCGTCTGAGTCCCCCATGATAAGAATTTGTGTTGTATGGTGCCGAGAGGGTCCTTTTCAGTTGTCTGGATGCAGACGTAAACGTCTTAGGCGGTGGATTATTGTACTTGGAGAATGGTTAATGGCAGTCATCCCAGCTCTACTATAGTTGTGTGAGAGAGGAAGGCATGCAGCCAGCTTGGCAGACAGAGGCACCATGCTGCAATGCAAGCAGCCATGTAAAGACAGCAAGCAATCTTGAGTGGGGTAATAATTGGTGTGATAATGAGGTAGCTCACAGATATGTATGTGGGTGGATGTAGTGTAAAGGATAGGTGGGTAGATTTATCTAGCTGGCTAGGTTTGTGTAGACCTGCAGCTAGGTGGGCAGGAAGGCAGGCAGACAGGCATTTGGACAAGAATACACTGTAAAAACAGTGTTTAGGGATTAAACACCAGTGTTTAGAAGTTAAACACTTGGTTAAACACTTATTTGTCCCACTTTTCTCAACACTTCTTATATGTTAAACGTGTTCAATTTTAAACGTGTTTAACTAGGAAGTGTTTCACCAAGTGTTTAAATGCTAAACACGTGTTTAGGTGTTTGAGAATAAGTGTTTAAAAGCTAAACACCTAAACACTTCAAGTGTTTAGATGTTTAAATATTGGTGTTGAGAAAATTTGGTGTGTATCTTTAAACACCTTTTTTGCAGTGTATAAGGAGATGGCAGTTATCCAAAGGCTCAGGCATGAAAGTTTGAAATAGTCAGGAAGACAGCTTGCTACATATAAGGAGACAGGGAGAGGGCTTCTGAAGTCCATCTTAAAGGGTGTTTTTCTGCTCCTTCATCACATCTGTGTGTCTGGTGCACATAACTGTGTGGGCACGTTGACATTTTCATCCATCATTTGATGTCAAATCTAGTTTTCCCACATAACCTCTTCTATTGGATTGGCATTTAAGAAACATCGACCCACTCAGACAGGGTGATATACAGAAGTAAAGGCAAATCTCACAAATGAAGAAAACCCATAGGGTGGTGACTAAAGTAAATGAAAGATATAAATGAAGGGTGTGATAATTGAAGATGACTAGGCAATTGTACATAGGACATTGTCTGAAGATCTACTAATGAGCTGGGTTAGATTTGATATGTTCTCTGTCTATAAAAAAGCGATTACACAGAACTAGAGTAATTTAAAAGTCAATGACAGATTCAGTTATTATTCACTCGATTGCCTAATCTGTCTCAGTTCTGTATGTAACATGGTACTAAATGAAACATCAAAGTTTATTAAGGTAGAGAATCGCACACAAGTAAAGCCAATAATTATTGGGATTCTGAATGCACTGTAAAGCCAAAAGAGGAGCCTACAGTATACTGCAGCACAGCCGTTGTAATGCCAAATACGACATTATATTGTGTGCTCTTAGATGTAAAGCATACTGCTAGCACACGTCCATCCAGCTAGAAAGACAGACTATCATTACCCCAACCCTCAGTTGTTCACAGTGAGTGTACACAGGTATATACATTGTATGTTCGATTTGTGATTATTAACATGTTTCCTCTGGCTATTCTACAAAGAAGAATTAAAACCTTGTTGGGCCAAGCTTTCTGACACAAAATTCATTATTGGTGTGTGTATCAATAGCCTTTGGTAAAATGATAATCAACCAGGGCCTGGGCTTTTTTGAGTCTTGTATAATTTGGATACAAAAAAGTGACTTAGGAGTAGGGATGTCAATGACATTCCATTTTTATCGATTCCTTCCATTTAAACCTTCCATTTAAACCTTGGAAAATGACATGTACCAGGAAGAGGCACAAGGATACTATATGATATCAGTGGAAAATATTCAATTACCGATGGATCTCAAAATACCTTTGTATCAATATCATAGTCCAATTTAGGTGGACATATCTCCGACAGAAATTGTTTTTTTGTGTATCTGGAGGGGGAGGAGTCAACCAAGTGAACCAATTATCTAGTTAATCATTTTTTTATAATACTCTTTATTGATCAATCCACCACATAATTAATGTCAATCAATTCATGTGGCTTGAGAACTTCATCTTGCATCTTATAAATTAAAAAATAAGAAAATAATAATAAGGTCTCCTAACACTCAATCAAGGTGTAGGAGAACATATTCATATATATATATATATATATATATATATATATATATATATATATATATATATATATATATATATTTATATATATATATATATATATATATATATATATATATATGTGTGTGTGTGTGTGTGTGTGACATGGACTGGGAAAAGGGGTCTTAGAACCCTCTGCACTAAGCCCCATATATATATATATATATATATATATATATATATATATATATATATATATATATATATAATGATCAATGACATGTTTTTAATATCTAAGGATGATATACCAGTTGCATGTTCATCCTTTACAGATGATCCATAGATCTGGTAGACACAAGAACAATAAGACTTTATACAAGAATCATAAGCTTCTAAGCCATTTTGTCCACAACACAGTTATTCTTTTTGAGTGACTGCAGTTTGCGATGAGATAAGATGAGACCCAAATAGGGGTATCCTGTTTATAGTAAGCAGGGCAAGTCTACCTGATATTAATCACACAATGTCACCTGTACTCAAGAAATATTCACCACCAAGCCACTTAAAAATATTTATCCTCTACATGATAGAGTGAGCTTATCCAATCGATATACTCTTACATAGTCAGAAACACATGGTTTATCTAGTGAGTTTATCCAATTGATATACCCTTGTAGTTATCAAATAAAAGGCTGTGAAAGTAGGAAGAAGAGCAAGTCAATAGTGAAATGTAAATCAGTCTTCAATGATTAGTGAGTCCGGTTGACTCATTGCATCTTCTAGCTGATCCTCATTTACAGGCCGACCACTCTTTTTGATGCAGGCAAACCGACTTTTGAACTGTTGTTTGGCCTGACGTTTCTGATACCACTCATCAAGACTGTCACCATGATAGAGCAGTGACCGTTTATAGAAATCTCTCTTTGGACATCTGACCTCGAATTTAACTTTTTTGGAGCTTCTAGTGATCCTAACTATTTGTCCATTCATAGGCACATGCAAGTGTTTGCCAGTTACAGAACACTTGTTCATGCATGAGTGAGAGACATATTTCATCTCTCCTCTTTCTAAGTAAGGTACCCCACACTGGTCATGCTGCTGATCTAGACTCATGTCCCTTACATTGCAGCGCATACAGATTATCAATCCTCTGTTTTGCAGCCGTTGTCATTTTTCTAGCAGGTCTTGGTGCACCACCATGTAGGAAACTGGTGTAATCAAACAGGCTCATGATTGTTGTCTTATATGTTAGGATTGCATTATCCCTACTTAAATGCTGCCTGAGTTTTGTAAACCTAAAAAGCTTGTGACTGACCTTATGTATGAGGTCCTTTATAGCTTCCTCCATGTTTAGTGTTTCACCCAGGTAGCAGTAACTTTTGACCCTGTCTAGATTTTGGCCTGATATTTTTGGGCATTCTTCGGGAGGGACTACAAGCTTGACTTAATCCTTACTACCTCTTAGAAGGAACTTTTCTGAGGCTTTCCTGAGATCCACAAAACAAAGAGCAGTTATCTCCCCATTGTCTCTATTGGTGTAAAGGTCATTGCTTAACTGTGTCTCTAGTACCAAGACCCTTCTGGTACCAAAACTGTCTAGCAGATACTGAACTGTATACTGTTTTTCCATACAAGAATTCAAATGACTGTGCATGCATTTTTTGGAAACAACAGACAGGAGGGAGATGGGTCTCCAGTTATTTATATCTTTGAGGTTGGCTGATTTTGGGATCGGAGAAGCTCTAGCCTCCTTGCACACTTTAGGGACCTTCCCACTAGCAAATGATTGGTTCAACACATGTGTTAGCTGATCATTCAATAGACCTAAAGCCTGCTTCAGATAGCTACACCTTATGTCTCTCATACCTGATGTCCTTGAGGTATTTATTTTACTGACTAGGATTTTGACTAGTTCAGGATGTACTACAAGACTTTCAAAGACCTCATCAGGGTCCGGTCTATACTCAGTATTGAAAACCAGCCTTGCATGCCCCTTATTCTCCAAATTAGAGGATAATTTTCTACCAATGCCAGCAAAGAATTCATTCAAGTAATTGACTGACTCCTGATTGCCTTTCTTTTCACCATTTTCATCTGCAAAAATAGGAGGAACTGTGGAGCCAGAGGGCTTGAGAATACCATTAAGAACTTTCCAGAACCTTTTTGGATTTCCTTTATTTACTTCTAATGCTGTTTTGACCTCAGCTGACATTGCATACCTAACCTTTTTGTTTATGGTATTTCTATGCCTTTTAGCTCTATTGAGATACTCTTTGTTACCAGTTCTGAAAAATTCATCCATATTCTGTGTTTGTTGTTCACACAAGTTTAGTATCTCTGCTGTCATCCAGCTCTTACCACAGACTTTGTATTTCTTCTCTACAAGGGGGCAGAAATTATCTATATATTCTGTTATGTAGTCCTGAACTATACCCCAGGTAATATCAACATCAGCAGATTGCTAGAATTCATCCCAGTCCCAGTTTAGTGTTCATTCCATCAAATTTTCAATGGTGTGCAGGGGTAGACATTGACACTGGCCCAGTGGCCAATGGTCAGTTGCGGGCCAGTGATTATTTCTAAATTTCTATTGAAATTGGCCATTTGGCCAATAGGATATTTGAAAACACATTGATCTATACTAAAGGGCTGGCCCGGGTGGCCAAAGGTCCCAAATGTTAGTGTCTACCCCTGGTGTGGTTTCTGTAGTCCCAAGACCAGTAGGTTTTTTCTGTATTATATCAGGGTTTCTGTTAGCATTACTACATAGACAGGTAGATGGTCTGATGCTAGGTATTTCAAGACCCCACTTTTTAGATTTTTGAGCGAGTTTGTTATAATGTGATCAATGCAGAGAATATCGGCAAACAATCAGAATATCAAGACAAAACATCCTGATAAGCCTGACATTCCTACCCCTGTCTAGTCTACTTGTCTAATCCTGGATACTTCAATGTATGAGTCACAGGATTTTGAAGTATTATGTCCCTATAGAGGAGAGCAGCAGGTTTGTCTGATGACTTTAAAAATGCCAAAATGATTAAGATCACGACATAGATGGCAACTTGTACATGTAGAACAATTTGAAGGATATAGGCTCTGCCATACAAGTAGGCAAATATCAACTTCACTAGAATGTACTAATCCTTTTACTGTCCTTTTGGTGAAATTAAGTAGTAAATGGAATAGTGATTTGGTATTAATCTTTACTAGTGACAAAGCCAGTACAATATATATTCTACAGTTAAACTGTGCCTAATCCACCATACTTTAGATAACAGATGACATTACCCATTGGTTATGATATGTGACATGTACTGGGAATAGCGACCTTAATGCACCCTGCATTAAAGGCCTTTTTTGCAGATCCTGTCACATATTCAGAAGCAAAGAAGGTGCCGAGTAGTGTGATTTTTAAAAAGATGTCTTGAGAGATTATGTTTAGGTAAAAAATTGACTTTGCAGTCTGGCTCTGCTGATATTTGAGTCCCAGTTCAGGCCAAGCATCGGCGCCTTAATGGTTCAAGATGAAAGGTTTATAGTCTTTGGAGGGATGAGGACGCAGTGAAAGTTGCAAATAAAACTGCTCCATTACTTTAATGTGAATATCTGAGACTTCAGTGAAGTTTGAAAAAGGTTATGAAAGTGCAGCTGTTCAATGTTCTTACAATTGACAGAACCGAAGCTCTACATTGCAGACAGAATATTCAAAAAGTACCTTATCTCGCCCCCTAACATGGGTGTTAGTACTAAAATAAACACTTTCTTGCTAATGACGATTTGTGCAACCTTATCAACCTTTTATATGGGTTATAAATAAGACTTTATTGACCCATGTGCCTACAATTACTAACCCAATCTCACAGTACACTACTATTATCAATGAGCTATTGGGTGCACTGTTGGTATCTGACAACCGGACTTGCTCCTGGGCCAAAAAAGCTATCACCATTCTTGTCCACACTTACTACCTACAGCTATATATATAATTATATATATGTATATAAGTTATCTCGCTACCAAAGGATAACATACTGGTAATACTATATACCTAAATACGATAATGGAGAAGATACGGTATATAATGAATATTATAATGGAGATAATATAATAAATGATCTGATCACAGACAAATGAGTTTAGTGGGTTACTGCCCTTGGGGCTATCAGCAACATACATGCCAATCACACACATAAACACGCCAAACACATGTAAACTCATACCAATCAGTATTGCAAATGGGATTGGCACAACCTATGCAATTGTAACAATTCATCCTTATAGTTATGTAAATAACCATACACAGCATTTGATTTCCAATTAACCTTCCTTTTAATATCCTCTATACTAAGGCCAGCATCCTTTAACATTGTGGCAACTCCGTGCCTAAGAGAATGAGTAGAAATACAACCCAGGATATTAGACTGTAGAGCTAGATGTTTCAACTTAGAATTGACATATTGGTACTCCATACCACTACCTTTAGATGTGAACAGGTAATCATTTTTATTCCTACTTTTACACAAATACTACAAACCCCTATTCGGACACAACAAGGAACTGTCATTCCTAACCAAGAATACATTACCAAGTTTATCAGTTTTAGAAGTTTTTACATGCAGACTAAGATATTCACTTTTAAATTTGACGTCCCCTACCCTCAAAGTGTACACCTCTATAACATGTTAATATAGCCAACCAAAATTTCATGTCTGCTCTGTTAGATAGGTCTAAATTGGACCTTCATTTCAGCATTTCTTGAGGAGTCAAAGGGTGAGTTTTCCTTGTAGGATTAGTATCATGCCTCTCGATACCATCCAATGTCTTCTTTAACATGAAATTACTGCTGTAATCTATGAAACCCCTTAACTTCTGTTGGTACCAAACTGCAGACAGGAGCTTCATGTACTCAGACAGATACACTGCATATATTGAACCCTGTGATGGAGAACAAGGAAAAGGTTGTAAATCAAACTTTTTACAAAAATTTCCTATACCTTCTAAGCTGTTGCTTCCTAGTTCTCCTAGAATTCTCTGACACACCCTGGTCCAAAAGATACCTTTTTTTCCCTCTCCCACTCTGGAATCAAAACAGCACATGTTATTATCATGTAGAGTGGTGACACATTTTTTAAGGATACCTTTATAAGCAAGTCTCGACAATTGATCAGCCAGAATATTGTCCACAGATATTCTTGTGATGATCTGTCAGATTATCAAGGACTGGAGGAAGTAAAAAATGGCCTACACCTAAATTTTCCAGTCCCCATACAAAAAATCCTTCCCCATCCAAGCGCCAAAGCCCCTGACAGATCTGAATAAATAGGGGTATCTACTAAGTCATTTAGGATTAAACTTTTACAAATCCAACCAACAACGCATGTCCTGTCTAGTACATTCAGATACTTTAATATAGCCTCTAGGTCTGGCTCGAGCACACAAATCAAATAATCTCCTGCTGAAGGTTCTACCACCTTTGACTACATGAGAGCAGAATGACATAAGACCACTATTCTTTCCAAATTCTTCTTGGAGATGACTCTCTTATTGACATTGTCCAATAAGATTCCCTTCATTTTTTCCACTTTATCCTTAGGTAAAGATAATTCTAACTCCTTAGAATTGATAATAATACCTAAAATTTGAGCTGGTTCAGTAACTTTTTCCCTTGAAACCACAAAGCCCATGTACTGCATACATTCAATCAAAAAGATTCTTTGACTGAGACATTCATCATAATAGTCAGCAATGACTATAAAATCGTCCAAATAATTAACAATTCTCTTTACACCATAAAACTTCTACAATGAAGTCAGAGATTCTATTAAATATATAGGGCACACATTTGAGACCAAAGGTAATTCTATTGCTGACATAGTATTCATCTCCATGTCCGAAATTCCATCTGAAACCCTGCATAGTTGTGGTAGTTCTATAAGCAGATTTCAAGTCCACCACACTCATATAGTCATTCCTATCTAGTTGAGCAGTAACAGAGCTGATATTATTGTAGGAAAAAGTAGAACTAGTGATATCCATAAAGTTATAAATGGAAATCTTTTCTGGCATGCTACAATCTGTTATTGGTCTCAACTTGCCATTGGACTTTTCCACCCACCAAGCAAATGAATGCATTGGGGTCTGATTTCAGTTCTGGACACTAGACCTTTAACATTTCACAAAATTCATTGTAAGATTTTCCTTCCAGAATAGACTTATAATTCCTGTAGTCATAAGTAGTACTACAACCTGGGTCTACTATTTTCAAACCCTGTACAAAGCCATGCCACAAGAAATCCACTTCAGTACCATTTACATTAATAGGGCCTTCCTGGTTAAGGAAAGAAGCCACTGAATAATGAACACACACACACCTTTCATACAACTGTCATACACCCTGATGCTAGGTAAATCTTTGATATTTATGGATTCCCCGGTATGCGAGCGATGACGTCAGTTCCGGCGTTACTGTAGCAACCGGGATCCCGGAGTTCCCCTAGCAACCACGCATGTAAACAGTATTTAAGGAGCGCACCAACTGAAATTCTTCACTTTTGAATCAACGACCGTCTTCACACCACCAGCAAACAGCAAAATACAACCACAAACATGGATAAATACACTCAGTGTGTTTATTGCCATGAGTACATAAAAAAGACTGACCGCGCAATGTTAAAACATCTGAATACCTACCACAAAAGCGACTCAACTACTAAAAAAGTGACAACCAGCACAATGGGTAAGTTTGCATGCCTTCAACCCCATTGCATCTCAGTTTGTTCCACAGTTGGGAATCTCAAATGGCACTATAGAAATATCCACCAATCCAGACAATATCAGATCCCACCCCCCAGCCTACATACCAAAGTGACCAAACTAAAACGTTGGACAGACCCAAATTTTGACATTTCAAATATAAAATTCAGAATTGTTTACAGGGGTGTTCCTTTTTGCAGTTCCAAACAACCAAAAGGAGCCTACCCCCTGACACCAACCCCACCCCGAGCAGCTCAGCTGGGTCAGTGAACAGGCGGCCCAACAGCCCTCCACTACCAACCACAATGGGCACCAGCCAACAAACTGTATCAACACTAACCACACACCAGGGGGGTGTTTAACAAATCTCACAAACTCCACGAGCTCCTATAATCCTACAAAACCAAAAGCCTAGCACCAGCAGCTCAACAATGGACACTGAATCCCAATTCAACAGGAAACGTACATGCCCACCCCCACCTAAAGCAGTAGTTAAAAAGCACAGAAAGATCCTAAATGCAAAACCGCACCCAGTCAACCCTATTTATAAAAGCAAGGAATTCATAACCGACAGTTCCTCCAGCGAAGATGAGTCAAACCACCAGCCTAAACTAGCCTCCACAGTATCTGTTCCCACCAAGCACAGCCCAGACTTGGTAGCAATACCGGTACAGTGTAACAAAGAACGCCCATTCAACAGCCCTGAACTAAAGGCAGCACAAGTAAGATACGACCGCCTATTAGAACTAGACCTCAACCTCAGCGATGAGGATGACTCCTTTGAACAGGAAGTACCTGTGAAGAAGGAAGACCCTCCCAAACAAGAACCCACCTCTAGCACAACAACCAAGAACAGTATCAATACCACCTCAGGTACCTTTAAAATCAAGAACCAAGACCCTCGCCTACAAGCCAAAAGACCTATGGACTTCAAAAAATCCAATACCACCAGTGCCGCCCATGTGGAACCCTATGTGCCACAGGGCCCTTCCAGGATCAGCAATCACACCTATCATCCCACACCTATTGTTCGCCAAGACCGATCCATCCCACTTAGGGAAATACTCTACGGTCTATACCAGCTAGTATGGAACCTCCACCAGGAAGTTGGTCGAGACTTCTACAGAATTCTCGAGCAGAGAGGACTCACCGGTAGACACAACCCCACTCACACCAAGAAGAAATAAACTGAAATCTCATGCTTGCATGTAATTTTTAAAAAATACCACCACTACTCAATTTTTCATTAAAACATTTATTATATATTTACAGTATCAATCCATCTTCACAATACCATAAATTTTTTTTAAAATGTGTGATTAGCCAATATATAAGGGACAACACTATGCCACCCTAAGCACTTGATGATAAATCCAGAACAGTTCACCCCAGCACATCTAGGGGGAGCCACCACCAACGATACTCCATCCCATAATTTTTAACAATTGTATCCATGACTACCAATCACCATGACCACCACAGGATACACCAAATGTTTTCCTTTTGTTGATATAAGGTATCTAGAAATTCATTGTAGACATCCCGATGAAGAGTTCTGAATGAACTTGAAACGTTGATCAATTCTACAAAACACTGACTACTTGTTCACTGTACACCTGCATATGGTTAATAATAAAATACTACATTTACTTCACTTGCCAGAGTTGGGTTTTGTGTGATTTTCCAACTTCAGTATTTATGGTAAATAGTTGGTCATTTTCACCCTGTACTGGGCCACTGTATGTAACATACAGATCATTTGAGTTAACAACATTATTAAGCTCTTCTACATTTTCCAAAGAATTAAATTCTTGGCATACACTTTGATTAACCATGCTTACAAGCTTCTCCTGTTCTGATATGGGCTTAGGTGATCGAGTCAATTCACTAACCCCACCCGTACTTCCCACCTCCTGTACTGGAGTGATGTGTGGAGGTAAGCCAACATCTACCAAATCTACTATAATTGGGTCCGGCATCAAACATACATAACTGCCAGCTATAGGACATTGGCTTCCCACATATTCCTTATCATTTCTGGATTTTTGACATTCAGTCTTCTTATGTCCAGAAGCGTTGCAACTACTACAGATATGTTTATATTTGCAGGGATCTCTCAAGCACCCCTCGACTCTGTTGAATGCATAACTTGAGTTGTTAGAGACCTTAGATTTACCCACATTCTTAGGCTTAGAAGCATAAGCCCTTTGGGCTTGAACTGTGCAGTCATAGGATAGATGTCTAAGGATATCAGAGTTTTCAATAATGCCAAAGGCCTCAATACCATCATCATTAGCTCTAGCTCTGACAGATTTGTCATATGCCACCAGAGCTGCAACAGTATAAATCTTGGTACCTGATTTTTCCACCAACATTTGCAAATGCTTTAACATTCACTCTATATCGTCACCCTCCTTGTAGGCATCTAGCACAAAATTCAATTTAACCAAAACCAGTTTCTCAATAGTGTCGACTTTTTCTCATTTTTTAATGTACTGTTCATGATCAAACTCATCGATTTTGGTACCAGAATGATGCTTAGATGCAGTAGAATCTATTGACGACCCTCTTGATGAGTTGCGCTTGCCATGACGAGTAGAAAATGATGATTTAGATCTCCAACGACAACCTTAGCGAGTCACTTCTTCCCATCTTGGACTGTTGCTATGGACGCTCAGTGCACGTTGTCGTCTCTCCTTGGATATGCGGTTGCGTCCTTGATGACCTGACATCACATTACGCTCGTAAACATCAGCACGTTGGAGCCCCGCCCCCTTGGTCGAATCCATCTCGTCTTTCTGGTCCCCTCTACTCTAGTAGCCACCATCTCACGTTGGAGCCCCTTAATCTCGTGTAATTCACCTTCCAATGTATCCAATCTCTCTCCATATGTCTGGTCAACGAGTGAACAATCCTCAAACCCTGTAACGTGGTTAGGCGTTGGAGACACCTGGCCTCCAAAGGATAAACTCAATTCACTCAAATTTCCTAAGTTGGCCGATTTTGAAGCCGATTTAGCCGATCTAGCCAATTTCTTTGAAGCAGCCTTCACCTTAGAACCTTTTGCCGGCTTTTTACCCATTTTTGGGCAAATATATGCGCTGCAAACTCACTAAATAAATTTAAAATCAAGGAAACACCTGGTGTGGTGTTACCTGTGCAGGTGAGATTGACCAACTGATGGTTGATTCAAAGTTGCCCCTTATATACTGGAGACCTGTTTACCATGACGTCATGCTATGACATCATAATTATTCCTGCGCTCTGCAAGTAGTCCCCTAACCGTCCGCTGCTAATTATATATACATACTCGAGTGTATATAGTTCCATATATATATATATATATATATATATATATATATATATATATATGCTGTTCTATAGTAGAATTACTGTTTATCTAGTTTAGCTAGCCATATTATCCCTGGGGAAATGTCATGAGTGAAGCCTCTATAATATACCTAGAACTAATCTAGGGAAGAACCAATATAGCAGTAACCCACATGATTTTATCAGCAATGGTTTCTGCTCATGTTATTTCCAAAATGACATTGCAGTCAGCCTATGACACCCCTATAACGCCAATTTTACTAGCAGCCAAAACCAACACACCGCTTACTATAAACCCAGCCCCAGGGTTTGTGTGGATCCTGCTTCAGGATGTTTTCCCATCTATTTCCAAGGTGAAGTTTCACTCTAGGACAACAATGCCACACACTCTCTGCTTACTCACATTAAACCTTAGATTATACCTCTACTATAATTATGTGCAACCTAATTCTATTTTTTTGTGAATTTCTTCATACAGTCACCTCCAATCATCTCTGAGACTAAGCAATGAGTATGGAGATAGGGAGTGGGCTAGATGAAGGCCTGTTACTATAGTGTAAGATGTAGGTGACAGCTTTTATATTGAACCTGTCTACCCTGTCTGTCCTACTGTATAGCCACCAGACCAGGGATATAGATCACCAGACCTTGCATTCTAAACAGAGGAAAGTCTGCTTCTATTGTATGATCCTGGTCAACATAGACGTAATACCTCAACAACAAATCCTAACAATTCACTCACTCTGTCCCATGCATCATTTATGGGAAAATATTTACTGTTATACCCAACGTATAAAGCACACTCTGACTTTATGGATCTGCTATAAAAATCTAAAATGAAATAACTTGTGTTCGTATCAACGGATTTTCAAATTTTAAAAAGCTGTGGGTCACTAAGCTGTACCCCAATGGCCTAAAATCACTTTTGAATCTATGGGAGGCCTTGGCACGATTTGTCCATCAATTTTGTCTCGTCCTATAAGGAGCACCAGGGGGTTATCTTCGCGTATCAGGCATGCCTTATTATGCAGGATACTACAATATTGTATTTCCATGGTGACTGGGATTTCCTGAGTGAATAACCTTTCTCTGGTGGTTAAATCGTTTTTCATTTAGCTCTGCTAGAACAAGTCCCAACCTTTAAGACATCAGTGACATTGGAAATTGAAATATTGTGATTGTGAATGGTGTCCCTCTTTGACCACAACCACAAAAGTGCAAGCCAAACATCTGAATTGTACCAGGATACCTCTAGTTACTCAGTTTGGTTTGCCATTGTGTTTCAGTTAAGTGCTGGTTCCACAGGCATAAATCGGTCAGATTTGCACTGATCCGATTGACTCTTTTCTATACTTTTGATTTATTATAAATTTATTATTCTGACCGATTGTATGTCTGTGGAACCAGCGCCTTACATAATAAGTACTGATATTTGGTTGGTTGGCAGATGACCTTGTTTACCCGGTAACACGCTTACATGCGGCATGCACTGGGATGCACTCTATGTGTGGGTTCCCACTCTGACCTATTCTGTTTCAAGGTGGGTTTGATAGTCGCAAATAGAAATATAAAGAAAGAATAGAATAAAAGGGTTACGCCTTATAACCCTGGGGTTCTTTGTTCCTATTATTTGTGCATTACTAATGATAGAATTATGTAACAAAACTTTCTCTTTAAAATGGTTCTTTCATTACTTTCACCAGCATCAGCTTCTAATCAGATCAAAATTGAGACACTGGTTGTTTTATTCACCCAGTGGGTAATTTAATAAACTGGTCTTACTTTTCCTTCCATAGTTGGGTTACTGGTAAGATCAGCAACCTCCTGAGACTCTTTTTTTCATTTATTGCCTTAGGAAAAGGTCTGAAACAGCAAGAAACTTGCTTTGTCCCATGCCATCTGTTCAAATGATCTTTGAGGGATGGGGACTGGAATCTGAAATCGATGAAGCAGACGCTGTCTGAGAATTTTGATTTAATCATAAGCATCCAAAGGTACAAAGAGAGAAAATATCGTTTGATTATATAAAAGCTGAGTTAGTAGTTAGTCATTGTTGGGCCCTCAGAAACACTCTACCCCAAGTCTTTGCCCAAAATGGAAAGCCTAAGTAATAGTACTAGGGGGTGTACTTCTAAAAAAGGAATGTGTGGCTTTAGGCAAAACAGAACCTCAAAAGTATGCCCTTGAACTATGCCATTACAACATTATCCCCACCAAATGGATGAATATAAATCCACATCCGATGGCAGGACATAATATCAAGAAGTATTCTATTCTAGCTACAAATGAAACTGTCACTCAGAAAGGGGTATGTGCATGACCTGAGCCGGGAGTGTAGGGTTACAGAATGGACAGCATGGGTGTTATTGCATCGCTCTAGGGGCAAGAACCCCTTGGATGTGCTATCCCTTTGTAATAGAGGTTTTTATGAGTTTTGTTATGATGGGTGAGACAGGGTATGGCCCCAGGATGGTGTAAGGATTGTCAGACATATTATTTATTACATGTTATTTATGACAACTATGTAGTATTATTACAATAAGGAGTGTGGCATTTCTCTTAATGTGTATTAGTTTCAGCACATAAATATAGATTGTTTTTAAGGTTTCAAAACTGTTTATTGCCATAAATCATAATCTATCCGAGTTACAATTTTTCATACATTTCCTTTGTCTACAAGGTTATGTCGGTGCAGATTGCAGTAATAGCTGAGGTACACTCCATAATTGGATACAGGTATATATTTATGCAATTGGCGTCAATGCAGTTTACTATGAATACCCATGGAACACTTTATATCAAATACCAGTACAAAATATACATTTTAAATGCATAATGACTATTTCTTGTCACCATCAATAATTGAGACAAACAGATGCAAGATAAATATACATGGCAAAAAGTTAAAGATGAACACCATCAGTTTAACTGTTGTTTGGCATCACCTTGCAAATTTTAAACTTTCCATCAGATGTACCCAAATAACAAGCTCTTGGAGAGAACAAAGGAGAAAGTCATTATTTAAAACTCGTGTTGTAGTCGAATAACTTAAACCCCCCATTTAAAAAAAGAAAAGGTTAGAAAAATGATATCTTCTTCTATCAATTTGATGATATTTACACTTGGCCTACAGTAAACCATCAAAAGACGAAGAAGATCAAGCATATTTATCATACAAGATGTTTTTGGCTTCCTCCTTAAAGAGGTTATGGTCTCTTACATTTCTTAATTCAGGACTTAAAGCATTCCAAACCTGTCCAGTCATCACTACAGGGCTATTTTCGTACGCTTTACAATTTATTTTACTGTATTTAAGAATTGGGGTTGAAGAGAATCTGGTAAATCTTACTTTGTCTTGACAATAATTCTCTTGCATTGACCTTTTGTGAGCAAATATTTTTATATGACACACTCTACTGTCGACCAGCATAGGTACATGGGTGGTATTATGACACAAATTCTGTTGGCGTTAAGATATGAAGATCTAAACAAGTTTATAGACACTTATTTTGCATGTGCTGCAATTCAGACAGTTCTGTATCTCTCGCTCCATTATATAAGGTATCACAATAATCAATCACTGGTAATACATGTGACTTATACATGCGTAGCGTAACATCATGTGTCATGTATTTTCCAACCTTATACAGGATTAGGGATTTATATCTCATACCTTTTTATAATACTCCATACATACATATTACAATTGAGTTCCTGATCTAGAATAACACCAGGGTATTTGTACGAAATAACATTAATAAGGGGTTTATCATTTATTATGATTTTCGGCTTTTCTAAGTTTTTCAACTTTTTGGCAGATGCAAAAGTCATAATTTTTGTTTTTGTCTCATTCATCGTGAGTTTATTTGAGGATGCCTAAATAGAAAATTTGTTTAATGCAGCAGTTAGTTGGTTTGAAAGTGTGATCAGATTTTTTCCAGAAACATATAAGACAGAATCATCTGCAAATAAGAGAGTTTTGTGGTGATCATTTTGTGAAATACAGTCATTTATGTACAGGAGAAAAAAACATAGGACCTGAAATCGATATAAGACAATGTTGTCTGCACGATAGATAATTTTCGATCAGTGTTAAATTTCTATTTCTTATACCATATTCTTCCAATTTCTTCAAAAGGATTAAAAGATTCACAGAGTCGAATGCCTTTTTAATATCAATAACAGCCGCTAATGTAACGTTTCCTATGTTTCTATTATATAGTATATCATCGACAAGGGTTGCTATAGTGTCCAATGTGGATTTCTTTTTTTTGATACCTCCTTGCTCAGGGGTCAAAATGTTATTATCAATGAAATGTTCAGAAATATTTGTGTATGAATACGCCTTTCAATAATTTTACCTGGAAGGGGAAGTACACTGATGGGTCTATAGTTGCTAACATTGGAAGGGTCGCCTCCTTTGGGCAATGGTGTAACCGTGGCAGTTTTCCATGAATCCGGGATAACACTACCCTGTAGACACAGCAAAAGTATTTTTATAAATTTATCGGGTTTATGCAAAATGGCCTTTTTAATTATTCTAGTGGGGAGATACTCGATTGCAGAGGATTTAGTAATATCAGTATCATTGACACATGCTATAATGTCCTCATCTGAGAAATCTAAGTCGGGCATAATCAGTAACACATCTGAATCCATTAAACTCAAAATCGAGATTATGAAGCTCAGCTAACCTAGGCCCTATCTCAGAAAAGAATTCGTTAATAAACTTGGAAGTGTTTTGTAATTCAACAGAGACACCTTGTTCATTCACTAGGTTGATCGCTTTGGTCTTACATTTAGATGAAGGAAGAACCTCCTTAATTGTGGACCAAAATTTTTTAAAGTCACCTTTGAGTGCTTCAGTCAGCTCAGAATAATATACTTTTTTTAGCTCTATCAATTTCAGCATTTACAGCATTTCTTAAAGTGGGTGCTCTGTGCCAAGTGAAAATACAAACTGACTGCCTGGCTTCACGTAGTAATAAATTTTTATGATTTTTCTTTTTCTAGTTATTCATTGTTCATCCAGGGCTGAGCCTTATCCATAACCTTGAAAGATCTCACTGGGCAATGAGCATCTAAATGATGCTTCAACAAATTTTCATAAATATCCCAACACTCTGAGGGTACATGACATTGATTAAATACGGTCCAATCATGGTTGTCCAAGTCATTCAAATATTTGTTCAAATGAGCGGCCAAGGAATTTCCTGTAAGTCTTTTTAACTTGTACCAATCAGAGGATAAAATTTCGTCCCAATTTGTAAAAATTAAATATATGCATGTATTAGTACCAGACGTGATTGTGATTTCATTAGTAAGTTGTACAATTTTAAACTGATCAAAGGTTTCATATAAAATGATTTTTTTCTCGAATGTTTTTAATAACATTCACAATAAAATCCCCCAATACAAAGACATCATAAGTTTATAAGTTTACGATTTGCAAAAACAAGGCTTTTATAACATCACAGAAATTCACTAATGAGGAGAAACTAGGCGGTCTATAGACATTACACATGATGGGTTTTTTTATTGTTAACTTGCCTAGAGGATAACCATTGAATTTCGATATCATCATTGCTCCTATTTAAATCTCTAAACCTGTCAATAGAAAATTGTGGAGACTCATCAACATGGGCACATTTATATAAACCGTCCCCCTGTAAATGCTAATTCTATCACATCGAAATAGATTGTATCTTGGAAAACTATATAAGGCACTACAATCATTGTTGTTTAACCAAGGTTCAGAAAACAGAATAATATCAAACCCAGGATTACTAATTTCCCTAGTTAAAATATTCATCTTGTTGCGCACACTTCTAGTATTCAGAATACTCAATATGGGGTATGTGCTGTGGTTGGCAGTTACCGCTGGAATGGGCACAAAGTTTGTTTGTTGTTTTAGATTGTTGTCAGGAGTGTTGTTGCCATGAGGATGGGTAACAGGGCTCCTGATTAGTCCTCATCACTGTGTGATTAATTTGAGGAACTAGGCGGTTTCACCTAAGGGGATCTTCAGACTGCACTTGAAATAAATTAACTTTGATGGTTATGGCTGGCCAATATATCACCAAAAATTAGTTGAGCGGTACCAAACCCCTGGGGGTCTGATTTTGAATTTTTCACTTCATAAAAATGTATTTTATGGGTGTGAAAAAAACCATATACGGCCTACAATTATCATGTTGACTCAGGGTCATCATAAAGTCTTTATAATAAAGTGAGGACCTTTCTTTATAAAGATATGGCAGTATATAAATTTTTTCGACTCACAGAAAAGATTCGTTAGGGTGACAATTATTCAAGAACTGAGGAGTTCAGGCACTATTTTAATTTAAATAGGTGAGAAATTAGGCATAATGTCTAACAGGACCAATCGTAAAATTGTATGTGGCAATTTACCCAATTTTTCATCCCCCATAGCAAAATGATGCTGGGTTGTCATCAATGGACAATGCTCGTGAAGAAACTGTCGGCTCAAACTAATCATCGTTCACCTTTACCATTTTATGTTTAGTGGTGTAGGTCCTGCCAGTCACTATGCAAGTGATTCTGCCGCTTTTGTTCAATTGTGGATAATAGTTGCATTTTGGCCAGGAAAGGCACCTGTTTTTGTTGGGTTTCGGAACTGGGGGGTCCGAAGGTGGTAATTTGGATTTCATGAGTAGGTCCTTTAGACTCTTTGGTCATCTGAAAGACATTTTGAACCCTGCATATAGGGGTCTTGTGCTGCAGCTGTGGCCTAACAAGTCTCAGTTTTTTCGGGCCAATTCGTGAATACCATTGAAGACAGGAATGAAGGTGGATACAAAATATGAGGCATTATCGTCCTTCTTGTCTTTAAGCATTAGTAGGGAGTCACGGTTTTTCTGGCATGCTTTGTAGAATGCACGTGATACTAACGCTGGTGGGTATCCCCGGCGTACAAAGTGCTAGCCTCTGTGTATACAATGTTCTATGAATCTCGTGTCATCTGAGCAGATTCTAAGAAATTGACCATATGGGATACCCCTTACACTGTGCCTGGTATGGGCAGACATGAAGTATAAGTAGTTAGAGCTGTCTGTGGGCTTTGTGTACAGATCGGTCGTAATCTTGCCCTCACCATCCTTTTTTACAGTGACGTCAAGGAAATCCACTTGTGCAGTCAAGGTGATCAGTGTGAATTTGATTGATCCGTGTGCCTGGTTCAAATGAAGTGTGAAGTTATCTAGTTACTTATACACTTCTAGTATTCAGATGAACAATGGAAAATCCCTTGTAAAGAGTTGTACCTGTTTGATTCATGTTACAGTAGATAGGGTGGAGACACTTTCCCTCACACAGGATACAGCCTGAGTATCTGCATTAAGAATGTTATATAATTCCATATAACCAGAAATACACCATACATTTGGTTTTGTAGGCAATAATACGAGAAAAAATAAGACCAAAACGTAAAGGAAAAAACCCACAAAGGTTTACGACTCTTATGGCCCCCATGTCAAATATGCTATGGAAAAAACGGACTGATCTGGACGGGTTTGACTATGGCCTACATAATGAGAAGAATATATCATGATTTTTATCAATCAAATACTATACGATATATTATAAATGCACACAACACAATCATCATTGTTGTTAATACCAGGTATGTAACCATACAGTCTCTTATGGTGACAGTAGTGTCAGCCTTGTCCCCAGCTCCTAATTCGCCACCTTATCCTCCTTCTGTGTCAGAAGAACTATCCTGCTTGCCATCATCATCTGGTAGATTCGCAAATTTGTCACGGATTCTGCTGAGAATACACCCATGTAGGATATTTTATGAATCTGCTTAATTGATTCCGCCCACCTAGCCACTGATTAGGTTGTTTATCGGCAGGGCTATATGGAACAGCTGGGAAACTTTCACACACACTTCTCGGTATGGCCCTTATTATTTGCTTTTGCATTGAAATGAGGTGTGAAACTGTTTTGTGTAATGAGTGTGTGGGTGTTCACTTGACATAATGCAATCATGATTTAACACGGCTAGATATTTCTGAATGATGTGTGCATTCAGAAGAGGGGATTAGTTTCATCTCTTTTATTCTAACTGGACCTCTCACTTCTAGTCAAACCTCATCCTGTTTTCTCAAGCAATTCTGATAACCATTTAATTCTTTTCACTTATATTTGCTATATATCAAAACCAATGGCTTTATTCTTAGCTCTAGACCAAGGCTAGGGTAAGATTGGGTTAGGTGGAAGACCAGTAAAAGCAAAGGCTCACTATTTCTACAATTGCAAGGGACAAGAAATGGCTGTTAGTTTTCATTTCTGGTCAATCGCTTATCAAACTATGATTTGAATGATAAGACATTCTCACAACAATTCACACCTACATCCCCACCATCAGCACTCCTAAACTAATGCTAAATTGATCGATTCAATCAACAGAGCCAAACACCTCTCTGAATACAGAATACAAGAGCCTAATGTTTCACTGCTCTGCCACAAGAATGTGCCCTGGGACATGGAGTAGTGCCTGTGAGGAATTAATGAGAAAAAGATACCCAAGCACTGCATATCAAGTGCCTCATCCCCTCCCCAATCATAAGGCCTGGCTGCCACAAATGATGCCTTACATATCTCCCTAGTAGTGCACCAATTGATGCCTGTTATGTCTCCCTACAAGCTCATCCCATGCACGGCACCATCTTCTAATGAATCTCACGACTTTGGCCACAAGATTATAAATATCACAAATAGAACATTATTTCATCACTGAACAGCATCCTGTACTGCTATTGGTCAACTACAATGCGAGAACATTAACAGGACATGCTGATAATAGAAATACTGTGATTAAAATGTGAAGCTCAGAACCACCATTGATAGATCTTATGACAGGAGATGATTAACAATGATTAAGGAGCAATGTAGCACTGCATGTGTGATAATCCCCATACAGCTGTTCAGAGCCACATGAGTGCCCCTTTGCATTATTTCTTTCTCATTTAGTAAAATACATCATTCTCAATACATTTTACCTTATTTCATGGGAAGAATGAATTGAGAAGAAGTGAAATCATTAATACTAAAGCAATAACCATGCAGCTAACTCTGTATATTGATCATGGTAATTTATATGTGCCCTACATTCTTCAAAAGATGCAATGAGAAGTGGAGTCATATCTCTAACTCTTATGATGCAACAGTATTTCAACATATTTACCATGAAGTGAATGGTGTCCAATATAACTATAACTACCCTGTATACCCCTATATATGTGGCAGATCACCACTGTATGTATGAAAGCAGATGTGTGTGTGTGTGAGTGGGTGGTGTGGGGGATGCTAAGAGCAATGCCCACCCTCTGTCTAACAGTGGTGTGGTGGTACTTACATAGCACAACCTGGTTGTTGCCTGCTACATTGAATTGCAACAGGCAACCAGTTTCTGCAAATGCCATATAGATATCCACATAGACTGTAGATCATTCATATGAGGATATACTAGTGGGATCTACTTGTGTAGGCATTATATGTGTCATATTGGTGTAGTAGGCTTGGGAGATGACAGAAAGAGGTCTACACTCTCTGAGAAATAACTGTTCAATCTACCAGGGAACGTCATAAAACTAAAGAATGAACCACCATACTTGCAATACAGTGAAGCAGTGTAGTTTCCTCAATAAACTAGTACAGTACACTTGTACTGTGGCAAAGAACCTCTGTGGAAATGACAATGGATCTCTGCAAACTTTGGGACAAGGATTTCACCATTATTCATTTTACAGTGTAAAGTGTCAAAAATAATGAATGTTTCATGGCAGGAATGATATCTAAACCCTAAACCAAAATATAAGTTTATTAATGTTAAATCATTTTTGCTACACAGCATTATGATAGGTAGGGCCCTTGCCTTGTATATCATGGAGGTGTTGTATTAATGAGAGACGATACTGGAATGAGATAAATACATTGGACATGATAAATCATCAGCAATACCACAACTTAGAACTTTGATATTCCCACAATGTATATACATTGTACTGCATTCTGGCTGATGGCTTCCCAATCTTAAACTCGGAGTGCATTTCTCAAAAATGTTAATTATCGATATTAATTGCTGGTCAGTCAAGGATCCTAAAGGCCCCATCCCATGGCTTTGTATTGCCATCTGCTCTAACCCCAGAGCAGCCAGCATTATCTGTATGTAGGATAAGGTAATGTGCCCCTACACTCCCAAAGCCCTGATAACCTAAACCCCAAGGTCTAGGTCAGATTGTCTAGATGGTCCTTGTTGTCTGGGGTCAAGTGGAGAATAAATCTTAAAATTGCTTTGACCAATCTTTGTCTAGAGACAAAGGTTAGCTTTTACAAATGTAAATCCAAACTGAATTCTTATATTCCAGGATATATCCACTGGTCAACACATATTCACTAGATTATCTCTTTTTTTATTCTAAGTATTTTAGATCTATACTATTTATCCTCTAGTGACTCCATACTCCCCTGTCCCAGCCCTCAACAACATGCTAGAAAATTATCTAATGGAACCTTGAATAACACCATAGAGATTAATAACACATATAAAATAATTGTTCAGCCCGAGGCCCTCTATGGGAATATGAGCTCTAGTGAGTGAGGAACTATAGGGTGCAGCATCTAGAGCCTCCTTATTTTAGCCTACCCCAGATATGGGGCATAACCTTTATATGCCAAGAGGCATCTTGATGTTTTTGAACTGAGAGGTTACTGTTAGTACCATATTAGATAAGTGATTACATGTGGCTTCATGAACAAGGATTAAGGAGAGGTGTCTAATCCTTGGATATAAATCTATGCACTTGTCTAATACCGGGGTCTAATGCTAACATAGACGTATATTCTCTATCCATAGGTGCTAGCATTCACCCAATGCCCTGCCCAGCCCATTAGAATTCTCCTCTCTCACTGGTATATCTAAAGGACGTTCTTGTTCCTAACACAGGAGGGATCTGTATGTTCAATGCATATGCAGAGCGCACCTGACTTCCTGTCTGGGGTCAGATGAGACTTAGCGAGACCGGAAATGATTGGGTCTTTCAGTGGGCTGATGTCCATGTAAACACCACTGATGGGGGAGGGATGAGGAGGGGGGAGTAGAGGAGGGTGGAGAGGCTGTCGTCTGAGTCCCCCATGATAAGAATATGTGTCGTATGGTGCCGGAAGGGGCCTTTTCAGTTGTCCGGACACAGACGTAAGCGTCTTAGGCAGTGGATTATTGTACTTGGAGATTGGTTGATGGCGGCCACCCCAGCTCTACTATAGTTGTGTGAGAGGAAGGCAAGCGGAGCAGGAAGGAATGCTGAATTGAATAAAAGGTCAGCCAGCTGGGAAGACAGAGGGCCAGGATGCTCTGCAGGTAGGCATGTAGGCAGGCAGGTAAAGGCGGGTAGCAATCTTGAGAGGAGTAATAAGTTGTGATAATGAGGAAGCACATAAGCGGCAGACACAAGCAGGTATATAGGTAGATGTAAAGGGTAGGTGGGTAAATTTATCTAGGTAGCTTGCTAGGTATGTATAGACCTTCATCTAGGTAGGTGGGCAGGGAGGCAGGCAGACAGGCATTTGGACAAGAATGTAAAGAGATGGCAAGATATACAAAGGTTCAGGCATGAATGTTTGAAATAGTCAGGAGGACAGCTTGCTTTGTAAGAACACAGGGTGAGGGCTTCCCAAGCTGGTCTTAAATAGGGTTTTTGCTCCTCCTTTCAATCACCTCTGTGTCTCTTGTGGATTTATGGGGCATGATTGCATTATATTTTCATCAATCATTTGACCCCAAATGTAGTTTAAGAAGCATCACCAATTAGCCCTTGAAACATGACCCACTCAAACAGGGTAGTATACAGAAATAAACTGATAAAGGCGAATTCCTGCAATAGGTGAACAAGACAGATGATGGAAAGGCATGGGGGTGGTAACAAAAGTAAAAGGAAGATGTACATGAAGTGTATGATAATTAAAGATGACTAGGCAATTGTGCACAGGACATTGTCTGTAGACCTACTGCTGAAATAGGTTAATGGAATTGGGCAGGGGAGGTTCTGCCAGTGTCCACCTTCAAGACATCACGCTAAAACAGGAAAATAGATTTATGGCCAAATGTAGGCATTGACTGGGATGTAGGAAGAAAGTCTATATAGAGGGCAGTACCCCTTGGGCTGGAGCTTTGCTTCATATGCGTGCGAACATGGACACAGGGCCAGTTCCTATAAGTACATATTATAAAGTATAAGAGATTCCAATCAGGCTCCAAGTCCCCCACACCATACCCTCTTCTAGGCTCTTAATCTAGTGAGCTGGTTTAGATTTGATATGATCTGTGACAGAAATAGACAGAACTGAACGACAGTGAGATTCATTTTTATCGATCTATCCTGATGGGGGCTGTCTCCCCCCGAGGGTAGGATTGATGAAAAGGTATCCCAGGGAGCTATATTTCATGGGGTGTTGTGATCGGCACTCTAGTGTTAAGCCTATGACAGTGTTGTTATTCACATGAAATAAGAATGCTTATTGAGCCCACCGTTTTCATCGTAAGACAGCATGAAAGTATGCATTATGTGGCATTTTCTACTAAAGATATTGATTAATGTATAAAGATATTATCACAAGCGTTAGAACTGCTAATGATTGGTTTCTTTCGGTAGAGAAAGAGACAAGGAATATAGGAGAGTTAGTCTGGAGGGGTGTGTTGAGAGGGTCTAGGTACTTGTTAAAGTTTGATACTCTCCAGAGAAGGAATCCTGTTGGCATGTTTCCTCACCACAAATACTGGTACCTTAGGTAGCAGAGACACTTAGGGTGCAGACACTTAGGGTGCATGCAGGTGGACACTTAGGTTGCTAGGACATGTAGGGTGCAAACCACAGGACATGTAGGGTGCAAGGACACATAGGGTGCAATAGCAGGACATTAAGGGTGCAAAACAAACTGGTCTAGATTTGTAAACTGTGAACTATTCTGCCCCCCCCCCTCAGAGTGTCTGCCCGAGAGAGAGAGGAGAGAGAGTGAGTCAGCCTCCCGTCGGCAGTGATAGTGTAATTAAAAAGATTTGGGATTAATAGTGAACCAAATAATCATTCTCCAAGCTCTAATAGAACTAGAAACGATTAAAGGGCTAAGGATACTGTCCCTACGCCATCAGTCGGCAGTTTTGTTGTGTATACAAAGATGAAATCACCAGCCTCTAGCCCTACCACTGATTTTATTCCCCATAGCCTTATACACATAGAGATAAAATCAGTGGTGCGAGCTAGAGCCATGTGATGTCTGTTCAGAGGGGACTCCCTACAGAAAGATGGGCTATAGACCGACTGCATCCTAAGTGTCTTGGTATTTTTACCCTGCACCCTACCTGTCCTTTTTGTGCACCCTAAGTGTCTGCTACCTAAGTGTCTTCGCACCCCACATGTCTGCACCCTAAGTGTCCTTGCACCCTAAAGTACCTGTTACCCTCACGACTAACCCCCAAGGACAACCTGTTGAGGGGTAGAGAGTCATCCCTTTATGTCCAAACCTGCACAGGCTTCAACAGGTGAACACATGCTAGACATGCTCTCTTGCAAGTGTGAGTGTGAGGTATATATACATACTCCATTATCATCCAACACCTGGAAATGTGTCAGAGCATAATATAGTAGTGACGCTGTCAGGAGAACATACTACAAAGCAAAGGCTGAATTGTTAGCTTCAAAAGTGCTCTTTCCTTATACAGTTCCCTAGTTTACATATCCCTGATCCTTTCTTTCTCACTCTCAATCGCACTTTCTCTGCCTGTCTGCCTTCTTGCATGCCTGCCTGCCTGTCTGTATGCCTATCGGTCGGGATCTTTCTTTCTCTATCCCGCGCTCTGTCTGTCTGTCTGTCTGTCTGTCTCTCCTCTATCTCTCTCTCTGTCACTCTCTCTCCTCTTTCTCTCTCTCCTCTCTCTCTATCTCTCTCTCTCTCTCTCTTTCCACATCTCTATTTATCTATCCATCTCTTGCCAATCATCAGTTTTGGCGAGCACGGTCACACAATGACTCACAACAATAACGTTACCGTTATAATCACCACCTCGGCTAATCATTAAGCCTCTTCATTTAGTTCCTTGTGTTTCATTCATAGAAATGGGAAATTCTAGTTAAAGGCAGAGTCTGCTAATGTGAGAACTTTCAAAAATGTTGACTTACAGAGGTTAACAATAGTGATCTTTAGCCATGCCAATTCTATGTGCATGCTCCCCCTCTCTTTCTCTCTTGCTCTATATTTAACTCTCTCTCTCTCTCTCTCTCTCTCTCTCTCTGTCTCTCTCTCTGTCTCTCTCTCTCTCTCTCTCTCTCTCTCTCTCTCTGCCTTCTTTGTGATCGCTCTCATTCTGAATAGTGTCTACACTGAAAACATGGAAGATATAAAACTAATCAGTGGTGACTACTTTAGGTCCTCAAGTTGACGATACCTAAAACTACAGCTTTAGGTAGTCAAAATGACGACATTAGGTCATTATCCTGACGAGCTGAGTCATCAGGATGACAATACTGACATTACAGGGTCGTCATATCGACGACTCCGGTCATCAGGATGACGACTTGAAGTCGTCATTTTGACTAACTAAAGTTGTAGTTTTAGGTATCGTCAACTGGAGGACCTAAAGTGGTCTGCGCTGACTAGATTCAGATCTTCCATGTTTTCAGTGTATTTCCTGCAGTTTCATTGCAAAAGGAGAGAAACGGTCGTATTCCTTAACAATGGGAGATGCCATTAAATAGAATCAAATAATTGATTTAGAAAGATAGGGGAAGGGCAGTCTTCTTAGTTTTAAACACTGATAGAAATGTCAGAGAGAGTACACACCTGTTTATAAAACCCCAAGCCCCCCCCCCTTTACCTTTACATTGCTACGTCTCCCTCTCCCACTGCGCATCTTCTCACCACCGTAGACCTGCGCAGGCGAAATGAATATCACGTCCGGGGTTCCCTTTAACGTTGTCATGGCAACACGTGAGGACGCCTGCTTAAAGCTTTTGGTTGTGCCTATGACGGGGATGGGGCCTTTATGACACTATGGGGGATTGGTGCGTGATAGAGCGTAGTGTAAGGGAAAGTGTGATGAAGTGCCCGGGGGTAGGACTAAAACCACTGACTTTGTCTGGAGTGGCAAAGAGGACCCCCCTAGGTCAATACGTCACCAGTTGTAGACGTTAATGTCAGGGCTCAAAACGAGAAATGTCTCTCTTTGTGGGCGGATAAAGCAGAGTAACAGTTTACAGGCGTTTAGAAGAAGATGCTCACCATTTTCTGGGGTATTGGTTAGGTGCTATCTTTGGAGATGACTGCTAGAGCACTGTCACATAAATCAAGAAGTTAATTTGCAGATGGGTAGGATTTGAAAGCATGTTTTCGTCTAGCGCCTTTCCCCCTGATCTATATAATTAGGTGAAAATTCAAAGTATTCAAATTGACTGTACTTGTGTATACATTGATCAAACTAGCTAGTACATTTCACCCTCAGCATACGTTTATTTCGTTTTACTACTCGGACCTTTGTACCATTTAAACATAAGTAGTATAGGGAACTGAACTTCTGCTCCAGGCATGATAGCATTGACTTTCCGTGAATACCATAGAATGAGTAACACATTGTGTCTATTTATAGTATGGAATAGGTAAATCTCTTCCGTATAGATTTTAAAAGGGAAGCCCATTGTATGATATCTAGAATAAGGAAATAGATGGTGTTACATGCCTCTGTGCAATGGTTACATAGGATGGTGCAGTGGTATTAAATTTTGTGGGAAATTGTCTGCAAAGTGAGCAACCTTTTTGATTTTTCACATCTCTGGAATTTCGAGCCTCAACTCAATAATGTCCAAGGTCGGTCCATTTGTATGATAAATGTTTTCAGCACTGAGAATGATTGTCCCCTTCCATTTTTTATATGATATAACTAAAGCCGAGAGCTACTCTTTTTATTCATAAAACTGTCTCTATTTTTAATCTGTGTTGTCAGGTAGCAGACAATCTTTCAAGAGGGAAATAAAAAGGGTTCAGTTGGAAATGTTAATAACAGTGATACTTTAAGTGTCAAAGAATGTTTCTTTTTTGCCATCAACTTCAGCTACATTATTAAGTGACTTAGCTATGATTATCATTTTTCCCCAATGTTTTGTTGGATTAAGATTGTGGACACCTTTTGGCGTTATTGAAGGGGACAGTGAACCGTTAGTAGTTTCATGAATTGATTTTATCTTGTTGTTTTTGTTCCCTGTTGTTTCTTTGGTATTGTTGCATTTGTTTCGCTATTGTTCTTTTTCTTCTACTATTTTCATTGATTTATCAATATCTGAACTGTTGTTGTTGTTGTTGTTGTTTTTCTTCTTTTTTCCCCCAATAAGGCCGCTTATCACATTATGCCTTTCTCATTAGGTCATAACCATCTGTCTGTCTCCCCTTTGGCCAGCAGGATGTTGGTGGAGGAGTAGTGGAACAGAAAATGAACCTAGAAGCACTACCCAAAAAAAAGAATATTGGGCACAAATGATATCCAACTTTTGGAGATTGTTCTATAAGATTCATGAAGATTTATGGGTTAATATTAATCCACGACCGCGCAGCATACATTAAGGTGGGTCGCTACCATTGAATCAAAGATCTTAGATTATCTTCATTTTTCTCCCAGAGTTACAAAAAATCATCTAGAATATGCAAAGAAAAGTAGGGGGTCCCACCTTACTTTTTTTCTACAGATTTCTGAAAAATAAAAGTATTCCCACTTTCACCTAAAAAATCAGAAAAAAATGGACTAAGATTTGAGAATTTGTTCTGCAACAACTATCACACACAGGAATATGAAAACAGACAAGGTAAACTTTCTAATATCCTAATTTATCAAGAATTTTTCTCTTTTTCTCCATTTACAAGAAACTATGGGTAAATTTCTCACATTTTGGCAAAAAAGAGGATAAATTTCCTAATTTTTTTATGAGAAAAACGATTAGATCATCTATATCTAGACACTAGATTTTTCTTAAAACTTTCCGAAATATTCTTCAGATAATTTGCCTTTAAATAGGAATAATTTTGATATTTATCTCCATTTTGTATTAATTTCTTACCTTATAACCCTATAATAAATCCAGGAGAAGACATTTTGTTAGGCCAAGGAATAGAAAAATAATCGCCATGTTGTCAGCGGAAGTCGTCCTGTGCTTTCTTGTCCATATTGCCGGGCCTCTTAACCGCAGGGCCCTGGCATGTGAATAATCAATTTGTTATGCTGAAATGTTATGATGTTAACCTTTTAACCTATCTATTCTTATTACATGGTGCCGAGGATTATTCTTGCCATGTTTCAGTGCCATTCTGGTCTATATAGGGGCCAAAAGCCAACAGATTCTTTATAAATCAAAGCGAATAACCATGCCGGGCCATGTTGACACTGTGAGAGTAGACCGGATAGTTACGGGTCAAAGGTCAGCAAGCCGCAATGGCAGGTGCCAAGATGTATCAATATGAAAAATCATTGGATTCTTATTTATTTTGAACAATATGGAGAATTTAGGCATGGCTTGATCATCTGGGATATCTAAGGATGTTTCCCTGTTAATAACTCGCCATGGCACCGTTGGATTCTATACAAACGAGATGTGCAAAGCCCCAGGTATGTCGAACAACTTTTTCAAATCCTGCATGTACATTGGCTTCTAGTACCATTCGGCTTGGTATAGTGGACAGCGAGTCCGTCTCTTGCCACAGCGGCCGGGGATCAATTCCCATAGAGCCTGAACGGTTTTAACTGGAAATGTATGGAGAGGTTGACGTTGTATACATCTCTCATTTATTAACATGCCCAGGTTGAAACCAGCACCTTCTTGAAGATGAGGAAAAGGTCTCAGAATGCAGTTATAGCTTGATAACGCACCGCTGTTATAACCAAAAAAGCCCTGTCCAAGCCCAAATCGTTAGACAAAGATATTGAATACCCTCCTGGAACAATATTTATGGTTAAGTTATATTTTGGGTAATCTTTCAATAAAACTGATCTATTGTGTTTAGCATAGTACCTCGAAAATATCCTACAGGGCTGATATTATGTGGCATGCTTGAAATTGGCAGCAAATTTGGTTCAGTAAAGGACCCTCTTAAAAAGGTCAAGTGTAAGAGCTGATTGAGTATCATTCTGGCATGTGGCATGTGGCATAACCCTGGTCCCCTTGTCACCTTCCAACTACCCTCCCCCTACATAACATAAACCTCCTCCAGTCCACATTGATGTATGTACTGTCTATGCTGAGTTGCTCGGCTGGAGTGAACCAGACAAACGCTGTGACAAACCATCCAATCGACCCATGACTGCCCAACTGAACTGATCAAGACAAAGTAGCCTACCCTGCAAGGCCTTGCCGATTACAGTTATAAGGGTCTGTAAATCAAGGGCTACCCATATCACACTCCTATCCAGAAGCTACTGGGTGGCCCTGCATGGGAGGGGTCTCTGGTGGGGATACTGCTAGCCTATATCCATAAGCTTGTTTCCGGTTCCCATATGTATGTATCTAATGCCATGTCTGGAACAGTGGTTAAATCCAATAGGAATAGGGAATTTTGCAACTGTTCGAGATTTCACAGACTATCTCCCAGTAATTATCTAGTAGTGGCTAATAGAAAGCATGAAAATCATATTTGGCATGTATATGTATATCTGTACAGAAGGGAAAAACATGAATTCCATTTAAACACTTTAGAAGGTTAAAGTGACATACTAGGAGGCGTGTATTTGATGGATTAAGGAAATCAGTTAAGCACGGCATAGCCGTGGTGATTTATTTTGTCATGGTTAATGATAATGCTTAAAGTGTGCATCAATGTAGCAGGTCACCCATAAAGGGTTAAGTGTGCATCAATGTATCATGCCATCCCTAAAGGGTTAAGTGTGCATCAATGCATCCATGAAGGTTAAATGTGCATCAATGCATCATGCAATCTATAAAGGGTTAACTGTGCATCAATGCATCATGCCATCCCTCAAGGGTTAACTGTGCATCAATGCATCATGCTATCCCTAAAGGGTTAAGTGTGCATCAATGCATCCCTAAAGGGTTAAATGTCCATCAATGCATCATGCCATCTATAAAGGGTTAAGTGTGCATCAATACATCCCTAAAGAGTTAAGTGTGCATCAATGCATCATGCCATATATAAAGGGTTAAGTGTGCATCAATGCATCATGCTATCCATAAAGGTCTAAGTGTGCACCAATGCATCATGTTATCCATAAAGGGTTAAGTGTGCATCAATACATCCATAAAGGTTTAAGTGTGCATCAATGCATCATGCAATCTACAAAGGGTTAAGTGTGCATCAATACATCCATAAAGGGTTAAGTGTGCATCATGCCATCCATAAAGGTTTAAATGTGCATCAATGCATCATGCCATCCATAAAGGTTTAAGTGTGCATCAATGCATCCATAAAGGTTTAAATGTGCATCAATGCATCATGCCATCCATAAAGGTTTAAGTGTGCATCAATGCATCATGCCATCCATAAAGGTTTAAATGTGCATCAATTCATCATGCCATCCATAAAGGGTTAACTGTGCTTTTTTGAAGATGTTCGTCTTGATGCTTCAATGAAGAGCTGGCGAGACATCATGACGTGCATCATGACCCCCTTAAATAGCTAATTGAGGCACTGCGCAATATATCATGATGCACCAATGCAGTGGTAATGATTCTACTCACCAGCACTGTTTTAATGCATCATGATGCCCTTAAATAACTAACTGAGGCCCTGCACAATGTATCATGATGCACCAATGCAGTGGTAATGATTCTACTCACCAGCACTGTTTTAGTGCATCACTGCACAGCCTAGAGGCTATAATCATCTACTTGTCAGTGAGTTTGGAGTGTTTGGGAGGGATTGTTATGGTGTATAGGGACAATCATCTACTTGTCCACAAGTTTGGAGTGTTTGTGACTGATTGCCATGGTGTATAGGGACTGCAAAGCCTATCTACCTGTCCACAAGTTTTGAGTGTGCCTAGGGAAAGCCAGGGGTAAGGAGGGCAGTACCACTTGTCTTTGTCAGATATAATCCATGGGCATAAAGTAGTAAGGCCTAAAAACTGCCTATGCTAAAGTCTATAGGTTCTGTGTGCTGGCCCCAGATATTAGTACCTATTAAGTTAGTGCCCATGCCTAGGATTTCAGTAGATGAGCTATTGGTCAAAATTTCAACCCCTGGCTTTACATGTAAATGATTTATTTTCATACATGAAAATAAATCAATAAATGGATTAAAGCTAGGCATCCGTGTATCATAGAATGGCAGTCCAACACATTTGCTCCATTGGAGACATGAGGAGTGAGTTCCCTTCCTGAAGAGATGATCACGGTTGTTAGATAACTGAATCTAATATTTTCTATTCCCAGTTAGTACCCATTATTCATACACTCAGAATCATGATCTAATAAAGTTATACCATCACATTTGTCTAGGTGTTTCCCCTTATCCAACCAGTGCAACACTAAATACTACACTGAGTATATTCAGGACATCATTACATCACATATATCACAATCCCCCTCGTCTCCTGCTATTTGTAAAGGTCTAATTAGCTGTGATTATAGCCTTATTACTACAGAGTTGAATTGATTCTGATTTAAGTAAACTACATCCATCTAAATGCCTTACAGACTAGGAACAATCTCAAAGGACATCTAGCTGTACTGAATTGATATTCCAATTCTTCCTAATCTCATTCTAATGGAGTCTTTGTCATGGGGTGCGGGGGTGGGGATGGTTACATCGACTACCATGGAGTAATTAGCGTTTAATTGATGTTATTTGAAAGCACTCATGGTTTATGGGTTCTATATTCCACTCCCCGGCTTGGCCAACAGGTTACGAGGTCAAAGGTTAGCAACTCCCAGCTTCGCGGGCATGGAATATAGAACCCATAAACGCACTCGTGCTTTCAAATAACATCAATTAATGTGTTTATCTAACATTTTCTCCATTTTGTATCAATTTCTTACCTTATAACCCCATAATAAATCCAGGAGAAGAGATTTTCTAAGGCCGTGTTGTAGAAAAATAGACTTTGCCATGTTGTCATCGGAAGTCGTCCTGTGCTTTCTCGTCCATATTACTGGGCCTCTGCGCCACAGGGCCCCAAACCATGGATACTCATGATTTCATTTTAGAATTCTATGATATTAAGCTTTTAACCTATCTATCCTTTAGTATATGGTTTCCAGAATAATTCTCGACAAGTTTCAGCGCCATTCTGGTCTGTATAGAGGTCAAAAGCCAACAGATTCTTTATAACTCAAAGCGATAATCCATGCCGGGGCTTGTTGACACTGTGAAAGTAGACCAGAAGTTGGCGCCTGACATAGTTATGAGGTCAAAGGTCAGCAAGTAGCAATGATGTATGCCGAGAAGTAGCACTATGGAAAACCATTGGATTCTTCTTTATTGTATAATATTGAGGAAATTGACATGGCATGTTCATCTAGTCTTAGGATATTTCCCCGTTAATAACTCGCCATCGCACTATTGGATTCTATGCTAACGAGGTGTGCAAACATCAGGTATGTTGGACAGCTTATTCAATTACTTCTTATACATAGGCTTCTGGTACCGTTCGGCTTGGTGTAGTGGACAGCGAGTCTGTCTCTTGCCACAGTGGCCGGGGGATAATTCCCATAGAAACCTGAACGGTTTTAACTGGAAATGCATGGTGAGGTTGACTTTGTATTCTTCTCCAATTTATTAACATGTAGAGAGTAGAGTTATGGCCTGATAATGCACCGGGGTTATAATGCCTGGTGATGATCACAGGGTGCTGTTTGACTGCATACTAAGGAACCAGCAGATGTGATATAATATCTGTATATATTGTCACGTTATATTGTCATGTTACTATACTCAATGGTATGATCCGATTCGAAGGGAGAATGAGCATTACAAGCTAGGATATCGAATATTTCTAATCTAAGGTAGTGATGAGTGATTAAAAAATCATTTCATGGTGTGGTATAAAGTTGCATTGAAACATGAATGTGATACAGGGACTACACGTAGTATACAGCTTTACTAATGTCAGATAACAGCCCCAGTGTTATCCCTCACTGCATAAGTCCCTCCCACCCATCACCCACCCAACTACCCACAAGAAAAAGGCCTTCTTTGTGGCATCATCATCCCACACTTGGTTTAAAATAGCATGTGTTTCTATTCGTAGCTTTTTAACTTACCTGCTTATCTTAATACATGCCATGGCAGCATAATCCAGTTCCATTCACCTGAAGATTACTGTGTGGCCATGTTATTGTACTACATATTACCGTAGGCCTTATCAAGACCTGATAAAGAATTTAGTAGAGAAGCCTTTTGACCTGCAGCACTAAATAGATGTCAGTGTTTCTCAATATTGAAATCTTAAAATAGCAATACGGCAGCATTACTAATCAGAACTTGTTGATTGAGGTCACTTTACTGATTCCTAGGAGATATCTGCGTTTTGCATTATTGGAAAAAAACACGTGTGTACTCCCCTGAACCCCACGGGTTCCGTCAGAATAACTACAATTCTACTTCAACGTAGGAGAGAGGTAAGGCACGTTGACTACAAAATCTTTATTTGATTTTTATTTGCAACAGGCTACGCAGTTCGAATCACATGTGCACCATACACATCCAAGGGGACAGGATAGAGGAGACATAGACCCTTTTAAGTGGCTAAAACAAATCCCCTGGCTGAAAATGTAGCGTGCTTATCCCTCCCTAGGATGGGAAGCTAACGACCTTAATGACCTGCCATCCCAAAAGGACCCCTTAGAGACTATGACCAGAATACCCAGCAGCCTAAATATGGGTACCTGAATTTGCATAAGGACCTACAACTTGATGTAGGCATTGACATTTAGGGACCTGTTCAGGTATGTCTTAGATGTGGGTCCTAAAAACGCAGGAGAAGCAGCCTAATTGCGGGGAACCAGCGTGGCCCTTGTCCATTGACTAACTGGATGGGTGTCCCTCAGCATGATAGGTACCAGCCACGTGGCAGTATAGGCCTACCCCCAATTCCCAACTCTCTGCTTTCTTCAGGACGCCAATTAATTGACCATAGGCATGGGGGGGGGGGTCTTGCAGCCTAAAGGACATTGCTTTTGAGCGGTTTTAAGAAAATCTATTCAAAACTATGTAGTTGTAGTGTCCTCTCCAGATTTGAAGAAAGGTGTTGTGTTCCAGACATACTCCGTCCCAAAGTGTCTATTACGTTAGCATTCTTGTAAAACCTGACTGGGGATGGGAATCACCTAATGGATGATTAAATTATTGCTTGGGGTGAATGGTCTATAGCAGGACATGTTACTTTCTCCTCATTGTTATCCTTAAATGGCCCTATGATTCCCCCTCGATTAATGTCCATTTGTCAATGAGATGCAAGTCGGTGAAATACTTATCATCACTTCATAGGAACATAGTATCGAGCTTTTATCAATATATTCACCTTAGGATTTGCATGAATGCAGCACTGGTGATTTACATTGTGCAAGGCTGCATTCATGCATTATGATGGCAGATTGGCATAATACATGGATGCATCTGTGGCCCTTAAAGATCGACCCTCAGGGTGATAAATGTCGCTCTAATTGTTCATATCTTAGCTATTGGATATTGACAAATGGCTGCAAAGGGATGACATACGACTCCACCTGCGTTTAAAAGGCCAAATGAGACAAATAATATCTGACTGCCTCAGGAATTCCTAGGAACCTCACAACAATGTTTTACCATTGAAATTGAAATAAGTCCCAATAACATGAAACAGTTATCTACTGTTTTTCACATTTATATTCTAAAGGCAATGTCATGGCAGTCGGTTTCAACGTGATTAAATATGTCAGATCTGATCTTATTCAGTTTGGTAATACATTTTCCCAAATGCATGAGAAGACAAGCAGAGAGGGAAATCCGTGAACTCTCTAATGGTCTATTCTTTCTGCGATGAATCTTTATAAATCAGTAAGACGCTACTCTTAGGAAGCTGGAAGTTGGCAAGGTCTTAGACAAAGACTTACCCCGACAATGCTCGCGGTTGAGAGAAGATCAGGGGACGATTAGTATTATCTAAATTGGACAGATGCACAGTTTGGGAGATCAGTGATTGGTAAAGCCCAAAGCACTGAGTGGTACGGGTAGCTCCGTAGGATGTAGGAAAAGACGTTGTTTGGTGATGATATTTTGGAACGTCTGCACAAAAATTGTGCATTATGTGTATATTATTCACAAGAAATAAGATTGTGTATCCACTGATGTTGGAGAAACTACAGTGCTAACATTAGTAGCAAGAGTTCTATGACAGTTGTCTATTTAAAAAAAAAAGCTTCTTATGAAAAAACAAGAAAGTTATAAAGTAGCAAAGACGTAGATTTGACAGAACTACTGCTATAATTACAAATACAATTGGGGTTTTCATAATCTCCTTAGCAATATCCTCAAAGGAGGAAGGGAGAAACAGTCAAAGTGTAAAGCCTATAGATCTATATGCTTCAACAATGATAAAACAGAATGCAGTCACATATTCGGATTTTTCACTCCACTCCCAGTAATGGGGTGTAGGCATGCTACATTGTGAATGGGATTGCCCGCCTATGCCAAGTCCTGAGCCTTGGGAGATGCTGTAGGGGGTTCTAGTCTTGTCTAAAATGGTGGTTTATAGCTCGGTTCCAGTCTCCAAAGTAGGTTTGTCTGTAAGTAAAGTGTCCTGTAGCATAAGGTATTATTTGTGTGTGCCATTGGGCTGTATTAATGGAAGGTACAAGTAGCTCTCACAATATAGATTCTGACATGAAATCATGATATGAGTAAGTGGATGCATAGGTTTTATAGCCTAGTTATGTATTCATGGAGTCTAGAGATAAGAACCGACACTCTGAGAATCTGCAGAATAATCTGTTCTTCACCTGATTTAACCATTTTTTCTACTGTTGTCAGTTTGATCTTCACTATTATCATTAAACTATGCATCTCAATCGAACAAAGATGCACATGTTTTTAAAATTAGAAATTGTATTAATTTGATTTAATGAATTTGCATATGGCTAAAATTCATGTATTGATTCATTTGATTTATACTGAATATAATTGTGAGGAAACTGATATCAACTAATTTCAGATGTACACTCACTTTCATGTAGCAGAACCATGGTTAAAAGCAGATAATCTAAGAATTTGCTCTGTTGACTTCTCCATTTTCGTTTGCCTTTTGCAAACAGAAAATGCCCTGTTCAGATGCCAAAAGACTGTATAGATTCCAATCACCAGCCTTTTTATGACCCCAAAGCTTATTTGCTTTCATTAATCATTCTGATGCTAAGTGCAGTCACAGAGGTTTGTCATAATGTACAACAATTCTTGGGAGCATACTTGCTGGCATCATGACAGAGCGGCATAATGTATTATCCCAACTGGACCTAAAAGGATTAATGGATAAACCCATTGAGAAAAACATGCTGTTTTACGTCTTTAAACTTCTTTTTTTTTATGTGTGAGGCATTGAGAGTCAGATCTATAGGTAGTTGTGGTCATGTAATACTGTATTCTCTAATGACTACATTAATTAATGAGAATACACATTGTTTTATACACATCTAATTAGGAAATTAGGTCAAAATGAGAAATAAGATCATGTCTATCTTACCATGCACTATCAGGAAGCAAGAAGTAGTGTTTTTCATCCAACTCACCTAAAAAGAGGGAAACAGTAATTAATCATGGTCTTATTTATGCCATTCGGTTTATACAATATTTTTAACAGTTTGAAAAAAACCCATGCAAATCCACAATTGAAATTAGCATGGTTATGCTAACAAGTAAAGAAAAGTCCTTCAATTTCAATATTTCTGCCCATAACTTTGGATCTAAAAGTAGAATTTTCACCCAGTTTCCGTTTAGTCGTATGGGGCCTGCTTGAATTCCACTGACAAAAACCAACTCATGTATTGCAATACTTTCATTCATTTTTGTGGAATGATTTACACAGTATAAGAATAAAACCAAATGAACCTTAGATAATCTTTCGCAAAAGTGGATAACATCTCCAAAAAAGACTTTTTCCTGGGTAATTCTTTTCTAATCCTTGAACTGAGACTAGATATCAATTAAACTATTCCGATCAGTTGTTAGTTCACTGTACTGAAGAAAACGTAAATGTTTACATCAAGGAAATAACCGATTTTATCTGTTTCAATGCCACGATATGCTATCTACTCTATCAAAAGAGCCTCATGCGCCTGACATGAAGGCAATTACCTCACCTTTTCTGGAAATATTGCTCCATTTAGGGAATAATGCATGGGGCATGGCTGTGGGAGTGATCTAGACTGTATTGAGACATCGAGGAGCCTTACAGGTCCTGAGATGTCTCAATACAGTCTAGAGCACCACCACAGCCATGACCAAGTGCATTATTCCAGAAATGGAGCAAAATTTGTTTTATACACATCTATTTAAAAATCACACATCAGCCACCAGACAACACATGAATATCAACTTTGTAGTCTAAAGGCAAGATGAAGTTAACCTCCTTTGCCAGGAGTGCATTATCCATCTAGATAATGCACGGCCAATCAACCAATCAATCAATCAATCAGAACACAGCATTCAGGATAATGCGCCATGGCTTTGCCCAGCCATGTTATAACAGCAAACAATATAGCCGCCTGAAGTGCCAAGGACTTGCAACCTCTTAGACAACAGCCATAAGAAAAGCTTTAGTCTGCAGGATTGGCCGAAGGTTCCCACATGCTCAATGCTGCCTAAAGGCACTCTAATACTCCTACCACTCAGCCATCAATGAGAGCATAGTATCAGCTTCCTTATGATGGATTGTAATGCAATGAAGGCTGCTGCTTTTACTATGGGTTTACTGTAAGAGCAATTATCACTCAGCTTGATCTTCTCCCACACAGGCTGTCCTCTAAACACTACTATAGAGGAGCAGCACAGGGGCCCTCTGAGGTCATTTAATTCATAAGATTTCTGATAGCTATAAGTTATTTTTTTATGTTGTCCAATGTCTCTGGGTATTGAAAAGTCATGTTTGACCAATGAAATCTCGTGCAGTCACTGAGAGATCTGCAATTCTTTACAACATTCTCTTTTAGCCTCATTTTTTTAAGAGCTAAAAAACACATTTGTCTACCTGTTCTGGTACTAATATTCATCTTACAACAATTCTAATGGTACCTACTCACCCTGAATTGGACCCAACAATCACATTGCAGCCAACCATTTGTTGCTAGGACAAGCAGTTACCTAGCAACATCTGATTTTAGCTAGCAACGGACCTTTTCCGAGACAAAGAAAGACCTTTCATAGGAATAACTTGCAGAATGGAGATCATGGCTATTGCTTCTCGTTTTGGTTTTGAGAAGGTCCATGCCATTGTAAAAAATGCAATATTGTACCAAAACACAAAGTGCTAATCAAGGAATGTAGAAAAAAAAGATAATTATAGCAAGTATAATGAAAAGATGCAACTTCAGCATTATCTTCTATTGGAAAGATATTATTTACTGGATAATTGTAGTATGTTGTATATCCTCAAAAACATCTGAGGCTTTCACTTTACTTCTAGAGTAGTTGATTGCCTAGGAACAACAAATTTACTTAGCAACCTATATTGAGAAGTATTTTCATAAAAAGACATTTGGATTTGATGAGAATTGAGCATCCATGGAATCAATGTATTTGAAAACAATTATACCTCAAAATATACCCCAAAAATAGGAAAAAAATTATATTTAACAATTGTGCAGTTGGTTATTGTTTAGAAAGTACTAGTTTTTGCATAGCAAGTAGCCTACCAACTGACACACAGATGCTCCAGAAATGAAAAGATATTCTAGTGATCACAGGTTTTTTTTACTAAAGATGTCTATTGCTAGGCAAGAGACATCATGAGTGTGTTGTTTGTAAACCAACCACATTCCAAGGACCATGTGATAGCCAAGTTCATGTACATGTGTATATGTAGATCCAATGAGATGAGATTCAAATATTAGTAAGCTATATTTGCTTGAAATATATGATCCTATCATAAAATTTCCCCATAGAAAAAAAAAAAGAAATCACCCAGCAACTCATTTCCTTTTTCTTTTTTTTTTTCGAAAATGATATAAATCATATCTAGCGGCCTACAAATATACAGATTACTACTATTCTATAGTATGGTACTCCCATTTATAAGCTGGACCCTGAGTCAAAGTAATATACTTTGACTTGCAACCAGAGCCTGAAATGACCTATAAGCCACACCTTATACAGGGGCTTCCTACAAGTTCTGCAGAGTTAAATACAAATTCAACTGTCACTACTTTGGCTCAAAATAACATCAGCAATGTATCATTGAAAGCAGCTTATGTATCGGGTTGAGGTGACAGGTCAGTCTGTGACTTATGTGCATCTTATGTAAGTCTCAGAACACAGATGATATCTTAATATTTCATTTGGTGTCATTTGGTAACCTGTCATACCTTAGTAATTGTTGTTATAATAAGTGTGACTTGAAGTCTATGTGCTTAATTACCCACTGTCAGTGGTATCATTCCATTCCTGTCAAGGAAAAGTCAAGGAATGCTACCAACATTAACATGTCAAGTCAAGTCGCTATCAAGAGCTATATTAACCGTAGATCTAATCAACCACAAGGCATATACCTGTCTATACAAAGTCATATCAAATATACAGACTGATTCAAATTACCTACTGATAATGATCAAAGGTCTCCCATCAAAATGGTATGGCTAAAATTTAATATATCTGGATAGAATGTTAATTGTTATATGGATGTTTTCCATCATCTAGATGATGATCACTGGTGACAAACAGATGGTCTATGTCTTTTTAACTCTTTCCAGCCAGCTCGTGTAGTCTGTGACTTATGGTGTGTGTAGAGGGTGATGAAATTACCTCCTTATGGTCATTCAATGCCTTCATATGTCATTCTTCTCCAATGAAATGCTGGTCAGTCCTTTAGCAAATGCTGCATCAATGTATCATGGCAACCCTTCCGAGTATTTTAGTAACAACTGAGAAGGTGGAGTGTAAAAATTAATATTCAAATGCTAAAGCATATCATGAATGTACATGTGGCAATGCCATGAAATATATGCTATAGTAGTTCCATTACTTCACTTTGAACATATCTGGATAGAATGTTAATTGTTATATGGATGTTTTCCATCATCTAGATGATGATCACTGGTGACAAACAGATGGTCTATGTCTTTTTAACTCTTTCCAGCCAGCTCGTGTAGTCTGTGACTTATGGTGTGTGTAGAGGGTGATGAAATTACCTCCTTATGGTCATTCAATGCCTTCATATGTCATTCTTCTCCAATGAAATGCTGGTCAGTCCTTTAGCAAATGCTGCATCAATGTATCATGGCAACCCTTCCGAGTATTTTAGTAACAACTGAGAAGGTAGAGTGTAAAAATTAATATTCAAATGCTAAAGCATATTATGAATGTACATGTGGCAATGCCATGAAATATAGGCTATAGTAGTTCCATTACTTCACTTTGAACATATCTGGATAGAATGTTAATTGTTATATGGATGTTTTCCATCATCTAGATGATGATCACTGGTGACAGACAGATGGTCTATGTCTTTTTAACTCTTTCCAGCCAGCTCCACCATTGACAGAATGATGATAGCAATTGCAAAACCCATGGGCACAGATCCATGCAATCACAGTTATCTGATGCTGCTAGATTAAGCTATAGTTTAGAACTTCTAGAGAATGTTTGTGACAGAATAATCATCACACATTATATTTAATTCTGATCAAAATCTATAAAATATTATAAATAACGAAATTTAGAGTAATGCTGCATAAGGGCCGTTCAAATATTACATAACACAATTTTGGCCATTTTTTGACACCCCTTGTAACAACATGGGGCTTCTAATCAATATTCCTAAATTTATTTGATCCCTCTCAATTTAACAAGAATTATAAGAAGATCTCTAAAATCACATTAAAATGCTTGTAAATTGTCAAGTTTTGCCATGATTTATTCCTCATTTTTATTATGTAACACTTGGGCAGACCCCCCTCCCCCTGTAACAAAGTGTGACGGAATTCACTCTCTTCCCAATAAAACATATTTGTCTATGAACAAGCTCCTCTTAGTTCCTAACTAAATTTGTTGCTAAGAAATCACTGCCCCACAAGTAGAGTAAAACCTCAGATGTATTCTCATATGGTCGAAAATTATAGAAGGTTTGCATATGACGAATTTGGAGGTATTCCAGCCCCTACTCTTCAAATTTTAGTTTCCCCCTCTATTTCTTTGGCTCAAAGTGTCAGGCTGGATGAGATCTTCATGTTACATATGGGTTTTGATGGTCTCATATGCATATTTTGGGCTCCATGGGGGTAAAATGTGCCCAAAATGACCAAAATTGTCTGGGCGAAATTGTGTCTGGGAGAATGACATTTGAGTTACAAACCATGTTGTGGGCTTAATTTCCTATAGAAACAATCTTCATACCTCAATGAAAATCTCAGGTCCAAACTATTATGACCTGTAGATTAAGGAAATTACATTTTCATTTATGTCAGATGTGTCCTTGCTATTGTAAAAGAAGAATACTTATAAGAAGTCTTTTTCTGGGCACATGTCTGGGCGAATGACATGTAAGGCCCCATATGCACACTTTCTATGATTTGTGACCATCCCATCATTTTCAGGATATAAGACACACTACAATTGTCCAGTAAAGAATATTTTGCCAATAGAGGATAATGCTGAAGTCGCATGTTTTCATCATACTTGCTATAGGTCTATCATTTTTTTTTCTATATTTTCTGATCAGCACACTGTATTTTGGTACAATATAGCCTTTTTTTACAATTGTATGGAGCTTCTAAATAGCAAAAATGAGAAACAGTATCCATGATCTCTATTCTGTAAGTTATTCCTAGGAATGGTCTTTCTTTGTCTCGGAAAGGGTCCGTTACTAGGTAAAATCAGATATTGCTAGTTAACCGCTTGTCCTAGCAACAAATGGTTGGCTGCAATGTGATCATTGGGTCCAATTTAGGGGGGGTAGGTACCATTGGAATTGTTGTAAGATGAATATTAGTGCCAGAACAGGGTGATCAATATGTATTTTAGCTCTTTAAAACATGGCTAAAATTTCAAGAGATGGTTGTATAGAATTGCAGATTTCTCAGTGACTGCACAAGCTTTTTTTATTGGTCAAACATCACTTTTCCATACCTAGAGACATTGGACAACATAAAAAAAACAAGTTATAGCTTTCAGTAATCTTATGATTTAAACTCCTAAAATATGGCTCTTTTGAAGAACTTGCTGCTCTACTACTAGCACCAGTACTCCACACCAACACCACACAGCTCTCAGGCAGTAAAAATACGGATTGCAGATTAGCTACTACGGAGGCATGCAGAACAGTGCACCGAGTACCTCATTCAGTTTTTGAGTAGTGAGTTATTGCTCTTTGAAGCCATTTCAAAATCTCAAGTCATATTTCTGGTTGTATATTGGTTTCATAAATGAATGTGTATTGACCATTGTCCAAAATTATGAGCCTCAAACACACAAGAGCCTCAAACACACAAGAGCCTCAAACACACAAAGGGGAAGGAAAAAAAAGGAGAAAATGATCCCTTAAGGATGTGGTAGAGAACCCCAGTTAATTTAGTATGGTAGGGAATCTGCAAAGGCACTATGCAGATTCAAAGGCATCACCCATTTGAGGGGAGTTAGTGAGTAATGGGTGTTGAATATCATCTTGACAACCAAGATAAAATCCATTTTGCAAAATTATCAACCACAATTTGATGGATGAATATGTGTAAGGGCAAGGGAAAAAAAGAGAGAGCCCACATGCTATCATTTCTGCTTGCCTGCTCACACAAAATATCTAGCAGCTTATAGAATATATATGTGGATCAACACGGTAAAAGGTACGCCCGCGAGGGGGTTGATTGATTGATTGATTTGTGTTTTACAGCACTTTAGCGGCACTAAGTGGCTATCTCGTGCTTCACAGGTTGATAATTTAACAGAGGAATGTGTCAGTGCCCGCGCATATGTGCACCACACACATCCTGAGGGGATAGGAAAGAGGAGATATAGACCCTTTTAAGTGGGCTAGGGAAGGGGGTTCACAGGCATACCTTTTACCGTGTTGATTCACATATAGTGCAGGAATTACAGCTCCTATGAACATACAGAGACAGTGTATCTACTAATTGCCTACTTTGGGACAGATCAGGATATAAAAGGAGAGGCAGAACAACTCCTCCAGGCCATTATAGAATATCATGTATACAGTATGACGCCAAAGAGACCCCTGTGGCAATACACAATGCTTTGAGCTTAGATGTATAGTTTTATAATACCATCATTGCTCCAAGCTAAGTTTATATGAGTGGCACATGTATCAATCACTTGGAATGGCTGGTTTGTCTCGGCACTAAATGCTTAGATGCTAATGTTTTCATAAAAGTTCCTTTTATTTCTTCTCTCTTCCAGTTTTTAGAACCTACTAGGTTTACTAGTCACATTATAAGATAATGAATGTATATATCGAAATCAAAACAAAAGTTGTAACCATTAGTGGCAGAATGAGTGTTTTGCATGGGGAGTTATGGAGTTCCTTAAAACCATTTTGACATCTGAGGTTATATTTATGGTGAGAAAACTAAATTAAACATCAATTGAAGGATGTATGTGTGTGTGTGTGTGTGAATGCATGAGTAGATGAGGCCCAAAGAGGATACAGACAGGATGAGATTGAGACCCACAATTAAACCAAAAGATAGGGTGTGAAAATGTGTGAGTAGTGGACAGCTGTGGTCACATGCATTGTGCAAAAGCTGAATAAAATAAGATAGATATAGTCAAATTAAGAGGGAAACAAGTTAAAGGATCAGGACAATAAGCCAATCTATGATTTAACAGAGACAAATATTAAAAGACGTTCAGCTAGAAATCCCCATTTCAAGATGAATCCACTCCTGAACAAAGAACAGTGATCGCTTTGACGGCTACCGCACATGTCAGGGTTTGTCTCCTAGTAAAATCAGGAATTGTATTAATTTGAACAAATGAGATTACATGAGGTTGCAATATGCTGATACTGTAGGCAAAATAAGTCTTGGAGAGTAGTCATGATGCACCAATGAACGCTCTCAAGCAGACTCGCCTGCAATTCATGATAACACTATGATGACACAGGGGCATCATTTCCTATTGACCCCCTAAATAAGGTTAATGCCTTAATTGATACCTGTGAATTCAGATATCTATAAATAAACTATTCTGAGCAAGACCCTTGTATTATTACATGCTAATGGGATTTCATTATTGATACAAAGGTAATTATTTGTTTCACAGACATCTTTATAAAAAAACATGAAACATCTTTATCCAAATCACAAAGAAAGAGGGCATCAGTTATTAATCACATTATTGGTTATGCAATTCAGGTTTTACATCCACAATGTACTTTTGTGATAACATTATCTCGAGAGAACGATTTACATAGTCATAAGAGTAGAATCAAGTGAGCTGAGAGCTGGAACCAGATATCAAGTTAACTCTTTCGATTGGTTGAAGGTATACTGGTGACAACATATAGGTAACAATGAAATGACTGGCCAAGTTGTATCCATTTTTATAGCACAGTTTGTTAGCTATTCCATCAAGAGACCCTGATGTTTCTGACACGAATGCCATTGCCTGATCTGTAATGGAAGTATTACTGTACCAGCAAATAATACGGCTGCCAGAACTCCCAGGGACTTGCAACCCCTCAGACAACACCCATAAGAAAAGTTATAATCTGCAAGATTGGTCAAAGGTTTTCACATGCTCAATGCTGCCTAACGGCTCTAATACTCCTACCACTCAGCCATCAATGGGAGCACAGTTATCAGCTGCCTCATGATGGATTGTAATGTCATGAAGGCTGCTGCTTTTATTATGGGTTTACTGTAAGAGCAATTATCACCCAGCGTGATCTTTCCCCACAGTGGCTGTTCTCTAAACACTACTAGCACCAGTACTCCACACCAACACCACACAGCTTAGTTCAGACATTAAAAATACGTGTTACAATTGTGCTACAATGGAGGCATGCAGTACAGCATACTGGGCAGCTCATGTAGGGAGTGACTAGTAAAGGTTGTTAAATTAATTAAAGTAATTTCAACAGCTCATGTGATATTCTTGGCGAGAAACTAGACTGCATATCAGTTTCACAGAGGCATTTGTGTTGTTGCCCACAAATATGAGTCGCAGACACACAGAGGGGATAGAAAAATGAATTAAGACCATTCAAGATGGGGTGGCAGGACCAGCGTATTTAGTAAGGTATTATCAACTCTGTTGGAATTTACTTTCTTGGAAAAGTATTCTATTCCTACAATGTACCTGAAAGCTGCTGACTTCCTATTGCTGTTCCAGCTGTACCTATATATTTTCTAGTTTTGTACCTTATCATGGAGGGTTGGTCTGCCCACTATTGAGACCGAAAAATAAACATGTTCTCAATACATAATTATGTTTGAACTTGAATTTTTAGCTGATCATAGAAATGACAGTAAATGATTTACAGTAACTATCAACATGCATAGGAGGTTATACATCCACTGACCGCCTACTTTGGTTACTACATCGGAGGTTCATTTGATGGATTTATACGTGTGTGTGATAGTCAAATAGTGGACAGAAAGGAATAAAATCCTGTGTGATTGAGAAGGCCCCTTCCACATTAGTATCCATATCTTAGAGTAAGCATAGAGTCAGACAATAAAACTGGAAAATGAAAAGAAAAGAAAAATCAATTTACCTTCATGTAGAGTGAAAACAAGAGAGGTTTGTTCATACACAGAGAATGATAATAACCGTAAGTGAGTCATGCCCCCCTCCCGTTCCAAACTGAGCCACTATCAAATTTACATTCCAAATGCAGGATGCGCTTGTTAAAACAACCCATTGTCAGATATAGTGTATATCTTCCATCCAGAGAGGCCCCTGAAATACTACTCACCAGTCTATGTAGAAGCACAAAGAGCATCACACTTAACCACTCAGCTAGTGATTAAGCAGTGAAAGCTTCGCTTCATTTGCTTGACAAAATTCACATAGGATAGCTTTCAGAACCCTTTTCAAGTCCTCTCAGCTTTGGCGTGAGCTAAATCAGGATAACTTATGTATGAAGCAGCAGCTTGTTTAAGCTGTCTGTGTGAGTTTCTAAAGCTGCTATTCAAGTCCACAACCACCACAGTTGTTTATGTGACATTCAAATATTTATAGTCTACTCTGTCTACCTGGTTTGCTTTAAGCTTTGCCTTGGTCACAAGTGCTATGGTAAAGAAGTTGACAAGGAATCTGTAACCAGCTTGCTATCAAGTAGCATCCTCGACAAGTTCTTAACAATAGTGATTAAAAGTTAAAGGATGAGGATTCATTTCACATTGGTATAACTACTAAGTGATGGTAGTGTGGTCTTATTGAAATGCTAGATATGCATAGACATATTTATAATCACTCCCAACATGCAGTCTTTATATAATTATGAACTAAGTCATAATTGATATTTCAAGTTTCTCCAAACCTTTTTGGGTAAGTATTTACTAATTTACAGAATCCCTTCTTTTACTTTCATACAACTGCGTCTTTGCAGAATGAAGCATTATTTTGTATAACTGTCTATAGTTAACTGTTATAAAATAACCCTTATCTTGTCTCATTAGCACAAGCAGAAAGTATCAGGATATTCATGTCTCCCGACAGCTTGTAATCAGATAGTTCATTCTATCAACAACTGTATACAAAGGGGAAGGATGCAATCGTAGCTATGTCGTTATCTGTCTAGAGACAAGCATGCAAAATACCATTAGTGGCTTTATGTTTTCTGTGAAAGTGTTCAACATTCTGTTAAATCTTTCATTTATACCATTGTCCGAGGTATGATAGCTGAACTGGTTTACCTTACAGTTAAACCCAGAATATCCTTTCAGTTTGAAGGTCCTTGAGACTTTGCTACTTCACCAGAAAGTTTCCAATGAAACTAATAACATTTGTTTTCAAGTTGATAAAGTCTGGAAAAAATTAGTCATAGAGAGACACATAGAGGGACGTATTCTATCATGTCTCTGTGCTGTACACGTGAGACAATGGCAAAGAATTGTGTTTGTATTTGAGCAGTGTATGCTGCCATATCAGAAGCACTGTTTTTATACTTCGACGTACATACTCGATGACTTCTCATGTGCCGTTCCCTTTTAGAGATATGAAGGTGCAAGGCTATGGCAAGGACAAAGACACTATCAGAGGGGCATACGTGGGTGATAAGCTAACTGGAGACTGAAACAAATAAAGGTTTTCCCTGGTGATAACTTGATACTATCATACTGAAGAGGTAATTTGAACATACATACATACATACATACATACATACATACATACACACATACATGTATATATACAGCCTTTGGTTAGAATGCAGATAGCTACCTAGTTGTCAATATCAATCCGCTGTACCCTGGTTAAAATGTCGGTTTCAACTTATTCAATAAAGGCTTAGAGATTTGTATTTGTGTGCCTGGTCATTGAATGCTAAAAGCATCCATTTTCGGAAATAAATAAATAGAGGAAAAGGTTTTATAAGACTTAGTAATTGGCATATTAGTGTTATAAGTGCTTTAAGCACTGGTTCCACTGCTGTCAGTCGGGCAAATGTTTGCCGAAAATTCACCCGACCAACGACAGTAGACCCAAAGCTTTTCAAAGCTTTAAAAGGGGGGTCGGGGGGTGGGGGCTTAATTCAAAATACCCATGACAATCAGCTCACGGGTTAGAGAGAAGAGTAACGATTTGGGCATTTGTTTTCCCACACCTCGAAATTACCATATTAAATGTTGTCGTCAAAAGGTTAACAAATACTAATCTTAATTAAATGATTTACGTATGATGGGTTGCTGTATAAAATCGAAGTTCATTCGGCTGAGAAGCTATGAATGATTCTAGTCATATCTAGTTTCTAGTTAATGTAACTGAACAATGAACGGTTGGGAAATGTTAAAGTGATAGGAACAGGCATATGTGGAGGCCTGATGGTGGGTTGGGCTCCAATTAAAACTTGAGGCCTGGGTTTCTTTTACAATTCAATATCTCAGTGCTTGTAATTTCCACAGGGAGCCGGGGTTTTCAGATCCTTTTGTTGAATAGGAGTTCAGTCCTACTCCTCGAAGCAGCCAGGTCAAAAGGAAATTGATCCAAAGTTGGGGTGGAGGGGGGTGCAAAAGTATGGGGTTTATTATACATTTGAAGACATTTGGGGGGGGGTGAAAAATTCTTTTCAGATGGTTAATTAACTGGACGATCGCCAAGATGATTGAGCCCATAAAATGGGTCAATTCACTCTCTTTTTTGCTTTCCCCATAATGAGATTATGTTGAACTTTTTCATCAGATAACATGGATAACATTAAATTTTGTTTCCAAATATCATTCTGTCTTTCTGCTAAAGTACATTCACTGTGTCTAGTATCAGGATGCTACAGTATTCTAGTATATTCCCTTTACTGCATGGATATTAGACCTCCCTAGATAGATTTATGTCTATCCCAGCCCTATACATATATTGGGTTTGAGTCTGGTAGAAAGTTTAGACTTGGCTGTATTCACAGCAACAGGTCTTGGATCATCCTCAAGGGACAGCATAGAGTGAGTGAGTAATAGATGTTTAACGCCATTTCGACAGCTAAGGTCATATTTATGGCGAGAACTACATTACACAATTTCACAGAGGAATGTGTCGGTGCCCACGCATATGTGCACCACACACATCCTGAGGGGATAGGAAAGATGAGAAATAGACCCTTTTAAGTGGGCTAGGGAGGCCCGGGACAGCATAGAACCACCAATACATCCTCCCCAAGGGATCTGGCCTTGTATATAGGTGAGAGGCGGGGTGGGTCTCTACCTTTGATGTGCAATGAGAATGTAGTAGATATTCAGAACATTATTGATGAGGCTAGACCATTTATGCAGCCTTTGGTAAGGGAAGACGTATTCAAGTGTAGCAGGTTCACTGCAGCGCAGCAGTAAGGGTAGATATAGAAGAGACTGAAGTAGATCTAGCTGATTTACACAGATTAGCAATGTTGTTCTTTATCTAAAGAAATTTGGCATAGTCATTATTTTGATGCCGTCCTGTATCTCAAGATAGGGTGGTAGTACGGAGCCCTGGAAAGGACATCTGTTTTCTACACATTTATTTCTAGATTTCGTTTCCGCAAGAAGTATTTTCGTTTCCGCAAGAAGTATTTTCGTTTCCGCAAGAAGTATTTTCGTTTCTGCGAGAAGTATTTTCGATTCCGCAAGTTTTATTTTTCATTTCCGCAAGTTTTATTTTCGTTTCTGCAAGTTTTATTTTCGTTTCTGCAAGTTTTATTTTCATTTCTGCAAGTTTTATTTTCGTTTTCGCAACTTTAATTTTCGTTTTCGCAACTTATACTTTTGTGTCCACAACTTAATAGTCTTTCTTTGTGCATAGTCAATCTATTGTGAATGTTAAGTTGTGGAAACAAAACATAGAGTTGTGGAAACAAAATGTTTACTTGCGGAAACAAAATATAACTTGCGGAAACAAAAATAAAAAGTTGCGGAAACAAAAATAAAACTTGCGGAAACGAAGATAAAACTTGCGGAAACGAAGATAAAACTTGCGGAAACAAACTAGAGAAAAAAAATGTGTAGAAAACGGATGTCAGAGACCCGCACTCACCAGCATCATTGTGTTCCTCCTTAGTGACATTACGTGGTGTACAATGTGATTTTTTTTTTTATCTCTGCCTTACCACACACAAGCCCCAATATAACTGAGAATAATAATTTTGATAACGCTGGCAGATCCAAGAGATGAGAGGATAATGTTTTGAGTGATAATACAAAAAAAAACAGAGCTTGGTAGGTGGGGAGGGATGGAAAGAGAGGTGGTTATTTTTGTACGTAGATGGTTCCTTTCTCTTTCCTTTCTGTGACCCCCCCCCCCTCTCTCTCTCTCTTTCCTATCCTTGTAAACCATATTCCATACACACCATGTATACTACAACCCCTGTGACTGTCCTTAATTGTAATTCAACAAACACAGCTGAGGTTCCAATAAATCAAAGTATTGACAATTGTTATATCAAATTAAAAATTAAATGATTAATAGTTGGCTGAGAAGGGAGCTTTAAACAGGGAATCGTGGAGTAATCTAAAAAAGGGGCTACACCCATACCTTTGGGAGGGGCGTGAGTCAGAACAAACACTGGCAAGATTATGATAATCTCATGATCTGTCATGTTTAAAGGTAGATATCAGACTAGAGACAGAGGAGGATAGAGGAGCAAAAGGTAGAGGACAGAATTGTTCAGTACCTGCAAGAATTGTTCAGTACCCGCAAGAATTGTTCAGTATCCACAAGAATTGTTCAGTACCCGCAGGACACTGCAGAAGGACACAGGATGCAGCAAGTTGACACATTGTACAGAATCTTTAAGTAACTTCAGAAGGAGAATCTGACAGTTGGAACTATATTTGCTAGGTGAAACATTTTGTGAAAATGACAGCAAATATTGAAGAACTGATTTAGTCAGGGAAGTGAGGGGTAAAGCCTCACATGAGGAATGAAAACCTCACAGGGAATGAAGTGCTAGAAACTGCTCTTCCCAAGATTAGGTTTATGATATACTCGGAATTTTAATAGCAGAAGCTTAAAGATTTTTGATAATACACCTAGTCTGTGTAACATGTAATTAAGTAAGAAAAAAACAAGTAGTTAAAAGTACATGTAGACTATAGTGTGTGATAATATAGTCTTAAATACATGTTGAAGACTCAAGTTGAGTAACATTTCATTAGCTAATAGTGTGCTATTATAATATTCTAAGATACAAGTGAAACTGAAACTACAGTGATGTAGATTTCCAAGTGACTATTGTCATATGAAACTAAGTAAACAGGAGGACTGTCCTGGAGGACTCAGTGCTAAGCACTAGTAGTATAGAACTCTTTACTCAGAGACTGAGAAACTGGACATTTAAGAGAAAGCAAGGACATTGCTATAACAGTTAAAGTTAAGTCTTGAGTAAACTCATACCCTAGAAGTAGTATTGGTTTATATAGTTTCATGTTATGTATCATGGTTCTAATTAAGTTCATGTAGTACATGTGGTATCTCATAAAACACTAATATTGAGAAGGAGTGTTAGAAATGTACAATCCTATGTTTTCATGAACGTCGCATCAACGTGGGAACAAGTATAACCAGTCTCACGAACGTCATCATGTTTGTACCAATAAACCCTCTCAGCACCAGCACCGTGATGGAGCATGACGTGTGGATCTTTGTCCCTTCATTTCAACTCATCAGAACAAGGAGGTGGGTGTTCACCTTGTGTAATTGGACTGACGAAGCTGTGTCAGCAACAATTATAGGGTACTTCCCAGTGCACTGCATTGCCAGGGTATCAAGATATTCTGATGGGCAGCTTGTGGTATCAGGAGTTGAGACAGGTAGTATCTAAAGTACCTATGGGCTTCCTTAAGTCATGAGAAGTATTTTCTTGTGAGGTAATTATGAATAATCATTCATCAGTTCTAAATAATTTCCCCTCTGGAAACAGCATTTTGGTCCTCCACTTCATTTTTCTTAAAGAGAATATTAGTTCAGACTTTCATAGGGAAAGATGTAGATTCTGCAATAGAAGATGGAAGCCTATACATGGGCACCATATAAACAAACATTGCTTAAGGCAGGTATAGCTGATTGGAGCAGTCAGTATGTGACTGTGCCCTCCTTGAGGTTCATTAGGCTAACAACAGACAGACAAGGCTAACTAGTAATCTAAAACTAGAGTATGTATAAAGTTTGTGAGTGCCTTCTGTAGTAATGACTGCTGTATTAAAGGGCAGTAAGGTTGTTAATTTTGAATAGGAGTTTTGGTGGTAGTATTTAAGTATGACATAATAATAATGGTTGTTATTAGTTGACACTATTTTGTAGGCCCGGTCAGTTTGTCCTATTCCTCATGGTTCTATCTTTGACCTTTTGTTGGATGGTATAAAAGAATCTTTGTGGACAGATGAGGGGAAAGGGTCCTCCGAGGAAAAATGTGATATTTAAAATTGAAGTCATCGGCTTTAAAATGAGGTATGACACTTGCAGATAACCGCTCTGGTCTCAGAGATATTGCTTCATGAAAATGGAATCACTGAACTATACCAATACAGCCAATAACCTCTATCATTCCTTGTTTTAATTAAATCAGGCATCTAATTAGCATAATTATCTAAATGGTCAATTGAACCCTTTCCATATATTTTGGCATAAATTTGGATCTAGAAATGGTATCTTAATCCTTTTTTCAGCATATAAATCTATATGAATCATTCTATCAATTGACATTACTATTTCTTTCTATTTGGAATATAATTTTGGTTGCCATGGCAACCAGTATGTCTGAGAACACTTATTTATTTTCCATAGCGATACATGTTGGGACCCGTCATTGCGGCTTGCCGACCCAGTTCTTCAGCCGAAAGTAGGTCAGGTACATCCGGGCACCTACCCACTTCGTCAACAAGACGCAATGGCCGTGTACCGGGCCGTGTGCATTGGATCGGTATGGAAAATCAATGGATTCTTATTTATTTATAAGAAAATGGATACAAAATGTAGGCAAACACCAACTAGAGATCGTATATTTGGCGGTGTTAGAAGTACAGGGCTTGACACGCTTGGATTATACCCGAAAAATTTGTGTAAAGGTGGAGGTATGTCGGGCAGAACGACAACATGGCCACGACGGCTTGGCAAACTGAGCGGATCGTATGCACTTAGAAAATGTCTTCTCCTGGATTAATTCTTGGGTTATAAGGTAAGAAATTAATACAAAATGGAGAAAAATGTGAGATAAATGCCTTAATGTATGTTATGAGAACGCACTCATGGCTCGTGGATTATTAACCCATAAACCCACTTGTGCGTTCCCATAACATACATTAAACGCATAGTACCACTATTCTATTACGGGGACGCCCATGACTCTATACTCATTATCATGACTTAAGGATCATTATCATGACTCTTTAATCTAGATTTATGTATTTATGATCATTTAATATATATCGATATAGAAATACAACATTGCTGTAATAGCTGCTCGGTCGTATCATCTAGATTTATGTACTTATGATCGGATATTATATTTCGATATAGAAATACAGCATTGCTGTAATAGCTGCTCGGTCGTATCATCTAGATTTATGTACTTATGATCGGATTAGTAATTGCTCACTTTTTGTCAGCAATTAGTCAATATATGTTAGTACTTAGTCACTATATAACAGCAATTAGTCAATATACGTCAGTAATTACTCACTTTGTCAGCAATTAGTGAGTGAGTGAGTAATGCATGTTTAAAGCCGACAGCTAAGGTCATATTCATGGCGAGAGTTACATTACCATTTCACAGAGGAATGTGTCAGTGCCCGCACATATATGCACCACACATCCTGAGGGGATAGAAAAGAGGAGAAATAGACCCTTTTAATTGGGCTAGGGACGCCTGTCAGCAATTAGTAAATATATGTCAGTAATTACTCACTATTTATAAGAAATTAGACAATATGTCAGTAATTACTCACTCTTTGTAAGCAATTAGTCAATATGTGTCAGTAATTACTCACTATTTGTCATCAATTAGTCAATATATGCCAGTACTTAGTCATTATAAAACAAAACCTAGTCCATATATGTCAGTAATTACTCACAATTTGTCATATATTCGTCAAAAGTGAGCAATTACTGACATATATTGAATAAATGCCGATAAAATGTAAGTAACTGCTATAATGTATTGACTAATTGCTGACAAAATTAATAGTGAATAGTTACTAGCATATATTAACTTATTGGTGACAAATAGTCCATAGATACTGACATATTTTGACAAATACCAGTCAAGGCAGGATGCACAGGAGGAGGAATCAATGGCTATTTCTCTGTTATATATTGACTAATTGTTGACAGATTGTGAGTAAATACTGACATGTATTGATAATTGCTGATATAGAGTGAATAATTACTAACATATATTGACTAATTGCTGATAAATGGTGAGTAATTACTGACATATATTGACTAATATCTGACAAATTATGAGTAATTACTGACATATGTAGACTAAGTGTTGTTATATAATGACTAAGAACTGGCACATATTGACTGAGTGCTGACAAATAGTGAGTAAATACTGACATATATTGATTAATTGCTGACAAAGAGTGAGTAATTACTAATATAAATTATATTGAATAATTGCTGACAAATAGTGAGTAATTACTGACATATATTGACGAATTGCTGACAAATAGTGAACAATTACTAACATATATTAACTAATTGCTGACAAATAGTCCATAGATACGGACATATTTTGACAAATACCAGGCAAGGCAGGATGCACAATTGAATCAGTGTCTATTTCTTTGTTATATATTGAATAATTGCTGACAAATTGTAAGTAAATACTGACATGTATTGATAATTGCTGTCATAGAGTGACTAAGTACTGACATTATATTGACTAATTGCTGACAAATTGTGAATAAATACTGATATATATATATATATATTGACTATTTGCTGACAAATAGTGACTAATTACTAATATATATATATAGCTGACAAATAGTGAGCAATTACTAACATATAGACTAATTACTGACAAATAGTGAGCAATTACTAACATATATTGACTAAATACTGATAAAATGTAAGTAACTACTACCATGTATTGACTAATTGCTGACAAATAGTGAATAATTACTTACATATATTAACTAATTGCTGACAAGTAGTCCATAGAGAATGACATATTTTGACAAATACCAGTCAAGGCAAGATGCACAATTGAATCAATGGTTATTTCTCTGTTATGTATTGATCAAAATGCTGACAGATTGTGAGTAAATAATGACTTGTATTGATAATTGCTGATATTCAGTGACTAAGTACTGACATATATTGACTAATTGCTGACAAATAGTGAGTAATTACTGACATATATTGACTAATTGCTGACAAATCATGCATTATTTCTGACATATTTTGACTAATTACTGACAAAATGCATCATGTCAACCTGGGCATGATGCACAAATGATTAAGATGACATTAATCTTTTTAATACCAAAACTTAGTCACTAGCTGTATACTGACTAATTGCTGACAAATTCTGAGTAAATACTGACATATTTCGATTAATTACTAACAAATAGTGAGTAATTACTAACATAAAAATTATATTGATTAACCGTTGACAAATAGTGGGTAATTACTATCATACCATAGCACTAACACTAACCTGTTATAGCCCTAAACTCAATACATGTACCATAAAAACACAGATTAAAACACAAATTAAAACACAGAATGATGTCAACATTTTCAATCAAACACCAGAGAATGGAGAAATGGAAAGATATCCATTTAGTGCAAACAGGGCTTGCGCAGGTATTGATGTGTAAAGCTTATCAACAGTGATAATGCACTGGTAACTAGCATTTGGATCTAAAAGGTTTAAGCATATGATCAAGCAATGGCTACCTCCATTGAACAACTTGTTTGATGCTATGGAAGTAATATATAATGAATAGACTTGCACGAGTTGGCTTCAGGGGGTGATATAAGCATGAGCCGTAGGCGAATGCTTATATTAAACCCCTGAAGCCAACGAGTGCAAGTCTATTCATTATATATTGCCCTTATAACACGGTTTCCACCATTAATTCTAAGTATTTACCTTTAAAAATGCTAGAATCCATTCATTTCTTATGCGAGTCGGCAAGACGGCCCTCCGCCATATTGGTTTCATGTTGACATATGGTTAAGCTGGCGAGCTCCTCAAAGTCCCACTCTCATAGGCCTACTACTGCTAACACGTCGAGACAGAGCTGCGCCAGTCTAAAATATAATCCATTCTGTACACACCAGGCGGCGGCACCTGTAGTGTTGACAGAATGGTGAAGACGCACGGCAAGTCGCTCGATTCCAAAGTTTAATAATTTTTTATATCAAATACAGCCATAATATCAAGGAATCTAGTCGACAGAGAGGTAGAATATGGTTTCAACTATGTTATGTCCAAAGCATTACGCTATATTTGGTACATAAGCTGCAAAAATGGAGAATTTACTTTCGTGTCAAGGTAGGTTTCAAGATGTCCACCCCGCTGTTCGTTCGCCGTGAATTTTGGGTGCTTTTATCGCGAGATATTTGAACTCATATTATCCTTTTTCGGCACTGAAAACTCTCTAACCATGTTATAAACAAAGGTAGAGGAGGGGTCTTTCTTTTCTACTGTTCAGATTTCACTAGTCACTAGGTGCAGTCAGTAGTTTATACTTGCAAGCATATGAATTCTATAAGAGACCAATGGATCATATCTATATTATATTGAACAGTACCAAGATACTGCATAATTATGCTAATTATGCAAATAATATGTGCGGATATGGAATGTTTGGTATCAATCTGGGGTGTTTTGTCCCCCTAAAGGACATGCCCCCCTAAAAATTTGTTTCAGAAAAGAATAAGCGAAATAATTTTTTTGACTTGCGGCCTTTTCGGCCTGAGCTGGTCCACCTGCGCCCTACCTCCAGCCAAAACCTATCTGTTTTAAGTGTCACTGGCGAAAAAGGGCAGGTTTGAGGAAGGAATGGATCGAAATATAGACTTTTTTGGGATGCGGGGGCAGACGCTAGTCCACACACTGGCAGAGAGGTCAAAGAACTGGCAGTTTTACAAAATAAATTGTATCTCCCTTAATAATAGGAGTTTCCCATAGTGTGACCTATAAATAAAGGGTAGCTCGAGCTGGCGAACGTCATGGCAGTCTTTATTTTCAAACCTGCACAATGGGAACAAAGTTATCACCAACTTAGCAATCTTTTAAGGACAAATAAATGCATTGGTGCATCACGCTGACCTTATGGAATAAAATGACAGGTGATAAAAATGTGTAGAGTCTATTATACCAACCTTTAGGCCTATTTAGCGATCTTTTAAGGACATATAATTCATTTCATGGCCAAATACAATGTTGTAGGGGTGTATTGAACATAATATACAGTGTTTTCGTGGCCTAGGACAGCACTGCAGGTAATGTGGGCTCTGGGAGTTATCTAACAGCAATGGGACATGTAAAGGCTGCGTTTTCACGGCTCTGGACGCCTCTACAGGTAATGTGGACTCTGGGAGTGATTGGATAGCAATCAGACATCTTAGGGCCGCATTTTCACGGCTTTGGACGCCTCTACAGGTATTGTGGGCTATCGGAGGTGTGAAAAACACAATTAAAACACGCCCTAGAGGGGGGGTATTTGGTGTCTATTATGGGGGCTATAGACGAGATATAAGTGGGTAGGGCAGGTAGCTGGCTCCCCAGGCATGTGTATGGAAGCCTATTCATCCTCAAGGGCCACAGAGTAATTTAGGTAATTGGACGCAATAACTCCTCCAAATATAATAATGCCACACTATTGGGGCTCCTAATATGGGAATGGCATGCATTTTTACGGTTCCAAGACTCCAAATAAACCAATGCCACACCACTTAGAACTCCTAATATAATAGGGGTATCATACTTATGTGTACATGTATATATATACATTTATGTAGGTGGCCTTTAGTGGGTTAATGGAAGGCTTTCACGGCTTCATGAAATCAACAAGAAGAGGACAGGATAGAGACGGACATGGGATAGAGAGGGCTGATGCTGTGACGTATGTGTGATAACACTTTACTTGCATATTCCTTACAATGAGTGGGTTTAATGAGACGAGGTCTTCATTGCTATATCTATTGTGGCAAATAAAAAATGAATAACTGAAATGACCTTAGCAAGGCCTAAGCAGTCTAGGTCACGATCTGATGATTTCAGTAGCTGAGCTATTGTATCCGTTTTTGGTCGACAAATGGGTATTGATTTCTCCGTCTCTGGATGATGTACTATAGCTGGGAGGTGTAGACCTCCCAGCTAATATATACCCGATGAAGGATGCCTAAGTTCTGAAACCAGTTCCGCTTTAATAAACGCCACATCAACTTAACCTCATTTGTTCAGCAGCTGTTCTACTTTATAGTGACACATATTTCAATAACTATGCAAGAATTATTATTAATTTTATATAAAGGCCATAATGAAAATGGGGTAGTGCTTTTCTTTAAAGAGAATTCTTAGCTTAGACCCTGGATTGAGAATTACTGTAAATCTGCATGATGATCTCTAAATCATAGATATCAAATGATTTGGCACTACACTTGTCTGTGAACCTGGTGTAGTGTCAACATGGTGGATAATATTATATCTCTCATGCATGCGTTCAAGAATAGAAAGATCATTTCCCATATCTAATCAAGTTTATATTAAGGACAGTAACCGTCGGTAATGTGGAAGTACTTACTGATGATGCTCTAAGTATAAGAGCTTTTGGCATACCTTTCTGCCAAGTAAATAATCAAGGATGATACTTTAATGTGACAGATTCATCTTTCAATGTTGAAAAGGCTCTCAGCTTTAAAACATGGAATTTGGGGACTTGTCCTTCAATGTCTTAGAAACAAGGCCTAAAGACCTTGTATTGGGGAAACACCCTAATTGCCATGTGCCAATGAGGCCCTTTACCTCTGACTAAGTGGGCAGGTTGCCCTAAGTACTACAGATACCTGCCATTTACTGTCTATACCCCCGATTCTTTGTCTATGTACTCTAAGGCATTTGATATAATGAAAAGATTTTTCTTTCTACTAAGTTGGAGAATCTCTAGATTTAAGTTGATTTTCAGAGACTAAACCTGATATTGTTAGGAAATGTTAAATGCAATAGTTGACAATACCAGTCTTCTCGTGATGTTCTCATTCATGCTAGTTCTTTTGTGCAACATATTTAATAGAAGACCAGACAGGTATTTCTCAGTAATGGGATCACAGCATGAGAGAAACGGATTGTGAAAGCTTTCCTCCTGGGGGACTTTTTATAGAGCAGTGCTATACACCTCAGATTTCCCTGTAATCAGATGTACAGATTCAGCAATTGGTATAAAGACTTTAGGCTGATGACTTAAATTGTTCTATTGTAGATATTAGAAATAGAGTTTATTTTAGATATTGAAGAACCACTGGTTTGCCATTGACATTTAATCATCCTAAAACAGAATAGACTGTCTGTCCCCTGCAGCTTCAGAAGTCTAGGACAGACCAAAACCTGCCCTACTTGCCACGGAACAGTGAATTTAAAAAGACATAATAGGCTACAGCTAATGTCTATTCTCTGTGGGTATATTATTTTTACTGTGAAGGGGATCTATAGGAGACCAGCACCAGAAAAGATTTCCTCATTATCAGTAATTGATAAATTGCAGGTAAATGGGACTGACAGGCAAGTTCATACCTCACCTAGTGGTGGTTCCAAGTACTCAACAGACTCTCAAGGACTCACTCCAGTAGCTCCACCTTCTGCTAATCACTGAGAAAATCTCAACCCCGGTTGCAACGGGTGACACACTTTACCTTTTCTCAGCCGGCGTTCATAAAAGTATTCCTTATAAACTTTACATATTTAATCCATTACTATCACTGTCTAAAGTGACCATCCGACTTCCAGGATGAAGCGTACTAATACTACACCATCTACTGCTGCTCCACCTAAAAAGAAAGCAGGTGGTAAGGCTAAAACGATTACTTCTATGGACAATTTAGGTGACCTTGTTACAAGCCTCGAGTACGATGTCCTCGCCATACGGTCTCAAAACAATAAAATCCTCGCTGCTATAAACGGCCTTAAACCTGCTGCTACACAGCCTACAACTGCATAAGTACAGCCACAGGTCAGTCAGATCCCGGTAGTGGATATCACTTCAACAAAGTCAGTACCTGTAGTACAGACTCCATCTAGAAATAATCATGCCACCACAGCTGCTGTGGCAATCCCGGCTGCAGTGATGTCACAGCCTGCTGCTGGTCCGGTCTTCCACAAATGTGATGCATCCTAACCAAATCAGGCAGATCTCGCCCATCATAGACCAGAGATAATGAGGTCAAAAGGTGGAAAATGCTAATTATAGTCATTTGGAGCGTTTTGGGTATTTGCTTCCATTATTATCTTCCCTTTCATGTGATGAAAGAATAAATACAAAAAATTAGTAGAAATGATGAAAATTGGCCAAATTGATAATTGTCGCTGATTTTTACCACGACAATTTTCATCGATATATCTACAATATAATCTTAATGAATCTTTTGAAAGAAAGGTATCAAATAAAGAAAGACAACAGATATTAATATCCACATGTAGCTTAACATTTTCTCTTTAAATTGATACCAGCTTTACTTGGCATATATTTGGTACATACAGACTAGACACTGATACAGTGGGGCCTCCCTATTTTCAGTATGAGTATACAGTGATAAAAAGACCTTTGTTTAGAGCTCTATTTCTCGGAACGAATGATAGCCAATTTATAATTTTGAAAATTCAGCAAAAATTGACAAATAAAGATATTTTAATGAAACAAAAAGTGTTCTGAAGCTCTTGATCTAGTCTCTGTGAAACCAGTATAATCATGAAATCCATTTTCCTGACATGTGCCTGGTTAGGTAAGGATGCATCACAAATTTGCTGCAGCCATTCAGGCCAATACCTTTGTGGGTGAAAAATCCTACCCTCTACCACTCAGCTACCAAGACAAAGTTCCTGCTTCTGTCACTGAGAAGGTAGCAAATATCCTCACCTCTACATCACATCAGCTGTCATCCATCAAGGGTAAGCCTACTGATGCTCACGACTTCATTTTCCGTGGCCCTACACACATTAAAACAGGTCTAAATGTCCTAGACCCTTTAGAATATTTGTTTGGTCTGTCACGACTTATGAAAGACTGCCGTACTCTGCCCCAAGATAAGCCCCGCATCGCTGAGCATATTATGGACATAATAACAGTGGGCAAAGATTATCAGTGGGAGCAGATACGTGATTGGTCAGAAGAAGTCCTGTCTTCAATTGCTGATGAACTATTTACTTGGCAGGACAGTGCATCTATCAGTTCAATGAGGTCAGTGGTTGCCAAGGTCAGAGCGGGTAAACTCTACCCCATGAGAGAACTCTAAAGCAAGAAATATAGATATGTGACGCAACACAGGAAAAGGAAACATTACAGGGATTTTGTGCCATTCACAGTGTATGGGTAGCAGAACCAAATTAAATAAATAGGCATTTTTCTTGTAATTTCTCAAACACTTTTGGCATGTCTTTGGGACATAGTTAAACAGCCATGGACCCAGAATAATGGGCATAGGCATCTTTTATGGCACAGACATGTCATCCTTCCTGACCTTGACAGTGCCTGTGTTGGTCGATTGACAGAAACTGTGACTTTTGTTGATTTAGGGATATCTTACCAACCCTAGAAAACAGCTGTTCAAGATTATATAGATCAGATTCTATTTGCTTTAGCTTAAGAACATCTTGGAGATCATTTTGGTATATTCATTATCAAAATCCGACAAGTAGAACTAGAATAAACTCTCCTGACAATGTATGCGGGTATATCATCTTTTTCCATGTGGTGCCACCTAGTGGTCATAAATTATACTAAATCCCCATAATGTTACGCATTAGTGAAGGGGACTTAATGAAGGAATATCAGCAATTAGGATTTGTGCCACTTTTATGTTCAATTTACATCAAACATTGTAGTCACATAATCAACCACAAATTAATTTAGTTTCTAAACCAGTATTGTAGAAAGTCAAGAAGTAGTCAAGTCTACATTATTTATTGGCCGGCTTGTATACAAATGTAATATATAATGAAAGCCAACGAGTTCAAGTCTTATCATGACACATTGCATTTATAGCATGCTTTTCACCATTTATTATATTTATTACCCTATATATAAAAAGGCATTGGTTCATCGCTGGTCCCCACCTCATTAAAATCAGCTTGACTGCTTGCCAGGAACAGATAAACCAAAAGAGGCTAGATCAAATTATGTACTTTTTTCAAAGTTAACTCAATTTTTTTCTAAAATTCCAACATTTTTTTTTGAAGCACACCTGAACAATAAAACTTCTGCTTATAGACTAAATCGGAGGATTCAAAAGCAAATAAAACCAGAGTGCATTTACATAGATCTATGCCTCAAAATTGTCATGGCTATTATTTTTCTGCAATGTCTGCCATCTTGGATTCCGATTAAAAGAAATCGGCGCCCGCCCTGCTGAAACTTATGGATTTAATTGCCGATTGATTTAGGATCTAGATTACCCATGCTTAGAGCTTCAATTTGATAGGTCATACATTAAAATCAGACAATTAGTTCCAGAGAAATTACTGACAAATAAATCTCCGAGAGAATCTACTGGGAGAGTGCAAAATTGTTTGATGTTGCTAAGTTATGCTAATGTGATGCACTAGTGGGCAGCACTAGCCCAATTTCTCATCAGATTCTCAATTTGATTTTAATGAACTAGGCCCCATTAGAATTTAGGTGCCCCCCCCCCATAGTGCCGAAGTCAACGAGATGGTCATCCGCCATATTGGTTTCATGTTGATGAATAGTTAAGCTGGCGACCTGCTACAACTCCCATTCTTGTAGGCCTACTACTAAGGATATGATGGGACAGGTCTCTGTCAGTCTAAAGGCTAGTACATTCTTTACAATCCAGATGGAGCCACCTGTCATATTGACAGATTGGCAAAGATACAAGGCCAGTCGCTCGCATCGAAAGTTTACTGTTTATTCAAATCAAATTCAGCCATAATATCTACATGACCAAGAGTTAGAATAACATGTATACGATGTCCCCTCCAAATCATTTCATCACAATTGGTATATTTTTAGTACTGGTTTTGGCCACCAGGGGGCAGTATATGGGTAAAACCCTGACAAAATTAATATGCTAAAAAAAAAAAAAGCTTTAGACCAATTTTTGATAAGGAATCTAGTAGTATGCTTAAAATCATTCCATCTCCACTGAAAATGTTCCAATTTTGAAATGTTGGTTGCCATGGAAACATAAAAAAATGGCATGTAAGGCATTTCTGGTTGCCATGGAAACCACTCTCCTCTTCCAATTGGGAATTTTTGCCACAAACCTTTTTTGAAATTCCGTCATCAGCCCAGAACCGAAAACAGAGCTCAAAAATTCCCTCTAGAACCAATTTTATAACATTTCTTTGGTTATTTTTCCACAAAACTGTATTTTTAGCATTATTAGTGTTTATGATAGGATATAATGCATTTAGAGCTTATTGCTTTTGACCGGGTAGACAATTACTGCTACCTGGGGGTTAAGCTAGATGAGGCAATGACCTTAGAGCCAGCAGTTAAGGAAGTTATTCGTAAGGTTAATCACCGTCTCTTCAAATTTGCGAAAGTACGATGTGACTTGACCCAAAAGGCCGCTATTATGGTGTACAAATCTACCATTATGTCACTCTTTGTTTATGCATGCTTTCTACACTCAGGTGCTAATTTCAATTTAACAGCTAAATTACAAAGGCTCCAAAATAGGGGGCTCAGAATTTGTATGCGAAGCAGTGTAAGAGGCATGTCTATTGAAGACCTCCATGCAAGATGTAATGTGGGTATGCTAGATAGACATAGAGATGAGGTACTACTTGTGTACATGTACAAATATGCCAATCAAGGCAAATTTGTCAAAAACACTTTAAATGCCCAACGCACTCGCACACTAAATAAAAAAAAGTTTGATGTACGAAGACCAAAACGTGAGTTCTTTAAGCGGTCCCCCTTGTACAGAGGTTCTCACTTATGGAACAATTTGTCTGAATGGCACCAGGAAGCGGAACAGAAAGCCCAGTTTAAAGCGCATATATATACAACATATATGTCGTGTCAGAGACCTGCACAAACAAAGCCAGAAACCCAAGTTTGAAGTCCTCAATGGCAGCATCTTAATTGCAGATACCTCTGATGAGGAAGAGGATGAGCCCTGAGCATCTTAACCTAACTACAATTCACTTGTTGTCCATACTTTCTGACCTGTTACTTCTCAAACAATCCTGTGGCGAACTATAATTGGTAGCTGGCCTGGCTCAGTTGCAAAGGTTAATAGACTATGAATTTAGTATTTATCGGCTTTTTACTATCCAAGAATGAACTCTGCTATTAGTCACCCTTGCTAATGACCCTGATGTAATTTGATTACTGATACTACCTATGATTTGATGCTATAAGCATGATTTGAAGCTGTGATCTGAAACACGCTGTTAGTGTACTCGCTAACCACAAGCCTCTTTCCTTAGGCTATAACCAACCGCTCCTTTGTTGAGCAGCTCTGTTACTTTTTCTTAGGTCTTAAAATTTCCTTCTTTCTTGTTTAGAGTCTTGTGGTCTTTCTTGTCTTGTGTATATTAATTGTATAATTATCATGTAATTAGTAATTGTTTTTACCTCTTCCTCAAAATCATAAACTCAATCCGCAAGGCATTTCCTGCCTGTCCTCATCCCAACATGGCACAGGCCATGTAATTTTGTGTAATGTATAATTTTATACTTTGTTTTAATTAATCTGATTTAAGGGGTAATTGCCCAAGCTAGTACAGCACACGTCAGACAGGACGAGTTGAGCATCACTCAACAGAATTTTTGAACTAAGGTTCCCTACAAGTCTCATGCACATTCATTTTTTCTGTCTACATCACTCATTGTTTTATTAACTGGGTTCTACAACCCATTTTTCATAACTTTTCTTTTTTGTTCACTTTGACAACCACTGAAACTGAGCCTAAACCAATTGATTGCAATATTATCACCTCCTCTGCATAGTGGAGCGATCAATAAACACTTCTTTACAAAAAAAAAAAGAAAAATTCCTATTTCCACACCAACCTATGTTTGACAAGCAATTACAGCAAAACTACCGGGGATATTTTAGCTCAAGATATCTCATTTTAAAGCCCATGACTTAAGCCTTAAAAAGCCATTTCCCCCAGGAGGCATGTTTTCCCTCACTGGGCCACATATATGCTTCACAAATGAAGGATTTACATTGGTGTCAACTCGTTGTCAAGGTATGTCCGGTCCGCTGTCATTTTGGATTTCTCTATCGCAATATATGGGGGTTGGTTTTCTCCAGTTTGAGCATTCAAAATGGTTCCAAAACTCGATAAGCATGCTATAAAGAGACAATGATATTTATTGCATAATATAATAGGCACAGACCTACTTCAGACTTGAGTTTCCCTCCTGTGGCATAGTTTCTAAATTGCACACACTGCAATTTTAAAAGCATGATGTCCTACTTAGGCCATCTTGCTTTTGACTTTTACTTTAACATGCCTCAAGGGGGGAAATAGCTTTTTAAGCTTCAACTCACAGGCTTTAAAATGAGATATCTTGAGCTAAAATATTCCAGGTAGTCTTGTTGTAATTGCTTGTCAAACATAGGTTGCAGGGTGCAACTGAAAATGGCAAATAAACTCTAAATGCGTTGTATCCTATCATAAATTCTACAACAGTAATACTGCTAACAGTCAAGATAACATGACATGATTTGCTTCATAATGAGGGTGTGCACATAGTGACACACTTTGATGCCTGCTTAGATGACATGACAGTAAATGGAAGAAAACTAAATTAGAAATGTGTGTTGAATACATGTGTAGGGGCCGGCATCATCATCATTGTATATATACTAGTGCTGATCATCCGAGAGACGTGTTCTTGTGTTGCTAGTTCCTTCTATGCCAACCAGGCGTAGCCTCGCGATACCAGTTTGGTACAAGAGGGGGCAGCACCATACCTCACGTCCAGCTTCTACTAAGAAGCCGGACGGTCGGCAGAAGGTGACTGGACCTCGTCCAGTCAAGACGCGCTACTTGCCTTCCTTGTAACCTAAGTAATAAAGGCCACCCGCGAGATGGAAGTGTTTAGGGCTTTGCCCAACCCGAACTGTTTGTGTCGTGTTGGTTTCTATAGCTACCAAGCGAGCCTATGAGCCACCCATATATTCATACGAACATTAACCATTACACATGTCGCATGACATGTTTTAATCATTTGCAGTTGGGCAAGCTACTTGGTGGGTATGTTTTCTGTGGCGAAAAAAACCTCTGAATCTAAGATGGGAAACATTCAGAAAACCTGAAAGCCCTCAGAAGAACTACTCATCAATGGCGTTAGCCTGCATGTTTGAATGTTCCTATAAGTTCATTGCTGCCTAAAGGCATTTCTGTTTACAGCTGTCTGGACCTTCGTGTAATGGAGACTGTTTCTCTTATTATGGATTTATGCTTGGGCAATTATCACCCATAGTAAATCTTTTTCAAGGTCTGTCCTGTCCTCTTGCTTCTGCCAGGATTAACACAGACCCGTTCAGACAGTATGCATAAAAGAGTGAGAAAATGAGCATATATATCAATTTTATTGCGGAATTAGATCTTTACTCTAGTCCTAACTTCTGGGGGGTGAGGGGCATAGTTTCCAGGGAGGTAATCTCCTACCACCTACTTCTGCAGCATGGCTGAGCTAGGAGCTATATTTCAGGATGTACCCATCACCAAAAGATAACAAAACATGCCATATACCATTGGAAATCTCTAAAATTGTAGATTTCAGATATGGTAGGTGTAGAGAAATACAATAATCTTATTTTACAGAATTATCATGAGCCAGAAGAAAAATATGTAATTTGATTTCTTAATATTCAAACAGCACTGTTTACGCAACATGTTGCCTGGAACGGACGTGGGAACGTACTCCACACTTCGTGCTTCATGTAGTATGTCAATAACCTGGTATCGCCAAACATGGAATAATAAGTCATACTCTTTAGTTACAGAACCACCCAAACCCAAAAAGGAGTCAGAAAACAAGTAAATCTGATTGTTTCCGGTGACCCGACCTATGTTTGTCTGATGCTTGACCTTCTGACCTAATTAATCGGAAATATTATAATAATGGATAAATCTCTTTCCATGCATTTAATTTTACATAAAGATACCCAGATAGGATGAATATTCACTGAGATTAATGTTAATTTTACATAAAGATACCCAGATAGGATGAATATTCACTGAGATTAATGTTAATTTTACATAAAGGTAACCAGATAGGATGAATATTCACTGAGATTAATGTTAATTTAACATAAAGATACCCAGATAGGATGAATATTCACTAAGATTAATGTTAATTTTACATATAGATACCCAGATAGGATGAATATTCTGTGACATAAATGTTATTTTTGAGAAATTTGAATTAAAAAGATTTAGACTTCTTTTCTTCTAGTCCATTTTAGTAAAAATACAAGTCTAGAGCTTTCCAGTGGTATGATGTATTTTTCTTATTTTTTGGTGATGGGTGCATTCATGCTGCAGCAGTACTACTTAACCATCCATAGACTATGTGTTAAATGTTGATTGGGACTTTCTAGCCAGGTTTCTATTAGATTCTGGGCTTCCCTAGCCCACTTAAAAGGGTCTACTTCTCATCTTTCCTATCCCCTCTTGGGCTTCCCTAGCCCACTTAAAAGGGTCTATTTCTCCTCTTTCCTATCCCTTCAGGATGTGTGTGGTGCACATATGCACGGGCACTGACACATTCTTCTGTGAAACAGTAATGTAGTTCTCACCATAAATATGACCTTAGTTGTCGAAATGGCGTTAAACATCTGCGTATACCACTAGATTTCCCATCAGAAATTGATCCAAGGCATTTTTTGGTATATTTTTCAGTGTTTTAGTCATACACTGACTAAAAAATCAGTTAAGCACCACACACATCCTGAAGGGATAGGAAAGAGGAGAAATATGTATACCCTTTTAAGTGGGCTAGGGAAGCCCGGGAGTCACTTACAATGCTCAAAGGAATCAAATAATACAGTGTTCTGTTGTGTTTTTTTAATGATTTTCTTCTCCAATTATCACAGGTGTGAAGGATGCTTCCATTTTTAATCAAGAATGGTTTAGATAATAAAATAGCCATGAAAATAGGGAGAAAGCAGTGATCATTTACTGGCCAAACCAGGTACATCATCTCTTTCACCTGCAATCATCATTACTACACTCTCCTAAGCTACCTATCCACATTCATGATTCGGAAACCCTACAGCTTACTTCTATTCTTACTTCCAAAAACACTGATTAGCCACGCATCAATCATAGTGCAACCCTAACCCTCCTTCCCACTAATCACCACCCCCACCATTCCTGTCACCATTTTTACCAGCACCTCAATCTGTCAACACAAGCTTCTAATGGACAAGCAACTCCCCCCCACCAATCATTACATAATGTGACCCATCTGGAGAAAACATGCATCCGGGGGGATTTTTAGTTCTGCATTTGGCCACCAGGGGTCAGTGTATGACTAAAACACTGAAAAATATACCAAAAAATGCCTTGGATCAATTTCTGATGGGAAATCTAGTGGTATACGCAGAATTAATCCATCTCTACTAAAAACCTTACATTTATGGAATAAATTGGCATATATGGCAATTTCTGGTTGCCACGGAAACCACTCCATTATTCTAAATGGGGATTTATGTCACAAAACTTGTTAGATATTTACATAAGCAACTAAGAACTAAAAACAGACCTGAAAAATCCCTCTAGAACCAATTTTATGATAAAAACATCAAATTTCTTTGTTTATTTTTCTACAAAACTGTAATATTTGCATAATCAGTATTTATGCTAGGACACAATGCATTTAGAGCTTATTTACATTTTGCACTTGGACACAACAATCTAGGTTTGACAAGCAATTACAGAACAACCACCTGGAATATTTTAGCTCAAGATATCTCATTTTAAAGCCTGTGGCTTAAACTTTAAAAAGCCTTTTCCCCCCTGGATGAAGAGTTTCCCCCATCTGGTCACATATTTTTAAGAAAAGCTACATGAGTGATATATGCATTAACAAAAACAGGCCATTTCTGTTTAAGGTGATCGTAAACTTCAAGAATGGTGACTATTAACAATTCTAGATTTTAATGTTTGTTGAGAACAGTGGTGATGTCTAACTAACATATATTTCATCTTATGTGTGAGGCTTATTATCAGTGAGCATCAGCTCTATGTACCCTCACACCCCCTTACAGATAGGAAACCTTTCTCCTACCTATCCACAAACTATTATCCAAATTCCTTTTACCTTCTCACAGCTCATAACATCCCCCATCACCCTCCTTCTACTCACTTGTCACAAGCATTCTCATCCCCACTGATCCCCACTATGCTGTACAATGTTTGAGATCAGAGAGATTCATTTTGACGAGAGCCCAGACTAAGGTTTACTGCAATTCTGTCTTAAATATTCAAGAAGTCATGATGTTATCACGTTGGAGGATTATGGAATACACTTTTATCAAATACTATGAATTGTTACATATTGCTGGGCCACGTCTGTGAATGGCAGCTGCACTTTCAACTTGGGCCATACGGACCATGAAAAAAGTTCCAGATGGATGACTATTTGAATGCCTCCTGTCAAGTAAACTATGAATAATGTCTCTGTGGGAGTAATTTATAGGATTAAAAGCTGGTTGAAACATTCACTTTGTAATGATTAGTCATAGAATCAAGATAAAATGCCTCTCTGGAAGATCTAGTGTCACAGGCATGACATCTGTTCACCACACACACCTTGAGGCAGTGAGCAGGGTGAAAAGCAGCCTATATTTGGCCACATAAACATGCATTAGGGCAAATATTGGGCAGCAAAATATGGGATTTATAGGTTGTCTAAGATGCAAGGACTAAAGGCCTTGGAGAAGCACCTTAATTGTCAGGACCCAATGAGATCTATGTCTATTGAAGTCCTATAATTCCCACTATGATGGTAGCTGTCATGTGTAATCTCTTTGATCCAATGTGCTCATTTGATATGATAAACTGGAAGAGGATAATGAGTGTGAAGTCTTCTTCTTTGAAATAAATTCAATAGAGCATTGCTGTGCACCTCGGATTTCCCTATAATTGAATGTAAATATTCTGAATTTGGTATGCCTGTAAATAGGTACCTAAATACTTCCTCTGTTATTGTTTTTTTCTTCATAGTTATTTAACATTTCTGAGGACAAATAGTTCACCACTGACATTTCATTATCTTACTCCATGAGAAGAATAAATTATGTACTGTCCATCCCAATTCCCCATCTAACAGTGACTTTGTGCCATAAAGCCATAGCAGGCTAGAGTCTAATCTGTCTGGATATACCCATTTTGACTGGAGGAGACATATAATAGACAGCCCAGAGACTAGCTGTCAGAAAGCCAAAGGGCTTTCTCACTGCAGGTGCCAATATAGATCACAATTGAAATGTAACATAAACCTTTGTCAAGAGATGAAGTAGTTTCCATGAACTTTAAAGTATTTCAAATGGATTGACTCAGTACCATAAGGTTTCCCTTTCATGTTTTAATTGCTTTAATTGCACAGCATGAATTCTTCTCAGGCCATTTCAGTTTTGACTTTGAAAATAGTATGGCATCCCAAAAAGGTTGAACATGTTAGGGGTACTGATTTACTGCTGGTTCCAACAGTAAAATTACATGCTTAAATAATAAGCAGAGGCAACATGATAACATCCTAACCCTAGGGACTATCTATATGGTGTTCACTCATTCCTTTAGTTAGTATGTGTAGAGTGGAATGAGAAATTTTGTATTTTCATTGCAAAATATTGTATCTTATGAGGGCTGCCATCAGTAATGTTTGCTACCTGCCTTATCACTTTTATCAAATATGAAAGGAAACTAGTGGTCAAAGACTATGTCCATTACAATGTACACGATACATTTTTTGGGGATATTCCCCCCCCCCTTGAGGTTAAATTGGGTAGATTGAATTAAAGTCATTTTTTCATTTGTAATGAGCCTGTAAGGAAAAGGTGTGAGGACAATGATTAAGTCCATCAGAGTAAGAAAGTTTATAAAAGAATCTGGCATTTATGTGGCATAGATTAATACATCTCAAAATCACTTTTTACGACAACAACATCCAACGTCATGGCTGACTGCCTCCCGGTGAAGGACTATCGCAAAAACTAGGAATGAAAACTGGAGACATCACCACCGTGTTGAAAAACCACCCGCACACACGAAGACAGTACCTGGGAACTCCAAAACCCTCCATATGCTTCATAAGCAACACCAACCCTAGTTCTGAACCGGGTCAACATTGGGTGGCTTTCTACGTGAAGGAAAACGGTCAAGTTTTCTACTTTGATCCCTATGGCATACCACCTCTAACTATATATCATCGTAAGTTCTTGTCGGAAACTTCAACAGAATGCAACTTCAGAACCTGTACGCCAAAACCTGTGGGGCTCACTGCATCCACTTTCTTACAGAGGTATGTCAAAGCAAGGACCCCTCTCACTCAGTGAAAACCTTCTCTCAACTACCGAAAAACCTAATGGACAAAATAGTCCAACCATGAATGAGGACATGGCCAATGACGTGCAACAAATAAAAGTGGTAGTGGAACTAGTCCTGGAACTCGTAGACAAGTTGGTGAACAAGGTGACCACGTCGGAGGAAAAAGTGTATGTGTTGGAATGTGAAATACTGCCAGCAACAAGAAAATTGAGATGTTCTTGGAACTGTACTAAAAACTCTATTAGCATGTAGCTGTAGAATGTGTGTGTGTAACCCCTTTTTTCATAGTGAAAATAGAAGTGAGAATGAATGAAAAAAAGGCCTTTAAGTTGTTTTTTCACACATGTGTTAGTAGCATAGTAGTAATGTTGTTGGTGCAAAACATATGGTGCAACCACAGCCCATGGCGACTGTAGAAATAAACAAGCTGCAGCTAGCTGCTACAGCAGCTGGCGGTGTGTGTACCTTGGGCAAAACTCGGTTTGTTTCTGTTTACGTTTTCTACCGTGGCGACCATGCAGTTGGTTTGTTTTGTTTACGTTTTTTGTTGTGATCACGTGATCATCACATAATGATGTCATACCTCTCAGCCAATCAGAGCTTGTGAAAGTAGGTCACATGCCCATATATGGTCACTTCAGTCTCAAAACTAGGTCACTTCTGGTCCGTAAGTAGGTCAAATCGATTTCAGTAGCTGTTTATATGCGCTGAGTTTACCCCTATACATTACTGTCAGATGAGTGATGCAGTAGTACCAGGAGGACATTACAATTTACTGAATTGGCTTTAAGTATCGATGGGCCCATAGGGACTGTTTAATTGAGGTTCCAATATGGGTACCTGAACAAAAACACAAGGTGTTCTGACACTTGAAGGAATTGAGAAATTTACCCAAGGGGTTACTAAAGCTTCTCCGGGTACTGGTTATCCAATCACACAATCTGTGGCTAAAGTACTCTCTCAAAGAGATGGATGCTGTTGATTTAGAAACCATCAATTTAAAATTCACCAATTCAAGTCTGAATGCAAACAATTGAGAGAGACGGAGAGGGCCTCAGTTGGGAGATCTAGACATACTGTTAAGCACAACATAACCCTTTTTACAGTAGGTTGAAGGGATCTCTGTAAGCATGTCCAATGAGGATCATAGGAAGTTGCTAAAATTACAGGTGATATATATATTTTGTTGACAAACAAGGTAAATGGGATCTCCATGAGGTATAATGTTCAGGTTCGTTTTAGCCTGTTTGTACACATCTCCTCTCATTGTATCAATATTTTGTTCATTATTGTGTATGGTAGCCCAGCTCAATTTAGCCATACATTAGTTCTGTTTATGTTATTCTCAGCTGTTGCTTGGATATATACAGAGAGTATGTACCAGACAAGGGTGGACACCCCTAGGCAGGTGTAGAGGAGGTGGGTGTAATTGGAGTGACGAAGCTGTGTCTCTAATCAGCCACAATAATAGGGTTCTAACCAGTGACCTGTAGTGCCAGGGTATCAAGATATTCTGTTGGGCTGTTGGTGGTATAAGGGTCAAGGCAGGGAGTATCTATAATAAAATCTACAAACTAGTTTATGTCATAAGGAATATTTTCTAATAAGGTACGATATGATACATTTATTTACAACCTTATTAAACAGTACTTAGCTAAAATGAACTGCCCCATTATTGAGAGAAAGTATATGAAATGACTTATTTCTCAATATTCCGATTTTAGTTCTGTAAAAAGGTATATATTTACACATATTAAACAATGAGAAAATCGAAGAATATAAGTGTACTGGGTTCCTGGTGCACACTATGTTCTTGGTACTATCAACTTATCGTAGGTTTTACTAAGAAATATGCCAGTCCTCAACCTGTATGAAGCATTTCCCACAACTAATCAGGTTTCTGTAAAGGATGTGGTAATGTAGGAGTAGTTCCTGATGATGCTCTACTTATGAGAGCTATTGACAGGTCTTTCTGTCAAGTAAAATTATGGATGACACTTTAATGAGACAGAAAGATTCATGTATCAAGGTGAACCATTTAGTCAGGATAATGTCTCTCTGGTACACATGTACATTATCAAGGTGAATTATCATATTTGTAGAAGCAGAAGGGTATTCACTGTAGTAGGGATCCATAGAGTCACAGCTTTAAACATGTGCTTAAATGGGAACGAAGAATAAAAGGTGCAGGAATAGATTTTTTTTAAAAAAGGTGGATAATTGGGCAGGAAATAGCCAGTAGCTAGCAGCTAGATACCTGATTATCCATCGCTGAATCATGAGAAGATAAGGACCCTAATAACAACCCACATTAAGAGGGCCCCTTGGAGACCATGTACAGGATAATCAATAGTACCTTACTCCGCACAAAGGCATACTTTGAGCTTTAAAACATGGAATTTAGGGACTAGTCCTTGAATCTGTTAGATACATGGCCTAAAGACCTTGGGGAAGCACCATAATTGCCAGGTGCCAATGGGGCCCTTGTCCCTTGGTTAAGTGGATGAGTTGCCCTAAGTACTACAGATACCTGCCATGTACTTTACCCCTGATTCTTTGTCTACAAACTCTGAGGCATGCAGTTGATATGATAGAGAGATACTTCTTTCTACTTTAGTTTTAATGCAATTTTGAGAGACTGATATCTATGTTAAGAGCAATAGACAATAGACAATGATGTTAGAACTCATACTACTTCCTTTGTGCAACGTCTTTAAATAAGACCAGACAAGTATTTTCGAAGTAATACGATCACAGCATAAGAAAAAGGGATTGTGAGAGCTTTCTTCCAGTAGGACCCTTTATAGCATCAGATTTTAGGCAATGCAATTGGCATAAACATTTAGGCTGATACTTCTAAACTTCTACTATAGAAACTAGAAATAGAGTATTTTAGATAGTAAGCACCAATTGCTCTCCCGGGGTATACTAGTTTTTACTGTGAATGGGATGCTCCAATAGATATGCGCGGTCGGGCGAATATTTCCAGCAAACCTCACCTCATCCTCGAATATCAATACATTAATAGCTTACTAAATTACAGGGATTTCCCACCATCTATCCCATCGCCACCTGGTGGCCAAAAATTGGAACTCCTTAATTTTACCTGAACTCATGACATATGCTTATATCTCTTTTGTATATGCCCTAACTTATTACTATCAAGCTGTTGAATATCAGACTTTTGCATTTTTCCTGACAAAACAGCTGATTAAGATTCACTAACTTCATAGATTTCTGTAATTGAGAAAAAGATTTTTTTTCATAAATCTGTATCTTCTAGATTCTGCCAGTAATCTTCCAATTCCTTTCTCATAAAATGTTCATAATGATTGCATATAAATCCCTGCAAAGTCTGTTGAACAAATTGCTGCCAGTTTTTTCCGGTAATGGGAAATGTAAGAAATTCCAACACTTTCCACATTTTTGCTTAAATTATGAATTGCTCTTTTGTTTGTCCAATGACTACCTATTTCTATTGCTTGGTCATGATGCAAATGATGTCTCCTAGACAAAGCAGAAGTTTAGTTAAGATATTGCTGGTCAATTTTTCAATATTTGAGAAAATGATGAAAAATGGGGTTTCTCTCATAAGCGGCCATAGTAAAGGATTCCCCATCTTCAGGAGACAACAAATCTGAAACTAGCACAATGAACCATGGTTTATATTGCTTTAACCATCTCATAATACATAAAACTAATATGATGCTAAGTGATTTGGAGAAACTGCTGGTAGTTTAGGATTTACCGAATAGTGGGAAATCCCTTTAAATGAATTCAGTTTCTTAACCAGAATTGTAGAATTCCAAGAGGTAAGTCTACAGCATTTATTAGCCTGCTTCTGTACAGAGACAATGACCTCTACTAATGAGAAAATAGTATGACATCCTATTCATTTACCCCTTGCAATAAAAAGCATGCCTAAATAGGAAGCAGAGGAGACTGTAGCAGCTCCAGGGTAACATGCTTTCCTTCTAATGCGATAGTCACAAGTTCTTCTAACTAGTATTATGGAATGGAATATAGTTTAGAAAGTCCCCTTACTGTTAGGCTGGGGGGGGGATCAGAGAGGGGCACCATCATTGATGACATAATTATTATCATATGCTCATCAATACGATGTAGACCCAGTATCAAAGGCAGATTTATCTAACAGAGAACTACACCAAATAGAAAGCAAGTCATGTGGCCATCAGCTAAACCATTCCTCTCTGCATTGAGCATAGCATAGATGAGTCTGCCTTCTCATTTTTTATTCACTAAATGCATCCTTATTTGGCAGTACTACTAACCACTGCCTATACCATCATCACTCTCACATAGCACCTAAATGGCGTTCATCCTTTTTGTAAACAGTTCAGACACAGATTATTACTGGTTAGAGTCATTTACCTTTGTTTGTGGGTTTGTCTGAGAAGGGGAGCTGTGAGGTTTAAGATTTACCTCTAACCATTGCCCACGCATCCAATGTACCAGTGGTGAGGATCACTTAATCAATGTTAGATATGGGATTTCTAAGTAGTAATATATACAAATTGTTGATACCTCAGGAGGGACTGAACTCATATTGAATGAGAATTTTATATGAATCAATCAAGCCGTGTCCACAATTATAATCTATAACAGAAACATTTTTTGACAATCAGAATGCTTTATGGCTGTGAGTTTTACTTTCCAACTTCTTGAAAGAGCTACTGAGAAGCAAAGGTCAGGTAACTAAATTGGAGGGTTGGCTTACCTATCTAGGGAAAGCATAAGTATGAGTTTTGATTTTTTAAAAAGCATATCCAGGTCAAAATGAATAAAATGCAATGGAATGTTCTTGAAGTGCATTCTTGATTATGGGATACTGATGAGGCTCATCAACTATCAGTAGATATAACACTAAGCTTTACTTTTGCAATCATGGAAAATTATCCTGCTTCTTCAAAGGCCCATTTCAAAAGTACCGTAACGGATTTGGCTCAGTTTATGGGAACTAGTATTAAGAGGTATAACTAGTTACATCAAGCTTTATCAATTGCAGGTCTCTCGTCCTGCCTAGAGCTGTACATCAGGAGCTCTGCCCTCTATTGTAGCTCAAGAACAACTGGGAAGCTATCCACCCAGAGCTTCTACAGCACATTAGCTAGACTACAAACCCAGAGGAATCAGTAGAATCAATAGTATTCAAATGGAAATAAAGTGATAGATTTGATCAAGCCTATCAAGATTAGTGTACCTATTCATAGGCATACTAGAAAGGACATACAACATCTGCAAACAGTAATACTGCTAACAGTCCAGATAATATGACATTCTTTCATAATGAGAGTTTGGTTATTGGTGCTTTGGCGCCATTTCAACGGCTTAGGCAAGAGAAATATATTAGAAATTGTATTGAATACAATGCTATGTGTCGTATAATATGTATTGTCTAACACCATTTGTGAAGCTGATTGGTGAGCATGCTGTATCTAAGAAAACAAAAAAGAAAACATTCAGAAACCCGGAAAACCTCCAAAGACCTACTCGTCAATGGCATTCGCCTGCATGTTTGAATGTTCATTTAAGTTTATTGCTGACTAAAGGCACTGTAATCGCTCTACTCACCCCCCCCCCCCGCCCCCACCATGAGAATGTAGTTTTCTGTCCATCTGTCTTGTTTTGTAAAGGAGACTGTTGCTTTTATTATAGATTTACTGTTGGGACATTTATCACCCACAGTAAACTCCTCCCATATGGGCTGTCCTCTTGATTCTACCAGGATTCACACAAGAAGAATACAGAGCTGTTCAGGCAGTAAAGACAGCCATGGCAGATTAGCTATTATCGAGACAAACATTGTGGCCCACAGAGCAGCTCATCAAGCAAAATGAGTGTATATCAATTTTATTGTGAAATAAGGACTCTAGTCCTAACCCTATCATATCCCTGACCTTAACACTAACCCGAATTCTAACCTTATCCCGTATCCGTTTGGGGGAAGGGGTGATTTTCCAGGAGGGAAATTTCCTAAGGAGGGGGGTTTCCGGGGTTTCTGTGTGGAGGTGGCGGGCTGGTTTCTAGTGGATAATCTCCTACCACCATGCAGAGACTAGACTTCCTGTAACAATGGGGAATTTCTAGCGAGGTTTTTATTAGCTTGGTCTGGGATCTAGATGATAATATTACATAGTATCGAAATGTGATAAATACTGGTGCTCTAATATGATCTTAATGATCCTTAAACAAGTGCCCTGTATCAACTTAAAGAAAAACTTAAGTACATTTGTTATCAGCTGCTGTGTGATCACCGCCAGAATCTATCAATTTTTAGTTATCATATAGACGGACTAGCTACTACAGATATCACTGAATATGCTATAAGCCTTAAATAACTCTCATGTTGTGTTAGATATAGTAGTAGCCTACACATTCTAATTCCAACCTCCAGAAGCCTATCACAAATGTTTTACAGGATGGCTAATGATAATCAGATTGCACAATTATTGTTGATCTCCATTGCTAATGCTGCCTCATCAAAATTTCATGCAGTGCCTAGTGAGTGTCAGGCAAGTGACAGCACGTCTAATCATTTTGAGATCTTTCTCTTGTCAGCTGCCATGCTTGAAGTCAGATGTTCTTCAATTCATGAACATGTTGTTGTCTTTCCTTGTACAGATCCCATACACACTAAGAAGAAAATATAATAAATCGTGATTAACCCAGCAAAACCCCTTTCAATGCCCTTTTCATTCATGGGCATCTTGATTTGCTCTCCTTTCAAACTTTCAAATCTCTCACCAGGATGATCAGATAGCTACCCGTCCCCCCCCTCCCCTTTGCCTATCAATAAACTGGCAAAGCATGAAACTTTACATTTCATTTTTCTTCCGCCTTTGAATGAGGGATCCTTAATGGATTGCACTCTGGAAGCAGCAGTAGAGGATATGCATGCCTGAAATTCTTAAGATAATACTTATTATAAAACTTATATTTAAATTACAGGTAATTGGGTTTTGTCTGATTGAGTGATTTGAACGATAGATATTAATGCTATATGTTGTATTTCTGAAGTACATATCAAAGCGTAGAAATGTGTCTGCATTTGAACAGTGGCCCCTGCCATTCCATTCTCATAATGGTAGAGTCAGAGAAAGTGAGATTTGAATTAGATAAGATAATAAGATAATGTATGTAGCATGAGCCTCGACTGTATGTACAAAGTCTTCTCTTTTATTTTTGTCATATGAGATATCCCACGTCTTGTGCTCCTACAGCACATCCGAAAAGGATCATTGGTTTTATGGGGATTATGTACTAGTTGGAGCTGTTGTAACGACTACACCTAGGCCAATTGTGGGAGCTGTTGTAATGACTACACCCCCAGGGATTTTCAACATTTTCTCAATATTCATTTTCTAATATTCCCATTAGTGTTTGAGTCATACTTTGTGTCAGTTAGTGTCAGATTATTCTGACTATTATTCTCATTGCTTCACAGGCTGAGTTCAGATCACATCAATCTTGTCATGTTATGATACTAAGGCAGTAATGCTTTTAAAACTAGTAGACATGTTTGCTTATCTATTATTGTGTATATAGTATATAGTACTTGTATACCATCTCATCATTGTAAATTCATCTCAAGTCAATAGTCATTATGTGCAAACAACTAAATGTGATATGGAACAATGAGGATTCACATCATTGCTTGTAACCACTCTTTTCTATATCGTGTTCAGCAATAAATTTTTTCAATTCTCAAAAAAAAACTCCTTCCCACTTATCACCACCCCCACCATTCCTGTCACCACCATTACAAGCACCTCAATTTGTCAACACATACTTCCCCATATCCCTTCCAACCTAGCCAACCAGAGCCCCTCCCACTACTATACAGATGTAATGGGCACACAACTGCCCCCCTCCCCAATCATTAACATCATGGATTCATGAGTAAAGACACATGGGTCATATATGCATAAACAAATCCAGCCAGTTTCAAATTAAAGCTACCATAAATGTCAGGAATCGTTATTGTTTATCAACTCTAGATTTCAATGTTGTTGAGAACAGTGAAGCCTAACAGACATATATTTCAAATTTTCATGTGCAGCTTATTTCATAGGACATAAAAGAAACAAATTAGCTGACACCACCTCACAGATAGGAAACACTCTCACACCTATTCACAAGCTACTACTCCTTTTAGCTTCTCATTACTCATAACATCCCCCATCATCCTCTACACTCACTAAAAGTCTTGTCACAACTTAAAGCTTTTTGAAGATTATGGAATACACTTTTATTGGATACTATGAATTATTTCATATTGCTGGGTCAGGTCTGCAAATGGCTAATTATGATGTGTGAGCTACAGAGCATCCTGTGGTGCATCAGTGGTAGGCCATTGAAAATGTTTGTTTGATGCAATTTTGACAGCTGTACCTTTAACTGGGCCTGTTTGGACCATGGGAATAGTTCCAGATGCATGATTAATGAATGTCTTCTGTCAAGTAAATTATGAATAATGCCTCTTTGGGAGTAATCTATAAAATTGAAAGCTTCTTTGAAACATTCACTTTGTAATGATTAGTGATAGAATCAAGATAAAATACCTCTCTGGAAGATCAGGTATCACAGGCATGACACCTGCTTACCACCTACACCAGATGGACCCCCTGGAAACCATGAGCAGGGTAACAAGCAGTCTCTATTGGGCCATCTAAATCTAAATAGTGTATATTTTCATATGGACGTAAAAATTGGGATTTAGAGGCTGGTTCCAAAGTGTCAAAGATGCAAAACTAAAAACCTTGGTGAACCACCTTAATTATCAGGAACCAATAAGCTCCATGTCTATTGTCTTGTGTGAAGCTTTGCATTTCTTCTTTGAAGGAAACTTTATAGAGAATTGTGCACCTCTGATTTCATGTGGTTGGATGTAAATATTCTGTATTTGGTATGCATCTAAATAGGTACCTCCAGATTTCATCTGTCTTTTTTTTATAACCAAAGGAAACATGGTTAGTGGACATTTCTGAGGACCAATAGTTTACCACTGACATTTCATTATTGCACTCTATGGGAAAATATGATACTGTCCATCCCAGTTTTCAATCTAACAGCAACTTTGAAGAGCTGTAATATGCTAGAGTCTAATCTGACTGAATATACTGATTTAGACTGGAGGAGAGGTCCAATAGACAACCTGGAGACCAGCTGTCAGGAAGGACTTTCTCATTACAGGTCTGGAAATCTGCCAATATAGAGCACTTTTGAAGTGTAACAAAACCTTTGTCAAGAAAACACTGATGAAGTAGTTTCCAGGAATCTAAAGGTATATTAATGGACTGACTCAGTAGTGAAATGGTGCCCTTTCATATTTCATCCATGCTGTGCAATTAAAGCATGCTGTTCTTATCAGACCGTTTCAGTTTTGACCCTTCCTAATGAGAAAATAGTATGACAAGTTGTTACCCTATATATAAAAAGGGGTTAATAGGCCGTTGGTTCCCACCCCATTGAAATAAGTTTAAGTGCTTGCCAGGAACAGAAAAACCAAAAGAGGCTACATAGAGGTATGTACCTTTTTCAGAGTTAACTCGATTTTTCCCTCCATTTTGAACATTTTTATTTTTTTTGAGGACCTTTTCTTTCATTTCGGTTATTCTCATGAGAGACATCCCTAGAACTGAATTACCACAGGAGAAAACTTATCTTAAAACATAATCTCTAACCTCAATGCTTAAAAACTAATGGCAGGTTATTTTCAAAATGTCTGCCATTTTGAACTCATTCAATTTGCCATTAGAATAAGTATTCTTGAAGTAGGTCATGCATAATTAGTGCATTCTATTTATGCTATATAGCCATACTATTAATCCTGGAAATATGAGGTAAAACAGACTATCCATTATTGAGATCGTAAGTCGTGATTCTCAAGGAGTCAGCGTAGTGCAAGCTCGCGAGCGTCACTATCAGATCAAATAGCCTCAATGAAATTTTTATATAAAGATATTTTCGGCAAAAGTAGTTCTACGGCGTAGGGACAGTATCATTAGGGTTGTTGTTTTATCAAATTCTATAAGAGCTTGGAGTATGTAATCATGGTTTGTACAGCCTTACTTATCTGGTTCGAGATTAATGCTAGACCACGTGACCACGATGGGCGGTACCACGTGACTACACGGACTCTTTGATGTCGCACGCTACCCTATTGAGATATGGGGCCCTAAACATTTGAATAGAGCTCCTCCGAGAGAATCTGCTTGGAGAGTAATGTTGTTAACAATATTTCTGACGCAACATCACGTCACTTAGCAACATCACTTCATCTAGCAACGTCATGTTACTTGGCAACATCAGTAGCGTCGGGAAAAGGCCTGACTTTGTCAGAATGCAGCCTGCACTTTGCCGGGAACACAGGCTACATTTTGCAGTGAATACAGGCTACATTTGGCCGTGAACACAAGCTAGATTTTGCAGTGAACACAGGCTACATTTGGCCGTGAACACAAGCTAGATTTTGCAGTGAATACAGGCTACATTTGGCCGTGAACACAAGCTAGATTTTGCAGTGAACACAGGCTATATTTGGCCGTGAACACAAGCTACATTTGGCCGTGAACGATGGCAATCTAGTGGGGCTGCCCCAAACTCTAGTGGCGAAGCCACTAGTACAACCATAAAAAGCGATGCTTATATAACAAGCAGAGGCAAATGAGGAATGTACCAGCCCTGGGGACTTCCAATTGGATGTTCGTAAATCCTTTTAACTAGTATATAAGTGTAGAATTGAATGAAGAATGTTGTGTTTCTGTGATAAAATAGTGTATTAAAAGAGGACTACCATCAGTAATAAAACCATAGTGTTGTAGATTTTAATACAATAGTAGAGAATAGTTCTGTGAGACATGGCGCGGCGACTTGTAATCTTGTGTCTAGTTTCAGTTGGTGAGACAGATAGGGCATACTATCATCTGGGCTTTTGGTAGTATATAGCACAAATTCAACCTGAACTACCCACTGCAGCTAAGTACTAATAGTCTGTAGACTTTCAATTATGCATGCATCTCACTCAGCTGCCACAGGGACCTGCCTTATTCAATGTTCAATGCCATAGTCAACAGGTGTATCATTATGAGTGTACACTGTCTCAGATTGCCAGGGGCCTGCTCTGCCTCCCCCCCACACACACACACACACACAACTGCCAATCACTTGTAATAGTCTGTACCTCGTCACGGGCCAGTGGTCAGCAAAACGGCCAGATCACTCCACCTCTCTGTAGAGGGGGAGCACAGTGTAAGTACCTCGGTGTACATACATGTTTTCAGTGTTCCACAAAATTGTTTATATAATGAAAGGAGTAATCAAATTAATCTTTCATCACCAATAGTAGATACATATTTTGAGAAAGCATTATTTCAATGTAAAAAATTTTACACAGAAAAGAATGTTGCAGTTCCACAAGGTGGCCTTACACTTCAACCTCCTCTGATTTACAAAAATGCACATATGGCAACACACACTTTAGCACTGATTTCTCCATAGAGATCTTTGACAGTGAATACTTTGTTCAAATACAGAAAATATGATCCAATTGTACCATAACCCACTGAGATAAAACCTGTACTACATATATATAGTAGTTTCAAAACGAACAATTCTAAAACAAAGGCTACAGGGATGCATTTCTGAATCTTAAAATGCTCTAATGCTAATCTGCCATAGGGCTCCAAATGATGAAATGTCTTATCTGCGAATGAAATCAAAAGTATGAGATATATTCTGAAAATTCCTTCACTGATAAGTAAAGTACACACACTGTTGTTATTACATTAGAATAGTGAGCAGGAATAGTCCATAGCAGAGGAGCCACAAACAAAAATAGATTGCAAGGCCTCCCTATCCCTTACACCGTGGCGACTGTGAACCATACACTAGTCTACTCATCTTATGAGTAGTACTCACTAGTTGCCGCACTAATAATGTATCCTTTTTGCTAGCTGCTCTTTCACTTTTATCCAAATATTGGGGGAAAGCAGTGGTCGCAGGCCATGAGGTAAAACCATCCATCTCCAGAACATTGTGCACAGATTCACTTTTATTGTTGGTTTTTTTCTTTTCTTTTTTTCTTTTTCTTCTTTTACACTGGTTACATTTTGGCACCTCTTAATTTACCTTATTGCCAGCAGTCTCCTGCCAAACACTTTCATTGCAAGGATCACTCTAATGAAGTTTCCTATTGGTGCAGATTTTCTAAAACAGGATAGATCAAATTAGAGTCATTTATCATTATTTGTAATGTTGCCTGTGAAGGTTAGAAGGTTCATGAAATAACCAATTGGGCATTAATATGGCAAAGATTAATAGAAAAATAAATCACCTTCCAACCTACCAAAGAGGCAAATCAAAAGCAAAGCCAGTGAAATATAATCATTATGAGAGAGTAAGCTTACCTTTCATGAGAAACATAACTATACAAGGCACCTTTCGTAAGCCAACTCACCTGAAAATAAAAACACACAATGATTATCTTACCTGAACTAAAATTCCCAGAGAAATCAGTATAAATATTTATTTTGCATTATAAATCCTCATAAGTATTCATGTAGGTTTCATGATGTAGGCAAACTTGAACTATTAGCTAGGGTCCCATGAAAGTGGGTTGAGGATCAACCCTTCTATGTTCAGTTATATTAATAAGCATCTTCAGGTTACCACTTAAGACAGATATGGTATCAGGAAATAACCCAAGTTGGAAAATGGAACAATGCCTCATATCAGTCTATTGTTGTGCAACATAACGCATGACACATTTTGTTGTCCGTATGTAGAAATTACTGAAATGAAGATAGCTGAAACAAGGAGAAGACGATTCTTTCACTGCAGTGATTGGCACAGCATTGCTCTAAGTTCTGCGACTGACCACATTAGTGGGCCTACAAGTAATTAATCAGCATTATGTTAGCACTAAGTCACTATTTATCAGCAATTTTAGTCATCATGATATGCAAGAACTTAGTTACAACTTAGTCAATATCATCATATCCCAGCCCCGCTCTATATCACACACGCATTACAATTCTCTGAATACTCATATTCACTATGATATTCTCCCTCATGAATTCTTCTGTGTTATAAATTTCATAACCATTTAGGAAGGCCTTTCTCATTACTTCTCCTAAAGTGCATCTAAAGTCTCAATTATGATGGTATGATATACACAATTTCCTTCAAACTAGATGAAAATAGTCTAATGGGTCATTTCATTTTAATGACACAGATTCAAAACCTGAGGGATTGATGATTAAAAATACCTGAGAGGTAAACTAAAGAGACGGAAGCAACTTTTTTCAAATTCAATTTAGTTCACCATCATCTGAGGCAGTCCCTTTGAGTCACCTTTTATAAATCCAAAAGCTGAAGTGTCTCTTAAAATCCCCGTTGGTGACTGCAGGTAGGTACCTGACATCATGAGCTTGGAAGTTTCTTTATGTGTTTTATTTTTCATTTTTAGTCTTGAGTAAAGTTATTGTGACACGATCTGCAAAAAGGGCCCAGAGTGCAAGGTGCATTAAGGTTCCTATTCCCAGTACATGTAACAAATGTTGTAATAAAATAAGCATAAGAAAAAAGAAAAATAATTATTATTCATTGGCCCTGAGAGGTGTTTTCTCATCTCCCAGTAGGAATCATCAGGCTTATGCTCCCTTGAACCCTATACATGGCTGCCTGAATAGAAAACCATACTAGCTACACTACTATCACTCACCAAACCCCATCAGTCACCCATCACTCATAGAAAAGCCCTAATGCTCCTATCCACTTATCACCACCAACACCCTTCCTACCCCCACCACGACCAACACCTCAATCTGTCAACACATACTTTCTCATATATCTTTCAAACGAGTCGAGCAGGGCCCCACGATATATATACTAATGGACGAGCAGCTGGTTTCTCCATCACTAGGATCACAATCATATTCACAAGAGGAATGGGATATGGGTCACATATTAAACATGCTACTTTATTCCATATAGGGGTAGAATCATACATTTTCTTTGTGCACTGAAAAATGATGGATGGCTCTAAAACGTGCAGCAATATGGTGAACAATTAGGCATGTCTAACTAATTCCCCAATTCAAGCATCGTTAAGTTAAAGGTAAGTGGTCATTTAATATCTGTGCTTTTATTGAGTAAGTCCTAGTATTTATGCAATGAGACCCACATTTCAATGATTGGATATTGTTATGCTGAAGCATAGTAGTATTGCTCATTCCTACTCCCAGGCTGTCTATTTATCACCCTTACCACTCTGCCATGCCAGTTGGATCCCTCTTCAGAACAAGCAGTTTCATTTTGTTGGCTCTATTAGGCCGGGGGTTGATAGGGCCCACCATGCCCCCCCCCCACATCCCAACGCACCAGGTATTTTTTCGATCCTTAGGGTCCCCTGAACAAGATTCAAGATGTTAACATTGATTATCTTGGGATGCACCACTGGTTTTTGCTCATTATCCATGTGCTGGTTCAGACCACTTTTGAGTCAATTTTGCTACCAGTTTATTCAAGGGGTATGCTCAATCCCTAAGCTCTAAGACTATCTTACCTTGTCTGGATCCTGAAGCTATTGGTCTTGTTGAAAGGAAGACATGATAAGCTTTTCATTAAGTCCTAAAACATGTTTTTAAGTTCAGATTTGAGTGTACCAGATGGTCGGGAAGACGGAAGATTGAAATCACAAAGTTCCTTTTTTAACTGAAAATTTTAAATGCACTCCAGATACATGTATAAAACGTGCTCTTATCCCCATCTAACCACAATATGTAATATGATTTATGTAGGCCAAACCTTTCTGAGTAATTTGAGACATTTTGCAGCATTCCTTGTTGACTATCAGAATCCCCCTTCAGAGATTATGAGCAAAAACCAGTAGTGCATCCCAAGATAACCAATGTTAACATCTTGAATCTTGTTCAGGGGACCCTAAGGATAAAAAAAAAAAAAATACCCGGTGCGTTGGAATGTGGGGGGGGGGGGTGCATGGTGGGCCCTATCAGCCCCCAGCCTATATCATCATACACACAGCTTGCTGTATATATTATACTTCACAATGACAGTTAGGCATGGCAAGAACCACCCCCTCCAAGAGTTCTCAGTCTCCCTGAAATACCTCTGTGTGAAACTGGGGCTGGGTATAAAAAAGAGCCCCCAGCCTGAATAATCACAGGCACCAAAATCTAGATAAGGATATACTACAGTCTCTAGATTATGTCAATCAACCAACAGACCCAAAGACCTTGGAGAGGCCCCTTAATTGCAACATTTCAGGAGGTCCCTTGTTCATTGAGTAAAATTAATTGGTGGTGCCACCATGATTATGGGTAATTCACATGTGATATGTGTATCCCGAAAGTCGCATAAGGTCTGCACATGTACTTAATATTATGTATACCCTTATCCAATAATCCCCTATTTAAGGTAGAGCTGTCATAAATTTACAAACAGTTTGTATTTTTCCTGTATTTTTCTATCAATATCACTGCTTATCAAATGTCAGAAAAACTAGGATTTGGCTATATTTGTATTCGGTTTCTTAGTATGCTTGTAATTGAACTATTTAAGCGTTTGATGTGAAAAAGAGTCAGAACCCTTTACAGAGTGATAGGAAGGGCATGGAGTAAAGGAGAGATAGCTGAAGGATAGGATGATCAATTTCCTTAGAAGTCATTGCAAATCAATTCCATGTCAATGTGTACCTTTTTCAATTTAGATACAGCTTCTGTGATTGACTTATGGGTGATATATAACACAGGACTCTGTTGGCTATTTGCTAAAGAATGGAAACAGAATCTACTCAAAATTGCTGAGTGGTTATTTCTTGCCCTCAAAGTAAAGTAGTTTCCTGGTGGCTTTAGAATATCTCTACAGCCTTGCCAAGAGCTTTTCAAAGAAAAGAAGCTAACCTTACCTCTTAGATGCAATAAGACTGTCTAATAGGCTAGAGCTGATCGCTATTCAGTCTGGGGTAATTCTATTCCCGCTATAATACTCTGGAGGAGAGGGCCAACAGATATCTAGTAGACCAGCTGTGGGGTGGGACTTTCTCATTTAAGTTCGTGAGGCCTAACTGCGTGGAGGGTTGCTGGAATATGAGAAAGCCTCGCTTCAGTGAAGTCTATAGGATGAAGGGAGTAGTGCAGTGCTGAGAAGTGTAGAGTATATCTTAAATGGAAAGGTTATGCACAATATAATAAAACCATTAGCACTGTACTAGGACCTCAGGGTGGTAAAGAAAGAGATGGGGATGGAAACGTGGGCGGAATGTTTTTCATGAAGTATGTATTGAAACACATTTTCACTCAATAAAGGCATAGATTACCCATCCAATCTGCATGTGTGTGAGTTACTCATTCACCCCCACCCCCATAAAAAAGGCCCTTTAATCACTGGTTGAGGGAAAGGGGTGAAGGTAGAGGCACATAACAGGCTATAAGTGCTATTGGGAAGACAAACACAAACCTTGGTCTCTCAAGCTCTCCATGCTCAAAGAAGTAATACAGTTTATACAGACACAATTCACAAGCATAAAGGGTCGTAGGTGAGGTAAAATCACTCAGAATTGTCATGTCTCATTCTTACTCCAATATTCACAAACATATGATGCACAACAACAGATAAGGACCTGTTACTCCTTCTTCCAAAGCCATTGGCCAGCCACCTCAGGCATAAAATAAGGGGAGGACATTGAAGTGAATGCTGAGCAGTGTTAACCATCGCTAAAATGTATAATGAGTGGATAGGCTGGTAACAGGGTCGGATCCAGGATTTTGAAAAAGGGGGGGGGGGCGCCCCTCATTTAGCCCCTAATTTTGGCTAAATTCTACGGTAAAAAGAGTTAGGTAAACTCTTAAGTACAGGGGAAAAAGGGGGGGTGACCTTGCGCCCCCCCCTCAAAATCCGCCATTGTGGTCTATAAGCCTTGCTAGACACTGTAGGGAACCATACACATGTCGTGAGAGTACCAGTTTATGGTTCTACACTGGACTACAAAGCAGACCTGAGTGTAAGCAAGGAATTGCTCTTGGGTCAGAAGTATTGGATTGTGCCATAGGACTCAGTGACGGAAAGCATAAATGATGTAAAGCTAGTGATACTAACATATTGCACAGTCTGATATATCGAAGTATGTATTGCTGTTTGGTCTTAAACAATCATATTTTTCAAGCCCTGAAGTAGTGGTAAGATTTTCATTACAAGCTGATTATCCTCACATCATCAATAGAGGCTATAGAAAAATAGTATGTGAACTTGTGATGTAATCCATAAGATCAGTACTTCATATTCTGGTTTAGGTTTTGTTATTTTATTTGATCTTGTACTATAAATTCCTGAATATTTATTATTCCAAGGTCCAAATTTCTTCCTTGCGTTTGCATTGGATGTTTTGAAAAATTGTTAACAATTAAATGGTGCATCCTTTTTAGGTTATTCTATTTTTTTTTTACTTTTACTAGTGAGAACATAGTGTGGTATTCGGTAATTTGCTAACAAACACAAGTCATGAATTATCCATTAACTACTTATTTTATTACACGATTAATCAATAGATAATCAATAGAATATCAATAAGTACAAGTTGAAAACAAAAATCATTCCACTCCACTGGGACTCGAAGCCAGCCATATAGTGTGTGCACACAGTGAAAAAAAAGGTTCGCCCGGAACTGGACTTGTCCTGCCTACCTGTTTAAGCTGAGCGCAATGCGCTAACCACTAGACCATTGGCATACACACCTCGGCGCCCGGCAGCAGTTGGTTTGGTTTGAACGCGTCCAGCAGTACCGTATATCCTCTTGTTAAGGCCTGGTCAATTTGCCACTTAGTAAGCAGGTTTAGGTAGTAGACAGTACTAATACAAGCCTGGGCGTATAAACGGGGAAATATGGTATGTAGCTATGGGACAGGCAGCTCTGACCACTGTGGTATAATCCTAACTTAATTCTACTGCTGCTATTCTCGTCAGTCCCTGTGGCGTACTGCATAGGGAGTTGGATTTGGGATCAGGAGACTGCAGGTTCGACCTCTACCCTGGCAATGAAAATTTCGTAGGTTTTAACATGTAACATATGACATGTAAGGTGTACATGTTATCCATGGATAACCATACTGGGTGCCTGTTATCCTTGGATAACATCACTAGGATCAATCTTTCTGCCGATCTCCTAAGAGTGTGCCTATCATCCGTTTTCTTCTTTCAAAAGATACCCTTCCCTCTATGTCATGAATTTGAGTCTGAATGTGATTATACATTATTTTTTTTAGTCCCAGAATTTTTCTTTAAATAAGGTTTGTGAAAGATGCCACCCTGGGGCCTACACACGCGATCTATAACATGGGACAATTCTACCTAATTAGAACAAGCAAATGTCATCAGGCCATCCATGTCTCCTGACAGCTTTGATCAAACAACAGATTCTGCAGGTGAAGTCTCCAAATACAAACCTGTCATTGCGCTTTCATTATTGTCAGTCTTGCTCTCCCTTCAAATGCTGAGATTCCCCTATTGTCTTGGATTTGATGTAGGTACCTCCCAAGGCAGTTGAATGCTCTTATTTCAAAGCTGCTCGATGCAATCTGGCCATGTTAATGAGACACATGCAGAGAAAAAAAGTCTTTGGATGAAATTGAGAAATGTAGACAGGTTTCACTGTATTAAAGTAATGTACCTTATCACGTGGGTGTTTCACAGAGCAAAGTGATTTTGATTTTGTTTTCCCTATACATATATGTGGCACACATTTTATCACATCCCATTCCTGCTATATGTTTGATAATGGAGAGGCAGGCGTACACTGAGAAAATATTCTTACTCACTTGAGTCTGTATCCAGACTCAGGCAATGTCGCCAAAATGAGTATGATTTGAGACTCAGCCTGAGCCTGAGGTGATACTCAGGCAGATCCTGAGGCTGGTCCAGGTTGAGCCTGGGGTGACACTCTGGCTCTGCCTGAGTATCATCCACAGGATCAGACCGAGTCTCAAATTATACTCATTTTGGCGACATTGCCTAAGTCTGGATATAGACTCAAGTGAGTAAGAATATGTGTGACCAGGCAAGCAAAACCACCTCTCTGCAGGAAATTCATTATCAAAGTTCATCTCAAGATCTTTAAAATGAGACATCATTGGCTTAAACATTCCTAGTAGTTATTTCAGAACCCCTCCTTGAACATAGGTTGTTTTTCATATCTGAAATCAATGATTAAGCTCTAAATACATTATTAAACATAATAATATCTAAAAACACAATAATTCAGTTTTTGGGTTTTTGGTTAGTATCCCCAAAAATTGGCATAGCAATTTACAAATTTTGATTATTGGAATGGTTGCCATGGCAACCAGGAACAGGCATATTAGTTGATTTCTCATGAAAAATGTTCATTTTACCCTCCAAATATGGGCCATTTCTAACAAAAATGGTGCATTTTTAATGAGACCATTGAATTCTGCATCAAAAATTAGCTTAATAATTTTATAATGATTTTAGAGTGAATTTGCCCCTCCCATGCCCCCTGGTGGCCAAATGGGGAATTAAAAATCCCCCAAGGAGGGGTGTTCTCCCTTGATGGGTCACATGTTCTCAGTGTAGCTCAGAAAATAGCATGTAGGATGGTATGATCATTTAAAATATTATTGCATTTGGAAGGCCTTTTTGTGAAATGATCTAATATACTAATAGGTTGTAAAAAGAAAATACTACCTTCTGTAAAGGAAGAGACATTGGATGAGACAACCCAGTTTTTAGACCATAAAGTTTAGAAAAAGTATGTAAGTTATCTTAAGTTATTGATTGACCCCATAGATAAGGTGCACCCACAACTTTCAGCATGTCCAGATATTGATGGTGGACCTTCCTTCCACACCCCTTCTTATCAAATTGCAAGGAAAAGCCGTGGAAGGCCCTTCCTACCATTCACCAGGCAGATAAGCAACACATGCATTAGTACTGGTATTCACATCTGCATGGCTGTGGATGTGTCCTCAATGGTACATACTGTCCCTCTATTGTGTTAACCCAAGGTTTATACCTTTTGTAACAAAGTAATATGCATATAAGCCACAGCTTCTAGACCATCTCAGGGACGGACGATGGGAGGAAGGTGGATGTCAGGTAGACATAGCACCTGCCTAAGGCACCCCTAATTTCATTATCACCTCATAAGGTAGGCTTACCCTTGAGGGCACCATTGAAATTTAAGAATTCATTAATCATAAATTGTTTCTGAAATAAACTTTTGTCTAGCCTAACATATGAGGTGCTTTCCTAATTTTGGCCCATCCTATAAATCAAGGTGCACCAGACACTGATCATATATAATAGCTTTTACTCTAATTCACTGTGTTGTTTTATCAACATTAGCTGCCACTTCCTGGCAGATTGAATTTTTTCTTTGGCTATGGCTGATACTGGTGACGGGTAATCTCTTTGAGCTGATCACTAATTGTGGTACAAACCTCTGGGTCCACAGCTAGAAATCATTTTCAGGACATTGATACTTTCTTAGATAGCTGAATTTAGGCATACTTGGTGGGGTGTTGATTATCAGCCATTAATTATTTATGGGAGCATCAAGGTCAGCCTTAGCGGTTGGTGATGGATAGAGTCCTGATAAAGTCTCAATCTCATCCATCACTTCCCCATCTTTAGTGTAATAAGCTATAATGAGTCCTCCCCAGACATGGCTCCACCAGTCCCTGAGTTGTCTTCTTCTCTGTACCAATCTGAAACCTCATCTATGTTTCCACTATGTGTGATGAGATTTCTTGCACCATGGCTTTAACGCAGCCTTGTAAAGTAAAATGGTGCTAAACGCAAGGCTAGTGATGACCACCTTTCATATCTCCTAGCAGCATGAACAGATAGCTACTCCCTGTCCAAAATTGAAACACAGCTGGAAGCTTTTGCATGACACTGCTTCTTTATTTTCCTTCCAAATGCATGGATCTCATGTGTGTTTCATTTTCAGCATATGGGAAGCTTTGCTGATTATGAATTTTTAAAGCGCATCCAAAGGTGAATCGATAAGCATTTATTTTTTTTGTGAAAAGCAAACAAAAGGGATAGACGCAACTATTATCAATATAATATTTTATATTTGGTTCATTTAACCACCCTTAGTCCTTTTTCACCTGCATGCATTCCCATGGTGTATAGCCCAACATCGAAATCCCTTAGATAAGGCTACAGAAATCAACATATCAGGGTACTTACCCAACTTTCAAGAATCACATGTATTTCATCTCTTGCGAGCAACTGCCAAAGCCGTATAGAAATACTGTCTTTACCCCTATGTATACGCCTGCCTGAATCGGAGACCCTATTGCCTACACTACTAGTATCACTCATCAAAGCCCATCAGCCACCCACCACTCATAGTACAATCCTAACACTCCTATCCACTTATCACCACCCCACCCTTCCTGTACTAATCACTACCAACACATCACTATTTTAACACATATACTCATATCCCATATCCCTATAAACATATATAGAGAGAACTAAACGACCGTGGTGTACGAGGTGGCCGATCCACCACAAGGGGTGGATCGGCCACCGAGGACACCAGGGGAGTTTAGTTCTCTATTTGTTCATTGGAAAAGGCACCTAACTGACACAAATCTGACACAAATTGCCTTTGTTCATAGATAATATAAATGGGCAGTGTCAGCATGATGGCTACCTGCCCTGCACAATCTATACACCTAATGCGGGGAAGACACCCCCCCCCCCCAGAGGGGTGGATCGGCCACCGAGGACACCAGGGGAGTTTAGTTCTCTATTTATTTTATGTTTTTAGAGGGTTTAAATAAGGAAAAATCATCAAAATCCGTTACCATAGTTACCCATATGAGCGGCGGTCCACCATTTTGAATGTTTACATGCACCCAGAATGAGGCTGCTGTACCGGATCAGCCGCTGTGGTGGATCGGCACACGTTACGCCACTGGGGGGCTGGCGATCGGCTCCGCAATGCTATCTCTACGGGAAGAAGTTATTCACATAAAATAAATCTTATATCCCTTTCAACTGTGCCAACATAAGGCCCCCCGCCATACGCTACTAGATCAGCAATTAATACCCCAATCACTAGCATCACATGCTCCTAAGGAATGAGATTTAAGTCACATCCTACTTTGTGACTGAAATGTGTATAGTCCTGCAAGAATATTTGGATTTTCAATTTTGTGTGACAAATTTGCCTAACTATTGAACAACTGAGAAGTATGGTCTGAGGAATTTAGAGTGCCAACAGTGTTTCGAAAAAGCTGGGAATCACACTGTCTTAGTTAAATCTGAATAGAGACATACTATGGTCTCTAGAATGTGTCAGTTAGGGATGGTTCCCTGAATATCTTCAACAGAGAACCTATTCATTGGAAAAGGCACCTAGCTGACACAATTCTGACACAAATTGCCTTTGTTCATAGATAAGATAAAAGGGCGGTGTCAGCATGATGGCTACCTGCCCTGCACAATCTATACACCTAATGCGGTGCCTAACTGATCACTCCCCTGGCCCAACCCTGTTACATTTCTAGCCTAAACTAAACAGAATTTATCAAAATAGAACGTGTTGTATTGACCTGCATATCTGTTTCTTTCTTTTAACAATCATCAATTTTAAACAAGGACTAGGGCTTGAGTTGTACATAAGCACTATCTTAAAACTTGAATAAGTACTGGTATAGTATGAGGGTCAGTGCTACTCCATTTTTCAAACGAATTAATAAAGACTTTGATATGCAAACACTATACGAACCAACACAATGAATTCTTGTCACTAAGATAGAAATACCGAACTGAAGCTAATGGCCATCAGTCAAACTATCCATCTCTACAACAATGGGCACACACTGTTGTTTTCCTCACTACATTTTAACCTCCTGAATTATCCTGTTATCAACCAGTCATCTTGTCATGATCATTCTAATAAAGTTCCAAATTGCTTCGAAGTGGAGTTTGTTGAACAGTATTAAACGGATTGTGTTTGATTAGAATCATTTATCTACATGTGTGATACTGTGGGGGTAGTATTGGGAATGAGGAAGGTGTAGAGCAAGAACTGTTGTTCCAACCCTGATGACACATTCTTATTGAATTATTGTTAACAACTACAATAATAAGAAATAATGATTGATGTTTTTTTATTACTGTTATCATATCAAAGTGTTAGGTTTGAATCCTTGAAGATCTGACAAGTTTGAAATTTCAAATCAAACCAATCTCAAATTTAGATCACCGAGTTCTTCACATTAAACCACATTAGCTTTGATACTGTAAAGGGAGTGGTCATTTTTTAACAATAGGGGGGTCGGGGAAATTCCGCAAGTGAGAGGTGAGTGGCAAGTGTATTCTTTAGTGGCACGGAGGGTTTTTTGCTGAAAAGGGTTGTATTTTTTTTTGTTCCCCCTAACAGGGGTCTGGATTTTTTTTGTCCCCCCCAAACACACCAGCACCCCCCCACCCCCTTCCTGTTGTTAATAAATGATCACTCCTTAAATGTTAATCTTGATGGCAACGAACCAATGATTATTAAGTACTAAGGGCATTTGGCGTATCAAAATATCAAGTTCCACTCTAACAAACTACTTCTCTATCTATGTATGTATGTAGATATTGTATTACCCTTTTTACACTTTGAAAATCTTAATTCTGCCATCAGAATTTAAATAAGATCTGCAGATGAGATTTAACTGTATTGATCATAATTGATAACATAGTTGGATATTTGATGTGTGACGAACTAACTCCATTCTCTACAGACCAATGAATTCTATAAAACACCCCTAATATCAACGAGTTGGGTGCTGGCTATAATTTGATAGCATGAAGTGATACAAAACAACCCAGCTAGAATATTTTGGCATTTATTCTTGCTTCATTCTTACTTGAAAAATAATGACTACATGAGCCTGCAAAAAGTCTGTCAGGGGTTAAGAGGACCTGCAACTCCTCAGACAATACCAATAAGAAAGAGATTTAACCTGCCAGATTCGCTGGATTTTCCATTATGCCTACTGCCACCTAAAAGTACTCTGATTCTGTAAACACAATAATCAGTTGCCTGGTGTTGGATTGCAATAGATTTATGGTATTATTTCCAAGAGCAAGCTTCTCCCACATTCTTCTGTCTAAATAGTATCAGTAGTCAGACAAAAGTAATCTGATGAGAGTATCAGTGTTCACAGATCAGACACCATGAAGGTACATAGTACAGCTCACTGAGTGACTCATTAACTGAGACAGAGAGCAGTTCATTGTAGTAGATACAAAGCAGCTTAGGTAATTAAAGAGGCCTGCACATCATACATGTGATTGTAGATGAACACAAAGCCACAGATACAGCAGCTCAAAACATTTACAGATCGGTCCGTGAATTAGAAAATCCAAAAATGATACAGTCATGTGTTCATCTGTTCATAGACAATAGAGGCAAATCAAGACAGTCATCCATGACATGGTAGAAGAATGTCTCATCATTTCTTTCTCTGATACTGAAAAGGTATTTGTTTCAGCATTATGTGCCCTAGGACATATCATCATATAATATCACCTCTATAGTTGATGTATCACTCAGAGGAGATAATGAAGCAGCGTGACTGTGTTGATATAATATTATGTAGTATGGTACAAGTTTAAGAGCACCATGTGTACTCACCCATTCAACTGCTGATAGGTCATGAAAATCTCACGCTATTCGCAAGCTAAGCTTTCGGACCCCTTTTGAGGCCCTTTCTGCCATTGCACAATCTAAACCAATCTGGGTGTCGGTTTTATTTATGTATGGGGGGGGGGCAGCTCATTTAAGCTGTCTGTGTGAGTTACTAAAGACCAACATGTTTGTATCATTGAAGCCCATCCTCACTGCAATTGGTAAGATGAGGAAGCTACATCTAAACTTAATTCCCATTCTGATATTTCCCTGCCTGGTGAAATAAAGTGTTCCTCTCACATAGACATGATTAATATTCATGTGTGCACAGGTTATTATATGCGATTACAACTGTTTTAGGAGACCTGTACAAGGCTCTATTGCCATGTACAGTACATGTATAGACAGGTTAAGATAGTGACTAGACTTCACATAATTATTGTGAACCTCCTTGAATAGCGTTTCTGATTAAAATGTATCAAGTATAAGTCTACCAAGATAGGGCCCCTCTGAGTGAGGTTTGCCAGTTCTAATCACCTTGACATTGAAAACTGAGTCAGCAATACTTTACAGATATCTACTATGTCCATTGCAGTTTGTTTGGGACACCGAGGTCTAGGAGGGGTCAGCCAAATCTCACTGTTTTAAGAACTAGCATGATTTATTAGAATATAACTTAGATTGCTCAAAATCATCTTTGAAATAGTTATTTTGGTGGTGATGCTAAATCACACACCATCCCCAAAACACACCATGGTGTGACGTGTGATTTGGTGCCATACCAGTTTTCTACACCGATGCATGATTTCCTGTTCTTTGCATTAGGTTTTGGCCAGATGACTGACCTCATGTGTATTCCTGGGCATTTAAGAGGGCTTCACTATTATATTTTATCTTATTGCCATAAATAAAACATTTTTATCTTTAGTTTGAATTGCATTCCAGGATTGTAATAACCACCTCCCCAGTTTATATCTATAGCACCCCCAAGTATTTCAGAGAAGCCCTACTTAAATTACCTTTCCAGCATGTTGAAGGCAATCTTGGACCAGTGTGTTACAATTCTACTGGCTTATCAATATTCATGTATCTAGTTAGACCATTCCATCGCACTGATTGCATCGACTGAAGGACAGGATGCCTCTTCTTAATTGGTGATATTACTTTATAATATTTCCAGTTACTTGGAAAAAGAATGAATCGTTCGCATAATGGATCGAAAGGCAGAACTAAAAGGAGGGTGACATTTGTATAGATTGTGGAGATGGATAGGGAGCGGTAGGAGCACAGATGGCCAGGTGAGCTGCAAGCCTAATTAAAGCATGTGACAGAGATTTTGTTTGCAATTAAACATTCCGCTGGCTGTAATTCCCACTGGGAGATGGTAATAGCCAGGGGGGATTCTTGGGTGGATTGGAATCAGGGGATTCCCTCTCTCTCTCCCATTCTCTCTCTCTCTCTCTCTCTCTCTCTCTCTCTCTCTCTCTGAAAGGAATGAGAAATTGTTATGGAGGAGAAGGTCATCTACAATAACACTGGAGTGGGGTGGGGGCAAGAATCCTCAATGAATAAGACAGGCTATGAGATATCCAACTGCTAATCAATTAAGTCAGTATCATGTATTTTAAAATGGCTTTACACTTTAGAAGAATCATTTGCCACAGTCAGTTTGATATGCAATCTAGTACAATAGTGAAGATTGGCCATGTTGATTTAAGGATCCATAGTTTGTAATTCAACTTTTAAGAAGAACGTTTCTATTACTGTCTGAAACAAGGCCGCTGAAACAAGGACCCTGTCTGCTTATGTCCATTTTCATTAAACAGTAAATTCCTGTGCAAGGGATTCTCTGTTCTAAATTATAAAACATTGATATTGGACCACCCCCCCTTTTCTAGGATTCATAAGATAACTTTGAGTCTGGTGCAATGTCTAGAGATGGTAATGTGTACAGAAACAGACCTGGGACCATCCTCAAGGGACCCTCAGAAACCCCTCCATCTTGATACATCCCCTATGGAGAGGCTACTTATATAAAGCTGAGACGCTGGGGTTTCTGGCTTTGATAATCCATCAGCCTGAAATAGATATTCAGGAAATATTGATGTGACTTGGGATCTGACAGTTATTCAGCTTCAGATCAGCCATGAACCATAGGGGTGTAGCTGGCCCATTTCAGTGTCATAGTGGGTTTTCCTACCCCATTCCTGAAGACTCTTTGTCTCGTCTGTTCTATCCCCTCTGTGTGTCTGGTGCATATATCCGTGGGTACTTACACGTTATATTCATTTATCAGACTGATCTCTAGTTTAGTTTTCACACTAGGCGATGGCCGTAGCTATTGAAAAACATTCAGCAACCATTTCTCATCCATTCCATTGCCATAAGGGCTGCATCCACTGCCAACGGATGGACCATCTGTCTCCCTTCACCCGTTTCTTTTCTCCATAGAAATCAATGATAAATAAATGGATGAAACCGACGGTTGGCCCATCCATCGGCAGTGGATGCACCCCTATAGAAGTAACAAACAGAGCGGAGAAGGGAGTGAGTGAGTAATAGATGTTTAACGCCATTTCGACAGCTAAGGTCATATTCATGGCGAGAACTACATTACACAATTTCACAGAGGAATGTGTGGGTGCCCGCGCATATGTGCACCACACACATCTGAGGGGATAGGAAAGAGGAGAAATAGACCCTTTTAAGTGGGCTAGGGAGGCCCGAGAGCGGAGAAGGGAGCTAAACTGAATGAATATATATATATATATATATATATATATATATATATATATATAATGCCACATCAACTAATACCATCATAATCTTCTAGACTGAGGACCCAATCTCACAGAACCAGTGAAGTTTCAAAGATACCCGGGTACTAATGACATCCTTTATAGACTACCCAGTTACTGTTGTATGTGAGGGCCCTCTCTATTAACACCTATCCTCAACGTATGCCTCTCCTGCCCTGCATTTCATAGTGATGTAGAAGCAGCAGTGCTCAAATAGATATTACTACTCCACATGTGAGTATCAGATGGCAGTCCTACTGGAACACCAGGGATTCTTTGCATCTCTTTTAAACTAAGATGTCCATAATTCTACAGAACTTTGAAAGGGAAATGGTTCCGCCATAGAGGGTTTATCTTTCTCTGTGTCTATCTATCTCTGTCTATCTCTGCCTGTCAGCCTCTATGTTTCTCTAATACTAAGCCTACCATCCACAAGCCCACAAGCCTCATTCTGTAGTATCACTTAGTCGGTGTATATGCTTCTTATCTCTGCCTTATCATCCCCAAGCTCTGCGATAACCTGTCCTGGTGAGAGCTGAGAAAAACAATCTTGATAACATGCAAGGGAGATTGATTGAAGACTGTGGGGGGAGAGTGATGTGAGGGTTGATATGAGAAGAGAATTGGTCGGTGATTGGATAGGTTGGGATGTAGGTTCCTGATAGTAATGTAGGGGTTGGGTACAACTAGGGTAACAAAACTAAAGCTTCATTTGAAATTATGCCACTGGTGTGGCTTTGTATAGAAAAGTAGATTCATTCCATTCCATTATTCTCTATGCTTAGGCTATTTTTTTTTCAGATGCTTATATCTAACTCTTTGTTGCCTTTCATTTTCCCTCTGCTTTTGTTCTTCCCTCTCTTTTTCTTCCTTATTCTCTCTCCCTCTCTATCTCTCTTTTCGCCTCTCCATCTCTCTATCTCTCGTTCTCTCCCCAGCGCTTTCCATCTGAACTTCCTGAACTTGTCAATGAACACAAGTGTACACTTTATTTGATTACACATTTACTGCGTATAGAAATGAGGCCAATATACACTTGATGCTACTCCTCATTCCTAGGATGATAAGGCCTAACAAACTTACGGTGTTTTCTGAGTGGGTGTGGGTGGATGGAGAATGGTTTACATGGTTTGCAGTAACCCCCATACCGGAGATTGAAGCACTGCTGGTACCGGTCCTTACACTATATGAAGCCATCCTTCAGTGTCAGACCACCGGCAACCAGCGTCGTCAAGCCGCAGCTGGTAACTGACGTATTGCTGCTGGTGATTTAGAGCTTTGGGAAGCCAAGAGACCTGTACCAGCAAAAGTAACAAATCTCTTCCAAAAACTAGTGTGCCTGCAGAGATTTTTAAGATAATAAAGGTGTTATTTATGGTGGTTCTTACCTTATTTCGACACTGTTAATGTATGGAGATACAAGAAAGATATCAATCATCTTCATGCATATTTGTGACAAGTAAATGAGGCCATAACTCATAAGTGATAAACTAATGTTCGGGCTCACCCTGGAAAATAAGCCGAGAACGTAATTCTTAAAAGACTAATAATTATCATTGAACTTTATACAGAATCATTTAACTCATTTTAGTTGAAGCCTTCTCTCTGGATTTGCGTTAAAATGATCCATCACTTTGAGAAACGTCTTCCGAATTTCCTATCAAAGTGTTAAATCTGATGTGGTTACTTCATTTACGGTTGAAACAATAGGCCTACCATGGTTTTATGAATAAAGTTACAGTTGACTTAAATCTAGTTATAGATAAAAGACCTGCACTGAGAAAAAAAAGTTACTCACTTGAGTCTAGATCCAGACTCAGGCAATGTCGCCAAAATGAGTATCATTTGAGACTCACCCTGATCCTTGCATGATACTCAGGCAAAGCCAGAGTATCAACCAAGGATCAGCCTCAGGATCTGCCTGAGTATGATGCAAGGATCAGGGTGAGTCTCAAATGATACTCATTTTGGCGACATTGTCTGAGTCTGGATCTAGACTCAAGTGAGTAACTTTTTTTTCTCAGTGTGGTCAACCAGTAAAGGAGTCTGCAGCTTTTAGATAAAATAGTCTTGTTTGATTGTCATTGACAACAAACAGTCATTAAACCGATCACAGATGAAAAACATTTAACGTGTGATATATATCACATATGGCCCAGGGTCTACTACCCCCCCCCCCAATATAAAAATTGGGCGTTGTGCATTGAAGCACAGAAGGCTCAGGGTAGGTACCATAAAACCCTTTATCAACCCTGTAGGGTCACAGGAATCAGCACTTGCGAAATATTGACTAATTACTTACAAATAGAGACTATTATCTATACATGTACTGACACCAGTCTGGCATAATCTTCTTTTACTAAACCCCTTGGACCACTGGCCTCCTGGTGTGCTGGCCCCCTGGACACCTGGCCCCCTGGACACTTGGTCCACGGACACTTGGCCCCCTGGACACTTGGTCCACGGACACTTGGCCCCCAGACACCTGGCCCCTGGAGACCTAGCCCCTGGAAACCTGGCCCCTGGAAACCTGGCCCCTGGACCAGGTTGAGGACTGCACCTTTTCTAAAGCTAGAGTCAGTTGCAATGCCATGGCCATTTCTAGCCCTGCATAGGCCATAATACTGGGACCATGGTCAGATCTGAGGACAATTTCAAAGTCCAATTTGAAAGTGTATTTTTCACCATTTTCCTTAGTCTGGCAATTTTCATATTGACATCAGCTGAAAGAGAATTTTTACTTTAGTCAGCAAGCAACATATCATCTTGATATAATGAATATACATCTAATAAAATGTGCATTCATTACTCCATGACTGTAAAAATTGACAGAAAAAACCACTAAAACAAATTTCCGATTTTTGCATTAACCTTCCTAAAGAAAATGTGTAGCCTATGAATAAGATCAAAGAATTTTCTACAAGAAAATATTTGCATATATTTTATACAAACTTTAATTTGCAAGATATGGATCATTTTATGTAACAAAACCCTATTTGAATGTGGTTTCCCTACTGAGCCTAAGCAGTAAAGTAGGTAAGAATAGCCTCAATAGGTGGATGGGGGTTGCACTCACACCTCAGTAGTACACACACAGTAATAGTAACTCATGTTCTGCTTGACTGCACACCAGTGGAGAGTGGTCACGGTCCACTGATCACAGGCAAGCAGGGTGAGAAATTGCCCTGGGTATACTTCTAATGCTGTGTACAGATATATCCATGTTGATACTTTTGAGTACAGGCTATGTTTCAAGTCTGGGTCTTCTTCTCAGCCTCGTCTCAGACCTGTGGACACCTAGCCCCTCGCTCCCAAATCCCTCCCTCATAAATCTATTCACTTGAGCAAGTCAAATGTCAATTCACCAGAAGTTAGGCGTTGTACAGAAAACTTTATCCTTAGCATGCTTAGTATATCGCTCAGTCCCCAATGTGTTATGTGTATAGCTTGGACACTGTAAACATTGCCTGCTGAAAAAAAGTGTCTCACTTGGTGATTACCCATAGGAGTGAGTGAGTAATAGATGTTTAACGCCATTTCGACAGCTAAGGTCATATTCATGGTGAGAACTACATTACACAATTTCACAGAGGAATGTGTCAGTGCCCACGCATATGTGCACCACACACATCCTGAGGGGATAGGAAAGAGGAGAAATAGACCCTTTTAAGTGGGCTAGGGAAGCCCGATTACCCATAGGACTCCATGTGCTAATTTCATCGCCAAAATCTATCTGACCCATAAACCCAATGGTTAAATGACTTGTAGTCAGTATAGCTCACAAAAACATGACGTAAGTACAGCAGCTTTTTTCATAGAGAAAGACATCACTCACCATAAAGGACAAAATGTTGTCTGATAGATGAGATTTGAAACTTTCCTTTGGCTTTTGAAAAATGTGTAAACAAACAGTATATCACTGAATGATTACACCCTAAAGTCGGTGATTACAAATTTGTGGATCTGGCTGAAAACCCGGTTCCAATAGCCCAGGGGATACCCTGGGCCAATAAGAACCAGCCAATCACGTGTGAGTGGCAACCTTAGGCAATGGAAGGTTGGGTTAAAAAGGAAGAACCTAGGTACTTAGTATTTTATTTGGTGGGGGCTAGAATGTTGGCCATGTTGCTGTGGCTGCCCACTCCCGTGGCCAATAAATATAATTACCCAAAGTTATCTTCCCGCCAAAGTCAGGGCATGCAATTGTCTGTGTTCTCTCTTAGTGGATCCTAGTGGTAGCTCTCACTGCTGAATAGCCAAGAAAGATATCCCTATTTCACAAAATTTTATGAAATCTGTGTAGATCTCTTACAAATGAGGCTTGATAGCAAGATTACGGTTAAATCCCTGCTATGTCACAGGGTGGTTAGCTGCGGGCAAACATTACCTACACGTGATTAGGTAGCTATACAACGAGTACCCAGCTAACTGGGCCCTAGATATGTTCATTTTAGCGATGGTTCCGTCTATACAACGAGTAGGGTCTCATCAAAACATATTGTATTAAATAACACATTGTTAATTAAGGTCCCCTATATATGTATTATATATATATATCCCATTGGTGAGTGGATTAAACAATGTATCATGTAGAATAGGACCTAGAGATAGAATTCCAATGTTTGACTTTTTTTTCAAATTTCCATTTAAGTGAAGCATAGTCACCTTACCCAAAGGTCAATGGAGTACATTGGTTTGTTTGCCTGCAGAGACCCATATGATAGCAATCAGTGCCTGTAACTCGTGCTACTAGACACCACACTCTCACCATAAACTGGTCACGCCCTATTTATGAAAATAATGGCCACAGTTTTCAAACACTTGCCTACACTGTCACGCCTATAGGTCAAACTGAATGACACACTGGCTTACCTGAAAAGCTTTTATGGCCGTTTAAATAGTTGAAATCCCATGTGCGTAGTGTCCCTATGCCATATTAGTGAGACACCACAGCAATGTCTCACAAATTTGGAGTATGTCCATTGCATTTGAACAGTTTATAGGTAAACCCAAAGTCCACTGGGCCTCTGTCGACCGATTCGGCCATACAATTCATATATAGAATGAACCGACAGTAAACCTAGGTTGTCAGCTCTCAAAGGCAGACTGGCCTAAACTGACCAGAGTTCTGAGCAGAGAATTAAATCAGCGGCCCTGACCAATCAAAACAATCACTTTGGTGTAACTACTATTAGATGGGGACTACCAATACCCGATGCAGATTTATTTTTGTACAGGTATAATAAAGGTAAGGCTATTCAACTGTGTGATCCACTTCAATGTGGGGTAATTGTTTTCTTATGGGACAATTCACACTGATAAAAATAGAGCCTAATAAAATTATCTTAGTCAGTAGTGACTAACTTAAGATGGTCAAATGATAGTGCGATTTTTGGCTATCCCTCTATAGTCACCTGTGACTAACTTAAGTTAGTCATAATAGTCAACACATAGTCATGCCTTGTATTGAAATAGTCCTTAGTCAGATGACTATCATTTTGTTGCTAAGCAACATTTAGTTAGTAAATATGACTAATATAAACAGTCAGTACTGACTATACCTGCAAGCAAACATTCATCCAATCAAAGATGGCTGCCATATGCCTTCCCATTGATGAACAGTTTGAACCCAAAATAACTATTGTTATACTGGAATGGCCACAAATATCACAACAAATAGTTAACTTACCTATATCCATTAATGGTCAGACATATTGAGTTTCCATTGATGGACAGGTTAAGATGATGATTTGGCCTGATTATAGTTGTCTCCTCTTAGTCCAGGCAACCATAAATATGTCCTCTTTCTGGATGACGGTTTTCATGCACAGAAACCTGTGACATCATCAATCTGTGAGCTCTACATATAGTCAAATTGACTATCTTTCTGACTAATATGTGACTAAGGTATATAGTCATGTGACTATGGGGCTCAGAATATGTGGGTATAGCCACTACTGACTGTAGGTTTTATTATCAGTGCAGGATGACGAAATGAAGCAAAATGAAGTGGGGTTGGTACTGGTAAAGTATTTGGAAAGCTTCCTTTGTGCACATAAGGGTGTAGAACTTTACCCACGTAATTCTTTCTGACAAATGCTATGGCTCTACGTGTCATCGTACTTTAGTTGGTAAACAGCATAGGTCATCAAACTAATATATCTAATGGTATTAGTATAAGGGTCAGGTCGTCAGAAAGTGTAAGATTCTGCCCTTGAAGGGCCTTTAAAATTAATTTTCTAATTCCTTTATATAACCTTAACACAACTGTGAAGGGACTTCCGCTCAACTCAGAAAACCAAAAAATACCGATCTAGCCCATCCGGTTCCATTTTTATTGCTTGTTTTGTGTCATGTAACGTCCGGTACCAAAATAATGAAATATAGAGGTAATTGAAGTTGCTCTCAGTAATATAAGAATGTCCCATTATGCATAACAAACACATTAATTAACAAGGCCAATATGTCTATTATTGACTTCAATTACAGAATGTCACAGAATTTGAGTTATGCATGTACAGTAGACTGCCTCCTACATGATGATAAAAGTACCGGACGTTACGTAACGTCCGGTACTTTTATCAGAATTATTTCACATAAGCTGCTCTCACATGGAGACAAATGCTGCTGGACACACAATTTTTTCGCCAAAGTAGGGGATAATAAAGCCCTTCATATGGGTAATAACAAAGATTATGAAGATTAATTTTTTCCATGTTTTATAACTGATTTAGATTTTGGTATCGGACATTACAAATTACAGATTTCCATTTTCAAAGACACACAATGAAAAATCCTCACTCAGTAACATGTTCAAACCTGATGGAAATGATACCTATGATCATATACAATACAAAAAAAAACTTTGGGTTACTCCAGATGTTCTTTATTCAATACAGAACATTTGTAAAAGGTACAAAAAAATAAAAAAAGAACAAATTTGACTGTTTTTCTCACTTCGGCAAGCTATAAGTCTGAGAGTTTTTGATGGATGGCCACAAATTTACATCTTTCTATTAACTCTAAGTGTTATCTATCAAATGAGTCTATGTAAAACAAGATTGATTTGCAACTTCTTTCTCTAGAACCATAAGAGTCCAAAATGACCCAAAAACACAAAATCTACTGCTTTCTGGCGACCTGACCCATAATTCTAGTGTGTCACGTCCGTTCTATTGGCCGGTAGTTCCCTGTATCAGTTCCATATTATACTGAGGCTTCTTCTAGGGATAGATAAGATATGGTATCTCTCAGGGTCTGTTACCGAATTAACCAATGATTGTATATGAGTTTTGAATTAAACCTTACCGACTCTGCTAATATAAATCACACATATTGATATATTTTTATCCCATATCCATCAAATGCCATGTTTGCATAAGAAAATCGACACCTTTACAAAAGACAAGAATAAGGAATGGAGAAAACTCCCACATATATATAACTGTCACCAGCTGCTTTCCTCACCTCCCCTGTATCTAACTGGGCTACAGTGTCACCCCTTCCTTCCCTTACAGCATCCCCTCCACCAAGGCCTGGCAGCTTGTCGTAACAGCCTCTTTGATTGGGTTCTTTAACCTTAGCCTACCCATAGTCGGTTTGTGTCGACCCTACCCCGCCGATTGCCCCCCTACTCACCACCCCCCCCCTCCGACATTCTCCACCTTGTTTTGTCATGCCGGTAATTCAGGTCTTTTAATTGATTCCTTTATTTTTTTGTTCCTTCTTGCATTAAACCTGGGGTTCCCTAGCCCATCTTAAAATGGTATTCATCTCATCTTTTCTGTCCTATCTCTGTGCGCCTTGGGCACACATGCATCCATCAATAGAAGTCTGTGTAGCTGATGTCTAAATGTAGTCTGGCAATGATTAGGTCGACCTTAGTTGTTAAAATCGCGTTAAACGATCATTGCTCATTCACTCCATTACCCATCATTCCACAATCCTCCTCCCTTTCTCCAACCATCCCACCTTCCTTTTCTCCCACGTTCTCTCCCACTGCCTCTTGTGTCTCTTGTCCCTCCCTCTCCATCTCCTTTCACCCCTCTCTCCCCCGACTTGTTGAGCTAAGTGCTACCAAGGGGCCATCTTCAAAGAAACCACCACTACTTGAGGGACAGGAGAAAAGCCTGCCCAACAGCCCCCAACAGAGCACTAACTGCAGAGCCAGAGCAGTATAATGTTTATCTGGCTGGAACAGGAGGTCTGAGACCACAGTTTCAGCAGCCATCAGTCTGAGGGGGACTTCTGAAGGAAAGGAAGCCAACAAACAGTCCTTAGATATTGTAGTATGTGAGTTTTTTTTAGTAGATTCTTATGAATATTTATTAGCAAATAAATTATGACTGCAAGAGATTGGCTTATAAATATTTCTTACTATGCTGGGGGAGGATGTACACACAATGAAGTGAACAAAACAGCACAGCATCTCGGCCTTAACAGGTTAGGATGATGCTCTTTCATGTGGCATACCCATGAGTTATTTACACTATAATATTATGAGCTGGTCATATGGCTCTATTCCAGACTCTTTGAGTGTTAGATGTCAATGTCTGTAGAAGGTGATGAGCTGCTCCTCAATGAGATACTCCTTGGTGTTGCTCATCTCCTGGACACAGGCCAGCTGGACTGTGGCAGCAAAGTGTTCTGCTGACAATGGTACTATCTGTAATGGGTGTCCCTGAATGCATGCAAATAACAAATAACACACCGCAGATGTCCCTGGACATTCAACTAATAGATTATTCACAGGAGATAAAAGATTTCCTAGAGTTAGTTGACATAATGTGTCTCTCACAATTATATTCCCAATATACGTGTTTTATAAAAGTGTTGTTGATGAGTTCAGTACTTCAATAATTTATATTTAGAAGATGGGAAAAAGCATTACCAGAGGCACCCGATAGAGAGAGATTAAAAAAGATGAACACTTCGATGTGTTAATATACTTATGACAGGAACTTTAATGGAATTTCATAGTTTAAGATGTAAACATATTAGTACGCCAATATACTGCTTTTAGAATCCATTTATCACCATGGTAACATGGTGAAATCGTGTGAGGTACTTATGAAATGGTTTAGGGCAAAGCCACCAAGCGGTAACCATCTTAGACAACATAAACCCTTCAACCCAACCCCCCCCCCAACCACATATAGTAGGACTAGTAGTAGACATACTCTCCTTAAATAGCCCAGCAAAAGACCGCAGGCATGACATCTAATAACTACAAGTACCTTACTACACTGCTTTGATTCAAGGCTATCTGCTCGCAGTGCCATCTTTTATTCTTCTTAAGAAATACCATTAATTTTGTAGGGGATTCCCTATGATTGGGACATTATTCTATCCAGGACCTTCCCCTTGTGGATGAAGATTTGAGATAAAGCATAAAAAGATCAGAGGATGACTAAGGCCCTCCTTCCATTTGTAGCCTTGGTACATAAAGGGCAAATAGCATAGCATCAGTAGGAGAATAATGGATGTGCCAGTGGCTAAGCAGAATACAAGGTAAAATGTACTAGGGTCTGAGGCTTTTCTAGAGGCATCTAATTTGGCCAATCTTGGACCCTTCATCTAAACCCTGCTCAGATCCATGAGCAAGGCCAGTGGATGCTACAATAAACATTCCCAACACTGCATACCTTAATATCATAAGTATAAGGCGTACTCCATGTATGAGGCGCGCCATAACTCATGCAAGATCTATAAGGCACACCTGGGGTCATATTTGAGGCAGTTTGATACCGTCTTGTAGTAAATCCTCACATATAAGACACGGCCCTAACTTTGGCCGATCCTATTGGGTCTAAGCGGGAATGTTCAAGTTTCAAGTTTAGTTTATTCACAGCCCCTTCAGGGACAAAGGAAGAAGAACCAGTTTTAGCCAATAGTTACAGTGGCATCACTGGGGCACATATTGCAGAGATTCATAAAATACATGTGTGGGTCATTAAGTATGATGTTTTTGAATAAAGTGGATATGGGTATGAGATGTACATGCTAATAGCAGTGGCAAAGTAACCAACTATAGTTACTAACGCAGGTGTCATGATGCAGTAGTATCAGCTCTAGCCTATTTACACATGTATCCATAATGTACATTCTTTTAACAAGCTTCTACAAGATGGAAATAATAAGTTAAAGCATAAAGTAGAGACAGACTTAGAACCTAGGCAGTTAGCCTTTTAGCACCTTATTCCAGGCAAATGTCATTTTCCCCTTCACATTTGTTTTAGTTCTGCCCTGCGCTTTCTTAATACCTTTATTTGTAGCATCTGCCATTTTTTTAAGATGGCACTCTTTTATCTTTGATTTATTTTTTGACTGTTGGGGTCTTTAAACTTGCCCCTCTGTCTACTGGCACCAGTACTTCTAATATTTTTGAATTTATTGATAATTATCCGGCAGAATCTGGATAGGTTTATCAGGGTCAGTTTGTCATTGCTATTAAAAATTTCTGCCCGAGTAGATAAGTTTGGACGGTTTATATTGTAGCTGTCAATATAGACCACTCGTTCTTGATTGAAAGTGTCACATTCAAACAAGTAATGAATTCCATCTCCTATATCACCACTGTTACATAGGGTACACTTCCCATCCGCCCTTTCGATATTATTGTATCTCCCAACCACTATTAGTAGGTAATGGCTACCACATATAAATCTGCATAAGTCAGTGGCTTCTTTCTATGGTAGGGTGGATAAAACTTTTCATAATGCGACTTTTTAATAAACAATCAGTAGAAGATGACACTGACCAGATTCTTGGGTTTGGCCATACCAATTTTGTGCATCTATTTCCAAAATCCTTCTTTTAAATATACTCTTTTTTACGAGGGGGACTGATGTACCTGGGATCTTCATTAAAAATAATATCCCAATCCACTGTTATTTAGTGTGTCCCTTATGCATGTTAGCCACTTGGACATATGGGTACCGTTGTTATCTTCACTTATAAGTATTTGGTACACTTTGGACATTATTTTGTTTTGGTCACCTGTCACTAAATATGTCCGAAGATTTAACATTCTTTGTCTTATGATACTTTCTACTTTTGGACAGCCCAATTCATCTCTTACCATGCAACCATCTGTGCTAGTATTAAACCTATGTATATATGAAGAGTCTGGTTCCAAAACGCAATAAATGCCTTTTTGAAAAAAAAAGAGGCCAACATTTCAAAAGCCTACAGATTAGAGATACTTGAATATAATTCAAAAACTATTTCCTTTGAAAAATGTATTTTCCGGCAGTCCAGATTTTGTTTTGTAAGGATTTCATCAAGATATCACTCAAATTAACTTCAGGGGAGCAATACAAAAATGGGTATGCTGAAAATTTGGAATGGATTTAAATATTGCGTTTTGGAACCAAACTCCTCATATTTACAGAAGTAGTTATGCACCTGCTCTATCTCTTTAAGGTTTGAAAAGCCCCATATTTCACATCCATAGATAAGGATAGGCATGACACAGGAGTCATACAGGTGGCACTGTATGTCCAATGGAAGTTGTAACTTTCTGGCCTTTGTTAGTATAGCTAAAGAGCGCCCGTTCTTCCTGGCTTACTTGTTTACCAATGGCCATTGTAAATCGGCCATTATAGTTAAATAGTGTTCCAAGATAGTTGTAATTATAATCCACATCCAGGTCTTGTCTCCAAAACGGAGTGAAGGTGTGGTTCTGATTTTACCATTTGAGAAGACTACTATCCTAGTTTCGCTTGTGTTTACTGTCAGGTGCCATTGTCGGCAATATTCCTCTAGAAGATCTAGCATGCGTTGTAGATCAGTAAGGGATTCACTCAACAAGATAGTGTCGTTGTAGATCAGTAAGGGATTCACTCAACAAGATAGTGTCGTTGTAGATCAGTAAGGGATTCACTCAACAAGATAGTGTCATCTGCATATAACAATACAAACAAATGTCATATTCAATAAGGTGTCTGACTGAATGGAATGGAGCTAGTGTCTGGCGACATTTAGTGATGTACTGATAACAGCTGATAAGATGGTACCAGGTTGTCATTGAACGTGGTTGCTATATCGAGGGACATGGCACCCATCAGACTATGCCTTGTCAGTGTATTTTGCCGCGTTTAGAAGTGCCGGCAAAATTCTACATTTTGGTCCATTTACAAGGGCGAAGCCCCCAGTAATTTAGGGTGAGGGTGTGTGAGCTAGTGTAAGGGGTTCACACTTAGAGTCCAAAACGTGCACTTAGTGCCAGAATGTGCTAGACTCAAGGTGACTCAATCTTACACCTTGTGTACAGACTCAAACAGACTCAGGTTGTCACAATGAGTGAGACATACAGTGACTCAAACTGACACCTTTGTTAGACTCACATTGACTCAAATTGACACTGTGTGTTAGGCTCACACTGACTCAAACTGACACTATGTGGGTACTTTGTTTTATGGTGGGAGAGGGGGCTCTAATATGATACTTTAACCCTTTATCAATTACTGAGACATCAATTTAACTCCTTCTTCCACAATAGCACTCATGTTGCACTCATCCCAGCATGTGGTTCTTCTACATGTGCTATCTTCCTCCTCAGTGTGAAACAACTGTCTTGTGGTTTCAAAAGGTTTCTTGTTCTTAGGACATATCTGTTCAAGAAAGAAAGTAATGAGCCCTACATGAGAATCTGGTGATAGACACAGCATATGAAGCAATGCTGTATGAACATGCCACTGTCAATTATCTTCAAACCTTAAAATACAGAATTTAGAGAACTACCTACCTCACATCCTCCCTCCAGTAGCTGTCTGCTGTAACTGCCTCTACCAGGGACAAAGTACCTTTGATTTTGAAAATAGATCAACCAGAGAGGAGCATAGCATCACAGTATACATTGAGTGTTGGTTTGAGTGACCATGCATGAGGATGTGTGACTGTGTGTGTACATTTGCCAGGTATAGTGAGAAATCTCTACCAAACCTCCCTCATGCATAGACCCTTATTATCACACAATGAAAAGTATTTTAGCTTAATGCTCAGAATTCCTAGCATTTTATCATGAATACATAACATCTTTTGGCTTTCTGTAGATAGGAGTTTCTTATTCAGCTAAGAACAGAGGCATACATTAACCCATTATTATACAAATTCTAGATTCAGTCAGTTAAGTACTATGTCCTTTAGAGAAACCTGAGTAGAAGTGTAAAGGGTCTGGTAAGGGTGTAATGATAGAGTGAAGGGTTTGGCACTCCTAGACGCCTGCCTGCTGTGGGCCACTGTAATATACCTCTCATACCTGTCACAGGGAATTTTGACAGGAATATATGCTAGCTTCTCCTTCCCTGAGAATGTTTGTCTGACATTCTATGCGGCAGCTGTTCATATTGCACGGCACACACAAACATCTTTCTGTGTAGGCAATAGAGAATGTGCAGATGCGGCTATATCTCTTAATGTACAATGTGTACGAGTAGACTATATAAAGGTAGGGAGAATGTTGTCAACTGCTGTACTTTAATACCTCTGTATCTTTTGATGTAGGGGAAGGTTGCCTAATTTCGAGCAGCTCCTAAATTGGACCACCTTTATTGGCCCAGGGTATCCCCTGGGCTATTGGAGCCGGGTTTTCAGTCAGATCCACAAATTTGTAATCACCAACTTTAGGGTGTAATCATCCAGTGATATACTGTTTGTTTACACATTTTTCAAAAGCCAAAGGAAAGTTTCAAATCTCATCTATCAGACAACATTTTGTCCTTTATGGTGAGTGATGTCTTTCTCTACAAAAAAAGCTGCTGTAATTACGTCATGTTTTTGGGAGCTAGACTGACTATACAAGTTCTTTAACCATTGGGTCTATGGGTCAGATAGATTTTGGCGATGAAATTAGCACATGGAGTCCTATGGGTAATCACCAAGTGAGACACTTTTTTTCAGAAGGCAATGTTTACAGTGTCCAAGCTATACACATAACACATTGGGGACTGAGCGATAAACTAAGCATGCTAAGGATAAAGTTTTCTGTGGGGGCTAGGTCTCCAGGGTGCCAGATGTCCAGGGGTCAAGTGTCCGGGGGCCAAGTGTCCATGGGGCTAGGTGTCCAGGGGCCAGGTGTCCGGGGGGCCAGCACACCAGGGGGGCCAGTGGTCCAAGGGGTTTAGTAAGAGAAGATTATGCCAGACTGGTGTCAGTACATGTATAGATAATAGTCTCCATTTGTAAGTAATTAGTCACTATTTCGCAAGTGCTGATTCCTGTGACCCTACAGGGTTGATAGAGGGCTTTATGGTACCTACCCTGAGCCTTCTGTGCTTCAAAGCACAATGCCCAATTTTTATATTTGGGGGGGGAATTGACCCTGGGCCATATGTGATATATATCACACGTTAAATCTTTTCCCCTAGTGGCAGTAATAAGAATAGGTTCCAATGCTGCCATTTATTAGTCAATATCACTTAAGTTCCTAATAACTTCCAAAAATGTAATTTTTCTGTAATTTTATGCACGTTTTTCGTGAAAAATGGTTTTTGGACCTCTTGATCTTGTTTACATCACTGCTTACTTAAGCCCTCCTGGTTGCTAGGCAATTTTTTTTTGTTCAAAATCCTTGTAAATTTTTAGATGTCATATTATACTTTTAGACTAAAATTAAATTTGATAAAAACCATTGTCATGTTTTAGAAAACAAACTATCAATGAGAAAGATGAAATTGGGCCAGCTTGAGTTGCCTAAGTTGGACTATAGTTGTAATATTGGATCCAATTTAGTTGCCTAAATTGGACCACTCGGTGGGACCCAAGCCTAGTTTTCTAAATTGGATCGTGTAACCTTTTTCTTACTCCAGTACGGAGCAAATTCACATGATATTGATGGAAATACTAAGAGGACATCTGATATCTTATATCAAAAGTTCCCTAGTTTTATATATTTTTCAATATAATGAAAGTATAAGGAAATAAAGAACAATAGTGCATATTGGTCCAAATTAGGATACCAACTGGTCCAATTTAGGCAACCAGGTGCCTAAATTGGACCATTAGGCTTTGATATTTAATTGCACACCCTGACTATAGAAATTCAAATTCCTAGATTTTTATGTTGTGCACCATAAAGCTAAAGGTACCATCACAAAGTGCATACATTTAACATTCAAATTCACAGAAATAATCACTGGGCATGAAAAAGTTCTTAGGGGGGTCCAAATTAGGCAACTTTCCCCTAGGTTCCCTACCCTCCGTATGATTGCTTCCCCTTATGTCACTTTCGATCATTAATCTCAATCTCTCTCTCTCTCTCTCTCTCTCTCTCTCTCTCTCTCTCTCTCTCTCTCTGTATGTGTGTGTGTACCTTGTTATCCTCTCAAGCCATTTCCCCTTTACCCATTCCCAGTCTCAATATCAATTTCTCAGCAGCTCCCCACATTCCCTTTTATTTTACAGAGAACACATCTTCCCTCTTAATTCCATCATGATCTAAATAGCCGTGGCCACTAGGCCGGTGTTTGCGGCTTTAATCGCTATCATTTTGACAATTACACACCCATTAGACCCCCACCAGACCATCTCCTCCTTCACACCTCACAACCGACAGGGGGCGCCAAACATGGTATCACGTGACAAATGACGTCATTAGGGGTCTGTGATATAACGTCGTGCACCGTCGAGCACGTCGTGGTTGTCATGGCAACCTGTGACGTCACCAGCGGAGAGAGGTCATGGCAAGATGGAGACAACACCTTGACGACATTGAGATGTTCTAGAGTCATTTTTCTCTGCTCCTTTAGGCAGGTGAATTCCTGGAATTCTCATTCATGTTCTGATTAGTTTTTAAAGTAGTTTTTGTCTGTTAGGTCTATCTGCTAGGCTTCCTGGTCTTAATGTTTTTGTTTTTCTTATAACATCATGTTTATACCCGATATATGGTAATATCGGAGCCCATAAATAGGGAATGTGGACGACTGGCTAATTAAGCGTCATATGGAGATATGATAAGCACCCCACAAAATGTTCCCCAATGTGTGATAAAATGTCCCCTAAACATAGTTGGTCGTCACCAACTATCACTACCCAATATAGCATATGGACAAAGAAGTACACAACAGGTTATATCCTATATTGTAACAAGCCTTAGAGAATCGTATTTGTACTAAACTTTGAAAACCTCTCATTTGGTTCAAAGCATCTTCTACCATTGCTGAGAGAATCACTAAAACACCCACACCTTGTAAGAAATTGTGCAAGACCAATATTTTTAAGGGGACTGTTGTTCGCCTTATAAATACACAGTCTGTTCACAACTCCATGATCTTATTTCATAACTATGGTTGGTACCAACCTCTACACATTTTAAACAATTGACAAAACACGGCAAACCACCTGCGGCGAAATTCAGCATCAAATTTTACAAGAGATTGTCTCCCCAAGATCTTTTTGCAAAATTTAAAATCTCAACTCTCATAAAAGATAGACTGGGCCAGTTCAACCATGAAATTGCTCTCGGATCAGAGTGCATTTTGCCTTTGTTCTTATCCATTCAATACAATTTATTTATGGGATTGCATTTATTCGGTTCCTTTCATGTTGGAGTGGGAGCGTTATTGAAATGCACTGCAGTGGTTTTGTAAGGTACGATCAGTGGCAGTCAGGGGTGTAGGACCCCCCCCCCCACCCAATCACAAAGGAGGTGGGGCCTGAATATGTCTGGGCTCCAAAACATTTGCCAGGACCGTGTCCATACATGGGTGCTCAAAATTTCTAGGACGTCACCCCGTCACTTTTAAGAAAGGAAGGCATGTCACTCTGTCACTTTACATGTATATGCAAATGTACTGGGAACTTTTGATAGTGTCGCCGTCCATCACTTTTTAAAACCCCTGCATCATGAGCGTCACTTTTTAAAACCCTGCGTCACAGCGTCACCTTTTACCCATGTATAGGCACAAGACCTCTTTTTCATAACATACACTAGAATCCAGTCCCACATAACAAAATGGATCACTATGGAAATGGGTATTTGGGGCCTGAGCCTAAAATCAGATCTAAAAACCACCAAACAACGTACTCTTCGAGGCCTGTGCAAACCTTGTATAGGCATGTGTAGACGCAACCACGCCTAAGCCGACGATTTTAAAGTTGTGGCGATGTGGCCCATGCTGCCCCCTCCTCCCCCCCCCCAATAATGATTTGCTACCTATGCCTCTGACATTATCAGTCTGCATTTAAAAGCTATCTTCCTCGCTTTGGATGGTTTAAACAAGTGTTTAGGATGGTGATTGTAACATTGCTATTCATACTAGAGAAGTTAAACTCAATCTCAAGAAAATAAAAGAAGAAAACTTTCATTTCTTTTTCCTCATATCAGTACCCTCAACTGCTGCAAAAGTGTTCCATATTACTTCAAGAAAATATCAGTGCTACTAAATGGGATAGTCAGAACATTGATTAATTATGTACTCACGATTAATATGATGTTATTAGACCTATTGTGGATCTCAGATAAAGCTTAGGCACATTGGTGTGTACCATTTGTGTGGCGCAATGCCTTCCAATTCCTGGCTGCATTCCTATATTTCAAGCCTCCACATCCTCTTCATGGTTTTCTATTCTTTCCCATGGAGAATGGCAGCGTTCAATGTGTATCCTAGCAATTGGCATGTCAGCCAATCAGCATTGCATGCTCAAGAACCTCACCCAATCAACAAGGCTAAACTGGGGTCATGGCCACAGGCAGCTCACAGCATCTCTCTTTCAAATCTTAAATAATGGAAGGCAATTTTCTGCTTGTCATTGAAAATAGTATCAACAATTTTTCCAGGCTTAAGATCAAGCCCAACACTTCAAGTATACCGATACTCGTCATACAGGTTCACATCCCACGGACCATACCCCTGGACCATACCCTTATAAATATGGTGAGCGAGTAGCCTAATAGGTGTTTTAACACCATTTTAAGCACTATTTTTCCATATTCATTCTTTTCAGCTAAGAATCTATAGTGTGATTGTAGAATCCCGATCCACACTGATTGTGATTAAAGCAGGGATATTTCTGTGTAATGGATCTTATTGTATAAGAAAGTGCGTTTCATCTGGCAAGCATTAGTGAAAAGTAATTTCCATAACATGCGAGCAAGGGTGCATGTTTGTATATTGATTCTCTGTGAAAGAGGAGGGCTAGGCCATTCGATTCAGCTTACTGGAACTTTTATTCATCTGTTATAAGGGAGAATAGATCACACATTCATTACACAAACACAGCACATAGTTATAGACTATGGGTCATTTTGTTGCTTTATTTCTGCCATTTCTATCCGAGTTTGATCCAATATCCAGAGTATCATTTCCTCGGATTTGTATACACTTTTGGATTACTTTCGACTTTACTCTCTAATGTCCACGCGTCAGTAAGAAAGGTGTTTCACTGGCGGATATACACCGCTGGCACACAGATACATTAGTAGATGGAAAAGACACTGACACTGAAAAGATGGAGGATCACCAGAGTCCTCTCTAAGTATAGAATAGACGACATAAAATTGTCCACTGAATTTGACTTAACAGCCCGGGCACAGAGACTTTATATTGATTGCAGTTAGCTGTGGCCTTTTTTATTTTTAGATATGCCTGGTTAGCAACAGCATTCAACGATCCATATGCCACAGGGAAGAAAGCCTGAGATAGTTTCTTACTGTACCTGAATCCACTGACAGATGGACCTTGCCCTTTACAAAAGTAGCCTCCCTAATAATACTAATAGGATTGTTTACCTTGTGTCGATCATCTCAGAATTTTACACTGTCACCTTGAGACCTATCTGTGCAGTTCTAAACATTGTACATTGGGCATTTAGCTTCACTCTTCGTGATGGTAAATTATTTCTATGCACACCTGCGAGATTTCTCAGAAGGTTTGAGAATATTTGCAGATTGCAACATCCTTGGGCTGAAACCTCAACTTGGAACCCAAAACCTTTCATTGGATCAATGCTTTCTTAAGTTATGGGTCTGACATCAAATACCTTCAAAACATCAACTGAGATGTATTTTCTGATTCAATGAAAAGTAATATGCCACACTTCTACTCTAGGAACATTGCCCCAATCAGCAATCCTCCTTTGAAAATGCTAATGGGTGATGTGTGCCCATATCCAACATGTGAGTCACTTCCAGCCTTCAAGAAGATGATGCTTCATACCCAGTGGCTGCATGAATTTGAATCAATGTTGAAATCTGGTTGATCAACATTGATTCACTGTTCTGTGTCTACTGGGTAGCTTGTCTGTTTGATGAGTGTCTACTGCACAGCACAGATAAGTGTTGCTTTATACATACCGGTACAAGGTAGAAAATGAATAGAGTACACAGAATGATAATGTGGCTGATTCTGACTTCAGTGATGTGAAATATGCAATACAGATACCATAAAACCCTGCATATAAGGCACCCACATATAAGTCACACCCTGACGTTGAGAGAATGCTATACTCCTGACCAGGGCCTCACCAGGGGCCTGAAATGATTCAGATTCCTTGTAATAGTCTACAATATATCCAGAACCACTCCTATAAGCCACACCCTGAGTTTACGGCATTGCTTTACGTTGCAATAAGAGCTTGAAATGGGCTATAAGCCACCGCTTATGTATATACAGTAGATACACTTTATAAGTTATAGTAGATACAATATTGTTAGGCAGTACACTCTCCTATTTGCATAGCATTATCTGCAGTAGAGCCCATTCAGTAGGAATACTATGCAGTTTCTGGTCTCGACACGAAGGCCATCAGGTTCTACTGTAGTGGGAAATGTGTGGGGGTAATCTGAGAGACCTGTAGATGGCATGCATAGTGTGAACAAACAACAGGGTTAGGTTGTATAACACATGTAACATGACATTGTGTGTCTGTTATCGTACATGTAATTCAGCAAAAATCCTAAGCTGCTTTTTAATGTTTCTGTTTGGAAATACTGTGATATAAAAAAGCATGTCACAAAAAAGTGATAATAGGCTGATAACCTACCCAGTACATGATTGAATACAGTTAAGAAGTGTAACATACTCATATGTTCATGCCACATAAGATGCTATAACTGTTTCTGTAATCAGAATACAGAATTATCTATTATACACTTTCAGTAGATTAGAATGCTAATCTGCCATTTAAAATGGATAGAGTAGTTAAACTCAGATCTGATGATGAAAACATTATTGTGGATCTCACTGTCCATTTTCGCTTATTGTTTGCAGGGTATGAAAAGTGTAAGATTGATTAATCTATTAATTGACCTTACTACCATATGTTTGCTTTGAGATTCGTCGCCTCTCCCTTTCTGTCTATTGCCTCCAGCATAGGATTGATCTATTTTTTCCCTCCTGTTCAATGCTTTTGTGCAACATGTTTTAATACATCATTATTGAGGTACCTTTCTTACAGTCATGATTGTAGGTTCTATATGGAGAATGAACACATCAGAATCGATTCTAGTCCTTCCTCTCATGGTATTTCTTTGGATGATAGATACACTAATGACTGCAGTAGACTAGTGCTTTGTCATGATGAACATGATATGAACATGAAAGACACATGGCAGTGGATTTTGTTAGGTGACATATCTGTATTGATCACACTCAAACCTTAGCACCTTGTACAAATGTAGGCAGCCTGGACCTAAGAGCAATAGTGATACTCCAAGTGTAAAGGTCCAGATCAACTAATAAAAGAGGGTTCCTTTATAATTATTGAAAGGAAAGGTGATTCTGAATAATTTGATCAGATGGGTATGTGGCTGGCTCATACAAGAGATTTTGTCTGCAAGACTGACAGGGTCCAAGCCAGATTTGTAGACCTAGATTATTCCATCTATTAATTTGAGATTTTCTATTCTTGGAGAATAGTGGGCATGAACCAGAAGTACAAAAAGGATTTCTTTTCAAATATAGCATCATTTATGTTGGGAACTTACTACTGGAAGCCCACCATTTATGTGCTAAATACATGTAAGATTACTCATGTTAATCAGAGAAAAATGAAAAGAATATGTTAGGTCAACATCACCTGGGTTTTATCAAATTGAATTAATCTAACTAATCACAATATCTATATGGACCCGATGTGATGAGGCAGAATAATTATGTGAGGGAAGATTTGAATTCCCCTATCGGTGAAGAAACTGCAGTGAGGAAACATTTGTAATAGAAAAAAGGGAAAAAAAAAGATTCAAACTGGAGCTGAAATAATTATGATTTATAGCAAGTGGGTTACAGAGTCCTGCTGCCTGAATAGCTCTATCCATCTAGACCTCCACATTTACCGTTCAAGTGAAATGAGCCATATTCTCTGAGTTCAAACAGAATTTGCACCCTCTACCCTCTCAACCATTCACCACAACTCCCCACACCAATGAGCATTGAGAATCAGATATAGTATATACCATAAAAGCCAACGTATGAGGCCTCTGGTATAGTTTCTCCAGGAACTCAGGTTGTGGCTGATAAGCAGGGTTTTACTACTAAAATAATAGCTTCATATGAAGCATGAAATTATATATATATTATAGACTAAAGGAAGGAATGGGGATCATTTCAGGCCTTGGGTGCAGGTTAAACTCAAGGCGCAGCTTAATAGATACTTTTTTCAAAAAAGAGAAATGAGTTTTTAAATATTGACTGTGACATTTAACCAGGCAGTATGTCACAATGATTTCTGTGCCAATGAGGGTGACCCTGATGCAGCAAAATAAAGTTGAGTCTTGAATCTCGTCTGTGTTTCACTCTTCCAACATGGTTATCACTGCACAAAGGTAAAATTATTGATATTGGTGCATTTTTATAAAGTTGCTAAATCTTGAAACTAATGATGTGATTATGCTTACAATAGCCTGAAACCAACCCTAGGTTCTACAATTCTTGGGATAAATCACCTATGACCTCGTTGGACGGCTGTTAGAGGTTGGAATAAAACCAGTGGGAAATACCAAGGGTGGAGGCTAGGTTCAGTTTATACCAGACACCCTGATTTAAATCAATGCTCAAGACTTGGTATAACTGGCTCATGCGACCCACAATATCCAGTTCTCTACTTTGCAATTGGTATTCCAACTTTAAGGCTTAGAGCAGCAGGATGGGAAGGGTTACTGGCAGGAACTGGCATGGGTGCCTGAAGGAGGTGATTGGGAGCCACTGAGCCATAACTCAGAGCAGCTCAGTGTAGCTTTCTTTTGGAAGAGTTCCAGAAATCAGCAGTCTGTAGCACTACTGACCCCACAGGTCATTAAAATGAAGGGAAGTAGAGACCTCAGCCAGCTTGAAATGTCCCCCAGCATATATAACCTCAAATAACAATGCAATGGGTCAGCCATGGCGTGATTACACTGTAAAACAGCCGAAGAAAATCGGAGACCAAACATACCAATTATTCCTAATTTGAGGCTGCTGAATCTGAAAATGCCTATTGGCTCTCAATTTTGAAAAATCCATAGGGTGCCATATATATGCTGAAAATCACCTCCCAGGGCAATGATTTCACTATGTTCACCTATATAGTGTAGTCCAAACTTTCTCAGGTCTTTCCTGGCATTTGTCTGGGTAATATCAATAGCTTTGACACTTGTGCAAATCATTTTTCACCCAAAAGTGGCTCCTAGGCCTCTGAGCATCGGAACCAGTTATGGAATATTATATGTTCAGTGTTAGCACACTCCATATGCATGGTTGTAGCAGTTTTGGTAGTTCAGAAGCAATAGTTCATCTTGGATAATGCCAAAAGGGGTCAAGATGGATATATATCCACACCAAATAGGTTAGATTTCATGTACATTGTGTTATATCCACCTTGTTTCGGGGATATATTGCTTCATGTTGGTACAAGGGCAGTCATCTTGAAAATGGCAACCAAATGTCCATGTTTACTTCCTTGAAACATTGACTTCTGGATCATTTAGGGCATGCAACCAAGATTTATGGTGGGTAAGGCTGCATCTAAACATCAGGATTACCCATAATCATGAAATTAAAGTGAAGGTAATTTGATACATAACCAAAAATAGGCTAAATAGTAAATGGACATCATGGCTTGCCCTCAGTGCAGTCATAGCAGGATTTATGGGAAACAAGAGGGCTGAGGACTTTGTAGAGTGTGTGGATACACTGCTGCCACATATCAGAAACCCAAATACAAGATGTCCTTGAAGATCCACTTTCTGCATCTGACCCCCCAACCCTTAAAAAAATCATGTGGCTTGGTAAGTGACATACATGAGGAGCTCTAACGGGACCTCTCAGAGATGAAAAAATGCTACCAAAGATAGTGGTTACCTTTTCTTCTAGCAGACTAGTAATGAGGTTTGATGTTGGATGAGCCCGAACATTGTGTACAAGAGAAAGGCAAGGCAGTCCCGAACAAGTGTCTTCTAGATAACGTTTCAAGCATATTTACTACTTTTACTGCATGTTACCGAGTCAAAGGATGAATAATTCATTAGATATGGGTTTGTAAATGGTAATCAAAAATAAATTAACCAGATTTGATGTGAAATCTGGTGTTTGTACAGTTTGCTCTAATATAGATTTGGCTACCAAGGATGAAAATGGGCAATTTTAGTTAGTATGTGTATCTCAAAATTGAGAGCTGCCAGGAAAAAACTGGATGTTATTTTTGAATTCCCCAATTCAAAATACATAGGAATTAGTGGGTTTCAGCTCCGTTTTTTTTTTTACGAAAAGTGAAATGTTATTGTACAGTCTTACATGTGATAGAAAGTGGAAGATTGATTGAACCAATATCTAGCTCCAACAGAATTGTACCACACCCTGGCTACTCCCTCAATAGAGGGATGGATTTCATAAATGATGATACCATGCTATACAACAAAGGAGACAAAATGGCAGTCTATAGAATATAATCACTTATCAAGCTATTAATGTATTGATAACCTAGGATGAGGTTAGGTTTGCTGGAAATATTCGCCCAACCACGCAGCTCACCTCGTCCTAACCTCACCTCTTAGGTTATCAATGCATTAATGTGTTTATCGCACTTATTCATCCATTTTGTATGAATTTCTTACCTGATAACCCCAGAATTAATCCAGGAGAAGCCATTATGTAAGTGCATGCGATCTGCTTGCTTTGCCAACCCACCGTGGCCATGTTGTCACTCTGCCCGACATACCTCCACCTTTACACACATTTTTTGGGTAGAATCCTAGCATGTCAAGTCCTGTACTTCTAGGACCAACAAATATACGATCTTTAGTTGGTGTTCACCTACATTTTGTCTCCATTTTCTTTGAGATAAATGAGAATCCAATGATTTTACATAGTGATCCAATGCACACGGCCATTCTGTCTTGTTGATGAAGCGGGGAGGTGCACGGATGTAAGAACTAGGTCAAATACACGTCGAGCAAGGATGACCGGACGGGGCGGGTGCCGACACGTATCACTATGGAAAATCATTGGATTATTATTTATTTTTAATGTTATGGAGTCCTTTGGTATGACATGTTCATCTAGGATATCTTAGGATGTTTCCCTGTTAATAACTTCACCTGGCACCATTGGATTCTATACTAACGAGGTATACTTCATGTACATGGGTTTCTAGTACCGTTTGGCTTGGTATAGTGGACAGCGAGTCCGTCTCTTGCTCATTACCAGTGGTCATGATGTGTGAATGTAGCCGTGACAAATAACAGAATTACAGAATACACCAAGATGAACAGGATTTAAGTATCATAAGAACTATGATATGAATTCTACATCTGCAAATACCTGCCATTTCTCAGACCATTTCGCTGACCATATAATATACAGTCCATGCAAATATCATGGATGGAGTACTCGGTGTATATTGAAGGAACGATATTAACAAAAGAAAGAATTGTGTAAGAGTACTTTACCCTCTATAGTAATACTTTTCTCCTAAATTGGTTTTTGAGTACCCTGTATCTTCTTAGTAGAAGTCAACTCTGGATAACATTTCTTGTGCACCTTTTTCTATATATTGAACAAGTAACCAATGGATAATTCATGATGAGGGTGTGTTAGTGAAGGATAATGACACGAGGCCGCAGGCCGGGTGTTATTAGCCTTTGCTAACACACACGAGTCATGAATTATCTATTGACTAATTATTTTATACCACGAAATCAATAAATAAATAGAATACCAATAAATTCAAGTTGAAAACAAAAATTATTCCCCCTCCCCGGGACTCGATCGAAGCCAGCCATAGTGTGTGTACAGGTACATACACCTCCTCGCCCGGCAGCGGACAGCGACAGCGCCCGTCTCAGCTAGGCTTGGCAGCGGCACACGGCGAAAAATTGTGTACATACACCTAGTCGCCCGGCAGCGGACAGCGGCAGCAGACACGGCGAAAAAAGAGGCGTCTCGCTGTTATGTTTGTGTATAATACACCTCCTCGCCCGGCAGCGGACAGCGGCAGCGCACACGGCGAAAAAAGAGGCGTCTCTCTGTTATGTTTGTGTATAATACACCTCCTCGCCCGGCAGCGGACAGCGACAGCGCACACGGCGAAAAAAGATGCGCCCGGACCGGGGCTCGATCCATGTACCTCTAACGGCTGAGTACCAAACGATGGTCCTGGCGATGATGGTGACGAGGATGATGATGATGACAACTCCATTGATGAAGTCGGGAGCTTGATATTTAAGCATTTATTGATTTTTTTTTTTTTTTTATTGTTGTTACATCTGAGTATTTTGTACTTTTTGGCCTTGCATTGGTTGTAGTGGTACTCTGATTGGCTAAAACAGAATACAGACAGCTTTTGAGACTACACCTAATACCCCATAGAGTTCTAAATTGCATTCAATGACCTAAATGATCTTTACCTTGATCACTGGTATTATCACTGGTATTATTACTATCATTATCATCAGAAATAACAGCCAATATCAGTATTAGTATTGTTATTATTATTATTGTTATTATTATGCCTTGTGTATGTGTGAATGTCAGTGTGCTGTTTTCTTTCTTACTTTATCCTTACATGATCCTACTAGTTTGAGCATAATATATTTGTGTCTAGAATTTTGTACAATGTTAACCCTCCTTTATAGAAGCTTATGTGTTTGGTGTATGTTGTGAGTCGCAATTTCAACAATCCTGTATATTTCTGCCTTAGCCTGTGTTACTTTTGTTCTTGTTTGTCTGGGCTTGTTTTGTCTATCATTATTTATCATTATTACATATATTTCTCATGATTCATTGTTGTGTCTATAATTGTATGTATTTTTTATAAAATTGATATGGTGTACAATTTGATATGGTATCTATTTAACCGTATGAATATGATTTGTAGCTTTTTTTCTTGATTGTATGATTGTGTTTGACTTACTGATAGATGTTTGACTATAATTCCAGTTGTGCTTCATTTACCACGATTCTGTAAATTGTGAGAGGCTCAATAAACTTTGATTTTCAAAATATCAAACGCGCTAACCGCTAGGCCACCGCGTCTCCTCCTCCTGCAGCGGTCTCGGCTTGGATTGATTTGAATGCATCCCTTGGTTATGTATACACGATCAGTACACACGCCTCGGCGCCTGGCTAGGATTCCTTTGTTTGGTTTAGTTCTAGCCAACCACCTCTCGTCAGTCCCTCTGGCGCAGTGCATAGGGAGTTGGATTTGGGATGTGAGACTGCAGTTTCGATCCCTACCCTGGCCTGGAATATTTCCTGGGTTTTAACATGTAACATGTGACATGGAAGGACATGTAAGGTGTGCTGGTTATCCATGGATAACGGCACCGGGTGCCTGTTATCCATGGAAAACCGCACACCTTACAAAATTGATGTTACAGCCTACAGGGTGTGCAATATCGACAGATATGTGGATGGGAATAGCCACCAAAAAGCACTGTGTAACCCAAAAAATCGTGGTATAACGATATATAATGACCCATTTATAAGATCATAAAACAAAAAAGGGGTATGTTAACTTTTAGTGAATAAAACAGCGAAAGTTGGGTCATATTTGGTATTAAATTGAAGCTTAATGTGTCAGGAATGCATCTAACTATAGTTCAAAATCATATTCATAATCCTCAATTGTGGTGGTGGTGCTGGAAACTTATTGACAGAGGCTAATGTGACCTGGTGCTGGTATGTTGCGCTGTCGATTTCCATCCCATACAGGCCATCCTTACATACTGAATTATACACTGACATTATAAAGAGCATTATTATACACACTAATTCTACAGCAGTTCTACTGCAAACATGCAGAGCTTTTTAGACAAACCTCTTTAAAAATGCTTAGATTCATACAATCATGTTCACTAATCTTTAACATGAATCTTTAAAGTTCCCAAAATCGCCTTCTTAATTAAGTTAACACTCATGAGTATCTGAAAGATTAGTTCACCGGTGAAAAGCTGGGGGCTATGGCTGGTCATGCTAGAATAGTTTACTGAAATAGTTTAGTGAAACCGCCTGGTTCCTTAAATTAATCACACAGTGATGAGGACCAATCAGAAGCCCGGATAGCCATACACATGGCAACCATTCTTCTGGCAACAGCTCACCAACAGTTGTTGTGATTGGTCAATTCAGGTCGGGTGACAACCACTATAAATGGGCACTTTTCAAAAAATTGTGCCTCATTCCAACAGTAACTGCCATAAGCAACAGATACCCCGTATTGAGTATTAGAATAGTTTACTACATTAAAACCTGTGTGCCACCTGTGTTGAGCCCTATATCATTCAGTCACTGTTGATTTTTACCCTTCTAAAGAGAATAGTTTTCGTGGCCTTTGCAAACTGCTTCTTACCAATTCACCTAGAAGCTGTGTTTATCATGTGTATGAACCCAAAGTATAAATAATATGTGGCCTTCCACCTAATTGTAGCAATGTTTTCCTGCTAATAAACTTGTAAAATGGGGCTGAACATTGTATAATAAAGCATCAGAAAATCGTGATATATCGTAATATCGAGACCAAAAATCATGATAATCGAAATCAGAAAAATATGGATGTCAATGACATCCCAAGATTAATTGGAGCTCCAGACGCAATGGAGAGAATAACGACATTAAAGATAACTGCTATGGCTTATCTCAAACAAAAACTGAAAGATAAGACCTTTTCTTTACTAATCAATGACTGATGTAACTGTCTGGGTCAGCATTCCAGGAATAACATTATCTCCTGCCACCTAACCTTGGAAAGGTCCAACGTTCATTTGACCGATTAATTTCTATGAATTTACCTTACTACCATATTTCTACATATGAGATGTATATTATAGAAAGGGAGCCTATTCTTCGTCTCTCACCTTATGAATATTGCTTCTAGCAGAGGATTTAATCATTTTTCATCCCTCTTGTTAAGCTTTTGCGTGACATGTTTTAATACATCATTATTGAGGTACCTTTCTAACAGTCATGACTGTAGGTTATAAAAGAACAACTAAATGGAGACTGAACACATCAGAATTGATTTCAGTTTTTTCTTCTCATGGTATCTCTTTGGGTGATCGATATGTTGATGACTGCAGAAGACCAGTGCTTTTTCATGATGAACATATTATAAGAACATGAAAGACACATGGAAGTGGATTTCTTCAGGTGACATATCTGTATTGATCACACTCAGTCCTTAGAATAAAATACTGTTGTACAAATGTAGGCAGCTTTCTTATATTGGACTTGAGAGCAGAAAAGGGGGTTCTTTTATATATTAATGTAAGGGGAGGTGGTTCTGAATAATGTAGTAGGATGGGTATGTGGCTGGATCATGGGGGAAGTTTTTATCTGAGGGAGTGATAAGGTCCAAGCCAGATTTGTAGACCTAGATATTTCATCTGCCAGCTTGAGATTTTCTATAGTTGGAAAAAAGTTGGCATGAACCACATGGTGACCATTGTCATGCTCAATATATGTAAGATTACTTCTGTTAATCAAAGGAGAATAAATGCCTTAGGTCAACATAACCTTGGTTTTTATCAAATTGAATCCATCTAACTAATCACAACATCTCTATGGTCCTGGTTATTGTTTTGTGCTATGTGATGAGGCAAAATATCTGAGGGAGGATTTGAATTCCCTTATCAATGAAGAATATGCAGTAAAGAAACATTAAATTTTGTTAAAAAAATGATTAAAATCCAATCAATACTGGCTAGCATAATATATTGTTCATTTTATCTAATTTCCTTTCCCAATATAGACAAGGAGTCTGGGTGAGAAATGAAAAAGTGACTGGAGCTGAAATGATTATGATTTATAGCAAGTGGGTTACAGAGTCCTGCTGCCTGAATAGCTCTATCCATCTAGACCTTCATATCCAGCAGTCAGGTGATATGAGCCATATGCTTCAAGCTCAAGTAGACTGTGCACCCTCTACCCTCTGCAACCCCACTCACCACAACTCCCCACACCAGTGAGCATTAAGGATAGGATATAGTGTATAATAAACAGGATCCATACATCCATAGTTCTTTTAGAAAAGGACATCATTATTTTTTTTAATATTGAATGTGACATAAAACCCAGCAGTATGTCACTTAAAAGTCACAATGATTTCTGTGTCAATGGGGGTCTACACTGAGGAGCCAAAATAAAGATAGGTCCTAAATTCCTGTTGTTTTTCCTATATGGTTATTCAAGCTAAAACCTTTGACCCTGCTATAAGCACATTTTTAGAAAGTTGGGATATCCTGAACCAGTCATGATGATATAGTTATGCTCACCATGCCCTTAAACCAACCCCATAGTCTACCTTACTTTGGATGAATTACTAATGACGTTATTGTGGCTGGAAATAAAATCAGTGGCAAAGACCAAGGGTGAAGACTGGGTTCTTTTTATGCTATTCACCGTGATTTATGTCAAGGTTTGGTTCAAGACTTGGTTCTTTTAGACAGGGACAGCTCACAATATCAATTTGGCTGCTTTGCTTAAGAAATTGGTATCCCAACTTTAAGGCTTAGAGCAGCAGGACAGGAAGGGTTACTGGCAAGACTGGGGGTAGCTGACTGAGGAAGTAGATTGGGAGCCACTAAGCTGTAACTCAGACTCAGAGCAGCTCAGTGTAGCTTTCTTTTGGATGAGTTTATTCAGAGTGAGAAATCAGCAGTCTGCAGCACTACTGACCCCACAGGTCAACACAGCGAAGGGAAGTAGGGACCTCAGCCACCTTGGAATGTTACCCAGCGTATATAGGCTTAAATAACAGTGCAGCAGGCCAGCTATGGTGTGATTACATGTGATAGAAAGTGGAAGTGATATTAAACCAATATCTGGCTCTTACAGCTGCACTACAGCTACAGTATTGCCCCTCACCTTATATATAGCTACTCACTGGTTGGTGGAATGGATTGCCTATATGCAGATACCATGCTATACAAAAGGGAAGGGGACAATATAGCGGTCTGTAAATATAATCACTTATAGGGATATATCTTAAGAAAGATGGCAAACAAGCTGGAGGCTATTGGATCCTCTACAGTACATGACATGGGGTCAGAGGCCTACTACAAGGACACCTTTGTGTAGCTGTTCTTCACAGGACTTAGTCGACAATATTGAAATGGGTAGAGCACCTTTTGAAAGGCAGCTTGGCTTTTCTGACCACCAATATCAGGTTCTATGTTGTTCCCACTGATTATTTCCTGAGTAGGTCCTCCAATGTACATTCATTTCCCAACTTGCAGTAATACAGGTACATTCTATATGGAGCTTTAGAGCTCTCTGCCCAAGGATTCATAATCGGTAAAGCATTCGACTGCAGAATTCAGCTTTATCTTTTATGGCTGAAATGTACATTAGTGCATAATGTTCATTGGTTGTAATGATGTCTAAATGTAGCCTTGGCAAATAGACAGCACTGCATTCAAACATGATGCCTTAATGAAATAATGCCACCATCAATGAGTTGAGCTCCATGATTTATTATAGTGAGTGAGTGAGTGAGTGAGTAATAGAATCTGTGACAAAAAGTGGGAAAACATAACATTACGGGGATTAGTGTTATTTATGGCCACAAGGTCTGCAAGTGATGCACAGGTTACAACATCATACATTGTCAGGGAAATTTCCCAGCTTCTCCATGTTAGATTTTGATGGTCCATGTACCAAAATGATTCCTAAAGCCACTTCATTTCAATTAAAACAGATATGATGAGTTCATTGGATATCATCTTTGTCAACTGATTACTCAAATCATATAAGCATACCAGAACTAAGAATACTACAATTTTTGTCAGCTTGCACGGATAATATCACTTTTGGACAAGATGACATGATTATTTGTGCATGATTATTTGTACATATCTGTATGTGTATTGGAAGGGGAAGAATATCGAAGAAAAAAAGCATGATGTAACGCAGTGAATACTGTTAACCTTTTTGTGCCTTTGAGACACTTTGCTCTACTAGGAGTTATTTTCCACAGGGATTTGCAGATGAAATATTACCAGCTCCTTTCTTACACCACATGCAATAGGGCATACTTTCTCAGTCACCGAAGGAAGGATTGAATACACTAAAAATATCTAAGGTGTGCCCAAGGGGACATTTTACACAAAGAGTTTTTTGGATTGCTTCAAAGCTAAGATGAAGACAGTGACATAGTCAACCTGTAATTCTTTAAAAAAAACTCACTTTTAATTTTGCTTCAGGAAAACTGTCCATGTGTGTACTATGTGTGACCCATCAAGGTAAAACACCCTCTGCAGGGGATTTTTAATTCCCCATTTGGCCACCAGGGGGCATTGGAGGGGCAAAATTACTCTAAAATTATTATAAAAAATAGTTATGTTTAAAAGCTAATTTTTTATGCAGAATTCAATTGTCTCATTCAAAATGCACCATTTTCAGTAGAAATGGCCCATATTTGGATGGTAAAATGAACATTTTTTAATGAAAAATCACTCTATATGCCTGTTTCTGGTTGTCATGGCAACCATTCCAATAATCAAAATTTGCAGATTTTTATGCCAATTTTCGGGGATATTCACCAAAAACACAGAACTGAAAACAGAAATAGAAAATTCCTTCTAGATCACCATATTGTTATGTATTTTTTTTATGAAAAAAGGCTGATTTATTGTGTTTTTAGACATTATTATGGTTAATAATGTATTTAGAGCTTAATCCTCAATTTCGAATATGAATAACAACATAATTGTCAAGGAGGTGTTCTGACATAACTACTTGGAATATTTAAGCCAATGAGGTCTCATTTTAAAGATCTTGAGATGAACTTTGATAACGAATTTCCCTGCAGAGGGGTGTTTTTGCTTGCCTGGTCACATGTATGTATTAACCCAAATTATACTAAACCCAGAGTTTTGTCATAAGAGGATTAGAAATTTGTACATAATGTTCTGTATACCTAAACATGTACCATTTCAAATTTTGTGGTGATCGGATGATAATGTCCAGTGATATAAGGTTTTCAATACTGACCTACATGTACGTCGTTAGGAGAATCCACTGTGTGGAACTGCATAGGCCATAGGCATCACCTTATAGTGAACTGTGTATATTCAAGGTCAAGCCTTATGACCTTTACCTTGAGTAAGGTCACCCATATTACATTTAATTATGAAGGTCATATAGCATTACCAAATATCAAAATTTGATAAACCTAGGCGGAGTCATTATGGAAATATGAAGTGATAACATTCCAATTCATATCTATATAAACTACATACCTATGCAATGGGAAACCAGAGCCGTATCTTCCTAACGACCTACATGTAGGTCATTTTTGAAGAATAGGACATATCTTAGGAGTTATGTCTCCATAACAACCAAATTTTGCATGTATTAACTTGTTTAATAGTTTTCCAAATCAACTAACTTTTAAATACCAGGCAATAAGTTATCTGATAAAATGACCGGATTCATTTTTGCCTATTTTCAGATTTTGTGGTATTTTGGTTGCCATGGCAACCATACAAAAATTGGTTGGCATCTTAATTTTTGAGTTATATGGAATCTTTAAGGGAAGAACTTTAAAATATGAATGAAATATATTATATTGCATTCCTTTTTCTAAAGAGGAGGGGTATGTGTCCTTTACGGTACTGTAAGTGTATAAAAATTAGAAAAGGGGAGAAGAAAGGGAGTAAAGAAATCAGATTTAATTCTGTAGCCAGACAATTATTTCATTACATGCCATTTCGTTAGTGTAATCTGGGTTAAGCTTTATGTCGACTAGAATGTGTACCTATAGGGTAAACAACAATCATTCTAATTCATACCTTATACGTCAGAACTAGCGAAACAGGCAGTAGATAGAATTTTATTGAGCACTAGCACTTGTCCTCTGGTCAGGCGCTGAACCACCTTTCTACTGGCAGTGCATGCTGAGCCAATGATCTAGCACACCTGCAGTTGGGAAGGTGAGGTGTGAACAGCTTGTTAATGTGAGTGTTAATGGCTTTAAGTTGCTCCATCCATCATAGTGACGTGCCATGAGTAGCCCATTTAGCTCCAAACCACCTGCACTCCACTGCTACTGCTAAAGGTTCTAATTCTTGAAAGTGAAATGAATTTTGCATACTACAGGAATGATTCAGAAATAGGTGAGGAATCTCTTTAAAAAGAATGAAAATTTGTGTTGAATTTTAAAAAGTTTCGTAATTGTAAAATCATGCTGTCGCCTTAATCAAAGACAGAAATGATGTCTCTTAGCAGTCCAGAATTCTGCTATTTGCTGCTACCTTAGGCTGAGACCATCGAGAGCAGACAACACTATTGATCACTTTAATAGCATGGTCGATCTTTCCCAATTTCTACCAAATATAGCAGGCTTGTGTATGCAAATGTCTCTTGTAACTTGTGGTACTAGTAAAACCAAAGGTGAATCAGGCAGAGGACTTACAGCAGGGACGGTTTAATAATGGCTGGACCATGAGTCAGTAGCTATTGATAGAACCCACGGGGGAAAATGGGACCTTTTGGTGTTAGCTGATAACAATCTTTATGCACTTCATCAAATTTTTATTGATGCTAAGTCAGACATAAGTGACATGCAAGAGTCATTTTACTTTTGTATTATATGTAGATATTTAAGAATAGAAGTTGAGTAGGAGTCAACTCTTGATGAATTTGGGACATTTTATGTGAAACAACAGTGTCTGGCTGAGAAAAAAATACAAGTAAAATAGCTAAATTCAGTTTTATGATGATGGGAGGGACCAAGGGCAAATGAATTGTGTTTGATTGGAGCTCCAGACGCATTAAAGATAATCACTATGGCTGATCTCAAACAAAAACTGAAAGATAAAACCGTTTCTTTACTAACCGACGACTGTTATAACTGTCTGGGATAGCGTTCCAGGAATAACCAGCTTCAGATTATTAATTATTGACGTTTTCCTTTTGTTATAAGCAAAGGGTAGTATGTATGTTGTAATCTCTATATAAAACTTGAAAAGGGCATGTAATGAAACAACTGTCTGGCTAAAGAATTAAATCTGATTTCTTTACTTTCTTCTCCCCTTTTCTAATTTTTATCAATATGGCTGCTGCCTGGAGAACACTTGTTGTTTTCCTTTTCCTGCCATAACATTAGTTGTACTAATTACCACTTTCATGGTCTCATGAAATGAAGAGGGGGTACATAATATCAGCTACGCTAAGGTACCCTCCTTGCCTTTTTAATTAAGTACGTCTATCCTGCCAGTACTCCTGTGATTAATGAAATCGATGCATAATACATATTTCTGACAATGTATAACTTGATGGACCTGAATGAAATTAAATGCTCCTTTAAAAAGCCAACTTTAGAAGTGTCTCTCATCCCAATCCTCACCCTCGACCGACCAGGTCAGACCCGCCTGTGGTCAGCAGGGTCCTTATGATAACCACAAATACTATGGCAACACAAAGGTGTATACATAGATCAATTATTAAGAGGTGGTTTTATATGAATGATATAAGGGAAGCAGACCAGAATAATTAAGCAAGAAGGTTAAATGAGATAGGATAGAATGATAACACATCTACAGGCATACAGTGGCATGGAGGCTGGAGCAGAATAACAAAAAAAAAAAAAAACTGGCACTCATAATCATTTCCTTTTTCCTGCTTAAATGGTATTTATCGGTCATGAACTGCTGTGGCTTTGGTAATGAACAGTGAGTCTTGATACCTTATGTCTAATTATTATTTAAGAGCATCTCTTGTGAAATAAGAAGACAGATAAATAAAAGCTAGAGGAGATGAAAGTATTTGAGGTACGAACAGAGACCTACTAACTGAATAGCTATTCCATCTAGATCCTAGACCCTGCATCTAGCAGTCAGTGATATGAGACATGCCCTAGGCAAAAGTCAACAATGCACACTCTACCCTCTGCTCCACAGCTACATACAGCGCCGGCCCCTGTTTCAGACCCATTAACCCAGATAAGGCTAAAGTGGCAATTTTGGTTGCAGAGTACTGAAAAGTGATAGCGATCTTTAAAGTCGTAGGTGTTTTTGTACATGGACGTGATTTCATAGAAATAGATAAGGAAAGTTTTATGAAGCATAATTATTTGGAAGCCAGGAAATAGTAATTATCATAGAGCAGGCAGATCTGATACATCTGATGATGTCACAATTGACAAAATACATCATGTTGTATAGGAGACCTTTGTGGGGTTATTCAGTGCTACTCGTCAAAGGAATAACAAAAATAGTCATACAAGAAAATAAGCTACAGACAGCATATGATTGCATCCTGTTGATGCTTTGCAAGCACTGCTGGGATTCATCTTTTAAATTGTGATGTCATCAGATGCATCAAATGAGTCTGCTCTTTAATATTTACTATTTCAATAAACATGTCAGAATAATTTTATGCTGTATAAAGGCTATCAAGATATGCTATCATGAATATATAGAATGCCGTTTCCCTTTAAGCCTTAAGGTATAGGATAATTAAACTACAACCATTCTATTTCATACCTAATAAGTCAGAACTAGCACAATTGGCAGTAGATAGGCTTTTATTTAGCACTAGCACTTGTACTGGGGTCAGGGGCTGAACCACCTGAATATATCACATACTCAAAGTGATAAATCTATTAGTTGTCCATCCCAATCATGGCTTATGACTTGGTAGGTGATTCTAAAGGTGTGCATTGAGTGTGCTATCTCACTGCAAAATGAGATGTTACATTCTGAGCAAAGGACCATCCGAGATTCAAAACCAAAGTTTTAACACACTATTCAATCTGCTCCTATATACTTGCCAAGGTCCGAAATGCATAGAACTGGGCACTAGCTGCAAAATGCAAGGTTTGACATATGTGCTTAAGCCTTAAGCCTTGCACACCTTGCCTTAATAGTCCATGGGCTGGATAGTGGAACCCTGCACCCCCCCTGGGGATTTTGTGAGACACCTTTTCCCTGATAGACAAGTATATCAGCTATACAAATTCACTTGTCAGCACTTGATTCATAGGTGGGTGTGACTGTGAGGATGTATTATGTGCGTAAACCTATCAATTTTTTTTATGATCACCCCGCAATCACTTGATTTGTCACAGCTCCCTTAATAATCACGTGAGAAGGGTCAGACTAAAACCAAATCAAAGCTTATTGATTGCCCTTCAACCTCAATGTCTGATAATTGTGTCAAATTGTAGCTTTGGACAAGTTGGCCATGATGGGATAGATAAATGTTGCATGTTCCATATTTATACCCATTAACATTCATGAAAATTGAAATTCGAGAGCATAAAAGCTATTGACTTTGGATATGGTAAAATGAACAATAAAAGAATGATATGAGACAAACCTATAAAGGTGCAGAGGGGTTCCTTATGATCCTGGTCAGTCTGTTATATGTTTTCTGAAGCCTATAGTGATATCAAACCGAATGCATGCTCATTGATATTCATGAGGGTGGGCTCTCTCTAAACCTCATGACCTGGACCATAACTCCGTATGTACTGTGCATAAATAAGACACAGAAAGTTTCAAGTTCTAGTTGATGACATGCTGCTCATGAAGGGTTTGTTATATGCTGGATGTCCCACATACTTACTCATTAATATTCATAAAGATGGTATTTCAGCAAGTATTTCAGTGGATTCCCTACAATTCATAATAAAAGGAATAAGATTTGATAGCCTTTGAAACAAGCAGAAACAGAGACTTATGATTTGGTGAGGCAGCTAGGTGTTCTCTCAAGCCTAAATAGATATATACTGTAACTGGACTTATGCAACCCATTGTATATTGTGATAGCTGCCATAAAGCTTAGCTATAGCTGCCTTCCCTGTACCCCAAAGGAAAGAACTGAAGAACCTGAAGATATTGTGGCAGTGGGCGGCACGGAGGGCGGCACCGCGGCACGTACCGCACGGCACATTAGTAAGTCATGCACCCCGTAGGGGGCGCCCTGAGCAGCACACGTATATAAGTCAAGGCGTGCCGCGCAGGGGCAGTCTAGTCCTGTCTAAGCTGAGAGACAGATGTGTGCTGTGCTGGCCTGGGTACCACCACGGCTACACTTTACTAGGCTATAGGAACAACGTCGGAGTTGGAGATAATTGATGTGTTATACTTGGCTTGTTCAATAGAGAACTCTCTACCCTTTACGGCGCTTCTGCCTTGTGTTCTACTTAGACTCATTCAAACTCCTGTTACATTGGTGACAGCTGGTGTCTATAAGGAAAGAACTCTGTGCTGGGAGTTTAGACATGAGTGACATAGAGATTCGTGAATTGATGGCGGGAGTGAGGGGGAACCTGGTAGAGGTTGTCCCAGGGGAGGACATTTTCATTAGAAGACCGCGGGAGAAAGGTCTGCCATCTTCCGTCCCGCTGCTGCAGGACCAAGTCATGTCGCAGGGGCTCCCCGTGCCACAGGACCAAGCCATGCCGCAGGGGCCTCTTGGGCTGCGGGATCAGGTCATGCCACACATACCGTAGGGGCTCCCTGCACCGCAGAATCGTCCTGTACCGCAGTATCGGCTAGTACCGCAGGTATCGCCAGAAGATCTAGTGCCACAGAACCGGCAGGCAGAAGAAGAAGAAAGGAGAACAGCCAAGCAAAGAGCTTGGGCTTGGCGGTACAGCGAGGAAATGGAGGAGAGAAGGAAAGCTAGGGAGGAGAGGGCAGCCCAGGAAGCCAGATGGGAGGAGCTGGCTCAGAGGTTCATACTGACTCACCTAGAGAGTCACGTTCAGGAGGAGGATGACTCTCCAGCCGCCCCGGTCACAGAAGCTGCAAAAAGGGGACCATCCCGGGTAGAAGCTCCGCCTATGGAGGATGACCGCTCACCCTGGGGGGTGCATTTCCTCCCACCAACCAGCCGTGAGACCCGGGCCTCCTGGAGGAGTGATCATGACTACGGGGGACATCTTACCTCACAAGGCAGCCTCAGTACCCCACTTCCGGAGAATTGGCCTTGGACATCGCTGTTCCAGGGAGCCACCCCCACAGCACCCGCCAGTAATTGTTCCTCCAGGACCCCCAGTCCGACACCCAACGTTTGCCCAGCACCAACTGCTTGTCTGATGGACCCTACTCACGTGACCTGCCTGATGAGAGGAGGCTGGGAGGTGCCTCTGGCGGAACTCCCGAGAAGAGTGAGCGCCCCTCGTCTACCACTAGGTTTTCTCCAGCTTGGGGAGGGTTATGTTACCCCTGCCCTCCTCAGAACAGGGGCGGTCCCCGTGAGGCAGGAGGCAGAGAGGGATGGCATTCTGGCAGAGATGATGGGAAGGGCAAGAGCGCCAATGCGGCCAACCAAAACCTCCTCCCAGACAGTTATTCCACCACATCCACCGGTTCAATTCGTAGCCCCCTCCCTTTGGGGATGGAGAGCCCCTCAGGAGGTCCGAAGGGATAATTTGGCGGGACAGCCCTGGGGACACCCCCCAGGGAAGCAGCACCGGTTCAACTTCTAGCAGCAGGAGGTGAGTGGGGAACCCCACTTCCACGTGCCGGACCATCCACTGGCTTTTCCCAAAGACCAGCTGGGGAGTCTACCATCAAACCAGGGGATGCACCGGAAAAGGCTGGTAAGAGTGGTAGCAGCTGAGGGAGCGAGTGGGGCAAGGGGGATAAACTGGCGAAGCCCATTTTTATGCCCAGCAAGTTTGATGGATCTGGTCACCTCACTGAATACTTGGCCCACTTCGACCTATGTCAGCGAGCTAACAGCTGGGACCAGGAAACTGCTGCGGTTTTCTTGGGACTGAGTCTCACTGGCATCGCCTGGAGGCTGCTGGCAGGCATGGAGTTGGGTACGGCCTGAGGATATCTGCAGCTGCGGGAGGCACTGGTGGCTTGGTTTCAGCCTCCCAATCAGACCGCAATGTATAAAGCGATATTGCGAGCCAAAGAGAAGACAAAAGAGGAGTGTCTGCAGGCCTATGCAGAAGAGATACACCTGTTTAGCGTACCCCGGAGCCGATGTCAACACAATTAATGTTATAGCTGTAAAAAGATATTGTGAAAGATCTGGAACTTCAGAATTGGGTCCATAAGGGTACACCAGGACGCTTGTGTATGCTGTACAGATAGCCCTCTGGGGCGAGGCCGTTTTGAGGCCCAGCCGGAATTCTAGCAGTGTAAGGGCCGCCGATAAAACCATGGCAGAAGAGTTGGCACAGTTACAGGCTGAGGCGGTTAAAGAGCAGGAAGCGAACGCCGCTTTCTGGGAGTCCTTCCGGGAGAAGAATAGCCGTGGCACTGGAAATGGGAGGAATACCTCAGGGAGACAGTCCTCGTCCAGACCTCGCAGCAATGAAATGCGCTGTTATCATTGCGCGGTGTTAGGTCATGTGCGGGTCAACTGCCCCACCTGAAAGGCTCTGGTGGAAGCTACCGAAATGCGCACCTCTGCAGTGGTGGCCTCCAAATCAGCAGAGAATCCTGCGCAAAAAAAAAAGAGACAACCCCAGAAGATATCCGTTCTGGGGTCAATAATGGAGCGGAAAGGCATGAGAAACTGATTATTCCGGGGTGCCTGGAGAAGGGAGGTTCAGGCCTGTCGATGGTGGGAAGGATGCGGGGGTGCTCCTTGGGGTGTCTGGTAGACACGGTAGCAGCGGTGAACATTCTCTCTTTGTCCTGGTGGCGGGCCAATGGGGAACCAAGTACCCTAGAGGAGAAGACAGAGGCCCTGTACTCGGTCGAGGGCCGGCCGTTGAAGCTGCATGGGAGGGTGCGGTCACAGCTGGCATTGGGAGGCTGTGAATGGGACACGATTTTCGTATTGTCGGATATAAGCTCTGACGCCATATTCAAATACCTAGAAGACCTGACCATAAATAAAACACCTCCACATTTTGTTTTGAAATCCTTGAGTCTTCCTTGATGGATAAATCAAGTGGTTTAATCCCATTTTCTTCCAAAATGCAATAAATCCAAAATTTTTCTTTTTTGTATCCATTTAATAGCCACAAAAGCTAGTTTTCTTTTATATTTTTGACTTTCCTCATTTAGTTGGATATAAATGAAACATTTTCAAGTATTTTTTAACACTGATGGTTCTTTAACAGCCGAAATGTGATTTGTGATATAAATTTCTTTGCAAAATGCAATAAATCCTGTTTTGTTCCAAAATGCAATAAATCCACACTGTTTTGTTCCAAAACACAATGAATCCATCACAACAGCTTTCACATCTATATATACCTCTCTCCTCACCAACAAAGTTGGTTTTTATTGTGAATAAGGTTATAAAACTTACAAAACACAATGATATGACAATAACAGATTATTTAATCCATGGAAATAAGGTTATTAATGAACATACTGATCATGACAATGTTTGCCTGAGTGGATTTATTGCATTTTGGAACAAAACAGTTGTGGGATTTATGTCATTTTGGAAAAAAGGGGATTTTAGGTGGGCCCCAACATATTGTTTTCTCATCTTAACATTTTTTTCCAAACTCTTCATTTAAATCACAAAGGAGATGGATATAGGCATCCCAAGAATTAAGACCGTAAAGAAGCATGGAATCTAAAAACCAACTGTCCCTGAGAAAAAAAGGGATAGCAGATTGACCAATAAGGAAAAGGACAGACCTCTATAGACCCCTACATTTACGCCTATCAAACTGAATATGAATGACTAATCCACAGTTATCCAGGTGAACTCATCAAAGGCTGACCTCTCCTTCTCATTTATGCATTAGCATCATCATATTTCATAGGGTTGTAGACTTCAACATCCAAACTTATTATGGGTCAAACATTGAAATTTTCTTCATATTACTCTAGATTAGTGGTAAAAGAGTTGTTTTATTGAAAGTTGAAGCTTATCTTCATGTGCCTCAGGGGGATGTCCTACTGCTAGATTGCTATTAGGCTTTCCTTACAGATTCTAAAGTACCATTACCTCTATAGATTTACCCATATGCAAGTCATTGACATTCTCCTCCCCCATGTTTCTATACTCTGCCTCATTTACTGTCCTTCTGAATTCTAACAGAAATTAGATTTGATGCTGTTATGGATGGAATAAAAATGTGGTATTTCTGTTTCCAGTTTAAATCTAGGCACAATTATAGAATATGGAACATGGCAGCCTGGAATAACAGGCTACCTGTTCTGATTGGCTGACTGCAGCCTGAATAGCCAGCTGGCTGTGAATGCAGGTTTCAAATCAGTCAACTTAGAACATATTTCACAAATTATATATACTGATTGTTTCTCAATGATCAGTCTAACCCAATGTATCAATATAACAGGACCTAGGACCTCAATCTGCCATATTCTAAGGACATTTAACAAAAATAGAGCCATCTGGAAAGAGGCAATCAACCCTTTGGTGCTGCCCTGTGACAGCAGTGGTTATTCAAGGGGTTTTAGGTGCTACCTCCAGCCAGCAGTGGTCATTAAAAGGACTTTGTAGAAGAGTGGAGGAGGGGGGGAGAATTTTTCTAAGGTTTTACCATTTTGCAAGTCAAATGAGTACAAAATATCTGTGAGAAGAGAATGTTGGTGATACAAAGTATTCACTGCATATCATATAACACCATTGTTTTGGTATTGCAATTGTATGGGGTTTCATGGGAAAGTGGTGGCGAGCAGGGGGAGGGGGGCACACCTAGGGGGTTCAAAGGTAAAAAGGAAGGTTCTAAGAGGATCTAATCTGGTCTTCACCTCCTAATTTGATCTCATTCTGATGTATTTTAGCATAAGAAACACTGGGTTGTAAATGAGCAGAAACCTAAAAAAAATCAGTATTTTACCAAGGCCGACCCCCTTCATCAAGCATGTAATACTAATATAATCCCAAATAAATGGCTTCTAAGGGTCTTTTTAGGTCTCAGATGAATACTTTTGACCACTTTCATGAGTGTAAGATTAAGTTTGTTTAGGATTCTGAAAGTCTCAATTTGGGCTGTATGGCCACTATATGGGTGAAGTTTGGGCCCCTGCACGGGGGATTAGGCAGATTATACAGGGTTTTACGTTATGATTTATGACAGATGTACATTATCAGCTGATTTCTTTGACTATTAACAGTATCCCTATGATATAATATGCTTTGTATCTTGAATAGTAATGTAGATAATAAGCTACAGGATGCAGCCCCATGAGTGAGTAATGTTCTCTCGTCTATTTGACTATACTAATGATTAGTAGCGCCTCACGGCCACACCCACCCATAAACAAAGAGCAGACAAGCGGATTCCAATACCTCATAGGGTCAGGTTCCTGAAAATATATGTCTGTGAAAATCTGGGGGGTGCGGGGGGGGGGGGGTCTACAGTGGCGCACGGTCTATAAGTTAAGGCCTGAGAAACTGGGATAGCCGCAAGCCTCTCTCAGAAAAAAATTGCTTACTAGGTCTACTTTCCATGACTTGTATCCCCACCTTAATACCTTGGGAGGCAGCAAGGTAAGGGTTGCTGGTAGGACCTGGGATGGGTGGGCGAAGGAACAGATTGGGAGCCGCTGGGCTGTAACTTAGAGCAGGTCACGCCAGCTTTCTTTTGGATGAGTTTATTCAAAATGAGAAATCAGCAGTCTGCAGCACTACTGACCCCCACAGATCAAAACGGTGAGGTGAAGTAGGGGCCTCAGCCAGCTTGGAGCATTGCTTGGCCTGTAATATTGTAGTAATGCAACGGTTATGTGATTAGCTGGACTGAGAGAGGAAAAAAACTAATAAATAACACATGCAATCTAGTTGCATATTGCAACTAGATTGCATGTGTTATGCAATATAGTTGCAATAATTTAGTAGTAGACCATGAGTGAGTAGTAGTGTGTCGCAGCGCTCGCTGGGTTTCTGGGATTATTGGACAGAAAAGGACACTGATTTCTATAAGGACTGTCACTGTATAGCATAAGCTATCTGTGAATCTGCTGGGATTATTGAATTGTACAATCACCCTGTGGATTATTTGATACTTCATCGCACCCCAGTCAACAAAAAACGTTGCAAAACGTTTCAGAACTTTTCCCTATGGCTCCTTATCATGGCAAAACGTTTTAAAACATTAAAAACGGTTTTTATTGACGTTAAATAACATTTTTTGTTGACTGGGTGTATATATCAACATGAAAGTATTTCCAACGGTCGGTGGAGCTACCATGGATTACCTGATTGACACACCAGACAGGTGTTATCACATGGAGGGTACACCTAGCTCAAGGAAAAGGAAGTATTCTAGAGATTCCTCAGGTAAAGGCAGTCCAACACAAGGGCAGGTCCCTAAAAAGATCAGTTTGGATGAAAGTGGTACTAGCTTGAGTATGGACTTTATGCTTGGCAGAGGGGTCATATTGGGTAATCAAGGAGTAGTCAGACCCAGGGCTGTTGTTAAACAGGTACCCCCTACCCCCATCTTTCAAGGCATAACCACGGCCACCACCAATTCTGAAGGTGTCAATACTATAAGTGCACTTGCAAAAATGATTGCTGATATGAACACCAATCTAAGTGACTGCATTACTGACCTAAGTACCAGCTTAAAACAGCATAAAGCATTGGTAACCAACAATACAAATCGTATTAACACTCGTGATTAACCCATTGAGGGCTAGCATCGACTATAGTCGACACCATGGTAGGCCTAGCATCGACTAAAGTCGACACCATGGCAGGCCTAGCGTCGACTATAGTCGATGCCAGTTATATAGGATTAGTATAGGAATTGAAAATATGCTCGTCCTCTAGGAACTATACTTTTTTCAGAGGCCGTCCCCATGGCCAGGGCAACAATTTTTGCTCTGCCCTTAAAGGGTTAACAAATCACTGCATTGCAAGGTGGGGTAAAGACAATTAAGTCGGTATGTAAGGGTCACCAGGATTATGCTACAAGTGTGAGTGGACAGCTGGCCAACTACAAGGAGTTAGTTAATAAAGATATGGTGAGATGCGCGGATACTCAGCGCGGGTTAAGAAATGAGATTGATGGTATCAACAAAAAGTTTTAAAAAAATATGAATCATTTGATATTGATCAACTCAAGGAACAGCTATTAGATGAGCTTGATATTGACAAACTGGTATATAATGCGGTAGCGAAAAAGCTACAGGATGCAGCCCGATTAGATGAGGCATTTCTTAATGAGAAACTAGATGAAATTGATACCCTAAGTCTAAGAGAAAAAGTTAAAAGTCAACAGATCACTTTAGATGGCATGATAGCCAAGCAACTGAGTGAACCAGATGTGGGTCAATCTAATTCCAGGTTGAGTACCAAAGAAGAAACGAGAAATGTCCTTAGTAGGTGTACTGGGGTAGGTAAGCAGCGGTGTGAAACACACAGCCAGCACTTGAGTGTAACATTATTGTTAAAGGTATACACTACCAATATGGAGAAAACCTATACTGTATCTTCGATGGACTTTGTGTGGCAATGGGTATCAGTTATGACCCCTGGAATGATATCATGGATATTAGGTGCATCAATAACAGTTGGACAACACCAATCAAAGTCAGTTTCTCTAATATGAAGGTTAAGAGAATTGTAGTTGACAACAAGTGGAAGTTAAGAACTCCCAACAAAGAGGACCGGGTGTGGATCCAACACAATGTAACTAAAGAACTAAGGGCACTAAAGAGGAGAGTATGTGACATGGCCATTAAGAAGGGCTATAGGCCCAAATTAGTTGAATCTGGTATCGTCATAGATGGAAGTTATTTACCGAACTCGAGACTTCATGAGGTTGATGACTCCAAAACACTACCTGATCCTTCAATGAAGAAAGGTAAGAGCACCCCTGAAGGTGCCAGTGTAGATAATAGTGTGGTGGATAAAGAGAACAAGATGGTAGAAGATGAGGTTATTAATGAGTCAGAAGGATCTATTCCAAGAACACAGAATCCTACTGTTGAAGGGCCAGGTGTCATAAGAGATGTACAAATGAGGTCACCTGGATCTGTGAGTACAGATCTGATGATGAAGATGACGATGATGATGAAAGCAACACTGAAGTTCATCAAAGGAAAACTCGTGCTGGCCTCATTTACAGAGGGAAGAACAGCATCCCGAGTAACTGGTACCCCTGTACTTTTGAGGTTAATGTCCAGGGCTAGACACAAAAGTTCAACAGTGTAGAACAGGGTTACTTTTATTGTAAACTCAATGAATTAGGCTACCACTGACATTTTGAAAATCCAGAGTGCAAAAAAGATAAAGAACAAGTGCAAGTATTATAGTGTACCACCTGGCCATTATAGGCACACCGTCTCTAAGGACTATATGAACACCCTGATCAGTGCGAAGTACAACCAATGTGAGGTACCCAGAAAAGGACTACTTGACACAGGCTCAACGCTATAGGTTAAAGGTTGTAGGGACTTGATCTGGGGAGGGGGCTTTGTATATAGTTCTGAGGCCTACGATCAAGGTAGGGTGAAAGGCCAGAATCTTCATGGCAAGACTACAATGCATATTAGAGATACCATCAGGGAAAAGGAAAAAGGCAAGCCATTAATAGTGCTGTGAGTGAGTGAGTGAGTGAGTAATAGATGTTTAACGCCATTTCGACAGCTAAGGTCATATTCATGGCGAGAACAACATTACACATTCACAGAGGAATGTGTTGGTGCCCGTGCATATGTGCACCAAACACATCCGAGGGGATAGGAAAGAAAAGATATAGACCCTTTCATGTGGGCTAGGGAAGCCCGACATCCTGAGGGGATAGAAAAGAGGAGAAATAGACCCTTTTAAGTGGGCTAGGGAAGCCCGATCATCATTCAAAAGTGGCTGTAGTGCTGTAGATGCACACATATAACGAGATCTTCTTTAAGGGGATCGCTGATCATTAATTCAAGTGGGATAGGTGTAGAGACCGTGCCATCACAATTGTATCCCACTGTCAGTGCCACATATGTTGAGATTCCATAACTATATTACAGAAGTGTAAATGAGATCGTCCAACTTTAAAGTCACATGTGATAGGTGTAGAAACCACGCCATCACAATCTTGTAACCTGCTATTATTGGCATATATCTTCTGAATGAATATTCTACAAGGGAAACGTATTACAGGGTGTAAAGGAGACTACCACTTTAACTGTAAACGAAATCGTTTATGTGTAGAAATTATGCCATCATCTTTGTTTTGTTACGCCTGGTATATGAATAGAGCTTGTTTTTGATTATCTGTGAAAAACAAATGGGAGTGTACACTTTTAAGAATGTAATGTATGAGTAGTAGTACTTGGTACAGAGGTCAGTAATTATATGAAACTAGTTCATTCAGTGGAAATAGAGATAGGACGATATGCCAGCTACAATCATTCTGACTTAGTTGGTTAGTTCCATAAGGGGTAATTATCACCACTGAGGTTCTAGATAACTCAAATTAAAAGTGATTAGTTTTCAATGATGAAGTTAAAGTAATTCTTTTTTTCTGTGCATAATGATGATTGTGGGATGGTCAACTGGGTGATTGAGATGATATAATTGTAATGATACTCAGCGGTATTTCTTTCTTTCTCATTTTACTATTTTTGACAATTCATAACACAAGTCTTAAAACTGACTGATTATTTTTTTGATTATTCTAAATCACTTTTTCTCTGAATTGTAAATTATTAGTACCATTGAAATGTCACTTATTCTTTATCCTTTAGTTCCACCAACCCTAGCGATATCCCTAGTTATATAACTACAGTCGCTAGCACAATTTTCTTGGGTAAGAGTTTTTTTTTCTCTGATTTGAAACACAGCTGAATTAAGTAAGCTGATTGGATCAGTCACATTCTCAACGACATTAATTTGTGGAAGAGAATTATTTGTGAATTCTGTGAATATTGTTTTTGTTCTAATTGCTGTTTTTGTTTTTGATTACCACTTGTGTATATAATCTCTGACTTAGTGTACTCATTTCATAGTCTGTCTGATTAGTGAATTTAGAGAGAAGAGGGGGCTGGTATTCTCTTCAATTAACTGTCGGAGTTTTGAGGACAAATATGGTGAAATTTATAAGATATTAGGCAGAAGTGATGTTATCTGTCTCTGTGAGACATGGCTTAAACCAGATTCGCCTGATGGATTGATTAATAGAGATGATAGATTATTGTATAGGCAGGATAGAATTGGTAAAAGTTGTGGCGGAGTTGGTTTAAGTGTAAGATCTGTCCTGGGACAATAATCAAAATTATTAATGATTTCACCATTTGAAACTAAAGATTATGACAGTATTGCTGTTATGCTTAGTCTACCTGGTGAAAAGGATATATTGATAGTCTCTTTTTATAGAATACCAAATACAAATGTACAAAATTTTTTTAGTTTTCTGAATAACATTGAGGGTTATGAATACAATGGCAATAGGGGGAGACATGGACATTAGGTGATATTAATCTAAATATGTATGATGAAACAGAGGTGGGTGTGAAAGTTTTAGGACTTTATGTAAGGATATTGGGTGGAAAATTTTGATAAATGAAGTAACTCGTCCTTTCAGTGGCACCTGTATTGATAAGGTTATTACAAATAGTTTGGATGTCACTGACTCCGTCACTATTTCAGCATTAATTTCTGATCATATTCCTATTTATGGTTGTAGGGGACATGAAAGCATTAGATATGTGAGTTCTATGTATAAAGGTAGAGATTACAGAAATTCCAATGAGGTGAGGTTTAAAGATTTCTTAAGTTTATGTGACTGGAAATTATTCAATGATCTTATTGATGATCCAGATTTACTGTGGGAAATGTTTTTAACTCCAATCACTCAATATCTAGAAAAATATCCCCCCTATGTACAATGATGTATAAAAAGGACAAGGAAATGTTGGATTGATGATGAGGTAATGGATTTAGTATTTGAAAGGGAGGGGTGGTTGCATCTCTTTAGTGCCAATAAGGGAGCTATTGAAAAACAAGCTATCGAGGACTGTAGAGGGAAAATTAGAAAGAAAATTAAAGCTAGTCATGGTATCATGCAGGAACTACATGGGTGTTATGATAACCCTAAAAGGTTCTGGAGTGAGTGAGTAATAGGTGTTTAACGCCATTTCAACAGCTAAGGTCATATTCATGGCGAGAACGACATTACACAATTTCACATTGGAATGTGTCAGTGCCCGTGCATATGTGCGCCACGCACATCTCGAGGGGATAGGAAAAAAACAGATATAGACCCTTTTAAGTGGGCTAGGGAAGCCCAAAAAAAAAGGTTCTGGAATCATATTAACGATATGTGACATGTACTGGGAAAAGGGCCCTTATTTCCCCCTGCACTAAGGGCCCTTTTTGCAGATGGTGTCACATATGTTGAAGAGCACAAAGTCATTTATATACTCTGACATGAAACATCATGTCAGTGGAGATGATATTTTATCTGAAGATGCATGTGAATATGTAAATAGTTATTTCTGTAACATTGATAGGGAACTGCACACTGTGTCTGTTGGTGAGGATCAATGTAGAGTTGACAATAACTTAAATGTAGATGAAATTCTTTTGAGTGGAAATATTTCTAAGACAAACATCAAGGTAAACAAATGGGATACTTATTTTGCTATTAAGGAAATTGATAAAACGAAATCCTCAGTAATTGATGGAATACAAGGAGACATACTACAATGTGCACTGTTATGTTTGATTAATCAGTTCAGCCACATTATTCAGGTTATTCTGGATAAAGGTATTTTTCCAGAAAAATGGATGATGGCCCAAGTTAAGCCTTTACCAAAAGATGGTGACCTATCATTGGTTAAGAATTGGAGGCCTATATCCCTACTGACAATGCCCTCAAAGATTTTTGAAAAAATTCATGTACAGTGATTGTATGAAGAAAAATGATACTTTTTTGTGAAAACCAATATGGTTACAAAAAGGGTACTGGCACTGGTGATGCCACCTTTCATCTTGTTAATGAATTGTTTGAAAATAGAAACAATGGATTAATAACAGGGGCCCTTTTTGTCAATTTTACCAAAGCTTTTGACAGTGTAATTCATTCAAAATTGTTGCTAAAAATTAGTCGATTTGGTTTGAGTAAATCAAATTTTTTGTGGTTTAAAGGTTACTTAGATAATAGGAAACAAAAAACAGGCTATGGAAATAAAGTTTCATCCGAGCAAGAAAGAAAATATGGAGTATCCCAAGGCTCAGTTTTGGGTCCCCCGTTATTTGTACTATATATTGATGATGTAGTAAAAGTGATGAAAAACTGTAAGATTAAATTGTATGCAGATGATATTGGTTTTACTGTGCTGCTAAAGATACTGGCTCTGTCAATGAAATGTTGGATAAAGATGTTAATCGCTTCAAAACATGGGTTTTAGACAATAGATTAACGGTAAATCCGAGTAAAACTAAGTTCATCTGGTTTTGTAGTGCACACGAATTGAAGTATTGTCCAGATTGAACAATTAGTTTCAATAATATCACTGTACAAACAGTAACATTTTTTCCATACTTAGGTGTACATATTGAACGCAAGTTAACTTTTGACAAACAAACAGAAATCATCAAAAGAAATATTTGTGATAAGCTCTTTAGATTTGCAAAGCTCAGAAAGTTTTTAACACAAGAACAAAGTGTGAAAATATATTGTTGCCCAATTACACCAATAATTGAATATTGTTCTTTCATAAGCACAAGCTGTAATGAAGATGGTTTAATTACATTGCAGAGGCTACAAAATAGAGCTCTAAGAATCTGTTTAAGGTCTAACATTAGACGGTATAGTATTAAGGAATTGCATGAAAAATGTAAGATATCAATGCTAGTAAATAGATTTGATATGTTATTACTGTGTCTAATGTACAAAAAATCTAGAAATGTTGGCGACCAACCTATAATATAATATCCCAGTTACCAAGGGTTATTTCAAGGCATTACAAGAGATCACTGTGGTATAGGGGGGTTGCTCTCTGGAATGTTCTCCCTGAGGACATTCAGAGGGCCACAACTAAGGTTAAATTCAAGGAGGAATTAATGAAAATTAAAGGATTTGAGAGCAAAGTTAAAGGTTGGTTATAACTGAGATCTTGAAGCAGGTGTAGTTACCATGTCACTTCAACGAGATTTCAGTGATTACTAAGAGATTTCAGTATGTTTAATGTTATTTTTTTCATATATTACTACTATATAACACCATTATAATATTTGTATTGTATGTTCCAGGATTATTTGATAAATGTCTCATATACTCAGATGACGGTTATGGAGATGTTGTCAGCCCCTATTCTTGAAATTGTATGTACTGGCATATGTCAAGTTCTGTGAAGATTTGTATTGGTTCTTGTATTATGTTGAGAAAAAATAAAACTGGGTCTGCTCTATAGCATTATTTAAATGAACATAACCGTTCATTAATGCAATGAGCAAGTCCAAAAAACAAAAAGGTGTGTTGGGTTCCACTATGTCCACCCATTCCAATGTAACTGCCAGATCCTCAATTCCGTTGTTTACACCATGGTCTGTTCTGGAATGTCCGCCTAAATTTCCTATTTCCATTGTGTCCACAGGGTTTTGTTCCAAAATGTCCAACAAAAGTGTCTAGATTCCATTCTATCCACCAGCTCTTGTTCCAAAATGTCTGCAAAAATGTCCAAATTCTGTCTGTCAGGTTGTGTTTCAAAATATCCGTAAAAGTGTCCAAAATCAATTGTGTCCGCCAACTTTTGTTCCGAAACGTCCACAAAAAGTTCAGAATTCCATTTTGTCCACCAGATGTGAACACTTAGTCAATATAGAAGAATATGAGGAACATCATGGTATAAAGAGCATATTTAAGCTTTATTGATGCACTCTTTGATTGGTGATATTCTATACATGTGGCCTTGACGTGTTCCTTAGTGGGCTGACCCCTGCTGAAGCTGATACCTTGTGAGATAAGGACTGATAACAACGAGCTGATGGGTACCAGGTGTTACGTAATGCACCCTGAAAAGTCGGCAGGGAATGAAAGGAATTTTCTCATTGGTCAATAATGTATCCCGCTAAATCGGAATAGATTTTGCTAAAATGGCCATGGTGTTGAGAATTGATGCTGTATGATGTCTGTATGACATTGTATTCTAACTGTTATTAGATATCGTAAAGAGATATTTCATGTATGCCGAGGTATTTTTCTTCATCATGGGTGCTGCTTACTATCTGAAAATAGTTTGAATTATATAAGGCATGGTAGAAACCCAAGATGAGGCCAAAGACAAAATTTCATGTGTTTCCAGTAACATGACTCAAAGACCTAGGGTCGGTAGGTCTGATTTTTCCACTTTTTTCTACTTTTTTTTTTATTTTGTGTAGAAATGTATGGGGAAAACTATCTGATTCTTTGAGATAGTTGAAACCAGTTTGCAGGAACATGAAAAATATTTAAAGGATATGCCTAGTGACGCTATCAACTAGACACCCAAAGATTATATACATGAAGATTTGATGGCAAATTATGAAGAAGTTTTCCAGGTTGGAAAAGGACTTCTGGTATGCATAATAGGTGTCCTGTAGACAATGTATAACAACTTCCATGAGTTTGCTAGTGGTGTTGAAGCAGTGAGAGTAAAGTTTGGAATGTATAACAATTATTCTTGATTTTTTTTCTATAACGGTGACGGAATGGTAGTTTTATCCATAAAAGGTTACTTTTATGATATTTAAAATAATTCTAGGTCACAAATCATAGAAGGTTTGCATATGACAAATTTGGATGTATTCCAGCTCCTACACTTAGTTTCCTCCCTAATTCTTTTGGCTCAAAATGTAGGGCTCATTGAGATCTTCATGTTACATATGGGTTTTGATGGTCCAATATGCATATTTTGGGCATCAGGGAGTTAAAATAGGCCCAAAATGACCAATTTTGTAGGGAATAATCAATAAATCCGGTATTTTTCATATTTTTTTAAAATTTTTACAATAGGAATGGGTCATTCCATTTATGACCACGGAAATCTGAAGGAAAACCGGAATTTTGGACCTAAGATTGCCTTCCTAGGGGCAGTTGGTCTATACTTTTTGAGAAATTAACTTTTTGTAAAGTAGTTTGTCTGGGAGAAAATTTTAGGGTATATGACCCCTTCCTAAAATATCTAAGATGTATATGGGTTAATTTTCTGTGCTAACATTTAGAGTTAGTCCCATGCTAAAGTAATCTGGAAAAATAATTGGAATTGCTCAATTACCTTGGCTGTGAGCAGGCCATGAGTATTTTTTCAGCCAGACAGCCTCTTTTTGGGTGTCTTCCCTAAATAGCACATTCCTTCTCCTCCTGGCTGGGGTTTACATATTTAACAATATTAACTATGTCAGTTATTTACCCCCACATATATCTAAGTGCCATAGTGTAAAACAGATAAATTATCCCTAATGGTTTGGAATAGCAGGGGGAAAAGTCTAAAAAATGTCTTCCCGAATTATCATACCTCCATGGGAATCTCTAGTCTGGACCATTCTGACCTCTGGATTATAAAAATTGTATTAGCATTTATGTCAGATGCGTTCTTCATATCATAGAATGTGTTCTTCTTATCATAGAATGAACGTTCTTGTGATAAACCTTTATCGCGATTCTGTGAATCTGTCTTTCCGAATGACATTTGAGGTACAGCCATGGTGAGGGCTTGGTTTCCTAAAAATTTAGCATCATACTTTCATGGAAATCTCTGGTCTAGACCATTTTGAGCTGTAGATTATGGAAATTGTATCAGTATTTATGTCAGATGTGATCTTCTTATCATAGAATGAACGTTTTTGTGATAAACTTTTATCACAATTCTGGGAATCTGTCTTCCCGAATAACATTTGAGTTACATGCCATGTTGAGGACCTCAATTGTGAGGTGTTCACATATTTTTGGGCCATTAAACCTATATGCCATCTGAAAGTACACATGATGGGCATTGCCTTCCACATGATTAAAAGTAGCTACCTAAGACTGTGTCACTTTTATGTATACCAGCAAGTTTTGAAATTTCCTGAACAAGGAATTTCAAGGAATTCAGTGAAAATGCCATTTCAGGCCTGAAGAAAAAGGATTCAAGTGTAGGGCAAATGTCCAAGTCCTTTAGCTGCAGCTCTCTGAATCCTACCATTAGACCCAGTAGTCAACAAAGGTTAACATAAAAGTTGACCAACTACATAAAAGAATTAATTTTGCATGGCTTAAGGGAAAATACCCCCCTAATGTCATTCGGCAAGATGCCTTTCCAGGGTCTTCCAGAATATAGATGTTCAGGGTGTTGCCACAGCAACGTATTTCATATTTAACTAAAAATATTTTGTGGGTAGTTACCCCAACACCTATACATTATCCACAGAAAAATATCTTTCAGATACTCCAGGGTTTAATCTCAGGCCCCAAAACTCCACGGGAGGCCCCACCTGCCAACTTTCTATGATTTTCGACCTCTAGTTAAAGTACCGGACATTATGTAACATCCAGTAGAGGCAGGTCTATTGTGTGTGCACAACTCAAATTTTGTTACATTTTGTAATTGAAGTCAATAATAGACATATTTGCCTAGTTATTTCATGGTTTTGACATGCGCTATGGGACATTCCTCTATATTACTGAGAGCAACTTTAATTGCCTTCATATTTCATCATTTTGGTACTGGACGTTACATGACACAAAGCAAGTAATAAAAATTGAACTGAAGGACCAAAGTCAGTATTTTTTGGGGAGTTTCTGAGCTGAGGGCATGTCCCTTCACAACTTTGTTAAGGTCACATAATCTTATCAGAAAACTAATTTTTCAGGGCCCTCAAGGGCAAAGTTTTACACTTTCTGACGACCTGACCCATATATACATCAAACTTTACTGTACCATACACCATACCGATGCCTAGGCTGAACCCTATAGTTAGTTGCATATACCCATGCCAGTGGGCTATTGGAAGGGAGGGAAAAGAGGGGTAGTTTTGTGTGATATAATTTGGGGTAGCTTAAATTTAGAATATAGTAATGTAGTTGACAAGTCTCCACCATAAATATGATTAGCCTAATCTTCCCTCTCTCCTCCCCTTAGTGAGTGGTGTGGGGTAGCTAAGGTCAAGTGGTAGAGCTATGTCTAAGTCCCACAGCGCATTTGGTAAAGAAGACATATTGGGACACAACACAGCCATCTCCATGGGAATTTATATATTTTTAATGATGTTACTTCAGATACCAAGCACAGTGTATAACAATAGATGTGGCACAACCCCCGGTTTTATACTTACATACCAGCTTCAGTGATAAAGGTTTTATCCATACAGCAGGCCAATAGGCACATGATTCATAGCACCAGGCTCACAGCAGGGTAGTTCAAAAGTCCCAAGGACTGATGCATTAGCTGCATTTCTCCCAGTAAGCTGTGTGTGTGATTGAGTCAAGTGTAAAATCCCATAGTTGGAGGTTGGGGCTGAAGCGGCCCAGCCCCACTCCAATCCAGCTACTCCCAGTCACTTGGTCGGTATTTTAGTCCCGTCAGTTGCCATCCGTCTTAAAGCCGTGTCCTAGTCCTGTCAAGTCAGCCTCTTAGTGTAGTCTGCTTCCTAAGCCCTGTACTCCTGACTGTTCAATCCCCTTCTCTGACCAACAGCTAGACTTTGCCCCCTGACACACAGCTACGCCGTGATTACAGAAACTACATAGCCACTTTCACCGAACAGAGAACAATGTGTCCTTAAATTTCGTTCTACAAACTCACTGGCGTCACACTGCACATTAATCTTTCTTCCTGCGTCTCTCTCTCTCTCTCTCTCTCTCTCTCTCTCTCTCTCTCTCTCTCTCTCTCTAGCCCCACTAAGGCTCTAAGTCTATACCTCCCCATATCCACTTATTTTCAAGCTAGCTATTAAAACTCATTTACCTATCGTCTTTATATCATGTATATCTTATTTTCCATGAATTCCCTCTAACTCACCAGGGGGCATGACCTTCCTTCACTGTTACATATATATATATATGCACACTGTACTCCCACTGAGAGGAGACCCAGCATAACCATACTAACATTACCACCTATACCTTAAGATTCTGTACAATATGCTGGAATAAATACACCTTAATTGCTAAATGATATGAGGTTTTATCCTATAGATCATGTCTACATAACTGACAATCACAGACTATCAAGATATGACATGACTATATGGAATTGGCGGACATTTTCTTTTTGGTAAACAGAATAGTATCTGAACATTTGTAGATAAAATGGAATTAGAGGATGGTGGACACAATGGAATTGGCAGACCTTTTGGAACAAAACTTGATGGACAAAATGGAATAAGTCATTGTTAGTGGACATTTTGGACACAATGAAATGTTGACAAATTTGCCAACATTTTGGAAGAAATGTTTGTGGACAAAGTAGAATTTGGAACTTTTTGCAGACTTTCGGAACAAAACCTGGTGGAAACAATGGAATCTGGGCATTTTTTTATACACTTTAGACCTAAACTGGGTGGACAAAATGGAGTTTGCAGACATTTGAGAACAAAACCTAGAGGACACAATGGAATTTGGACAACATTTTGGAACAAGAGTTGGTGGATAGAATGGAACCTGGACACTTTTGGTGGACATTTTGGAACAAAAACTGGTGGACAAAATGGAATTTTGAACTTTTTGCAGATGTTTTAGAACAAAAACTAGTGGCCAAAATGGAATTTGGACAATTTTTTCGGATATTTCGGAAAAAAAAACTGCCGGAAAAAATGGAATTTGGACATTTTTTTGCGGATATTTTTGAATAAGAGCTGATGGACAAACTGGAATTTGGAACTTTTTGTGGATGTTTTGAAACAAAACCTGGTGGACACAATGGAATAAGTACATTTTGGTGGACATTTTAGAACAAAATATGGTGGACAAAATGGAATTAAGGATCTGGCAGATACATCGGAATGGATGGATATAATGGAACCCGACCCATGTTATTTATCGCTATAAACCACTATTATACTGTACTCCATGTATAGCCACCACATGTGACCACTTTGTTTCACATGCTAGTTACACATGCCACCACTAGGGTCACCCCATGCACCTAGGTTATATACACGCTGAGTCCTGTAGACTCCAGACCAGCATGCACCATTACTGAATACCCATCACCACATAAGACTGTACAGTATGCTGGAATAAACATCATCCTTTACTGCCAACTGATAGGAGGTATTGTGCTATGGATCATTCATGTGTCATACATTATTAGAGACTATCAGAATATGACATGATGTGGACAAAATGTGGCTTGTAGAGAGTGATCACTTGTATAGCAAGAACATGAGAAATATGGTTATACGTGGGCTGTTATCAGATCCTCTTCAGTGGCATCCAGTATTTGACAAATTGAAGTGAGTGAGTGAGTAATAGATGTTTAATGCCATTGACATCTAAGGTCATATTCATGGCGAGAACTATATAACACAATTTCACAGAGGAATGTGTCGATGCCTGCGCATATGTGCACCACACATGGAAGCCTGAACAAACTGAAGATAAAAGTGGGCAGATGAGGGAAAAGGGCCCTTCCTGCGGGATTTTTAGTACTGGATTTGGCCACTAGCGGAGCTACAAAGGCTACGAATGTAAAAAAATAGACCAAAAATAGCTTTCATGTACTTTTTTACACAAAAAGAAGTGGTTTTCATGTTAATGGAACGTTTTGAATTCAAAATAAGGCCTTAATAAGGGTTTTCAGGGAAATATGTTGCCATGGCAACCAAAATTATATTCCAAATAGAAAAAAAATAATGTCAACTGATAGAATGATTCATGGAGATTCATACACTGAAAAAAGCATAAAGATACCACTTCTAGCTCCAAATCTATGCCCAAATGTATGGAAAAGGATGGTCATTTTTTGATCGATTATTTAAATCATTATGCTAATTAGATGCCTGATTTGATTAAAACAATGAATGATAGAGCTTATTGGCTGTATTAATAGAGTCATGTCATTCCATTTTTGTGAAGCAATATCTCCAAGACTAGAAGTGCAATCTACAAGTGTTGTACCTCATTTTAAAGCTGATAACATCAATTTTAAATTTCATGTTTAACCTCGGAGGACCCTTTCCCCTCATCTGTCTACAATAGCCTAATTCTGATAAGCTACAGTTCATTTCAATATATTTCTGTATATGATCCAATGTTTTGTCAGTAGCTGCCCCCTCTAGCTACCGCAATATATATGCAACTCACATAATCACTGACAGGTTTTCCCTTTATAGGCCTTTAGATGTCTCGGCTGTACTCTTCATATAAATGAGCACAGCTTCTGTCTCACAGCCTACAATATACCTATAGTTTTTATATCAGAAGCTCGAATATTTTGTCTAAACCTTTGTTATTTGGACGTACAGTTTATTTTCAACTATTCTCCCATATTTTTACATACTTTTCTTTGCATTTTCTCTTACAATATGGTTTCTGACTCTAAATAAACAAATCCACAATTTCTCGTTGGAAATCAAGCAGTTCTTCTATCATAAGCAAACACCACAGACTTCACTACCTAACGACGTAAACTTATATCTTTTCCAAATCCGCTCTTGAGAGAGCTCTGCATGTGATACCTCCAAACCAGAAAAATGTAATAGGGTAGGTCGCCATAGACACGGTCACTTATTGGTTAAGGACCTACATCGGCGACTGATTTCTCAGGTATAAAAGCTATTATTCCATATTTGATATAGTTTTTTTTAATATTTCCAATGTACACTCAACTCGTAATAGGAATAAAATTGCAGTACAGTAGCGGATGTATCCTATATGAACCTATATACCTACCTCAAGTAGTTGGCTTTAAGTATAATTTTATTTATACTAAACAATGCTTAAGGTGGCACCAGCAAGTGGCCAAACGTAGGACTTCCTATCCTAGAGCATCCCCAGTCTTATTGAATATTAAAACGTGTTCTAAGATAATCGGGCTTTAAATCACTACAGTATGCACTTTAGCCTCTAGGCAAAGTAAATTGACTCCTCAGGTATGACCCTTATGGGCCTTATTTTCAAATTGAGGCATGCGTCATGAAATATGAATTCACTGCTACGTAAACCCAATATGTTCTTTCTATAAGTGAAATATAGTGAGCTTTACCACTTTCCCTGATGAAACAACAATTTATTTCGGTAATGTTTTTATAATAATTCCAGAGTTCTATGAAAGACAATTGCCATTGAATAAGTGCACCAAGAAACATCTATCATAAGATAATGTCATTTAATTCTAAGGTTACGCTTTGAACCTTAATAAAGCCAAAACAGGGGTGAATGTTCTGAACCTAAGTAGCAACACATGGCTGATATACAATTTTAAAAGCAGTCATTTAAAGAAAAAAGGATATGTGCATATATCATGTGACCTATCCTTGCAAATGACATGTCACGCATTACTTAAGATTTACCTATAGTTACTGAACATCTCCTTTCACTAGACTACTCACAACGTAAAATATCAGCTTTGCCCATATTCTTACACATGCATCTAAAATTAAATGAACCTGTCTCGTCCCTTTCTGCGAGACACTATTTTGCAGTAGTCAAGTAACTGAAGAATTGAATTTTGACACCAATCCCGTTTGACGTCAGTAAGACTCAGATGCCAGATCACTTAAACTGGGGGTAATTGATGTTATCAAAATGAAACTCTGCTTAACTCCCAGAGATATGGCTGCTCATAGTAAGGCCAGTTATCCACCGATGTCCATTTGTCTTGATTTTTGCATCGGCGATGACTAGGTAGAACTGTATTAATAATGGTGGATTCTCAGGTATTTGGTAAAATATTGGCAGAAGAAGATGTTTTAATGTACTTCAGTGTGACCTGTGACAGGTGTACACAGCACATAGCCTCTGTACAAGATTGGGGAACCACTTGATTTTTAACCTGAGACTATGTAAAATGGTGGTGAAATAACAGTATCATAGAGCGATTAATGAAACAGTAGTGTCATAGAGTGATGAAATAATGGCCAATGCTGTGGGAATCGACAAATTTGACAGAGGTTTCCAAAAATTTTTAAATGGCCTATTATACTCATACCCATTCAGGATAGAAAAAGCAGATATCTATTCAACTGGCTGGTTGCATCATTCCTATTGCCCAATCAAAGAAAAAAGGTGTTGTGCAACTGCTGATAATGGCAGTGTAATTACTTGTAAAATTGATTATGACATGTAGTGTCCCCTTAATTAACAGCATCTTCACACAAGTGATTTATCTTGTTACTTGACTCCTCCACCATAACCCTTCTCACAACTTCACAAATTCCCATTAAATTTTGTTCACTGATTACTGGGCCCTTTAGACTGGAGATCAAATGCCTCAACAAAGCCCAGGCCCCTTTCCATGAGCAGCTATGATGACATTTGTCAGCACCTCCTCTACCAATCACAAGGGACACATAAAAACTTACTCTGCCAGCAGAGCACTCGCCATCACCTAGTGCTAACCCGGGGACTCAGGGAGGAGATTAATGAGAATTTGCTATCTAGACATGGCAGGGGCTGGTCCCTGGGAAGTAGGAAGGCAAGTGTCAAGTATGGATTAGGGTCTGTTCCTCAGCATATGGCCACATAGATGACAGTCTGTTTTTAGACAGATGGCAGGCAAAAACTGTTGAAATGTCACTGAAGTGGCACTTTCACTGAAGCATACTTTTGCAATCAAGAGTTATCTGAATGCAGCTTGTGAATCAGTCATACAGCTATATGTATTGTACATAAATCTATGGTGAAAGATAAACTGGGGAATGATTTGCTAATTGTTTTGCGCTGCTTTTAATTGGTCTGATGGGAATACCTGCATTAGCTCATGAAGAATTGTTTTCATTTGTCATCAATCCGAATGTTCAGTTCCCTGGTAGCCATTAACCAACAACAGCTAACCGAGGAAGGTTATCAATTTAGATATGGTTTCCCTTTTCAACTCTATTTTGATATTAAATCAAACTACACTTCATTTCGAGACACAATTAGTGCTCAATATAGACAAGATTTGGTTTCTAAACCTCAATACTTTCTTAAGATAGAGAGGTTTATTTCTGTTGGCTGGGAATCCAAAGGGGGAAATGAAATTCCGTGAGGTATTGAAATTGTGGATGAGTAAGTATGTGAGTGAGTCAGAAAGGGAGGCAGGAAGATAGGAAGGTAGTCGGAAGGAAGTCGGAAGGAAGGATGGAAGGAAGGCAGGGAGGAAGGACGGAAGGAAGGAGATTCCCTACATTTCATTAATTCAAATTGAAGGTCTCCGAGTGGGAGGAGCTAAAACGAAATTAGTTTCTGTCTGTAAGACCAATAGTCCACTGGACCTATTCGGTTGACCTTTGTATAGGAAATGTATGGCCATATTCGACAGAAGGTGCCCAATGGACTATTGGTATAAGGGGTATAGGGTTTGTGAAGGCAGTTCAGGGCGGCGTCTTCACTGTGACGATTAAGTCACTAATAAGTCACTGTAGAGGATGCAATGCACGTGTATCCTATTAGCACTGGGTAGATGAGGGCCTGAAATTAATTATTGGTGCTGTTTTGTAGATCTCAAGTAGATGCATGGTCTGAATATATTTAAATAATGATCAAGAGAACTAGATTTTCATACCTTCCTCGTACTACGGAGCCCCTAAGAGGACATGCCAACAACAAAATTTTCACCAGAAAAAAATATTCTTGCGGCTACTGAACAATTCTTGCGGATACTGAACAATTCTTGCGGATACTGAACAATTCTTGTGGCTACATACCAAAAAGATTCTTTTTTGCATATTCCTGCGGGTACAGGAACCTTCCTGCTAATATAGAAGGATTCCTGCAGGAACAGGAAAATTTTTACTTTGTTGGTTTGAAAGTGAAGAATTACCCACATAGATATTGCCGAACATTCAAGAGATGTCCTTCTATGGTCACTAAGAAGATTACCTGCAAGAATTGTCTGGACCCCGGAAATGCAAAAATAATTCCTGCACACAACCGAATGGTCGTACTACGGAGCCCCTAATAGGACATACCAAAAAATGTTTTTTCATACAAAAAGTATTCCTGCGGGTACTGGGGGATTCCTGCGGATACTGGGGGATTCCTGCAGATACTGGGGGATTCCTGTGGGTACTGGGGGATTCCTGCGGGTACTGGGGGATTCCTGCAGGTACTGGGGGATTCCTACAGGTAGTAGTGACTACTAGTGTACAGGATGATTTCTGCGGATACAGAATGATTTGTGCATTCAGAATATTCCACAAGAATATGAATTTTTCTGTACCCGCAGAAATAGTATCTGTAGGCCTACCCACAAGAAAGTTTCTGTCCCACAAAAATTGTTCCTGTGCCCACAAGAATTGATCAGTTCCCGCAAGAATTGTTCAGCTCCCGCAAGAATTGTTCAGTACCCACGAGAATTGTTCAGTATCCACAAGAATACTCCAGTATCCGCCAGAATTGTTCAGTATCCGCAAGAATACTTTTTCTGATGAAAAAGATTATTTTTGGTATGTCCTATTATAGTATTTTTTTTTCTGGTGAAAAATTATTTTTGGTATGTCCCATTAGGGGCTCCATATTACTCCACCTTACAGAACTGATTCTGTACCCGCAAGAATTGTTTCTGTATCCGCAAGAATTATTTCTCTACCTGCAAGACCTTCTCTATGCCCACGAAAATTGTTTCTGGGCATCAAAAGAATTGTTCCTGTACCCGCAAGAATTACCCAGTACCCGCAAGAATTACCCAATACCCGCAATAATCACCCAGTACCCGCAAGAATTGCTCCTGTACCTGCAAGAATAATTTTTTCTGGAAAAAAATATTTTTGGTATGTCCTATAAGGGGTTCTGTTTTACCCCGCAAGAATCGTCCAGTACCTGCAAGAATCACCCAGTTCCCGCAAGAATTGTTCCTGTACCTGTAAGAATTGTTTCAGTACCTGCAAGAATTGATCAGTACCCGCAAGAATTGTTCAGTACCCGCAAGAATTGTTCAGTACCAGCAAGAATTGTTTCTGTACCCGCAAGAATTATTCAATACCCGCAATAGTTATTTCTGTACCCGCAAGAATTGTTCAGTACCCGCAAGAATTGTTTCTGTACCCGCAAGAATATTTTTTCTGGTGAAAAAATTATTTTTGGTATGTCCTATTAGGGGCTCCGTAGTACGTACGCTTATTCCCCATCCATCTATAGTATTTCCTCATTTTTGCTCTCGTTTTACCCTTTATAGACACCACAGGCTTAAGCTATATTTTTTACTTTTGATTTTATGAAGTTGAATACCCCATACTATTCTGTCTAGGATGTATGTGTTTCGATTAAAACTAATTTCATAAGGTTGTATATCCTAGGCTATTTTTTGTCTAGCATGTATACTATGTGTTTTCATTAAAACTATATTTTTGTCAAGCTTATTTTGCCTAGCATGTATATTTGTTTCCATTATCTAAAAATGATTTCCTTACTGTCATTGACAGAGGTTAGACTATGTATCTACCGTAATGGCCCGTTTAAGCGCCGGGGTCTCAAATAAGCTGCTGTCTCAAATAAGGGCTGGGGGTAGAGAGGTATCGAAATTAATGAGCGCCCGGGCACTTAAACGGGCCATTACGGTGTATTCACCACTTGATAAACCTACCAGGAGAGATGTCTGTGTACTGACTGAAATCAGAAGGACTCCAACTTGCTTAGTAATAAACAACTCTTTTTATATTTGTTAACACTAAGAGCAGCATTTCCTTCTTGTAATGCCTCCCGTAGGTCTCATTGGATGAGTGTTCCTCTAGCGAGAATTACCATGTGATGGGAGGCTGTGTGAAATTTATGGCCTCTGGAGGAGTAGGCAGTCAATGGGGAAATGGTGGCAGTCACGGTAGTTACAGGAGAAAAGCTGATAGTCCACCTTTGAGCCTCAATCAGGAATCAGAACAGAGTCAGTGTAGGATAAGAGGAAATATATACCATATGATATATACCAGGTCATAATGAGATCTGTTGATAATTGTGGAGATTGATGCATAGTAAAAGTTATCTAACGGTATGACGTGAAATCTAGTATTAAGCACTTTGGGGCCAGACTAAATTGTGAACAGATGCCACCATAACCAATAGAATACTATGGAAAAATAGCAATAGGGACCAGGGATATTTGCTGCTTATAAAATGGAAATAAGATCCTTATATCAGTCCTTCTTATAATGAAACTTTACGGTAGCAATAAAGCTATCAGTGATGGTATTTAGGCCCCTATTCTAATTGGTGTAGGAGAAGATGTTCATCAGTGGATATTTACTGCTGCTTTAACTGCAAAGCCATCCCTTCATTAGACATGCTATATCTTAAAGCAGTTAACTATACATTACAGATTAGATCCCCAGGCATTGAGGAGATAACTTCAGGAGGAACTTCTTTTGAAGAAGTTCAGAATATATTAAGATAGGATCCTTCTTATCCCAATAGACCTATCTAACCATTAGAAGGAGAACTGACGCTCACCCTGGACTATGTAATTATATACATTACCAGTAACTGCTTCTGACTAATGGAGTGAGACAAGCAGAATTACCCTGCTGCCAGCCAGCTGTCATAGACACTGTTCAGTTCTTACAGTGTAAATTGCCTTGGGTTGGAACCAGGACGCATTTATAGACAATTACATATATGAAACCATTAGCCTTTTTACCCAGCTAACGATCCTTTCTCTTTGCATCCTCTTCTTATAATCACCATGTGGGATATAGCATTTTGGGTATTTGTACCATGGAAGCTGCCATCTTGGCCCCCCCCTCCCCAGTAGACATCACAGGCCACTTTGCAGTTCAAAACCTTTGCAGGAGATCCCACATCAATGCATCAGTCTATTAGATTATTTCAGATTAGCACAAATTCGCCTGACCGGCGCCAGTAGAACCAACGCTTAATTTTTATTTTAAATCTTACACTACGCCACTATACTGCCTGACCCCTTTTGGTTCAGGATGCTGCCAACATGGCTCTGCACCTTAGCCATTAAACCCCTATATAGAGTTTGGCTGCTAAAGGTACTAATGGTAATATACTGTATTTCCTAATGATAAGAGTTCCCTGTGTCGCACCATTTAGCCTGAAGCTGTGTTCTCAGCGTAGACGTCCCACTATCAATGCCATGGCACTTAATGTGTTCTAAAACATGCTTTGTTGGATGGGTAGTGGGGCAAAAGGGCAAATCGATATAAGTGATGGTAAGGACTTTTTTCCATATGCACATGGATGTCTAGATAGAAAATACTGTATGTAAATTGTCTGAAAAGTCAATATGTTACCCTATTATACCATATATATAATGGGCTGTTACCATTGACTTTCTGCATGTCAATAAAGCCTTGTCGGCAAGAATGTGAGTTCTTTGCTCTCTTCATAGTTTTCTAGTCAGAAAATGATGCAATATTATAAGGCCAAATCATGTAATATTATTAAGCTAAGGGAGGCTTGTATAAATTGTAAGTATGTTGACTGAGGAGGTGACAATTATGAAGAAATCAAGAATACTAAGACATCTCTTGAAAATCAATGAAAGCGTATACTCTGAAACGCTTGCAATGTGGGGTCTCCTGTTACCCTGTTCAACGCCCCCTTTTCCATGTACTACTCCATTTGTGCAGCGCTCATACTAACACATCGCAGGGTAGTACATGCAAGTGGCACAAACACTACTATAGCCTAGCAGGGTTTCTACTAGTTTTTATAAAATCAAAGTTTTCCTGTTTTGAGGGATGTCTAAAGACATTTCCGTAATGAGACTTTTTTTCTGCGATGAGTGCAAGTCCACAGGTCTACCCCCATTATAGGCGGAGGTCTAGAGAATTCCTTCAGTGCAAGTCCACAGACCTCCCTTGTTCAGTGGAGGTCCAGAGACTTGCCTCCTTGAGTGGAAGTCCACAGGTTTTTCTATATTTGCTGGAAGACAACATACCTTCCTCATTCAGTGGAGGTTCACAGACTTTCCTCATTGGCTAGAGGTCCACCCATCTATAAAACGCATATATGTTGGCTAATGGGCCACATTAATTGCCAGAACTCCATAGACATTGTTTGGAGAGTTCAATAAATATAGGGCCCTAGAGTAATGACTGCACAAAAGGAGGAGAAGAACCGTTTATTTTTCAAAGAGTGCTCAATACAGACTTTATGTGAAGGATCAAGAATGGGGACAGTAAAGTGGGTGGAGGAAATGGCCCATTAACGGTGATACAGTGCTACTATAATAGGTGCGTCGCACCTCTTCAGAGTCCTTCAGTTAAATAAAATATGAGTCACTATAAAGCACTGGCTCTCATGAAACCTCAAAGGCCTTAAATAGCAACGTGATGCGTCACTGTCTGCTGGCTCTAGTTTATATGTGATTCAGAGACGTGTGGGTTTTTGTTGCTATTTCTCCTACCAACCGTTGTGGGCTTTTACTCAAATGATTATTCTTTTTTCAGAGGGTTGGGTTTTGAAACATAAATAATTTTATTTCCGTTTACAGCTTATCACTATGTTAAAGCATGAAAAATTACAATCCATCACTATGGAATCACATATACCTGGGAACTAGGGCTTAGAGCACAAGGGCCTTCTCTTACATGATACTATTTTGCAGAACCTAGAAATCAATAACCCAAGGACTTGTTCCCCTAACTGTTCACTTAACACCTGTCACTGTAGGTCAGAAAGGTCAAGGGTTTCAACCTGAAAGGTCACTATAGCGAAGTCCCGACTCCTAATGAGGAAACCCATGAGGTATAGGCGACCATTATGTGTTGGTCCTGGTGGTGGAGACTTGTATCAGTAAATTATAGGCCCTATATGGCAGAGAAGGGGAATGGGACATTGACAACCCCAATACCATGAGGGCTATAAGGCAGGCAGGAGGGATGGCAATACCCATTGGATGAGGCCATTGAAGTTCTGACCTTGACTTGGCGTATGTATGGCCCGTTATAGTCTTAAGAAATCTGCTAAAGTTTCCACCCTATCTCCTACACCTAGAGCAGGTCTTCCCAAACCAGCTGAGGGGTCTGGTGGTGCACACTATCTCCAAGCACTGACACATTCATCGAAGAAGTTGTGTAATGTAGTTATCTCACTATGAATATAACATTAGCTGTCGAAATGGTGTTAAACATACATTACTCACTAACATGCAGGTCAGTAGGTCTATGCCCACCTGCGCTTTCCACAAAGGTCAAAACCTGTGCCAACCAAGGTCCTCTAAGAGGGTGTTTTCGAATATGTGTGATGTCCTAGAATAGCTATGAAGCCTTATATGAAGATTTTCTGAAGATTGGGAGCTTTGGCTGGCTAATAAATATGATTATTTATTTGCATATCTACGATATTAGTTAAATGTTTATAGACCTCTTCTCATTATGTTATCGAAGTGTCCTACACTGTAAAAAGGTGTTTAAAAATACACACCAAATTTGCTCAACACCAGCATTTAAACACCTAACTTGAAGTGTTTAAGTGGTTAGATTTTAAACACTTGGTTAAACACTTCATAGTTAAATGTGTTTGAACGTGTTTAACCCAAAACAAGTGTTTAGAAACGTGGGACAAGAAAGTGTTTAACCAAGTGTTTAAATCCTGAACACTAGTGTTTAATCCCTAAACACTGTTTTTACAGTGTATACATGCAGAGCAGTAGGAAAATCTGGACCATAGAAGGCTCAAAGTATCAGCCATGGAATGGTACAATATTGTAACCTAAATGTCATGAGGAACTGGTCAGGCAAGTTATAAGATGAATGCCGACATTGGGTGATACTAGAGCTTCGTATTATGTACTAAAACCATTTGTCCTGCACCAGAATAGTAAGACATTAAGGTGGGCGTTGTTGAGTGTTTACTGTTTGTCTCCAAGGCTGAGTTTGCTACCCTTGTGGCAGGCGGTATGCTAATGACATTTTCTCTTAGAACAGCAGCCATCAATTTGAGCAGCCCCAGACTCAGATGAAGGGATGAATCTGGCTTACAAATGCTTGGTGGGAGAATAGATGGGGGATTGGAAGAAACAATTGCATTCTGATGAGACAGCCGATTAATGAGATTAGATTGTTTTTAGTCCTGGCAATCAAGGAAATATATATGAGATATGTAGATGTGTCTGAATCATTAAGTCTTGGTGGTATATTAGTTTGGGCTGTCTATTCCATTTATCAGTTCATTGAACTAGGGGCCTGGGCTGGATTCCTGGAATGGATGTTATGACTGAGACAGGTGGTGATCAAATAAATCAGATTAACATTTGTTGGCGAGGGCAGAGGAATCAATTCAATTATTCTTGCTCCAACTCAAATAATATAGTGGACAGCGGAACCCTAGACATTCATATAGCCGACCATCTATGTATCTACCTCATCAGAGCGGCTAGGACCAATGTCAAAGAAAACATTTCCTTCATAGGGAGATCATCTAAAAATTATAATAAAGGTGCTTTCACACTAGGACTACTAAACTCTAATTGGAATGCTTTTTGGAACTCCACAGAAGCATGTGAAGCGTGGGATGCATTAATACATCAGATTGACACTATTCTATCTATAACATGTCCTATTAAACATTTCAATTTTGGCAACAAGAAAAAACCATGGATAAGCAATGATATCCTACAACTAATCCAAGACAAAAATGTCGCACTTAAAAAAGCGAAACGTACAAAAAATGTTGATGATATAAATATTGCAAATTACCTTAGCAATACTACCAAGTATATAATAAGGGATGCCAAGACAAACTACCACAAAGAGAAATTGGATGACTATAGAAATAACCCTAAGGCCTATTGGAGAGAAATTTCAAGTATTGTCAAGCCCAAATCATCAGATAATAACATTAACCTCATAGATCAAAATACTAACGAACCTGTACCCCATAAGGACACTGCCAACTTTATTAACAATTATTTTAGAGACATAGGTCCCAACTTATCACAAAACATGAATCAACCATGGTCTTACAGTGGATATACAGCTCATAACCAATTTTCCCTGAGACCAGCAGAACTTGAAGATATTAAGAAAATCATTGCAGTGATTAAGGTATCCAAATCATCAAGCATAAAGAACATCTCCACCCAAGTATTAAAAGATGCATTAACAGCGCTACCAACTCACCTACAGCATGTTATAAATTTGTCAATCACCACTTGCAAATTCCCTTGTACTTGGAAGGAATCAATAGTTACCCCTATCCCCAAAGGTGGTGACCCTTCTTTAGTTTCAAACCTACGACCAATATCAATCCTCCCTTTAATCTCGAAATTATGTGAAAAAATTGTTCACAACCAATTGATGAAATATTTAAATACAAATAACATACTCATTGCAAAACAGCATGGCTTCAGGCCCGAACATTCTACCATCTCTGGACTGCAATCTTTAACTGATGAAATCTACAAGGGAATGGAAAACAAATCAACTACCTTGGTCACCTATCTAGACTTTGCCAAAGCTTTTGACGCCATTAATCACACTATACTATATGAGAAGCTGAAGAAGATTGGACTTGATGAAGCCAATCTACGTTGGTTTAAATCATACCTATCTAATAGGACTCAAGCCACAAAGGTTAATGGTATCTGCTCCTCCAAACTAGAAATTATATGTGGAGTACCCCAAGGCTCTATTCTAGGACCTCTACTGTTCTTAATATATATAAATGACCTTGATACCTCATTACAGTTTATGGAATCACAATTATATGCTGATGACACTGCTTTATTTCATACCTACAAAGAGCCCACTCCAGACATAATAACTGCTATGAACCAGGACCTGGAGAATGTAGCAAACTGGTGTAAGAAAAACAAACTATCCCTAAATATCAAAAAAACAAAATATGTAATATATGGCACCAACCCCAGGTTGAAAAAACATAGAGAAATAGATATGTCAATTAACAACCAACTGATATTGAGAGCCTTCAACTATAGATACCTGGGCTTGGAACTTGATGCAGAATTAAGTTTTAAAAAACATAATAAAGTCATTTACAACAGTATGTCATATAAAATTTACCTGATGACTAAATTAAGGAGATATATTGCACAGAAGGCTGCAAGGGACATCTTGGTATCCATGATTCTTCCCATCGTCAAATATGCCCAAATTATTTATGGTAAAGTCTATATGACTGGCTGGGAGAGGCTAGAAAGTAGTCTTAAACGTATTTTGAAAATATGCTACTACCCCATTGGACAAGAAAGAATAGAATACATTAGGGAAGTTAGTAATATTAACACCCTCAGTAAAAGATGGGATCTTGCATTATGCATGGCTGCCTTCAAATATACCCAATCACCAGAAAATATCGACACCAGAAATATAAATACCAGAAAACATGACTCCAAGCTTGTGAAAACTAGCTGGCCTACATTAACTAAAGCAAGACAATCTTATACCTATAGAGTGAGTCACAAATGGAATAGCTTGCCAACAAATATAAGGTGCATTGAGTCCCCATCGGTCTTTAAGAAGAAAATAAATGACATGTTAACTGTGTAGGCCTTGTCTAGGATTTTTTCCCACTCCCTGCTCCCCACACATTCACCTCTATTGCCCCCACCTGATTATTCCTTTATAATATTTAAAGTGACCTTGATACACCAACCCACTATACCAATGACTGATCAATTACTAACTATCTATATTGAGCAAACTAATACGCTTTATATATGTTTCTTTGTTCTATGCACTTGTTCAACTTTATGACATTGTCCTACATATTGTACTACCTATTCAAAAAGAATTGGAAAGAACTGAATTGAACTACTGTAACAAACCAAATCTAGCTAATGTATTAAAACTGTGATGTCAAAGTAGATTTGCTGTATCTGGAAAACTCGGACCATTGTGTCCCCCAGATGCTGCCTAAATAAAGAATTTTGAATTGAATTGAAAATTCAAGAAAACACGGTGTCAGTGATTTTATTTATCATTCTCACTTTTTTCTGCCCAGTGCCTCTCTCTCTCTCTCTCTCTCTCTCTCTCTCTCTCTCTCTCTCAGAGACAGAGATAGCTGACCCGACTAAAATCGGACTAATATCATCCAAATATATAGGGCGTGCAGAGGGGAAATCAGTCAGCTATAAAATCTACAAGTTCCTTGCCCTTCCAACATTTCTTCCCAAAAGGAAAAAAAAACTCACGGAGAGAAAAATGCAAAACCAAAACACTTGGTCCTGAATCAATATGCCATGGCCGTGATGCATGCAGAAGGTCCCAGATCGGATTGCAAGAACATTGTGTGATGGATTGTAATGGTGATTCAATTTTGAAGGTTGCTGTCGCCGCTAATGGTAAAACCGGCCACACATTAACACAATGTGTACCAAGGAACGATTTCTCTGTCTTTAATAAGGGAAAACCTCAGATGACAATTTACTAGATGGAGTGTCCTTGTTTCTATAAGCAAGGGTTAAAACAAAGGCACATTTAATATCAGCTCCACTCCCAACTCCCAAGACCATTCTCTGAGGCCATACACACTAGGCTACACTTCAGCAACGGTGGCCAGTATTAAGCTTGCTGTCACCCTTTGTTGAATAAGGACGCCTAGTGGTGGAAGAAATAGATTCTCCTCTCCTATCTCCTTCCTTACCATGTCCGCTGATAAGAGGTTGTATAGGAAATAGCGGCTCTGATGGTTCATAGTCTCGGTAACTCTAGGTAGAATCGTAACAAATAATATTTCAAACAAATATTATTTCCTATCTTGAATCAGAAATAGTGTGACATTGGTGTTTCTACCAGAGTCACTTTCTAAAACGTTAGAAAATACACAGATTTATTCCCCGTAATTTCTCCCAGATTGTATGGGTTCCTACCCAGCAAATTGTCGTTATCTGTCGCCATGATTGGTCATCAATGGTGACTCCTTTTTGAGTGATAACTCACTGCGTCATCTTTCGCCACTGTGTGTCAGTCTCACATTTAATATCAGCTCCACTCCCAACTCCCAAGACCATTCTCTGAGGCCATACACACTAGGCTACACTTCAGCAACGGTGGCCAGTATTAAGCTTGCTGTCACCCTTTGTTGAATAAGGACGCCTAGTGGTGGAAGAAATAGATTCTCCTCTCCTATCTCCTTCCTTACCATGTCCGCTGATAAGAGGTTGTATAGGAAATAGTGGCTCTGATGGTTCATAGTCTCGGTAACTCTAGGTAGAATCGTAACAAATAATATTTCAAACAAATATTATTTCCTATCTTGAATCAGAAATAGTGTGACATTGGTGTTTCTACCAGAGTCACTTTCTAAAACGTTAGAAAATACACAGATTTATTCCCCGTAATTTCTCCCAGATTGTATGGGTTCCTACCCAGCAAATTGTCGTTATCTGTCGCCATGATTGGTCATCAATGGTGACTCCTTTTTGAGTGATAACTCACTGCGTCATCTTTCACCACTGTGTGTCAGTCTCACATGGCATGGCAATCTATCACAACAGTCACCAACATGATCTCACTCACTGCGTGAGTATGTGCCACCCCTTGTCATCCCTCACAAAGCATGGTGACTTATCACCACCATCGCCAACATGGATCTCACTCACTCCGTCAATATGTGCCACTGCCTGTCAACTGTCACTCAGAATGGCGGCTTATCACAAGCATCGCCAACATGGATCTGACTCACTGTGTGATTATGTACCACTCCCATGCCACTGGCATCAACTCTCACACAAAATGGCGACTTATCACTACCATTGCCAACATTGATCTCACTCAATGCGTGAACTTGTGTCACTCCATGTCAATGCTCTCTGAGGATTGCATAATCTGTCACTCACTCTCACCCAGAATGGCAACTTATCACCACCATTGCCAGCCTTTGTCTCACTCAATGTGTGAATTTGTGTCACTCCAAGTCAATGCTCTCTGAGGATTGCATCATCTGTCACTCACTCTCACTCAGAATGGCAACTTATCACCACCATTGCCAAAGTTGTTGAGACAGCACCACTGTTCAACATGTAGCCTATCTAGGAAGGGTGGGCATGAAGTATAAGTCCCATACTTATCAAATGTGCTTTGTTGCACACTGATTTCCATGTAATACTTCAGGGTTGAATCAAACAAGATTATATAGAGAAAATATCAATTGAATTTAGATAGAGGTATCTCTAAAATAAAAGCAACTATCCATAAACACCTTTTCTCTGGTTACAGGAAAAATACATAAGGAAGTATCTACATGAACACCTTGTCTGTGGTTAGAAGGAAGATACATATGAGTCATCACCAGCATCGCCATGACTGGTGAGTCTGAGTGATCACCACTCTCGCCATCCATGGTGAACCTGCGCTATGACATGGTGCGCATTTCATCTAGCGAGGTGAGTGATCAACCGCCTTGCCATCCCTGGTGAGTGTGAGTCATCACGATCCTCACCAACCGTGGTTAACGTGCATTATGGCATGGTGTGCATTTCATCTAGCGAGATGAATGATCACCTGAGTGACCATCCCCTGTGAGTGTGAGTGATCACGATCCTTGCCATCTGTGGTGAATGTGCGTTATGACGTGGTGTGCGTCTCATCTAGCGAAGTGAGTGATCACTCATGTCGCCATCCCTGGTGAGGATGAGTGATCACTCATGTCGCCATCCATGGTGAGGATGAGTGATCACGATCCTCGCCATCCCTGGTGAACATGCACTATGACGAGGTGCGTGTTTCATCTAGCGAGGTGAGTGATCACCTGTGTCGCCATCCCTGGTGAGTCTGAGTGATCACCATCCTCGCCATCTGAGGTGACGCCATGTGATAACCACCATTGCTATTCCTGGTGATCTTGTGCTATAGCGACGTCGTGTTCCATCTAGCGACATGTGTGAGCCACTTCACACAGGTTGACGAGGAATCACACAATTTGCTGGGTAAAGACCTGCTGTGCCCTGATCATCTTAACGTCATTATTGGTGTTATATTTCTTGTCGTCGGATAAACCTATCAAGATATTAAAATAGGACATATAGCCCTAGCCCAAGTACTCAGAGTCTATGAATACCAAGTTCAGCATCACAACATGTCTGTAAATTCAGTATTATAACAGTGACATCGGATAGGTAGAGCTCACAAAATGGTGGTTTCATATTAATCATCAAAATTGATACTGAATAACAGGTGCCGTATTAGGCAATAGCAGGCCAATTACCTGCCCAAATATCAACATGATAATTATTCTAAAGATCTAAAACCTATTGTCACTTGATGCGACGGCACATTTGAATGACTTTCTAAGGACGTTCTATCCATTACCTTGATGAATAGGCCACAGAAATGCAAGGCCAATACTGTCCATCCGGTCCTATTGATTGTGACATAAAGTGCCCATAGAAATGGCCATTGGGTGAGCATAAGGCCTGTATAAACCATCTGGTAAAGAGCTTGCACACTCTAAGAAATAACTGATAAATCTACCAGGGATCCTCGTAAAACTGAACAATGAACCACCATAATTGCATTGTAGTGAAGCAGTGTAGTTTCTACAATGAAGCAGTGTAATACACACTGTGGTACAAGGAATCTCGCTGACTTAAAATACCAATGGACCTCTGGCAACATTGGGACAAGGATTCCACTGTAATTTCTAATACTTTTCTTACAGTGTAGAGAAACATTAACCTTCACCTTTTACTACTCATAGTAGAGAGGTAAACTTGGGCGACATTGAAACCTTAATGGCTGCCACAGACACACAGTATTTTTAACTTTTAAAGCGAAATTTCTAGCCTTGGTGGAAATAAAAGCTGTCATCAATAAGTTATTGGTGATTTGAGAACCCCTAGCTGCGCCCTATGATCAAAACACTTACGAGTGATCATTTCATTTTACCTCTGAAAATGGATGCTACTATTAAAGAGCTTTAGCACCGATGACATAAGGCTTTAGCCATAATTATGAATTTGAAATCATGGTTTGAAATAATTTTTATATTCATACACAATGGGAATGAAGACATTGTGAAGATTTGAAAGTACATAAGGAATGGTAATAAGGGTTTTATGATTCTCGTCTTGGAAGATTCCATGAGTCAAATGTGATTTTGAAATGGGTTGCTGTCACTCTGTAGGGGTTGCAAAGTGATAACATCAAACGAAGTTTTACTGGGTCTCATGAAACTCCTTTATAAGATAAGTTGTGCTGGATGTTATATTGTCCTAATAACAACCCATGTATATAGCAGTGAGTGAGTGAGTGAGTAATAGATGTTTAACGCCATTTCGACAGCTGAGGTCATATTCATGGCGAGAACTGCATTACACAATTTCACCGAGGAATGTGTCAGTGCCCGCGCATATGTGCACCACACACATCCTGAGGGGATAGGAAAGAGGAGAAATAGACCCTTTTAAGTGGGCTAGGGAAGCCCGCATGTATATAGCAAGCCCACTTGGGGCCAAAATGGTTTTACCTTGGATAAGGTGGTTCAAAGCGGGCAGAATTCAGTACATGGGTTTTAAGTTGGGTAGATGCTGGGTTTCCAGTCAGGGACACACAGGACAGCCGTAATTGGGCAAACCGACTTATTACGCTGTTGGGCTCCCAACGGGTTTTGTCCTCAGCATATTATGCTTTGCTGAGTCCAAAACCATTGGGTGCCCACTGTGTTAACCCGGTGTGGCCCACATTGGATGCCTACTGTGGCCCAGACTGGGGCCACACCATATGTGCTACATGCGAACGACCGTTGCTAAAAGACTTCTTGCAATAGCATTGAAAGCAAGAGCCAAAAGCCGTTATCGTGTTTGTATCCTCATCATAACCATCCATCTACTGGCAGCTTACCCCCTGCAAAACCAGGAAATTGCCCATCCCCCTTCCATGCAGGTGGTAGATTTCCGATTGGGAAAATTGGATTTTCAACTTGGGGGCTTAACCCCCGCGTTGCATGTTATTGTTGGATATTGGTCACAAGTCATGACATATCCATTAACTACTTATTTTATTACACAATTAATCAATAGAAAATCAATAAATATAATTTGAAAAAATCTTTCCTCCCCAAACTAGCCATAAATAAAATGTACGCCGTGACCAGGACTCTTCCCACCAACACCTGTGCCAGACCACGAAAAAGATGAACCAGGCCGGGGCTTGAACGCCTACACCTGGGGTTAGGAGTGCTACTCGCTAGCCACTATACTATCGGTACACACACCTTGGCACCTGGCAGCTGCTGGCTTGGTTGGAACACGTCCAGCAGTACTATATATCCTCTATAATTATAACGCTATTCTAGCCTTGCGCATGTGAGAGTTGCTGGGATCGCTACTATCCAGGTAGGGGCTATGGCATTATACATACACAGGCAAACACACACTTTCTCATTAGTCCCTGTGGCGCAATGCATAGGGAGTTGGATTTGAGATCAGTAGAGTGCAGGTTTGACCCCTACCTCTGGCAATGAAAATTTCGTAGGTTTTAACATGTAACATATGACATGTAAGGTGTACATGTTATCCATGGATAACCGCACTGGGTGCCTGTTATCCTTGGATAACCGCACACCTTACATCATGCCAAGCAATATCTACAGGTATGTGCATGGGAATATCCAGGAAAAGCACTCAGAATCACAGAAATCGTGTAATAAACTGGATTATAGGTGCAGCAATCAGTGGTGTCATGTATCACCTGCCTTACCCTTATCACAGAAATCAGTATCTTAATGATATAGCCCGAGGGGCCACCCACCTACCTCTAATAAAGTCCACCGACTGTTCCAGCCCGTAGATGTCCCGATCACAGTCGTCCTTGATCCTGGCGCCCAGTTTGATCCCAGGGATGAGATCTCTCCTGTTGATCCAGTCTATGGTGTAGAGCATGGCCTCGGTGGCCTGAAGTCCTCCCTGGGGCATGATCTTGCCACATATCATCTCTTCACTGCGTTCATGTACCATCATGAGCCCACCTATGGTGATATTCCCCTCCATGATGATAACCTGCTCTCTACGAGGCCATGTATAGTTCCCCTTACTCGTACTAAACACAGTCTCCCTTTGGCTCTTGACACGGATCCGCTTTCTGTCCCTAGACCGCTCCCTTTGTCGCTGCTTGTTCCCTCTTCCCTTTTTGACCTTCCCCTTGGGGATGGGTTTTTCTGTGGGCCCCTGTGGGCTCTGGTCGGACGTTTCCCTATTATCGCTCAACCCAGCTGCGGCTGCATGTTCCGGTCCGGCTTTGCTGCGGTCCTTCTTCCGCTTCCGGCCTTCCACCGGATGCAGTAGGAGGCAGAGTAGGAACAGGAGGGTGACTAAGAGCAGGAGGGAGGTAGTCAGGAGGGAGGGGTGTGGGGATGTCCTGGAAATCTTCATATTTGCTATGTTGGCTCAGTTCAATGTTGGTGAAATGATTCGCTCTGCTAGACTCGAAACCGCCTGCGTTTCAGAAATGAAAAAGGAAAATCCAATTTCTGTTGGTTCCTAATCCTTAATGGCAGCTCTTGTGGCAGCAGGGGGAGTGGTGTGTCAATGGTAGAGGTAGTTCACTAGGGAGCCAATAGAGAGAGTGTGAGTTGGAGGGCAAGGGGTCGTGATGGACAAAAGTTAGATTTGTTAACCCTTTTGGTCAGGAAAGTGGACAATGATGAAGATGTTACAGATAGCTATCAACAACCCCTACCTCCCGCGGTGCTAGAGGCAAAGCTGTGAAGAGATGTCGTTCCATCTATTCCCCTGTAGTTTTATCATATTAAGGTTAGGATGGATACTACAGATATCGACTAGCTATCGCCATCCTTTAGTCCATATGGGCGGGCCTCCTTCTGGGCTGCTGTCACTGGAGTGCTAAGCATGAGCGACGAAAAGGGACCCTGCCAGCGTCTTCCTCAGAGACTCAGTGTCGATTTCCAGTTATATCCAATTATGTAGGCCTAGTTGGCGCCACGCTTCTGGCGCTGATAGGTGGGTGGGGTAGTGGGTGGGTGCTTTGCCGCGTGGGAGGCACATTAACTCCAGAAAGCCAATGGGACACAAATCTCAGGGCGGAATAAGGCCTGAGAAGACCCCTTGGTTTGCACTCAGTTCAGACCAGGCCCCTACTCATTTGAACATTCATCAGGTTCTAAAAATAGCCTAGGATCCAAGCCATTGCTCCTGTTCCCCTCCCATAGAGCACCCCTCTCCAGGCTTTCACTACTGAGAATAATGCCACCGGCCCCTGCCTTGTGCCACTGCCACCACAGATGGGTGGGTTGTCTGCAGGAATGGAGTTGGGGTGGGTCTGCTGCTCAAGTTGCCTGTTGCCTCCGCCAATGCTGAAAGGTTCTACAGTGATTTGTACAAGCGTAAAGTAACACTGGGAAGAGTGTTAATTTACCCAAAATGTCTTGATAATGGATGGGGTCTGCTCAGGATAGGGAAAACAACTGGCTCCAGAGTAGCTCGTGCTGGTAATGTACCTTAGTTGGTGGAGCTTTCCCCTTAAAGTATCTTGGGTGGAGGACAATGGTGTGAGCAACTCACGAGTGAATGAGCAGGACTTGTGAGCAGCTCATCCCTACAGAATACAAACTGTCAACACTCAGTGCATTCACCCAGTATCTACAGAGAGGCTCAAAGCTTATCCCATCCTGGGAATGCTCCAGGGGGCCGCCTGGAGACTGTGTGTTGTCTCCTCCAGTTAACATGGTCCTCAATCACTCCCTCTGTCACCTTGCCAATGTGACCTTGATTAGCCAGGACGTGGGAGGGGGCTAGAGGTGGTGGGGGGGGGGGATAGAGAAGGGGGGGATCAGCCTGTCTTCCGATCCATCCAGCCACGTCTCATGGAGAATTGAACCAATTTACACCTGATCCATATCCATAGGCCGCTGCAGGAGCGGCTCAAGGGGGAGAGAACAGCTCAAAGTGGGCCCAAACTGCTCCCACTGTGAGTAATGTAGGGCAGTAATAGTGCCAACAACCTTAAAATGGACACTTACCACAGGTCACAGGTGTTGGTAGCACACCTACTGGAGTGGACCTAGGGCACCCCCTGATAGGTCAGAATGCTGATAGGACCTTCTGAAGTAGGCTAAGAGCAACAGATTGTAGCTAGATTGCGCTAGCTGCACCAAAGCCTGTCTAGTACATGTATGTAGCCTATATGGAGAAGCTGTCCCCAGCACTGCTCAGCTGGTTAAGATATTTTATTTCTGTTAATAATTATATTCCTTAAGACTCTCTTTAGTCAATGTAGTTGGCGTTTTGTCCCCGTTAGGTATCCTGATCTTCAGTGTAGGTGTCTAGTCCAGGCTTATGTCACCATTAGAGACAAGGCTAACAGGCATTTGGCACTCAAGCCAATACCTGAGCAGCCCTAAGCCCCTGTTCTGAGCTGCTCATCAACCCAGCCTAATACCTAGCCCTATCCATAGGGGAATAGGTGCAAATTATACCTCTATGCCACATTAAGGAATATGAGTTCCTGTGTCTGTAGTACATATATGATATAGTACCAACTATATGATTTATTGTACAGTGAGGCCGAGGTGGTATATCAAATTACAGCATGTGATATCTGGAGGTAAAGTGATATAGAGGGTGTAGTAATCACAGCAGTAGGTCTGGTATATAGCGTGCCCTCCAGGAATACTGCTGTACTCCTGGCAGAGGACCTAATGCAGACCATAAAAAGCCCTTCTTGTACGCTCACAATGGTGTAGTGTTCACAGGATTATACTTCTATTGTTATAGCCAGTAATGCACAATTTGTGTCATTTCTGTGTGATATGATCGGCAATGGTATTAATTCCCAGGCTCTGTGGTAGCAAAGATTGGATTTGCTCTGGGACAATAACATGAGGGAAGTGGGGCACCAATGATATCAGAGACAGTGCTGTATCATCAGCGCCAAGCTGGAATGGTGGAGGAGCGGAAGATCAAAGGCTGCTGGTTAATCGGATCTGAAGACTTGAAAGGGTTAGGTGGCGGCTCGGACTCATAGACTGAGGAATGGGCATGCCAGTGGTCTTCTGATTATGTATGTCTATATGTGCTGGCTTTTAGATGCTAGTAGCAGCTCACTAGCTCTCCTCTTGAAGCCAGTCTATATCTGTATGTCCTGTGTATGTGTATAGAGACAGAGGTTCCCTTCTACACACCCCCACTGGGTAAAGCTGAGCCACAATATAAGGACAATCCAGACTTAAGTACCTGTTGTTTGCCAGATAATGTCCCTGTGGTCTTTTCCCTACTGCCTCCCAGGAGAAGGCTTTTTTCTCCTGTTGCTGTGTGGCAGCGCCTGCAAGTGTTCCATAGTCCTTCCTCCTCCCTCGTGTAGGAGGGATGCCTTCAGGTGGGTGGGTCTGCGACTGTGGCGACGGCTATTGAGCATATGGTGCTCCCAGTAGGTGTAGGATGCTATCAGGGATATGCTGTAGTATCAGAGTAGTGGTACCCAGGGGAATCTAGACAGTCCCCCTAAGAGAAAAAAAAACACATTAAGACATGATTTGTCTATAGGACGTTAGGACAGCAGCGTTAAATAAGTGACAGCTGTTTTTCCACCAGTTACATAAAACTGCCTTCTCTTGTACCTCCTATGTCCCTGATGTTGTCTCTTGTTTTTTTTCTCTCTTATTTTTCAAGGTCTCAACTTGTTATTTATAACAATGGTAACATGAAGACGCCCGGTGATCATGGGTAATTCTGTATGTACTGGGAATGATATCGTGGTTTCTCCTGTGTCAAATCTAGGTTGTATAGCAGTAGCTCGCGCCTGTTCCTCCTGTGTCCGTCCAGCCCTGGAGAAGTTGTGCTACCATGTGCTCTCTTCCTGCTATGGTCTCAGATACCAGACGCCTGTATGTGAGAGGAAACTAAGCACACCCTGACCACTGGAGCTGTTATAAGGACACCCAGCCTTCACCACTCATGCTCAGAGACTGTGGGTGTGTTTCCTAAGCCTTTCTTCTCCAGTGTGTGACCAACCTGTACTAGGACCACTACGATTTCTAGGTATAGACACGGGTGGGTGGCCGTGTGGCGCCGTTTGCAGGGCGCATGTGTTCCGTCGGCCCTTGCCGGGTATGTGATGGGGCCTGGCGGCAGGAGGGAGGAGGCATTGGTCGTCCTCCTCCACGGCAAGAGGAGGGGCGTGGTTATCGGTGCTAGGTGCTGGGAGGGGGTGGTAAAGGCCGTCTCCACGCCTCTGGCGACTGCTTTACTAAAACAAAGACGGGGCTGATTGAATCAAGGGACCTAGTTGCTCCTGTGGTCAACCCGACAAAATGACTAGCCTCTTTTTGAAGCCAGACCCAATCACCTACCCTGCCATTTATCAATTAGGGTGCTGTCTCTTTGAGCTCCCATATTTGCAACGGCAAATGCGAGTGCAGTTCATTAGTGATGGAAAGAAGGGACTCAGTGTTCCAAATAGGCTATAACTTGCCTCAAACCTAGGCCATATGGCAGCACACGGGACACAGCCGGCCAATTAAACCTGCCTTACACATATATAGCAACAAAGCAACACACTAGACACAGCTCATAGATTGCCTCACACCCACAGGGCAACACAGCAGACATGGCCCATAGCCTGCCTCACACCCATAAAGCATCACAACAGACATGGCCCTTGGCACTGCTTAGTTGACCTCACACCCACAGAGCAGCACACAGTAGGCACGGTATGTAGCCTGCCTCACATTCACATAAAGGCACACACCCATAAAGTAACCATAGCCTGCCTCACACCCATAAAGTAACACAGCAGACATGGCCCACAGCCTGCCTCACACCCATAGAGCAGCACAGCAGACATGGCCCAAAGCCTGCCTCATACCGACAGAACAACACAGCAGACATGGCCCACAGCCTGCCTCACACCCATAGAGCAGCACAGCAGACATGGCCCAAAGCCTGCCTCATACCGACAGAGCAGCACAGCAGACATAGCCCATAGCCTGCCTCACACTCATAGAGCAGCACAGCAGACATGGCCCAAAGCCTGCCTCATACCGACAGAGCAGCACAGCAGACATGGCCCATAGCCTGCCTCACACCCATAGAGCAGCACAGCAGACATGACCCATAGCCCGCTTCACACCCACAGAGCAGCAAATCACACCTGACCCATAAACTGCCTCACACCCACAGAGAGGTACATCACAGCCATCATAGCTCAGATATCGTGAATTTAGTAAAACAGGTTCATGTTAGGTGGAAAAAAACAGGAGAAAAAGTAAATAATGATTTGACTTCAAAGTTTCCTGGGATATTAGCTGTAATAAAGGCTTACCATTCAGATTTCAGCCTGTTTTTCTTCTGTATAAAACATAGTATTTGAGATTCACATGTCTCTCTATCTTTGCCTTATGTGAAATTAACACAGTGTATATTTTATAATTAATTAAGAAATAGATGGCGTAATTTTCCACTGGTCAAAATTCCTTATAAGGAATAGTTAATACTATTATGGAGACACTTGTCACAAGTCAGAAAGAAAATTGCATTTGTGAATACTACGCTTTATGACAATTCTCCCATCTGACAGGAACAGGGAGAGATAAAATTCGATCCATTTGGACTGGTTAAGTACAAAGAAGCAAACCTCCCACTCCCCTTAATGAAAAAGATGAGATCACGGTAAAGGTCTTCGTCTTCTTTTAATCAAAGTCAAAAGACAAAGTCAACTTATCATCAGTGCAACATCAATGAAATATATGAAATGGGAAAACAGAGAAGAGATAATGTAGACCCTTTTGAAGGTGACATGGGATGGCCCCACACAGTGTGCAATACCAAGTAGGCTAAATGTAGGATGAATTGAAGAAATGAAAAACTCCCAGACAGTTCTAAGTGCAGTGAGGTGGGTATATTAGTGTTGCCTGGAGCAAGGCGCTCGTCTCCTATTCCTACTAAATGGCTGGTATATGAACGTTATGAAAAAAACTAAACAGAAGTGGAGCGATCTGAAGTACATGGATGTAAATGTATGCTCCTATAGGAGTCTAGACCTATACCCAGTGGGTCTACCCTTTTGAGTTTTGCTGGTTCTGGAAGTTTGATTGGTGGCACTAACTATGAAACTACAGCCTTTTTTTGCCATTTCACAGCCCCTTAAAATACAGACTGATTTTTACAGCCCCACTTTTTTAAGCAGTCTGATAAAAACTCCCCTTTTTAGGGTCCCTCTCCATGTAAATTAAGGTTCTTTCGTTAATCGTATACAGGAATTTCACAGCCCTAGAGTGATTACATGGAATATTCAAGTTACTTCCTTTCCATGTAAGATAAAATAGGTATTAACAGCCCCTAATCTTAAGATGTGACACAGTCAACAGCCCCCCTTTTTCCCCCATCGACATGTCGATAGCCCTGTCATGTTGTACCCATAATTTGAAAGATAAGTGTCTTGTGAATCCCTTGTTGTAAGTCATTTGCATATATGTGGTGACTACAAGCAAAGTTATCAGCATGCTACCAAAATTAACCTAAACACAACTTTATTCATGAAAAACTCACCCTTTCTTGCCGCATGGGTCACTATTACAGGATATTTATATATATATATATATATATATATATATATATATATATATATATATATATATATATATATATAACCTATCAGCTGGCTGCAGAAGGTAAATAAAGTCTTAAGTACAGGGTTGAGGGAGGAGAGGGTACGTGTCTATATATAAGGATGTATTGGGAGTAAAACAGAGAGATCGGCCTTAGTCTCGGGATGGTGTATGTTGTGTGTTATACAGAGGCATTGGTCTCAGGATTATAATACATGTGTATTATGGATATTAGTCCAGGAACATAAGTTGACCTTTGGGCCAAACCCGGGATGAAATATTGCACAGCTGATAATTTCAGTAAGGCTTTGTCTTCATACTAGGTTTGCCCCTCAGAATAGCCACCAAACAACCAGTCAGAAATGTATCTCCCATACCAATAATATTACTCTTAGAATTACTTTTCCCTTAAATATTCGCCCCTGAATTAGGTCCAAGGAATCCAATGGTCCTTGGTTTGTTGCTAGGACAAAAGGTCACTTGGCAACATAACAACTTGCTCTTATAAGCAAACATCTGCAGTTACACCACCAGGATACCACGATCACCCTAGGTATCACCCCAGTGCCATTTGCACCCTAGAATCAGCCTATCAAACCATACTGATTTTTGGCGACATATGTCTTAGTCTCGATCCAGCTTCAAGTGGGTAAGACTCTTTTCTCTCTGTACCATACTCAACCAGGCCACCACTGCAATATCAGCCTTTTGTTATTTCATGCCAGGTAATAAACTAAAACCTGGACTATATAGCCGTAGGATATTGCAAAATGCGATAGGCATAGACAAAAGCTATAGCCTAAGAATAATAAAGATTGTGGGTATTATATGAAATGCCAATAGCCATGTTTATCATTGAGAAAACTATATAATCAGTGTGTCGTATACGGAAAGGGAGATTGTACACTATGATAAATAGGGTTAAAAGGGAAAGGGTATTTCCAATCGTAATGTAAATTGTGATGATTAAATGGGTTATGATTCATCGAAATCATTTTAAAAATTATATTCATATTTATGGCAGGAAAATACCATTAGACATCAGTCTTGGAGGTGATGACATGTGTCTATGTTCACGCAACAGACACATACAATGTCTAAGTCTGTGCCATAGGCACAAGTTCTGATTGACTTCCATGTACCATGGCCATAATTTAGAGTCTCTACATTTAATATGTAAGTGCCAGTGAAGGGATTAATGGTCAGTGCTAATCTGTTTGTTTGTTTCAAGGTGAGAAGTCACTAACCCTTTAAGGAACACAAAGTAAATTAATGTATCATACCAACCTTATGGAAATAAGGCCTATGTATAGTTGTACATATATGTAGTTGGCCTGTTAAATGGTTACGGATTACTGGGAGGCACGACTATATCAATACTCTATTCGCATGGCTAAATAACCTGCTGTTAGCCCTCATGATAGCCCTGTCTGCACTATAGATTTATAGAGGGCCAACTGTGCCCCTGATGCAATGTTCATGGAGACATTGTATCGGCAAAACACGTCCAGGTTTTGATGGAAGTAAGTATCTGATTGACGTCTAGTCAATCAGATAATAAGAGGGGACAATCACTCAGTGGCGGATTTAGACAGGTCGGGGGGTGCACCCTTTCTCTTTGCCTCTACACATATATCTGTGGAGTATCTAAACACTTGTCTCGTTAAGACGATGTAATTGCTGGTTCGTAAATGGCAATATTATGGTCACTAGACACACACACTCAGAGGGAATAGAAAAGAAGGACATACACAGTACATCCCATGGAAGCTAGAGTAGTCTCTAAGGATAAAGTGTGTTGTACAATGTCAGCGGTATACATGTATACATGGATCCAGATATAAGTAGAAGAGTAAGTTGTTCTGACCTAAACCAGCAATTCTTAAGGTGCAGCCAATAGCATTTTTCTCAGGCAAGGGGTGCTCTGTATATGCGGGGCCAGCTTATACACAGGGTTCTTGAGTAGTATAGAGAAAGCAGACAGTCCCAGACTGTTGTACAATGCAAGTAGTACAGGAAAAGGATTCAGTCCCAGGCAGCTGTACATTGTAAGTAGTATAGGAAAAGGATTCAGTCCCAGGCAGCTGTACATTGTAAGTAGTATAGGAAAAGGCTGCAGTCTCAGGCAGCTGTACATTGTAAGTAGTATAGGAAAAGGCTGCAGTCTCAGGCAGCTGTACATTGTAAGTAGTATAGGAAAAGGCTTCAGTCTCAGGCAGCTGTACATTGTAAGTAGTATAGGAAAAGGCTGCAGTCTCAGGCAGCTGTACAGTGTAAATAGTATAGGAAAAGGCTTCAGTCTCAGGCAGCTGTACATTGTAAGTAGTATAGGAAAAGGCTGCAGTCTCAGGCAGCTGTACAGTGTAAGTAGTATAGGAAAAGGCTTCAGTCTTAGGCAGCTGTACTACTTACTATACTACTGTATAGTGAGTAGTATAGAGAAATACTATAGTTTCAGGATGATGTACATAGCGAGTAGTATAGAGAAAGACTATAGTCTCAGGATAATGTACACAGTGAGTAGTATAGAGAAAGACTATTGTCTCAGGATGATGAACATAGTGATTAGAAAGAAAAAGGCCATAGTATCAGGATGATGTACGCAGTGAGTAGTATGGAGGCAATTTCCAGGAACACATAATGGATGTGTAAACGGTGAAGTTGGAGTGGAAAAATGTATGCTCAAAAGCCCCCCCCCCCAAGAATAATTAGTTAATTAAAAGTAGATGGTTGTAAGATTAGTTACAACTGAGTTTGAGAGTCGAAGTAAAGCGCTCAGTGAGTTGTTTATTTTTATTTTTATTTATTTTTTTTGGGGGGGGGAATCCACACTTGTGATGAAGGGGATCAGACCCTCGCAGGGTGTGACCAAGGTGGGGGAGCAGGGGCAGGAGGGGCTTGGGAGGCGGTTCTTCGTCTTATCAGTCTTCTGCTAACGCTTTGTTTGTCGCTGCTTCAATAAATTTATATGAGAGCATATGAGATTTGTGCCATATTTCTTCTTGATGATCTTCTTGAATTTTTCTTAGCTTCTTTCTCATTTTGAAATGCTCTTTCCCATCTAGAGGCATGCTATTCCGCTTCGGGTCACATAGTCTCAGGATGATGTACATGTATATAGTGTATAGAGAAAGGCTCTACTCTCAGGATGATGCATAGTGAGTAGTATAGAGAAAGGCTATCCCAGCTAGCAAAACTCCTAGTAAATCATATGATTTTAACATCTTGTGCTGATCTTCTCTTTCATGAAATTATATCACGAATTTTGTGGGGAAAAAAATCATAAGTGCAAATAATTGTCATGTCACTATGTGACATCTTTGCATGTACCTACCATATGTTAGTATGATGTACTTGAAACTCATCAAAAACTCGTTAATCTTGACATGATATAAAGATGTAATGATTACATAAAAGGAATACTAACTACAAATTATAGTCAGATTAGCCTTAGGATACCTCAATAAAAGACATCTTAGACATAAGAAAAGTATGTCTATTAGATGTGAATATCGCATCTGTATGCAATATGCAATATCTGTACACGTATACATACTATATATATATATATATATATATATATATATATATATATATATATATATATATATATATATTATACCTGTTTGGTCAAGGGTATTCATAGGTATTTTTATGCACAGAGAGGGCGCCGCACATTTATCCTAGCCCAGAGGCTGCGGTGTGATGTTTGATATAATTTTTCTTAAGACTTAAAAGAGGTGTCCATCATAATATACCTTGCTTGTTTAGTCATTATTCCTCCTTTGAATATCACAGAAACAACATAGTACACATTGAAGAAGACCTTTCTTTCAGTTTATGCCAATAACTGCAAGCAGCTTATTCAGGTTGATCCAACTTTTGATCGGGAATGTGGCAATTCAGGTCAGAAAGTTAGTAAGATGATAGATGAGACGTCTATGACGAGACTCTAAAACGATAATTATTTTGATGCCAAGTGGCCATGAAAGCAGTTATACTTGTACATGATGTGTTCGGAAATTAGAAGGCACCTGATACAGGTCGTACTTTTCATGGAGCTCAGAAATGTATTTGTTTTTTCCCTCTTAATCAGAACTTCATAGGCTACAACGGTTCTAGGCACTATGCAGGGACCTTTGGTTCTCCATGACATGCAGTAGAGACACCGTGTGGCGAGATCTGAAACTAACAGCATGACATCTCGCCTTAGAATAGCATTGAGCTATGTTTTTTCTTCAAGCCATTTTCCAAGTTTAGATCATACTCAGGGCAAGAGAAAACTACACCGGACATCCGTTTTATAGATGATTACAATATACATGTCAGCTGTGGCTGTGCATATATATATATATATATATATATATATATATATATATATATATATATATATATATATATATATATATGTGTGTGTGTGTGTGTGTGTGTGTGTGTGACATGTACTGGGAATAGGGACCTTAATGTACCCTGCACTAAGGGCCCATTTCGCAGATATATATATATATATATATTGTAATAACCAGAGTCGACACCGTATATAAAGAATGGAATATAAAGTTACAGCCGTTGTTGTTGTTTTATTTCTTAGGAGCCTTAAGGACTAACAGCCACTGGTCATCAGTTACTTGCTTATACTGATACTTGTACTTGTACTTATTCTTGCTTAGAGACGCCACTCTGTTCGTGAGCTAGGACTAGCCACCGAACTCCCTTAAGATAGCTTACACGTAGGCCACCTGAGTGTCTGATCGCGTCTGCCATAAAACCACCGAACACCGCGTTTTATAGCCCCCGGCCGCCGACGGTGACGTCACAAGGCTGTGACGTCACCGCCGACGCGCCACCTAGCGGCCACAGCGAGAACCCGCCACCGAGCTTCGGTGGCCGCCGCCGAGCCGCCGGCCTATGTTTATTACATCCCTCCCACCTTACTTTATTCTATGGGTATAACATTTATAATAAACATTACTCGAGTGTCCAACAATGGCACCCGGGCCGTACAGCCTAAGGACTCGTATTACTTTGCTTAACCTAGATTCTTTTACCCCTATAATTACCGTAGTATGTACCAGGTGAGTACCCCCCCTTATTATCATGATTAGTTACAATACCTATGGGCTCCAACAGCGGACCGCCCGTCTTTAACTCCCTAACTATATAATATTGTAATAACCAGACTAGCGCGTGAACGACTTACAATGACTTAATCTGGACTACCAGCACCAACAGTGGGCTGTTCCTAATTTACTTATGCACAAAATGTGACATCAATTATCATACTCCTCCAATGTCTAGGAATAAACTGTTATTAATAAGAAACTGACCGTGTTTGGTTTTCGTGTGATAACCTTATCTCTACATTTATACACGTAACGAAATATATACATCCGAACACCGGAGATCTGCGATCTAGAAGGGCGCAGTAAAACGCTGCAGGAATTGGGGCCGTCTCTTCCTTGTCCTGGCCACAGGGATCCTCCCGACTCTCTGGGCCGCCAGCCCTTATCTTATGCTGCTTGTCTTATGCCCTGGGGGCTTCCAGGGGTGTTCAGGGCCTGGGTTTCCTGGCAGGTACTCAATCCCCCACCAGTACTCCCCTTACCCCTACTAACCCCCTTCACACCCCCCTTCCCGGCTGTCTTTCAGCTTCTCGGCTGCGCCCTCGGACGTCCCTGCCATCCCTGCTCACCGGCCACTGCCCGTCCCCTCTTCCCTCACGCGTCTCTCACTCTCCCTCCCGGCAACCGCTCCTCCCTCCTACTGGCTCCCCCTCTGCTGTTCCTCCCTGACCATCCGACGGATCCGCTCCTCTAGGTCGCGGCTCAAGGGCGCCTCGGCTGGTCGCGGTGGTGGCGGCTGCGGGGCGGCCCTGGAGGGCCCTGAGAGCGGTGGGACGAAGGGTGGGAGGGTCTGGTGGCCATATCTCCCTTGTCCCTGGGCTGACGGCGGCGGTAGACCCAAGCCCGAACCCTGGGGCCCGGCCGTCCCCACTGCTCCTGGCGCCTGGGTGGGGGGTCTGCCCGCTGCAGCCGACGGTGGGGGTCGCCCCACTCCCGGAGGGGGAGGTGGAGGTGGTGGTGGGGGCACGCTTCCCTGACCCATCCCTGGGTCGTACCTCTGAACTGTAGTCGCGTAATAGTGTGTACGCCACAGGGATGGGCCCACCAGCTCCACCCACCCGTGCGCCCGCCCTCCTACGGGGGTGTATTCATCGCCCAAGTCCGGGGATGGAGCCAGCCCCACCGCCCACTTCTGTAGCTTGTCGGGGTTGTCCACCCGCCGCCAGGGGATTCGTTGGTAGGTATCCCCAATCCAAAGCGGCATCCCTGCCAGCGGGTCCATTTCCTCCGCTCGCGGCAGGCCAGGGACCTCCACCCCAGGGATCCTCTCCCCCCACTCTTCCCGCCACTCCTCTCTCCTGGGCCCCGCCCCCCGGCAGCCCCTCTCCTCCTCATACCTTTCCTCGTACTCCCGGCGCCTCCGGTACTCCCCGTAACTCTCGTTCCTGTGGGGGCCAGCCTCGTACCGCTGACTCCCCCGGCCCTCTCGCCTCGTCTCCTCCTCCACTCTTCTCTCCTCCCGTCTCCTCCTCTCCCTTTCCTCAACCTGTCTCTCCTCCCTCTCTCTCCTATCCCGGTCCTCTCTCTCCTTCTTCTCGTGGGCCGCTCTCTCCTCCCTCTCTCTCCGATCTTCCCTCTCCTTCCTCTCCCTCTCATCCTTCTCCTTCCTTTCCTTAGCCACTCGTTCCTCCCTTTCCTTCTTTTCTCTAGTCGCCTTCTCCTCTCTCTCTCTTTTCTCGGCCATCTCCTTCCTTTCCCCTGCAACTCTCTCCTCTCTCTCCTTTCTCTCCTTCTCCTCTCTTTCTTTCTTTTCTTTATCCCTCTTTTCTCTGACCGCTCTCTCCTCCTCCCTCTCCTTCTTTTCCTTTTCCCTCCTTTCCTTTTCCCTAGCCGCCTTCTCCTCGTCCCTCTCCTTCCTCTCTCTCTCTTTCTTCTCCTTGGCCGCTCTTTCTTCCTCTCTCTCCTTCCTCTCCCTCTCTTTGCTGCCCTTCCTCGCCTTCTCCTCCTCCCTCCCTTTTCTGTCCCGCTCTTTCCTGTCCTTAGTGGCCGTCTCCCCCTCTCTCTCCTTCTAATCTCGGGGTGCCTTTACTCCCTCTCCTCCCTTCTTCTCCTTTTCTCCCGCTCCCTGACTAGCGGCCACGGGTAGCGGCGCGCCCCCCATCGTGACCGTGCGGATCTCGGCCTCGGCCTCAGGCGCTGGGCTGTCCTCGCGGTCTAGCCCAGTAAGGGTGATTACCCGCCTGTCGACCGCCTCCCCCGGAGATGCCTCCTCCTCGTCTGAGTCCGTAGTCAGGGGCACGCTACGGTAGGCCACCGCCCCCGGACTGGGCTCCTCCTCCTCCCAGTCGAGTTCCTCCTCCTCCTGGCTGTCGTCCACCACTCGGGCGGCGATGATGCCCTCCAGGTGGCTCCCCGGAGCCGGGGTGTTGTTGTCGGAGGTGTGGGGCTGAACGGGGGGCGGCGTGGTTTGTAGGATACGCCGCACCTGCTCCGGCGGTAGGCCCTGGCGGGGGGACCCCCCAGCGACCGATTCGCTCCCCCCCTCTTCTGTGTCCACCGTGGCAGGTGAGGGGCGGTCCAGCGACACCACCTCCCCCTCGGGGGTCCGCCACTGCCGACGTTGCATGGCTTCCGCCAGCAACTGTCGCTGGTCCCGCCTTGCCATCTCCTGGGCCATCTGGCCTGTCTGTCGGAGGAGACCCTCTCCGACCCCGGCTGGGGCTGGGTCGCCCCCCTCGCTCCGGAGCAGCGACCGCAGCAGGAGCGGGTCGCCCTCTCCCCCGGCGGAGGGGGCGTCCAGAACCTTGTCTAGGATGGCCTCCGCTTCCGCGCCCAAGGTCGACTGGACGGGTGTGCACCGCCCCATTTCCTCCACCAGGACCCTGGCGGCCTCCCGGTCCTCCGCAGAGTGGTGACGGGACCGGCCTTGCTCTGTCGCGCCCTGGGCCTGGTCGCCCCCGGCTCCCGTCCGGGCCACCTTGCTAGGTGTGGCTGCCTCCTCTTCTCCCTCCCCCAACTCGATCCGGGGTGGATAGGCGTCCCACGCCTCCGCGGCCCCCCCTCGACTCCGACTTCCACTTTCGATCCCTCTGCGGCCGGGGCGATCGACGCGGGCTTGCGGGCACGGGAGTCCTTTCCGTGGTCAGGTGGGCCGCCCTTCGGGTGCTGCTGCGGGAGCGAGGCCTGGGCGAGTCTCGAGCGCTGGCGGGGCTGGCCGCCGGGCTGTCCCCACCACTCTCGGTGGCCCTCTCCCCGGTGGTTGCCTCCTCGGTGGTCTTCCCCCCGTGGTCGGCGGCCTCCTCCACACGGTCGGTGGCCGTCTCCGAGGCGTGGCCCTCCTCCCCTTCGGGGTCCGCGCTAGCGCCCTCTTCGGATGGCGATGGCTCCTCCCCGGTGGCGGTGGCTGCCGCTCCGGTGGCGACCCCCCTATACTGTATGGTATACAACGGTGGCCGATCAGCCTTGGACAGGCTCAGCCACGGGTGGCCCGGATGCTGTGTTGCCATGTGGGTCATGAGGTCGTCCCACCGACCCTCTTTCGCCTGCGCCTGGCATTTCTTCCCTTGGCAGTTCCACCCTGGCCCCTTCTCCGCATGGACAGCCTTGACATGCCGCGAGAGGCTATCCTTTCGCATAAATTTGCGGCCACAAATGGAACAGGGGAGAGGCACCGACGACTTCTTCATGATGTCGGATTCGGTGTCGGTGTCTCTCTCGGGCCTTTCTCGCCTTTCTAGGTCGGCGGTCCTAACGAGGTCGCGGTGTAGTTCCCGATCGCTACACCAGGCGGCCTCCGCGTCAGCCGTTGGTGTTCGGCGGTCGGTGGGTGTGGCCGTGGCCACCTCCATTTCCCGCCTCTGCCTTTCCTCCCACCGCCGATTCTTGGCCGCAAAAATTGCGACCACCTTGTCACTCATCTCTCCCTCCGGACCGATCGCAGGTAAGTCCCTCTTTTGTTGAGTCAATTTCCCCCGCCCCACCACTCTTTCAGTGCTAATTTCCTTTCTTTCGTTTTCAGGGCGCCACCCCCCACCGTGGCCAGCCGGTGGCCGAAGGATGAAATCCGCTTTCCCGGGCCTGGGGACCCTCACTCCACGCCTTCCAGCCTCTCTCCGGATTCCCTCTCTCTCAGGTAAGACACCCCCGCCTTTTTCCTCCCCTTTTACGAGGTTCCAGTGCCAATATGACGCGCACAAGCGCCCTCCTCTTCTAGTCACCGCACCCATGGGAGCCGCCAAGTCGCCGGTGTCCCCGTGGTCGGCGGGAGTCGCCTTGGTTACTGCCGTAACACCCGGATGTGGCCCGCCTTCCGCCGACCACACTAGGTGGCGCCCCGGTGGCTTTACCCCTGCGGCCGCTCCAGAGGGCGCCACCGGTGGCCACTCCCCACCGGCGGCCGACCCCGCCCACCGTACCACCTCTACAGGTTCCTCCCGCGGGGCCTGGGTCTTTTTCAGTAAGTCATAGTGAACCACTCGGAGCTTCCGGCCCTTTTTGATCTCCCAAACCGGCCCCCCCAAACTCCGGGTGATCGTCCAGGGGCCCGACCATGGCCGCATGAACTTGGGACACTTGCCTACCTCTTTCTTAGGCAGCAGGTAGTATACCGTGTCCCCGACGGCCAGGTCCTCCCCCCTCACTCGGGTGGAATAGTTCCTCTCCTGCCGGCGGACCGCTTCCCCCATATGCTTTAAAGCATAAGCGTGGCCCTTCGCCATCCGGACTTGCAGTTCTACGGCGAACCCCTCCCCGCCCCCGGCTCCCTCCGGGTGGCCCCCTTCCGGCTGGGGGTAGATGAGGCTCCCAGGTAACAGCGTCTCCCTCCCCATCATCATGAAGTTGGGGGTCTGGTTGGTCGACGCCTGCACCGACGACCGATAAGCGGCCATGACGAACGGTAGCTGTAAGTCCCAGTCAGCTTGGTTCTCGTCCACCGTCATGGCGAGCATGGCCTCCACGGTGCGGTTGCACCTCTCCACCAATCCATCCGACTTCGGATTGTAGGGACAGGTACGGGTCTGTGCCACCCCCAAGAGACGGTGCACCTCCCGGAACATCTGAGCTTGAAAATTCCTCCCCTGGTCGGTATGAATCGTTCCCGGTGGCCCCAGTTGGCAGACCACCTCCGTAACGAAGGCCCGGGCGACTGTTTCTGCCTCCTGGTCCGGCAAGGGGATAGCCTCCGCCCACTTCGTGAAATAGTCCATTACCAGAAGGATGTGCCGGTTCTTTCTCCCTGTCCTCGGCAACGGCCCCATCAGGTCCATGGCCATTCTTTCCAGCGTCGCCGCTACCGGCACATGTCTCATCATTGACAGCCTTGACATGCCGCGAGAGGCTATCCTTTCGCATAAATTTGCGGCCACAAATGGAACAGGGGAGAGGCACCGACGACTTCTTCATGATGTCGGATTCGGTGTCGGTGTCTCTCTCGGGCCACGCCGCGCCTCGTTCTCGCCTTTCTAGGTCGGCGGTCCTAACGAGGTCGCGGTGTAGTTCCCGATCGCTACACCAGGCGGCCTCCGCGTCAGCCGTTGGTGTTCGGCGGTCGGTGGGTGTGGCCGTGGCCACCTCCATTTCCCGCCTCTGCCTTTCCTCCCACCGCCGATTCTTGGCCGCAAAAATTGCGACCACCTTGTCACTCATCTCTCCCTCCGGACCGATCGCAGGTAAGTCCCTCTTTTGTTGAGTCAATTTCCCCCGCCCCACCACTCTTTCAGTGCTAATTTCCTTTCTTTCGTTTTCAGGGCGCCACCCAGTCAGCTTGGTTCTCGTCCACCGTCATGGCGAGCATGGCCTCCACGGTGCGGTTGCACCTCTCCACCAATCCATCCGACTTCGGATTGTAGGGACAGGTACGGGTCTGTGCCACCCCCAAGAGACGGTGCACCTCCCGGAACATCTGAGCTTGAAAATTCCTCCCCTGGTCGGTATGAATCGTTCCCGGTGGCCCCAGTTGGCAGACCACCTCCGTAACGAAGGCCCGGGCGACTGTTTCTGCCTCCTGGTCCGGCAAGGGGATAGCCTCCGCCCACTTCGTGAAATAGTCCATTACCAGAAGGATGTGCCGGTTCTTTCTCCCTGTCCTCGGCAACGGCCCCATCAGGTCCATGGCCATTCTTTCCAGCGTCGCCGCTACCGGCACATGTCTCATCATGGACCGGGGGGGGGTGCACGGCCCCCTTCCTGCTGAGGCATTGCGGGCAGGTCTCCAACCACTGTATTAGGTCCCTTCTGTAGCTGGGCCAGTAATAGGATTGCTGTAACCGTCGTAGGCTGCGGGCCCTCCCGAAGTGGCTGCTCAGAGGAGCCCCATGCACTTCCGCCAACACCTCCGGCACCCTTCCCTCCGGGACGACTATCTGGCCGAAGGATCGGCCCCCCGGCTCCCACCAGACCCGGGTCAGCACCCCTCCCTCTAGCCTCAGTCACGGCACCTGTACCGCCAGCGCCCGCACGGCGTAGGGTTCCCCGGCCAATTCGTCCGATGCGGGGCCCGCGTTCTCCGCTACCCACCGCCGGACCCTCTCCAGAATGGCGTCCTGGTTCTGTACTGCCGCCCAGTGCTCCGCAGAGGACAAGACGGGACCCTCCTCCTCCCCGTCCCCCTCCGCCGTCCGGGGCCTCCCGCTGGCCTCCTCAGCCTCTGCCTCTGCGGCCGCCTCCCTCCTCGTTACTGTCCTGCATTCTCCCGGTTGGTCGAACAGGGGAGAGCCCCCCTCCCCCTCCATACCGCACTGAGTGCATGGCCGCCTGGACAACCCATCCGCGTTACCATGATCCCGGCCGGGGCGGTGTTCGATCACGTGATCGAACGTCTCCAGGAGTTGTAACCACCGGGCCACCTGCCCTTCTGGTTCCCGGAAGCTCGCCAGCCATTTAAGGGCTGCATGGTCTGTGCGTATCCGGACCGGCCGCCCAACCAGGTAGTGCCGAAACTTTTTCAGCGCGAACACCACCGCCAGCAATTCCCGCCTCGTCACACAGTAGTTGCGTTCGCAACGGCTCAGCGTCCTACTGGCATAGGCCAACGGTCGTTCCTGCCCCTCCTGCATCTGCGAGAGGACGGCGCCTAGCCCCATATCGCTGGCGTCCGTGTCCAGCAGAAGGCGCCCCTCCGCCCTTGGATATGCCAACACCGGAGCCTCACTCAGTTTCTCCTTCAGACAATGGAAGGCCTCTGCACAGGATCTGTCCCAGCGGAATCTTTTGCTCTTTTCGGTTAATTCCGACAGGGGCCGTGCGATGGCCGCGAACCCGGGCACAAAGCTGCGGTAGTAGCCACACAACCCCAGGAAGGACCGGACATCCGTTACCGAGACCGGGGTGGGCCATTCCCGGACAGCTGCCACCTTCTCGGGATCGGTCCCGATCCCCGTCTTATCGATGCGGTGGCCCAGGAAGTTGACCTGTTCCCTCACGAACTGGCATTTACTGGCCTTGACCTTGAGACCGGCCTCCTGTAGCCGCTTTAGTACCGTCTCCAGCCGGGTGGCGTGTTCGGCGAGGGTGGCCGAGAACACGATAATGTCGTCCAGGTATACGAGACAGGTGGACCACTGCAGTCCTCGCATCACCACTTCCATCAAGCGTTCGAATGTCCCGGGCGCGTTGCAGAGCCCGAACGGCATTACTTTGAATTGGAACAAGCCCCGGTGCGTCACAAACGCCGTCTTCGGCTTATCCGCCCCCTCCATAGCCACCTGCCAGTATCCCGACGCCAAGTCCAACGTGCTGAACCAACACGCCCCCGCCATCGAGTCCAGTGAATCGTCTATCCGTGGCAGTGGGTAGGCGTCCTTAACCGTCACCGCATTTAGGCGGCGGTAGTCCACACAAAACCGCACCCTCCCATCCTTTTTCTTTACCAAGACCACGGGGCTTGCCCACGGACCCGTCGCCGGCTCTATGACGCCCCTCCTCAACATCTCCTCCACTTCCTTGTCCACGACCTCCCGTCGATGCGGCGCCAGTCGTCGGGGAGCCATTTTAATAGGGGCCGCCACCCCCGTCTCTATGGTGTGTGAGACCAAGTCAGTATGTCCCAGGTCCTCATCGCCCTCCTGGAATGCTGCCTTATTCCGGGCAATGAGCTGGATCCACTCCTGATCATCCTCGACCTGGGTTCCCCCCAACAGCTGCTGTACAAGCGTCCGGGACCCCTCGCGTGGCCCCTCCTCAGTCACCATCCGGCACTCCTCCCCCCGGAGCTCCTCCTCCCCCACAGCCTCGGCCACAGCCACGTGCATCCCCTCGTACAGGACCACTGGATTAGGGCCCGGATTACAGACCAGGACCGGCACCTCCCCCCTCTCGGGTGTCACCAGTGCCCTGCCTATCCGAATCCCCCTCGCCATCTCCACCTTCTCCACTCCTTCCACCAGCATGTCCGTCAGTCCGGCCGATTCCGGCACACGCGCCTGTATGACCCTCTCCGTGCGACCCCTCACCCATTCCGTCCGCGAGCTCACCAGTCGGCAGGGCTGAGTCCTGTGCTCCTCTTCCGGCCACACCAGCCTCTCCCCGGCCATGTCGATCGTCGCCCGCGTCTGCCTCAAGAAGTCTGCACCCAGCAGGCCCGGGGTGGATATATCGGCCACGACGAACGATGTAGTTTCCGCGCAGCCCGCGCACTGCAGCTCCGCCGTCACCCGACCCTCCACCGGCAGCGGCTTCCCATCCGCCGTATGGAATGCTGTTAACACCGGTCTCAGATCCCCAGGGGACCCCTCCGCCTTCCACCATGCTGTGGAGAGCAAGTTGCTGGTGGCCCCCGTGTCCACCACTAAGTGGATGTCCTTGCCCCATAACGTCCCTCTGACCTCCAGGCCGTTCCCCTTCTTCTCCTTCCGACCCAGCCATTCTCTCCTCCTTTTCTCTCCATGGGTCTCCTCCCGGCTGGAAGAGGGGACCCCGTCTAGTTTTCCGAAGCCTTCTTCGTCGCCTCTCTCTTCCGAGCGGCCTCGACCCGCTTCCTCCAGATAGGGCAGTCGCGCTTGAAGTGGTCCGGCACCCCGCACTCGAAGCAGCCCCGTCCCCTACTTGCCCCCTCCCCCTCCGCGGTTACAGGGGCCGATCGGGCCAGGGACTCCTTCATCTGGGTGACCGCCACCCGCAGCTCCCCCATCTCTTCCGCCATTGACTTCGTGGCGGACCTGACCTTCACCGCCTTCGCCCGTTCCTCTTTAAGGTAAGTTTCCGCCCGTATACCCCTTTCCACCGCCCGTAGAAGAGTCGGAATCTCGCCCTGGTATATCCACTGTCGGAGCTCCGTATCCTCCAGACATTCGACAAACCTATCCTTAGCCATGCCATCTACCATCTGGGCGTCTGCATTGGGGTAGGACAGCCGCACCAGTCGCAGGATCTCCTCCGAGAGGGTTTGTAACTCCTCCCCCGGCTTCCGCACCCGGGTGCGGAGCAGAGCCTTATACGATTCCACCTGACTCTTCGGCTGGAATCTATTTACTAGTGCATCCCGCAACTTCTTATATCCCCCAGGAGCCGCCGGCCGTTCTGACGCCAACAGCCGCCGGGCGACCCCCGACAGGCTTATTCCCAGAAACGTCCCCGACTCCCTTTCCGTCCATCCGTTAGCCATGACGCAGAGGTCGAAGTGCGACAGAAACTCCTCCAGATCGCTCGACCCGTCGTACTTGCCCGGCATCACAATTGGCTTCCGGGTGGCCCCCTCGCCCCCGGGCCCCGGCCTACCCGGGCATATCCCGCCACCCGGCGCCATCATTCCCTGCGTCTGCTCTATCCCCAGGGGCGTGGAGCTCCTGGCCCCCTCCACACTCTCCGTCCTAGAGCTACTTCTGGGGCTGCCCTGCCTCAGCCATTCCGCCAACGGGTCTGTCCCCTCCCTTCCAATCGTCCCGCGGCCCTCTCTGACCTCCCCGTGGGCCCTGTCGGGGCCCCACTCTCGCGTCAGCTCCTCTCTCCGGTGACCCTCCTTATCACTCCCCGCTCCGCCGAACACCGGGCCACCGAACTGGCCAACCACCGAACCGCCGCCCTTCCCACCGAACCGGCCACCGAACTCAGTCGGGCCCATTTCGCTGTCCACTTTAGCGGCCGCACCAAGAGGTGCCCGGTGACTAGCCACGCCACCCTTTACTCCCACTTCCTCCCCAGGTGATGCTTCCTCTGCCCTCCTGTCCGGTCGCTCCTCCATCACCCACTTCCTGTCGTCTGCTCCGTTGGCATCGGTGGCGCCGGCCGCCGCAGCCACCGGCCCTTTAACTTTAACAGAAACCTCCTCATCCACAACCTAGATCAGTTCTCCTCGCCTACCCGCCCCTAACTGCTCCTCCAGGGCTGCCCTCTCCTCCTCCATCTTTAATTCGCTATCTGCCATGCCTGTGTTTCTACTCTGGTACACCCCGGTTCGTTAATGTAAACAACCACCGCTGTCACCAATGTAATAACCAGAGTCGACACCGTATATAAAGAATGGAATATAAAGTTACAGCCGTTGTTGTTGTTTTATTTCTTAGGAGCCTTAAGGACTAACAGCCACTGGTCATCAGTTACTTGCTTATACTGATACTTGTACTTGTACTTATTCTTGCTTAGAGACGCCACTCTGTTCGTGAGCTAGGACTAGCCACCGAACTCCCTTAAGATAGCTTACACGTAGGCCACCTGAGTGTCTGATCGCGTCTGCCATAAAACCACCAAACACCGCGTTTTATAGCCCCCGGCCGCCGACGGTGACGTCACAAGGCTGTGACGTCACCGCCGACGCGCCACCTAGCGGCCACAGCGGGAACCCGCCACCGAGCTTCGGTGGCCGCCGCCGAGCCGCCGGCCTATCTTTATTACTATATATATATATATATATATATATATATATATATATAAACAATTATTAACCCAGTAGGTGCGACCGATTTCACACCTCAGGCGCGCTCCCTGCGGCTCGTGTAAGCTTGGTTGAACCAATCAGCATCCACGTAACATTATTATGTAATCTACTCCACTAATGAAATGCCATGTTTAATATATGTAAATTATTACCTACTGGTCATCATGGAGATGCTCACTTCCTGTGTTGCCCCAGGGATGGGATATAAACCCTGGAGCAACCACTAGTGATCATCAGTTGCATTCAGTTGTAACACCAGTAACATCAGTCATCTCCAGGCGGTCAATGTTGATACTCTTAATCAATAAACCATATACACTTCAAGATTACGCGATAGTTGGACTCTGATCATTTATAGTGGCGCTTCCATGCTCACAATGTAACCTTTGTTTTATTGATAATGCTATGGATAAATAAGAGGCAAGCACACGGACCATCTTTTTTATATGTTTATTGAGAGAATAATGTACAAGCATATTGAGTATACAGTGCATTGAATGGTAGAAACATGCGCTCCATAACATCAACTATTAAAAGTTATTTGATGTCTGTTAAATGTTATATTAGATATCTCCAGGGTTTCATGTAGCCGGCCAACTATTACTACTGAAGATCATGTACTTGTATGCAGTTACAAAAGGTTTTTGAAATTGAAATTGATACAACAAGTGACTGTTGCTTCGACTAGTGTCAATAGTATAAGTATGGTGTACCGCAAGTGGTAATAATTATGTAGTAACAGTATCTAGACGAAATTGTACGGTTAAGGTTTTCGAGGTGTTTAATAGATGTTGATAAGGACTTCAGTATTGGCAGTGCAAAAAAAGAATTGAACCAGTTCATCAGTTGTGTTAGGGGCAATAATCATCTCCAAGGTCTTGTAAGATATTTTATCACGGTCATCAACTTTTGGCACTCATAATGAGTGCCTTAGAACCAGATATAAATGCAGCATTTATTGCTAGATGTGACATAAAGTGATTAAAACATGGTAAGCCCAGCACTTGGGATGTTGATCAAGGCAATATTTTGTCACTTTTACTGTCACTACAGTTACACAGAGTAGCATGATCTGATCTCACAGATCCTTGCGCTGGGTGACATTTGTGATTTTATAAAGCGTACAAAGACTTCTTTGCATGAAGCATCAACACATGCACATTTAAACACACAGGTGTTCAGAAGACCTTCAGGCAGAGTCTCAAACAGTGAACATTTGTTAAATTTTCCATTAAATCCAGAACTTGTTGTACCCTTATCCATGTAGACATACACATTAGGTCTCATTCCTAGGCAAGGTGAGTTCTCCATAGTTACCTAAAAGCCATGAATCAATAACTTTAGAAACCATCTCTCATTCCTCTGAAATCACTGAATCACAGTGAAGAAAATGCAATTCACATTTAAGTGTCTTGTTTTCTATATAACATTGAAATTTTATATTGTGCTGATACCAAACATAGTTCTAGCTTTTTTTTCAAATAAATAAGTTAGACTAAGGTTGACCTAGAAATATAATTGATGAGATTTGTTTTATTTTTTTCTATTTCTAACCTAGGGTTCTATCAAGGACAATTATAAATGTTTCAGGGGGTACAAACAATTTTCTCTCTGACATAGCAAATGAATAAACTGACACACAAAAACAATGAGCCCTTACCAGAATTGTGATCCCTGGTGTCCTACGTTGATAGTATGCTGTTGTTGAGAACTTCATTGTGAAGTCATTGTTACTATCAATATCAGCGATATTGACACATGTTGTCTCTGAATCATCCAGCAGGAGGTGGACAGGAAGAGGACTGTAGACGTCATGGGCCACCAATACAGACTGCCAGAAATCTGGATCAAAACATCTAATGCTATTTGATATTTTATGGAAATTGACTACTGCACATGAGGCAAATCAGCAGAATTTGTCAATATATATTACATCCCTTGTCAGTAGGATTTTATAGATTTAGATCCCTCTGGATCAATACAACCTAGTTGAGTATTATGAAACTTTGAAAATCCTACAGTGTTTGTTGTTTCTCTCTTGCTCTCTTGTCAGGTTTTGATTTCATTCTCGATTGGGAGAAATACTGATGTAAATATTTAAAAAACAGGGATGTCATTATTATTATTAGACTCCATGTTCAAGGTTAAAGCATTAGGTCAGTTGCTAGGAACCCCACATTGGTCTCCATCAGCTCATGCAATTATTTTGGAAGTGTCATCATCTAAGTACAGAGTTTAAATTACCGTCCTTCCCTGTAAGATAGACGCTGATGGCACTACTTCCACCACAGTTAGTGCGGCCACCTATGAGGCATGGAGTGTTACAGTTAGTCGCTTTACTAGATGAACCATATGTGTTCCCACAATAACAATTTATACCATTCTGTAAAAGACAGTATTGGGAAATGTTCCATCACATATTCATCTTGGAGTAGTGCAATACTTCAAAAACAATACTGAGGTAATTCTATTCTCTGGAGAAAATACCAAAAGATGGCAATACTTAATAAACTTGAAATTTCGTAATTTGACTTGAACATTCGTTATTGCCCCTTTTCAACTGTCTTACCTTGTATTCACACTTACATTAAATATACACTCTACCTGTCATACCATGTATTCAGACTTACATTAAATATGTACTCTACCCGTCTTACTGTGTATTCAGACGTACATTAAATATGCACTCTACCTGTCTTACCCTGTATTCAGACTTACATTAAATATGTACTCTACCTGTCTTACTGTGTATTCAGACGTACATTAAATATGTACTCTACCTGTCTTACTGTGTATTCAGACGTACATTAAATATGTACTCTACCTGTCTTAACATGTATTCAGACCTACATTAAATATGTACTCTACCCGTCTTACTGTGTATTCAGACGTACATTAAATATGTACTCTACCTATCTGACTGTGTATTCAGACTGACATTATATATGCACTCTACCTGTCTTACCATGTATTCAGACTTACATTCAATATGCACTCTACCTGTCTTACTGTGTATTCAGACGTACATTAAATATGTACTCTACCCTTCTTACTGTGTATTCAGAGTTACATTAAATATGCACTCTACCTGTTTTACTGTGTATTCAGACGTACATTAAATATGTACTCTACCTGTCTTACCATGTATTCAGACATACATTAAATATGTACTCTACCCGTCTTACTGTGTATTCAGACTTACATTAAATATGCACTCTACCTGTCTTACCGTGTATTCAGACTTACATTATATATGCTCTCTACCTGTCTTACCATGTATTCAGACGTACATTAAATACATACTCTACCTGTCTTACTGTGTATTCAGACGTACATTAAATATGTACTCTACCTGTCTTACTGTGTATTCAGACGTACATTAAATATGCACTCTACCTGTCTTACTGTGTATTCAGACTTACATTAAATATGTACTTTACCCCTCTTACCCTGTATTCAGACTTACATTAAATATGTACTTTACCCCTCTTACCCTGTATTCAGACTTACATTAAATATGTACTCTACCTGTCTTACTGTGTATTCAGACGTACATTAAATATGTACTTTACCCATCTTTCTGAGTATTCAGACTTACATTAAATATGTACTCTACCTGTCTCACCGTGTATTCAGACGTACATTAAATATGCAATCTAACTGTCTCACCGTGTATTCAGACGTACATTAAATAAGCACTCTACCTGTCTTACTGTGTATTCAGACTTACATTAAATATACACTCTACCTGTCTTACCATGTATTCAGACTTACATTAAATATGTACTCTATCTAACTTACTGTGTATTCAGACTTACATTAAATATGTACTCTACCTGTCTTACTGTGTATTCAGACTTACATTAAGTATGTACTCTACCTGTCTCACCGTGTATTCAGACTTACATTAAATATGTACTCTACCTGTATCACCGTGTATTCAGACTTACATTAAATATGTACTCTACCCATCTTTCTGTGTATTCAGACTTACATTAAATATGCACTCTACCCTTCTTACCGTGTATTCAGATGTACATTAAATATGTACTCTACCCATCTTACTGTGTATTCAGACGTACATTAAATATGTACTTTACCCCTCTTACTGTGTATTCAGACTTACATTAAATATGTACTCTACCTGTCTCACCGTGTATTCAGACTTACATTAAATATGTACTCTACCAATCTTACCGTGTATTCAGACATACATTAAATATGTACTCTACCTGTAGTCCTGCAAAGGTGTACCCTTGCTTACGGCATGAAGCTGCACACACTAGTGGATCAACATTTTCTCCTTCCGTCGAGATCATCTCAGTCATATCATTGTTGAAGCAGCCCAGGTGAACAACTGAAGATGATTTAAACTGGTAAGTTGGGTCAAAATAGAAAAAAAATGTGAATTTAACAAGTTATATCAGCAGTTTAAAATTAAATTGACTCACTTTGACGGGTTTTGGTGGTCATGAATATATCATTAACAAACAGGTTACCACATCGGTAGTCAGGATATCCATGACATGTCATTCCCTGTATGCAATCATTAGCTTCATGTCCATGTGTACCAAAAACATTTCCACAGGAGCACTGGTACATGTGCTGTAATATAAAACATTCATTGGTGAAGACTTTACAGATCCAATGATGAAATACTGAGTACCTCCTGACCTTTTCTGTTAGGAAAAAAGATTGGGACCTTTAAAGTTCTGTGGAAAAGTTCACAAAATGTCCATGCTTCTTGTGCTATACTGTAAAACTTTAGATAAAAGTCCTATTTGAAAGCTTCAAAAATATGTTTGTAGCACACCAATGCTTCTTCAGGTAGTAGCCTGACTGGCTCTGCAGCCTTTTTGTCATGAAAAAGGAGGGTGTGGATTTACATGTTTAACAGTTGTTTGTTGGAAAGTATAGACATTGACCAGAAAGCCTAAACTATAGATATTTTATGTTATTTTCAATGTTTACCTGATTTCCTCCAAACAGGTACTGACTCTTACAAATGTCTCTGCACTTCAGTGGTGAGGTATCAATTTCATCGTGCATGATTTCTAAATCACGCGGATAGTTTTGATCAAGAAAACAGCCAACACGCTGAACTGAAAGGGTAAAATTGAATTGTGAAGTTCATGTATTCGAAAAGAAATATTAAACTGGAATGTACAGTGACTTAGTGGCCAATGTGGTTCCTAGAGGAGAACTGAGGATATATGTTTATGGCTTTGTCTCACCACACCATAGCAGTACTGCTATGGTGTGGTGTCTCCAATGAGGCACATCTATTGTAGCTTTAATGTATCAACAGTTCTTGCAACTGTTATGTACTGAATGCATACTATTTATGCTTTATCAGAGTTGATAGAGTTGGACAAAAATTATGTTACATACATACACAATTATGTATTCACTCCAAATATCAATAGAATAATCAACTAGTTTTCCTGACAGATTTAGGTACATCCAAGTTAGCTTTAATGGTAAAACTAGAATCTGTCATGACTTCTCAAGACTGTACAGAACAAATTCATTATAAAGTGAGTTTACTGACCACAATAATCTGGAACCAGTGCTTGGACTGTGACAGGTTCTTTCATCATAAGTAGTACAGCTACCAAGATAGATCTCCATGATGACACTGTTCGCATTGTCAGAGGTTACCACAAATTGGCAATTGGCAACTGGTGAAAAAAAAAACTAATCAACATATACTGTAAAACAGTGTGTATACATGCGCCACATCTTTTAGACAATCTTAGACACAGGGAGGGTGGGGAGTTAAGTGGGTGTATCACCTTTCATTAATTTTCTCCAACATTTTCATTGGTAAAGTGAATTTGGGGTAGCCGTAAGCAACCCATAGGTTCTTGAATTGTGAAAACCACTGGTTGGGAAAAAAGTTATGATTTTTCAATCTCAGGGTTGGATGACAGGATTGCCCTAGTAATGGATCTAAAATGACATTGAGTTCATTTCACACCTAAACACTATAAAGATGAACACTTTACCGTCAGCTGGATGCGATGTGATGCTTTGTTTACTTCTGATTGAAACAAAACATGGAGTGTTCAGCAATCTTACCCACTGTGAATAATAGACAGGCTATTGATGTATGAAAGGTTCCAGGAAACATATGCTCATGACGTTTATTTATTTGGGATTATTAATGTTATTACATACACAAAATGGACAGCACATAAACTACTGTTTGAAAGTAGTTGTTGATTGAGTGTAATTGAGTAAAGTACCATGATTCAATTTATGGAAATATCGTAAAATTACTTTGAAAAAATCAGAACAGGAGGAATTTTGTCTCTTTGAATAATTAATACTGCAGGGAATGATTGTGACTTGTGTGACCAACATTTACATAATAGAGTGTTTGGCGTCATTCCACCTAGCAACAAATGATGCGTGGTTCAAGTAACATGACATCCGCTCTTTATTTTTTTATGTGATTTCTCATTAACAGATCAATACAACCAAACCTAACACTGTAATGTAAGAATGTCAGAATCTTATACACCATAATATTGTCATTACTGGCCTGACCACGGTATGGAAACATGACAGATGAAGGCCCCACCCCCCTCAAGACAATAGCGACACTCACTACATTTTGATAAAAAGCATGTCATACCATTTATAATCATATTTGGTGTCAGCACTCAAAGAAATTGATAACTGGCATCTGTTGGCTCTAGTCTGACTATTTATTGAAATTATATGCAAAGTGCCTTCTTTTGCAAATATTTTAGTAATGGAATCAACAACAATCATATCTCGAATTGTGGCAGAACTAAGAGTGGTTATCTAAGAATGTGAAAAGAGGCAAAGCCAAGTCCCTTAGCCTTGGGTAAACAGCTCTGTAACGGGAACCACCATGTGGCAGGAACCACCGGTGTCATATCTAGCTATAGGTAATTACAGCTACTATAAGAACAAAGTGATAACAAGAAGCTGGCAATTAGTGGATAATTGATAATAGCTTTATTGTACAAAAATACATGCTGAAGATATGTTAACTCAGCCAATAACTAGTTGGTAATACTGGCAGGTGTACTAGCACCTGGCTGTACATATTGACCATCAGGTGTACCACCCCTAGTGACAGGGTGTGGTACTACTGCATACAGTATAGGCGTGCATAGTGAGTGATAATGGATGTCGTATGAATGGTATAATGTACAATATATTAATAGAGTAAAAGCGGTCGAGTTCTCTACTTATCACACCGGAAAACATTACATCATCCTCTTGTGGCTCCACCTGTAGGGCTATAGGTCATGTGACCTAGGCAGGCAGGCTGGTGGGGACTGTGTGAGGGTCAGGTATATTCAATCACTACTGCTGACTTGTGACCATCATATTCTATTTGAGGCTTTGTACCGTTTGTGGACAACATAAGTATTAATTATAGTTGAACGAGTCTGTCTTGTTTCCATTAAGTAGACTTTATAGAATTGGCCATTTTACATCCCCAGCCTCAGACTCCCCCTGGAGCTCAGCTTATAGTATAATCTAAATTGCCCAATAATTCTCCAATGCCCAAAATCGTTACAGCTCTCATGGTACCTTTGTCATGTATTATTACCTTACTAGTGTGAATACATAAGTAGCATAACAAGAGACTGATGAATAATTTACATGTTACATGGTATTTTTGTCACTGTTTGAGCTTCAAGCTGTGATGGCCATGGGTACAGGGTGTTGTTTTAACCTTGGACAAGGTTAAAACAACAGTTTTAACCTTGTCCAATTAGGTCATGAGTTCATGAGATGAAGCTTACACCTCCTACACACTGATATGGGTCCCCAAGAACACAAATCACCTGCATCTGGCTAGCAAAATCAAGGGCTTGACACCAAGCCAGAGGCAGGTGATTTCAGTCATGAAAACAATAACAAAACCACCAATTCACTGCCAACTGACAGCCGTCAGTCACTGACGGATGGCATAGGGACAGTGTACTTAGCCCTCTCTGCCTTTCTAGTTCTATTAGAGCTTGGAGTATGATTATTTGGTTCGCTATTAGTCCCAAATTGTTTAAATTACATTATCACTGCACACCGGCGGCCGACTCCCAGCCACCAACTAGTTGAACCTGAAAATGAAGTTTGCTGAAATCACCTGCCTGTAGCAGCAGCCTAATTGAAATCACCTGTCTCTGGCTCACACCGTGATGTTATCTCCCATAGCGTTAAGGTTCAGATTTCATCACCCAAGTGAGCCAGAGGCTGAATATATGGGGGTCTGCCTCTGATATTGCATGAGCTTTTAATGAGCTTTGCCCTTTCCTCTTAGTCATCAGCATTTATAGGGACTACAATCAAAATCCATTGATAGATGATTTCAATTTGAACAGGGAGGAGATAAATGCTGATGAAATTACCAGAATGTTCACAGACCATTTCAAAACTTCCAAATATTTTTAGCCAGATCTATATAGAAATGTGTGTGTCAAAATATTAGCAGACATGGTCAAAACCATGTGTATGAGGTATGCTTCTGGATATACCCTGCCTGTAAGCCTCATCCTAAGTTTAGGACAAAGGTCGAAGTATGCCTTTTATATGGTCTATAAGCCAGCAGTCAAAATGGGGCAAACCAAGAGAACTTTGATTAACAGTTAGTCGGGTTTGCAGTCATGATTGCCAATATAATACCAGACAAATGACATTGTTTTAAAGACAGACATAGACTTGTTGAAGTCTAAAGTAGAGTGTATAGATTAGAATGTGATAAGGGAGAAGATACTACAAGATATTGACATTGACAGTGCTGTTTAGGTAGCAGTCAGTATAATGGTAAAGGTGAAAGATGATTAGTTTGAGTCGACCATTTCTTCACGAACGCTTCCTGCCCGGGCAGGAAGCGGGCAGGAAGCATGAGTGGAGAAACAGAAGGCTCAAACTAATCACAGTTCATCTTTACATTTATGTCAAGGTATTTGAGTGGAAAATCAATCGATATTTCATCAATAAGATTGAAATTAAACCGTTATTCATCTGTTGTCTACCCGAAAATGCTGTGTGCCGCCATCTTATTTGTTTTTACGATTTGAAGTTGTCGTGCATGCGCAATGGACCAATGACGTCATTGTGTGGATTTGGCCCTGGTTATTTCACAGCAGGGTGCAATACGGGGGTTTAGTGCATTGTCAATGGGGCATCGATATTCACCTTGACATAAAGGCCTAGTAAGCTAAATGATGTACGTCCACTTGATGAGGGGTACATCAATGAGAGATTAGCCAAGTGAGGGACCAACAGAATTATTATAGATGAACTTGTCGCCAAGGGCTTACAGAGTAATGACACTGCTAAAGTGGATGCAAACTCACTCTCTCATCTAGCAACCAAGGCTGATACACGTAATGTGCTGAGCATGTGTGCTGATGTAGCAGGGTAGGTTCATCTGGTAAAACAGGTGGAACCACTGTACTCTGACTCTCTCCTACCCTGCCATGATCCACACGTATACCTCACCTTGGATGAAGCACCGTCCCGATAGCTCAGCGGTCAGAGCATTCGCTTGGTACCCGAAGGACCCTGGTTCGAGTCCCGGTTGGGATTGGCATTTTCCAATGCTGACGGTTACACTGACGTTGTCCAAGAACTGAGTGTAGTCAAGCATGTTACACCTGATATTGATAGGAATATGTGTAGAGGCAAGGAGAAAAGGTGCTCCGTGCTAAAAGTCAACTTTAAAATTCAAATCATTAGCTTTACAGTGATACATAGCCTGAGAAGATACTCCTGTTAGTTTTGGAGGAATGGCTTGCTAGATATGGGTAGGTGTGACCATTTTAAGAATGTTAATAAGCGCTATGTCTAATTGGTCATGAGATATATAGCTAATTAGCATAATTTATGCTAATTAGCTAAATTCGTATAAATTTTTATTCTTTTGCCCATAACTTTTGATCTAGAAATGCTATTTTCATTCTGTTTTCGCCATAGTGAACCTTGTGGGATGTTCCTTTAAATGGAATCATTGATTTTCCTATTTAGAATGAAAATCATGTTTCCATGGCAACAGAAATCAACAAAAATGCCTATTTTGACCCAAAAACATTCTTTTTACATGCCAAATTTGGAACCTTTCCACCCAAAATAGAACGTTTTATCAAAAACCATTGAATTCTCCATAAAAAAGTAGCCTATAACAGTTTTAGTCATATTTTTCCTATTCTAGTCCATAGTGGTGCCCCCTGGTGGCTAAATCTGGTACTAAATCCCGCAGTAACTGTCCTTTCTGCTTGCTGGCTCACATATAATCATAAAGGGTATACCATATGAATAGGGAGAGGACCTCAGTCATGTCTTGAGCTGGCTGACAGCCTTATTTATGATGATATCCTACAATAGATGGGATGATGTAATATTCATCAGAAGAACCAATAGTGGCTGGCATTCACCCATTAAAGTCTCATTCACAAACAAAAAGATCACCTTGAAACCACCTACTAATGACCGACAGATTTGAATAAGTCATGATGAGACGGAGACAGTGAGAAATGAAAAGAATGCTACAAATTGCAGCAAGAAAAAGGACCTTAATGCTAGGGTATTCAGGATGGCAGTAAGTCTGCAGGTGGATCCTCACAACCCCCTCCCAGTAAGAACCTGGTGACAAACCAGCCCCTGCACCTAGAAAATCAGTTTTAGAGAAAGGATTGAATGGTAAAGACAAACACCAACTTGCCTACAAAGAGGTCATGTGAGGTCAGTTGATGAGAAGCCCTACACTAGTCCGTACAGATGATGATGATGACGACGACGACAACTAAGATGATGATGATGATGATGATGATGATGATGCTCATTCTTACTTTCATACAATATGTGTATTATATCTGACATTGAATTAGCTGTGAAATAATGATTTTTAAAAATCACCTCCTACAACCTTGTTATGCACCATCAACCCTGCGATACCACACAAATCCTACTTAAAAGCCTAGTCTCCAAGTTAAAGAGGCCAGATTCTTGTTAGACTACACCACTTATACTCGAAATATTTAAGTAGAGTTTCTGTGGCCTACACCATGTAACGATTGTTTTTGTGACATGGGTGTGTGTGGTTTGTATATAGGTTGGGACCATCCCTTATGTTGTGATATGATAGGGGCATATATATTATTCATAGTTAGAATTGCAGGTATTTTTGTAAATACTATTATGTTATTGCTGGATATGATCATGATTGCACATGGTGGTTAGCCTGAAGGAGCTAAAGACTGACAAGGGACTGGTGTTGGCTAATATTAATTGTCGTCGCTTTGAGGATAAGCAATTTCAGATATATAGAATATTAGGTACTAGTGATATTATTTGCTTGTGTGAGACTTGGTTGAAACCAGGATTATTGACTGGAATGGTTGATCATCCAGACAGGGTCTTACTTAGAAATGATAGGGAGGGAAACAATGCAGGTGGGTAGGCATCAGCTTGTGAAGTGGCTAAATATTTCAGCATTATTGATAGGTTCACTGTAACAACTGTAGATTATGAATTATTGCTGGTTTCCTATGACTTCCTGGTGAAAGGGATGTGCTCATAGTATCCATCTATAGAATACCAAATAAAAATGTAAATAACGTTATCAATTTCATGAAAAGTATAGCTGCTTATGAGTATGATGACAATCAAAGTAGGCATGAGACCTGGATGCTTGGAGATATTGAACTCAATATGCATTTTAGGGATTATTTGAACTCATGTGACTGGAAATTATTTCAAAGGTCATCTGAGGATGTGAATGTCCTCTGGGAATTATTTATACTCCCCATTCATATGTCTGGATAAATATCATCCTTTTATAGAAAGAAAAATAAAGAATACCAGAAGGGATTGGATAGATAATGAAGTACTTGATCTTAACTGGTATTATGTATCCCTCCTGCAGCCTATATGCTGCTGCCCCCTGTAGTGAACTTGTCTAACTACTCCTACCTCTAGTTAGTTACACTGTTGTAGCAACCACAGTTCCTCCTCCACCTCACCCACTCAGTATGTATTGGTGTATTGGTGTCAGAATTTGTCTAAATGCTTAGACCTACCCTACAGGATCGGTTATGCTAGGTGAAAGGTTTTCCTTTAAATGTGGTAAGCATCACCTAGGCCCAGTGGGGAAAAGCTGCATAGGTCATATTGTAGGAGATTTACACCAGGAGGGTGTTGCTCCTATTGTAAAAAGAGCTGTGAGTGTGTGCCCTCTTTTCTAAACAAGTCGTGCAAGTAAGTGGAGTTATAATGATCACTTCCACCCAATTGTAAAAAAGGAGCCTACTTACCAGGAGTTCATGGAAGCTGCCCTGTCCTGGGGCGCTGAAGCCGAGGAGTCATTGTCTGACGAGCTGCGGGGATATTTGTCCCACTTGGCCTACATCGTCGAGAAGGCAGCTGAGAAGGATGCTTATGTGGATACCTCTCATGTAGATTATGATGCTGGTGTAAGGAAAAATGCTTATCTAAGGGCTGGCAGGCTTTCTCCAATGGAGATGGAGAGGTTTCCATGTCGAAATACAGATTTACAGCAACCGAGGCTTACCGGGAGCAGAGACAGAAAGCCGCCGCCAACAACAAGCCCCCTACTGGTATCTATGGAGGAGACAGTGTCAGGTGACAGAGGACTGTAGTCTATGTATTATCTCAAACACTGTCCCTATAAATATGGACAGATAATAATGCCATAAACGCAATGCAACTGTACCTGCAACTTTGGTTCTCTCAAAGTAAAAGCTGTACCCTGACTTGAGAGAATTCACCAGAGCTTGGAGCTTGGAAAATGTTAGTTTATTATAGTCACAGATACCCTTGCATAAGCCACACCCTGAGTTTAAGAGGCTCCTATAAGCCTCCTATATCAGCTACCACATATAGGCAGGAGTTAAGGGGGTGGTTATTTATTAACAACAGGGGGGATGGTGAAATTTCTTACATGCGAGGCAAAAATCTTTCCTTCCCCCCTCGGAGGGTTCTGAAATTTTTCCATCCCCTTTTATTTGTTAGTGGCGTATGGGCTTTTTCACTCAAAAGGGGCAAAAATCTTTCCCCCTCCCCTAAGTTTTTGTCCTCTCCAAACCCCCCCCCCCCCGTTATTAAAAAATGACCACTCCCTAACATTAAATACCGTATTAGTTAATATAAGTCCCATGGTCATAAATGGTCCAGGGGTGGGTAATTAGAGATGTGTGGAGGAGACAATGTGAGGTGACCACAAGACGCATTCTAGGGCATACCTCTCTTGTGTTTAGGCATTAAGGGTCCCCATTTGGTGGGGAATATTACTATGCACGGTGCCTGCCTACATGTTATTACAACAAAAACTAGAAGGCAGAACTACCTTATCCCCGAATCGCTGTAAGCCAGTGACAACTCACAGTAGTGGACGAGGTGGGGCTAGCTTGGACTGTTGTCTGTATAGTATGTGGGACATTGCCCCTAGAGCCATGAACAGGTACAGGTACCATATTGATGAGGACTTGTCCCAGTTTCTCAAACAAGCATACCTTTTATAGCCTAATAAAACACTTTGAAAAACTGGTGTTAAGGCCACTCCAAGAAAGCAAAACAAACAAGAACCAACTGATCCCACCCACTGGTGTTAAAAAAAACTTATTTGCCATAATTTATTATACATTAAAATAAATAAAAAGATTTCATCAGATTAGATCAACAAACATTGAGCAAAACGTCAGATTTATATTTGATTATTGGTTTAAAGGAAATCATCAGATCTATTAGAAAGATATTGCCCAATTATTTCCTGATGGATCGATTAATCATTTTGGAAATATTGTTCTGATGGCTCCAAAGTAACCAGTATAAATTAGACTCTAAAGGTCCTGAAATTATTGAAATTTTATCGCGCAAATATGGTTATTCACTTCGAACAAAGTCATGACACTTATGGGACTTGATATGATCAGTTTGAAGTGTGAGGCTGATAAGAAACTTGGTGACCTACTTAGATGTTGTTTATTATAACCAGTACTGCTAGATTATAGTCTGGTTTGATAGGTTCATCTAATGAACTAGGCGCTACACTACCACCATCTGGTGTAGAACAGTTCCCCTATACACTCTCCCCCCACAGTGGGGTTAGCAGCATTCAGCAAGCAGCAGCCACGCATGGCAGACAGACAGTGCAAGACAAGAACTTTATTTCTTTTTTTTTGTTCCTTGCTTTAATAAAGTGCTGGGTCACTCTGTGACGGTTGGCTAAACGACAGTCAGTGACTTTGATTGTCCTTCCCAGAGCTTCGATGAGTCAAAACGTTTTTTGCCATGTTGGTAAGGTTTACAGTATCCAGCAGATGAGAGTGCATGTCCTTCTCTATATTCTATTGCAAAGAATTATAACTGATTCATCTTGTTTTTCTAATTTCCAGCATCGGTCGACACATCATTATTGGTGGGTCAGACGGGCAGATCCAGTCTCGTCTTTTCACGTTCAGTCTATTCAATGGAGAAGAAATGAAACTGTTAATGCTTAATTATGTTATGCTGCTATGGCCAATTTAAGTGCCCCTGTATTTGAATTTTTTCTAGTTTTCGAAAAAAAGATTTTTATTGGCTTACTATATCTAGATACATAAATAGATCTCCTCCAACTTAAACCAAACTTCATATATTATGTACACAATACAATATGCAAGAGACAACATGTATTACTAAATCACAATTGACACCAAACACAGAAACACAAAAATCCCTAGATGCAGATAAGTAAGAATATAGACTCAGGTAAACCTCATGAACTCTATACCCTAAGTTCATTATTGGTGAAATTGTCCCATATTTGTACCCCACAATATATAGTGGGCTTTTTGCGTTAGATTTCATTTTTCACTCTCTATACCCCGTTAGGCCACACCCTCAGCTGCAATTGTATATGGGCTATAAATACCCCTATAAGTAGGCAGCAGAACCACCTGGCCTCTACTTACAGCAGAAAGCACATCTAGTATAAGTAGTAGATAGACAATGGGTTTTGCAGGTTACTGAACAAGTAATCAATGGATAATTCATGACGAGTGTGTGTTAGTGAAGGATAATTACATGAGGCTGTAGGCCGAGTGTAAATAGCCTTTGCTAACACACACAAGTCATGAATTATCCATTGACTACTTATTTTATACCACGAAACCAATAAATAATCAATAGAATACCAATAAATACCGGGATTTGAAGCCAGCCATATTGTGTGTACAGGTACATACACCTCGGTGCCCGGCAGCGGACAGCGACAGCGCCCGTCTCAGCTTGGCTTTGTTTGAATGCGTCTTGCGGTTATGTTTGTGTATAATACACCTCGTCGCCCGGCAGCAGACAGCGACAGCGCACACGGCGAAAAAAATATGCTTCTCGCGGCTATGTTTGTGTATAATACACCTCGGTGCCCGGCAGCGGACAGCGACAGCGCCCGTCTTGGCTTGGCTTTGTTTGAATGCATCTCGCAGTTATGTTTGTGTATAATACACCTTGTCGCCCGGCAGCGAAGAGATACAGCGCACACGGCAAAAAAAGACGCGTCCGGGCCGGCATTCGACCCGCCTACCTTCGACGGCTGAGCGCAATGTGCTAACCACTAGACCACGGCGTCTCACACCTCAGTGGCCGTCTTAGCTTTACTATCTTTGAATGTGTCCCGTGGTTATGGTAGCGGACAGCCCGCAGTCGTCGCCTTCCCGGGCTTTGTATCATAGCAAGACGTGGTTCTAACCAAGATTCTCTCGTCAGTCCCTGTGCCCCTACCATGGCAATGAAAAATTCCGTAGGTTTTAACATGTAACATATGACATGGAAGGACATGAGAGGCGTGCGGGTTATCCATGGATAACCACACGGCGTGCGGGTTATCAATGGATAACCGCAAGCCTTCCAAAATTCATGCTACAGCATTCATGCTGTGCAATATCGACAGGTATGTGCATGGGAATATCCAGCAAAAAGCACTGAGAAACCCAGAAATCGTGGTATAAATGAAGATATACCTGGCATTCTACACTTGGTATATCTTACGTAACCTGCTATAAACCCATTGTCTATCTAACTTAAACTATAGTCTAAGTCTTTCACACCTAGTGTATATATGAGAAGGATTTCTATACACCAGGTCACATGATATATTCAGGGTGAGATTCTTTTGTTCTAAGGTGTGACCATGGTTTAAAGGTTCATACCTACAGTAGGTACAACTGTATTTTACAATCATCAGGACTGTACTGTATAGACAAGTGGTGGGCGGACAGTGCAGAGCCTAACATGAGACGTGCTGGCATTTATTAGAGATAGAGCTTGTTGTGCATAAAATTCATTTCAACACCCTCCTATTCCTGGTGCTTATTCCAGACCTGTGCGTATTTGAGTTGAGACCCTGGACCGATACAGTAAATAGCCACCAAGTCTTTATACTTTATGTCATGGCTGATATGAATGTGACTATACATTAGTACTAGAACCACCAAATTTAATGGGGGATTGAATACGATGTGTTTGTATTCAATGGCAAGTGATCACGTGACCTGTTGCAACAAAGAGAGTTTTTTTCAGTCAGAAGCAAATTATCCTGTGAGCCATGACGTAAATGTAAATTCCCATTACATATTTTGCATCGTATTCCCCCCATATAATGGCTTCATGGAATAGGCCAGCCACACCTCAGGGAATACAATGCAACAAATATTCCATGGTCATTGACATTTGCTTATGTATCTTAAGGAAAAGATTAAAACAATAAAGAATACCAAGTATTGATTCAACTGCACTCTCTCCTTCAGGTATTAATATCAACATCTCAAGGTAATGTTGTACATAGCAATGCAACAAATGTAAAATGTGTACCTATTGTTACCGTAATGCCTCACATATAAGGTGCACCACACATTTAAGACACACCCAGACTTGTGGATCTACAAGCAATTTGAAATTCATGGAAGACATTGATAAGATTTGGTCTTAAACTTTCCTCATCATATAAGGCACACTTGCCTGGGTCTTATCCTTGCGAAAAAGGTGCAAGTGTCATTTTCCACATTTGAACCGTAATGCAGCACTAATGCCCACATGCCTACCTCCTGCATCTACAGGTGGAAGGGGTGAAAAAGGGGCATGTTAGGGCTGCATTACACTTTAAATACAAAAATGCCTTTGTTTAATTGTCATGGACTTAGGCCTTTAGCTCTGCCGCTACAGTAAATTTGGGACAAAATGGCTGCCTGTATTATAAATATGATGAACAAGGAGATCTACTTATATATAACAGGACATCATGCTGATATGTATGTGCATAACTCCCTATTTGTCAATCTGACTCACCCCTCACACTGCGCTGCTCTCACCACTACCTCACATGGATGTACCACCAGTGTGTGCATAGAGTTTGAGAATAGGGGAGGTGTGAGGGGTATATGTCACCTATCCACAGGCTGCAACAGGGCAACATGCTAAACAGATGAGTGTATGAGCTACTCCCCACACCCCTCAAACTGAGCTGCTCTCACCACTACCTCACATGAACATACAGGGGGAGAGGGTTTGGGGCAGGGGCTCATGACACCTACAGACCCATCCACAGGCTATAACGGGATAGCATGCTGATATGCATGTGAATAACTTACTTGTCCATCTGACAACACCTATCTACAGGTTGGAAAGGGACCGCATGTTGAACTGATGGCCTGATGGTGTATTCCCTGCTGCCCACCTGTCCATCTGACGCACCCCTCGACATACCACTTGTGCATAGGAATCTAGGTGGGGTAGAAGTATAGGCAATAGGTTGAGGAAGGGGTTCAACCCTTACCCAGCAACTCGAGGTAGTGGACAAGGTGGGGCCAGCTTGGGCAAGGCTGAGGATGGTGGCAGAAGAGGGTCAGAGAGATGCAGCACTGGATGTAAGCCACTGCTAGAGTCTTTGTATGAGCTACTCCCTAAAGGTCAGTCTGAGCTGCTCGCAACACTAGCATACATATATATAAATGCAAACATCAAACACACATAAGAGCGGATAGAAAAGGCAAGATAAAGACACTTTATTAAGATGAGCTACACCCTTAGTCGCAACTTTAAATAGGCTATATATACCCCTATAGGTAGGCAGTACAATTAGCTGTACCTACACCGGAATGTACTTTTGGTATGTAGGTTCATACCTACAGCAGGTACAACTGTATTTCAGAATAATAACGACTCTAATGTATATCTAAGTGGCGGGTGGACAATGTAGGAAAATTCATTTTCAGAAACGCGAATCATTCCATGATTATAAGTAAGAGACACTATCCCTATTATAGTCAATACTAAATCATACGTGATATCGCGTTTATCAGTCTAAATGCGATTGTGTGACATTGTAGGGACTTCTATCACAAAGCTGTTGCAAAACACCCCCCCCCCCCTCCTCCATAGAAGTAGAGAAAAAGAGAGAACCCTGACAGGTATAATATTGTTCTATAAATACAATGTTATCTCACCCAGGGCACTAACCGTCCTCAACATACACCACAAGCCACATTTTGTGTTATCAGGCATATCAGGGCAATGGGGAGATACTAATATGGATATATGCCATAATTATTCTAATGTGTCCATGGTAATCCAGTATTTTGTATTCTATTGCCTTAGCTTGGCATGTGGACGGCTAAGTCATATTATCTAAATAGGCGTCAGGAGATCCCATAGCTTATATTAGGAATTTCTCCTTTGATTTTGCATGGGGATGATAATTTGAATTTTAATTACCCCCATTATTACCTCATGATATCAATGTATAAATTATTTTATAAGGGTTTATAAGTTGAAGGTCTAACATTGAAATAACGATCTAATTAAGCTAAGCAATACTATGGGTGCATCTCTAGGCCTATGGAACTGAACTTTATGATTTAAAGTGATTAATTGACACTTTAAGGCCAACAAGAGAGATGTTAAGATTTACCTATTTGTAACGTGTATGGCAACGTCTAGCTACCATTTTGATCATTATAGACGCACACGTTGCCGTACACGTCGAGACCTGAATCTCTCTATTGCTATAATACAGGAATGCATCCCTGGCGAGTAAGTCATTAGGATTGCAGTCATACCGTCCTAAAGGCTTGATACAATCCTGCATAGTCGGTATGATGCACCGATGCACTCGCCAGCACTGCGCTTTTGCATCATGGCAACCAACATGGATGCACCACATGGTACTTGAGTATAGCCTATAGGGTTTGTGGTTTACCACAATAGCTATATTTTATAATAAGATATATGACATGAGCTACCACCAACTGATTGTAGTTATCCCAATTTAACATATAGATTGTATCAAGATGACAACCGAGAATGTTATCTTTACGCTCACTGCTCATAGATAAGGGAAGCATTATGAAAGGCCTTTAAATCTGTCCCTAACATCCCAATGGTGGGCGTAACCAATTGTTCCATTGGAAGCTCATTTGCCTTACAATAAACAGCTACTTATACATCCATTCCGACATCCAATTAAAAATAGACAGACAGGAGTAAATGGTGGGAGTGAGTAATAGATGTTTAACGCCATTTCGACAGCTAAGGTCATATTCATGGCGAGAACTACATTACACAATTTCACAGAGGAATGTGTCAGTGCCTGCGCATATGTGCACCACACACATCTGAGGGGATAGGAAAGAGGAGAAATAGACCCTTTTAAGTGGGCTAGGGAAGCCCGAGTAAATGGTGGGGGGATGGGTAGGTAGTGAGTTATCGATATAGGAGCCCGCGGTGAGTGAGTGAGTGGATAAGTGAGTGAGTGAGCAAGGATCGTGTGAGTGAATCAAGCAGCCAGTCAGATACTAGATAGATAAACAAGCAAGGTGAAAAGGGGGAGAAAAGAAGCAGGCAGACAGATAAGTAGGCAGAAAAGATGCTTGCTTATCACCATTTCGACAGCTGAAGTGAGATTCAGGGCAAGCAAAATGCATTCATATAAAAGATCAGTTTGCTAGGTTTAATCATGCCCATGCATACTTGTCAAATATGCACAGGACGCACACAGGGGTCAGAAAAGATGATTTAAAGAGCCCTTTAGAATGGGCTGGGGAAGCCCATGGGTAGGGGGAGAAGGAAAGGGTGTTGATGCCTCAGTACATATGCTGCCTAAACCTTGACATTGCTGAAAGGTCATTGTTTCTATTATACCATGCATACAGTAGTAAAATCATTCTTCTTCGTGAACACATGTATGTCTCTCCAATGTCAGCTGTAGAAGGATATATACCTCTCTTTGACAGGGGACGCGAAGAGATTCTTACTACAGACAATACCTTCTACTGAGCTTGTACACCCATGTACCTGATAATGATTCATTGTATAGACATTATCTGTGCTATCAGTTACCTACTTGCACTGTTCGAGGAGTCTGCCTCCCTAAATTCGCAACGTTACCATTCAATGTAATGCCTCTATGTAATTGTATGAGATACGATATTGCACAGAATTGTTATTATGTTTATCCTTTAATTTCTCCTTGCTAGAGGTGACTATTGCATTCATGGATATCAAGTTAGATTTATTTTATTGTGGGGTAGATCAATCTAAAGACGGCCTCATACCTTGAGACGTCCACCCCACAAATTTACCCTGGAAAAAAGATTCAGCCCTGCATCAACATTGTCAAATTGTTGATGAGCATTGAATCCACCACTTAGTAATTCAGTAGCAACCCCAATGTTATGGCTATTCATGGGGGATGGACGTCTCAAGGTATGTGGCCGTCTTTATGTTAATCTACCCTAACTAATTCGATTTTGGTAACATGTCTGTGGTCCAGATATGACAGCATTGACTTGTTTCAAGCTATAAATTGTAATTCTCATGACATAACTGAGGCATTGATTCATAGCTTTCGAAAGTTTTCATTTATATCAAATAGAGTGCACAATAGAATTAAATAGCAATTTAACTAGTAGACCCAATGCCCCTAACAGTTACCTTTTACTTCGGCGGCCTGTATACCTAAACTAAAAACCCATCTCTCTGATTTGAGAATAGGTTGTATTATGCAGGTGCTATGGTATTTATGGCTCATAAAACTTTACACATATATAAAACGCCGTCTTTACGGGACAAGGGATGCATTTTAGGTTTCTACAGAGTAATGTGTAAGAGTCACAGGTGCAATACATTTTGTCTGTTCATGATTTTATTCTTCCCAAGAGGAGCCCTCCTCCCAATTGCAAGGGTCTACAATTATTTTACATCCTTATGTATGCCTATAAAAACATATTTATAAATTCTTGAGTAAACCTGGTATGCACAGCCAAGTTGAATCTTATTAGTAGAACCTACACGAATATAAACATATCTTCACGAGGAAGAATAATTGGACTTTAATTTCTAGATGTTCCAATACCGCTAATTAGGGTTAAAATTGTCTGTATTTGTATAGAATTCCTAATGTCAAATGATCAAATCTGAAACAATGTTTTGAGCTTTAAGGGTAATGTTCAGTGAATGTGTAGGTCATCAATCAATGAGTTATTCAATATTGGATCGCTATTTACTTCAATATATGGGTTGGTCGACAATAAAATATCAGATTTTGTTCATTCAATTTTGAATTAGAAGCTTCTCACTGAATTATAGGACCACCGAAATAATGAGGTTTGAGGGTACATCCAACAATTTGCTAGATATAATTAAGCCATGGCGAGTTATCTACATTAGACATCATTTGATAAATGTGCACCAAAGGGGGACAGTAAAGATGCGATTAAGACCCTTCCAAGATGGGGTGGAGAAGCCCATGTGATTGCTGAAAAGAACATGTACTCTAACATGGCATCCACTAGATGCCGAAATCTACTGTGAAAAGTGTAATACGAGAGCATATTAAAGGGTCACGATCATCTTTAGATCCCATGTCCAGAATTACATCAATTTTTGAATATTGGTGAAAAAAAAACAATGTTTACGGTTTAGTTTGTCCACAGCAGAGCTCTGCTTGCTTTTCCTATTATACTGGTTTGATTATGGATGGGGATGTGTGCCCTTAGAAAGAAAGAGAAAACTTTGAATTAGTTGATAGTTAACATGTTTGATTATGCTTTGAATTTCCTTAAACCACCTGCTAGTTACATTTTCATTACATGAGCCCAAAATAAATCATGACCCCATGTCCAGATCTTGATTATATTTCATCAACATGAAGCCTATAAACTTCCTTACAGTGTGAAAAAAGAAAATACATCAGTTACAGTGCCAGATATCCACAACGATCAATAATCTGAAATGTGACTTTTTCAATAGATCTTTTACTTTAGTGAGTTATTTTAACTATATAAATTCATCTTGCAAATGTTAAATCTGGGTTTATTTCATGCCTAAGACTTACAAAATGTGACAGGTGAAGGACTCAGTCCTAAAGAACCGGCCCCAATTTCAAGTCAAATGACACATGTTTCAACACACCTTTTTTACAGTGTAGGGAGGGACAGTAAGTTAAACACATTTTTACAATGTAGGGAGGGGCAGTGTAATTTCAACACACCTTTTTTTACAGTGTAGGGAGAGGCAGTGTCATTTCAACACACATTTTTTACAGTGTAGGGAGGGGCAGTTTAATTTCTACACACATTCTTTACAGTGTGGGGAGGGACAGTACATTCAACACATGTTTTTACACTGTATGGTGGGCCAGTGTAATTCCAACACACATTCTTTACAGTGTAGGGAGGGACAGTAAGTTCAAAACATATTTTTACAGTGTAGGGAGGGGCAGTGTAATTTCAACACACATCTTTTAAAGGGTAGGGAGGGACAGTTAGTTCAACACCTGTTTTTACAGTGTAGGGAGAGGCAGTGTAATTTCAACACACATTTTTTACAGTGTAGGGAGGGGCAGTAAGTTCAACACATGTTTTTAGGCTATACTCAAATGCACAGGCAATTTCACTGGTCAATTTTTCATGATACGCAAAGGTCATCAAGAGGTAGATAGAACCAACATTGTCGGTTCTAAAAATGAAATTGATGAAATCAAAAATAGTATATACTGTATTTAGAATACAGTACAGGTCACTTGAATAATGACCAGTTTTGGGCTCTCCTACTGCCAGCCTGTGATAGGCACAGGTGTCCAGTACAATACTCTGCTCAATACCTACAAGGGTGCAAGTGCAGAGGCAAGACGACCTAGACTCTTTAAAAGCTTAAACAACTTATAATATAGAAAATTCAAATATAGAAAGTGTACGAATTCCTACAAAATAAGGAAAAGTGGCATGCCTGATAGTTTTCTTAACTTTCTTGAATTTCATTCCCCGAAATCCAGACAAAAGCCTCAAATACAATTGGGACACGTTAGTTTGTTGGCGATGCAGTTAATGTAGTAATGAGACAGGGGGGTGATAAGACGTGTTAATTAAGGAAGCTGCTTTGTGGGAATTACCAGGGGTGATGGCAGGGCATGGCGGCACTCATTAACCAAGGGGATGAATCATGTTAATTAGCAATCACTACAGCCAATTAATTAGCATCAACCACTGGCAAATATAGCAGATGGTATATTGGGTTTTACATCAGCAGTTGTTCAGCATGAAAGGATCAAACATCATTGACAGGAAGTAGTTTATCCGTTAAGGGCCACTATTGCATTATGGGCTCGTTTGGCAGGGATGAAAGTCTACTGAGGCCAAAAATCCTTCAAAACGCTTGAAAAGGACCCATCTAAACATTGACTTTATATATGAATGTATAGATCCTTTGGACTTGAAATTCCTGAAATCAGGGAAATCCCCGAAGATTTCAATCCCTGCATGAATGATGCACAAATGAAGTTGCATTAATGTACCAACCCTGAAGGATCAGTATTATTCTTTATCTATGATGACATTAAAAAGTAGAAAGAATTCTTCGGGGTCAGCCCCCACCCCCCTTACCCCTAGAGTGAGTAATAGATGTTTAACGCCATTTCGACAACTAAGGTCATATTCATGGCGAAAACTACAATACACAATTTCACAGGGGAATGTGTCAGTGCCTGCGCATAGGTGCACCACACACATCCCGAGGGGATAGGAAAGAGGAGAAATAAACCCTTCTAAGTGGGCTAGGGAAGCCCGAAGTGCTTTGGTACACCTGATCTTTAGTGATTTCAAATGCAGTATAAATGACAAACGTTGATCGAACAACACACCCAAATACTTGGTCTGCTCTACCACCTTGATGGCATCTCCATTTAGATCTGGATCAGGGTGTAGAGTGCGTTTCAGGCAGAAGTGCATTGCAACTGTTTTTGATTTAGAGAACTTAAAACCGTTTTCTACGGACCAGGCATGTACTTTGTTCGGTATCAGGGCAAACGGCCCCCTGGATTAGTAGCCCCCTGACTCCAGGCCCTCGGACAAACAGCCCTCAGGATTTATGGCCACCTGACAAGAAGCCCCCAGACAAATGGCCCCCAGGACCAGAGGCCATTCTTTCTAACGCCTGTCAGCCTATGCCCGCTTGATTATCTCTATTATTTTCTAACACCCGACAGTTATCTCTTTTTAGTCCAGCTGTATCCGCTAGATCATCATCATATGCTCGCTAGATTCTAGCGCCCGTCAAATGTTCATTCTATGGCCGCTAGATTCTAACCTCCATCAGATTTCCATACTATTCGATTATCAGATGTATTCTACGCCCGCTAGATTGATAGATTCTACACTATATCAGATTTCCATACTCTTCAATTATCAGATGTATTCTATGCCCACTAGATTCCAACTTCGGTCAGATCATCATATGCCCGCTAGATTCTAAGGGAGCGTTCATTATTTATGGCAGGGGGGGGATGACCAAATGAAGGGGGGGGGTCATTTTTTTTGGAGGTATTCAAAGGGGGGGGTCATTTATTTTCAACCTATTCTTAGAGGGGGGTCGCTTTTTTTCAACCTATTCTTAGAGGGGGGTCATTTTTTTTCAACCCATTCCGAAAGGGGGGGTCATTTTTTTTCAACCCATTCCGAAGGGGGGGTCAGTTTTTTCTGACGTATTCATTCTGACAGATTGTCGTCCCCCCCCCCCTGCCATAAATAATGAACGCTCCCTAACCTCCATCAAATTTCTATACTTTTCAATTATCAGATGAATTCTACACCCGCTAGATTCCAACCTCGGTCAGATCTACATTTGACGGGCGCTAGAATCTAGCAGGCATAATACTATGATCCGACCAAGATTAGTGAGTGAGTGAGTGAGTAATAGATGTTTAACGCCATTTCGACAGCTGAGGTCATGTTCATGGCGAGAACTACATTACACAAAGGAATGTGTCAGTGCCCACGCATATGTGCACCACACACATCTGAGAGGATAGGAAAGTAGTATATACATGCAAACTGAGCGCAATGGATTAGCTACTAACTAGGTCATGACCTACTGGTAGACCGGAAGTGACCTAGTTTTAACCAATCAGAGGGCTGGATTTGACAGGAAGTGACGTCATAAGGTCATGACCTAGTTTTTTCGACCAATCAGAGAGCTGGATTTCATTTGACCTAGTGACCTGACCTAGATGCATAAATTAAAAGAATTGTGCAATACCTAGAGCTGACCTACTTACAAACCGGAAGTGACCTACTAACCTACTTGCAAAAACGTATGACCTACGTATGAGGGTGTATTGTGCAATCCTTGAAAGAAATTACACAATAACCATGACTTATTTTCTGATGCAATGTTCCTATGAATTTACGCAATACTTATGACTCATTATTTTGATATGAGATTAAATGCAACAAAGACACAACTCGGTTTTTTAATTCAATCTTTTTATTTTTTCTTCCTATCAAAGTACATGCTAGGTATGAATCATTATAATCAGATATGCTTGCAAGCAGAGTACATGGATATTATATGGAAAATGAATTCTTGTTGCAGTACCAACTGCACCCGGTCTTGGCTGGAGTAGGACTTTGACTACGGTCCTCTAAGGCCCGCATTCTCTCCATTAAATCCTTCAAGGCCTTTCTTCCTATGTCGTTCTCCTCCAGGGCTACCACTTTGTCCATTAACTCGGCCATGATCATGAGAATCTTGTCTATTACTTCCGCCGTGCTCTGAAGCCCGTCTATCACGTCCAGTTCACGTTTAACTTTTCCTTTCACCAAAAGATTGCTCACGTCTGCTTTGACTGCTACTTCTTCTGGACTCATCTCGAAATTCATTGCCTCTTCTTCTCTCTTTTTCTCAGGAAGGGCCTGACTATTTTGTCCATTAAGTTGAAGGGGACCTGAGAAAACCTTTTCACAGTGTGGTGTGGATCCTTGGTCTGACATGTTTCTATGAGGAAGTTAATGCAGTGGGCTCCACACGTTTTAGCGTAAAAGTTTTGCACTTGTTTTCTGCTGAACGACCCGTGACCATCTGACGACTTTTGCATGAACCTCTGGTGATATATAGTAAATGGAGGTAAGCCATAGGGATCAAAGTAGAATACATTCCCGTTATGAGAAACGTAAAATGCCACCCAGTGCTGACCAGGTTTAGAGCTTGGATCTGTGTTACTGACGAAACATGTAGAGGGAATTGGTTTTTTAGGACATTGATTACTGGCAAAAGTTCCCAGGTAGAAACGCCTTGTGTGTGGATGGTTTCCCAGTGCACCTGTTATGTCTGAAGTTCTCATTTTTTTCTCAGTTCATGTGGTAGTCTGTGACAGGAAGACAGTCAGCCGTTAGTTGGATGTTGTTGTCGTAGAAGGAACACAAGACGGCAGATATGGCATGAGTAGTCGGGGCGGCAAACCTAAGGGAAATGCCCAGCTTTCCCTGCTTGATGAGATTTATACGACTGTCTTCAGGTGCTCTGTCTGGGGTGAGGTCGAAAACAAAGAAGGAATACCCATCTTTGAAATCTTCCAAAGTTATGCCACAGTCTTGCCCCAAAGCCGACAGCCCACTGTCTATGAACATTTGACTGTAGGCTCTGATGCAGTTGCCTGTTTCGAAGTCGGTCTTCAACTCAAACTTTTGATCGTCATATCTCACGCATATTTCCTTCACGTTGAAATGCCTGCAGTTGAAAGGATTTTCTGTCTTAGTCCCAGCAGCTGCTGTTTCCTTTATCATACACAAGACTATCCTGGTGGGGATCTGAGTAGTGTCAGGTTGAGTCCAACTGTAGTCTTGTGAGCCGCCGTCCAAAGTGTGTTTAGTTACTTTACACCTGGCTATGTGATAGTTGAAAGGGCCCCAATGTGGATTCCTGACACTGCTGACGTGAGTTTTCACCACCTCGTCGTCGACACATTTTTGGAGAAGTGTCATTTCAGCTTTGGTGATTTTGACCCAGTAGTTTTGATCGGCTGCTTGCATCATGTAGTAATTGGGCTGATTTTTTTCGAATATGAACTTGATTTCACAGTTCGGAGGCAGCACCTTGCACTGTTTAATTAAATCCAGGTGCGGCTTCATTACTAAGGCATGTTTGTTGCGGGCACTGAACTCTGCTCTCCGTGCCGTCCATCCAGCATTTTCGCCCGCTCTGGCTTCCATGTGACCACAGGTGTCTTTCATGTACTTTTGACACCCTTTCAACCGAGTCTCTTTGTCTTCTTTGTTGCAACAAATTGTGTCCAAAATGTAGGCCTTGAGACCATAGTCTTCATTGTTGCCGGTGACTTTCTCCCCATTTATCAGCAACTGACAGGAAGCAAAGAGAGCGTGTGCCAAGTTGTTGACTGGAGCAGCTTCTATGCCGACGGCAAGGTGAGTTGTTCCGTCTGCCGCCACGGCTTCCAGTTCCATGTACAGCTCAGTTTCTGAGAGGTCTGTGTACAGGTTGCTTGGTTCGAAGGTGAAGTCAAATGATTCAGTGTGTGGAGTCAGGGCATTGTTGGTAGTTTTGGTTATTTTTTGACACTTTAATATGTCCTTTTGAGTGACAGGCAAGGCGTGTAGGTCTAGTTCACCTACTGCACATACCTGACCCTTGGGATGAAGGAGACTCATGACTAGAACAAGGTCCTTCCTCTAGCTTGTCCTCTACCTCTGCCGCGTTGCCCCTTACGTCCTCCGCGCTTGCCGGTTGCTCGTCGTTTGACTGGAGGAGGTTCAGATGTACCTTTTATGTATCCTTGAGCAGAAGAAGCAGCCCTTTTGAGTAAGTTCTTCCCTGTTGCTTTACTTCTCCTAACTACACTTTTCTTGAAGCCTTTTCCTGATACCACGTCGGACAAGACTCCAGCTCCTGTAGTAAGCAAGGCTTTGCCTGCAGATTTGGCAGCTGAGCGTCCTATTTTACTTAAGAGGGGAACAGCTCCTCTCAGTAAACCACCTATTAACGAACCAAGTCCGTGCCCTCTTTGTCTGCCCCTGCCACCGTACGCTGGTAAAGCACCGTTCCCAAACTGTGATTTTCTGTAGTATTCAGCGTACTGACCCCTAGGGGCCAGGTATGGAGGTGTTCCATAGTAGTGAAGCATGGTAATATACTCCTATCCTTGAAGAGGTCTGAAGGCAAGTACCACCGACACTGATCCGCTTTCAAATGGTATCGGTTCCCCAGTCTTGTCTCTTAAGTATATCCCTATCTGTCTAAAGGTGGTTTTAGTGACTGGCAGATATATCAAGTTCTGGAAACTTATGGTCTGCATGTCACCGTTGTAGCGATTTATGTTGATTTGCCTCAGAAGGGGTGCTTTAGAGTCACCCACAAGACTGTGCTTGACTATGTCAGAGTACACGAAAGCACATCGACTTTTGTACTGAAGGTCTACCACGTAGGGGCTTTGTGTTTTTCCACTTAGGAAAACACTTCCGTCAAAACCTAATTGTTTCCCTAAGTTTTCTGGGAGTTGCATGACCACACCAGGAGGCAAGGAAACTACACTTTTCATTGTGTATTTGTTGTAGTGAAACACGGTGGCTTTGTTGTTTTTCCTGTAGTTTCTTAGCTTTCTCACCAACATGCTCTGTAGTTTATTTATGGTCCTGTTCAAGTATCCTATCAACTCTGAGTTGCTTTCCAGGTTCACACCTTCTAAGGCAAACATGTTGTAGATACTACCTTCCTTGAAGTAATACTTAGACAGGTATCTGCTAATTTCCTTGAAGCGTGTACATATTTTCACAGCCTGTAACTGACTGGGAGAGAGAGGAGAAACATTAGCAGAGTCTGTGAAGACGGCCTTTTCTTCAAAAAAAGAAAGAGACCTTTTTTCCCTGTTATCCATAGACATCACTTCAGCCACAGCCGACGATATTTCCCTTTTCTCTCTGCCTGCCGTGTCACGCTCCCCCTCAACCTCCTCCTCTTCCTTTTCCTCCTTCTCTGACGTGGGTTGGTTAGAAGTGAATCCTCCAGATGGCGTCTCAGTCGCAGCAGCAGGAGATGGTGGACTTTCACTTTCAGGACCAGCAGGAGGAATGGTTTCAGTCGATCCCACAGGGTTGACATGACGTAGGTTTTTTGTTATTTTTACACCTCTCTTCAAAGCAGATTGGGCTGATAAATTTGATGTAGAGCTTGAAGCTCTACTGAAGACACTATGGGCTCCTGGTTTTTCCAGAGGAAAAAATTCTCTTCTGCGTTTGTTCAATAAAGCTACTACAGAGCGGAGGTTGTTTGTCAGGTCGTTTTCTCCCTGTACCAAGAGAATGGGTTCTTCTTTGACGTTGTACCACGTGGTAGGACAGGTTATTTCTTGAAGAGCACACTCTAACTGAGTAGGAGAGTTAATGTATTCTGCCAAAATTGTATTGTAACTAGTTAAAGTGTTGTCAGGAAAAACGTTCATAGATGAGTTACTAGGTAAAGTTAAGGTAAACGCCATTTGTTTATGTTCTTGACAGGTTCCCAAGAGTTAAACTTGTCTCCATAACCCTTCCACTTGATCAAGGCTTCTCTGTTCTTGCCTTTTCCTCTGTATTTTACTATTTTTTCTATGTTGTAGCGTCTTCCGTGACGGACTTGCACCTTCTGAACTTCAGGTTCGTAGAAGCTTCCTTTTTATCTCTTCTCCAAGGAGATCTTTCAGGTTGTACCCTTTGGGCGAAATGTTGTCGACTGTGTATATTTCCTCAGTCCAGTTAGGTTCGTACCCTCTGTTAAATGTTTTCTTTGTTTTCAACATTCGCACTTGATTTTTTCTCTTCAACTGAAGGACAGGAACTTTTTTCTTTTGAGGTTGATCGTACAACCTGTAGAACAAGACTTCAGAGTTGTCTTTTATTTATGTCTGAAGGGGCAGCTCCTAAGGATTTGTGGTAAGTCAAATTGTAGGACTTAACCAAGTCGGGCAGCAAGTCAACCCATTTGTAGTTATTGAAATGAGAGAAACATCTCCACATTTTTCCTTGTAAAGTAGAGTTGAACCTTTCGGCTAAGGCACACTTCACGTCGTCGTTCTCTCCTGTGAAAAAATTGATTTTTTGATCTTCACAGTGTTTTTTGAAAATTTTGTTGACAAACTCTTTGCCCTTGTCAGTTTGAATTTGTTGAGGTTTTCTTTCTTTGCTCATTTTTTTGAAAGCCTCTGTCACGTCATCAGCTCTCTTACTTTTCACAGGTTGTCCAAAACCATACCTTGAAAAAACATCTATTCCCGCTAGAATGTACTGGTATCCTTTGTTTTCCTTTGAAAATTCTCGCATGTCTATGAGGTCAAGTTGCCACTGTTTGTCTATCCCCCATGTTTGTGTTTTTCTTCTTGGAAATCTTCTCTTGTAAGGTTTGTGTCTGGTGTAAGCGTCTACATCTTCCAAAGCTTGTTCTATGTTTTTTTTCTTTGTTTTCTTGAAGTGATGACGTTGAAGTTTAGATACACTGGTGAAACTTCCAGGTTGTTCAGGATCTGTGTAAAACCTGAGGACATCTTTTTTCAAAGCCTTGTGCGCCATATAAACTTACGTCCAGTTCCTTTTTGACTTACTTTCCTCTTCTTTATAGGGGAAGCTCTTTTCAAGGGACTGGCAGCAAAGGAAGGACTGTGCCCTGCAAAAGCCGACTTGTTTTTGACAAATTTTAAGGTGGGGTTCAGCCTTTTAACTGCTCTCATGAAAACCTGGCTTCCTTTAGGTTGGTCCTTTTTCAAAGACTTTGGTCGGGCAGCAAAAGCTAACAAATCTGTTATGTCAGTTCCAGGCACACGTTCCCCGTTAACATATATTTCTCCGTCTCTGTTCCAATTCAAAATTTGACTTCCGTGACGAGATAATTCTCAGTAGAGATTTTTAGCAGTCGTTCTGTAACTTGCGGGTATTCTTTCTTTTATGTCGGCGTCCATACCCTCTGTGTTGTCTCTTGCACGAGGTTTAAATCCTTTCTCCCCTTTGAATTTGTCTACACTCTCTCCGTCTGAATCGTCAGGAAGTGGTGGATCGTCTCTAGTCTCTGTGAAAGTGTCGTCATCGTCGTCGCCGTCGTCGGTGTCTTCTAAAGAATTGTTTACACCCCTAGCTGCTGCTGCTCCTGCAGGGCCTTGTCCTACTGCTCGACCAGGATAGGGACCTTCCCTACGTTGTCCTAAGGCCTTGGCTTTTTTAGTTAAAATTCCCGACTTTATCATAAGTTGATTGTACTGTCTTAACTTTTCCTTCAGTTTGAGGTTAGGAGAGTTAAGCACCTCATGTGCTTTACTTTGAAGGTGGTTCAGGACTTGAACCAGGCTGGAATCAGGAGTTAAACCTTCTCTTAAAAGTTGAGTGCTGTAGTACTGGTCTTGAACACTAGGTCCAGGCTGGGGAGGAGAGGAAGGACTAACAAAAGAAGGGCTTTTTTCTCGGGGAACAAGATCCGCCCTTACGAGGGCCATCCTTGAATAAGACATGATTTTTATCGACATGCTCCTATGAGACCTGTTATCAGGGGTAAGGCCAGACCCAAAATGGTTCCTAAAAATCCACCCTTTTGCTCAAAGGTTTTCCTCTTCTGCTTAACGGTAGCCTTGTGCCTTGTGACTGACTTGAGTTCTTTCTTGTAGGGTGATAAACGTTTGACTGCGTCGGACTCGTTACGCAACAGGTTTTTGTTCATTACGTTGACGCAAATTTGACTCATCAACCTAATGACCTCATCGCTGAGACCTTTGATAATGTGGGAACACTCTGCCGAGGAACACTTGGATATGTGTTTCAACAAGTGGTAATGTTTCCTTATTGTTTTAAATTTTCCTCCAGAAGCAGATCTTTTGGTCACCATTCTATCTTTTTCTTTTCGAAGCTGAAGCTTGAGGAATGAAAACCAAGGTGTTCCAAGGAGTTGTTATGCTGTTTCTTACCCTAAGCTCGTTAGGTGTGCTCTGCTTAAAGTCCAATAGGATGTATGAATGTTTCTCTTTGGTTTCTGAGTTATATACCTCCGTCAAAAAGGATTTCTGTCCTGGAAAGGCCTGTTTGCTAATGTGCCCTATCTGACTCATGTCTCTAGGGTTTTTAAAAACAACTAGGTAGTGTGCATTTAAGCTCAAGGTTCTGAAGGCAGGATTGTTGAAAAACAAGTTTTGAGTAATAAAAATTACACTTAAACTGCGATGGTGAGAGCCCACAGTGAAAAGTTTCATTATGGTGGGAACGTACTCGGGATCCATGAGATCGTCTATAACGACCAGTCCATGTTTAGTCACGACTCTTTTATCCTCGAACAAAAAGTCTTCTGAAAGAAGACCTTTGTTAAACTTAACCCCCAACTTCACCATTTCGTCGAATCCATCTTGCCATTGACTGTAGCAGTAGTATATGTCGTGTATTTTTGGAGTAACAAGCTCGTCTACACCTTTAATCAACTTGAAAACAAGTTGACTTTTTCCACAAGAAGTAGGTCCAGCTATGATCATTGTGAAGGGGCTTTGTAGACGTGGGTCAAAAATGATCTCCTTTTCCTTGTGATCCATGTTGGACGATATCTTAAACCAAAGTGACCAAAGGAGCAACCTCGTCCTCTTTTAAACCAGTTGAACCCTTGTTCAAACCTTCCACGTAAAGAGCTACATCAGAAAGTCCCATGTTGTATAGACTGGCTATAAGACAGCTTGGATGAGATATTTCTCTATATTTCCAAACCATTAGAACTTCGAAAACAGGATTTGTGACACCTTTTTTCCCTGGAACAGGGGTGGATATGAGGTTAAGTTCGTGGTCGCTCAATCCAAGTTGAGTTCCCAGTTTCCTCCAGTCAAGCATTTTGAACTTGTCTGCCAGGTTGACGAACAAAGTATCAACTTTCCACTGTTCTGGAGGAATTTCACAATGGTCCACTACGTTGTAATATCCCATGTACCATCTACAATAATCAGTTAGATCGTAACGACCTATGTCACTTAATGCATGTCTCAATACCATCCACTTGCAACGCACGTTCTTTCTGCTCCATGAAATAAGCATTTCTCTCCCCATAGAACGAAGAGACGGTATTTTTTCCATGTAATCCATTAAACTTAGTCTAAGTCCTAAGTAAACCCCTAATCGAGGGTAGTCTTTTTCCGATATTTTTTCACTGATCTTGAATAACAACTCGTCCGAAAGGTGAAACTCCATAGCAACCAAAAAAAAGGTGTTCAGCAAGTAAGGTAGGCAGGTAGGAAGGCAGGTAGGTTATGACAGGCTAGAAAGCATACAGTTAACTTATATAGGGTAGGGTAGGGTAGGGTAGGGTAGGGTAGGGTAGGGTAGGTGGGTAGGTGGTTTAGGTGGGTGGGTGGGTGGGTTATTTGGGCGGCCAGCCCGGGCCAACAAGCCCCAAACCCCCCCATACTTGAGGGGTGCCCCCACCCCCCCCACCCCATAGTTTTTTAAACCCACCCCCACCCATTCCTACCCTACCCTACCCTACCCTATATTATCCTACCCTATTCTACCCTATATTATATAGCTCTTCCATTCCCTTCCCCCTGTTTAGGTAAGCCTGTTACATCGTTCTTCGTTCGTTTAAATTTGTTATGACGTTGAGTGTAAAGCGAGCTGATTGTGGTGAAAACAGTGAGTAAGGGAGATAAGCTGGGTGCACCACATAGCCAGATAAAACCAAACTTTTTCTTTCTCCTCTACACTGAAACGATCCAGGGACGATGATGGGATGTGAAATATGGGGCAGGAGGAAAACAAAGTTTTGGTTTCTAAGCACTCAGCTAGAAGTTCCAAAATAGACATGAAGAAATGAAGACGCTGGTTAAGTAGGCGGGGATTTTCTTTGGCGTGATGCTCTTCTGCCGCTTTTAATGCTTCCAAATGGAAGGGGTTTTTCAGTGGGCCCTTTCCCTTTCTTCCATGCTTCAGGGCATAACCCAAGGTTTCCACCGCTGAAAATTTCGACAAGTTATGACTCAAAACCATTTTCCTCAAGGTTTTTCTGTCTTTGGATGTAAAACTTGATTCCACTGAAGAAAAAACTAAGTATAATTTTTTCCGGTGAAGAACACATTCTTTCAAGTATTTGCACACGTACCTGAAACAAATTGAAGAGCAACATATAATTTCATTTCTTTCCCTCACGTATGTCAGAACTTGAGTGTCGTCGGGGTGACGTTGTTCTAATACACGCTGCAGGGAGTAACGCGACATAGTAGGGCGAAGGTTGTTGTGTCAAATAACGATGGTTTAGTCCCCGTTTAACCTTTATAGGAAACCTGTCAGTCTTTCCTTATCGCACTTTCCTGAAATGATTTATTGCTCAAGGACGAAACAAACGTCAGGGTCAGTGCCTGAGCGTTTTGAAAAGAGGGGAAAACATGTGGAAGGGTGGGTTTGGCCCAGGGGCCTTACCCGGAGGATCATCGTTTATTTTTGTTCAGTTTTATTAGGAGGACCAAAAATTAGATACGGGGTAGGCTGTTACCACCTTCAGCTGACCTTTTTCATGGGAGGTAGTTATTTCAGTTATAACTCTCACAACATGACAGCATCCATGGTAATTGTGTCCAATCTCTGTCCTGAATCCTCTTTCATAGAAAATTTTTGAACCTAAAGAGTGTGTAATTTTGTCTGGGTGAAGTAAAGTGGCTTTAATTAAAGCCTTCACCATAGTAGAATCGATGAAAACTGAATTACCAGGCCCTCCCCCCAAAGGTTGATCCCTTAGAAAAAAGGGTTTTTGTCTGTCTGAAATGAATTTCTTTGAACTTCCAGAGGAAATGGAATGTCTAGACATCAAGTGTACCATGGCACCATGTCCCAAAAGAACACCTGAAAAAGAACTTTCCCCATTTTCTGAGATAAGTTTTTTCACAGAGGGTCCACTAGGAACCAATGCAGTGGTTTGGTTGTGCAAGAAGCATTGTTTGAAGTTACAGTTAGGAGGGATGTAAAGATCCCTGTTCAAATTTTCAGGACAGAATTTCCACACAGCCCACACCTTACCTTCTTCTACGCCCCTCCTGATGTCTGAAATAAACACCTCCTGACGCCTTTTGTGACCTACGGTCAAAGACAAAGGCAAAGGACAAAAGTTAGCCATGTCTGCTTGAGAGAAGCTAGTTCTGATAAATGACGAATGGTCTGCGTTAATCACAGAATGGTAACAACAAGATTCGTTTTACAAGCCTCACCCTGAACGTTGACTGAGCGTTATCACGTTTTTTTTATTTGAGTTAAGCTTTTTACTTTTTTCCAAAACAACACTGACTAAGTGTAAAACATACTGTGAATGGAAAAGCACGGTTATCTACGACTCATGGACGTGGTTGTACGTTATCTGAACGACAAGGGAACGTCCCAGCATCGTATCAGGATAGTTACTATAAAGAAGACTTGAGCTGCTCGATCTTCATCAAACCTTTTCTGACGTTTGTCTGCTGTTCGCCGTCCTGCTCCTGCACCTTACAGCCCTGCCACCCTTTCATCTTCAAGGAGAACAATGCCTGGTCGCATGAAGACGGGACTTAGTGTCAGGAGAGGAGGAGCTAAAAAACTGGCTCCACTAACTTTTACTACTTCTAAACAGACAGTGGAAAAGGCGTCGGGCATCGCCCCTCCTCCTACCTCTCCAGCCTCACCTGATAAACCACCTGCAACTCCTGCTCGGCTTCCAAATGAAGTGCCTGATGCAGGAGAACAGGAAGCCGCTCTTGCAGCTCTTCATGGCGAAATCACTGATTTCCTGGATCGCGTCCGGGATCGCTCTCCTCAGGAAGCTGGCGACGGCGATTTTGACATCAGGGAATACATCAATCCCCCGGCACCTTTGAACTACCAACCCCCCACTGAAGCACCTACGTCCGCCTCTTACTCGCCCGTGACTCCGGAGGAACCTTCTCCCCAGGTCAGTCCAATAAAGGTTATAGACCTTACAACCTCATCACCGGCAGTCAACCCCATAGAAGTGGTGGACTTAACACAAGGGACACCTTCACCTGCTCACCGCGGGGGGTATTCACAGGTAGAGGTTATAGATTTGACCGGCCCTTCTCCTCTGTACTCTCTCCCGGTTCCGGTAGAGGAGCTGCTTCTTAAAAGCCCGCCGGAAAAAAGAAACTGTTCCAGTGAAAGAGAAGGGGAGCCTAAGAAAAAAAGACAGAAGCGCGCCTACCACAAGAAAACCCCTGTCTCTACCCCTGCTTCAGTTTCCTCAGCGACTTCATCCTATGGTGCCGAGCCAATTGGTTCTGTCCCAGGTGTTCCTTCTTCTAAAGACAAGTCACACAGGCAAAAGTTTGGGGAGGGCACTGCCCCCAGTTCTTCCAGCAAGCTTGTGGGCTTTAGGTCAGTGCCTTTGGTGGCAAAAAAGTGGCCTGCTCGATTTGGTTTCCAAGAAAAGTCACCTGCCCCCGACCAAGTTTTTTATCCGGAAGGGGATAACAACGCCTGCATAGAAATATACAGGGAACCTAGCATCAGGGGAGTATGCTTGAGGACCTACCTGGACAAACCTTACGAGCGGTGCTTAAACCTAGAGGCGCGTGAATTCAGGAACTTAGTGGACCAGATAGAGTGCATCCTAGGAAAGTACAAGGAGTTACACCGCCTAGCTGCCCTTGGATAGAGGAAGGTGGATAATCTTTTGTTGTCCTTGAACCAAGACTGCACCGACCCCAGTGGAGGCCGGGCTATGATCCTGGTAAACTTGTACAAGGGAACTCCTAAAGTTCACATAGGAACAACCAGCTACGTGGAGGAAATGAACGCCTCGGTGTCTTCCAGCTTCAGAATGCCCCCCTCAGCCACACACTGCGGACACACTGTGTCCCCCTTCATTCTGGAGGACATAAAATCACGAGTTGGTCCCTTCCTAGACGAAACGACCGATTTCTACTCTGGGTAAGTGGTCAACTTTGTATAGTGTCTGGTCAACAGCTCCTTGTTCAGTGCTTTTACATTATCATGTATATCAGCTAATTTGTAGTTAGATTTAGATGTACTCCGTTTTTAGTCAACATAGCCCAGCGTAGGTTTAAGTTCCATATGTACTCCATGTATACTTAGGTTAGGTTTTAGTTATAAGTTTGTATATTGAACATAAAGTGAAACAAGAAAAAGAAACCTTAAAAAAATGCCGCCCAAAAAGGTAAAACAACTTTACACCGTCAACTGTCCAATGTGTAACACCCCTAGACCTCCACGTTTGGTCACTGTAGAAAACAGTGGAAAAACTTTATGTAACTCAGATTCTTGTAGAAGAGAAACTTTTTCCGACAGCTTAGAACTTCCAAAAGAAATAGAAAAAAATTCTTTGCATAAAAGCAGTTACCGTGACAACTTCAAGTCCATAGCTTCAGGTTTGGCTGTGCTTGGTAAGCTTCAGTCCATTTTCAACGTCAGAATGACAAGTTTCAACAAAGACTTGGGAGCCAAACAGGTAATAGAGGCGCTTACCTCTATTCATAGAAATCAAGTTATGGCTTACAAAGTGGCTGTCTCTTTTGGAAGGTTGTTGTCTTCCTCTAAGGAGGAAGAAGAAGAGAAAGTCATGTACTTTCATGCTTCTGCCAACAACTCGTCCTTGTTCTATGACAGTGAAAGTCATAGAGACCCTTACATTTTTATAAGGGACGACAAAGACTTTGCAGAGTGTTTAGATTTAATAGAAAACAACATTAAAGAAGACACTCAAAGACCCTCTACTAAATGGAGTGTAATAGGCAACGTGAACGCCAACATCACACTCATAAGGGCTACGGGAGGAGAATATCTTTTAGGTAAAATGAAAACTGTTCCACCAGGTTTAAGACAAAGAGGAATGCAACACTTTCACAGAGACCCTAAAACCAAAAGGGCGTACAAGGACAACTTGTGTTTCTTTAGATGTCTGTCTTTCTTCCTGTATGAATCTTTAGAAAAAACTCAAGAGCTTTTCCTTGAAGCCTATCCAGGGGTGAACAAGGAGACTTTTGAGGGTGTTAACATAAGAGATTTAGACAGGTTAGAAAAAATGTTTGAAGTTAACATAAGAATTTTTTACCTTCCCTCTTTTGGTAAAAGAAAGGGGCGACCTAAAATTATAAGGTCAAACATGTGTTCATCCAAAAAAATCATGAACTTGAACTTACACAGAAACCATGTAAGTTTAATAACTAACATGGGACTGTATGGTAAAATGTACCCCTGTGAAAAGTGTCATAAAGTTTTCACTCGTAGCTTCCTTTTGAAACAACACAATGGGGTGAAAAAAGATTGCACCAAAGTCAGCTTCAGGTACAAAGGTGGAGCATACAATCCATCCAAAACAGTTTTTCAAGTTTTAGAGGAACTGGGAATAGTTTGTTCACCTGAGAAAAAAATATATCCCTATAAAATTGTTTTTGACTTTGAAAGCTATTTCGTCCAACCTGAAAATTCGTCCCCAGAAAATGCTAACACTGTGATAGAAAAAACTCACATACCCCTTTCTGCCAGTGTAGCTTCTGATTTTCCTGGGCATACAGAACCAGTGTGTTTTGTCAGAAATTCCAACAGGGACGACGATCCTTTGGTTAAAAATGTGTTGGAACACATAAACAACTTGGGGCAGTTGATAGGAGAACAGGTGAAAGAGAATTTTAGAGATGTTTTAGACGAACTAGACTCTCTAGAAGAAAAACAAAAGGAACTAGAACATAAAGCTAGCAAAGTTTTTCCAGCAAAGAACAAAAAAAATCCAAAAAAAAAAATCTCCCATGTTCTTGAAGTGAAGGAAAAACTTCTTACCTACATAGAAAGAGTCCCTGTTCTAGGTTTCAACTCTGGAAAGTATGACATTAATTTGATAAAAAAGGAATTTCATTCTTTTTTTATAGACACAGACAAGACAGAAATGAAAACCATAAAAAAATGCAACAAGTACATAGCAGTGTACACAGACCATCTTCTTTTCCTTGACATGTTTAACTATTTGGCACCAGGTTATTCCTACGCAAACTACCTGAAAGCCTTTCTAAAAGGGAAAGCTGAAAAAGGTTTTTTTCCCTACGAGTGGATGGACAACATAAGAAAACTGAACAACAAAGCTCTTCCTCCACGCCACTGCTTCTACAGTTCTTTGTCGGGTGGTGGAATAAGCAAAGAAGATTATCTTGAATGTAAAAAGGTCTGGACAGAAAACAAAATGAAAACTATGAAGGACTACTTGATATATTACAACAACCTGGACGTTAAACCCTTTGTTTTAGCCATAAACGAGCACACAAAATTTTTTATAGATCGTGGGGTAGACATGTTCAAAGACGGTTTAACTTTGCCAGGTTTAACCTTGAAGTTTCTTTTCAACAACACTGCACCTAATGCCACTCCTTACATTCTTTTTGGAGAGAAAGAAAAGGACGTTCACTCCTTGCTCAGACGCAACTTAGTAGGGGGTCCCTCTATTATTTTTCACAGACATCACAAAAGTGGAGAAACAAGAATAAGACAAAAAAAATACGGGTCACAAAGCAAAGTATGCAGACACATAGTAGGGGTAGATGCTAACAGCTTGTACCTCAAGTGCATGGGTGAAGAGCACTGCACAGGTTATTATGTGGTGCGCAGGAAAGAAAACGATTTTCAAGCTGTCTGCAGTCAACAAATTAGCTACTCAGCCACAGAATGGTTGCGATACAAAACTGTGACAGACAAAGTGAAGATATTACACCAATACAACTACGGGGAAGTAGTATTGGGTTCAAGGAAAATAAAAGTGGACGGCTATGATCCAGCTTCAAAAAAAGTATACCAGTTTCACGGGTGCTACTGGCATGGTCACATATGTCACCTCACTAAATCAGTTTTGAGAGACCCCAATGGAAAGGCATGGTTAGAAGAAAAAAACCAAAATACCATTTTGACTACCCTATATCTTCAGTCGTTAGGTTACCAAGTAGAGGAAAAGTATGAGTGTATGTGGCTGAAAGAAAAAACTGAAAACTCGTGCAGAGAAACAAAAAGTGAATGGGAAATTAAAAGACCATTGTGCCAAGGCAGAAAAAGTCAGGATGAAATACTGAGAGGGGTTTCTAAAGGAACAACTTTTGGACTTATCCAGGTAGACATAGAAACACCTGAATCTTTGAAAGAAAAATTCAGTGAAATGACACCTGTTTTCAAAAACTGTTTAGTAGGAAAAAAAGACGTAGGTGAACATATGAAACGTTACCTGGAAGCAGCAGGTAAGCTGAAACAACCGCAACGCCAACTTATAGGCAGCTACCACGCAGAGGGAATTTTGTTGGGAACTCCTCTCTTAAAGTGGTACCTGGAGAAAGGTTTGGTAGTTACGACAGTACACCTTCTCGTAGAATACACACCAGAACAGACTTTTTTACCCTTCATGGACGAAGTGACCAAAGCTAGGAGGAAGGGAGATGAAAACATAGACTGTAAGATTCTGTCAGATCTGTACAAACTTTTGGGAAATGGTTCATACGGAAAAACCATATGCAACAAACAAAACTTTGTTCAAACAAAGTATCTTCACCCCTCTAAGGCAAGACGTTTGGCCATGCACTGGTCAGTGCAAGATGTGCAAGACATAAGTGAGAACACGGTAGAACTGTCCTGTTTGCCCACCTCCATCACCTACGACCTCCCAGTTCAAATAGGGTTCATGGTATACCAATATGCCAAACTTAAAATGTTGGCTTTCTATTACGACTTTCTCCTTGAATACATAGACGAGAAAGATTTTGAAATGTGTGAAATGGACACTGACAGTTTTTACTTTGCTTTAAGTGCAGAGAAAATAGAAGACGTAATTATTCCTGAAAAACGTGAAGCTTTTTTCAGAGAACGTCACAAATGGTTGCCCTCTGAATCATGTGACAACAGTCACCACAGAGAGACCTATGTTCAAACCAAAGTTTTGGGTGAGCTGTGGCTGCCTCAACCATGCTGTAAGAGCCGTCTGGCGTTTGACAAGAGAACCCCCGGGTTATTCAAAGTGGAGTGGGAAGGTGATGAAATGACTGCCTTGAACTCCAAATGTTACATAGGCACAGGAGTAAATGTGCCCGTTAAAATGAGTTGCAAAGGTGTAATTCAAAAACAAAACCCCCTGACCACTGACAAGTACAAAGAAGTACTGGACAGTGAAAATGTTGTCACGGTAGTCAACAAAGGATTTAAAGTAGTTAACCACAGCGTTACGACTTACTCTCAAAGGAAACAAGGTCTAACCTATCAGTACATAAAGAGACAAGTATGTGAAGACGGTGTAAGCACCCTACCCCTTTCTATATAAAAAAAATGGTTTCTTTTTCTAGTTTCTCTTCCAGTTGTACATTTCGTTGAAAGAAAAAATTTTTAACAAATTGTTCAAATGAACAAATTTCGTTCATAGAAAACAGTGTTAAAATGGAAAATGTTCATTTGAACAATTGTTCAAACGAACATTTGTTCAAATGAACATTTTTTCCCATAGAAAACAGTGTTAAAATGGAAAATGTTCATTTGAACAATTGTTCAAACGAACATTTGTTCAAATGAACATTTTTCCCCATAGAAAACAGTGTTAAAATGGAAAATGTTCATTTGAACAATTGTTCAAACGAACATTTGTTCAAATGAACATTTTTTCCCATAGAAAACAGTGTTAAAATGGAAAATGTTCATTTGAACAATTGTTCAAACGAACATTTGTTCAAATGAACATTTTTTTCCATAGAAAACAGTGTTAAACTGGAAAATATTTTTTGTTCAAATGAACATTTTTCAAATAAAAAACAAAGGTAAAAAAAATGTGTACTGTATCATGAAAAAAAACTAATAAAAAAGTAAGAAAAGTGAACTGTATCACCCAAAAAATAAAAAAAAACTTTTCACAAAAGTGAACGCTGTACATGTTCACGACAAAAATAAAAAATCCGGCGCTGAAGAAATTAAGTTGGAACAGAAAAAAAGTGGTACCAGATTTCTTAACTCATAGCGTCACGTTCACCAGATTATTAGTATCTGGTTAGATTTAAGCAACCATTTTAACATGGAAAGTTTAGAAGCTATGCTTGTGGAGCAAACCACAGAAACTCCACCTTATGACTATTACATGCGTCCAGTTTTACAAAGTGTTGCTTCATATAATCAAGCTTCTTCTATAACACCTGACAATGATATAAGTTCTGTAGCATGTGGATGTTCAGAGAATTTCTTTTGGGAAATAATACCTGGAGAAAACATTGGTTATTTTAGAGGAGCTGAACCAGACACTGTTGACCACTGTATAACTAGTGTTAAAATGTACAAATATTTCTCTTCAGCTTTTTGGGACGCCTACAGAAACTGCATGTACTATTGTCGAGTGAAAAAAGTTAACTTGATAATGCATGATTGGTGTATAGGAGTATATCAATTGCACACTGAACCTGGCTGCCCAAGACACTACACAAGGTACACTTTAGGAAGTGTAAGAAAGTTTGCTCTTACTCTCCAAGAGTTAGAATGTAATCCCATAGTAGGAGTGTTTTGTCAGTGTAATTGTAAACTGGAAGTATCTGCTATTGCTAAAACTATTTGTTTCACATGTCTGCAGGTCTCACTGGAACTTCATGCCTTAAGTATACCTGGAGTGAAAAATCATTTCTCCTTTCAGGTAAACTTTAAGGATGGTTTTTTATCTGGTCTTTTACCTGGACCCAAAAACAGTCAAACTTACTTCCTGGCCCAGGCTTTGTTCGAGCATGCTATATCTAACATAGCCAAACTTAACAGTTATTGTTTCCACAACACATGGAAAACTAGTCTCACTGGTCAAAGCTGGTATCAAGCAAGTAAATTCACACACAACAAATGCTTTTGTAGTATATGTGCACGCCCCGGAAATGGAAAATCTGTCTTCATCTGTAAATATTGTGTCTAATAAAAATATAATCTGTTATGTGAAATAAATGAGTTGTGTTTTATTTTAATGCATGAAATGAAGAGACATAACAAAATGAGTCATAAGTATTGCGTAAATCCATAAAAGTATTGCATCAGAACATTGTGTAAATTCTTACAAGCATTGCGCAATGCACCCTCATACGTAGGTCATACGTTTTTGCAAGTAGGTTAGTAGGTCACTTCCGGTTTGCAAGTAGGTCAGCTCTAGGTATTGCACAATTCTTTTAATTTATGTAACTAGGTCAGGTCACTAGGTCAAATGGAATCCAGCTCTCTGATTGGTCGAAAAAACTAGGTCATGACCTTATGACGTCACTTCCTGTCAAATCCAGCCCTCTGATTGGCTGAAACTAGGTCACTTCCGGTCTACCAGTAGGTCATGACCTAGTTAGTAGCTAATCCATTGCGCTCAGTTTGCATGTATATACTACTTAGGAAAGAGGAGAAATAGACCCTTTTAAGTGGGCTAGGGAAGCCCGCCGACCAAGATTGGAATCTAGTGGGCGTAGGATGTAAATATATTTGAAAAGCATGGAAATCTGAGGTTAGAATCTAGCAGGCATATAAGTATGATCTGACCGAGATTGGAATCTAGTGAACAGAGGTTAGAATCTAGCGGGCGTAGAATGAACGTTTGACGGGCGCTAGAATCTGATGGGCATATGAAGATAAGACCGAGGTTGGAATCTAGCGGGCGTAGAATACATCTGATATTTGAAAAAGTACGGAAATCTGACAGAGGTTAAAATCTAGTGGGCGTAGAATGAACGTTTGACAGGCGCTAGAATCTGATTGGCATATGATGAAGATCTGACCGAGGTTAGAATCTAGCAGGCATAGAATACATCTGATATTTGAAAAAGTACGGAAATCTTACGGAGGTTAGAATCTAGTGGGCGTAGAATGAACTTTTGACAGGCGCTAGAATATGACGGGCATATGACGAAGATCTGACCGAGGTTGGAATGTAGTGGGTGTAGAATACATCTGATATTTAAAAAAGTACGGAAATCTGTCAGAGGTTAGAATCTAACGGATGTAGAATGAACATTTGATGGGTGCTTGAATCTAGCGGGCATATAACTATGATCCGACCAAGATTGTAATCTAGCGGGCAAAGAATATATTTCTGATATTTGAAAAAGCATGGAAATCTGAGGGAGGTTAGTGAGTGAGTAATAGATGTTTAACGCCATTTCAACAGCTAAGGTCATATTCATGGCAAGAACGACATTACACAATTTCACAGAGGAATGTGTCAGTGCCCAGGCATATGTGCACCACACACATCCTGAGGGGATAGGAAATATGAGAAGTAGACCCTTTTAATTGGGCTAGGGAAGCCCTAGGGAGGTCAGTATCTAGCAGGCATAGAATGAACATTTGATGGGCACTAGAATCTAGCGGGCATATATAAGTAAGTTCCGACAGAGATTGGAATCTACTAGACAAAACCTGTCTGACGGGCAAGAAAAATTAGCGGGCGTATAATCAGATAGCAGGCAATGAAAAGAACAAAATAGAGATAATCTGACGGGCAAAAGAAATATAGGGCAGCAATGTACATTGCTCATAACTCGAAAAGAAATTAAATTTAAATTTTCTGGCAGATGTTGTGTACCATAAATTCTTTGATTTGAGATTCATATCATATTTGAATCAAATCAAAATTGTAGTTTATTGCAAGGTCAGTAATGCAGGCTTGTATCAGAGAATTTAAGGTAATTACAGTTAGTTAAACTCTCTGCTGTCCCAAAGCTCTGGCCCCTTTATACTTGATAGTCTTTTCCATTACATTGTTTCTCCAAAATTAAAATCAATAGCCTTGAGCAAGTCTAGCTTGTGGTCTGACATCAGCACTCCCATTCACAGACAGGAACCAACTCCAAGCAAGTGTTAAGTAGTGTTATAGTCCTATACTTTCACAAGACATCTGCTTGGAGGACCAGGTGCTACTCACCCAGGTTATTCGCACCAAGCCACTATTCGCATAACTCCCACCAAAACTCCGCTATTCGCACCACTTTGTCAAAAAAGGCGGGAAAGTTGATACATGGATCAACATCATATACCTTCACCATTGGAGGCAAAAAGTGTCTTATGGCTGCCAACCAACTGACTGTAGAATATAGACAATTACTCAAAATTTACAATAGTTGGTACTGAAATACCTTTTCCTGCAAGACTCCTACATCTCCTTTAATGACACTATAAATTCAATAAGTGATTCTGCCTCTTATATATAAAATTTCCATCTTTTTTAAAACTTATTCGCACCACCAAAATGACTGAAAATGAGAGGACCCTAGTCGTCTTCTATAACTATTTTCGAGTTAATAAAATAGAGATAATCCGACAGGTAAAGATGACTGGCGCGAGAAAAGAGGGCCTCCTGTCCTGAGGGCTCCCAGTCCAAGGGGCTATTTCTCCATGGGCTATTTGTACGGGGGCCGTTCATCAGCGTGCTAAAGATCCTGGTGGCCATTTGTCCTAGAACCGTGTCCTGTAGCCTCTACGTAGATGACCTCCTGATATGCTACAGAGCAAAGAACATGCATTCAATCGAAAGGCAGCTGGAGCTGTGCCTGACCCTTTGTTCAGGCACAGCTGCAGCTGCCTTTCGATTGAATGCATGTTCTTTGCTCTGTAGCATATCAGGAGGTCATCTACATAGAGGCTACAGGACACATCTTTATTCATTGCATTGACAACACTGTTCATTTTGATACTGAACAAGGTAACAGATAATATGCTACCTTGTGGAACACCAAGTTCTTGCTTATGTTCATCAGATAGTGTTGAATTCAATCTCACTCAGAAGTGTCTATTGGATAAAAAGTTTGATATGAATATGGGCAACCCACCACGAAATCCAATATTGTATAGGTCTCATTACTGCTGGGGGGTGAGTGAGTAATAGATGTTTAATGCCATTTCGACAGCTAAGGTCATATTCATGGCGAGAACGACATTACACAATTTCATGTGAACCACACATATCCTGAGGGGATAGGAAAGAAGAGATATAGACCCTTTTAAGTGGGCTAGGGAAGCCCCACTGCTGGGGGGGGGGGAGCATATATATCAAATGAAACAGGTGCCCCCTTGCAGATCCAGGGAGAACTATTATCCTTGTGTACAAGCCACATAAATCTTACTATCTAGCCTCCCGAAACAGTCTTTGATCCCTCTTTATTGCCTCGGACTTTCTGTGGGCTGATACAAATAAAACAAAACAATTGAATAAAAAAAAATCGACTTGCATTTATTGAACGTTGTTTTAACAAAACTCACTAGCACCAAACTAAGTCGATGGTGAGAAAGGGACACTCGAATATAATATAAAATTTGATCTCTTAAAAGAATAACATCTCTGAAACTATCTACAAAAATAACCTGGCAATGAACACAGTTTTGCATATCGGACAGGTAGTGGATTGAGTACAAATTTTAAGATGTACCATAATCCAAATCATGCATGGTGGTATTTCATTTTCACTATTTACATTTTTTTGTCATGCAAAAATATAACACCTAAACAAAAATAAGAACATGATTTTGCATGATAAACAATCGGTGGGAGTTTTCTCTCGTTAAATCCCTAAGGGGAGACAATAAATTTCAAAGTGACACATGCTTATATGCAATAAAATCTGTCTGGAAATTGCTAAGATCCATTACAAGACACAGGGATGTAATTCAGGGGGTACAAAAAATTCTGAAGATATACATATCAGTTATGATTTTGTTGTTAATTGGTAAAAAAAATTTGGACCAAATAAAGGAAATTTGGGTAAATCTATAGGCACATCGGAGTAACAAAATTCTGAAAACTTACATCCCTGAAGACACTATTAAATTCCAGCTTTATACACATGATCTTTGATAACAAAATCTCTGCAAGTTTAAGTCATGCCTCTGTAATTTTCCTTGGCGGTGATGGACGCCAAATTTCAAGGTGAGATTTCTATGAAAGTCGATGCATGATTCCTTTGTGTAGCTTAGCGTGGGTTGCTGGCATATGATTACTACACGGCTACTTCGTCTGCTACTTCATCTGCAACTTCTGCCTCATCATCCACCTCATGGTCCTTCATCTTCTTCATTAAGCTGAAACCGACATAAAATATATTGTATGCATGGGTGAGGAATGGTTATTTTAATGCCATTTCGACAGCTAGCTAGGATAATGTTCTTGGCGAGAAAACTACATTAGACATAAATATATGGATGAATGTGTCAGTGCCTGCGCATAAGTGCACCAAACACAGATGGGGATGAGATTTATACTCTTATAGGATCGGCAGCAGCAGACAGCTTGGCCGGGACCCTCCCCTCACATTTCCCGTAGGCCTGAGGTGCCTATACTATCACTGTATCGACTGGTACAGCTCAAACTGCTTTTACTAACCTGTTATGAAGCCATTTCGATGCTACGTGTACTCCTCTAACCCCACCTATCCGCCATGTTTGTACGGTCTTTGCCTCTTTGTGAACAATTCTGTTCAAAGTTTCAATCTCTAAATCATAGACCTACGGTATGGGCATTTGGTGCCAGCTTGCACAAACTCTTGTGATTTCTCGCAATATGCACCAGATATTGTAATACTTCAAAATGTCTTTAAAAAACGTCGTATCAGGACTTTACTACCATTTTCCCCATAATAATACACTGTTTCGCAAAGAAATATAAGGATTACTTTGTGTGCCAACATGTTCCCCTTCATTTCCACATAATTAGAATAGAGGATGGTTGAGATTTCTTACTTTTAAGGCGCATTGTTAAAGCAATACATCAAGCTCCCCTATATGTGTCATGGCTTTTTGGGTGCAGCGTTAATAATATCATGTACAAGTCTGTATAGAATGAGTACTTCACAACAGCTAAAGTTGTATCACACAGGGGTGTGAAACGCTAAAACTGGTTTAGGCTGAAGTATATATTGTGATGATTTATAGTCAATTTTACATTTGATAAAAGTTGTTCAAACAGCTAATTAAATGTAAAATGGTTAAGTCCAGGCCTTAGGCCTATGTGTGATTGAGTCCCATGTTCTATGTTCAATGCCCTTGTAGGGTTAATAATTTTACTGCTGCTATTTGGCACTGAGGGGGTTAATGACCACTGGTGCATGCAGGCTTGAAGAAATACCTTAATCTCCTATTGTTCTTTGCTGCTGACCTGTGACCACCCCAGAAAGGAGGCTATTCTCTGTCTCTAAGGTGTAAATGCTAGCTGTACCATATACATGGCCTATGGGCTACCTTCAACTATATTATATACCAAAAACATATACACCAATACCAATGTGTACAGAGACAGAGTATGGGCCAAATTTCCCTCTTTGTTCCTATGTCTGTCAGAATCTCTCTTTGTTTCAATGTGATTTTGTGCAGCGGTCTATGTATATATAAGTATGTGATTGACGTCTAGTCAATCACATAATTATACCACCTTTTTGGGGCCTAAGTACGATTTAGATAATAGCAGAAACCAGTTTGGAAGGTATCAAAACAATGTGAGACCATATTGTTTTGTTTGTTTGTTTAGTTTTACGTCCGGGGGCCATTAAGTCCTTTCTCCAAAATCTGACCGAATCTATGAATGACCGAATCTATGAGGAGGGGTGAGGGGGAAAACCGCTACCGGGGCTTCATTCCCCTACTCTTTTCGAAGGATAGCAAGTCTTCTTTTATTTGCCTGGTCCCATAGGCAGGGCCAGACAAACCACGGCCTTTGATCACTCAGACGTGGTTCACTGAGGGAATCCCATGGCAAAAGACAAACATGTAGACCCGGGCCCGCGCATATGGACACCAGCTGCCCACATGCTCACCCCATGCCACAAAAAAAACAAGTTTGTTGCCTTTTACGAATCTGGTATGCCCACTGGTAGAATGGAAGGAGAATTCCTCCTTCATGGACTCCCAATGAAGTTATTTTGCTCCTCCATGCCCTCACATGAAGGTCCCCACTCTACATGGGGATGTGAGACCATATAGTTTCAGTCACCCCCCCATATATGGACTTAGCAAGATTAATTATTAGCCAATGAGATAATCCCAACTATTTATTGCGGTCCTCTCGGGGGTCAACTGGTACCCATCTGATCAGTAGAACTCGCTGGTAACAAGCTCCAGCAATGGCCGCACCCATGGGACAACCTGCTACCTCGAAATAAATGGTATTTCATTTTCTCAGTGGATTTACACTGATCTCAGGAATGGTCCTGGTGAACACAAAAAGGCTGAATTCCGCCTTTAGGCGGAGATTTCACACCCCTGATCACAAAAGCTTTCATAAAGTCATTAGAAGTTTTGAAAAGATGTTAAGAAAGAAAATAGACTTTGCTCATTTAGTTTCTTGAATCGAAAATCTTTGTCCTTATTCACTCTGTCTCTCTCTTCATTTTGGTTGCAGATATATTTTTCTTCTACTTGGAGAAAAATAATCATTTGGTACATGATGTAACAAGACCCTTACCTTTGAAGGTAGTCGTTGCAATTGTCAAATCCATACTGCTTCGCGATGTGTATGAGTATGCCGGTGGCGGCACGCCCATCACGGTTCCTGCAGATACTGCAGTTACAAATCTTACGACAAGGCGGACAGGCCCAGCTCTAGAAGTGCAAAAAATAATACAAGTCTTATACATCACTTGTTTTGTGTGTAAGTATTTACCGGGTAATTTCCGACACCTGTGGTTGTATATGGTACATTGGTACACGCTGGTGACGATTTTCTTTTTTTTTAATGTCTTACTGATCATTTGCTCTTTCAAAACGTATTTTATAAGGAATCTAATATAGTACTCTGATCAGACATAAAGATATGATTGTGATGTTGTGGAGAGCGTCTATCTGAAATCTCTCTCTGGCGGGTTACTCTGTCTGTTGCCATGGATCTTATCCAAAATTCTCCTGGAACCTTAAATTTCTCATTACTTTCGTTGACATACACATAACGTAAGTGCAGGAGAGAAATGTAACTTACCGGGTCCTTGAGAGCAACTCGGGCATCTTCCCCATACCTGTTCATGAGGCATGGACCACAGAACTGAAATCACAAGGGTGAATGAATAAGCGAAGCTCATATACATGGTGAGAAAACTACAAAATACATCACTTTCCTTGATGAATACTGTATGTCTGGTTAGCACAAAGGCCATCAGATAGATCTAAGAGTGGACAGGAAAGTCGAGATAAAGTCTGGTTTTGATATGGGCTCAGGCCTAGCTTAGGGAAGCCTTGATCACATGGGGATCCTTAACCCTATGGTGCCCAACCACCCCAATTGGCGCGGTTTTGGAACTTAAAAGACAATACCTGGATATCATATAATCACCCAGGCACTTCTGCTGGTTCAATTTTCAGAGTTAAACCACCAATAGAAAGGGTATAACCTCACGAGTTCAGTGACACTACCATTATCACTGAGTATGCATTATTAGAGGTCTCTTGGTGCCAATTTGAAAAAGTTATGATGGAAAAATCACCACTATGGCCATATTAAGATTATTTGAGACTTACCTGTAAGTTGAGGTATAATCAGGATTATACCGAGGGAACCTGGCGGTTCAGGGAATACACGAGAGGTGACTTCCGCACATGCGCAGTCAGTCCTTAAGAGCCTGTGAAGGGGGGTCAACTAACTAATACCTAACCTTACTAGGGGTAAATTCCAAAACCACCCCCCTTATTAATTAATCTGAGACATCATGATTAACCGAGGGAGGGAGCGGTAGGGCGTGTATTCCCTGAACCGCCAGGTTCCCTCGGTATAATCCTGATTATACCTCAACTTACAGGTAAGTCTCAAATAATCTTAATATTATCCCTCGGGAACCTTCAGCGTTTCCGAGAATCCACGAGAGTTTCAGAGCAATTGACTACCCTGAACAGAAAACACCACAACGTATTTACATTCAACTTGTATTGTCTGTGACCGTATTAAAGTGGTAATGTGGAAGAAAATATATATCCACATATGATAACAACTTGTCTATAATAAGTCTAACTTGACTTATACACCCAATATGTCATCTTAAGATGCCAATAACCATAACAGTTCTAAACTTACAAAGTTCAAATACTCGCAAGAGTAACTTTCCAGCCTTACAAAAGGTAACTTCATTTTACGCCAGAATGGCGTTACCCTCGACAATGTCTTCTATTGGTTTGTGATAAAACCGTGCAAATGAAACTGACTGGCGCCACCCAGCCCGTTTCATTAGCAGGTTTAAGTTGCCCCCCACCCTGAGGAGCCCCGACGCTGAGGCTCCTCGGGTTGAGTGCAGCTTGTACTGTTGCACGTCTATGCCTGATAACGCAAGTACGCCTAACACCCATCTTGATAGAGTGTCCCGACTTATCGGTAGATGTGGTTTTATATAACTAATAAGCAACTGCGATTCCTCAGATCGAATTGTCCTTGTTCTTTCCAGGTACTGTTCCAGGCACCGTACCACACACACCCTAGGGTTTTCGTCAAACTTCCGAAGTACCAGTGTGTTCAGCGGATCACCTTGCCGGTTGCTCTTCAGTAGTTTCGTCATGCGGAACACTGCTTTGTCCTTAACAGACATGTTTTTGATTGACAGATTTACTATGGTCTGTCCCCTCTGTGATGTCACGAGAAGTAGTAATACGCTCAACTTCATCGAGAGTTTCTTAAGTGAGACTGTTTCATTGTCCCACTGCTGAATGACATCAAGTACCTTACGGACGTCCCAAAAAGTGTGGTAGCGGGGACCCGGCGGATTCATTTCATACGCTCCTTTGATCAACAGCTTGACTACCTGATGTTGTCCCACTGGTTTGCCATTGACATAATTGCAAACCGCAGAGAGAGCACATCTGGCTGCGTTCAGGGCCTGGTAACTTTTCCCCTCTCTTTGCAGTTTTGAAAGGAACTGACACACTTGCTGAATAGTAGGCTGGAGCACTGGAATGCCCCTTTCCACGCAGAAAACGCACCAGTCTTTAAGATAAGTCGTATATGACTTCCTAGTGGCAGGTCTCCTGGCATTAACTGCCAGCTGAATAGTATGACTGTCAAATCCCCTTTTCACCAATTTCTTCTTCAGAAGGAACGATAGACCACCAACGGGGTAGTTTGTAGCCTTAGCTTGTTCGCGGGCTCTCCTGGATGACACAAGTTTCCTCTGTCTCTCCTGAAGCGAAGTCTTCTCCAATTGGTGCGTTGGAGCCCGCCGTACCACGGTTGACCCGGCCAATCGGGGGTGACCAGAATCGCTTGTACCCTCTCCAGTCTGATCCTTTGAATTACGGGTCCCAACAGACTGAAAGGAGGAAAAATATACATGTATTTTCCCCTCCATGAGATGGACAAGGCATCTTTGTCCCAGGCGCCAGGTTGTGGCCCCCAAGACACAAAACATGGCAATTTAGCGTTAGCACGAGAGGCAAACAAATCCACTTCTGGTGTGCCAAAAATTTTGCAAACCTTCTTGAAAATTTTTGGACTCAGTTCCCATTCCAGATCTGGTGAAAAGTGTCTTGACAGGTAGTCTGCCAACACATTTTCCTTTCCTGGTATGTGGTTGATGGTCAACCACATATCCCTCTCGGCACACCAGTCCCAGATTTGCTTTGCCAACTCGTTGCATTCAACCGATTTGATTCCACCCATTTTTCGGACATAAGCCAAAGCAGTAGTGTTATCAGTACGAATTTTGACATTGACCCCATGTTCTGGTACCAATGCTTGTAATCCTAATTGGATTGCCATCAACTCATGGATGTTACTATGAAGGTTCACTTCCTCCTCCTTCCAAATACCCTTGGTGGTTGTCTCACCCCTGTGAGCCCCCCACCCAGTGCCTGAAGCGTCGGTGATGATTTCAAAATCAGCACCCTCGTTTCTGATCTTTTTGGAAGCAGTCGGAAGGTTTTCTAACCACCAGTTGATGTCATCCATACCATGTGAACCCACAATCATTTCTGCATCAAAATTCCCTTTATTTTGTTCCAGCGCTAGGTTCTTTTCTCTCTCAAGACCCTTGATATGTGCCGGCCCATACTGCACTCCTGCAGAATAGGCCGTCATCAGACCAACAATACCAGCAATATCCCTTATTGTGTAAGGCTTGGGACCATTAGCCAAGTTCCACACCGCCATGTTGAACTTGTCTATCTTGTCCTGTGTGGGTCTCACGGTCATAGTCTGTGAGCTCAACAGGAACCCCAAAAACACAATTTCTTGTGTAGGCGTAAATACTGATTTATCAGGATGCACCACAAACCCTAGAGAATCTAACTCTTGTCCAAGCCTGTCAGTAGTAACCCTACACTGTTCTGCTGTATCTCCCAAGATAAAGGAGTCATCAATGTATTGAAAACACTCATGACCTCCCTCTCTCAGGTTGGAGAAGACTGGATTTAGAATTTTTGTAAAAATTCTAGGGGCACAGGCCAAACCATTGGGCATGCCCTGGAACTCATACAAGATTCCTTTCCAGTAGAATCTCAGGAACTTCCTATCCTCTTTTGACACCAAAACAGAATAGTAAGCATCCTTGAGGTCAATGGATGCCATAAAGCATCCAGGCCTCATCATTTCAACAGCCGTGTTTAAACTTGTCATTTTAAAATGTGTGTACTCTACACTCTCATTCATTTTTGACAGATTCAAAATTAATCTGTACTCGCCATTGGGCTTGGGCCTTACAAACACGTTAGAAATGAATTGACCTTGAGCTGGTTCCACAGGAACTATGACACCTTTTATGAGCAACTTGCCAATCTCATTGTCAACATGCTCCTCTTTCTCTGATCCCAGATCATAAGGGAAAGGCACCATTTGTTGAGTTGGTTCCAACTCCTCAAAAGGTATCTTCACCCCTTTAACCATGTCCAGGACCCATGGGTCACTAGTTATCATGGACCAGCGGTCTATATATCTAGCAATACTACCAGCGACAAAATTCTGAGCAGAATGATTGAACTGTAGGGGACTTACCTGCCCTGCTAAGGACCCTACTTCTGAAAACCCGAGGTTTGCTTCGCCTTCGCTGCACTACCCGCTGCTGCTGGCGCTGGTGCCCTGGGCCTCGGTCCATTCATCCTTGGTGCCACATTGTGACCAAACTGGGGAATCACGAATGGGAACCTCATACCAGCTAACGGGTTGAACCCCCTGGGCTGATGCTGATGCCTCTGCTGGGGAAACCCCCGCCGGCGCTGCTGTTGCTGGCCTTGTTTGAAGCTACTCTTAGCTTTCCCTGGCGCTGCATGTTGCTGTGCTGGTTTCTCAAGTTTTTCGGCCATCTTGTGTGCTGAGTCCACAGTTTTGATTGCCTCCTCGAGATTACCTCCGAATAAGAACTTCGGGTCATCTCCACCATCCTTGAGGAAATGCTCCCCGTATTTAGCAACTACCATGGGCTTGAGCGCCTCCGTTCTACGAGCAGTGATGGCCTTGATTGTACTGACAATCAACTTCATACAGTCCCCAAAAGCCTCACTCAGTTCATCCAACTGACTGTCCTTATCACCTCGAGATATCCACAGGTCCATGATCGGCACAAATGCCAGCATGGCCTTTACCAGGTGCACTTGCAACTTCTTCAATGCTTCCTCACGTTTGAGAAACTCAGAGTTCTTGCTTTTATTAATTAGAACCTTAAGGACTGGTTCTAACTCCGGCACAACCAATTGGCCAGCCTTCTCCGGCTGTGGGTACTTGCTGTGCAACGTTTCCAGGTCAGACCGGGTCCTCTTTTCCTTGAACATTGAGTTCAGAAAATCTGCCACAAAGGGTCTGATATCCTTTCCTTTCTTCCCTTTCTCTTGTTCCTGCTCCACACACTCTTTCATGAGGTTGTAAAGTTTACCGGAAGGTTTAGGTTCGTCCTGAACCTCCTCAACTTCCTCATCTTCTTCCTCTTCCGAGGGGTCAGTGGGTGTTTGCTTCACAGCTTGCATCAGTAGACTCCCCAAGAATTGGCCCATCATTGCCGATGTGTCCACATTCTGGAACAAGGATTGGAAGTCAAATCCTTGAGTACCAGAAGTCCCTGCAGTAGATTGGGTCGAAGTACCTGAAGTACCCTCCATAGGAGCCGTAGTCTTAGTACCTTCCGTACCAGCATGACCAGCCCCTGACGTGCCAATGGTCTCATTGGAGTCATGCATCTGAATGTCAGATCCATCCTCACTTATAGTATGTTTCCTCCTAGTATTTGGACCTTTCTTGCCCTTGTTTTCCTTCTGATCACTCATGGTGAATCTGTAAGAAACAGGACCCAGAGTCACTAAAATTTAAACACTACAGTGTTAAAATAGGAAGAATCACAATTCAAGTTAATAGTTAGAAGAAACTAACCTCAACTGTAATCAACATCAAGTGAACAGGCCCAGTAATGCCGATCGCTAAACCAAAACTTCCGGTAATGCCGATCGCTAAACCAGCACACCACTGCCTTCAGTTTGTCCTTATCTCTGTATTAACAGAGAGACTCGCTGACAACAGCGACAAAGTTTTCCGCCGCTCGGTCAACTTACCGGGCGCGCGCTCGTCTCCGTCTTAACCGAGAGACACGCCGAAACCAGCGGCAAAGTTTTCCGCCGCTCGGTCAACGTACCGGACGCGCGCTGGTCTCCGTCTTAACCGAGAGACACGCCGAACCCAGCGGCAAAGTTTTTCGCCGCTCGGTCAACGTACCGGACGCGCGCGCGCTGGTCTCCGTCTTAACCGAGAGACACGCCGAACCCAGCGGCAAAGTTTTTCGCCGCTCGGTCAACGTACCGGACGCGCGCTGGTCTCCGTCTTAACCGAGAGACACGCCGAACCCAGCGGCAAAGTTTTCCGCCGCTCGGTCAACGTACCGATCGGGAAAACTCGCATTTATTGGCGAAAAACAGACAAAATGCTCGCCAAATGCCCGCAATGACCACCTGGGGGTGGGCAAAGCTGTGATATGCCCTGAAAACGGGTAAAATTCCACTCTGTTGACACCGGGGGGTGTAAATTGAATGAAATGTTGACGACCGTGAAAACCAAGATGGCCGCCTCGGAGGAGGATCGGCCCGGTCGTTGAAAACTGCTCCAAACACAATTATACGAGCAGCAAGGGCAAACAAAGCATTGCCCAAACAATCTATACAGTAAAATTAGTCTGTAAGGCGAAAATCCGCCCCCAGAAACAACAAATTATATACTTACAGCTCGAAATGGCTAAGGGCTCTTGCAGACCAGAGAGACGCTGTCAACTCGGAAATCCAAACTGACTGCGCATGTGCGGAAGTCACCTCTCGTGGATTCTCGGAAACGCTGAAGGTTCCCGAGGGATAATTACTACCATTAGGGTCAAAGGGGGGGGGGGGGCTGTCAAGAGCAGGATTCCCAATAAAGGAAGGGCTAAGTACAAGACGATATTAGCAAAGATAAGCAAAATAATGGTTTTCCATCTCACACTAACTTTTGCAGGATATCCCGAATATGTTTTCAATATCATTTTATTCCTAGTACAAAAGGCTCCCATATTGATATCAACAGAAATAATTATATTCCCAAATTACAAGACTTAGATAAAGAATAGATAGATCATATATGTTGTCATAGTTCCCAAAAGAATTTATTTTGATGTTTTGATATTTATGATAGTTGGAAATGTCCACCCAAAGAATACGTAGGTAAGTAATCTGAACTGCCCTTATGAAAAGCAATATGCAAACAATATCAGATTCAAAGCAGTCATATAGGAAATAGCTAGAAATAGCCTAATAATCCTGAACACAAAAAGGTTAACTAATTCAACCATAATATTGAAGAATCTTCGATAGTGAGGATGTAGCCTATTGGCTATATGCGGGCCTGGAGTTGGTTGCTGACTACATGAACAGAAAGTTGGGGACTAGCATGACCCTGGAACTGTCTTATCCAGGGACAAGGTATCCTTCCGATATCTCATCAGTGTGTTTTGTCATTTTGGCAGACCTAGCAAAATTCAAAATTGTGGACCAACTGGGTATTGCTCTAGACTCCTTTGTTCAGGAAGTCATCATTGTAGAACGTGGTTTGAACACGGGAATTTACATTAATTATATGCAGTAGATAATGGAGTCACTCTCAAACATTCCCTCATTAACCCATCTGAGCGACTTTCTTCCCCCATTACTCAGCAGGGGGCAGCACAGAGTCTGGCTCCTGATATGGTGTTCCCACCTGATGGCCTCAGCTGGAACCACTTTCCACAAGTACAGCTGTTCTAATGAGCACCCTACAGTGCCAGGAGAGCCCTAATGAACCAACTAGATATAGCCCATCAAAAGGAATCTGGCAGCACCAAAAGGTGCAAACCAATAACTTGGCTTTTGCTCAGTGAATAAAAGCAGGATGCAAGGTATGCTACAGCAACTTTAATATCTAAAGACCCCTGGGAGTGAATGCTTAGTCTCTGCCTGTGACTAAAATGGCTGGCTAAGAACAAATTAATTATGGACTCTATATGTTTCTATTAACTTAAGTGAAGACTTCAAAGATACAAGACACTCACCTGTCCTCGTACGCCAAAGCACCTCCCAGAGCGGCAGATGGTTTTGAGGTCGACTGTCTTCTGTCGGCATTGGTGACATGATGTTCCCTGTGAAACAATTGATCACATTAACTACATGAGGCATTAGGTATCAGCGCCTCAGTCCAACAAGCTTGGAACTCCATCTGGGTCGACAAGGTAAAAGGTACCTCTGTGAGGCCCCTCAGGCTGGTACCTTTTTGTATGGTTGACCGAGCCGCAGTTCCAACCTTGTTGCACTAAACTGACTATGTCAATCTATCAAACTGACCTCATCCAATATACTGCATATCCTTATGCATAAGGCCGATCATGCACATAAGGTGTTCCCTTTGATAGATAGAATCACCTAATGGTACATCTGGGATTTTCCTAAGATCTAAATAAATTTGAAAATTTACTGAAAATTCCGCGAAGGTTGAAAAGAGAATACTCACAATCACTTGATTGTAGACCTTTCGACTAGTATCGGCCACTAGTTCGAGGTCCTCCTCAGTGATTTCGTCTGGAGTCCGCTGATCAATGTCAGTGGCGACACGGGCATTCTTCCTTCTGCTGTAATATTCCTGCAGATGAATAACGAGACTGTGAATAAACGAGTGTTGAAGCGATTTGTATTGCAGGTAACTCCGAAAGGTTCATACCAGCAATTGGTTAGAGCTGTAGTAGTCGTTAAACCTATGAAATATGCCAGTATACAGTAGGTGACAGGATGTTGGTGACATCAGCACTGTTCTATAGAGGTGGTGCCTCCTGGTGAGAAAAGAGTGAACTAGGCAACCTGAAGGCTGGTAGCTGGCTCATATTTTAGAAAGGGAGGACACAGGATGTACTTAACATAGGTGGACCAAGTATCAGAAAATCTCTCCCCTTTCAAAAATATCTATCGCTATATATTCATGTAATATTAAGTGTTAGAATAATGCTATTATACAGTTATATGCTGCTATATTCAAAGTGGAATAAACAAAGAAGAAAACACTATGGTATAGAATATTCATCTCCCATTGCCCCCTAGCTGGAAACACCTCAGTTCCCCCTGCTAAATAATGAACAATGAGACCACCACCCCTGCTTAAAAAGGGCAGGAAACCTGACACCCAAAGCTCACACCCCCATTTTGAGATGACCTACCGTAATCTCTCGCGTAGAAGGCGCAGCCCGCGTACAAGGCGCACCCCCAACTCAGAGAAGGCTGATTCACGTAGAAGGCGCACCTATCTCCTCTGGATGGGTATTTTGAAAAACCCGCGTACAAGGCGCACCCCTTACTGCTGGGGTGCTTTTCACATAGAAGGCGCACCCCAGGGTGTCAGGGTAGACCATACCTAGGTATAATCAATTTCAAACCTAGACTTGCTTGCTTTGAATTTTAACCTCACCTATGTGCCCTTTGGACACGTCAAGGGTGAGAGGTCCCGTGGCGTGAAACCCGGACCCGTACACTAGAGGGAGCTAAGGTAGAAATCACGCCCCTACACATTTACCGAGGCAATGGTTCTTTAACATCCGTCACTACATAGGCATAGTGAGAGATGGACAGGCCTGTTTCAACCAACACCCAAACTAGTCATATATTTTCTTTAACCAAAGAAAAGGTGTAGTCTAACTCATGGTGCTGTAAATACCCTTAAACTGATGAATGAAGCATGCTATTCTGCTCACCATAAAAGTGTTTGGAAATATATGTACACCCCACTCACTGAGAGCTTTGTTAATTTCATTATTGACCTATTAACCAAGAGAATCCATGCAGCATTATAATCAATAATCCTGCCATAGTGTGTGCTGCCACCTGGTGTTATGAGCTGTATGTCATTCTCTATTCTCAACATTACAAAGTACTGGTATCCCAGCATGCCATGTCTCTAGAAGACAGGCCTATTTCCCTGTTATAACAGTGTGGGTCTATATAATCAATGGGAGGGTATGATATGAACAAATAACAAATTTGGTTTGAACCTGTCTTATCTATAACTTGTTAACAAATAATGCAAATCAGAGGATTATTTCTTTCAAAAAATAAACAGTATTGTACCTTTCAAAATGATGCCAAGTAACATCAGTTGTGTGCTATATAAAGACAATTGGCATTAATAGTAGTTAATGAGTTAAATGATTCCTAGAATAACACCAGGTGGCAGCACACACTATGGCAGGATTATTGATTATAATGCTGCATGGATTCTCTTGGTTAAAAGGTCAAAAATAAAATTAACAAAGCTCTCAGTGAGTGGGGTGTACATATATTTCCAAACACTTTTATGGTGAGCAGAAAAGCATGCTTCATTCATCAGTTTAAGGGTATTTACAGCACCATGAGTTTGACTACACCTTTTCTTTGGTTAAATAAAATACATGACCCTGTGTACATCATATTGGTTTGGAAATTGGAGGTACCCCGCGTATAAGGCGCACCCCCAACTCAAGGCAATTACCCTCCCGCGAATAAGACCCACTCACGATCTGATTCGCGTATAAGACGCGCCTTATACGCGGGAGATTACGGTATTTTTTTTCAATTTTGAAACCTTAATATCAGAAAGATAAGAACCAGATAACAGGTAACAATTATACTTCTATGATCCTGAATATGTACACTATTTCATGACAAGTTTCCTTTTCTCTCATATTTAAACATGTTCATGTTATTTGAGGTTGAAGGGAACAGTCCCATCTCTGAAACAGGCATTTTCAGTTCTTAATGTGTCACCCTGCCCCCACCTGTCTCAGGGATGAAAGTCGACAATGACAAAAAACCTTGAAAAAGGAAACAACTTTAAATGCACTGTATTTGCCCTCTAGTCTCATACATAAGTGTGTAACAGGGTTTGTGTGGTGGGGGGGGGGCAGTAGGGGTTATATAAGGGTGTAGTTTGTCCTCAAATAACAGGAAAAGCTGTTTTTCAAGATGTTGTTCGGATACTATACCCAAAATGTGCACATTATGGCCCTTTTGCAGAATATGATCTAGGATCCCTTCAGAATGCTACTCGGGCTTCCCTAGCCCACTTAAAAGGGTTTATTTCTCCTCTTTCCTATCCCCTCGGGATGTGTGTGGTGCACATATGCGCAAGCACTGACACATTCCCATGTAAAATTGTGTAATGTAGTTCTCGCCATGAATATAACCTTAGCTGTGGAAATGGCGTTAAACATCTATCACTCACTCACTCACTCACTCACTCAGAATGCTACTGTATAGCTGTTTTCTAATCTTGTTCGGATAGCATACCCAAAATATGCACCACCTGATATAATGGTAGTGGTGCTTTTTCGCAACACGACCTAGGGACCAATTACAATGTTAATGTATAGAGATAGGTCGGGAGATTACGGTATGACCAATATAGTTACATGGTGAACGCGCAGGAAAGAGGTATACTATCCAACACTCTTCTAACATAGGAAATATAGCTTGCTGCTAAGACTACACTGAAGAGTGGAACAAACACCAATATAAAGGGGAAAGTTTTCAAGGAAAAACTTGAGAATCCTTAAAAACCTTGAACTAAAAACTGGCATGCTGCCACTGTATGCAGTGTTGTGGGACCTGACTATGTGCATGTATGCAACCTCTGGAGGTAATTTGTGACTCATTTATCCTGTTTTCAGAAGATTTTCAAGAAAACTTATTTTTCTTAAGTGAGTGACAAAAACCTTGAAATCAAGGAAAACCTTGAACTCTTTCATACCTGCTGTCTCTAAAAACTCGGAAAAGTAAACTTTCTGAGTTAATTACACATAACAAATAAATTACGCATGTGTACTCTAGGGCAATTAAATTCTAGTTCTATATATATGATTATTCAGGGATGTAAGTCAGGGTGTATGAAAAATTCTGAATATACACATAGAAGTTCTGATTTTATTGCAAAATACAACAAAAACTGATCTGAGAAAAGAAATTTGGGTGAATCTAAAAGGCATCTCAAACCTCTGAAAGTTCTGAAATCAGACAAAATTCTGAAAACTTACATACCTGATTATTAAAAAATTATCAAAGTATAAACCATTTACCGTATTCAAATAAGCACACGTGCGGAAAATTAATTGTTATCTGTTACATCCCCAAAACCTTATTAGAAATATCAATTCTAATAAGCGCAGCCCCTGCGAGCCTAAAATCGTTGTTTTTGCCCTAAAATTCTTGATATTTACACTTCATTTCACTGATTTGACCCCAGGGTTGGGCCCAAAAAGAGAGGGGGGGGGCACTTAATAGAGCAGGTGCGCTTATTAGAATGAATACGGTATAAAAACAACAATGTTCTATACAGTAGATGACACTAGGAAAACCATAGATCTTAATTAAGATGTAATGTACTTTGAAGGCATTGTGATAAATCATTCCCAATTGTCTATGTTAACTTCATTAGAATAGAATTGGTTAACTCACCTCTTCCTCATCAGAGTCTTCGGAGAGAGGGCGCTTTTGTCCCCAGGCACCAAACCTTACCACCAGGTGGGACTGAAACATCATAAAACAGCAATTTTAGTTTAGGCCACACCAAAAAGATTAGTTCGCCCTCTCCATATTTTTGGAAATACAAATTTTTTTTTTTCTTTGAAAAAAATCTTGTCAGGCTTCATTTTCTTCAGGTTTTCTCTTTGTGATGTTTGGCAGAATTTCTTTTAAAATAAAATTTTTTCGCTCTCCTCACTTTTCCAGCAAGGAATCCATTGGACGCCAAAAAATTCTTTAAAAAAAAGGGAAATTTTTTTCCCTCGCTCACACCATTTTTTCAAAACCAAAACCAACTTATTTTTTTTTTGTGTGGCCTTATTTATACAAATAATAGATTATTGATTAGTTCACAGGTCTAGGTTTGGGAGAAATCAAGCACAGAACCACACAGACTACTTACCCCGTCAAATGATGGGCCTGACGATCCACTAGCCGAGGAAGCTTCTGAACAGAGAGACCCCCTACGAGACCGAGTCAGTGGGCGTTCCTGCACCCGCAGACTACGGCGCTTTGGCTCTCCGGCGTACGACTCCCTCTTCTTTTTGTATTGCCTTGGTGCTGGTGAGGCCTGTAGGAAGATATTTTAAAGAAAACTTTATTCATGTTTTTTTTCTTCAAATTTTGTTAAATGTCTCAGGCCTCTTCAACATCTGCCTCATAACCCCTTGAATTTGCCCAATATAAATATGAACGATAAAGAAAAAGTGTTGTTTTCCAGTGATTTACATTAATCAATTAGGGAATTATTTCTTTTGTAAATAGTAAAGTGCATACAACTTACATTGGATTTAAAGGCCATCGGCATCTCCTTTTTGACCTCGGCCATGATCTTGGCAAGCTAAAATGCAAAAGACAACATTCATTTTAATATAATAGATTGACACATGATGATTGCCACTCAAATATCAGTTGAGTCCATTGTTCACCTCTGCATACCCAATATCACCTATCTATTTCGTTGTATTCACTTGGATCCTCAGTGGCAGACCTTTGAGAATCTTTAAAATTAAAGGCAAAATTTCCGTATGTAGCCTGTAGGGGATATGTAGAGTTAACTGCAAATTACTTACCATTGCCTTGTTGTCAGCAATGTTGCGAATCCGAACCATTTCGTACTCAGAAAGCCCCATGTTGTTCTGTGATAGCAAGAATGGTGTATAGTCATTAAGTCATTAAGGGCCTGCCGTGAAGATTATGGAAAATTCCTCACATGAGGGAGCGAGTAATACCATGTAAATGTTGAACGGCTTGTCGACAGCTAAGGTAATATTCATGACGAGAAAACAAGATTACATAACTTCACAGATGAATGTGCAAGTGTTTGCACATATATGTGCACCACACAGAGGGTAGAATAAGATGAGATTAAAACCCAGGAAGCCCATGTCCTATAAGGTGCGCCATGACATTAGGAAGACTGAACAATATGATTGAAATAATAATCATAAAGTGCTGTAAATGTTAGGTCACATCAAATATAAAAGTTGGGCTCAATGGAATTTAAATCATCAGAAAAAGATGTCAGAGGGCGGAAACCATGGATGCAGTTCTCCCCCAAAATATGATGCGGGTCAGGGAAGGAAGCAACATCCACAATACCATTATTTAATTCAGATTAGAAAGATACACTTACATCTTTCTTCACTACGCCTTTCACAGGCTCTGTGAGGCGCCTCTGTTTTTTCTCTTGTTTTTCTTTCAATTTCTCTTCAAACTCTTCAATCAGATCTTCACAGTCGAGGTTTTCTTCTGGTTCCCAGGTGTTCTCTGAACTACAAAAAATATCAACAGGGTTTATTATAGCACAAGAAGGTTGCTAGTAGTTAAAAGAAAACCAAGAAAACTTCAGATTCTGCTAAATATACTGTAGGTATCGATACCAGTGGTAATGGTCGTTTTCAGATAATGCGTTTAGAGCACCGTTAATACAGAAGATCAAGCTACACACACGGTAGAATCGCTCTGCCCCGATAGATAGGCATACCGCGTCTTATATAGTGCATGTTACGGTTCATTGGTTTATACCTGAACGCCATCTACCATAATCTTCCACGTACAAGGCGCGTCTTATACGCGAATCAATTCCTGTACGCTGCCTTGAGTTGGGGGTGCGCCTTATACCAATCCAAAGTTATGTCCACAATGTCATGTACCGTAATCTCCCGCGTATAAGGCGCGTCTTATACGCGAATCAATTCGTGACTGGGTCTTATACGCGGGAGGGTAATTGCCTTGAGTTGGGGGTGCGCCTTATACGCGGGTTTTTCCAACATCTCAATTGAGAAACACCCCAAAAATAAGGCCCACCATGCGCCGATGACAGCTTGAACTCATATAGCCAGCAGCGCGGCAGCCCGTTCGGTGTACAGGCGCTCGGCGGACAATACGCAGACCGTGTACCGATGACAGCTTGAACTCATAGCGCCAGCAGCGCGGCAGCCCGGTCGGTGTACAGGCGCTCAGCAGACAACACGCCGACCGTGTGCCGATGACAGCTTGAACTCATATAGCCAGCAGCGCGGTAGCCTGGTCGCTGTAGATTTGCTCGGCGGGGAACACGCCGACCGTGTGCCGATGACAGCTTGAACTCATAGCACCAGCAGCGCGGCAGCCCTGTCGGTGTACAGGCGCTCAGCGGACAACATGCCGACCGTGTGCCGATGACAGCTTGAACTCATATAGCGGTAGCCCTGTCGCTGTAGATTTGCTCGGCGGGGAACACGCCGACCGTGTGCCGATGACAGCTTGAACTCATAGCGCCAGCAGCGCGGCAGCCCGGTCGCTGTACAATAACAGCCCCCCTGTGAGTTGGGGGGGTGCCTTATACACGGGTTTTTCCAGAAATCGATCCAGAAGAGGTACATGCGCCTTCTACGTGAAAAGGCAATCTCTGAGTTGGGGGGGCGCCTTCTACGCGAGCTGCGCCTTCTACGCGGGAGATTACGGTATTTTCTTTAACCAAAGGAAAGGTGTAGTCTATACCATGGTGCTCTATCTATCAGAACATACCACCTGGTGGTATGTTCTGATTTCTAGAATAACAAACCAGGTGGCAGCAGTGCTATGGCAACCAGGAGGATTGATTATAATGCTGCATGGATTCTCTTGGTTAAAAGGTCAATAATATAATTAATAAAGCTCTCAGTGAGTGGGGTGCACATACATTTCCAAACACTTTTATGGAGAGCAGAATAGTATGCTTCATTCAGCAGTTTAAGGGTATATAGAGCACCATGGTATAGACTACACCTTTTCTTTGGTTAAAGAAAATACATGACCAGTTGGGGTATTGATGATTGCAGACAATATTTGGAATGGCCCTATGGGTTGGGTCCTTTGAGTGGACCATGCTCCTTGAGTTAGGGGTGGGCCTTGTATGCGGGTTTTTCAAATATTAGACTCAGGAGTAGCAGATGTGCCTTCTACACGGATTTGCCTTCCCTGAGTTGGGGGTGCGCCTTCTACGCAAGAGATTATGGTAGGTCGAATACCACGCGGAGCGCCAGAAGTCACTGGTGGTGGTCTCTTGCAAGAAGCATGAGAAATGGTCCAGAGAGACATTCCTACATTACGTTGATAACATACAAGTCTCGAATATATACGTCTTAAAATGGATACTCGATGCCCTACTCTACCATTATGAATTGTCTAAATGAAATAAGGTAAAAATAGGCTGAAACTTACTTAGGGTATCCACGCCATTTCAGCAGGTACTCCTTCTTGCCGTTACGGACACGCACATTCTTGACACACTCCACCTTATACTCCTCGGGTTCCTCATCCTGAACGTTCTCATCAGCAACTTCAGCTCCGGCATCTTCCGATTTAATGGCTGTATATGGGGATTCTGTCTTTACCGCCTACAGGGACAAGAAACAAGTTATTTGGTTTCCTTTGAATCTCCATGTCTGGACTGATTTCTTCAAACAGAAGTCCTTTCGGATCCTTATTGTATATATGTAGCTGGCAATATAGACCATTCTGTAGAAATTGAACAAAATGCTTCCCCATTTAGAGGCATGAAAGTGATTGAAGGGAAAGGGATGTCCGACGAAAGTGATTGAGCCTGAAATTCCATGAAATACTAAATAAGAACCTCTGAAAAACGGATTTTGTTTAATTAATATATGGCTCTTTGGAACTTGAAAATTTCTGGTATCAGGGAAACTTATGAAGACTTCCAACCCTAAAGGTAGATGAGATAGAATGTCGTTTTCTTACCTCAAGAGCAGGTTCTGTTGTGGTTTCCATTGGTGAAGTGGCAGTCACCTAAATCAAAACAGATCAGAATTAGGGCATGTGTTCATTATGTCCAGCTATCAATTTCTCAAATTTGGACCCTGCCTAGATATACATAAAAGCTCAAGCTAACCTAAAAGAAAAAAATAAATGGACCATGTTTCTTTCTAATGCCTTGCGTGGCTTATCTGGTATTCATGAACCCTGGCAGTGGATTATACGAGATATTTTATCTGTACCCCAGCGTACTCAATTTGAGACCCCAAGGAGTGCTTATGGCTAATTCTGTCATAAAGTCAGGGTACGGCTCATGTGCTGGTGCGGGGTTCTACACGAGGTTTTACGGTAGTTGGCGAGATTGAAACAAGCATCACCAAAATATGCTCACCTCACTGTCGGTCTCCACTGCAGGACGCTTCTTAGTCCAGCTTCCAAATTTAACCACAAGGTGGGACTGAAATAAAGCAACATATGAATTTTTCAAGCATTCTGCTGAGGGAATCTGTTGGTAGGATTCTAGTATGCTCTAGGAAGAAGCCATCTTGAATGACTGATACTGAACCAAAACCCAGGACTACCAGTGCATTAATTAAAGGAGTTGACACTGCTAGTTATAGGACTGAAATTTCTTCAGGGGAGATTTTTTTTTGTTCAATGAGCCAATGTAACATTGGTTTATTCAATGAACATTTTCAACATAGAAAGCTACTGTGAATACCTTTCCTGAATCAAAAACCTTTTATTTTAGATTCAATGGAGATGCACTTACCTGTGCAACCTTCTTCTTTTTAGCACTTCCTGGCTGCTCTGTTGGTTGTTGTTGCTTTTCACTGTCCTTTTTCAATCCATCTTCAAATTTGTGGATGAGCGCTTTGCAATCAAGGTTGGCTTCTGGTTCCCAGGTGTTTTCAGAACTGTAAATACCAACAAGCGTTAAGCACACAGACAAATGGAGATAGTCAAATTATACTATCACAAAACTACTACATTTTTTTGGGGTCATTTAATAATGGTCTGTTATTTCAGACCCCTTTGCTTAAATGGGAAATTGTAGTAATTGACCAGCTTCATCGCTTTCATCTATATCATCCCTGTACACATGCTCATTGAGAAGTGAAACTTACTCAGGGTAGCCTTGCCACTTCAGCAAGTACTCTTTCTTGCCGTTGCGGATTCGGCTATCTTTGACGCTTTCCACCTTGTATTCTTCAGGTTCTTCCTCCTTCACAGGCTTCTTGGTCTTTGACATCTTCGAGAAATATGGGAGAAAAAGGTTTCATGGTTGAGATTGACCTTAATCATGCTATAATTCCCGGGGTGGAACTGAATGAATGATCCAATAGTGGCATCTACGGCCCCAAATACTGAGTTGTCCTTTTCAAAAACAAAGCACATGTGCACCTCAATAGCCCAAATCGTGCTTATTCTATTCTAAAGATGTCACTCGCTGGCCATGAAAAATCAGGAAAGTCAACACAGTCAGCTATCCTTTCACAGGTTATCAATAAAAATCAATACAGAAATTCCTAGCAAAAACCTGGCAACTAGGAAGATTAGCACCCCTGTTATTCATGGCAAGACCTCTCTTAAGGCTGGAAATGCTCTCACCTCAATGACCTGCTTCCTCAACCCATCTTCAAACTCACGGATGAGATCTGGACAATCAAGGTTGGCTTCTGGTTCCCAGGTGTTTTCAGAACTGCAAAATACAAACAAAGGTCAAGACACATACCGGTGGTATATACAGAAAAAGATAGAATCGATCCAATTTTACTCATCATGTTAAAAAAAGAAGACTTTATACACTAGCTTTTATATGCAGGGGAGGGGGGGGCACTGAATATTTCCACGACACATAAGTGAAATAATGTACTCTCTTTTAGCACTTAGAGCATCTAATTTGATTAAGTTAAACTTACTCAGGGTAGCCTTGCCACTTCAGCAGGTACTCTTTCCTGCCACTGCGGATGCGGCTATCTTTGACACTTTCAACCTTGTATTCCTCAGGTTCTTCCTCCTTCACAGGCTTCTTGGTCTTCTACAAGAAGGAATATTTTACATTATTTCCATTTTGTCGCATTTATCTTATTGAATCACTGTTTTTGCATGTCACTGCATGGGTTTTCCCAAGGTCGGGGGGGGGGGGCGTCTAGCGTGAGTAATAGACACATTATTCAGGGGTGTGAAATCCTGAAACCGATTTCCTCTGAAGTGTATTGTACCATCTCCCCAGAAATTTAAGTCATAGGGAATTGATTAAAATAGTTAAGTGGACACTCATTCCACCCTAGGCCAGTCCAAATAAAAAAAGTTGGTCTATGGATTTTCATTTTTAGAAAATGGAGCGGGAGGGCGAAATTTTATTTTATTTTTCTAGGAAAATATATGTCTATGGATTCTGCATGTTGAAGATGTGGAGAGGGCATTTTTTTTTGGAGGGGGGGGGGTTCCTTTGCTCATATGTTCTATTTTTTTTCTAAATGCAGCATACGCCTATATAATGACACCAGTGGAATTTTTACCTAGCCAATGAGTGGTCTGCCTTTTCTGTGCTTTCACTGGTTCCCAGAAAAATGATGCGGGCAGAATCCATAGACAAATAAATTTTCTAAAAAAAAATAAAATTTGCATTTTGGAAAATAAGATGCGGGAAATCTATAGACCAATCATTTAATTTGGTGTGGCCTTATGATTAATATAATGCAGCAATGTAAATTGCTGATAACTCGAAAAGTGAAAAGCCTGTGATTGGCTCCCAGGAAATATCCAAACATTTTGCAATGCTGAAGGTATATATGGAAAATTTATTGTCATGTAGGGCCTGACCCCCTCCCCCCTTCAGTACGATGTCATTTGTGGATGGCCCCCACATAAGTTGTGCACTCATCCTGTTGCATCAGCACTCCCTCACCAAGGTTATTCGCACCACCAAGCCACTATTCGCATAACTGCCACCAAAACTGTGCTTTTTGCACCACATTGCCGAAAAAGGCAGGAAAGTTGATACATGGATCAACATCATATAATACCTTCACCATTGGAGGCAAAAAGCGTCTTATGGCTGCTAACCAACTGAGTCTGTACAGTATTGACAATTTCTCAAAATTTACAAAACTTGGTAATGAAATACTTTTTCCTGCAAGACTGAAGACCCCTACATCTTTAATGGCACTACAAATTCTGCCTCTTATCTATAAAATGTCCATCTTTTTTTAAATTTATTCGCACCACCAAAATTACCAAAAGTGCGGTGCCCCAGGGTGTCTCCTTATAACTCGCTTTTCGAGTTAATAAAGGGAAGCTTAGAAGAACAATTTGGATACTTTAATATCTCCACTTTAGCTGACATTAGATCTAACATTGGGCATAATTCAAAGACCCCCCCGCCCTCGTAAATGCTAATTCATTTTCTCAGTGGATTTGCACAGGTCTCAGGAATGGTCCTGGAAAGCATCAAAACCACTGAATTCAGCTGAGAGTTCACACCCCTGAATATTGAATAGTATTCAAACTACGGGTGGGCGGGGGTCAAACCCAAATCAAATCAGGGCGATTTCTATGCGATAGGTAAGTTTAAAGTATACAGTACTGTACAGTAGGTAGCAATGGAGAGAGCTTAAGAAAGAATTGCAGCTTTCATATTTGGAGTAGGTTACATCTTATAAGCAAATTAGGGCAAAATTAGGGCTTACCTCGGCGACCTTTCTGTTCTTCTTTGCACTTCCCTGGTCAGTTTGCTTGCTTTGCTTCACTATCTCCTTCTCTTTCAATTGGTCTTCAAACTTCTTGATGAGATCTGTACAATCAAGGTTGGCTTCTGGTTCCCATGTGTTTTCAGAGCTGTAGAGTACCAGGTTTACGGATTTAAGGATTGAACAGAGTTAAGATGCACACGAGAATTCAAGGGACGAAAATTTAAGATTTATTTTAACTGTTAATGATTTCTGAAGGTACAGCATAGCTGTAATGTCACGCTGGCTTAAAAGGTTAATGATCTATTACTGCTAATAACTATTATGTGGTATGATTAATGAAACAGTATGTTACCTGCAAAGGGTTATTGTATAATATATTTAATAGAAAATAATGTTGCCTGTAAGGGGTTATTGTTTGGCATTACTGATAAAACATCAGTTGCCTAAAAAAGAGAAGCTAAATTCAACACACATATTTTACAATGTAGAAGGATTGTGGTGGTGGAGAGAAACTAGACAGTGTAAGTTCAACACACATTTTTACAGTGTAGAACGGTTGTGGTGGTGGAGAGAAGCTAGACAGTGTTAAGTCTAACACACATTTTTTACAGTGTAGAAGGATTGAGGTGGTGGAGAGAAACTAGACAATATAAGTTCAACACACATTTTTTACAATGTAGAAAGGAGTCGTGCCATCCCTAAGGTGTTAAAGGTGCTTTTAGTCTGGAAGGGATAGTGGAATACTAATGCATCATGCCATCCCTAAAGGACTCATGTTACATTCATGCATCATGCCACCCTTAAGGTGTGAACTGTGCATCAAGGCATCATGCCACCCCCATACAAGGCATCATGCCATCACCTAAAGAACTAATGTTACATTTATGCATCATCGACTCACTATGACAATGGATGCTAAAATAAGCCTATACACAATATGAACCTTAAGGGTTTAATGTCTGCAAAATCAACTGATGTAGGAAGTGCATAGTTGTATGAGTATTAGGTGCCCCTAAAGGGGTTAATAGTATGTACTGCATCCAAAGGGTGGGAGTCAAGCCTGGCCAGGATACGACTCAAGTAGAATGGGCCCTGAATGTAGTGAACTTTAGAAAAAAAATGTGAGTAAATTAACCTCCCCATACAAAATTATCCTGAAGATGGCTTGCCCCACACATCACTAGGTTCATTTTTTCAAAAATAAAGTCATTTTGTAGGATTTTTTTTTTTTAAATAAAGTCATTTTGAAGTCCCTGAAGAAAATAAATGCTGCTGCTACCACACAGTCTGTAACATAACCATGAGGAACAGGTAGATTAACACATACTGCTATACACCCAGGCAGCCGGTTGGTTGGATTATACTTGCCTAATACCCTGAAGTGCTATAATCCTAATGATTAATTATTATGTGCTAAAGGGTAAAGGCTTAAAAAGAAAACAGACAGGGTGGCAAGTCCGAATATGGGCTGTTTTTTTTTTTAGCGATGGCTCCATACTCAAGTAAACTGTCACGAATGGCCAAGGCCATCGTGACAATAACATCATTCCTATGGTCATTTATTTACTACCGTAATCTCTCGCGTATAAGGTGCATCTTAAAACGCAAGGGTTTAGTTCTCCCTGGATCCGCAAGGGGGACACTAAGACCTTTCTTTTGATCGGAAGATCTGGCGGTCGGACAGGGTGTAAGTTTCATACGCCAAATATGCAAATGAGGAGGTAGCTGGTAGTGGGCAAGCACAGGTAATAAAGCTGACACAAGCGCAAATAGCGTGTCCAACACCTATCCACTTGCTCTTTTTATATGTTACACTCACTCCCCCTAATAGAACACCAGGGAGGTACGGGGGGGGGGGGGGTCATATATACACAATATGACAGCTCTTTTTAAATTAATATAGGACAGGATTTTGCAATGCAAGTAACTCGAAAGGGCACTTAATCTCTTCTTTTAGGCCCCTTCTGATATTAACCTCATGTTTTCTTCGAGCATTATCACTGTCAATGGACGAGCCTCCCTAGCCCACTTAAAAGGGTCTATATCTCCTCTTTCCTATCCCCTCTGATGTATGTGGTGCACATATGCGCGGGCACTGATACATTCCTCTGTGAAATTGTGTAATGTCGTTCTCACCATGAATATGACCTTAGCTGTCGAAATGGCGTTAAACATCTATTACTCACTCACTCTCACTGTCAATGGTTAAGCCTATGGAGAATACACCCATTATCGCTCACATGTTTCATTGGCGAATAACTCCTCTCCTGGCGAGTTAAGCATTGCACAATACCAGCAGGTGTTGAATAAGGATCCAGATTAACCATAAAAAGGCATGGGACACTGTCATTCTCCTCCATTTTGTTATAATCCAGCAGATTCGATGGCACCGTGAGTCGATCATCTCACTGTCTGCCATTTTGGATTTTGATGTTCTGTGCGCATGCGCGACCCTTCCTTGCCGGAATAACATTTTCGACAGAGAAATGATATATTCTATCAATTTAACTTGAAATTAATGGCTTTTTGAATATAATCCATGCATCTTTGGCAATATCAATCGAATTGAATATATCCTATCTTTTTACTGATATCAGGGGTGTGAAATCCTAAAATCCATTTCCTCTGAAGCTTCTTCGCAATGATTTCTAGTTTACATTTTAACATTATATAAAGGTCATTTAAATAGTCAATTGGACATGTGCCATCTTCTCTTGTACAGAGAGGCTAAAAACCCCACAAGTCGATCGTCTCGCTGTCCGCCATTTTGGATTTTGGTTCTATCTGCACATGCCTGACCCAATTTCCATGGGGATTTGGGTCAATTTGCACCACCATGGCTTTGTGATGTGAATTAACGACAGGGCGAACATGTAATTTTTTTTATCTTTTTAATAAAACATATCGATTCACATCATATCCTTTGTCCATTCTTTATCCAGGGATGTAAGTCAGACATGGGCAAAAATCAGGAAGCCATATGTTTACTTGATATAAAAGCCTTATGTTTTCCCAAACAGCCCTCCTTACCACTCGTATAAGGAAAATACATGTCATTCAATATTTTCCGAAATCAGGAAATCCTGATAAAACCTGAAGACTTACATCCCTGTTTATCATATTTATATATTATAATTTACAAAAAAATCGATATCCGCCATGTTTGTGCCGAAATTATGACATTGGAGACACGCGCACCCATCGAATAATGGCAAATTCATCAACGATTTGCACCACTCCGTACCAAAAACGTGGGAATGTTGAATCTATTCGCACCTCTTATGGGATTTAACATAGACCGGAAAAGCATCTTACTTTTTCTCTCTGTTAAGGGGCACTAAATGGGTCTGTTTTTTACCCAACTCTTATAACTCCTTTCGAGTTAAATATCCATTCAGTAGAACAAAAGTTAAGAATTATTTTTATTTTTCTGACCGTATTCTTGAACTCTAGATGCATCTTATACGCGAGATGCGCCTAATACATGAGAGATTACGGTACTTGAGGTATTCATGAACATGAGATCATTCAACTGCAAAAGTGAAGATATTATTTTTATTTTAACTTTATACAACTATTTTTTTCATGAAAAGAAACTTACTCAGGGTATCCACGCCATTTCAATAGGAATTCTTTTTTTCCATTGCGGACACGCATGTCCTTTACACTCTCCACAGTATAATCTTCTTCCATTTCTTATTGATCTGTTTTTTTTTGGGTCTTTGACATCTGCAAGAACAAAAAGTAGTAAATCTGAATACATAAGCCTTTTCCCTCTTTATGCTATAGCAATGGGTAACTGGACACCTCGGAAGCAGGGACACCTTGGAAGCAAGTCATCACGGAAGCAGACATCTCAGAAGCAAATAATTTTTCTTAATAATTATTTGGCACCCATGATTCTACGTAGTAGGGACAGAATCATTAGGGTTGTTGTCCATTCAAATTCTATAAGAAGAGAGGGATATTATCATGGTTTTATTTGCAACCATAATGTCTTGCTTCCAAGATGTCCCAATGGCTGCTTCCGAGATATCTGCTACCGAGGTGTCCTAGCTTAGAAATCTGAACTCTCATCTCTGTACCGCCGTGAGAGATTAATCTCTAGGTTCCTGGTGCAGGGATGAAAGTCAACAATGAAAAAAAAATTTGAAAAAGGAAACAACTTTAAATGCATTGTATATGCCCTCCAGTCCCATCCATAAGTGTGTTACAGGGTTTGTGTAGTTGAGGGGGGGGGGGGGGGTGCAGTAGAGGTTGTATAAGGATGTAGTTTGTCCTCAAATAACAGGAAAAGCAGTTTTTCAAGATGTTGTTCAGATACTATACCCAAAATGTGCACATTATGGACCTTTTGCAGAGTATGACCTAGGATCCCTTCAGAATGCTACTGTATAGCTGTTTTCTAAGGTCGTGTTCGGATAGCATACCCAAAATATGCACCACCTGGTAGTGGTGCTTTTGCACAACACGACCTATGGTCCAAGTACAATGTTAAATGTATGCAGATAGGTCAAATGGTGCAGGGCTTTTGACAGGATTTTTTGCAATGCGCCAATTGCACACTTTTTAGCAAATACAATGCGCCATTCTGTAAATGAATGGCCATTCTAGCCATTTAAATGCGACATTTAGGCATTAAATGCGTGTATTGCGCACTGCGCAGCCCTGTCAAAAGCCCTGATGGTGCAGGGGATATATGACCCATATAGTTACATGGTGAAAGCATAACATGCAGAAAAGGGGTATACTATCCGACACTCTTCTAGCATAGGAACTATAGCTTGCTGCTAAGACTACACTGAAGAGTGGAACAAACACCAATATAGAGGGGAAAGTTTTCAAGGAAAAACTTGAGAATCCTTGAAAACCTTGAACTAAATACTGGCATGCTGCCACTGTATGCAGTATTATGGGACCTGACTGTGTGCATGCATGCAACCTCTGGAGATAATTTGTGACTCCTTTATCCTGTTTTCAGAGGATTTTCAAGAAAACTTATTTTTCTTAAGTGAGTGAAAAAAACCTTGAAATCAAGGAAAACCTTGAACTCTTTCATCCCTGCTGGTGGGTGAGCCCCCTACCTATATGGTACAGGAACGCATTTTCGGCCACTAATACTTGGAATTTTTTAAAACTCTCAAGTTCCCTACATAGATTTACATGTTAGGTACACAACCCCCGACTTTGAAACCGAGATGGCTGATATTTAAAATTCTAGACCACTTTTCCTGAAGACATTTTAAAAGCAGCTGGGATACTGCGACCACCGCGGGAAAGTGGCGGAGGAACTCTCTGCCTTCTCCCCTCCATACTGGGGATCCTACTGTTAATAGGTACGTGAATGAAAGCCCAGGTAGCACAGAGACATTGGCATAACGTTGGGCCAACGTTGGCCCAACCATCGGCTTTACATAGGCTGCCCATCCTGCCTACGTAGGCCCGACGGTGCCAACCAAATGCCAATGTAGGCCCAACGTTGGCTTTTGGTCGGCAAACATTAGCATCGGCAAATGGTCGGCCAGGGGCCGACCATTTGCCAATGTCCTGCCAACATTGGGCCAATGTTGGCATTTGGTTGGCAAATGCCACTGGTCGGGCCTACGTAGGCCCGATGGGCAGCCAACGTTGGCCCGATGCGTGAATGAACTCTAATTAGTTAATTAATTACCACCTTAATTAGGTCAATGTTTTAGTAATCTCTCATTCATTATATGATAGAACTTAGGAAGTCGAACAAAAACATATAGAACAGCAAGTACATAGTCTTAACCTCATCTCTATCAAATATGAAGGAATTCTATCGACGAGCACATAGGTTTCTAGGATCAGCCAACTTAAATTTCAGCTAATTTTGATGGTTTTTCTCAACTTTTTATATTCATAAATTCATATCTCTGACGTACCCTAGTGGTCAAATCAGCTTCATTTAAACTGCATTGTATCCGTAAAGTCATTGGCTTTCAGGAAATATATGGTTTGCTATGATATATCTCTTTTCAAATTATGGCAATAATGTAGCTAAAGGTCACAGACAATTCCTCTTTGTAGAGTTTAATTTCATGACATTTGGCCAACCTTGTCTCACAAAAACCTCAATAACTCACCCAAAAATGACCTTAAAGTTACAATTCAAAAAGCATGTTGCTTCTCACATATGTGCGGAAAAGACTGTGCCAAAAACCAAGAGCTCTCATGTGTTTAAAATTTTTAGTCACATACCGGGGTACTACTAGTGTCAGTACTAGTGAGTTGAGTCTGTAAAGTCTTGACATCTGATACACATCAAGCGAGTGAATACATCAAACACTTAGAGAGTTACTTACCAAGTCTGACACTCGCGTATTTTATCCCTTCAGTTAAATTTAAGTCTGCTTCCAGCTTAATTTATATGTTTATCTTTCCACCACACGCCTGATTTCCCGCGAAAAAGTGCGAGCCCTGTAGTGTTGCGGGACTGCGCTCTTGTGGACGCCGCCGCCGCCTGGAACGCTCCAAGCCGATGTTTAGCAAACTGCACAAAGCCGGTGCGACACGCCCATTGCTAAGTGAGTGGTGACATTTCGCTACGCATGTGGCTTTTGCTTTCGGCACGGTACTCCTAGGTTTTATTCATTTTTCTCACAGAGGTACAAAAAAAAATCATCTAGAATAAGAATTTGAAAAGAAAAGAAGGGAGTCCCAACCTACTTTTTTTTCTACAGATTTTTGAAAAATAAAAGGTAGGCCTATTTTAATCTTCACCTATAAAAGAAAATGTGTCTCAGATTTTAGAATTTTTTCTGTCATAACTATTTGATAAATTTCTCATTTTCCAAAAAAAAGAAAGGGGTAAATGTTCTATTATTTCATAACAAAAACAAATCAAAATTCATATTTTCAACCACTAGATTGTTTTTAAACTTTAGGCTACCGGTACTAAAACATGTTGTACAGATAATTTGCTTTTAAATATTAAAGAACAATTTTGATATGGGGTCCCATGCATATTTTTGTAGTTTTGGTCATTTTAAAATATAGGCCAGCAATGTGCATTGCTCGTAACTCGAAAAGAAATACAATTTAAACTTTTTGGCAGATGTTATGTACCATAAATTCTTTGATTTGAGGTATATATCATATTTGAATCAAATCAAAATTGTAGTTTATTGCAAGGCCAGTAATGCAGGTAATGTTGCTTGTATCAGAGAATTTAAGGTAATTGCTGTTAGTTAGACTCTCTGCTGTCCAAAAGCTCTGGCCCCTTTATACTTGATAGTCTTTATCATTACATTGTTTCTCAAGAATTAAAATCAATAGCCTTGAGCAGGTCTAGCTTGTGGTCTGACATCAGCAGTCCCATTCAGACAGGAACCACCTCCAAGTAGTGTTATAGTCCTATACTTTCACAAGACATCTGCTTGAAAGGACCAGATGCTCACCCAGGTTATTCGCACCACCAAGCCACTATTCGCATAACTCCCGCCAAAACTGCGCTATTCGCACCACTTTGCAAACAAAGGCGGGAAAGTTGATACATGGATCAACATCATATACCTTCACCATTGGAGGCAAAAAGTGTCTTATGGCTGCCAACCAACTGACTCTGTAGAATATAGACAATTACTCAAAATTTACAATAGTTGGTACTGAAATACTTTTTCCTGCAAGACCCCTACATCTCCTCCTTTAATGACACTACAAATTCAATAAGTAATTCTGCCTCTTATATCTAAAATTCCATCTTTATTCGCACCACCAAAATGACTGAAAATGAGAGGACCCTAGTTGTCTCCTATACCTCTTTTTGAGTTAATAAAAAAAAGTATTGTAGAAATTGATATAAATTCATATTCAAAGCACTGCATGATAGGTAAAATGGTTGAATTCTTGGCATAAATGTTTTTCATTTATATGCCCTCAATCACTGTAACTTGTAAGCATCCTCTCACTTCTACAGCATTGTCTACTTAATGTGAGGGCTATGATTATAATTAAGGCTGAGAATGATGGAAAAAATCCAGGTGTAGATATGCCAAAATTTCAAAGTGCTATAAAATGCACAATTTTGACCAAAATGACTCAAGATTTTTTTGTGCACATTTAGGGCCTACCGGTATACATGTGTATGCACACCAAAGAAATGGTCCCATTCTGATCAAGATAACTTATAATACCCGGTATTATATGCGCAGGGACCTGCACAGTAGGTTCAAATCCGATAGTAGAAACCCACCTTAAAACAAGTAAGACATTAGGGGTCTGTCCAATTGTAAACAATTGGGGGAGACGTTAGAAATTACAAACATTCCCCCAGCTGTGTTACTTATATAATATATGTAGCCTCATGAAACAAGGTAAACAAGCCACAGTTTCCCGTCAGAATAGGACCCACTTTGCCATGAGAATAGGCACATGCAGTGAGCGTGCAGTGAGGACAGTGAGGTGGCACCATCTAGTGAGTATTGAAAGAACTAAGTCCCACCAGCTAAACCCAGGCCGTATCTGCATACTACCTATTGCAAAAACAGTCAACTAAATTCAACACATTGGATCAAAGACAGATAAATCCTTTAACCAATCACAGCACAGCAATAATTCAGTGCAGAACACCCCAATATTATGCAAATGAGCTGTATTTGAGTGTAAACTATAATGGGAGCCGGCCTATGTTATGACTACTAAAGACCTGATTAGGTAATTAAGAAAGGTTATTCATAACAAACCGTCTCCCATTAAAAAGACCACCTAACCGGGGCAATTGACTGGGGTGACTTTGGCTCATTTTTGCCTGTTTGATAGCTTTGTTCTTTAATATCATGAATTAGAAGCTAACCTACCTACACATAAATGTTGTACTCTAAATAATCCCATCAAGGTAAAACACCCCTCCACAGGGGATTTTTAATTCCCCATTTGGTCACTAGGGACAAAATTACTCTAAAATTCCTCTAAAATCATAATAAAAATGTTAAGCTAATTTTAGATGCAGAATTCAATGACCTCATTTAAAATGCACCATTTTTTAGTAGAAATGGCCCATATTTGGATGGTAAAATGAACATTTTTCATGAAAAATCAACCTATATTCCTGATCCTGGTTGCCATGGCAAACCCTTCTAATAATCAAAATTTGCAGATTTTTATGCCAATTTTCGGGGATATTAAACAAAAACCCAAAACTTAAAAACAGAAATGGAAAATTCCTTCTAGATCAAAATCGATGATAAAAATCACCATATTGTCATGTATTTTTTATTAAAAAGGCTGATTTATTGTGTTTATAGACATTATTATGGTTAATAATGTATTTAGAGCTTAATCCTCAATTTCAAATATGAATAATGACTTATGTTCAAGGAGGGGTTCTGACATAACTACTGGGAATATCTAAGCCAATGATGTCTCACTTTAAAGATCTTTAGATAAACTTTGATAACAAATTTCCCTGCAGAGGGGTGTTTTTGCTTGCCTGGTCACATATACATGTAGTATCTCTACTCTCAATACCGTAATAATTATGTAACCCATAGGCCTATTATTCTTTATATAAAATTAGCTGGCTGATATAATCTTGCTGACTATAATCATCCCTAATCCTCATCTTTCAATCAGCATATTATATCATAGAATTTTAAAATTCTATACCTTTTCAATATCTTTTAAAATGAAAGTGATTATCAAGCCAAAAAAAAAAAATTGCTGAATATAATTAACTTTATAGGGAGTGGTCATTATTTATCAACATTTCTTTTCAAATTTTTCTAGAAAATTGGGGTAAATGGGGGCCAGACAGGAACCAAATATGCAGCTGCTCTGCAAGAGTAGCCTCTGTCAAGGAACTCACAGAGCGTTACTCACACAGAGGAACCTACCATTTGACACTCAGGGCATGGTTCGGTGTGGTCGGGCCCAGAGCTCTGGCCAGGTCTGACAGTGGGGGAGGTGTTAGAGGAGTGATTTGGCAAAGTCTGGCCCTGGAAATTTTCGGGTACCTGCACAGAGGTCGACCACGTGCCCAAATTACCATGAGACGGGAACTCATTTTTCGGGTCTGGCCCTCGTTTCTGGCCCTCATTTGAGCCAAATGGGGCTTTTTCACCATGACTTAGTGCATGTGCCAGCCAGCCACTTCTACACCTGACCCAGGGGCTTATCTGACAATTTGGCCAAATGATGTCTCAGTCTCTTTGCATGAGTGCTGATTTGGCACCATGCCAGAAAGTCACTCCTATGCTCAGTCCTAGTGTGTATTTGGCATGTGCCAGCCAGCCACTTCTAGACACGACCCAGGCTCATCTGGCATGCCAACCATCCAACCACTTCTACACACAACCCAGGGGCTCGTTTGACACTTTGGCCAAACGATGTCTCAGTCCCTTTCGATGAGAGCTCATCTGGCATGTCAGGCATCCTGCCACTTATACACACGGCCCATGGGCATATCTGGCACTTTGGCCAAATGATGTCTCAGTCCCTTTGCATGAGTGCTGATTTGGCACCATGCCAGAAAGTCACTCATATGCTCAGTCCTAGTGTGTATTTGGCATGTGCCAGCCAGCCACTTCTAGACATGACCCAGGGGCTCATCCGGAATGCCAGAAAGTCCCTCCCATGCTCAGTCCTAGTGTGTATTTGGCATGTGCCAGCCAGCCACTTCTACACACGACCCAGGGGGTCATCAGGAACTTTGGCCAAATGATGTCTCACTCACTTTCCATGAGAGCTCATCTGGCAATTTGGCCAAATGATGTCTCAGTCCCTTTGCATGAGTGCTGATTTGGCACCATGCCAGAAAGTCCTTCCCATGCTGAGTCCTGAGTGTTGATTTGTCACCATGCCAGAAAGTCCCTCCCATGCTCAGTCCTAGTGTGTATTTTGCAAATGTTGACTCCCAAGCCTAGCTTAAGTGCCTATCTGGCACATGGTCAAATGATGTTCCAGGCCCTAAGACTAAATGCTTATTCCGCTTGATAAGTCTGCCACAAAAAAAAAAAAAACTCTGTTTACAGTATTTCTCCAGAAAATCTGCTTGCTAAGTCCACACCCAAAAGAAAATTATTTCTTGGTTTTCCTAAAATTTCTGTACTTTGCCAGAATGTCCCTCCCATGTTTGGTCCTAGCACCTTTTTGGCAGATGGCCAAAAGATGACTTCCAAGCTTATCGAAGGAGCCCATCTGGCACATGGTCAATGATGTCCCAGACCCCAAGACTGAGTGTTTGTGCTTCTTGATATGTCTGCCACAAAAAAAAAATAACTGTTTGGTATATTTTCCCAAAATTATGCTTGGCATGTCCACACCCAAAAGAAAATGATTCTATTTCTATTTTTTTTTTTTCACAAAATTTCTCCATCATTCCAGAAGGTTCCTCTTATGATTGGTCCTAGTGTCCATTTGGTATTTGGCCAAAAGACGACTTCCAAGGTTATCCAAAGTGCCCATATGGCACATGGTCAAATGATGTTCCAGACAGTAAGACTGAGTGCATATTCTTCTGCCACAAAAAAAAAAAAAAAAATGTTTGATACCTTTTTTACCAAAATTCTGATTGATATGTCTGCCATGAAAAAAAAATCCATCTTAAATATCTGCCCCAAAATTCTGCGTTATATTATGGCACAAGTTGAATAGTAGTCCTATATGACATTGAAAAACAAAAAGACAAAACGCATTTTTTTTGTTTCTTTTTTATTGCACACTGAGATCGAATGGATGGCAGAGTCGACAATTCTCTGCAACCATTTGGCAGACGTACATGGCCATCAAGCGGTTCAATGTGTCAATTTCTTCATCGGTCGATATGATGGTGTCAATCTCTCTGGTGTAACACCGTGGGAAATTGTGAAACATCGGCCCACCGTCAGCTTTCTTCACCAGTAAACGGAGAGGTCGGACCAGTTCAGCCCCCAGACTGTCAAAGTCGTCACGGATCTCATTCATTTTTCTCAAAGTCACAATCTCTTCCTCTGATGGTAATGCATGGTAAAGTGCCCTGTATAGTTCCTTCAATGCGGATCTTTGGTTGGTTTGAGGCACACTGTCTGCTTCATTGTTGTATTCCATCTTGTCCAACTAGTTTTTTATTTCAACATCCCAAGCACTTGTGGTTGACCAGTTATTCCATCAATTTACTGACTTCAATTTTGCACAGGTTTATATACTTGAGAATCACATGACCAAATTAGAATTATCATATTAGTTCTAAATTTGCATAATTGAATGCACGAAGCCTGGTTAGCTCAGTCGGTAGAGCATCAGACTTTTAATCTGAGGGTCGAGGGTTCAAATCCCTCATTGGGGGGATTGTTTTTTTTCATATAATCTTGTCTTGTCATCTGTTCCTCTGTGTGAGTAATGCTCTGTGAATTCCTTGACAGAGGCTACTCTTGCAGAGCAGCTGCATATTTGGTTCCTGTCTGGCCCCCATTTACCCCGATTTTCTAGAAAAATTTTAGGTCGAAAAGTAGGATCGGTCTTCAGGTTGGCTGTATTACTTTTGGATTTAAAGTTGGCTTGGTTTAAACAAGCCATCAAAAATTCCCCTTTTACCTGCACACAAACTTAGTCCAACTTACCTTGAGGAACGTAGATATTTGGTTCTATATGTCTGTATTTTAAAACCTTGATTATGGTGTGCAACATTGATATATGTGTTGAATCATTTGATTTAGTAAATAAATGATATTAAATGTATTTGTTGATTTGTGTTACTGTTTTAGAGAGAGAAGGTCAACATAGAATTGTTATTTTCTTTGTTGTACTTGTATTGTAATTAACTTCAATAAACCCGATCGATATATTGTGAAAAAAAATGCGTAGTGCTGCCATCTGACGTTATAGTGGCGAAGTCTTGGCCAGCAGGATTGGTCTTAATGGTGGATGGGTTTGGCCGTGTAAGATAGGGAGAAAAAGGACATCAATGAAGAACACATCCCATTCCTGTTTAGGACATTCCAATTTGACACCCCTACAGAGAGCATTTTTCAAGGCACCATCAAGGTGTGGGGTCATGTCCTGTAACAGTTGGAGTCCTACTGGATGTATGTCATCAAAGAGTATTAAAGGGACTGAGAAGAACTTTAGCAAGAATAGCCTTCCCACTTCCACATTTGCCTGTCATCAGTAGGTATTGCTCCCGAAATTGTCTGTTTGCCATATTTATGTAATGATTCCAGAAACCTTTTCCATTGACATCATGAGACAATAGTTCATGACCCAAATGGTCCCCTAAGAATTGAATGAAATCCTGGTGGTGGATCTTCAGCTTCACAATTTCTCAGGACGATGCGTCACACATACAAGTCCATCAATGGCACTTAGTCGCTTTCCACGAGAGCTCATCTGGCATGTCAGCCAGGCAGCCACTTCTACAGACGACCCAGGGGCTCATCTCGAACTTTGGCCAAATGATCTCTCAGTCCCTTTCCATGAGAGCTCATCTGGCAAGCCAGCCAGCCAGCCACTTCTACACATGACCAAGGGGCTGATCTGGCCAAATGATGTCTCAGTCCCTTTCGATGAGAGCTCATCTGGCACTTTGGCAAAATGATGTCTCAGTCCCTTTGCATAAGTGCTGATTTGGCACCATGCCAGAAAGTCCCTCCCATGCTCAGTCATAGTGTGTATTTGACATATGCCAGCCAGCCACTTCTACACACGACTAAGGGGATCATCTTGCACTTTGGCCAAATAATGTCTCAGTCCCTTTCCATGAGAGCTCATCTCGCACTTTGGCCAAATGATGTCTCAGTCCCTTTGCATGAGTGCTGATTTGGCACTATACCAGAAAGTCCCTCACAATGCTCAGTCCTAGTGTGTATTTGGCATGTGCCAGCCAGCCACTCCTACACACACCCAAGGGGATCATCTGGCACTTTGGCCAAATGATGTCTTGGTCCCTTTCAATGAGAGCTCATCTGGCATGCCAGGCAGCCTGCACTTTCTACACACGACCCAGGGGCTAATCTGGAACTTTGGCCAAATGATGTCTCTGTCCCTTTCCATAAGAGCTCATCTGGCATGCTAACCATTCAGCCACTTTTTCACATGACCCAGGGTCTCATCTGGCACTTTGGCCAAATAATCTCTCAGTCCCTTTCCATGAGAGCTCATCTGGCATGCCAACCATCCATCCACTTCTACACATGACCCAGGGGCTCATCTTGTGCTTTGGCCAAATGATATCTTAGTACCTTTCCTTGAGAGCTCCTCTGGCATGCCAGCCAGGCAGCCAGCTACTTCTACACATGACCCAGGGGCTAATCTGAAACTTTGGCCAAATGAAGTCTCAGTCCCTTTTCATGAGGGCTCATCTGGCAATTTGACCAAATGATGTGTCAGTCCCTTTTCGTGGGAGCTCATTTGCCATGCCAGCCAGCCAGCCGCTTGTACACATGAACCAGGGACTCATCTGCCAAATGATGTCTCAGTCCCTTTGCATGAGTGCTGATTTGGCACTATACCAGAAAGTTCCTAACATGCTCAGTCCTAGTGTGTATTTGGCATGTGCCAGCCAGCCACTCCTACACACGACCAAGGGGCTCATCTGGCACTTTGGCCAAATGATGTTTCAGTCCCTTTCGATGAGAGCTCATCTGGCATGCCAGCCAGCCAGCCAGCCACTTCTACACACAACCCAGGGGCTCATCTGGCACTTTGGCCAAATGATGTCCCAGTCTCTTTCAATGAGATCTCATGTGGCAAGCCAGCCAGCCAGCCACTTCTACACATGACCCAGGGGCTCATCTTTCACTTTTGCCAAGTGATGTCTTAGTCCCTTTCGATGAGAGCTCATCTGGCATGCCAGCCAGCAAGCCAGCCACTTCTACACACGACTAAGGGTATCATCTTGCACTTTGGCCAAATAATGTCTTAGTCCCTTTCCATGAGAGCTCCTCTGGGATGCCAGCCAGGCATCCAGCTACTTCTACACACGACCCAGGGGCTTATCTGGCACTTTAGCCAAATGATGTCTTGGTCCCTTTCAATGAGAGCTCATCTGGCATGCCAGGCAGCCTGCACTTTCTACACATGACCCAGGGGCTAATCTGGAACTTTGGCCAAATGATGTCTCTGTCCCTTTCCATAAGAGCTCATCTGGCATGCTAACCATCCAGCCACTTTTTCACATGACCCAGGATCTCATCTGGAACTTTGGCCAAATGATGTGTTAGTCCCTTTCCATGATAGCTCATCTGGCACTTTGGCCAAATAATCTCTCAGTCCATTTCCATGAGAGCTCATCTGGCAAGCCAACCATCCATCCACTTCTACACATGACCCAGGGGCTCATCTTGCACTTTGGCCAAATGATTTCTTAGTACCTTTCCACGAGAGCTCCTCTGGCATGCCAGCCAGGCAGCCAGCTACTTCTACACCGTCCCAGGGGCTAATCTGGAACTTTGGCCAAATGATGTCTTGGTCCCTTTCAATGAGAGCTCATCTGGCATGCCAGGCAGCCTGCACTTTCTACACACGACCCAGGGGCTAATCTGGAACTTTGGCCAACTGATGTCTCTGTCCCTTTCCATAAGAGCTCATCTGGAATGCTAACCATCCAGCCACTTTTTCACATGACCCAGGGTCTCATCTGGAACTTTGGCCAAATAATGTCTCAGTCCCTTTCCATGAGAGCTCATCTCGCACTTTGGCCAAATGATGTCTCAGTCCCTTTGCATGAGTGCTGATTTGGCACTATACCAGAAAGTCCCTCACATGCTCAGTCCTAGTGTGTATTTGGCATGTGCCAGCCAGCCAATCCTACACATACCCAAGCTTTCATATTTTCTTGAAAGTAATCCATGAATGTAATCCATGAATGTAATCCATTTCTTGAAAGTAATCCATGAATGTGATCCATTTGTTGAGTCTAGTTTTTTTCCCTGGATATTTCTGTTTTTGACTATTTCTTTTCAAATTTCTAATTTTATTTTTTTTTCAACTAGACTCAAATTTTCATCAGGGGTCAACTCTGCATCAAGCTTTCATATTTATTGAAAGTAATCCATGAATGTAATCCATGAATGGAATCAATTTCTTGAGTCTAGTTTTCTTATACTGGCTATTTCTGTTTGACAATTTCTTTTCAAATTTCTAATTTTCTTTTTTTTTTTCAACTAGACTCAAATTCTCATCAGGGGTTAACTCTGTATCAAGCTTTCATATTTCCTTGAAAGTAATATGAAAGTAATCCATTTCTTGAAAGTAATCCATGAATGTAATCCAATTCTTGAGTCTACTTTTATACCCTGTATATTTCAGTTTGACAATTTCTTTTCAAATTTCTAATTTTTTCTTTTTTTTTCAACTAGACTCAAATTTTCACCAGGGGTCAACTCTTCATCAAGCTTTCATATTTTCTTGAAAGTAATCCATGAATGTAATCCATTTCTTGAAAGTAATCCATGAATGTAATCCATTTCTTGAGTCTAGTTTTTTTCCCTGGATATTTCTGTTTGACAATTTCTTTTCAAATTTCTAATTTTTTTTTTCAACTAGACTCAAATTTTCATCACAGGTCAACTCTGCATCAAGCTTTCATATTTATTGAAAGTAATCCATGAATGTAATCCATTTCTTGAAAGTAATCCATGAATGTAATCCAATACTTGAGTCTACTTTTATACCCTGTATATTTCGGTTTGACAATTTCTTTTCAAAATTCTAATTTTTTCTTTTTTTTTCAACTAGACTCAAATTTTCACCAGGGGTCAACTCTTCATCAAGCTTTCATATTTTCTTGAAAGTAATCCATGAATGTAATCCATGAATGTAATCCATTTCTTGAAAGTAATCCATGAATGTGATCCATTTGTTGAGTCTAGTTTTTTTCCCTGGATATTTCTGTTTTTGACTATTTCTTTTCAAATTTCTAATTTTATTTTTTTTTCAACTAGACTCAAATTTTCATCAGGGGTCAACTCTGCATCAAGCTTTCATATTTATTGAAAGTAATCCATGAATGTAATCCATGAATGGAATCAATTTCTTGAGTCTAGTTTTCTTATACTGGCTATTTCTGTTTGACAATTTCTTTTCAAATTTCTAATTTTCTTTTTTTTTTTCAACTAGACTCAAATTCTCATCAGGGGTTAACTCTGTATCAAGCTTTCATATTTCCTTGAAAGTAATATGAAAGTAATCCATTTCTTGAAAGTAATCCATGAATGTAATCCAATTCTTGAGTCTACTTTTATACCCTGTATATTTCAGTTTGACAATTTCTTTTCAAATTTCTAATTTTTTCTTTTTTTTTCAACTAGACTCAAATTTTCACCAGGGGTCAACTCTTCATCAAGCTTTCATATTTTCTTGAAAGTAATCCATGAATGTAATCCATGAATGTAATCCATTTCTTGAAAGTAATCCATGAATGTAATCCAATTCGTGAGTCTACTTTTATACCCTGTATTTTCTGTTTGACAATTTCTTAAGAATTTGTTTTTTTTTTCAGCTAGACTCAAATTTTCACCAGGGGTCAACTCTTCATCAAGCTTTCATTTTTTCTTGAAAGTAATCCATGAATGTAATCCATTTCTTGAAAGTAATCCATGGATGTGATCCATTTGTTGAGTCTAGTTTTTTTCCCTGGATATTTCTGTTTGACAATTTCTTTTCAAATTTCTAATTTTCTTTTTTTTTTCAACTAGACTCAAATTTTCATCAGGGGTCAACTCTGCATCAAGCTTTCATATTTATTGAAAGTAATCCATGAATGTAATCCATGAATGTAATCAATTTCTTGAGTCTAGTTTTTTTATACTGGCTATTTCTGTTTGACAATTTCTTTTCAAATTTCTAATTTTCTTTTTTTTTTCAACTAGACTCAAATTCTCATCAGGGGTTAACTCTGTATCAAGCTTTCATATTTCCTTGAAAGTAATATGAAAGTAATCCATTTCTTGAAAGTAATCCATGAATGTAATCCAATTCTTGAGTCTACTTTTATACCCTGTATATTTCAGTTTGACAATTTCTTTTCAAATTTCTAATTTTTTCTTTTTTTTTCAACTAGACTCAAATTTTCACCAGGGGTCAACTCTTCATCAAGCTTTCATATTTTCTTGAAAGTAATCCACGAATGTAATCCATGAATGTAATCCATTTCTTGAAAGTAATCCATGAATGTAATCCAATTCTTGAGTCTACTTTTATACCCTGTATATTTCAGTTTAACAATTTCTTTTCAAATTTCTAATTTTTTCTTTTTTTTTTTTCAACTAGACTCAAATTTTCACCAGGGGTCAAATCTTCATCAAGCTTTCATATTTTCTTGAAAGTAATCCATGAATGTAATCCATGAATGTAATCCATTTCTTGAAAGTAATCCATGAATGTAATCCATTTTTTGAGTCTAGTTTTTTTCCCTGGATATTTCTGTTTGACAATTTCTTTTCAAATTTCTAATTTTCTTTTTTTTTTCAACTAGACTCAAATTTTCATCAGGTGTCAACTCTGCATCAAGCTTTCATATTTCCTTGAAAGTAATCCATGAATGTAATCCATTTCTTGAAAGTAATCCATGAATGTAATCCAATTCTTGAGTCGACTTTTATACCCTGTATATTTCAGTTTGACAATTTCTTTTCAAATTTCTAATTTTTTCTTTTTTTTCAACTAGACTCAAATTTTCACCAGGGGTCAACTCTTCATCAAGCTTTCATATTTTCTTGAAAGTAATCCATGAATGTAATCCAATTCTTGAGTCTACTTTTATACCCTGTATATTTCAGTTTGACAATTTCTTTTCAAAATTCAAATTTTTTCATTTTTTTTTCAACTAGACTCAAATTTTCACCAGGGGTCAACTCTTCATCAAGCTTTCATATTTTCTTGACAGTAATCCATGAATGTAATCCATTTCTTGAAAGTAATCCAAGAATGTAATCCCTGATTGTAATCCATTTCTTGAAAGTAATCCATGAATGTAATCCATTTCTTGAGTCTAGTTTTTTTTCCCTGGATATTTTTGTTTGACAATTTCTTTTCAAATTTCTAATTTTCTTTTTTTTCAACTAGACTCAAATTTTCATCAGGGGTCAACTCTGCATCAAGCTTTCATATTTTCTTGAAAGTAATCCATGAATGTAATCCATTTCTTGAAAGAAATCCATGAATGTAATCCATTTCTTGAGTCTACTTGTATTCCCTAGATAGTTCTGTTAGACAATTTCTTTTCAAATTTCTTAAGAATTCTTTTTTTTTTCAACTAGACTCAAATTTTCACCAGGGGTCAACTCTACATCAAGCTTTCATATTTTCTTGAAAGTAATCCATGAATGTAATCCATGAATGTAATCCATTTCTTGAAAGTAATCCATGGATGTGATCCATTTGTTGAGTCTAGTTTTTTTCCCTGGATATTTCAGTTTGACAATTTCTTTTCAAAATTCTAATTTTTTCTTTTTTTTTCAACTAGACTCAAATTTTCACCAGGGGTCAACTCTTCATCAAGCTTTCATATTTATTGAAAGTAATCCATGAATGTAATCCATGAATGTAATCAATTTCTTGAGCCTAGTTTTTTCATACTGGCTATTTCTGTTTGACAATTTCTTTTCAAATTTCTAAAAAAATATTTTTTCAACTAGACTTAAATTCTCATCAGGGGTTAACTCTGTATCAAGCTTTCATATTTCCTTGAAAGTAATATGAAAGTAATCCATTTCTTGAAAGTAATCCATGAATGTAATCCAATTCTTGAGTCTACTTTTATACCCTGTATATTTCAGTTTGACAATTTCTTTTCAAAATTCTAATTTTTTCTTTTTTTTTCAACTAGACTCAAATTTTCACCAGGGGTCAACTCTTCATCAAGCTTTCATATTTTCTTGAAAGTAATCCATGAATGTAATCCATTTCTTGAAAGTAATCCATGAATGTAATCCATTTCTTGGGTCTAGTTTTTTTCCCTGGATATTTCTGTTTGACAATTTCTTTTCAAATTTCTAATTTTTTTTTTCAACTAGACTCAAATTTTCATCACAGGTCAACTCTGCATCAAGCTTTCATATTTATTGAAAGTAATCCATGAATGTAATCCATTTCTTGAAAGTAATCCATGAATGTAATCCAATACTTGAGTCTACTTTTATACCCTGTATATTTCGGTTTGACAATTTCTTTTCAAAATTCTAATTTTTTCTTTTTTTTTCAACTAGACTCAAATTTTCACCAGGGGTCAACTCTTCATCAAGCTTTCATATTTTCTTGAAAGTAATCCATGAATGTAATCCATGAATGTAATCCATTTCTTGAAAGTAATCCATGAATGTAATCCAATTCGTGAGTCTACTTTTATACCCTGTATTTTCTGTTTGACAATTTCTTAAGAATTTGTTTTTTTTTTCAGCTAGACTCAAATTTTCACCAGGGGTCAACTCTTCATCAAGCTTTCATATTTTCTTGAAAGTAATCCATGAATGTAATCCATGAATGTAATCCATTTCTTGAAAGTAATCCATGAATGTAATCCATTTCTTGAGTCTAGTTTTTTTCCCTGGATATTTCTGTTTGACAATTTCTTTTCAAATTTCTAAATTTCTTTTTTTTTTGAACTAGACTCAAATTTTCATCACAGGTCAACTCTGCATCAAGCTTTCATATTTATTGAAAGTAATCCATGAATGTAATCCATTTCTTGAAAGTAATCCATGAATGTAATCCAATACTTGAGTCTACTTTTATACCCTGTATATTTCGGTTTGACAATTTCTTTTCAAAATTCTAATTTTTTCTTTTTTTTTCAACTAGACTCAAATTTTCACCAGGGGTCAACTCTTCATCAAGCTTTCATATTTTCTTGAAAGTAATCCATGAATGTAATCCATGAATGTAATCCATTTCTTGAAAGTAATCCATGAATGTAATCCAATTCGTGAGTCTACTTTTATACCCTGTATTTTCTGTTTGACAATTTCTTAAGAATTTGTTTTTTTTTTCAGCTAGACTCAAATTTTCACCAGGGGTCAACTCTTCATCAAGCTTTCATATTTTCTTGAAAGTAATCCATGAATGTAATCCATGAATGTAATCCATTTCTTGAAAGTAATCCATGAATGTAATCCATTTCTTGAGTCTAGTTTTTTTCCCTGGATATTTCTGTTTGACAATTTCTTTTCAAATTTCTAAATTTCTTTTTTTTTTGAACTAGACTCAAATTTTCATCACAGGTCAACTCTGCATCAAGCTTTCATATTTATTGAAAGTAATCCATGAATGTAATCCATTTCTTGAAAGTAATCCATGGATGTGATCCATTTGTTGAGTCTAGTTTTTTTCCCTGGATATTTCTGTTTGACAATTTCTTTTCAAATTTCTAATTTTCTTTTTTTTTTCAACTAGACTCAAATTTTCATCAGGGGTCAACTCTGCATCAAGCTTTCATATTTATTGAAAGTAATCCATGAATGTAATCCATGAATGTAATCAATTTCTTGAGTCTAGTTTTTTTTATACTGGCTATTTCTGTTTGACAATTTCTTTTCAAATTTCTAATTTTCTTTTTTTTTTCAACTAGACTCAAATTCTCATCAGGGGTTAACTCTGTATCAAGCTTTCATATTTCCTTGAAAGTAATATGAAAGTAATCCATTTCTTGAAAGTAATCCATGAATGTAATCCAATTCTTGAGTCTACTTTTATACCCTGTATATTTCAGTTTGACAATTTCTTTTCTAATTTCTAATTTTTTTTTTTTCAACTAGACTCAAATTTTCATCAGGGGTCAACTCTGCATCAAGCTTTCATATTTATTGAAAGTAATCCATGAATGTAATCCATGAATGTAATCCATTTCTTGAAAGTAATCCATGAATGTAATCCATTTCTTGAGTCTAGTTTTTTTCCCTGGATATTTCTGTTTGACAATTTCTTTTCAAATTTCTAATTTTCTTTTTTTTTTTCAACTAGACTCAAATTCTCCTAAGGGGTTAACTCTGTATCAAGCTTTCATATTTCCTTGAAAGTAATATGAAAGTAATCCATTTCTTGAAAGTAATCCATGAATGTAATCCAATTCTTGAGTGTACTTTTATACCCTGTATATTTCAGTTTGACAATTTCTTTTCAAATTTCTAACTTTTTTCTTTTTATTTTCAACTAGACTCAAATTTTCACCAGGGGTCAACTCTTCATCAAGCTTTCATATTTTCTTGAAAGTAATCCATGAATGTAATCCATGAATGTAATCCATTTCTTGAAAGTAATCCATGGATGTGATCCATTTGTTGAGTCTAGTTTTTTTCCCTGGATATTTCTGTTTGACAATTTCTTTTCAAATTTCTAATTTTCTTTTTTTTTTCAACAAGACTCAAATTTTCATCAGGGGTCAACTCTGCATCAAGCTTTCATATTTATTGAAAGTAATCCATGAATGTAATCCATGAATTTAATCAATTTCTTGAGTCTAGTTTTTTTTATACTGGCTATTTCTGTTTGACAATTTCTTTTCAAATTTCTAATTTTCTTTTTTTTTTCAACTAGACTCAAATTCTCATCAGGGGTTAACTCTGTATCAAGCTTTCATATTTCCTTGAAAGTAATATGAAAGTAATCCATTTCTTGAAAGTAATCCATGAATGTAATCCAATTCTTGAGTCTACTTTTATACCCTGTATATTTCAGTTTGACAATTTCTTTTCAAATTTCTAATATTTTTTTTTTCAACTAGAATCAAATTTTCATCAGGGGTCAACTCTGCATCAAGCTTTCATATTTATTGAAAGTAATCCATGAATGTAATCCATGAATGTAATCCATTTCTTGAAAGTAATCCATGAATGTAATCCATTTCTTGATTCTAGTTTCTTTCCCTGGATATTTCTGTTTGACAATTTCTTTTCAAATTTCTAATTTTCTTTTTTTTCAACTAGACTCAAATTTTCATCAGGGGTCAACTCTGCATCAAGCTTTCATATTTCTTGAAAGTAATCCATGAATGTAAATCATGAATGTAATCCATTTCTTGAAAGTAAAACATGAATGTAATCCAATTCTTGAGTCTACTTTTATACCCTGTATATTTCTGTTTGACAATTTCTTAAGAATTCGTTTGTTTTTTTCAACTAGACTCAAATTTTCACCAGGGGTCAACTCTTCATCAAGCTTTCATATTTTCTTGAAAGTAATCCATGAATGTAATCCATGAATGTAATCCATTTCTTGAAAGTAATCCATGAATGTAATCCATTTCTTGAGTCTAGTTTTTTTCCCTGGATATTTCTGTTTGACAATTTCTTTTCAAATTTCTAATTTTCTTTTTTTTTTTCAACTAGACTCAAATTTTCATCAGGGGTCAACTCTGCATCAAGCTTTCATATTTATTGAAAGTAATCCATGAATGTAATCCATTTCTTGAACGTAATCCATGAATGTAATCCATGAATGTAATCAATTTCTTGAGTCTAGTTTTTTCATACTGGCTATTTCTGTTTGACAATTTCTTTTCAAATTTCTAAAAAAAATTTTTTTCAACTAGACTTAAATTCTCATCAGGGGTTAACTCTGTATCAAGCTTTCATATTTCCTTGAAAGTAATATGAAAGTAATCCATTTCTTGAAAGTAATCCATGAATGTAATCCAATTCTTGAATCTACTTTTATACCCTGTATATTTCAGTTTGACAATCTCTTTTCAAAATTCTGATTTTTTCTTTTTTTTTCAACTAGACTCAAATTTTCACCAGGGGTCAACTCTTCATCAAGCTTTCATATTTTCTTGAAAGTAATCCATGAATGTAATCCATGAATGTAATCCATTTCTTGAAAGTAATCCATGAATGTAATCCATTTCTTGAGTCTAGTTTTTTTCCCTGGATATTTCTGTTTGACAATTTCTTTTCAAATTTCTAATTTTTTTTTTTTCAACTAGACTCAAATTTTCATCACAGGTCAACTCTGCATCAAGGTTTCATATTTATTGAAAGTAATCCATGAATGTAATCAATTTCTTGAAAGTAATCCATGAATGTAATCCAATACTTGAGTCTACTTTTATACCCTGTATATTTCGCTTTGACAATTTCTTTTCAGAATTCTAATTTTTTCTTTTTTTTTCAACTAGACTCAAATTTTCACCAGGGGTCAACTCTTCATCAAGCTTTCATATTTTCTTGAAAGTAATCCATGAATGTAATCCATGAATGTAATCCATTTCTTGAAAGTAATCCATGGATGTGATCCATTTGTTGAGTCTAGTTTTTTTCCCTGGATATTTCTGTTTGACAATTTCTTTTCAAATTTCTAATTTTCTTTTTTTTTTCAACTAGACTCAAATTTTCATCAGGGGTCAACTCTGCATCAAGCTTTCATATTTATTGAAAGTAATCCATGAATGTAATCCATGAATGTAATCAATTTCTTGAGTCTAGTTTTTTTTATACTGGCTATTTCTGTTTGACAATTTCTTTTCAAATTTCTAATTTTCTTTTTTTTTTCAACTAGACTCAAATTCTCATCAGGGGTTAACTCTGTATCAAGCTTTCATATTTCCTTGAAAGTAATATGAAAGTAATCCATTTCTTGAAAGTAATCCATGAATGTAATCCAATTCTTGAGTCTACTTTTATACCCTGTATATTTCAGTTTGACAATTTCTTTTCAAATTTCTATTTTTTTTTTTTTTTCAACTAGACTCAAATTTTCACCAGGGGTCAACTCTTCATCAAGCTTTCATATTTTCTTGAAAGTAATCCATGAATGTAATCCATGAATGTGATCCATTTCTTGAAAGTAATCCATGGATGTGATCCATTTGTTGAGTCTAGTTTTTTTCCCTGGATATTTCTGTTTGACAATTTCTTTTCAAATTTCTAATTTTCTTTTTTTTTCAACTAGACTCAAATTTTCATCAGGGGTCAACTCTGCATCAAGCTTTCATATTTATTGAAAGTAATCCATGAATGTAATCCATGAATGTAATCAATTTCTTGAGTCTAGTTTTTTTTATACTGGCTATTTCTGTTTGACAATTTCTTTTCAAATTTCTAATTTTCTTTTTTTTTTCAACTAGACTCAAATTCTCATCAGGGGTTAACTCTGTATCAAGCTTTCATATTTCCTTGAAAGTAATATGAAAGTAATCCATTTCTTGAAAGTAATCCATGAATGTAATCCAATTCTTGAGTCTACTTTTATACCCTGTATATTTCAGTTTGACAATTTCTTTTCAAATTTCTAATTTTTTTTTTTTTTTCAACTAGACTCAAATTTTCATCAGGGGTCAACTCTGCATCAAGCTTTCATATTTATTGAAAGTAATCCATGAATGTAATCCATTTCTTGAAAGTAATCCATGAATGTAATCCAATTCGTGAGTCTACTTTTATACCCTGGATAGTTCTGTTAGACAATTTCTTTTCAAATTTCTTAAGAATTCTTTTTTTTTTCAACTAGACTCAAATTTTCACCAGGGGTCAACTCTACATCAAGCTTTCATATTTTCTTGAAAGTAATCCATGAATGTAATCCATGAATGTAATCCATTTCTTGAAAGTAATCCATGGATGTGATACATTTGTTGAGTCTAGTTTTTTTCCCTGGATATTTCAGTTTGACAATTTCTTTTCAAAATTCTAATTTTTCTTTTTTTTTCAACTAGACTCAAATTTTCACCAGGGGTCAACTCTTCATCAAGCTTTCATATTTATTGAAAGTAATCCATGAATGTAATCCATGAATGTAATCAATTTCTTGTGTCTAGTTTTTTCATACTGGCTATTTCTGTTTGACAATTTCTTTTCAAATTTCTAAAAAAAAATTTTTTCAACTAGACTTAAATTCTCATCAGGGGTTAACTCTGTATCAAGCTTTCATATTTCCTTGAAAGTAATATGAAAGTAATCCATTTCTTGAAAGTAATCCATGAATATAATCCAATTCTTGAGTCTACTTTTATACCCTGTATATTTCAGTTTGACAATTTCTTTTCAAAATTCTAATTTTTTCATTTTTTTTCAACTAGACTCAAATTTTCACCAGGGGTCAACTCTTCATCAAGCTTTCATATTTTCTTGAAAGTAATCCATGAATGTAATCCATGAATGTAATCCATTTCTTGAAAGTAATCCATGAATGTAATCCATTTCTTGAGTCTAGTTTTTTTCCCTGGATATTTCTGTTTGACAATTTCTTTTCAAATTTCTAATTTTTTTTTTTCAACTAGACTCAAATTTTCATCAGGTGTCAACTCTCCATCAAGCTTTCATATTTCCTTGAAAGTAATCCATGAATGTAATCCATTTCTTGAAAGTAATCCATGAATGTAATCCAATTCTTGAGTGTACTTTTATACCCTGTATATTTCAGTTTGACAATTTCTTTTCAAATTTCTAATTTTTTCTTTTTTTTCAACTAGACTCAAATTTTCACCAGGGGTCAACTCTTCATCAAGCTTTCATATTTTCTTGAAAGTAATCCATGAATGTAATTCATGAATGTAATCCATTTCTTGAAAGAAATCCATGAATGTAATCCAATTCTTGAGTCTACTTTTATACCCTGTATATTTCAGTTTGACAATTTCTTTTCAAATTTCTAATTTTTTCTTTTTTTTTCAACTAGACTCAAATTTTCACCAGGGGTCAACTCTTCATCAAGCTTTCATATTTATTGAAAGTAATCCATGAATGTAATCCATGAATGTAATCAATTTCTTGAGTCTAGTTTTTTCATACTGGCTATTTCTGTTTGACAATTTCTTTTAAAATTTCTAATTTTTTTTTTCAACTAGACTCAAATTCTTATCAGGGGTTAACTCTGTATCAAGCTTTCATATTTCCTTGAAAGTAATATGAAAGTAATCCATTTCTTGAAAGTAATCCATGAATGTAATCCAATTCTTGAGTGTACTTTTATACCCTGTATATTTCAGTTTGACAATTTCTTTTCAAATTTCTAATTTTTTCTTTTTTTTTTCAACTAGACTCAAATTTTCACCAGGGGTCAACTCTTCATCAAGCTTTCATATTTTCTTGAAAGTAATCCATGAATGTAATCCATGAATGTAATCCATTTCTTGAAAGTAATCCATGAATGTAATCCATTTCTTGAGTCTAGTTTATTTTCCCTGGATATTTCTGTTTGACAATTTCTTTTCAAATTTCTAATTTTCTTTTTTTTTTCAACTAGACTCAAATTTTCATCACGGGTCAACTCTGCATCAAGCTTTCATATTTATTGAAAGTAATCCATGAATGTAATCCATTTCTTGAAAGTAATCCATGAATGTAATCCAATTCTTGAGTCTACTTTTATACCCTGTATATTTCAGTTTGACAATTTCTTTTCAAATTTCTAATATTTTTTTTTTTTTCAACTAGACTCAAATTTTCATCAGGGGTCAACTCTGCATCAAGCTTTCATATTTATTGAAAGTAATCCATGAATGTAATCCATGAATGTAATCCATTTCTTGAAAGTAATCCATGAATGTAATCCATTTCTTGATTCTAGTTTCTTTCCCTGGATATTTCTGTTTGACAATTTCTTTTCAAATTTCTAATTTTCTTTTTTTTCAACTAGACTCAAATTTTCATCAGGGGTCAACTCTGCATCAAGCTTTCATATTTCTTGAAAGTAATCCATGAATGTAAATCATGAATGTAATCCATTTCTTGAAAGTAAAACATGAATGTAATCCAATTCTTGAGTCTACTTTTATACCCTGTATATTTCTGTTTGACAATTTCTTAAGAATTCGTTTGTTTTTTTCAACTAGACTCAAATTTTCACCAGGGGTCAACTCTTCATCAAGCTTTCATATTTTCTTGAAAGTAATCCATGAATGTAATCCATGAATGTAATCCATTTCTTGAAAGTAATCCATGAATGTAATCCATTTCTTGAGTCTAGTTTTTTTCCCTGGATATTTCTGTTTGACAATTTCTTTTCAAATTTCTAATTTTCTTTTTTTTTTCAACTAGACTCAAATTTTCATCAGGGGTCAACTCTGCATCAAGCTTTCATATTTATTGAAAGTAATCCATGAATGTAATCCATTTCTTGAACGTAATCCATGAATGTAATCCATGAATGTAATCAATTTCTTGAGTCTAGTTTTTTCATACTGGCTATTTCTGTTTGACAATTTCTTTTAAATTTCTAAAAAAAAATTTTTTCAACTAGACTTAAATTCTCATCAGGGGTTAACTCTGTATCAAGCTTTCATATTTCCTTGAAAGTAATATGAAAGTAATCCATTTCTTGAAAGTAATCCATGAATGTAATCCAATTCTTGAGTCTACTTTTATACCCTGTATATTTCAGTTTGACAATCTCTTTTCAAAATTCTGATTTTTTCTTTTTTTTTCAACTAGACTCAAATTTTCACCAGGGGTCAACTCTTCATCAAGCTTTCATATTTTCTTGAAAGTAATCCATGAATGTAATCCATGAATGTAATCCATTTCTTGAAAGTAATCCATGAATGTAATCCATTTCTTGAGTCTAGTTTTTTTCCCTGGATATTTCTGTTTGACAATTTCTTTTCAAATTTCTAATTTTTTTTTTTCAACTAGACTCAAATTTTCATCACAGGTCAACTCTGCATCAAGGTTTCATATTTATTGAAAGTAATCCATGAATGTAATCAATTTCTTGAAAGTAATCCATGAATGTAATCCAATACTTGAGTCTACTTTTATACCCTGTATATTTCGCTTTGACAATTTCTTTTCAGAATTCTAATTTTTTCTTTTTTTTTCAACTAGACTCAAATTTTCACCAGGGGTCAACTCTTCATCAAGCTTTCATATTTTCTTGAAAGTAATCCATGAATGTAATCCATGAATGTAATCCATTTCTTAAAAGTAATTCATGAATGTAATCCAATTCGTGAGTCTACTTTTATACCCTGTATTTTCTGTTTGACAATTTCTTAAGAATTTGTTTATTTTTCAACTAGACTCAAATTTTCACCAGGGGTCAACTCTTCATCAAGCTTTCATATTTTCTTGAAAGTAATCCATGAATGTAATCCATGAATGTAATCCATTTCTTGAAAGTAATCCATGGATGTGATCCATTTGTTGAGTCTAGTTTTTTTCCCTGGATATTTCTGTTTGACAATTTCTTTTCAAATTTCTAATTTTCTTTTTTTTTTCAACTAGACTCAAATTTTCATCAGGGGTCAACTCTGCATCAAGCTTTCATATTTATTGAAAGTAATCCATGAATGTAATCCATGAATGTAATCAATTTCTTGAGTCTAGTTTTTTTTATACTGGCTATTTCTGTTTGACAATTTCTTTTCAAATTTCTAATTTTCTTTTTTTTTTCAACTAGACTCAAATTCTCATCAGGGGTTAACTCTGTATCAAGCTTTCATATTTCCTTGAAAGTAATATGAAAGTAATCCATTTCTTGAAAGTAATCCATGAATGTAATCCAATTCTTGAGTCTACTTTTATACCCTGTATATTTCAGTTTGACAATTTCTTTTCAAATTTCTATTTTTTTTTTTTTCAACTAGACTCAAATTTTCACCAGGGGTCAACTCTTCATCAAGCTTTCATATTTTCTTGAAAGTAATCCATGAATGTAATCCATGAATGTGATCCATTTCTTGAAAGTAATCCATGGATGTGATCCATTTGTTGAGTCTAGTTTTTTTCCCTGGATATTTCTGTTTGACAATTTCTTTTCAAATTTCTAATTTTCTTTTTTTTTCAACTAGACTCAAATTTTCATCAGGGGTCAACTCTGCATCAAGCTTTCATATTTATTGAAAGTAATCCATGAATGTAATCCATGAATGTAATCAATTTCTTGAGTCTAGTTTTTTTTATACTGGCTATTTCTGTTTGACAATTTCTTTTCAAATTTCTAATTTTCTTTTTTTTTTCAACTAGACTCAAATTCTCATCAGGGGTTAACTCTGTATCAAGCTTTCATATTTCCTTGAAAGTAATATGAAAGTAATCCATTTCTTGAAAGTAATCCATGAATGTAATCCAATTCTTGAGTCTACTTTTATACCCTGTATATTTCAGTTTGACAATTTCTTTTCAAATTTCTAATTTTTTTTTTTTTTCAACTAGACTCAAATTTTCATCAGGGGTCAACTCTGCATCAAGCTTTCATATTTTCTTGAAAGTAATCCATGAATGTAATCCATGAATGTAATCCATTTCTTGAAAGTAATCCATGGATGTGATACATTTGTTGAGTCTAGTTTTTTTCCCTGGATATTTCACTTTGACAATTTCTTTTCAAAATTCTAATTTTTTCTTTTTTTTTCAACTAGACTCAAATTTTCACCAGGGGTCAACTCTTCATCAAGCTTTCATATTTATTGAAAGTAATCCATGAATGTAATCCATGAATGTAATCAATTTCTTGTGTCTAGTTTTTTCATACTGGCTATTTCTGTTTGACAATTTCTTTTCAAATTTCTAAAAAAAATTTTTTTCAACTAGACTTAAATTCTCATCAGGGGTTAACTCTGTATCAAGCTTTCATATTTCCTTGAAAGTAATATGAAAGTAATCCATTTCTTGAAAGTAATCCATGAATATAATCCAATTCTTGAGTCTACTTTTATACCCTGTATATTTCAGTTTGACAATTTCTTTTCAAAATTCTAATTTTTTCATTTTTTTTCAACTAGACTCAAATTTTCACCAGGGGTCAACTCTTCATCAAGCTTTCATATTTTCTTGAAAGTAATCCATGAATGTAATCCATGAATGTAATCCATTTCTTGAAAGTAATCCATGAATGTAATCCATTTCTTGAGTCTAGTTTTTTTCCCTGGATATTTCTGTTTGACAATTTCTTTTCAAATTTCTAATTTTTTTTTTTCAACTAGACTCAAATTTTCATCACGGGTCAACTCTCCATCAAGCTTTCATATTTATTGAAAGTAATCCATGAATGTAATCCATTTCTTGAAAGTAATCCATGAATGTAATCCAATTCTTGAGTCTACTTTTATACCCTGTATATTTCGGTTTGACAATTTCTTTTCAAAATTCTAATTTTTTCTTTTTTTTTCAACTAGACTCAAATTTTCACCAGGGGTCAACTCTTCATCAAGCTTTCATATTTTCTTGAAAGTAATTCATGAATGTAATCCATGAATGTAATCCATTTCTTGAAAGTAATCCATGAATGTAATCCAATTCGTGAGTCTACTTTTATACCCTGTATATTTCTGTTTGACAATTTCTTAAGAATTTGTTTTTTTTTTCAACTAGACTCAAATTTTCACCAGTAGTCAACTCTTCATCAAGCTTTCATATTTATTGAAAGTAATCCATGAATGTAATCCATGAATGTAATCAATTTCTTGTGTCTAGTTTTTTCATACTGGCTATTTCTGTTTGACAATTTCTTTTCAAATTTCTAAAAAAAATTTTTTTCAACTAGACTTAAATTCTCATCAGGGGTTAACTCTGTATCAAGCTTTCATATTTCCTTGAAAGTAATATGAAAGTAATCCATTTCTTGAAAGTAATCCATGAATATAATCCAATTCTTGAGTCTACTTTTATACCCTGTATATTTCAGTTTGACAATTTCTTTTCAAAATTCTAATTTTTTCATTTTTTTTCAACTAGACTCAAATTTTCACCAGGGGTCAACTCTTCATCAAGCTTTCATATTTTCTTGAAAGTAATCCATGAATGTAATCCATGAATGTAATCCATTTCTTGAAAGTAATCCATGAATGTAATCCATTTCTTGAGTCTAGTTTTTTTCCCTGGATATTTCTGTTTGACAATTTCTTTTCAAATTTCTAATTTTTTTTTTTCAACTAGACTCAAATTTTCATCACGGGTCAACTCTCCATCAAGCTTTCATATTTATTGAAAGTAATCCATGAATGTAATCCATTTCTTGAAAGTAATCCATGAATGTAATCCAATTCTTGAGTCTACTTTTATACCCTGTATATTTCGGTTTGACAATTTCTTTTCAAAATTCTAATTTTTTCTTTTTTTTTTCAACTAGACTCAAATTTTCACCAGGGGTCAACTCTTCATCAAGCTTTCATATTTTCTTGAAAGTAATTCATGAATGTAATCCATGAATGTAATCCATTTCTTGAAAGTAATCCATGAATGTAATCCAATTCGTGAGTCTACTTTTATACCCTGTATATTTCTGTTTGACAATTTCTTAAGAATTTGTTTTTTTTTTCAACTAGACTCAAATTTTCACCAGTAGTCAACTCTTCATCAAGCTTTCATATTTTCTTGACAGTAATCCATGAATGTAATCCATGAATGTAATCAATTTCTTGAGTCTAGTCTTTTTTATACTGGCTATTTCTGTTTGACAATTTCTTTTCAAATTTCTAATTTTCTTTTTTTTCAACTAGACTCAAATTCTCATCAGGGGTTAACTCTGTATCAAGCTTTCACATTTCCTTGAAAGTAATATGAAAGTAATCCATTTCTTGAAAGAAATCCATGAATGTAATCCAATTCTTGAGTGTACTTTTATACCCTGTATATTTCAGTTTGACAATTTCTTTTCAAATTTCTAATTTTTTCTTTTTTTTTCAACTAGACTCAAATTTTCACCAGGGGTCAACTCTTCATCAAGCTTTCATATTTTCTTGAAAGTAATCCATGAATGTAATCCATGAATGTAATCCATTTCTTGAAAGTAATCCATGGATGTGATCCATTTGTTGAGTCTAGTTTTTTTCCCTGGATATTTCGGTTTGAAAATTTCTTTTCAAATTTCTAATTTTCTTTTTTTTTCAACTAGACTCAAATTTTCATCAGGGGTCAACTCTGCATCAAGCTTTCATATTTATTGAAAGTAATCCATGAATGTAATCCATGAATGTAATCCATTTCTTGAAAGTAATCCATGAATGTAATCCATTTCTTGAGTCTAGTTTTTTTCCCTGGATATTTCTGTTTGACAATTTCTTTTCAAATTTCTAATTTTCTTTTTTTTTCAACTAGACTCAAATTTTCATCAGTCTACTTGTATTCCCTAGATAGTTCTGTTAGACAATTTCTTTTCAAATTTCTTAAGAATTCTTTTTTTTTTTCAACTAGACTCAAATTTTCACCAGGGGTCAACTCTTCATCAAGCTTTCATATTTTCTTGAAAGTAATCCATGAATGTAATCCATGAATGTAATCCATTTCTTGAAAGTAATCCATGGATATGATCCAATTGTTGAGTCTAGTTTTTTTCCCTGGATATTTCTGTTTGACAATTTCTTTTCAAATTTCTAATTTTCTTTTTTTTTCAACTAGACTCCAATTCTCATCAGGGGTTAACTCTGTATCAAGCTTTCATATTTATTGAAAGTAATCGATGAATGTAATCCATGAATGTAATCAATTTCTTGAGTCTAGTTTTTTCATACTGGCTATTTCTGTTTGACAATTTCTTTTTCAAATTTCTAATTTTTTTTTTCAACTAGACTCAAATTCTCATCAGGGGTTAACTCTGTATCAAGCTTTCATATTTCCTTGAAAGTAATATGAAAGTAATCCATTTCTTGAAAGTAATCCATGAATGTAATCCAATTCTTGAGTCTACTTTTATACCCTGTATATTTCAGTTTGACAATTTCTTTTCAAAATTCTAATTTTTTCTTTTTTCATTCAACTAGACTCAAATTTTCACCAGGGGTCAACTCTTCATCAAGCTTTCATATTTTCTTGAAAGTTTGAAGTTTTAACACTGTTTATTGGCTAAAGATAATACTACATGTGCAGTTATTATAATCAGTCTCCAAGATACAATATATCATATAGACAGCTTATAGGGTATGAATATTATGCAAGACGAGTGGTTTCCATGAACTATCGTGTACAATGTTTTCCTGTCTCATACATTTCTGATATAATTCACATTCTGCCCAATGTTGCTAAGATGTCTCCTTTTAAGCTCGATTTAAAGCAACCTATATTCGGTTTTAATTGTAATTCTGCAGGTAAAATATCCCATATTAGGTTTCCACGATACAACGGACTTTTTCTATAAATTTCCCTATTGGGTCTACTCACTATAAGTTTCTTCTTATTAAATCCTCTCAATTCTCTGGTGGGAACCATAATATTTTCTTCGTTTCGAGCATACTTGTACATATAACATGCTAAGGATTTTTTACGCCTGGTACTGAGCGTTTCCACTCTACATCTCATCAAAAGGTCATCTATATGTATATCTTGGGCATTCCTTATTCCCAAACATGCTCGTAGGCAATGGTTTTGTATTACATCTATATGGTCTACAATTGTTTTTGGTCCAGACTCATGAAAGTAATCCATGAATGTAATCCATGAATGTAATCCATTTCTTGAAAGTAATCCATGAATGTAATCCATTTCTTGAGTCTAGTTTTTTTCCCTGGATATTTCTGTTTGACAATTTCTTTTCAAATTTCTAATTTTCTTTTTTTTCCAACTAGACTCAAATTTTCATCAGGTGTCAACTCTGCATCAAGCTTTCATATTTCCTTGAAAGTAATCCATGAATGTAATCCATTTCTTGAAAGTAATCCATGAATGTAATCAAATTCTTGAGTCTACTTTTATACCCTGTATATTTCAGTTTGACAATTTCTTTTCAAATTTCTAATTTTTTCTTTTTTTTTCAACTAGACTCAAATTTATACCAGGGGTCAACTCTTCATCAAGCTTTCATATTTTCTTGAAAGTAATCCATGAATGTAATCCATGAATGTAATCCATTTCTTGAAAGTAATCCATGAATGTAATCCAATTCTTGAGTGTACTTTTATACCCTGTATATTTCAGTTTGACAATTTCTTTTCAAATTTCTAATTTTTTCTTTTTTTTCAACTAGACTCAAATTTTCACCAGGGGTCAACTCTTCATCAAGCTTTCATATTTATTGAAAGTAATCCATGAATGTAATCCATGAATGTAATCAATTTCTTGAGTCTAGTTTTTTCATACTGGCTATTTCTGTTTCACAATTTCTTTTCAAATTTCTAATTTTTTTTTTCAACTAGACTCAAATTCTCACCAGGGGTTAACTCTGTATCAAGCTTTCATATTTCCTTGAAAGTTATATGAAAGTAATCCATTTCTTGAAAGTAATCCATGAATGTAATCCAATCCTTGAGTCTACTTTTATACCCTGTATATTTCAGTTTGACAATTTCTTTTCAAAATTCTAATTTTTTCTTTTTTTTTCAACTAGACTCAAATTTTCACCAGGGGTCAACTCTTCATCAAGCTTTCATATTTTCTTGAAAGTAATCCATGAATGTAATCCATTTCTTGAAAGTAATCCATGAATGTAATCCATTTCTTGAGTCTAGTTTTTTTCCCTGGATATTTCTGTTTGACAATTTCTTTTCAAATTTCTAATTTTCTTTTTTTTTCAACTAGACTCAAATTTTCATCAGGTGTCAACTCTGCATCAAGCTTTCATATTTCCTTGAAAGTAATCCATGAATGTAATCCATTTCTTGAAAGTAATCCATGAATGTAATCCAATTCTTGAGTCTACTTTTATACCCTGTATATTTCAGTTTGACAATTTCTTTTCAAATTTCTAATTTTTTCTTTTTTTTTCAACTAGACTCAAATTTTCACCAGGGGTCAACTCTTCATCAAGCTTTCATATTTTCTTGAAAGTAATCCATGAATGTAATCCATGAATGTAATCCATTTCTTGAAAGTAATCCATGAATGTAATCCAATTCTTGAGTCTACTTTTATACCCTGTATATTTCAGTTTGACAATTTCTTTTCAAATTTCTAATTTTTTCTTTTTTTTCAACTAGACTCAAATTTTCACCAGGGGTCAACTCTTCATCAAGCTTTCATATTTTCTTGACAGTAATCCATGAATGTAATCCATGAATGTAATCCATTTCTTGAAAGTAATCCATGAATGTAATCCATTTCTTAAGTCTAGTTTTTTTTTCCCTGGATATTTCTGTTTGACAATTTCTTTTCAAATTTCTAATTTTCTTTTTTTTCAACTAGACTCAAATTTTCATCAGGTGTCAACTCTGCATCAAGCTTTAATATTTCCTTGAATGTTATCCATGAATGTAATCCATTTCTTGAAAGTAATCCATGAATGTAATCCAATTCTTGAGTCTACTTTTTATACCCTGTATATTTCAGTTTGACAATTTCTTTTCAAATTTCTAATTTTTTCTTTTTTTTCAACTAGACTCAAATTTTCACCAGGGGTCAACTCTTCATCAAGCTTTCATATTTTCTTGAAAGTAATCCATGAATGTAATCCATGAATGTAATCCATTTCTTGAAAGTAATCCATGAATGTAATCCAATTCTTGAGTCTACTTTTATACCCTGTATATTTCAGTTTGACAATTTCTTTTCAAATTTCTAATTTTTTCTTTTTTTTCAACTAGACTCAAATTTTCACCAGGGGTTAACTCTTCATCAAGCTTTCATATTTTCTTGACAGTAATCCATGAATGTAATCCATTTCTTGAAAGTAATCCATGAATGTAATCCATTTCTTAAGTCTAGTTTTTTTTCCCTGGATATTTCTGTTTGACAATTTCTTTTCAAATTTCTAATTTTCTTTTTTTTTCAACTAGACTCAAATTTTCATCAGGGGTCAACTCTGCATCAAGCATTCATATTTATTGAAAGTAATCCATGAATGTAATCCATGAATGTAATCAATTTCTTGAGTCTAGTTTTTTTATACTGGCTATTTCTGTTTGACAATTTCTTTTCAAATTTCTAATTTTCTTTTTTTTTTTCAACTAGCCTCAAATTCTCATCAGGGGTTAACTCTGTATCAAGCTTTCATATTTCCTTGAAAGTAATATGAAAGTAATCCATTTCTTAAAAGTAATCCATGAATGTAATCCAATTCTTGAGTGTACTTTTATACCCTGTATATTTCAGTTTGACAATTTCTTTTCAAATTTCTAATTTTTTCTTTTTTTTCAACTAGACTCAAATTTTCACCAGGGGTCAACTCTTCATCAAGCTTTCATATTTATTGAAAGTAATCCATGAATGTAATCCATGAATGTAATCAATTTCTTGAGTCTAGTTTTTTCATACTGGCTATTTCTGTTTCACAATTTCTTTTCAAATTTCTAATTGTTTTTTTTTCAACTAGACTCAAATTCTAATCAGGGGTTAACTCTGTATCAAGCTTTCATATTTCCTTGAAAGTTATATGAAAGTAATCCATTTCTTGAAAGTAATCCATGAATGTAATCCAATCCTTGAGTCTACTTTTATACCCTGTATATTTCAGTTTGACAATTTCTTTTCAAAATTCTAATTTTTTCTTTTTTTTTCAACTAGACTCAAATTTTCACCAGGGGTCAACTCTTCATCAAGCTTTCATATTTTCTTGAAAGTAATCCATGAATGTAATCCATTTCTTGAAAGTAATCCATGAATGTAATCCATTTCTTGAGTCTAGTTTTTTTCCCTGGATATTTCTGTTTGACAATTTCTTTTCAAATTTCAAATTTTTTTTTTCAACTAGACTCAAATTTTCATCAGGTGTCAACTCTGCATCAAGCTTTCATATTTATTGAAAGTAATCCATGAATGTAATCCATTTCTTGAAAGTAATCCATGAATGTAATCCATTTCTTAAGTCTAGTTTTTTTTCCCTGGATATTTCTGTTTGACAATTTCTTTTCAAATTTCTAATTTTCTTTTTTTTTCAACTAGACTCAAATTTTCATCAGGGGTCAACTCTGCATCAAGCATTCATATTTATTGAAAGTAATCCATGAATGTAATCCATGAATGTAATCAATTTCTTGAGTCTAGTTTTTTTATACTGGCTATTTCTGTTTGACAATTTCTTTTCAAATTTCTAATTTTCTTTTTTTTTTTCAACTAGCCTCAAATTCTCATCAGGGGTTAACTCTGTATCAAGCTTTCATATTTCCTTGAAAGTAATATGAAAGTAATCCATTTCTTAAAAGTAATCCATGAATGTAATCCAATTCTTGAGTGTACTTTTATACCCTGTATATTTCAGTTTGACAATTTCTTTTCAAATTTCTAATTTTTTCTTTTTTTTCAACTAGACTCAAATTTTCACCAGGGGTCAACTCTTCATCAAGCTTTCATATTTATTGAAAGTAATCCATGAATGTAATCCATGAATGTAATCAATTTCTTGAGTCTAGTTTTTTCATACTGGCTATTTCTGTTTCACAATTTCTTTTCAAATTTCTAATTGTTTTTTTTTCAACTAGACTCAAATTCTAATCAGGGGTTAACTCTGTATCAAGCTTTCATATTTCCTTGAAAGTTATATGAAAGTAATCCATTTCTTGAAAGTAATCCATGAATGTAATCCAATCCTTGAGTCTACTTTTATACCCTGTATATTTCAGTTTGACAATTTCTTTTCAAAATTCTAATTTTTTCTTTTTTTTTCAACTAGACTCAAATTTTCACCAGGGGTCAACTCTTCATCAAGCTTTCATATTTTCTTGAAAGTAATCCATGAATGTAATCCATTTCTTGAAAGTAATCCATGAATGTAATCCATTTCTTGAGTCTAGTTTTTTTCCCTGGATATTTCTGTTTGACAATTTCTTTTCAAATTTCAAATTTTTTTTTCAACTAGACTCAAATTTTCATCAGGTGTCAACTCTGCATCAAGCTTTCATATTTATTGAAAGTAATCCATGAATGTAATCCATTTCTTGAAAGTAATCCATGAATGTAATCCAATTCTTGAGTCTACTTTTATACCCTGTATATTTAGGTTTGACAATTTCTTTTCAAATTTCTAATTTTTTCTTTTTTTTTTCAACTAGACTCAAATTTTCACCAGGGGTCAACTCTTCATCAAGCTTTCATATTTTCTTGAAAGTAATCCATGAATGTAATCCATGAATGTAATCCATTTCTTGAAAGTAATCCATGGATGTGATTTATTTTGTTGAGTCTAGTTTCTTTCCCTGGATATTTCTGTTTGACAATTTCTTTTCAAATTTCTAATTTTCTTTTTTTTTCAACTAGACTCAAATTTTCATCAGGGGTCAACTCTGCATCAAGCTTTCATATTTATTGAAAGTAATCCATCAATGTAATCAATTTCTTGAGTCTAGTTTTTTTATACTGGCTATTTCTGTTTGACAATTTCTTTTCAAATTTCTAATTTTCTTTTTTTTTCAACCAAACTCAAATTCTCATCAGGGGGTAACTCTGTATCAAGCTTTCATATTTCCTTTAAAGTAATATGAAAGTAATCCATTTCTTGAAAGTAATCCATGAATGTAATCCAATTCTTGAGTCTACTTTTATACCCTGTATATTTCAGTTTGACAATTTCTTTTCAAAATTCTAATTTTTTCTTTTTTTTTCAACTAGACTCAAATTTTCACCAGGGGTCAACTCTTCATCAAGCTTTCATATTTTCTTGAAAGTAATCCATGAATGTAATCCATTTCTTGAAAGTAATCCATGAATGTAATCCATATCTTGAGTCTAGTTTTTTTCCCTGGATATTTCTGTTTGACAATTTCTTTTCAAATTTCTAATTTTTTTTTTTTCAACTAGACTCAAATTTTCATCAGGTGTCAACTCTGCATCAAGCTTTCATATTTATTGAAAGTAATCCATGAATGTAATCCATGAATGTAATCAATTTCTTGAGTCTAGTTTTTTTTATACTGGCTATTTCTGTTTGACAATTTCTTTTCAAATTTCTAATTTTCTTTTTTTTTTCAACTAGACTCAAATTCTCATCAGGGGTTAACTCTGTATCAAGCTTTCATATTTCCTTGAAAGTTATATGAAAGTAATCCATTTCTTGAAAGTAATCCATGAATGTAATCCAATCCTTGAGTCTACTTTTATACCCTGTATATTTCAGTTTGACAATTTCTTTTCAAAATTCTAATTTTTTCTTTTTTTTTCAACTAGACTCAAATTTTCACCAGGGGTCAACTCTTCATCAAGCTTTCATATTTTCTTGAAAGTAATCCATGAATGTAATCCATTTCTTGAAAGTAATCCATAAATGTAATCCATTTCTTGAGTCTAGTTTTTTTCCCTGGATATTTCTGTTTGACAATTTCTTTTCAAATTTCAAATTTTTTTTTTCAACTAGACTCAAATTTTCATCAGGTGTCAACTCTGCATCAAGCTTTCATATTTATTGAAAGTAATCCATGAATGTAATCCATTTCTTGAAAGTAATCCATGAATGTAATCCATTTCTTGAGTCTAGTTTTTTTCCCTTGATATTTCTGTTTGACAATTTCTTTTCAAATTTCTAATTTTCTTTTTTTTTCAACTAGACTCAAATTCTAATCAGGGGTTAACTCTGTATCAAGCTTTCATATTTCCCTGAAAGTAATATGAAAGTAATCCATTTCTTGAAAGTAATCCATGAATGTAATCCAATTCTTGAGTCTACTTTTATACCCTGTATATTTCAGTTTGACAATTTCTTTTTTCAAAATTCTATTTTTTTCTTTTTTTTTTCAACTAGACTCAAATTTTCACCAGGGGTCAACTCTTCATCAAGCTTTCATATTTTCTTGAAAGTAATCCATGAATGTAATCCATGAATGTAATCCATTTCTTGAAAGTAATCCATGAATGTAATCCATTTCTTGAGTCTAGTTTTTTTCCCTGGATATTTCTGTTTGACAATTTCTTTTCAAATTTCTAATTTTCTTTTTTTTCAACTAGACTCAAATTTTCATCAGGTGTCAACTCTGCATCAAGCTTTCATATTTCCTTGAAAGTAATCCATAAATGTAATCCATTTCTTGAAAGTAATCCATGAATGTAATCCAATTCTTGAGTGTACTTTTATACCCTGTATATTTCAGTTTGACAATTTCTTTTCAAATTTCTAATTTTTTCTTTTTTTTCAACTAGACTCAAATTTTCACCAGGGGTCAACTCTTCATCAAGCTTTCATATTTTCTTGAAAGTAATCCATGAATGTAATCCATTTCTTGAAAGTAATCCATGAATGTAATCCATTTCTTGAGTCTAGTTTTTTTCCCTGGATATTTCTGTTTGACAATTTCTTTTCAAATTTCAAATTTTTTTTTTCAACTAGACTCAAATTTTCATCAGGTGTCAACTCTGCATCAAGCTTTCATATTTATTGAAAGTAATCCATGAATGTAATCCATTTCTTGAAAGTAATCCATGAATGTAATCCAATTCTTGAGTCTACTTTTATACCCTGTATATTTAGGTTTGACAATTTCTTTTCAAATTTCTAATTTTTTCTTTTTTTTTTCAACTAGACTCAAATTTTCACCAGGGGTCAACTCTTCATCAAGCTTTCATATTTTCTTGAAAGTAATCCATGAATGTAATCCATGAATGTAATCCATTTCTTGAAAGTAATCCATGGATGTGATTTATTTGTTGAGTCTAGTTTCTTTCCCTGGATATTTCTGTTTGACAATTTCTTTTCAAATTTCTAATTTTCTTTTTTTTTCAACTAGACTCAAATTTTCATCAGGGGTCAACTCTGCATCAAGCTTTCATATTTATTGAAAGTAATCCATCAATGTAATCAATTTCTTGAGTCTAGTTTTTTTATACTGGCTATTTCTGTTTGACAATTTCTTTTCAAATTTCTAATTTTCTTTTTTTTTCAACCAAACTCAAATTCTCATCAGGGGGTAACTCTGTATCAAGCTTTCATATTTCCTTTAAAGTAATATGAAAGTAATCCATTTCTTGAAAGTAATCCATGAATGTAATCCAATTCTTGAGTCTACTTTTATACCCTGTATATTTCAGTTTGACAATTTCTTTTCAAAATTCTAATTTTTTCTTTTTTTTTCAACTAGACTCAAATTTTCACCAGGGGTCAACTCTTCATCAAGCTTTCATATTTTCTTGAAAGTAATCCATGAATGTAATCCATTTCTTGAAAGTAATCCATGAATGTAATCCAATTCTTGAGTGCACTTTTATACCCTGTATATTTCAGTTTGACAATTTCTTTTCAAATTTCAAATTTTTTCTTTTTTTTTCAACTAGACTCAAATTTTCACCAGGGGTCAACTCTTCATCAAGCTTTCATATTTTCTTGAAAGTAATCCATGAATGTAATCCATTTCTTGAAAGTAATCCATGAATGTAATCCATTTCTTGAGTCTAGTTTTTTTCCCTTGATATTTCTGTTTGACAATTTCTTTTCAAATTTCTAATTTTCTTTTTTTTTCAACTAGACTCAAATTCTAATCAGGGGTTAACTCTGTATCAAGCTTTCATATTTCCCTGAAAGTAATATGAAAGTAATCCATTTCTTGAAAGTAATCCATGAATGTAATCCAATTCTTGAGTCTACTTTTATACCCTGTATATTTCAGTTTGACAATTTCTTTTTTCAAAATTCTATTTTTTTCTTTTTTTTTTCAACTAGACTCAAATTTTCACCAGGGGTCAACTCTTCATCAAGCTTTCATATTTTCTTGAAAGTAATCCATGAATGTAATCCATGAATGTAATCCATTTCTTGAAAGTAATCCATGAATGTAATCCATTTCTTGAGTCTAGTTTTTTTCCCTGGATATTTCTGTTTGACAATTTCTTTTCAAATTTCTAATTTTCTTTTTTTTCAACTAGACTCAAATTTTCATCAGGTGTCAACTCTGCATCAAGCTTTCATATTTCCTTGAAAGTAATCCATAAATGTAATCCATTTCTTGAAAGTAATCCATGAATGTAATCCAATTCTTGAGTGTACTTTTATACCCTGTATATTTCAGTTTGACAATTTCTTTTCAAATTTCTAATTTTTTCTTTTTTTTCAACTAGACTCAAATTTTCACCAGGGGTCAACTCTTCATCAAGCTTTCATATTTTCTTGAAAGTAATCCATGAATGAAATTCATGAATGTAATCCATTTCTTGAAAGAAATCCATGAATGTAATCTAATTCTTGAGTCTACTTTTATACCCTGTATATTTCAGTTTGACAATTTCTTTTCAAATTTCTATTTTTTTCTTTTTTTTCAACTAGACTCAAATTTTCACCAGGGGTCAACTCTTCATCAAGCTTTCATATTTTCTTGAAAGTAATCCATGAATGTAATCCATGAATGTAATCCATTTCTTGAAAGTAATCCATGAATGTAATCCAATTCGTGAGTCTACTTTTATACCCTGTATATTTCAGTTTGACAATTTCTTAAGAATTTTTTCTTTTTTTTTCAACTAGACTCAAATTTTCACCAGGGGTCAACTTTTCATCAAGCTTTCATATTTTCTTGAAAGTAATCCATGAATGTAATCCATGAATGTAATCCATTTCTTGAAAGTAATCCATGAATGTAATCCAATTCTTGAGTCTACTTTTATACCCTGTATATTTCAGTTTGATAATTTCTTTTCAAATTTCTATTTTTTTCTTTTTTTCTTCAACTAGACTCGAATTTTCACCAGGGGTCAACTCTTCATCAAGCTTTCATATTTTCTTGACAGTAATCCATGAATGTAATCCATGAATGTAATCCATTTCTTGAAAGTAATCCATGAATGTAATCCATTTCTTGAGTCTAGTTTTTTTCCCTGGATATTTCTGTTTGACAATTTCTTTTCAAATTTCTAATTTTCTTTTTTTTCAACTAGACTCAAATTTTCATCAGGTGTCAACTCTGCATCAAGCTTTCATATTTCCTTGAAAGTAATCCATAAATGTAATCCATTTCTTGAAAGTAATCCATGAATGTAATCCAATTCTTGAGTGTACTTTTATACCCTGTATATTTCAGTTTGACAATTTCTTTTCAAATTTCTAATTTTTTCTTTTTTTTCAACTAGACTCAAATTTTCACCAGGGGTCAACTCTTCATCAAGCTTTCATATTTTCTTGAAAGTAATCCATGAATGTAATTCATGAATGTAATCCATTTCTTGAAAGAAATCCATGAATGTAATCCAATTCTTGAGTCTACTTTTATACCCTGTATATTTCAGTTTGACAATTTCTTTTCAAATTTCTATTTTTTTCTTTTTTTTCAACTAGACTCAAATTTTCACCAGGGGTCAACTCTTCATCAAGCTTTCATATTTTCTTGAAGGTAATCCATGAATGTAATCCATGAATGTAATCCATTTCTTGAAGGTAATCCATGAATGTAATCCATTTCTTGAGTCTAGTTTTTTTCCCTGGATATTTCTGTTTGACAATTTCTTTTCAAATTTCTAATTTTCTTCTTTTTTTTTCAACTAGACTTAAATTCTCATCAGGGGTTAACTCTGTATCAAGCTTTCATATTTATTGAAAGTAATCCATGAATGTAATCCATGAATGTAATCAATTTCTTGAGTCTAGTTTTTTTATACTGGCTATTTCTGTTTGACAATTTCTTTTCAAATTTCTAATTTTCTTTTTTTTTTTTCAACTAGACTTAAATTCTCATCAGGGGTTAACTCTGTATCAAGCTTTCATATTTCCTTGAAAGTAATATGACAGTAATCCATTTCTTGCAAGTAATCCATGAATGTAATCCAATTCTTGAGTGTACTTTTATACCCTGTATATTTCAGTTTGACAATTTCTTTTCAAATTTCTAATTTTTTCTTTTTTTTTTTCAACTAGACTCAAATTTTCACCAGGGGTCAACTCTTCATCAAGCTTTCATATTTATTGAAAGTAATCCATGAATGTAATCCATGAATGTAATCAATTTCTTGAGTCTAGTTTATTCATACTGTCTATTTCTGTTTGATAATTTCTTTTCAAATTTCTAATTTTCTTTTTTTTTTCAACTAGACTCAAATTCTCATCAGGGGTTAACTCTGTATCAAGCTTTCATATTTCCTTGAAAGTAATATGAAAGTAATCCATTTCTTGAAAGTAATCCATGAATGTAATCCAATTCTTGAGTCTACTTTTATACCCTGTATATTTCAGTTTGACAATTTCTTTTTTCAAAATTCTATTTTTTTCTTTTTTTTTTCAACTAGACTCAAATTTTCACCAGGGGTCAACTCTTCATCAAGCTTTCATATTTTCTTGAAAGTAATCCATGAATGTAATCCATGAATGTAATCCATTTCTTGAAAGTAATCCATGAATGTAATCCATTTCTTGAGTCTAGTTTTTTTCCCTGGATATTTCTGTTTGACAATTTCTTTTCAAATTTCTAATTTTCTTTTTTTTCAACTAGACTCAAATTTTCATCAGGTGTCAACTCTGCATCAAGCTTTCATATTTCCTTGAAAGTAATCCATGAATGTAATCCATTTCTTGAAAGTAATCCATGAATGTAATCCAATTCTTGAGTGTACTTTTATACCCTGTATATTTCAGTTTGACAATTTCTTTTCAAATTTCTAATTTTTTCTTTTTTTTCAACTAGACTCAAATTTTCACCAGGGGTCAACTCTTCATCAAGCTTTCATATTTTCTTGAAAGTAATCCATGAATGTAATTCATGAATGTAATCCATTTCTTGAAAGAAATCCATGAATGTAATCCAATTCTTGAGTCTACTTTTATACCCTGTATATTTCAGTTTGACAATTTCTTTTCAAATTTCTAATTTTTTCTTTTTTTTTCAACTAGACTCAAATTTTCACCAGGGGTCAACTCTTCATCAAGCTTTCATATTTATTGAAAGTAATCCATGAATGTAATCCATGAATGTAATCAATTTCTTGAGTCTAGTTTTTTCATACTGGCTATTTCTGTTTGACAATTTCTTTTAAAATTTCTAATTTTTTTTTTCAACTAGACTCAAATTCTTATCAGGGGTTAACTCTGTATCAAGCTTTCATATTTCCTTGAAAGTAATATGAAAGTAATCCATTTCTTGAAAGTAATCCATGAATGTAATCCAATTCTTGAGTGTACTTTTATACCCTGTATATTTCAGTTTGACAATTTCTTTTCAAATTTCTAATTTTTTCTTTTTTTTTTCAACTAGACTCAAATTTTCACCAGGGGTCAACTCTTCATCAAGCTTTCATATTTTCTTGAAAGTAATCCATGAATGTAATCCATGAATGTAATCCATTTCTTGAAAGTAATCCATGAATGTAATCCATTTCTTGAGTCTAGTTTATTTTCCCTGGATATTTCTGTTTGACAATTTCTTTTCAAATTTCTAATTTTCTTTTTTTTTTCAACTAGACTCAAATTTTCATCACGGGTCAACTCTGCATCAAGCTTTCATATTTATTGAAAGTAATCCATGAATGTAATCCATTTCTTGAAAGTAATCCATGAATGTAATCCAATTCTTGAGTCTACTTTTATACCCTGTATATTTCAGTTTGACTATTTCTTTTCAAATTTCTAATTTTTTCTTTTTTTTTTCAACTAGACTCAAATTTTCACCAGGGGTCAACTCTTCATCAAGCTTTCATATTTATTGAAAGTAATCCATGAATGTAATCCATGAATGTAATCAATTTCTTGAGTCTAGTTTTTTCATACTAACTATTTCTGTTTGACAATTTCTTTTCAAATTTCTAATTTTTTTTTTTCAACTAGACTCAAATTCTCATCAGGGAATAACTCTGTATCAAGCTTTCTTATTTATTGAAAGTAATCCATGAATGTAAATCATGAATGTAATCCATTTCTTGAAAGTAAAACATGAATGTAATCCAATTCTTGAGTCTACTATTATACCCTGTATATTTCAGTTTGACAATTTCTTTTCAAATTTCTAATTTTTTCTTTTTTTTCAACTAGACTCAAATTTTCACCAGGGGTCAACTCTTCATCAAGCTTTCATATTTTCTTGAAAGTAATCCATGAATGTAATTCATGAATGTAATCCATTTCTTGAAAGAAATCCATGAATGTAATCCAATTCTTGAGTCTACTTTTATACCCTGTATATTTCAGTTTGACAATTTCTTTTCAAATTTCTAATTTTTTCTTTTTTTTTCAACTAGACTCAAATTTTCACCAGGGGTCAACTCTTCATCAAGCTTTCATATTTATTGAAAGTAATCCATGAATGTAATCCATGAATGTAATCAATTTCTTGAGTCTAGTTTTTTCATACTGGCTATTTCTGTTTGACAATTTCTTTTAAAATTTCTAATTTTTTTTTTCAACTAGACTCAAATTCTTATCAGGGGTTAACTCTGTATCAAGCTTTCATATTTCCTTGAAAGTAATATGAAAGTAATCCATTTCTTGAAAGTAATCCATGAATGTAATCCAATTCTTGAGTGTACTTTTATACCCTGTATATTTCAGTTTGACAATTTCTTTTCAAATTTCTAATTTTTTCTTTTTTTTTTCAACTAGACTCAAATTTTCACCAGGGGTCAACTCTTCATCAAGCTTTCATATTTTCTTGAAAGTAATCCATGAATGTAATCCATGAATGTAATCCATTTCTTGAAAGTAATCCATGAATGTAATCCATTTCTTGAGTCTAGTTTATTTTCCCTGGATATTTCTGTTTGACAATTTCTTTTCAAATTTCTAATTTTCTTTTTTTTTTCAACTAGACTCAAATTTTCATCACGGGTCAACTCTGCATCAAGCTTTCATATTTATTGAAAGTAATCCATGAATGTAATCCATTTCTTGAAAGTAATCCATGAATGTAATCCAATTCTTGAGTCTACTTTTATACCCTGTATATTTCAGTTTGACTATTTCTTTTCAAATTTCTAATTTTTTCTTTTTTTTTTCAACTAGACTCAAATTTTCACCAGGGGTCAACTCTTCATCAAGCTTTCATATTTATTGAAAGTAATCCATGAATGTAATCCATGAATGTAATCAATTTCTTGAGTCTAGTTTTTTCATACTAACTATTTCTGTTTGACAATTTCTTTTCAAATTTCTAATTTTTTTTTTTCAACTAGACTCAAATTCTCATCAGGGAATAACTCTGTATCAAGCTTTCTTATTTATTGAAAGTAATCCATGAATGTAAATCATGAATGTAATCCATTTCTTGAAAGTAAAACATGAATGTAATCCAATTCTTGAGTCTACTATTATACCCTGTATATTTCTGTTTGACAATTTCTTAAGAATTCGTTTTTTTTTCAACTAGACTCAAATTTTCAACAGGGGTCAACTCTTCATCAAGCTTTCATATTTTCTTGAAAGTAATCCATGAATGTAATCCATTTCTTGAAAGTAATCCATGAATGTAATCCATTTCTTGAGTCTAGTTTTTTTCCCTGGATATTTCTGTTTGACAATTTCTTTTCAAATTTCTAATTTTCTTTTTTTTTCAACTAGACTCAAATTTTCATCAGGGGTCAACTCTTCATCAAGCTTTCATATTTATTGAAAGTAATCCATGAATGTAATCCATGAATGTAATCAATTTCTTGAGTCTAGTTTTTTTATACTGGCTATTTCTGTTTGATAATTTCTTTTCAAATTTCTAATTTTCTTTTTTTTTTCAACTATACTTAAATTCTCATCAGGTGTTAACTCTGTATCAAGCTTTCATATTTCCTTGAAAGTAATATGAAAGTAATCCATTTCTTGAAAGTAATCCATGAATGTAATCCAATTCTTGAGTCTACTTTTATACCCTGTATATTTCAGTTTGACAATTTCTTTTCAAAATTCTAATTTTTTCTTTTTTTTTCAACTAGACTCAAATTTTCACCAGGGGTCAACTCTTCATCAAGCTTACATATTTTCTTGAAAGTAATCCATGAATGTAATCCATTTCTTGAAAGTAATCCATGGATGTGATCCAATTGTTGAGTCTAGTTTTTTTCCCTGGATATTTCTGTTTGACAATTTCTTTTCAAATTTCTAATTTTCTTTTTTTTTCAACTAGACTCAAATTCTCATCAGGGGTTAACTCTGTATCAAGCTTTCATATTTCCTTGAAAGTAATATGAAAGTAATCCATTTCTTGAAAGTAATCCATGAATGTAATCCAATTCTTGAGTCTACTTTTATACCCTGTATATTTCAGTTTGACAATTTCTTTTTTCAAAATTCTATTTTTTTCTTTTTTTTTCAACTAGACTCAAATTTTCACCAGGGGTCAACTCTTCATCAAGCTTTCATATTTTCTTGAAAGTAATCCATGAATGTAATCCATTTCTTGAAAGTAATCCATGAATGTAATCCATTTCTTGAGTCTAGTTTTTTTCCCTGGATATTTCTGTTTGACAATTTCTTTTCAAATTTCTAATTTTCTTTTTTTCAACTAGACTCAAATTTTCATCAGGTGTCAACTCTACATCAAGCTTTCATATTTCCTTGAAAGTAATCCATGAATGTAATCCATTTCTTGAAAGTAATCCATGAATGTAATCCAATTCTTGAGTGTACTTTTATACCCTGTATATTTCAGTTTGACAATTTCTTTTCAAATTTCTAATTCTTTCTTTTTTTTTCAACTAGACTCAAATTTTCACCAGGGGTCAACTCTTCATCAAGCTTTCATATTTTCTTGAAAGTAATCCATGAATGTAATTCATGAATGTAATCCATTTCTTGAAAGAAATCCATGAATGTAATCCAATTCTTGAGTCTACTTTTATACCCTGTATATTTCTGTTTGACAATTTCTTTTCAAATTTCTAATTTTCTTTTTTTTTCAACTAGACTCAAATTCTCATCAGGGGTCAACTCTGCATCAAGCTTTCATATTTATTGAAAGTAATCCATGAATGTAATCCATGAATGTAATCAATTTCTTGAGTCTAGTTTTTTCATACTGGCTATTTCTGTTTGACAATTTCTTTTCAAATTTCTAATTTTCTTTTTTTTTTTCAACTAGACTTAAATTCTCATCAGGGGTTAACTCTGTATCAAGCTTTCATATTTCCTTGAAAGTAATATGACAGTAATCCATTTCTTGAAAGTAATCCATGAATGTAATCCAATTCTTGAGTGTACTTTTATACCCTGTATATTTCAGTTTGACAATTTCTTTTCAAATTTCTAATTTTTTCTTTTTTTTTTCAACTAGACTCAAATTTTCACCGGGGGTCAACTCTTCATCAAGCTTTCATATTTATTGAAAGTAATCCATGAATGTAATCCATGAATGTAATCAATTTCTTGAGTCTAGTTTTTTCATACTGGCTATTTCTGTTTGACAATTTCTTTTCAAATTTCTAATTTTCTTTTTTTTCAACTAGACTCAAATTCTAATCAGGGGTTAACTCTGTATCAAGCTTTCATATTTCCTTGAAAGTAATATGAAAGTAATCCATTTCTTGAAAGTAATCCATGAATGTAATCCAATTCTTGAGTCTACTTTTATACCCTTTATGTTTCAGTTTGACAATTTCTTTTCAAAATTCTAATTTTTTCTTTTTTTTTCAACTAGACTCATATTTCCTTGAAAGTAATATGAAAGTAATCCATTTGTGACATGTACTGGGAGAAGGGGTCTTAGAACCCCCTGCACTAAGCCCCATTTTCGCAGATCGTGTCACATTTCTTGAAAGTAATCCATGAATGTAATCCAATTCTTGAGTGTACTTTTATACCCTGTATATTTCAGTTTGACAATTTCTTTTCAAATTTCTAATTTTTTCTTTTTTTTTCAACTAGACTCAAATTTTCACCAGGGGTCAACTCTTCATCAAGCTTTCATATTTATTGAAAGTAATCCATGAATGTAATCAATTTCTTGAGTCCAGTTCTTTCATACTGGCTATTTCTGTTTGACAATTTCTTTTCAAATTTCTAATTTTTTTTTTTTTTTCAACTAGACTCAAATTCTCATCAGGGGTTAACTCTGTATCAAGCTTTCATATTTCCTTGAAAGTAATATGAAAATAATCCATTTCTTGAAAGTAATCCATGAATGTAATCCAATTCTTGAGTCTACTTTTATACCCTGTATATTTCGGTTTGACAATTTCTTTTCAAATTTCTAATTTTTTCTCTTTTTTTTTTAACTAGACTCAAATTTTCACCAGGGGTCATCTCTTCATCAAGTTTTCATATTTTCTTGAAAGTAATCCATGAATGTAATCCATGAATGTAATCCATTTCTTGAAAGTAATCCATGAATGTAATCCAATTCGTGAGTCTACTTTTATACCCTGTATATTTCTGTTTGACAATTTCTTTTCAAATTTCTAATTTTTTCTTTTTTTTTCAACTAGACTCAAATTTTCACCAGGGGTCAACTCTTCATCAAGCTTTCATATTTTCTTGACAGTAATCCATGAATGTAATCCATGAATGTAATCCATTTCTTGAAAGTAAAACATGAATGTAATCCAATTCTTGAGTCTACTTTTATACCCTGGATATTTCTGTTTGACAATTTCTTAAGAATTCGTTTTTTTTTCAACTAGACTCAAATTTTCACCAGGGGTCAACTCTTCATCAAGCTTTCATATTTTCTTGAAAGTAATCCATGAATGTAATCCATGAATGTAATCCATTTCTTGAAAGTAATCCATGAATGTAATCCAATTCGTGAGTCTACTTTTATACCCTGTATATTTCTGTTTGACAATTTCTTTTCAAATTTCTAATTTTTTCTTTTTTTTTCAACTAGACTCAAATTTTCACCAGGGGTCAACTCTTCATCAAGCTTTCATATTTATTGAAAGTAATCCATGAATGTAATCAATTTCTTGAGTCTAGTTTTTTCATACTGGCTATTTCTGTTTGACAATTTCTTTTCAAATTTCTAATTTTTTTTTTTTTTTCAACTAGACTCAAATTCTCATCAGGGGTTAACTCTGTATCAAGCTTTCATATTTCCTTGAAAGTAATATGAAAGTAATCCATTTCTTGAAAGTAATCCATGAATGTAATCCAATTCTTGAGTCTACTTTTATACCCTGTATATTTCGGTTTGACAATTTCTTTTCAAATTTCTAATTTTTTCTCTTTTTTTTTTAACTAGACTCAAATTTTCACCAGGGGTCATCTCTTCATCAAGTTTTCATATTTTCTTGAAAGTAATCCATGAATGTAATCCATGAATGTAATCCATTTCTTGAAAGTAATCCATGAATGTAATCCAATTCGTGAGTCTACTTTTATACCCTGTATATTTCTGTTTGACAATTTCTTTTCAAATTTCTAATTTTTTCTTTTTTTTTCAACTAGACTCAAATTTTCACCAGGGGTCAACTCTTCATCAAGCTTTCATATTTTCTTGACAGTAATCCATGAATGTAATCCATGAATGTAATCCATTTCTTTAAAAGTAATCCATGAATGTAATCCATTTCTTGAGTCTAGTTTTTTTTTCACTGGATATTTCTGTTTGACAATTTCTTTTCGAATTTCTAATTTTCTTTTTTTTCAACTAGAATCAAATTTTCATCAGGGGTCAACTCTGCATCAAGCTTTCATATTTATTGAAAGTAATCCATGAATGTAAATCATGAATGTCATCCATTTCTTGAAAGTAAAACATGAATGTAATCCAATTCTTGAGTCTACTTTTATACCCTGGATATTTCTGTTTGACAATTTCTTAAGAATTCGTTTTTTTTTCAACTAGACTCAAATTTTCACCAGGGGTCAACTCTTCATCAAGCTTTCATATTTTCTTGAAAGTAATCCATGAATGTAATTCATGAATGTAATCCATTTCTTGAAAGTAATCCATGAATGTAATCCATTTCTTGAGTCTAGTTTTTTTCCCTGGATATTTCTGTTTGACAATTTCTTTTCAAATTTCTTATTTTCTTTTTTTTTTCAACTAGACTCAAATTTTCATCAGGGGTCAACTCTGCATCAAGCTTTCATATTTATTGAAAGTAATCCATGAATGTAATCCATGAATGTAATCAATTTCTTGAGTCTAGTTTTTTTATACTGGCTATTTCTGTTTGATAATTTCTTTTCAAATTTCTAATTTTCTTTTTTTTTTCAACTAGACTTAAATTCTCATCAGGTGTTAACTCTGTATCAAGCTTTCATATTTCCTTGAAAGTAATATGAAAGTAATCCATTTCTTGAAAGTAATCCATGAATGTAATCCAATTCTTGAGTGTACTTTTATACCCTGTATATTTCAATTTGACAATTTCTTTTCAAATTTCTAATTTTTTCTTTTTTTTTCAACTAGACTCAAATTTTCACCAGGGGTCAACTCTTCATCAAGCTTTCATATTTATTGAAAGTAATCCATGAATGTAATCCATGAATGTAATCAATTTCTTGAGTCTAGTTTTTTCATACTGGCTATTTCTGTTTGACAATTTCTTTTCAAATTTCTAATTTTTTTTTTCAACTAGACTCAAATTCTTATCAGGGGTTAACTCTGTATCAAGCTTTCATATTTCCTTGAAAGTAATATGAAAGTAATCCATTTCTTGAAAGTAATCCATGAAAGTAATCCAATTCTTGAGTCTACTTTTATACCCTGTATATTTCAGTTTGACAATTTCTTTTCAAATTTCTAATTTTTTCTTTTTTTTTCAACTAGACTCAAATTTTCACCAGGGGTCAACTCTTCATCAAGCTTTCATATTTTCTTGAAATAATCCATGAATGTAATCCATGAATGTAATCCATTTCTTGAAAGTAATCCATGAATGTAATCCATTTCTTGAGTCTAGTTTATTTTCCCTGGATATTTCTGTTTGACAATTTCTTTTCAAATTTCTAATTTTTTTTTTTCAACTAGACTCAAATTCTCATCAGGGGTTAACTCTGTATCAAGCTTTCTTATTTATTGAAAGTAATCCATGAATGTAAATCATGAATGTAATCCATTTCTTGAAAGTAAAACATGAATGTAATCCAATTCTTGAGTCTACTATTATACCCTGTATATTTCTGTTTGACAATTTCTTAAGAATTCGTTTTTTTTTCAACTAGACTCAAATTTTCAACAGGGGTCAACTCTTCATCAAGCTTTCATATTTTCTTGAAAGTAATCCATGAATGTAATCCATTTCTTGAAAGTAATCCATGGATGTGATCGAATTGTTGAGTCTAGTTTTTTTCCCTGGATATTTCTGTTTGACAATTTCTTTTCAAATTTCTAATTTTCTTTTTTTTTCAACTAGACTCAAATTCTCATCAGGGGTCAACTCTGCATCAAGCTTTCATATTTATTGAAAGTAATCCATGAATGTAATCCATGAATGTAATCAATTTCTTGAGTCTAGTTTTTTTATACTGGCTATTTCTGTTTGATAATTTCTTTTCAAATTTCTAATTTTCTTTTTTTTTTTCAACTAGACTTAAATTCTCATCAGGTGTTAACTCTGTATCAAGCTTTCATATTTCCTTGAAAGTAATATGAAAGTAATCCATTTCTTGAAAGTAATCCATGAATGTAATCCAATTCTTGAGTGTACTTTTATACCCTGTATATTTCAATTTGACAATTTCTTTTCAAATTTCTAATTTTTTCTTTTTTTTTCAACTAGACTCAAATTTTCACCAGGGGTCAACTCTTCATCAAGCTTTCATATTTATTGAAAGTAATCCATGAATGTAATCCATGAATGTAATCAATTTCTTGAGTCTAGTTTTTTCATACTGGCTATTTCTGTTTGACAATTTCTTTTCAAATTTCTAATTTTTTTTTTCAACTAGACTCAAATTCTTATCAGGGGTTAACTCTGTATCAAGCTTTCATATTTCCTTGAAAGTAATATGAAAGTAATCCATTTCTTGAAAGTAATCCATGAAAGTAATCCAATTCTTGAGTCTACTTTTATACCCTGTATATTTCAGTTTGACAATTTCTTTTCAAATTTCTAATTTTTTCTTTTTTTTTCAACTAGACTCAAATTTTCACCAGGGGTCAACTCTTCATCAAGCTTTCATATTTTCTTGAAATAATCCATGAATGTAATCCATGAATGTAATCCATTTCTTGAAAGTAATCCATGAATGTAATCCATTTCTTGAGTCTAGTTTATTTTCCCTGGATATTTCTGTTTGACAATTTCTTTTCAAATTTCTAATTTTTTTTTTCAACTAGACTCAAATTCTCATCAGGGGTTAACTCTGTATCAAGCTTTCTTATTTATTGAAAGTAATCCATGAATGTAAATCATGAATGTAATCCATTTCTTGAAAGTAAAACATGAATGTAATCCAATTCTTGAGTCTACTATTATACCCTGTATATTTCTGTTTGACAATTTCTTAAGAATTCGTTTTTTTTTCAACTAGACTCAAATTTTCAACAGGGGTCAACTCTTCATCAAGCTTTCATATTTTCTTGAAAGTAATCCATGAATGTAATCCATTTCTTGAAAGTAATCCATGGATGTGATCGAATTGTTGAGTCTAGTTTTTTTCCCTGGATATTTCTGTTTGACAATTTCTTTTCAAATTTCTAATTTTCTTTTTTTTTCAACTAGACTCAAATTCTCATCAGGGGTCAACTCTGCATCAAGCTTTCATATTTATTGAAAGTAATCCATGAATGTAATCCATGAATGTAATCAATTTCTTGAGTCTAGTTTTTTTATACTGGCTATTTCTGTTTGATAATTTCTTTTCAAATTTCTAATTTTCTTTTTTTTTTTCAACTAGACTTAAATTCTCATCAGGTGTTAACTCTGTATCAAGCTTTCATATTTCCTTGAAAGTAATATGAAAGTAATCCATTTCTTGAAAGTAATCCATGAATGTAATCCAATTCTTGAGTCTACTTTTATACCCTGTATATTTCAATTTGACAATTTCTTTTCAAAATTCTAATTTTTTCTTTTTTTTTCAACTAGACTCAAATTTTCACCAGGGGTCAACTCTTCATCAAGCTTACATATTTTCTTGAAAGTAATCCATGAATGTAATCCATTTCTTGAAAGTAATCCATGGATGTGATCCAATTGTTGAGTCTAGTTTTTTTCCCTGGATATTTCTGTTTGACAATTTCTTTTCAAATTTCTAATTTTCTTTTTTTTTCAACTAGACTCAAATTCTCATCAGGGGTTAACTCTGTATCAAGCTTTCATATTTCCTTGAAAGTAATATGAAAGTAATCCATTTCTTGAAAGTAATCCATGAATGTAATCCAATTCTTGAGTGTACTTTTATACCCTGTATATTTCAGTTTGACAATTTCTTTTCAAATTTCTAATTTTTTTTTTTTTTTCAACTAGACTCAAATTTTCACCAGGGGTCAACTCTTCATCAAGCTTTCATATTTATTGAAAGTAATCCATGAATGTAATCCATGAATGTAATCAATTTCTTGAGTCTAGTTTTTTCATACTATCTATTTCTGTTTGACAATTTCTTTTCAAATTTCTAATTTTTTTTTTCAACTAGACTCAAATTCTCATCAGGGGTTAACTCTGTATCAAGCTTTCATATTTCCTTGAAAGTAATATGAAAGTAATCCATTTCTTGAAAGTAATCCATGAATGTAATCCAATTCTTGAGTCTACTTTTATACCCTGGATATTTCTGTTTGACAATTTCTTAAGAATTCGTTTTTTTTTCAACTAGACTCAAATTTTCACCAGGGGTCAACTCTTCATCAAGCTTTCATATTTTCTTGAAAGTAATCCATGAATGTAATCCATGAATGTAATCCATTTCTTGAAAGTAATCCATGAGTGTAATCCATTTCTTGAGTCTAGTTTTTTTTCCCTGGATATTTCTGTTTGACAATTTCTTTTCAAATTTCTAATTTTCTTTTTTTTCAACTAGACTCAAATTTTTATCAGGGGTCAACTCTGCATCAAGCTTTCATATTTATTGAAAGTAATCCATGAATGTAATCCATGAATGTAATCAATTTCTTGAGTCTAGTTTTTTCATACTGGCTATTTCTGTTTGACAATTTCTTTTCAAATTTCTAATTTTCTTTTTTTTTTTCAACTATACTTAAATTCTCATCAGGGGTTAACTCTGTATCAAGCTTTCATATTTCCTTGAAAGTAATATGACAGTAATCCATTTCTTGAAAGTAATCCATGAATGTAATCCAATTCTTGAGTGTACTTTTATACCCTGTATATTTCAGTTTGACAATTTCTTTTCAAATTTCTAATTTTTTCTTTTTTTTTTCAACTAGACTCAAATTTTCACCGGGGGTCAACTCTTCATCAAGCTTTCATATTTATTGAAAGTAATCCATGAATGTAATCCATGAATGTAATCAATTTCTTGAGTCTAGTTTTTTCATACTGGCTATTTCTGTTTGACAATTTCTTTTCAAATTTCTAATTTTCTTTTTTTTCAACTAGACTCAAATTCTAATCAGGGGTTAACTCTGTATCAAGCTTTCATATTTCCTTGAAAGTAATATGAAAGTAATCCATTTCTTGAAAGTAATCCATGAATGTAATCCAATTCTTGAGTCTACTTTTATACCCTTTATGTTTCAGTTTGACAATTTCTTTTCAAAATTCTAATTTTTTCTTTTTTTTTCAACTAGACTCATATTTCCTTGAAAGTAATATGAAAGTAATCCATTTGTGACATGTACTGGGAGAAGGGGTCTTAGAACCCCCTGCACTAAGCCCCATTTTCGCAGATCGTGTCACATTTCTTGAAAGTAATCCATGAATGTAATCCAATTCTTGAGTGTACTTTTATACCCTGTATATTTCAGTTTGACAATTTCTTTTCAAATTTCTAATTTTTTCTTTTTTTTTCAACTAGACTCAAATTTTCACCAGGGGTCAACTCTTCATCAAGCTTTCATATTTATTGAAAGTAATCCATGAATGTAATCAATTTCTTGAGTCCAGTTTTTTCATACTGGCTATTTCTGTTTGACAATTTCTTTTCAAATTTCTAATTTTTTTTTTTTTTTTCAACTAGACTCAAATTCTCATCAGGGGTTAACTCTGTATCAAGCTTTCATATTTCCTTGAAAGTAATATGAAAATAATCCATTTCTTGAAAGTAATCCATGAATGTAATCCAATTCTTGAGTCTACTTTTATACCCTGTATATTTCGGTTTGACAATTTCTTTTCAAATTTCTAATTTTTTCTCTTTTTTTTTTAACTAGACTCAAATTTTCACCAGGGGTCATCTCTTCATCAAGTTTTCATATTTTCTTGAAAGTAATCCATGAATGTAATCCATGAATGTAATCCATTTCTTGAAAGTAATCCATGAATGTAATCCAATTCGTGAGTCTACTTTTATACCCTGTATATTTCTGTTTGACAATTTCTTTTCAAATTTCTAATTTTTTCTTTTTTTTTCAACTAGACTCAAATTTTCACCAGGGGTCAACTCTTCATCAAGCTTTCATATTTTCTTGACAGTAATCCATGAATGTAATCCATGAATGTAATCCATTTCTTGAAAGTAAAACATGAATGTAATCCAATTCTTGAGTCTACTTTTATACCCTGGATATTTCTGTTTGACAATTTCTTAAGAATTCGTTTTTTTTTCAACTAGACTCAAATTTTCACCAGGGGTCAACTCTTCATCAAGCTTTCATATTTTCTTGAAAGTAATCCATGAATGTAATCCATGAATGTAATCCATTTCTTGAAAGTAATCCATGAATGTAATCCAATTCGTGAGTCTACTTTTATACCCTGTATATTTCTGTTTGACAATTTCTTTTCAAATTTCTAATTTTTTCTTTTTTTTTCAACTAGACTCAAATTTTCACCAGGGGTCAACTCTTCATCAAGCTTTCATATTTTCTTGACAGTAATCCATGAATGTAATCCATGAATGTAATCCATTTCTTTAAAAGTAATCCATGAATGTAATCCATTTCTTGAGTCTAGTTTTTTTTTCACTGGATATTTCTGTTTGACAATTTCTTTTCGAATTTCTAATTTTCTTTTTTTTCAACTAGAATCAAATTTTCATCAGGGGTCAACTCTGCATCAAGCTTTCATATTTATTGAAAGTAATCCATGAATGTAAATCATGAATGTCATCCATTTCTTGAAAGTAAAACATGAATGTAATCCAATTCTTGAGTCTACTTTTATACCCTGGATATTTCTGTTTGACAATTTCTTAAGAATTCGTTTTTTTTTCAACTAGACTCAAATTTTCACCAGGGGTCAACTCTTCATCAAGCTTTCATATTTTCTTGAAAGTAATCCATGAATGTAATTCATGAATGTAATCCATTTCTTGAAAGTAATCCATGAATGTAATCCATTTCTTGAGTCTAGTTTTTTTCCCTGGATATTTCTGTTTGACAATTTCTTTTCAAATTTCTTATTTTCTTTTTTTTTTCAACTAGACTCAAATTTTCATCAGGGGTCAACTCTGCATCAAGCTTTCATATTTATTGAAAGTAATCCATGAATGTAATCCATGAATGTAATCAATTTCTTGAGTCTAGTTTTTTTATACTGGCTATTTCTGTTTGATAATTTCTTTTCAAATTTCTAATTTTCTTTTTTTTTTCAACTAGACTTAAATTCTCATCAGGTGTTAACTCTGTATCAAGCTTTCATATTTCCTTGAAAGTAATATGAAAGTAATCCATTTCTTGAAAGTAATCCATGAATGTAATCCAATTCTTGAGTGTACTTTTATACCCTGTATATTTCAATTTGACAATTTCTTTTCAAATTTCTAATTTTTTCTTTTTTTTTCAACTAGACTCAAATTTTCACCAGGGGTCAACTCTTCATCAAGCTTTCATATTTATTGAAAGTAATCCATGAATGTAATCCATGAATGTAATCAATTTCTTGAGTCTAGTTTTTTCATACTGGCTATTTCTGTTTGACAATTTCTTTTCAAATTTCTAATTTTTTTTTTCAACTAGACTCAAATTCTTATCAGGGGTTAACTCTGTATCAAGCTTTCATATTTCCTTGAAAGTAATATGAAAGTAATCCATTTCTTGAAAGTAATCCATGAAAGTAATCCAATTCTTGAGTCTACTTTTATACCCTGTATATTTCAGTTTGACAATTTCTTTTCAAATTTCTAATTTTTTCTTTTTTTTTCAACTAGACTCAAATTTTCACCAGGGGTCAACTCTTCATCAAGCTTTCATATTTTCTTGAAATAATCCATGAATGTAATCCATGAATGTAATCCATTTCTTGAAAGTAATCCATGAATGTAATCCATTTCTTGAGTCTAGTTTATTTTCCCTGGATATTTCTGTTTGACAATTTCTTTTCAAATTTCTAATTTTTTTTTTTCAACTAGACTCAAATTCTCATCAGGGGTTAACTCTGTATCAAGCTTTCTTATTTATTGAAAGTAATCCATGAATGTAAATCATGAATGTAATCCATTTCTTGAAAGTAAAACATGAATGTAATCCAATTCTTGAGTCTACTATTATACCCTGTATATTTCTGTTTGACAATTTCTTAAGAATTCGTTTTTTTTTCAACTAGACTCAAATTTTCAACAGGGGTCAACTCTTCATCAAGCTTTCATATTTTCTTGAAAGTAATCCATGAATGTAATCCATTTCTTGAAAGTAATCCATGGATGTGATCGAATTGTTGAGTCTAGTTTTTTTCCCTGGATATTTCTGTTTGACAATTTCTTTTCAAATTTCTAATTTTCTTTTTTTTTCAACTAGACTCAAATTCTCATCAGGGGTCAACTCTGCATCAAGCTTTCATATTTATTGAAAGTAATCCATGAATGTAATCCATGAATGTAATCAATTTCTTGAGTCTAGTTTTTTTATACTGGCTATTTCTGTTTGATAATTTCTTTTCAAATTTCTAATTTTCTTTTTTTTTTTCAACTAGACTTAAATTCTCATCAGGTGTTAACTCTGTATCAAGCTTTCATATTTCCTTGAAAGTAATATGAAAGTAATCCATTTCTTGAAAGTAATCCATGAATGTAATCCAATTCTTGAGTCTACTTTTATACCCTGTATATTTCAATTTGACAATTTCTTTTCAAAATTCTAATTTTTTCTTTTTTTTTCAACTAGACTCAAATTTTCACCAGGGGTCAACTCTTCATCAAGCTTACATATTTTCTTGAAAGTAATCCATGAATGTAATCCATTTCTTGAAAGTAATCCATGGATGTGATCCAATTGTTGAGTCTAGTTTTTTTCCCTGGATATTTCTGTTTGACAATTTCTTTTCAAATTTCTAATTTTCTTTTTTTTTCAACTAGACTCAAATTCTCATCAGGGGTTAACTCTGTATCAAGCTTTCATATTTCCTTGAAAGTAATATGAAAGTAATCCATTTCTTGAAAGTAATCCATGAATGTAATCCAATTCTTGAGTGTACTTTTATACCCTGTATATTTTAGTTTGACAATTTCTTTTCAAATTTCTAATTTTTTTTTTTTTTTTTCAACTAGACTCAAATTTTCACCAGGGGTCAACTCTTCATCAAGCTTTCATATTTATTGAAAGTAATCCATGAATGTAATCCATGAATGTAATCAATTTCTTGAGTCTAGTTTTTTCATACTATCTATTTCTGTTTGACAATTTCTTTTCAAATTTCTAATTTTTTTTTTCAACTAGACTCAAATTCTCATCAGGGGTTAACTCTGTATCAAGCTTTCATATTTCCTTGAAAGTAATATGAAAGTAATCCATTTCTTGAAAGTAATCCATGAATGTAATCCAATTCTTGAGTCTACTTTTATACCCTGGATATTTCTGTTTGACAATTTCTTAAGAATTCGTTTTTTTTTCAACTAGACTCAAATTTTCACCAGGGGTCAACTCTTCATCAAGCTTTCATATTTTCTTGAAAGTAATCCATGAATGTAATCCATGAATGTAATCCATTTCTTGAAAGTAATCCATGAATGTAATCCATTTCTTGAGTCTAGTTTTTTTTCCCTGGATATTTCTGTTTGACAATTTCTTTTCAAATTTCTAATTTTCTTTTTTTTCAACTAGACTCAAATTTTTATCAGGGGTCAACTCTGCATCAAGCTTTCATATTTATTGAAAGTAATCCATGAATGTAATCCATGAATGTAATCCATTTCTTGAAAGTAATCCATGAATGTAATCCATTTCTTGAGTCTAGTTTTTTTTCCCTGGATATTTCTGTTTGACAATTTCTTTTCAAATTTCTAATTTTCTTTTTTTTCAACTAGACTCAAATTCTAATCAGGGGTTAACTCTGTATCAAGCTTTCATATTTCCTTGAAAGTAATATGAAAGTAATCCATTTCTTGAAAGTAATCCATGAATGTAATCCAATTCTTGAGTCTACTTTTATACCCTTTATGTTTCAGTTTGACAATTTCTTTTCAAAATTCTAATTTTTTCTTTTTTTTTCAACTAGACTCATATTTCCTTGAAAGTAATATGAAAGTAATCCATTTGTGACATGTACTGGGAGAAGGGGTCTTAGAACCCCCTGCACTAAGCCCCATTTTCGCAGATCGTGTCACATTTCTTGAAAGTAATCCATGAATGTAATCCAATTCTTGAGTGTACTTTTATACCCTGTATATTTCAGTTTGACAATTTCTTTTCAAATTTCTAATTTTTTCTTTTTTTTTCAACTAGACTCAAATTTTCACCAGGGGTCAACTCTTCATCAAGCTTTCATATTTATTGAAAGTAATCCATGAATGTAATCAATTTCTTGAGTCCAGTTTTTTCATACTGGCTATTTCTGTTTGACAATTTCTTTTCAAATTTCTAATTTTTTTTTTTTTTTTCAACTAGACTCAAATTCTCATCAGGGGTTAACTCTGTATCAAGCTTTCATATTTCCTTGAAAGTAATATGAAAGTAATCCATTTCTTGAAAGTAATCCATGAATGTAATCCAATTCTTGAGTCTACTTTTATACCCTGTATATTTCGGTTTGACAATTTCTTTTCAAATTTCTAATTTTTTCTCTTTTTTTTTTAACTAGACTCAAATTTTCACCAGGGGTCATCTCTTCATCAAGTTTTCATATTTTCTTGAAAGTAATCCATGAATGTAATCCATGAATGTAATCCATTTCTTGAAAGTAATCCATGAATGTAATCCAATTCGTGAGTCTACTTTTATACCCTGTATATTTCTGTTTGACAATTTCTTTTCAAATTTCTAATTTTTTCTTTTTTTTTCAACTAGACTCAAATTTTCACCAGGGGTCAACTCTTCATCAAGCTTTCATATTTTCTTGACAGTAATCCATGAATGTAATCCATGAATGTAATCCATTTCTTGAAAGTAAAACATGAATGTAATCCAATTCTTGAGTCTACTTTTATACCCTGGATATTTCTGTTTGACAATTTCTTAAGAATTCGTTTTTTTTTCAACTAGACTCAAATTTTCACCAGGGGTCAACTCTTCATCAAGCTTTCATATTTTCTTGAAAGTAATCCATGAATGTAATCCTTGAATGTAATCCATTTCTTGAAAGTAATCCATGAATGTAATCCATTTCTTGAGTCTAGTTTTTTTCCCTGGATATTTCTGTTTGACAATTTCTTTTCAAATTTCTAATTTTCTTTTTTTTTTCAACTAGACTCAAATTTTCATCAGGGGTCAACTCTGCATCAAGCTTTCATATTTATTGAAAGTAATCCATGAATGTAATCCATGAATGTAATCCATGAATGTAATCAATTTCTTGAGTCTAGTTTTTTATACTGGATATTTCTGTTTGACAATTTCTTTTCAAATTTCTAATTTTCTTTTTTTTTCAACTAGACTCAAATTCTCATCAGGGGTTAACTCTGTATCAAGCTTTCATATTTCCTTGAAAGTAATATGAAAGTAATCCATTTGTGACATGTACTGGAAGAAGGGGTCTTAGAACCCCCTGCACTAAGCCCCATTTTCGCAGATCGTGTCACATTTCTTGAAAGTAATCCATGAATGTAATCCAATTCTTGAGTGTAATTTTATACCCTGTATATTTCAGTTTGACAATTTCTTTTCAAATTTCTAATTTTTTCTTTTTTTTTCAACTAGACTCAAATTTTCACCAGGGGTCAACTCTTCATCAAGCTTTCATATTTATTGAAAGTAATCCATGAATGTAATCAATTTCTTGAGTCTAGTTTTTTCATACTGGCTATTTCTGTTTGACAATTTCTTTTCAAATTTCTATTTTTTTTTTTTTTTCAACTAGACTCAAATTCTCATCAGGGGTTAACTCTGTATCAAGCTTTCATATTTCCTTGAAAGTAATATGAAAGTAATCCATTTCTTGAAAGTAATCCATGAATGTAATCCAATTCTTGAGTCTACTTTATACCCTGTATATTTCGGTTTGACAATTTCTTTTCAAGTTTCTAATTTTTTCTCTTTTTCTTTTAACTAGACTCAAATTTTCACCAGGGGTCATCTCTTCATCAAGTTTTCATATTTTCTTGAAAGTAATCCATGAATGTAATCCATTTCTTGAAAGTAATCCATGAATGTAATCCAATTCGTGAGTCTACTTTTATACCCTGTATATTTCTGTTTGACAATTTCTTTTCAAATTTCTAATTTTTTCTTTTTTTTTCAACTAGACTCAAATTTTCACCAGGGGTCAACTCTTCATCAAACTTTCATATTTTCTTGACAGTAATCCATGAATGTAATCCATGAATGTAATCCATTTCTTGAAAGTAATCCATGAATGTAATCCATTTCTTGAGTCTAGTTTTTTTTTCACTGGATATTTCTGTTTGACAATTTCTTTTCGAATTTCTAATTTTCTTTTTTTTCAACTAGAATCAAATTTTCATCAGGGGTCAACTCTGCATCAAGCTTTCATATTTATTGAAAGTAATCCATGAATGTAAATCATGAATGTAATCCATTTCTTGAAAGTAAAACATGAATGTAATCCAATTCTTGAGTCTACTTTTATACCCTGTATATTTATGTTTGACAATTTCTTAAGAATTCGTTTTTTTTTCAACTAGACTCAAATTTTCACCAGGGGTCAACTCTTCATCAAGCTTTCATATTTTCTTGAAAGTAATCCATGAATGTAATCCATGAATGTAATCCATTTCTTGAAAGTAATCCATGAATGTAATCCATTACTTGAGTCTAGTTTTTTTCCCTGGATATTTCTGTTTGACAATTTCTTTTCAAATTTCTAATTTTCTTTTTTTTTCAACTAGACTCAAATTTTCATCACGGGTCAACTCTGCATCAAGCTTTCATATTTATTGAAAGTAATCCATGAATGTAATCCATTTCTTGAAAGTAATCCATGAATGTAATCCAATTCTTGAGTCTACTTTTATACCCTGTATATTTCAGTTTGACTATTTCTTTTCAAATTTCTAATTTTTTCTTTTTTTTTTCAACTAGACTCAAATTTTCACCAGGGGTCAACTCTTCATCAAGCTTTCATATTTATTGAAAGTAATCCATGAATGTAATCCATGAATGTAATCAATTTCTTGAGTCTAGTTTTTTCATACTGGCTATTTCTGTTTGACAATTTCTTTTCAAATTTCTAATTTTTTTTTTCAACTAGACTCAAATTCTCATCAGGGGTTAACTCTGTATCAAGCTTTCATATTTCCTTGAAAGTAATATGAAAGTAATCCATTTCTTGAAAGTAATCCATGAATGTAATCCAATTCTTGAGTCTAGTTTTTTTTTCACTGGATATTTCTGTTTGACAATTTCTTTTCGAATTTCTAATTTTCTTTTTTTTTCTCAACTAGACTCAAATTTTCACCAGGGGTCAACTCTTCATCAAGCTTTCATATTTTCTTGAAAGTAATCCATGAATGTAATCCATTTCTTGAAAGTAATCCATGGATGTGATCCAATTGTTGAGTCTAGTTTTTTTTCCTGGATATTTCTGTTTGACAATTTCTTTTCAAATTTCTAATTTTCTTTTTTTTTCAACTAGACTCAAATTCTCATCAGGGGTTAACTCTGTATCAAGCTTTCATATTTCCTTGAAAGTAATATGAAAGTAATCCATTTCTTGAAAGTAATCCATGAATGTAATCCAATTCTTGAGTGTACTTTTATACCCTGTATATTTCAGTTTGACAATTTCTTTTCAAATTTCTAATTTTTTCTTTTTTTTTTCAACTAGACTCAAATTTTCACCAGGGGTCAACTCTTCATCAAGCTTTCATATTTATTGTAAGTAATCCATGAATGTAATCAATTTCTTGAGTCTAGTTTTTTCATACTGGCTATTTCTGTTTGACAATTTCTTTTCAAATTTCTAATTTTTTTTTTTTTTTCAACTAGACTCAAATTCTCATCAGGGGTTAACTCTGTATCAAGCTTTCATATTTCCTTGAAAGTAATATGAAAGTAATCCATTTCTTGAAAGTAATCCATGAATGTAATCCAATTCTTGAGTCTACTTTTATACCCTGTAAATTTCGGTTTGACAATTTCTTTTCAAATTTCTAATTTTTTCTCTTTTTTTTTTAACTAGACTCAAATTTTCACCAGGGGTCATCTCTTCATCAAGTTTTCATATTTTCTTGAAAGTAATCCATGAATGTAATCCATGAATGTAATCCATTTCTTGAAAGTAATCCATGAATGTAATCCAATTCTTGAGTGTACTTTTATACCCTGTATATTTCAGTTTGACAATTTCTTTTCAAATTTCTAATTTTTTCTTTTTTTTCAACTAGACTCAAATTTTCACCAGGGGTCAACTCTTCATCAAGCTTTCATATTTTCTTGAAAGTAATCCATGAATGTAATCCATTTCTTGAAAGTAATCCATGGATGTGATCCAATTGTTGAGTCTAGTTTTTTTTCCTGGATATTTCTGTTTGACAATTTCTTTTCAAATTTCTAATTTTCTTTTTTTTTCAACTAGACTCAAATTCTCATCAGGGGTTAACTCTGTATCAAGCTTTCATATTTCCTTGAAAGTAATATGAAAGTAATCCATTTCTTGAAAGTAATCCATGAATGTAATCCAATTCTTGAGTGTACTTTTATACCCTGTATATTTCAGTTTGACAATTTCTTTTCAAATTTCTAATTTTTTCTTTTTTTTTTCAACTAGACTCAAATTTTCACCAGGGGTCAACTCTTCATCAAGCTTTCATATTTATTGTAAGTAATCCATGAATGTAATCAATTTCTTGAGTCTAGTTTTTTCATACTGGCTATTTCTGTTTGACAATTTCTTTTCAAATTTCTAATTTTTTTTTTTTTTCAACTAGACTCAAATTCTCATCAGGGGTTAACTCTGTATCAAGCTTTCATATTTCCTTGAAAGTAATATGAAAGTAATCCATTTCTTGAAAGTAATCCATGAATGTAATCCTATTCTTGAGTCTACTTTTATACCCTGTAAATTTCGGTTTGACAATTTCTTTTCAAATTTCTAATTTTTTCTCTTTTTTTTTTAACTAGACTCAAATTTTCACCAGGGGTCATCTCTTCATCAAGTTTTCATATTTTCTTGAAAGTAATCCATGAATGTAATCCATGAATGTAATCCATTTCTTGAAAGTAATCCATGAATGTAATCCAATTCTTGAGTGTACTTTTATACCCTGTATATTTCAGTTTGACAATTTCTTTTCAAATTTCTAATTTTTTCTTTTTTTTCAACTAGACTCAAATTTTCACCAGGGGTCAACTCTTCATCAAGCTTTCATATTTTCTTGAAAGTAATCCATGAATGTAATTCATGAATGTAATCCATTTCTTGAAAGAAATCCATGAATGTAATCCAATTCTTGAGTCTACTTTTATACCCTGTATATTTCAGTTTGACAATTTCTTTTCAAATTTCTAATTTTTTCTTTTTTTTTCAACTAGACTCAAATTTTCACCAGGGGTCAACTCTTCATCAAGCTTTCATATTTTCTTGAAAGTAATCCATGAATGTAATCCATTTCTTGAAAGTAATCCATGGATGTGATCCAATTGTTGAGTCTAGTTTTTTTCCCTGGATATTTCTGTTTGACAATTTCTTTTCAAATTTCTAATTTTCTTTTTTTTTCAACTAGACTCAAATTCTCATCAGGGGTTAACTCTGTATCAAGCTTTCATATTTCCTTGAAAGTAATATGAAAGTAATCCATTTGTGACATGTACTGGGAGAAGGGGTCTTAGAACCCCCTGCACTAAGCCCCATTTTCGCAGATCGTGTCACATTTCTTGAAAGTAATCCATGAATGTAATCCATTCTTGAGTGTACTTTTATACCCTGTATATTTCAGTTTGACAATTTCTTTTCAAATTTCTAATTTTTTCTTTTTTTTTCAACTAGACTCAAATTTTCACCAGGGGTCAACTCTTCATCAAGCTTTCATATTTATTGAAAGTAATCCATGAATGTAATCCATGAATGTAATCAATTTCTTGAGTCTAGTTTTTTCATACTGGCTATTTCTGTTTGACAATTTCTTTTAAAATTTCTAATTTTTTTTTTCAACTAGACTCAAATTCTTATCAGGGGTTAACTCTGTATCAAGCTTTCATATTTCCTTGAAAGTAATATGAAAGTAATCCATTTCTTGAAAGTAATCCATGAATGTAATCCAATTCTTGAGTGTACTTTTATACCCTGTATATTTTAGTTTGACAATTTCTTTTCAAATTTCTAATTTTTTCTTTTTTTTTTCAACTAGACTCAAATTTTCACCAGGGGTCAACTCTTCATCAAGCTTTCATATTTTCTTGAAAGTAATCCATGAATGTAATCCATGAATGTAATCCATTTCTTGAAAGTAATCCATGAATGTAATCCATTTCTTGAGTCTAGTTTATTTTCCCTGGATATTTCTGTTTGACAATTTCTTTTCAAATTTCTAATTTTCTTTTTTTTTTCAACTAGACTCAAATTTTCATCACGGGTCAACTCTGCATCAAGCTTTCATATTTATTGAAAGTAATCCATGAATGTAATCCATTTCTTGAAAGTAATCCATGAATGTAATCCAATTCTTGAGTCTACTTTTATACCCTGTATATTTCAGTTTGCCTATTTCTTTTCAAATTTCTAATTTTTTCTTTTTTTTTTCAACTAGACTCAAATTTTCACCAGGGGTCAACTCTTCATCAAGCTTTCATATTTATTGAAAGTAATCCATGAATGTAATCCATGAATGTAATCAATTTCTTGAGTCTAGTTTTTTCATACTAACTATTTCTGTTTGACAATTTCTTTTCAAATTTCTAATTTTTTTTTTCAACTAGACTCAAATTCTCATCAGGGAATAACTCTGTATCAAGCTTTCTTATTTATTGAAAGTAATCCATGAATGTAAATCATGAATGTAATCGATTTCTTGAAAGTAAAACATGAATGTAATCCAATTCTTGAGTCTACTATTATACCCTGTATATTTCTGTTTGACAATTTCTTAAGAATTCGTTTTTTTTTCAACTAGACTCAAATTTTCAACAGGGGTCAACTCTTCATCAAGCTTTCATATTTTCTTGAAAGTAATCCATGAATGTAATCCATTTCTTGAAAGTAATCCATGAATGTAATCCATTTCTTGAGTCTAGTTTTTTTCCCTGGATATTTCTGTTTGACAATTTCTTTTCAAATTTCTAATTTTCTTTTTTTTTCAACTAGACTCAAATTTTCATCAGGGGTCAACTCTTCATCAAGCTTTCATATTTATTGAAAGTAATCCATGAATGTAATCCATGAATGTAATCAATTTCTTGAGTCTAGTTTTTTTATACTGGCTATTTCTGTTTGATAATTTCTTTTCAAATTTCTAATTTTCTTTTTTTTTTCAACTATACTTAAATTCTCATCAGGTGTTAACTCTGTATCAAGCTTTCATATTTCCTTGAAAGTAATATGAAAGTAATCCATTTCTTGAAAGTAATCCATGAATGTAATCCAATTCTTGAGTCTACTTTTATACCCTGTATATTTCAGTTTGACAATTTCTTTTCAAAATTCTAATTTTTTCTTTTTTTTTCAACTAGACTCAAATTTTCACCAGGGGTCAACTCTTCATCAAGCTTACATATTTTCTTGAAAGTAATCCATGAATGTAATCCATTTCTTGAAAGTAATCCATGGATGTGATCCAATTGTTGAGTCTAGTTTTTTTCCCTGGATATTTCTGTTTGACAATTTCTTTTCAAATTTCTAATTTTCTTTTTTTTTCAACTAGACTCAAATTCTCATCAGGGGTTAACTCTGTATCAAGCTTTCATATTTATTGAAAGTAATCCATGAATGTAATCCATGAATGTAATCAATTTCTTGAGTCTAGTTTTTTCATACTGTCTATTTCTGTTTGAAAATTTCTTTTCAAATTTCTAATTTTTTTTTTCAACTAGACTCAAATTCTCATCAGGGGTTAACTCTGTATCAAGCTTTCATATTTCCTTGAAAGTAATATGAAAGTAATCCATTTCTTGAAAGTAATCCATGAATGTAATCCAATTCTTGAGTCTACTTTTATACCCTGTATATTTCAGTTTGACAATTTCTTTTTTCAAAATTCTATTTTTTTCTTTTTTTTTTCAACTAGACTCAAATTTTCACCAGGGGTCAACTCTTCATCAAGCTTTCATATTTTCTTGAAAGTAATCCATGAATGTAATCCATTTCTTGAAAGTAATCCATGAATGTAATCCATTTCTTGAGTCTAGTTTTTTTCCCTGGATATTTCTGTTTGACAATTTCTTTTCAAATTTCTAATTTTCTTTTTTTCAACTAGACTCAAATTTTCATCAGGTGTCAACTCTGCATCAAGCTTTCATATTTCCTTGAAAGTAATCCATGAATGTAATCCATTTCTTGAAAGTAATCCATGAATGTAATCCAATTCTTGAGTGTACTTTTATACCCTGTATATTTCAGTTTGACAATTTCTTTTCAAATTTCTAATTCTTTCTTTTTTTTCAACTAGACTCAAATTTCACCAGGGGTCAACTCTTCATCAAGCTTTCATATTTTCTTGAAAGTAATCCATGAATGTAATTCATGAATGTAATCCATTTCTTGAAAGAAATCCATGAATGTAATCCAATTCTTGAGTCTACTTTTATACTCTGTATATTTCAGTTTGACAATTTCTTTTCAAATTTCTATTTTTTTCTTTTTTTTCAACTAGACTCAAATTTTCACCAGGGGTCAACTCTTCATCAAGCTTTCATATTTTCTTGAAAGTAATCCATGAATGTAATCCATGAATGTAATCCATTTCTTGAAAGTAATCCATGAATGTAATCCAATTCGTGAGTCTACTTTTATACCCTGTATATTTCAGTTTGACAATTTCTTAAGAATTTTTTCTTTTTTTTTCAACTAGACTCAAATTTTCACCAGGGGTCAACTCTTCATCAAGCTTTCATATTTTCTTGAAAGTAATCCATGAATGTAATTCATGAATGTAATCCATTTCTTGAAAGAAATCCATGAATGTAATCCAATTCTTGAGTCTACTTTTATACCCTGTATATTTCAGTTTGACAATTTCTTTTCAAATTTCTATTTTTTTCTTTTTTTTTTCAACTAGACTCAAATTTTCACCAGGGGTCAACGCTTCATCAAGCTTTCATATTTATTGAAAGTAATCCATGAATGTAATCCATGAATGTAATCAATTTCTTGAGTCTAGTTTTTTCATACTGGCTATTTCTGTTTGACAATTTCTTTTCAAATTTCAAATTTTTTTTTTTTCAACTAGACTCAAATTCTAATCAGGGGTTAACTCTGTATCAAGCTTTCATATTTCCTTGAAAGTAATATGAAAGTAATCCATTTCTTGAAAGTAATCCATGAATGTAATCCAATTCTTGAGTCTACTTTTATACCCTGTATATTTCAGTTTGACAATTTCTTTTCAAAATTCTAATTTTTTCTTTTTTTTTCAACTAGACTCAAATTTTCACCAGGGGTCAACTCTTCATCAAGCTTTCATATTTTCTTGAAAGTAATCCATGAATGTAATCCATTTCTTGAAAGTAATCCATGGATGTGATCCAATTGTTGAGTCTAGTTTTTTTCCCTGGATATTTCTGTTTGACAATTTCTTTTCAAATTTCTAATTTTCTTTTTTTTTCAACTAGACTCAAATTCTCATCAGGGGTTAACTCTGTATCAAGCTTTCATATTTCCTTGAAAGTAATATGAAAGTAATCCATTTGTGACATGTACTGGGAGAAGGGGTCTTAGAACCCCCTGCACTAAGCCCCATTTTCGCAGATCGTGTCACATTTCTTGAAAGTAATCCATGAATGTAATCCAATTCTTGAGTGTACTTTTATACCCTGTATATTTCAGTTTGACAATTTCTTTTCAAATTTCTAATTTTTTCTTTTTTTTTCAACTAGACTCAAATTTTCACCAGGGGTCAACTCTTCATCAAGCTTTCATATTTATTGAAAGTAATCCATGAATGTAATCAATTTCTTGAGTCTAGTTTTTTCATACTGGCTATTTCTGTTTGACAATTTCTTTTCAAATTTCTAATTTTTTTTTTTTTTTTCAACTAGACTCAAATTCTCATCAGGGGTTAACTCTGTATCAAGCTTTCATATTTCCTTGAAAGTAATATGAAAGTAATCCATTTCTTGAAAGTAATCCATGAATGCAATCCAATTCTTGAGTCTACTTTTATACCCTGTATATTTCGGTTTGACAATTTCTTTTCAAATTTCTAATTTTTTCTCTTTTTTTTTTAACTAGACTCAAATTTTCACCAGGGGTCATCTCTTCATCAAGTTTTCATATTTTCTTGAAAGTAATCCATGAATGTAATCCATGAATGTAATCCATTTCTTGAAAGTAATCCATGAATGTAATCCAATTCGTGAGTCTACTTTTATACCCTGTATATTTCTGTTTGACAATTTCTTTTCAAATTTCTAATTTTTTCTTTTTTTTTCAACTAGACTCAAATTTTCACCAGGGGTCAACTCTTCATCAAGCTTTCATATTTTCTTGACAGTAATCCATGAATGTAATCCATGAATGTAATCCATTTCTTTAAAAGTAATCCATGAATGTAATCCATTTCTTGAGTCTAGTTTTTTTTTCACTGGATATTTCTGTTTGACAATTTCTTTTCGAATTTCTAATTTTCTTTTTTTTCAACTAGAATCAAATTTTCATCAGGGGTCAACTCTGCATCAAGCTTTCATATTTATTGAAAGTAATCCATGAATGTAAATCATGAATGTAATCCATTTCTTGAAAGTAAAACATGAATGTAATCCAATTCTTGAGTCTACTTTTATACCCTGGATATTTCTGTTTGACAATTTCTTAAGAATTCGTTTTTTTTTCAACTAGACTCAAATTTTCACCAGGGGTCAACTCTTCATCAAGCTTTCATATTTTCTTGAAAGTAATCCATGAATGTAATTCATGAATGTAATCCATTTCTTGAAAGTTTTCCATGAATGTAATCCATTTCTTGAGTCTAGTTTTTTTCCCTGGATATTTCTGTTTGACAATTTCTTTTCAAATTTCTAATTTTCTTTTTTTTTTCAACTAGACTCAAATTTTCATCAGGGGTCAACTCTGCATCAAGCTTTCATATTTATTGAAAGTAATCCATGAATGTAATCCATGAATGTAATCAATTTCTTGAGTCTAGTTTTTTTATACTGGCTATTTCTGTTTGATAATTTCTTTTCAAATTTCTAATTTTCTTTTTTTTTTCAACTAGACTTAAATTCTCATCAGGTGTTAACTCTGTATCAAGCTTTCATATTTCCTTGAAAGTAATATGAAAGTAATCCATTTCTTGAAAGTAATCCATGAATGTAATCCAATTCTTGAGTGTACTTTTATACCCTGTATATTTCAGTTTGACAATTTCTTTTCAAATTTCTAATTTTTTCTTTTTTTTTCAACTAGACTCAAATTTTCACCAGGGGTCAACTCTTCATCAAGCTTTCATATTTATTGAAAGTAATCCATGAATGTAATCCATGAATGTAATCAATTTCTTGAGTCTAGTTTTTTCATACTGGCTATTTCTGTTTGACAATTTCTTTTCAAATTTCTAATTTTTTTTTTCAACTAGACTCAAATTCTTATCAGGGGTTAACTCTGTATCAAGCTTTCATATTTCCTTGAAAGTAATATGAAAGTAATCCATTTCTTGAAAGTAATCCATGAAAGTAATCCAATTCTTGAGTCTACTTTTATACCCTGTATATTTCAGTTTGACAATTTCTTTTCAAATTTCTAATTTTTTCTTTTTTTTTCAACTAGACTCAAATTTTCACCAGGGGTCAACTCTTCATCAAGCTTTCATATTTTCTTGAAATAATCCATGAATGTAATCCATGAATGTAATCCATTTCTTGAAAGTAATCCATGAATGTAATCCATTTCTTGAGTCTAGTTTATTTTCCCTGGATATTTCTGTTTGACAATTTCTTTTCAAATTTCTAATTTTTTTTTTCAACTAGACTCAAATTCTCATCAGGGGTTAACTCTGTATCAAGCTTTCTTATTTATTGAAAGTAATCCATGAATGTAAATCATGAATGTAATCCATTTCTTGAAAGTAAAACATGAATGTAATCCAATTCTTGAGTCTACTATTATACCCTGTATATTTCTGTTTGACAATTTCTTAAGAATTCGTTTTTTTTTCAACTAGACTCAAATTTTCAACAGGGGTCAACTCTTCATCAAGCTTTCATATTTTCTTGAAAGTAATCCATGAATGTAATCCATTTCTTGAAAGTAATCCATGGATGTGATCGAATTGTTGAGTCTAGTTTTTTTCCCTGGATATTTCTGTTTGACAATTTCTTTTCAAATTTCTAATTTTCTTTTTTTTTCAACTAGACTCAAATTTTCACCAGGGGTCAACGCTTCATCAAGCTTTCATATTTATTGAAAGTAATCCATGAATGTAATCCATGAATGTAATCAATTTCTTGAGTCTAGTTTTTTCATACTGGCTATTTCTGTTTGACAATTTCTTTTCAAATTTCAAATTTTTTTTTTTTCAACTAGACTCAAATTCTAATCAGGGGTTAACTCTGTATCAAGCTTTCATATTTCCTTGAAAGTAATATGAAAGTAATCCATTTCTTGAAAGTAATCCATGAATGTAATCCAATTCTTGAGTCTACTTTTATACCCTGTATATTTCAGTTTGACAATTTCTTTTCAAAATTCTAATTTTTTCTTTTTTTTTCAACTAGACTCAAATTTTCACCAGGGGTCAACTCTTCATCAAGCTTTCATATTTTCTTGAAAGTAATCCATGAATGTAATCCATTTCTTGAAAGTAATCCATGGATGTGATCCAATTGTTGAGTCTAGTTTTTTTCCCTGGATATTTCTGTTTGACAATTTCTTTTCAAATTTCTAATTTTCTTTTTTTTTCAACTAGACTCAAATTCTCATCAGGGGTTAACTCTGTATCAAGCTTTCATATTTCCTTGAAAGTAATATGAAAGTAATCCATTTGTGACATGTACTGGGAGAAGGGGTCTTAGAACCCCCTGCACTAAGCCCCATTTTCGCAGATCGTGTCACATTTCTTGAAAGTAATCCATGAATGTAATCCAATTCTTGAGTGTACTTTTATACCCTGTATATTTCAGTTTGACAATTTCTTTTCAAATTTCTAATTTTTTCTTTTTTTTTCAACTAGACTCAAATTTTCACCAGGGGTCAACTCTTCATCAAGCTTTCATATTTATTGAAAGTAATCCATGAATGTAATCAATTTCTTGAGTCTAGTTTTTTCATACTGGCTATTTCTGTTTGACAATTTCTTTTCAAATTTCTAATTTTTTTTTTTTTTTTCAACTAGACTCAAATTCTCATCAGGGGTTAACTCTGTATCAAGCTTTCATATTTCCTTGAAAGTAATATGAAAGTAATCCATTTCTTGAAAGTAATCCATGAATGCAATCCAATTCTTGAGTCTACTTTTATACCCTGTATATTTCGGTTTGACAATTTCTTTTCAAATTTCTAATTTTTTCTCTTTTTTTTTTAACTAGACTCAAATTTTCACCAGGGGTCATCTCTTCATCAAGTTTTCATATTTTCTTGAAAGTAATCCATGAATGTAATCCATGAATGTAATCCATTTCTTGAAAGTAATCCATGAATGTAATCCAATTCGTGAGTCTACTTTTATACCCTGTATATTTCTGTTTGACAATTTCTTTTCAAATTTCTAATTTTTTCTTTTTTTTTCAACTAGACTCAAATTTTCACCAGGGGTCAACTCTTCATCAAGCTTTCATATTTTCTTGACAGTAATCCATGAATGTAATCCATGAATGTAATCCATTTCTTTAAAAGTAATCCATGAATGTAATCCATTTCTTGAGTCTAGTTTTTTTTTCACTGGATATTTCTGTTTGACAATTTCTTTTCGAATTTCTAATTTTCTTTTTTTTCAACTAGAATCAAATTTTCATCAGGGGTCAACTCTGCATCAAGCTTTCATATTTATTGAAAGTAATCCATGAATGTAAATCATGAATGTAATCCATTTCTTGAAAGTAAAACATGAATGTAATCCAATTCTTGAGTCTACTTTTATACCCTGGATATTTCTGTTTGACAATTTCTTAAGAATTCGTTTTTTTTTCAACTAGACTCAAATTTTCACCAGGGGTCAACTCTTCATCAAGCTTTCATATTTTCTTGAAAGTAATCCATGAATGTAATTCATGAATGTAATCCATTTCTTGAAAGTTTTCCATGAATGTAATCCATTTCTTGAGTCTAGTTTTTTTCCCTGGATATTTCTGTTTGACAATTTCTTTTCAAATTTCTAATTTTCTTTTTTTTTTCAACTAGACTCAAATTTTCATCAGGGGTCAACTCTGCATCAAGCTTTCATATTTATTGAAAGTAATCCATGAATGTAATCCATGAATGTAATCAATTTCTTGAGTCTAGTTTTTTTATACTGGCTATTTCTGTTTGATAATTTCTTTTCAAATTTCTAATTTTCTTTTTTTTTTCAACTAGACTTAAATTCTCATCAGGTGTTAACTCTGTATCAAGCTTTCATATTTCCTTGAAAGTAATATGAAAGTAATCCATTTCTTGAAAGTAATCGATGAATGTAATCCAATTCTTGAGTGTACTTTTATACCCTGTATATTTCAGTTTGACAATTTCTTTTCAAATTTCTAATTTTTTCTTTTTTTTTCAACTAGACTCAAATTTTCACCAGGGGTCAACTCTTCATCAAGCTTTCATATTTATTGAAAGTAATCCATGAATGTAATCCATGAATGTAATCAATTTCTTGAGTCTAGTTTTTTCATACTGGCTATTTCTGTTTGACAATTTCTTTTCAAATTTCTAATTTTTTTTTTCAACTAGACTCAAATTCTTATCAGGGGTTAACTCTGTATCAAGCTTTCATATTTCCTTGAAAGTAATATGAAAGTAATCCATTTCTTGAAAGTAATCCATGAAAGTAATCCAATTCTTGAGTCTACTTTTATACCCTGTATATTTCAGTTTGACAATTTCTTTTCAAATTTCTAATTTTTTCTTTTTTTTTCAACTAGACTCAAATTTTCACCAGGGGTCAACTCTTCATCAAGCTTTCATATTTTCTTGAAATAATCCATGAATGTAATCCATGAATGTAATCCATTTCTTGAAAGTAATCCATGAATGTAATCCATTTCTTGAGTCTAGTTTATTTTCCCTGGATATTTCTGTTTGACAATTTCTTTTCAAATTTCTAATTTTTTTTTTCAACTAGACTCAAATTCTCATCAGGGGTTAACTCTGTATCAAGCTTTCTTATTTATTGAAAGTAATCCATGAATGTAAATCATGAATGTAATCCATTTCTTGAAAGTAAAACATGAATGTAATCCAATTCTTGAGTCTACTATTATACCCTGTATATTTCTGTTTGACAATTTCTTAAGAATTCGTTTTTTTTTCAACTAGACTCAAATTTTCAACAGGGGTCAACTCTTCATCAAGCTTTCATATTTTCTTGAAAGTAATCCATGAATGTAATCCATTTCTTGAAAGTAATCCATGGATGTGATCGAATTGTTGAGTCTAGTTTTTTTCCCTGGATATTTCTGTTTGACAATTTCTTTTCAAATTTCTAATTTTCTTTTTTTTTCAACTAGACTCAAATTCTCATCAGGGGTCAACTCTGCATCAAGCTTTCATATTTATTGAAAGTAATCCATGAATGTAATCCATGAATGTAATCAATTTCTTGAGTCTAGTTTTTTTATACTGGCTATTTCTGTTTGATAATTTCTTTTCAAATTTCTAATTTTCTTTTTTTTTTTCAACTAGACTTAAATTCTCATCAGGTGTTAACTCTGTATCAAGCTTTCATATTTCCTTGAAAGTAATATGAAAGTAATCCATTTCTTGAAAGTAATCCATGAATGTAATCCAATTCTTGAGTCTACTTTTATACCCTGTATATTTCAATTTGACAATTTCTTTTCAAAATTCTAATTTTTTCTTTTTTTTTCAACTAGACTCAAATTTTCACCAGGGGTCAACTCTTCATCAAGCTTACATATTTTCTTGAAAGTAATCCATGAATGTAATCCATTTCTTGAAAGTAATCCATGGATGTGATCCAATTGTTGAGTCTAGTTTTTTTCCCTGGATATTTCTGTTTGACAATTTCTTTTCAAATTTCTAATTTTCTTTTTTTTTCAACTAGACTCAAATTCTCATCAGGGGTTAACTCTGTATCAAGCTTTCATATTTCCTTGAAAGTAATATGAAAGTAATCCATTTCTTGAAAGTAATCCATGAATGTAATCCAATTCTTGAGTGTACTTTTATACCCTGTATATTTCAGTTTGACAATTTCTTTTCAAATTTCTAATTTTTTTTTTTTTTTTTTCAACTAGACTCAAATTTTCACCAGGGGTCAACTCTTCATCAAGCTTTCATATTTATTGAAAGTAATCCATGAATGTAATCCATGAATGTAATCAATTTCTTGAGTCTAGTTTTTTCATACTGTCTATTTCTGTTTGACAATTTCTTTTCAAATTTCTAATTTTTTTTTTCAACTAGACTCAAATTCTCATCAGGGGTTAACTCTGTATCAAGCTTTCATATTTCCTTGAAAGTAATATGAAAGTAATCCATTTCTTGAAAGTAATCCATGAATGTAATCCAATTCTTGAGTCTACTTTTATACCCTGTATATTTCAGTTTGACAATTTCTTTTTTCAAAATTCTATTTTTTTCTTTTTTTTTTCAACTAGACTCAAATTTTCACCAGGGGTCAACTCTTCATCAAGCTTTCATATTTTCTTGAAAGTAATCCATGAATGTAATCCATGAATGTAATCCATTTCTTGAAAGTAATCCATGAATGTAATCCATTTCTTGAGTCTAGTTTTTTTCCCTGGATATTTCTGTTTGACAATTTCTTTTCAAATTTCTAATTTTCTTTTTTTTTCAACTAGACTCAAATTTTCATCAGGGGTCAACTCTGCATCAAGCTTTCATATTTATTGAAAGTAATCCATGAATGTAATCCATGAATGTAATCAATTTCTTGAGTCTAGTTTTTTTATACTGGCTATTTCTGTTTGATAATTTCTTTTCAAATTTCTAATTTTCTTTTTTTTTTCAACTAGACTTAAATTCTCATCATGTGTTAACTCTGTATCAAGCTTTCATATTTCCTTGAAAGTAATATGAAAGTAATCCATTTCTTGAAAGTAATCCATGAATGTAATCCAATTCTTGAGTGTACTTTTATACCCTGTATATTTCAGTTTGACTATTTCTTTTCAAATTTCTAATTTTTTCTTTTTTTTTCAACTAGACTCAAATTTTCATCAGGGGTCAACTCTGCATCAAGCTTTCATATTTATTGAAAGTAATCCATGAATGTAATCCATGAATGTAATCCATGAATGTAATCAATTTCTTGAGTCTAGTTTTTTATACTGGATATTTCTGTTTGACAATTTCTTTTCAAATTTCTAATTTTCTTTTTTTTTCAACTAGACTCAAATTCTCATTAGGGGTTAACTCTGTATCAAGCTTTCATATTTCCTTGAAAGTAATATGAAAGTAATCCATTTGTGACATGTACTGGAAGAAGGGGTCTTAGAACCCCCTGCACTAAGCCCCATTTTCGCAGATCGTGTCACATTTCTTGAAAGTAATCCATGAATGTAATCCAATTCTTGAGTGTACTTTTATACCCTGTATATTTCAGTTTGACAATTTCTTTTCAAATTTCTAATTTTTTCTTTTTTTTTCAACTAGACTCAAATTTTCACCAGGGGTCAACTCTTCATCAAGCTTTCATATTTATTGAAAGTAATCCATGAATGTAATCAATTTCTTGAGTCTAGTTTTTTCATACTGGCTATTTCTGTTTGACAATTTCTTTTCAAATTTCTATTTTTTTTTTTTTTCAACTAGACTCAAATTCTCATCAGGGGTTAACTCTGTATCAAGCTTTCATATTTCCTTGAAAGTAATATGAAAGTAATCCATTTCTTGAAAGTAATCCATGAATGTAATCTAATTCTTGAGTCTACTTTATACCCTGTATATTTCGGTTTGACAATTTCTTTTCAAGTTTCTAATTTTTTCTCTTTTTTTTTTAACTAGACTCAAATTTTCACCAGGGGTCATCTCTTCATCAAGTTTTCATATTTTCTTGAAAGTAATCCATGAATGTAATCCATTTCTTGAAAGTAATCCATGAATGTAATCCAATTCGTGAGTCTACTTTTATACCCTGTATATTTCTGTTTGACAATTTCTTTTCAAATTTCTAATTTTTTCTTTTTTTTTCAACTAGACTCAAATTTTCACCAGGGGTCAACTCTTCATCAAGCTTTCATATTTATTGAAAGTAATCCATGAATGTAATCCATGAATGTAATCAATTTCTTGAGTCTAGTTTTTTCATACTGGCTATTTCTGTTTGACAATTTCTTTTCAAATTTCTAAATTTTTTTTTTCAACTAGACTCAAATTCTCATCAGGGGTTAACTCTGTATCAAGCTTTCTTATTTATTGAAAGTAATCCATGAATGTAAATCATAAATGTAATCCATTTCTTGAAAGTAAAACATGAATGTAATCCAATTCTTGAGTCTTCTATTATACCCTGTATATTTCTGTTTGACAATTTCTTAAGAATTCGTTTTTTTTTCAACTAGACTCAAATTTTCAACAGGGGTCAACTCTTCATCAAGCTTTCATATTTTCTTGAAAGTAATCCATGAATGTAATCCATTTCTTGAAAGTAATCCATGAATGTAATCCATTTCTTGAGTCTAGTTTTTTTCCCTGGATATTTCTGTTTGACAATTTCTTTTCAAATTTCTAATTTTCTTTTTTTTTTCAACTAGACTCAAATTTTCATCAGGGGTCAACTCTGCATCAAGCTTTCATATTTATTGAAAGTAATCCATGAATGTAATCCATGAATGTAATCCATGAATGTAATCAATTTCTTGAGTCTAGTTTTTTATACTGGATATTTCTGTTTGACAATTTCTTTTCAAATTTCTAATTTTCTTTTTTTTTCAACTAGACTCAAATTCTCATCAGGGGTTAACTCTGTATTAAGCTTTCATATTTCCTTGAAAGTAATATGAAAGTAATCCATTTGTGACATGTACTGGGAGAAGGGGTCTTAGAACCCCCTGCACTAAGCCCCATTTTCGCAGATCGTGTCACATTTCTTGAAAGTAATCCATGAATGTAATCCAATTCTTGAGTGTACTTTTATACCCTGTATATTTCAGTTTGACAATTTCTTTTCAAATTTCTAATTTTTTCTTTTTTTTTCAACTAGACTCAAATTTTCACCAGGGGTCAACTCTTCATCAAGCTTTCATATTTATTGAAAGTAATCCATGAATGTAATTAATTTCTTGAGTCTAGTTTTTTCATACTGGCTATTTCTGTTTGACAATTTCTTTTCAAATTTCTAATTTTCTTTTTTTTCAACTAGACTCAAATTCTCATCAGGGGTTAACTCTGTATCAAGCTTTCATATTTCCTTGAAAGTAATATGAAAGTAATCCATTTCTTGAAAGTAATCCATGAATGTAATCCAATTCTTGAGTCTTCTTTTATACCCTGTATATTTCGGTTTGACAATTTCTTTTCAAATTTCTAATTTTTTCTCTTTTTTTTTTAACTAGACTCAAATTTTCACCAGGGGTCATCTCTTCATCAAGTTTTCATATTTTCTTGAAAGTAATCCATGAAAGTAATCCATGAATGTAATCCATTTCTTGAAAGTAATCCATGAATGTAATCCAATTCGTGAGTCTACTTTTATACCCTGTATATTTCTGTTTGACAATTTCTTTTCAAATTTCTAATTTTTTCTTTTTTTTTCAACTAGACTCAAATTTTCACCAGGGGTCAACTCTTCATCAAGCTTTCATATTTTCTTGACAGTAATCCATGAATGTAATCCATGAATGTAATCCATTTCTTGAAAGTAATCCATGAATGTAATCCATTTCTTGAGTCTAGTTTTTTTTTCACTGGATATTTCCGTTTGACAATTTCTTTTCGAATTTCTAATTTTCTTTTTTTTCAACTAGAATCAAATTTTCATCAGGGGTCAACTCTGCATCAAGCTTTCATATTTATTGAAAGTAATCCATGAATGTAAATCATGAATGTAATCCATTTCTTGAAAGTAAAACATGAAAGTAATCCAATTCTTGAGTCTACTTTTATACCCTGTATATTTCTGTTTGACAATTTCTTAAGAATTCGTTTTTTTTTCAACTAGACTCAAATTTTCACCAGGGGTCAACTTTTCATCAAGCTTTCATATTTTCTTGAAAGTAATCCATGAATGTAATCCATGAATGTAATCCATTTCTTGAGTTTAGTTTTTTTCCCTGGATATTTCTGTTTGACAATTTCTTTTCAAATTTCTAATTTTCTTTTTTTTTTCAACTAGACTCAAATTTTCATCAGGGGTCAACTCTGCATCAAGCTTTCATATTTATTGAAAGTAATCCATGAATGTAATCCATGAATGTAATCAATTTCTTGAGTCTAGTTTTTTTATACTGGCTATTTCTGTTTGATAATTTTTTTCAAATTTCTAATTTTCTTTTTTTTTTCAACTAGACTCAAATTCTCATCAGGTGTTAACTCTGTATCAAGCTTTCATATTTCCTTGAAAGTAATATGAAAGTAATCCATTTCTTGAAAGTAATCCATGAATGTAATCCAATTCTTGAGTGTACTTTTATACCCTGTATATTTCAGTTTGACAATTTCTTTTCAAATTTCTAATTTTTTCTTTTTTTTTTCAACTAGACTCAAATTTTCACCAGGGGTCAACTCTTCATCAAGCTTTCATATTTATTGAAAGTAATCCATGAATGTAATCCATGAATGTAATCAATTTCTTGAGTCTAGTTTTTTCATACTGGCTATTTCTGTTTGACAATTTCTTTTCAAATTTCTAAATTTTTTTTCAACTAGACTCAAATTCTCATCAGGGGTTAACTCTGTATCAAGCTTTCTTATTTATTGAAAGTAATCCATGAATGTAAATCATGAATGTAATCCATTTCTTGAAAGTAAAACATGAATGTAATCCAATTCTTGAGTCTACTATTATACCCTGTATATTTCTGTTTGACAATTTCTTAAGAATTCGTTTTTTTTCAACTAGACTCAAATTTTCAACAGGGGTCAACTCTTCATCAAGCTTTCATATTTTCTTGAAAGTAATCCATGAATGTAATCCATGAATGTAATCCATTTCTTGAAAGTAATCCATGAATGTAATCCATTTCTTGAGTCTAGTTTTTTTATACTGGCTATTTCTGTTTGACAATTTCTTTTCAAATTTCTAATTTTCTTTTTTTTTTCAACTAGACTCAAATTCTCATCAGGTGTTAACTCTGTATCAAGCTTTCATATTTCCTTGAAAGTAATATGAAAGTACTCCATTTCTTGAAAGTAATCCATGAATGTAATCCAATTCTTGAGTGTACTTTTATACCCTGTATATTTCAGTTTGACAATTTCTTTTCAAATTTCTAATTTTTTCTTTTTTTTTCAACTAGACTCAAATTTTCACCAGGGGTCAACTCTTCATCAAGCTTTCATATTTATTGAAAGTAATCCATGAATGTAATCCATGAATGTAATCAATTTCTTGAGTCTAGTTTTTTCATACTGGCTATTTCTGTTTGACAATTTCTTTTCAAATTTCTAATTTTTCTTTTTTTCAACTAGACTCAAATTTTCATCAGGGGTTAACTCTGTATCAAGCTTTCATATTTCCTTGAAAGTAATATGAAAGTAATCCATTTCTTGAAAGTAATCCATGAATGTAATCCAATTCTTGATCCTACTTTTATACCCTGTATATTTCAGTTTGACAATTTCTTTTCAAAATTCTGATTTTTTTCTTTTTTTTCAACTAGACTCAAATTTTCACCAGGGGTCAACTCGTCATCAAGCTTTCATATTTTCTTGAAAGTAATCCATGAATGTAAATCATGAATGTAATCCATTTCTTGAAAGTAAAACATGAATGTAATCCAATTCTTGAGTCTACTTTTATACCCTGTATATTTCTGTTTGACAATTTCTTAAGAATTCGTTTCTTTTTTCAACTAGACTCAAATTTTCACCAGGGGTCAACTCTTCATCAAGCTTTCATATTTTCTTGAAAGTAATCCATGAATGTAATCTATGAATGTAATCCATTTCTTGAAAGTAATCCATGAATGTAATCCATTTCTTGAGTCTAGTTTTTTTTTCACTGGATATTTCTGTTTGACAATTTCTTTTCGAATTTCTAATTTTCTTTTTTTTCAACTAGAATCAAATTTTCATCAGGGGTCAACTCTGCATCAAGCTTTCATATTTATTGAAAGTAATCCATGAATGTAAATCATGAATGTAATCCATTTCTTGAAAGTAAAACATGAAAGTAATCCAATTCTTGAGTCTACTTTTATACCCTGTATATTTCTGTTTGACAATTTCTTAAGAATTCGTTTTTTTTTCAACTAGACTCAAATTTTCACCAGGGGTCAACTTTTCATCAAGCTTTCATATTTTCTTGAAAGTAATCCATGAATGTAATCCATGAATGTAATCCATTTCTTGAGTTTAGTTTTTTTCCCTGGATATTTCTGTTTGACAATTTCTTTTCAAATTTCTAATTTTCTTTTTTTTTTCAACTAGACTCAAATTTTCATCAGGGGTCAACTCTGCATCAAGCTTTCATATTTATTGAAAGTAATCCATGAATGTAATCCATGAATGTAATCAATTTCTTGAGTCTAGTTTTTTTATACTGGCTATTTCTGTTTGATAATTTTTTTCAAATTTCTAATTTTCTTTTTTTTTTCAACTAGACTCAAATTCTCATCAGGTGTTAACTCTGTATCAAGCTTTCATATTTCCTTGAAAGTAATATGAAAGTAATCCATTTCTTGAAAGTAATCCATGAATGTAATCCAATTCTTGAGTGTACTTTTATACCCTGTATATTTCAGTTTGACAATTTCTTTTCAAATTTCTAATTTTTTCTTTTTTTTTTCAACTAGACTCAAATTTTCACCAGGGGTCAACTCTTCATCAAGCTTTCATATTTATTGAAAGTAATCCATGAATGTAATCCATGAATGTAATCAATTTCTTGAGTCTAGTTTTTTCATACTGGCTATTTCTGTTTGACAATTTCTTTTCAAATTTCTAATTTTTTTTTTCAACTAGACTCAAATTCTCATCAGGGGTTAACTCTGTATCAAGCTTTCTTATTTATTGAAAGTAATCCATGAATGTAAATCATGAATGTAATCCATTTCTTGAAAGTAAAACATGAATGTAATCCAATTCTTGAGTCTACTATTATACCCTGTATATTTCTGTTTGACAATTTCTTAAGAATTCGTTTTTTTTCAACTAGACTCAAATTTTCAACAGGGGTCAACTCTTCATCAAGCTTTCATATTTTCTTGAAAGTAATCCATGAATGTAATCCATGAATGTAATCCATTTCTTGAAAGTAATCCATGAATGTAATCCATTTCTTGAGTCTAGTTTTTTTATACTGGCTATTTCTGTTTGACAATTTCTTTTCAAATTTCTAATTTTCTTTTTTTTTTCAACTAGACTCAAATTCTCATCAGGTGTTAACTCTGTATCAAGCTTTCATATTTCCTTGAAAGTAATATGAAAGTACTCCATTTCTTGAAAGTAATCCATGAATGTAATCCAATTCTTGAGTGTACTTTTATACCCTGTATATTTCAGTTTGACAATTTCTTTTCAAATTTCTAATTTTTTCTTTTTTTTTCAACTAGACTCAAATTTTCACCAGGGGTCAACTCTTCATCAAGCTTTCATATTTATTGAAAGTAATCCATGAATGTAATCCATGAATGTAATCAATTTCTTGAGTCTAGTTTTTTCATACTGGCTATTTCTGTTTGACAATTTCTTTTCAAATTTCTAATTTTTCTTTTTTTCAACTAGACTCAAATTTTCATCAGGGGTTAACTCTGTATCAAGCTTTCATATTTCCTTGAAAGTAATATGAAAGTAATCCATTTCTTGAAAGTAATCCATGAATGTAATCCAATTCTTGATCCTACTTTTATACCCTGTATATTTCAGTTTGACAATTTCTTTTCAAAATTCTGATTTTTTTCTTTTTTTTCAACTAGACTCAAATTTTCACCAGGGGTCAACTCGTCATCAAGCTTTCATATTTTCTTGAAAGTAATCCATGAATGTAAATCATGAATGTAATCCATTTCTTGAAAGTAAAACATGAATGTAATCCAATTCTTGAGTCTACTTTTATACCCTGTATATTTCTGTTTGACAATTTCTTAAGAATTCGTTTCTTTTTTCAACTAGACTCAAATTTTCACCAGGGGTCAACTCTTCATCAAGCTTTCATATTTTCTTGAAAGTAATCCATGAATGTAATCTATGAATGTAATCCATTTCTTGAAAGTAATCCATGAATGTAATCCATTTCTTGAGTCTAGTTTTTTTATACTGGCTATTTCTGTTTGACAATTTCTTTTCAAATTTCTAATTTTCTTTTTTTTTCAACTAGACTCAAATTCTCATCAGGTGTTAACTCTGTATCAAGCTTTCATATTTCCTTGAAAGTAATATGAAAGTACTCCATTTCTTGAAAGTAATCCATGAATGTAATCCAATTCTTGAGTGTACTTTTATACCCTGTATATTTCAGTTTGACAATTTCTTTTCAAATTTCTAATTTTTTCTTTTTTTTTCAACTAGACTCAAATTTTCATCAGGTGTCAACTCTGCATCAAGCTTTCATATTTCCTTGAAAGTAATCCATGAATGTAATCCATTTCTTGAAAGTAATCCATTAATGTAATCCATTTCTTGAGTCTAGTTTTTTCCCTGGATATTTCTGTTTGACAATTTCTTTTCAAATTTCTAATTTTCTTTTTTTTTTCAACTAGACTCAAATTTTCATCACGGGTCAACTCTGCAACAAGCTTTCGTATTTATTGAAAGTAATCCATGAATGTAATCCATTTCTTGAAAGTAATCCATGAATGTAATCCAATTCTTGAGTCTACTCTTATACCCTGTATATTTCAGTTTGACAATTTCTTTTCAAATTTCTAATTCTTTCTTTTTTTTTCAACTAGACTCAAATTTTCACCAGGGGTCAATTCTTCATCAAGCTTTCATATTTTCTTGAAAGTAATCCATGAATGTAATCCATGAATGTAATCCATTTCTTTAAAGTAATCCATGAATGTAATCCATTTCTTGAGTCTAGTTTTTTTTTCCCTGGATATTTCTGTTTGACAGTTTCTTTTCAAATTTCTAATTTTCTTTTTTTTTCAACTAGACTCAAATTTTCTTCAGGGGTCAACTCTGCATCAAGCTTTCATATTTATTGAAAGTAATCCATGAATGTAAATCATGAATGTAATCCATTTCTTGAAAGTAAAACATGAATGTAATCCAATTCTTGAGTCTACTTTTATACCCTGTATATTTCTGTTTGACAATTTCTTCAGAATTCGTGGTTTTTTTTAACTACACTCAAATTTTCACCAGGGGTCAACTCTTCATCAAGCTTTCATATTTTCTTGAAAGTAATCCATGAATGTAATCCATGAATGTAATCCATTTCTTGAAAGTAATCCATGAATGTAATCCATTTCATGAGTCTAGTATTCTTTCCCTGGATATTTCTGTTTGACAATTTCTTTTCAATTTTCTAATTTTCTTTTTTTTTCAAATAGACTCAAATTTTCATCAGGGGTTAACTCTGCATCAAGCTTTCATATTTCCTTGACAATAATTCATGAATGTAGTCCATTTCTTAAAGTAATCCAAAAATGTAAACCATTTCTTGAGTCTACTTGTATTCCCTGGATAGTTCTGTTAGACAATTTCTTTTCAAATTTCTTAAGAATTCTTTTTTTTTTCAACTAGACTCAAATTTTCACCAGGGGTCAACTCTTCATCAAGCTTTCATATTTCCTTGAAAGTAATCCATGAATGTAATCCATAAATGTAATCCATTTCTTGAAAGTAATCCATGAATGTAATCCATTTCTTGAGTCTACTTTTTTCCCTGGATATTTCTGTTTGACAATTTCTTTTTCAAATTTCTTAAGAATTCTTTTTTTTTCAACTAGACTCAAATTTTCATCAGGGGTCAACTCTGCAACAAGCTTTCATATTTTCTTGAAAGTAATCCATGAATGTAATCCATGAATATAATCCATGAATGTAATTCATTTCTTGAAAGTAATCCATGAATGTAATCCAATTCTTGAGTCTACTTTTATTCCCTTGATATTTCTGTTTGACAATTTCTTTTCAAATTCCTTAAGAATTCTTTTTTTTTTCAACTAGACTTAAATTTTCACAAGGGGTCAACTCTTCATCAAGCTTTTATATTTTCTTGAAAGTAATCCATGAATGTAATCCATGAATATAATCCATGAATGTAATCCATTTCTTGAAAGTAATCCATGAATGTAATCCATTTTTTGAGTCTACTTTTTTTTCCCTGGATACTTCTGTTTGACAATTTCTTTTCAAATTTCTAATTTTCTTTTTTTTCAACTAGACTCAAATTTTCACCAGGGGTCAACTCTTCATCAAGCTTTCATATTTTCTTGAAAGTAATCCATGAATGTAAACCATGAATGTAATCCATTTATTAAGTCTACTTTTTTCCCCTGGATATTTTTGTTTGACAATTTCTTTTCAAATTTCAAATTTTCTTTTTTTTCAACTAGACTCAAATTTTCATCATGGGTCAACTCTTCATCAAGCTTTCATATTTTCTTGAAAGTAATCCATGAATGTAATCCATTTCTTGAAAGTAATCCATGAATGTAATCCATTTCATGAGTCTAGTATTTTTTCCCTGGATATTTCTGTTTGACAATTTCTTTTCAATTTTCTAATTTTCTTTTTTTTTTCAAATAGACTCAAATTTTCATCAGGGGTTAACTCTGCATCAAGCTTTCATATTTCCTTGAAAGTAATCTATGAATGTAATCCATGAATGAAATCCATGAATGTAAGTAATCCATTTCTTGACAGTAATCCAATCTTTTCATACGTGAAAACAGCTATTAAATAAGACAATCACATTCAGTTTGTTTTCATTTATTCATTCATTGCTTACCACATGTGCTTTACATCTCAGACATGCCGAATCCAGTCCATGAGTTTCAAGAAAAAAGCTGGAACGAACCAAACATATTCAGGATATACTTTCACATGGGAAATGATGTGTCAAAGAAAATAGAAATAAGAGGGAAAAGTGCGAGGTCACCTACAAATTGCCTTAAAGCCTTGCACGCTCTGTTTTGTGTCAAGGGAGGGCTACTGTTGAAAATAGGGAAACCCCGTCATCAATGCCAAAGCACCTTTTCAATGCCTGAACAATTACTGGAACTGGAGAAGGACCAAGTGTACAGAGTGGATCTAAAGCCTGGGAAGTCAGGGGTGTGTTGCCCGATCTGCTACCCTGTGGTCAGCTTGACAGAAGCAACAGCCACCGACAGGTGGGAACGCCATGATAACCTGATGATGATAGAATACAACAGTAGAATTTTGTGTCTGGCAGATGATCTGGACACAATCAGCAGAGGGAGGGAAAACAACGAAAGATACCAGAAGGCTCTGCATCTCCTTTTGGACATTTCAAAGGGAATCTGCAAAAAGAGTGAAAAAAAAGGCAACACCTGTCCACTTGGATATTCTTCCACCATCTGAGATCCTGAAATCTCATGAGTCAACTGCTGCTCGTATCAAAGATGCAATGTACAGATATGTTGACAATGCAAGTATCTCTGAAAAAGATCTCGCCAAGGACATCAAGGAAATTCTTCTTAAAACAGAGGAAATGGAAAAAATTCAAATGATGAAGAGGAACAAGTTCTTCAAATACATCTACAATGCCATACATGAACCACATCAGCTCTTTTTGCATGTGCTCCTATTCAAACACAATGAGTTCAAAGATGTTTTCTGTGATTTGGAAAGTTCCATTCAATAAAGATTTCACAATTAAAATACCATATTGTCTCTTTTTTATTCCTACTGATTTTCCACACATTGATCATATTCTATAATAATTACATTCAATTCAGGGAAGAAAGATATAGAAATGTAAGTTGGGACCTTGATCAGTGCTAGTAGTGGCGGCAAAATATAGTTCTCCACTATAGGGAAGATGGCAGCATATAAGTTCCCAGTAGACTTCTGCGCTATCTGTTTTAAATGGCAAAGTTCACTCCAAGCAGTAGGTCTCTCCCTGAATAGGGTACTAGGATCCTGTTTCCTACACCATAAAAACAATAATAACTGCAATTAAAAGAGGAATGAAGGGTTAAAGAACAAAATCTTTTCCATTTGGCTACAGAAATTTGAGGTGGCACCTTGATATACTTTGGGGGAGAATCGTTGCTAGCTATGTCAATACAGAAAGCCGTGGCGGCAAAAGATAGTTCTATACCGTATAGAAGGTGGCAGCATATACAGTTGTATAAGACTACTGCGCCATCTGTTGTAAATGCTATAGTTCACTCACCAAGCAGTAGGTTTGTCCCGACTAGTACAGTGTCTATTAAGAAAACATCAGGGGGAGAGACAATCCACCTGAATTGACCAATCAGATTGCGAGTTTCTTGGATCGCCAAAGTGGTCTGACGTTGGACCAATCAGCGCAGGTTTAAGATACATGACATGACAGCAGCCTTTTGCGTCGGACGAGTCCTCCCCAAGCAGACTCGTAATTAGGTAAGTCAAAGTAAATTCATTCCATCTGCTATCTATTTTGACACGATACTTGAATATTTTTCTATGTAAATGATGCAGGAGATGCTGGTTATCTGACATGCATGCTTATTTTCCTTATGTGATACTTGTTTTGACTGTAAAGAGCGATCTTTCAATGTCCAAATCTAAACCAACGTGATATGCCTTGGTCGCCATCTTGTATTTTGTCCGGTGCCGGACCATGATTTATAGTAACTTTTGCTGAGATTGAGCTTATATGACACAGAAATTGTTTTTGAGTGTTTATTTGGAAGAGAATGGTAGAGTCAGGCCGCTGTCCGAGCATGGGTATCTCAGCAAAAGTTTTGGTGTTCTTTATTTAGGCATGCCCCAGATGTGAAGGGTGAAGTGACGCATCCTAGTTTCCCCTGAAACCACAAGTCTCATAGAGTCCAGGAAAACGGTGGGTATTCAAAATCTGTGCAATTGTCGATTGAGTTATTTTCGGTTTCAATGTTCACATACAAAGTGGTCCCTCCCATTCGGCCAAAATTTGGTTTCGGTTTCGATGTTTTTCTACGATGGGTTTTCTCAAAGAATTTAACACTGTAAATCCTCCTGTATGTAGTCAAGCACATAATATTCAAAGCATCTGAAGAAAGTCCTACAAGGTGCACCTTGTTTTTTGTTGTTGTTTTTTTTAATCTAACCCTTTTTAGATGGGTTGCAGACATTGAATCAAAGTTCCTAGATTTTCATAATTTTTTCTCTCAGAGGTAGCTAGAATCAGAATATGAAAAGAAATGTAGGGGATCCTGTGCTACATTTTTTAATAATAAATTTTGAAAAATATTTCCTATTTTACCCCAAAAAAAAATCAGAAAGAAAATGACTTAGATGTACCCAAATTGATCTCATTCTGATGAAAATAACCTTTACGCGCAGAAACCTGTACAGCTGGCTCAGGGTAGTGACCCACCTAATCACCTAATGTGAAACCTCACCTGTAATACAAACCAAAGCTCATGTAAATCATATGAAATATATCTCAAAAATCCGATCACATTTTACATAAAACTCATCTTAATTTTTCATTTATTTTTGCTTTGGTCTCCACAGGAACAAGTACAGAAGGAAACACCATAGCACAACACGAGGGAACACAGGCAGAGAAGGAAGGAGGGACCACAGACCAAGAGGGAAGGGAAAGAAGGGATGACTGGCATGATCATCATGGGTGAGTGTACAATTCCTTGTGATCGCTTCTTCCGTAATGAATTTCACAGAAGTAGTTCTGTTTCTCAAGCATTTCTTATTTTCTTCTCGTACAGAAAAAAAGTATGATGTTCCATCCAAGTATCTTGTGGCTCCTCATCCTGGCCTCCCAAAGAAGGAACGTCACTTGGTCCATTATAAAAACAAGAAGAAGAAATTCATTACATTTTGATGTAGAAAAAACATAGAAAATCTATAGTTCTTGATCCACCATGTTTCTCCTTCTAGTCTAGGACTTCCAAGGAAGTACATGAAATGCACCATGCAACAATCTATATGAAAATGTATCTCCTCTTTGTATTTAAAGAAAATACAACAGTGAGTCTATGTTGTATCTTAGCATGCTGTTTCTCCTTCTGATCCAGATGTTTCAAATAAGGAATATGAAATCTTGGGACCCATTCTTTAAAGGCAAAGAATTCATGAATTGTCCGAAGCATTTTTTTTCGAATCAAGGATGAATATTGAGATCAAATATTATGATGTTATATGCAAGGTATGCACTTGAACATCAACTCATTTGAAACAGCCATGGCAAAACTACTTGTTTTTTTCTACTAACTTCTCTGTGGTCTGACTTTGGCGTCCCAGTTTTGCACCAATGTGAAATGGGTAGAAAAGAAATTTGTTCCATGAACTTAAAAGAATCGAAAACAGGAAATTCATTTTCCATTGAAGAATGTTGCGGTCCATTATTTTTCAGAAAAAGAAAATATATATCAGAGATAAAACAGCAGTTTTGGAAATATATTTTTCATTGTACCTCTCTAATGCACCATTTCTTTATCCAGCTTTTAAAGACTGTGAATATCATGCGTGAAACTATCTGCTTACTCTTCTTTTCTAAGGCAAATCAACATCTGACAGTCAATACTGCTTGGAAAACTGTTGGTTGGCCAATACACATGTGTTGATGGGTCGAAATCACTCCTCTCTGTTTAACTTTAAAGAAAATGTTAGTCGAAAAATTATATGACACAGTTGTGTTTCTCTTTCATCTCTCGTACAGGTGTCAAAATGTTACAATCCTGTCTACACCAAGACATAGACCCTACAGAGGATAATGAGCCACCCCAACCTAATGAAGAGAACAAAAAGAAAAAGAATACAAACAGATATTTGTTTCTGGGCTTCTGTGTCTGTATTTTATATCTTGCATTTGTATTCTATTGGACAACCAAAGTGTGCTTGTTCAAGAGACAGAAGTTGCTTGAATCTTTTATTCTCAATCAGGAACGATGTGAATACATGATATGCCATTGCAGAAGCATTCACCCTGAATATGTTTATGTTTATCAGCGTGCATGCTTGCCAAATAATGTGACGTCAACTAGCTGGAGTATGCAACGACTCCGAAAGTTAGATCAAGTAGTGCCTTGAACTTTATCGAGAGAGTTTTTGAAGTCTCTATTCTCAGTCCCTTGGAAAGCTGTAGACAGATTTTCCATGATGCTTTTTTGGAACAACTTTCCATTCTTTTCTAGACCTGTTTGTACATGTTCAGGTGAATGTTGTGGTCCATGTTTAGAGATTTTTTCATGTACCTTTTGACTATAGGCTGCAGGCCCGGCCATAAAAAAGATACATGTCAAGACTTGTCTCATTTTCCTTCCAAGGCCATACTTGTTTCTAGGAAATCTAAGTGCCTTTCATTTCCTTTCACGTATTTGTGGATGTGGTACATGTTCAGACTTTCTTTTTTTTTCTTCACATGCCCATACATGTTTCTTAGCATGTGCAATGCATACATGCATATACATATATAAAGGGAAGATGAACACTGAGTGTCATCAGTTACTTTCTGACAGGCACTATGGCCACTTCATTTCCAGATCGGAAAGTGCCACTGGAATATGTGGTTAAGCAGACTGCCAGAAATGCAAGAAATGATTTGTACCGGGCAGTTTGCTCAAATGATATGCACTTGCTGCAACACATATTGGCAACAGGAAAAGCATCTCCTCATGAACTCATGTGTGCTTACTTTGATGAACATCTATTTACTTCGACGATCGATGAAAGCTCAAGTGCCTACTGCAATGAATGGACGGTCTTGCATTTGGCAGTATACCAAGGAAAACCTAAAATCGTAGAATTCCTTCTCGAAAACCACCATGTGTCAGTCAACAGAAAGTCAGATCTCTTCCAATTAAGCCCCTTGATGATAGCCATTGGCAAAGGTCATCACAACATAATGAAACTGCTGCTTGCACATGGTGCTGATGCAAATGACAACTCTGCAAGGCAAGTACTGAGTACCAATTAAACTTTCTGATAAATAAGTTGGATAATATATTATATGGTCAAGTAAACTTCTTTATCTGCCTATCTTTCTAACAGATTTTCAACCCCACTGATGATTGCCATCAGTAAACGAGACGCAGCTGCTTGTGAAATTCTGATGTCCTCACGATGCCCTTCAGAAGTGAAGTTTTGTCACAAGCTGAACATGAAACACTCTTATTTGTCCATGGCCTGTAAAAATAAATCTTCTGATATTGTGAGAATTCTTGTAGATGCGGGTTGTGATGTAGAATTCTTGTCCCGTCCATATGTTTACCCCCTCCACATATCAATCGCAAACTCTGACTACTCTTTCTGTGAGATTCTTTTGAACCATGGGGCTGACATAAAGAAAGAGTACAGAACACGTGAAGGTAGTGACATGTTCTTTTTGGCTTTACTGAAAGGGAACACCTGCATCATAAAGATGATGCTTGAATGGGATCGCTCTTTGGTAGAAGAGACACATGGCCCAAAGTCATTCTAATGTAACCCTGTTACAGTTGCGGCATATTTGTGTAGGTTAGACATAGTAAAACTTCTTGTTGCGTATGGAGGGAAAGTAGACACTTGGGAATACATTTTGTGTCCTCTACATCTGGCATCATACAAAGGGGATACCAAAACCATAGCGTATTTACTAGAAAACGGTGCCAAGGCCAACAACAGAATTGTCCATTCTAGTTGTTTGTTTTACTTCACAGAAAGACTGAGGGGTTTTCAGTCTCCGCTTTTCATGGCATGTGCCATGGGTAACTTAAATGCAGCAATGATCCTGTTGATATCTGGTAATGCATCTCCAACTGCTGACCACAACTTGTGCTTGATCAACACCAAGTTCAGAGAGGGTGTCAACACAAAGTCCATGTTGATGAATCTGTTGTTGTACAAGGGTCTCCCCTTAGCTGTTCATTGTGACTGTCATTATCCTGACAACCTTTTGGACAAAGCCATTTGTCAAGGCCTATACAACTTGGTGGCACTGCTCATTGCACATGGGGGAGGTCCTGATTGGTGCTGCCATGCTGGATCACACTTTGATCTAATTCCTTCATTCTCAAAAGAGTTGGTCGAAGTCATGTACTTGTGTGGCATGGCAAATGAATACTTCAAAGAATGCCCTGCATCCTGTCGCTCTGAGTTACGAAGGGTGCGTATGAATTCAAATCATGACAAGAGTGTAGATTCCCTAAAAACAAGCATTCAGGTACTGGTTACATAAGACCTGTGCTTCAGAACCTAACTCAACCACACTATGGCATCTGATAGACTGCATGACACTGCCCCCTCACTTGAGAGAAATGTTGAAGCTCAGCAAGTATATCAAATGGGAAAAATAGACATGTTGATGTTGAAAACTGAATCCAATGAAACACTGAAATATAAAAGATTATTTGTTTCTCTGACAGGTTAAAGAGACGGATTATAACTCCCCTCATGCTGGCAATCAATAAAGAAGACCTACAAGCCTGCCAAATTCTCTTGTCATCAACCCCACGAGCCGAGGTGAACTTTTACCACCCAGCCATGGTTTACTCCCATCTAGCAAGAGCATGTTTCATAAACTGTACTGACATTGTTAAAAAACTCATATCTGCTGGAGCTGATGTTGACTTTGCCGAGATGCCTCATTCTTCATTTTATCCCTTGTGGCTGGCAGCGAAAAAGGAAAATGTTGAGATGTTTGAGCTGCTGCTCACTGCAGGGGCGAACATAACGAATGAATTCAAGACACGCTCAGGTGCTACATTGATGTACCCTATATTGTTCTATCAGAAAATGCCCATTGTCGAGTGTCTTCTGAAATGGGATCCATCCTTGGCGAATGCATTATGTTCTTTTGAACATAAGGGGTGTTACCCAGCTACAGTTGCTGCCGCTGTGGGTAATTTGGATATGTTGAAACTTATCCAAAAATATGGTGGACGAATTATTCATACCACCCACTCATTTACCCCACTACATGCTGCAGCACTGATGAACAAAATTGAAATAGTTCAGTACATTCTAAGTATTGGGGGAGACCCGAATCCTCTTTATCAACCACCTCCTCCATTGAACATATCAGAACGAGAATGGCTATCACCTCTCTCCATGGCATGTTCCATAGGTAACTTGGACTGTGCTTTCACCTTGATAACACAAGGAAATGCATCACTCCAAATTGGGCACAACCTATGTTTGAGATCTCAAGTATTCTTGACTCGTTCAGACGATAAACCTCATTTGATGCATCAGATGTTACAAAGGGGACTTCCATTAGATGCTCAGTGCATTTGCCATGACAACAGCAGACAACTTGTAAATATAGCATTGAGCAACTCTTTATTCAAACTTGCAACATTGCTGATTGTGCACGGTGCGACACCTCAGTGGCAAGGTGATGCTATGGCACTTTCCATGAAATGTCTTCCATACGGTCTGGTAGCAGCCCTTTTCATGGTGGGTGTGTCAAAGAACAGAAGCTTTTCAACTCTGGTCAGAACTGCTCTGAAGCGTGAAATGCACAACAGAATCAAGCTTTTCCCCCGGCTGGAATGCCTCTGTATCCAAGCAGTTAGATCCAAGCTCCAGAGAAAAGTGGCATGTGCAGTAGAACCAGGTTCTCTTTGGCCAGTGATAGATGGAGGTTTGCCGGTTCCAAACTGCCTGAAGGAAATCCTCAAACTAGGCATATACCTGCACTTATAGTTCTCTTTACATTTACATCCTCTTCTGGATGTGACATGCTGTGGGGTTTCAGCTTTTCCTATTAAGAAAAAGGTTATTATATGTTGTTTTACATATTATTTCTTAAAAAGGATTTTTGTTGCCATGGCTCTCTTTTTATGCTAGTACATGAACTGCTCTTTGAACTGCTCTTTGTCTACACAGATCTTAGCTGGCTCAGTGGCATATTTATAAGGTGAAAATGCTTTGCAGTTAGACTGCTGGAATAGTTTGTATCAAGTACTTTGACTCACTTCTAAGCATACTTTGGTATACACTCATTTGATTTTGAATTTTGATTCCGTAGGAACTGTTGTATACGGTAACAATGGCTATGAACCTCTACTACGACCGATCATGGAGGAGAGTCACAGCACTGAAGGGCTCTTGCATGACACCATCACTCAGGTCAATGGTATGAGTGGAGATGATGAAGTCTTTTTGTATGTTCAAGAGAAAGGGGAAAATGTAATTTGCAGTGCAGCCTTGCTTCCATCAGTCATGAGACACTTGAGACAGACCTTGTGCCATCGGAAATGGATACATCGAGCATTCCTGATGGTAGATGCAGGAGCCTGTTTCCTCCAACCCATGCATGGGATATTAAGTAAACGGATAAAGAAGCACGATCTCTCCAAATTCTCAGTTGTAGAGGTGCTAGGGTATGCTTTGAAGTTCGGTGACGGGAACACAGATTTAGAAGGTGAAGATAAGGTCATTTGGGAGAACAGCCTGAATCACCATCTCACTCACAACGATCATCACCCCCAGTTCTCTCCAGGGAAAGCCATGAAATCACATGCCCTCATTGAAAGCGTGCTAGACATGCTTGCCTGTAGACTGGGAAGAGACATTTCTTGTGAGAACACATGTGTGGAAAACATTTTTGACATTCCAGACAAATATCTCTATCGTTATTCAGAACTAGACAGGCATCTCGTTTTGATATATCTGAGCACCTGGTGCAAGGAATTCACTGATTTCCTTGTCAAAACTACACCTGAAATGTCTACTGACAGTGTAGACTTGACAAAACTCTTCTTCTTCAATGCAGCTTGAAATTGTTCTTTTTTCAGAGTAAATATCATTAAAGTCTTGGTGTCGGATATATTTACATAACAAATAGTAAAATGGTGCATTAGTGGGTCCATGCGGGCCCATGGTAAAATGTGAGCCTGATGTAGTACCCATATAACTATATTTTGTTTTACATCTTTGGCTTGTCTATGGTTGTGACCTAGTTCGTGTGTGATATATCAATAAATATATGTAAAGTTGAACTGCTCTTCTGCAACCTCCATGTATAATATAAGACTTGCATTTAAAATCCAGTTGGTGAAAAAATTATCTTCGTTTAAAGTTATTGTGATCGTCACTCTTCTCCTTCTTCATGAGGTGCTGTGTGTGTGAGACAGTCTGCTAGTGAGTCTCATAATCCTGTATGACTACATGTTAAATTGAACAATGCCATTTAAACCTGAGGTTTTCATACAATTTCTTCAGTAAATATCTCTTTTCTCCTATTCTTACTTGTGCATCCGAAGGTACTTGACCTGTTAGCTTTGTGTTTGGATTGTCAACAGTTGTTGCCGAGGAATTCACTGATTTCCTTGTCAAAACTACACCTGAAATGTCTACTGACAGTGTAGACTTGACAAAACTCTTCTTCTTCAATGCAGCTTGAATTTGTTCTTATTTCGGAGTAAAGATCATTGAGGTCTTGGTCTCAGATGTATTTACATAACGAGTAGTAAAAAGGTACATTAGGTGGTATATATTTCTTTTATATTGTGCATAAACAACACTGTGTCTTTCTGAAACATGTGCATGAAGCTCAGGAAAGGGATGTGGTTGGTGTTTTTTCTCTTCCTCAGGTGCCACATGCAAGCTTCGTCATTGTTACTGAGGCTCTTGTCAGAATGCAGATGTGATATTGTGATAATCGATTTTTTTTTTGTAGTGAAAATTTCCTCTTCTCATATATCTTTTCACACAAAAAGGAGTAAGCTGTTGGGATGTGTCATAAAAAAAAGTAATGGAAGGTGCTGTATTGCAAAGGCAAATAAACTTAGAGCAGCCTACGGTTGCCAATCATGCTACATGTTCGTAACTACTTCTCATCCTCTTGTATTGTAGAAAAAAAAAAAAACTGGAATGTGCAGAGCAGCCTATTCCATCTTGTCCAAAAATGTAACTTGCTGTCGTGGAAAGTGATGTAACAGTAGATATGAAAATATGAAATTTGTCATATTTCTGTGTCCTATAGCTATGTATCATTATCATGTTCTTTCTTACTGAAAATGCTCATTTGAACCACCTCAGGAACAATATACTTCAAGACATGGGGAAGCATTATTTCACTTCTCAGGTCTCAGACATGGTGTGGTAAAAAGGTTGAAAGGAACAATTATATTTTACCTCAAGCATATAAACTTTGACTAGTATATCATGACAAGTTTGGTGGTATAGACATCAATGGTATCATAATACTTTGTTTCTCGATTGTTTTATGGATGAAATATGTGAACTGTTGAGCAGTTATTATATCTTATTGTATCTTTATATTCTCATAGCAGAAGCATATTGTCCATGATATATCTATGTAAAACATGATGAAAATATACAAGAAGGTATTGTGTTCTTCATAGATGCTGAGTTGAGAGCTTCTTATATGTCTATCATAAAGCATGTTCTTTCCAGAGAGAAAGACTTCTTATCCTTAAAGTCTCAAGTATGAGCAAGTATGTAATGAAGCTGTGGAACAGTGCTTTTATTTAATATCATGTGAAAAGCTCATATTTTATATAACAAGGTCTTCATATACAAATACTTAAAATGCCACAGTTTTCAGAGTAAAGCGTGTACAACTTCTCATGTATCATTATGATCTAAAAGATGTTTATTTTTCAATAAATATGTAAAACCAAATACGACTCATTTGTCCTCAATTATAATAATGCAGATTGAAGAAATTAAATGAAAAATCCTAAGGCTAAATGATTATCGACCCCGTGCTATTAATGTTAAAATTATCTAGTTGCCATGACAGCACTAGTCCAAGTATAATGAACAGAAGAACTCATTGCATACAACTTTGGGTCATTCAAAGGGTGAAACCTCTACAGAAAGGTGGCATAACTTATTGAGACAAAGTCCCCTCCTTATTGATCAACTAAATTGACGCCAGGTGGAAGCACTGTACTTTCAGATATATTAGTGCCTTTACTGAACACAGTTTGGTGACCAGGTTTGACGCTAGGGGGCCTGACTGAGTCGATGGCAAGCAACCTGGCACTGCGATGAAATGTTGTCTCTCAAACATTTTGCAGCCAATTCTAGTGGTGACATCATAGCGGTTATGTGTTTTCTATTTAATGGGGAGCATAAAAGAGCGAGATCTTCAGATGTATGGAGTAACAGTTTCATTCCACCATAGATGACTGAGAGAACTGAATCTACACACAATTGTCTCTCTGACTTTGACAACTGAGGTGAGGCCAGCACAAGGTCTAAAGGGCTAAATAGTTCACCATCATTTGGATATCCAACTGAGCTACTGAGGAGACCTGTAGCTGGAGGGTCAACTCCCCCTCTATATAGTTGATGAGGACAACTTGCACTGACATCCTGGAGTGTCTTCATCCATAAGTGGTATCTTGGTCGGGTTGGAAGGAGAATAGGTCACATGACTGGAAAAGTAGGTCACAGCCCTGAAAAGTAGGTCACAGAGGGGTGAAATCAGTGGTTTTAGAGTTTATCTCGACAGTGGGCTTGTATTCTGCAAATCTGACCCCAGAAATAGATTCTACACGATTGAAAACATTCAAAACATTCAAAACGAGGTGCCTTTTCCCCTCCCAGCTAGAACCACCTTCATAGACTACTGATATCTGCTAAGACTTTCAATGGCACTGCATACTGTAGTCTAATATACAGACAATGACCATGTCTTATAACTTTGTGTTTATTGGATATTTGATATATGTACATCCAAAAATATAAAACTGGTCATCAAAGTCATCTCCATCAGTATAGAACAAATACTTGATGTGGAGTGGAGTGTTCAGCCATTCTCCTCTGGCAAAGCTCACCAAAAGTTTGTACATTGGAGAACTGGCAGAATCAAAACGTGGCGGCATGATGGGATCTATTATGTTGTTCATGGAGTCAGGCAGGGGTAGGGTATCAACTCTGCAAGAAATTTCTGTGTCAGATATGTGTGATTGTGCCTGATGCCAGGAAATACTTCCTCCCAATACAAGGTCTCTGATGACTTGAATACAGCTACCTTGGAGACTGAAGCCTTGGCCGAACTTGAACTTCTCCAGCACTGCCTCAGCTTCTTTCTGTGCCATCCTACTCCTTTCTTTCCTGTCCATATTGATATGCGTTAAAAGCTTTTGCATGACAATGGAACGATCATAGAGCGTCCGGTAACATAAAAGCATGCGAACATTGTCTATGCCGTGATGGCTTTCTCCTGATAAATAATTTGTTTCCGCCTCCAGGAGTGCAATATAGTCTTTCTTTAGATATTTAACATCCTGGAAATTCTGCATCACCGGGCTGAAGGTACTTCTCCTGACACCGGGAAGGTATAGGGGGCCAAGAAAAAGAATTCCAGCAGGCCCTTTTCCCAGGGACCAAAAGACATGACTTCTTCAGCATCAGGTCCCCACTCACCATGCAAGTACTTGCATGACTCTATCCAATTCTCTTGTGTGAGTTCATTCCAATGCTTCTTCACATCACATGTGGATAACTAAAATGAAAAGAAAAAAAAACACACACAGGAAACACCTAGAATTTCTTCTCCTTTTTTATTTCAAAACTGTATAAAAGAATTCAAAATGTTCAGAGAGACTATTCTGAATGTATGGTGGCTCTAAAAAGGGCCGTTTTTATTCTTCTTGCTCCACTTTGTTTTTGTGTAACTGCAGGGCCAGCCACTCATTCTCAAGTGTTTTTCAAACCTGTTTTTATGTTTTTGTATTTATTATGGTGTCAACAGCCACATCCTCGCTGTTGACAGTGGTGACCATCCTTTTTGGTTAGCCATTTCCTTTACCCTTTTTTCATGTGTTTACCTTTGGACCTCTTTTTATGCATGCACCTTTTTATATGTTTTTCATACCTCTTTTTATGTGTGTACCTTTTTATATGTGTGTAATTGTTTTGACCTGTTTTATGTGTGCACCAGTTTTGACTATGCTTTTCATACCTGTTTTTGTATTTTTATAGTGTCACCAGCCACATTCTGTCTGTTAACAGTGGTGACCATCCTTTTGGTTTGCCACCTCCTTTTCCCATTTTTTAATGTGTGTACCTTTTGACCTGAATTTATGTGTGTACCTTTTTATATGCCTTTCATACCTGTTGTCATCTGTGTACATTTTTATACGCTGTTCATTCCTGTTTTCATGAGTGTACTTTTTTACCTGTTTTATGTGTGTATATTTTGAGCTTTTTTTCATGTGTGTACCCTTTGACCTGTAATTATGTGTGCACATTTTGACCTTTTTTCATGTGTGTAACTTTTGAGTTTTTTTTATTCATGTACCTTTTTATATGCTTTTCATACCTCCTTTTATGTCTCTACCTTTTTTAACTGTGTGTACCTTTCGACCTGTTTTATGTGTGTACTGTTTTTTATATGCCTTTCATACCTGTTTTAATGTGTGTAGATTTTGACCTTTTTTGTGGGTATTTATTTTGACCTGTTTCCATGTGCATACCTTTTTATATGCTTTTCATACATGTTTTTATGTGTTTTTGTATTTTTTATGGTGTCAACAGCCCCATCCTCACTGTCAACAGTGGTGACCATCCTTTTGGTTTGCCACCTCCTTTACCCCTACCTACTCTAAGAAGCTAAGTGTGTATATGCCTGCCTACTCTAAGAAGCTAAGTGTGTTTGTATGCCTGCCTACTCTAAGAAGCTAAGTATGTCATATGCCTGCCTACTCTAAGAAGCTAAGTGTGTTTGTATGCCTGCCTACTCTAAGAAGCTAAGTGTGTTTGTATGCCTGCCTACTCTAAGAAGCTAAGTGTTTATATGTCTATACCTTTTGACCTCTTTTTGTGTGTACCTTTTATATGTTTGTACCTTTTGTCCTGTTTTTATGTGTGTACCTTCTTATATGCCTTTCATACCTGTTTGATGTGTTTTTGTATTTTTATGGTGTCAACAGCCCCATCCTCGCTGTCAACAGTGGTGACCATCCATTTGGTTTGCCACCTCCTTTAGCCCTACCTACTCTAAGAAGCTAAGCCATACTTGTGCATAGCTTACTGTAAGATATGTCATCAAAGATATAGACAAAATAATGCTAGATTGGGAAGGTGATACAGATGAGAAAATTCAGATAATCCTGTACGACAACTTTCCTGTGGGTGATTTGGAGGGAATGGATTTGCCATCGCTCTTCAAAATGGTAGAGTTTGGATTTTCTGAGACATTCCACTATTCGATTCCAATTGGAATTTTTGATATGGAGGAATTTGTTTGCTGTCTGAAAAGAGGTGACATCAGTTCTCCCCTCCTAACTGTAAAACTCAACCATATACTGAAAACGCTGACTCTGTTTCTCGATAGAATAGGGCACATAGACCATATCCTGTTTCAATACACATCAGATTATGGAGAAGATGGATTAGGATTTCTGCATCTAGTTATAATACTTCATGCCCTGCTGAGTGTTCGTGATGGTTATGTTCTCGTTAAAGATTCTGTAGAATATCTCAGATGGATCGATGCTGTGTCTGATTACATCCCGAAACAGTTCTATGTCCGAAAGGTGGAGACCAGAAGTCAATTTCGGGAATTGCTTCTGGGGATGATGTCAAAGTCAGAGATCATCAGAGGCAATGGAGGAGGAGGAGATGATTGGCCATTTTGTACATGGACGGTCTTTTGAAAATAAAGGTACAGAAATTTAAAGATGTGTTGTTTTTTCTGGTGTGATAGGAAGCTGCAGGGTGAGAATGGGAGAAGGGTAACTTGGGGCTAAAAACTGAAATTCTATTTTGATATAATCACTGGAGGGTACTTCGGAGACTTGTTCATCATTTTCTTTGGGTCATTATGGCAAATTTATTCCCTGGACTCTACTCACTTCAACCCTTTCTTTCCAAGACTGATGTGCAGGATACAACTCACGGAAGATGCTGGCTTCTCTCACTTGAATCTGATGCAGTAAAAGTTGATCACTTGTTGGTAACTCTGCCTCCATATCATACTCTTAAAGGAAAAGAAGTACAAACAGAGTATTTTGTATATTCTGCTAAAATGTATGGCAACACAATCGTTTATGTCAGAGTGAGATTAGACTGCAGGTTTTCTAGATTTCAAAAGCTCTTTGGTGAAGAAGTTGGTCTGCTAGGAAAAGTGGTAAAGCAATCATCCATTGAAAGACTCAAACAATTCCTTTTGGGAGCCAAAGGAACCAAACTAGAAGAATGGGGGACGGTTTTTGCACCAGAACAGGCTAGGTTTTCACAAGAAATGCTGAACCAGTTTGCTGTGGAATTAGAGATAGACTCTGTCTCTAGCTTAGTGACTCTATATCGCAACATACATAAGCTCTTTGATAGAGACCACTGCCATAGTTTCGATGTATCCATCACAGAGGAACAAGCAGAGCGATTATTCAAGGAACACTCATCTAATGCTAAAGCCTTCAAAGATAGCACCCGACAGTTTAATTTTGCACAGGTTGCAGTAGACGTGAAGAAGTGTGAAATTGACTATACCAACTTCAAGACTAAATCAAATCTGCAAGTCCTACCGGACCTCTGTGACCAGTTTGATTTGTCTCAGCTGGGGCATCTGAAGATGCATCAACAGGATTTTATTCAGTTTTTAGAAGATCGTTTGGGTGCTGAAAGATTATGTCATGATGTCAATCACAAAGGTTTCTGGTATCATTACATAAACATGTTGAATAAAGGATATCGTAAGCAGCACTTGTTGATGACAGGTAAATATCGAAGTGGAAAGACTATCCTTGCCAAAGTTCTTCTCAGCCCCTTCCATGCTCCAACTCTAGATCCAAACAAGAACACTGACAGCTTTTGGCTTGAAAAAACTGTGAATAAACGAGCTGTGCTTTTTGATGATGTAATGCAAGTAGGACTGCAAGTTTTAGAGGATATGGCCCCCTATCTTGACGGTGGTCTTGAAGTTTGTTTAAACATGAAGCATAGAAGTCGTGAATGTCAACGATTTCCTCCAGGGATAATAACTACTAATCTCACATCTACAGAGGCTGCTTTCCCCAAGCTTCATACCAGAGTGGTAGAAATTTCTTTCCCGACTTCAATAACTGAAACAGAGATGATTGAGTGTGCTGAAAGGATCATGAATTATCCGAGAGAAAAGCAAATTGATGCCCTTGTATGTGCACTTCACATATACTATGTAGGCAGACAAGGATCTTGTCTCAAGAGGAAAAAGTAAGAGCTTCTTCTTACATAATATATGAGACAGAGCAGAGAAGAACAACTTTAGAATTGAATAATGGTAGAAGAATTACATGGAGGAACAATCCAGAAGAAGGAATTCTCCAAATTTTACATAGCTCGTTTTTTTGTGGTTTTTTTTAAATAAAAGTATATCCTATGAGGATTAGACTCATTGTAAACAATGTTAAAAAATGATAAATAAATGTATTGTTATTTCTGGGGACATCACGCTGAATACTCTATACCATTCCATTCCGGTAGACATGGGCAGTGCAACCCCACAACTTATTTCGATTGCTATTTGGGAAACAGTGGGTGATAGCAAGATATACCACTATATACATAGCAGGACTGCATTTTTGGCATCCACATTGATATATCAGTGTATTTTGGTACATTGGTCTTTGCCAAATATGCATCTTTACTACTACCATTACTATTTTTATATGAAATTGAGAGCATATAAGAGAGTTATGAACTGTGTGCAGATTGTTCTCTATATACATAGCAGGACTGCATTTTTGGCATCAACATTGATATATCAGTGTATTTTGGTACATTGGTCTATGCCAAATATGCATCTTTACTACTACCACTACTATCTTGATATGAAATAGAGAGCATACAGCAGAGAAATGAACTGTGTGCAGATAGTCCTCTAGATACATAGCAGGAATGCATTTTGGGCATCAACATTGATATATTAGTGTATTTTGGTACATTGGTCTATGCCAAATATGCATTTTTACTACTACCACTACTATCTTGATATGAAATTAAGAGCATACAGCAGAGAAATGAACTGTGTGCAGATAGTCCTCTAGATACATAGCAGGACTGCATTTTTGGCATCAACATTGATATATTAGTGTAGTTTGGTACATTGGTCTATGCCAAATATGCATTTTTACTACTACCCCTACTATCTTGATATGAAATTAAGAGCATACAGCAGAGAAATGAACTGTGTACAGATAGTCCTCTAGATACATAGCAGGACTGCATTTTTTGCATAAACATTGATATATTAGTGTATTTTGGTACATTGGTCTGTGCCAAATATGCATCTTTACTACTACCACTACTACTTTTATCATTTTGTATAAGTGTATACAAAATGGTAGTAATAGCAGTAGTAGTAGTAGTAGTAGTAGTAGTAGTAGTAGTAGTAGTAGTAGTAGTAGTAGTCTAGAGGCATATCTGGCACTCATCAATGTCTGTGCCAAAAATGCAGTCCTGCTATGTATATAGAGAACTATCTGCACACAGTTCATAACTCTCTTATATGCTCTCAATTTCATATAAAGATAGTACTGGTAGCAGTAAGGATGAATATTTGGCACAGACCAATATACCAAAATACACTAATATATCAATGTTGATGCCAAAAATGCAGTCCTGCTATGTATATAGAGGACTATCTGCACACAGTTCATTTCTCTGTTGTATGCTCTCTATTTCATATAAAGATAGTACTGGTAGTAGTAAGGATGAATATTTGCCATAGACCAATGTACCAAAATACACTAATATATCAATGTTGATTCCAAAAATGCAGTCCTGCTATGTATATAGAGGACTATCTGCACACAGTTCATTTCTTTGTTGTATGCTCTCTATTTCATATAAAGATAGTAGTGGTAGTAGTAAGGATGATTATTTGGCATAGACCAATGTACCAAAATACACTAATATATCAATGTTGATGCCAAAAATGCAGTCCTGCTATGTATATAGAGGACTATCTGCACACATTTCATTTCTCTGTTGTATGCTCTCTATTTCATATAAAGATAGTACTGGTAGTAGTAAGGATAAATATTTGGCACAGACCAATGTACCAAAATACACTAATATATCAATGTTGATTCCAAAAATGCAGTCCTGCTATGTATCTAGAGGACTATCTGCACACAGTTCATTTCTCTGTTGTATGCTCTCAATTTTATATAAAGATAGTAATGGTAGTAGTAAGGATGCATATTTGGCATAGACCAATGTTCCAAAATACACTGATATGTCAATGTTGATGCCAAAATTGCAGTCCTGCTATGTATCTAGAGGACTATTTGCACACTGTTCATATCTATGGCATATGATGCTCTCAAATTTCATATAAAGATAGTAGTGGTTGTAGTATAGATGCATATTTGGCACTGACTAATGTACCAAAATACACTAATATATCAATGTTGATGCCAAAATGCAGTCCTGCTATGTATCTAGAGGACTATCTGCACACAGTTCATAACTCTCTTATATGCTTTCAATTTCATATAAACCTTTCTGGCCTGTCCAAATTTTCCCCAAAATCCATCATATGTAGATGATTCTGGCAAGAGTGTAGCAATGCTATGGGTCTAGAGGTATACTCACCACTCCATGTTTTACAGAAGTAGTTGTAGGATGTGTAGTTGTATATCATTTTTTAAACTATATGCCTGTCCCAATATTCCCAGAATCGCACCAACCCACAATATCTTGGCAGGAGTGGCGTTCCATTTTGTGTCTAGAGGCATATCTGCCACTCAATATTCCATGGAGAGTAACAGCTATTATTTGTTGGATAAGTAGTGTACTCTCCAAATCTAATGACGCATTTTCTAAACTCAGGTGAAATGGCTATTTCATAGAAACTAGACCTTGGAGATTTATCAAATTAAGATCGAATTTTGAAACTATCATTGGAGGTTACTTCATAGGCTGGTATATATGATTTTCTTTCTGTCATTATGACAAAGGTACTCCCTGACAAGACAAGGTTTTCCCAAGTTTTGTTGAACAACTTTGCAGTGGAATTGGAGATAGACTCTGTCTCTACATTGGTGGTTCTATACAGTCATTTGAATACACTGTTCAACACAGAAGACTGCCATAGTTTTGGTGTAACCATTACACAGGAACAAGCAGAGAGACTATTAAAAGACCACTCATCTAATGCTAAAGCTTTCAGAGATAACACCCGGCAATTTAGATTTGCACAGCTTGCTATTAAAATGAAGAAGTGTGAAATTGACTATACCAACTTCAAGACTAAAACGAATCTAAAGTCTTGCAGGAGCTTTGCGACCACTTCGATTTATCTCAGCTGGGGCAACTGAAGATCCACCAACAGGATTTCATTCAATTCTTAGAGGACCGTTTGGGGAATGATCGATTGCATCATGATGTCAATAAAAAAGGTTTCTGGGATTATTACATAAACATGGTAAATGGAGAATTTCACCAACAATACCTTCTGATGTCTGACAAATATAGAAGTGGGAAGACTATTCTTGCAGCATTTCTCCTTAGTCCCTTTACCAATGCAAGTCTTGATGCAAAAGACAAGAGGGGGCTTCAGGGAGCTGTGAATGAGCGAGCTGAACTCTTTGATAATGCACTTGCAGTAGGACTCCAAGTATTACAAGACATGACCCCATGGATTGATGGTGACTTGGAAGTTCCTTTAAACAGGAGGCAAAGAAGCACTGTATGTCAGCGATTACCACCGGGGATAATAACTACAAATGTAACATTTACAGAGGCTGCTTTTCCAAAGCTTCACTCCAGAGTGGTGGAAATCTCTCTACCAAACTCAATATCTGGGAAAGAGATGATTGAGTGCTCCCAAAGGTTAATGAAGTATCCAAGAAAAAAGCAAATTGATGCCCTTGTATGTGCACTTCACATGATTATGTGGGCAAACCAGGGTCACTTCTCCAGAAGAAATAGAGTTACAAGATAAACCACAGAGAGTTCAACATCAGAAATTCCAAATCAAGGAGGAATGTACGAGAAGAGAGCTTTTCCAACTTTTTCATGTTATTGTTAAGAACCTCATTTTCGGCGAAGTTGTGCCAAACGATGGGTTCTTTGAGGGACAGGGGAGTCAATATTGCCATCACAGAAAGGGGGTGCATGTGCACGAATAAAGCCAATATTGGCAATGAGCAAAACCACCATCATTTTTGTTTTTATTTTATTTTTTTTTTTTGCAAGAAACTATATAACCAGCTCAACAACTCGGTCCTTCTTTCGGTTTGGGGTATTTTTCAGAGTGTCAGTCAAAAGGCAATACATGGGTGCAGGAGCACAAACAAGGTCTATGTCCTTGATCTTCTGTTCTAGGAAGTATCCATAGACTACCTTCACTGCTGCCTCTGCTCGACCATTCCCTTTCGAGTAATAAGGTGATGATGTCGTGTGGGTGAACCTGAACCTGGTCACCATGTCTGCATAGTCTTTACTAATAAATTGAGGGCCATTATCTGTGTGTATTCTTGCTGGGGTCCCAAAAGTGGCTAGGTGAACCTCTGTCTTGTCAACTACTGTAGAGGCCAGGGTGTCTCCCAGCTTGTCTATCTCGATCCAATCTGAGTAATGACACACAGTGACTAGGTAGTCCTTCCCCTCAAATGCACACAAGTCTTGGCTAAGTAGTTCCCAAGGTCTTGTCGGTATAGGCAGTGACAGCATGAGCTCCTTTTGTGATGATGAACCATATACTGCACAGGTCTCGCAGGCATCACACATGTCATTTATCGCGGCTCTCATTCCTGGCCAGAATAGTACCTCCTTAGCCATCCTGTAGTTTGATTCAGCTCCAAGGTGATTTGCATGGATCTTGGCTAACATTGCGGCCTGGAGCTGCTGAGGCACTAACACAGTCTCCCCCTTGTATATAGCCTCATTCAGTACAGACAGCTCATCTCTGTATCCCCAAAAAGGCCTGAGATCCTTGGGAACTACAGCACGGTCATCTGGCCAGCCGTCGATAATCATGTCTCGTAAAGCATTGAGTAACTCATCAGCGTTAGTCATTTGCACTATCTCCCTCTCAGTCTCTCCAGTCAACCTGGGACTGCGGCTGACGGATTCACACTCCAGTCTGAACACCTCAAATCCTGTTGTGGGTGTATTGACGGGGGTGCGTAAAGCTGCTCTGGATAGGGTGTATGCTATGAGAAGCGTGGTGCCTTTTCTGTACTCCAATGTAAAACGGTACCGCTGCAAGGTCATCAACATTCTTTGCAGTCTGGCGGGTGCTTTCTGTAATGGTTTTGACATGATAGGTACCAAGGGTTTGTGATCAGTGTGCACCGTAACATCAGCTTTCCCATAAAGCCATTGGTCGAACTTGTGGAGACCATGGCAAATGGCAAGGCACTCTTTTTCCATTTGAGAATACCTCCTTTCTGTGTCACTGGCTGTAGCTCTCCCTTTGTGTTTGATTGCAGAAGTGCTGCTCCTAAACCTGACTCACTTGCATCAAGCTGCAATGTCGCTTGGATTCTGCAAATCTGACCATAGAAAAGGATTCTACACCCTTGAAAACATCAAAAACGAGGTGCTGCACAGCTCTATATGGCACTTTCAAGTTAACAGTGGTATTTTAGGTGGCAAAAAGCCTAAAACTTCAAAGTGCCATAACTTGCCTAATATTGGGAGTACAGAGCTGTGCAGCACCTCGTTTTTAGGGTTTTCAAGGGTGTAGATTCTGTTTCTTGGGTCAGATTCGCAATAAAAACATCCCCAAGGAAGATAGAGTCTTTCGACAGATTCCAGTCATAGTCAACCACTGCGAACACATCCTGGCTGATGACCCTGGCGAAGCTGACACACCTGATGACCAACTGGTGACTGTGGTGAAGCGTACTATGACCGTACCACAGACAGATAGCGTGGGATGGCTGCTTTCACAACCTTTTCCCAGAGTCTCCACTGGTCCATGTCAGCCTTTTCCCCTCCTGGCTAGGACCACCTTCATAGACTAACTGATACCTGCTATCTCTTTACCAGTCGCAAGTGCACAGCCTCTGCGGGCAGAAGCGGATCAGTGCAGGCCTCCTAGAAGACTAGAACACTGAAGGTTCACTGCAGTCTGTCTACCGACACTTACAGATGTGACCACTGTCAGGACAACTCTTTTTGTCCCCAGAGGGATTTGAACCCCAGACCTCACACACACAAGTCTGGAAAAGTAGGTGACAGTGGTTTTGGGGTTTATCTCGGCAGCTATCTTAGATTTTGCAAATCTGAAATGGATACTACACCCTTGAAAGCCCTAATCTGCACATCTCAATTGTTAAGGAAGTTATGGCAAAGGCCTAAAACTTTCAAGTACCATAGAACAGAGTTGTGCAGCACCTTTTTTTTCTATGGGTGTAAAATCTGTTTCTGGTGTTAAAATTAGATGATGTATGAATACTGCTTATAAAACTTCCAAAAATGACAACTTCTTTAAGTTCAGACCCATCTTGTCATGGGTGTATAATTAGTTTCATGGGTCAGAGTCTTAAATATCTGCATGACAACTAAAATGAAAAGAAAAAAAAAACACACAGGAAACACCTAGAATTTCTTGTCCTTTTTATTTTAAAACTGCATAAAATAATTCAAAATGTTCAGAGAGACTATTCTGAATGTATGGTGGCTCTAAAAAGGGCCGTTTTTATTCTTCTTTCTCCACTTTGTTTTTGTGCAACTGCAGGGCCAGCCACTCATTCTCAAGTGTGTGTCCCATGCCAGCCTACTCTAACCTTTTTTTTTATGTGTGTACCTTTTAATATGTTTTTCGAACCTGTTTTTGTATTTATTATGGTGTCAACAGCCACATCCTCGTTGTTAAAGTGGTGACCATCCTTTTTGGTTAGCCATTTCCTTTACCCTTTTTTCATGTGTACCTTTTGACCTCTTTTTATGCATGCACCTTTTTATGTTTTTCATACCTCTTTTTATGTGTGTACCTTTTTATATATGTGTGTAACTGTTTTGACTTGTTTTATGTGTGCACCAGTTTTGACTATGCTTTTCATACCTGTTTTTGTATTTTTATAGTGTCAACAGCGACATTCTGTCTGTTAACAGTGGTGACCATCCTTTTGGTTTGCCACCTCCTTTTCCCATTTTTTTATGTGTGTAGCTTTTGACCTTTTGTATGTGTGTACCTTTTGACCTGAATTTATGTGTGTACCATTTTATATGCCTTTCATACCTGTTGTCATCTGTGTACATTTTTATACGCTGTTCATTCCTGTTTTCATGAGTGTACTTTTTGACCTGTTTTATGTGTGTATATTATGACCTTTTTTCATGTGTGTACCTTTTGACCTGTATTTATGTGTGTACCTTTTGACCTTTTTTCATGTTTGTAACTTTTGAGTTGTTTTTTTTATTCATGTACCTTTTTATATGCTTTTCATACCTCCTTTTATGTGTCTACCTGTTTTAACTGTGCGTACCTTTTGACCTGTTTTTATGTGTGTACTGTTTTTTATTTGCCTTTCATACCTGTTTTTATGTGTATACCTTTTTTTTGTGGTTATACCTTTTGACCTGTTTCCATGTGCATACCATTTTTATATGCTTTTCATACCTGTTTTTATGTGTTTTTGTATTTTTTATGATGTCAACAGCCCCATCCTCGCTGTCAACAGTGGTGACCATCCTTTTGGTTTGCCACCTCCTTTAGCCCTATCTACTCTAAGAAGCTAAGTGTGTATATGCCTGCCTACTCTAAGAAGCTAAGTGTGTTTGTATGCCTTCCTACTCTAAGAAGCTAAGTGTGTTTATATGCCTGCCTACTCTAAGAAGCTAAGTGTGTATATGTCTATACCTTTTGACCTCTTTTTGTGTGTACCTTTTATATGTTTGTACCTTTTGTCCTGTTTCTTTTATGTGTGTACCTTCTTATATGCCTTTCATACCTGTTTGATGTGTTTTTGTATTTTTTATGGTGTCAACAGCCCCATCCTCGCTGTCAACAGTGGTGACCATCCTTTTGGTTTGCCACCTCCTTTAGCCCTATCTACTCTAAGAAGCTAAGTGTGTATATGCCTGCCTACTCTAAGAAGCTAAGTGTGTTTGTATGCCTTCCTACTCTAAGAAGCTAAGTGTGTTTATATGCCTGCCTACTCTAAGAAGCTAAGTGTGTATATGTCTATACCTTTTGACCTCTTTTTGTGTGTACCTTTTATATGTTTGTACCTTTTGTCCTGTTTCTTTTATGTGTGTACCTTCTTATATGCCTTTCATACCTGTTTGATGTGTTTTTGTATTTTTTATGGTGTCAACAGCCCCATCCTCGCTGTCAACAGTGGTGACCATCCATTTGGTTTGCCACCTCCTTTAGCCCTACCTACTCTAAGAAGCTAAGTGTGTATATGCTTTTCATACCTCCTTTTATGTGTCTACCTGTTTTAACTGTGTGTACCTTTTGACCTCTTTTTAAGTGTGTGCTGTTTTTTATATGCCTTTCATAACTGTTTTTATGTGTGTACCTTTTTTTGTGGTTATACCTTTTGACCTGTTTTATGTGTGTACCTTTTTATATGCTTTTCATTCCTGTTTTTATGTGTTTTTGTATTTTTTATGGTGTCAACAGCCCCATCCTCGCTGTCAACAGTGGTGACCATCCTTATGGTTTGCCACCTCCTTTACCCCTACCTACTCTAAGAAGCTAAGTGTGTATATGCCTGCCTACTCTAAGAAGCTAAGTGTGTTTGTATGCCTGCCTACTCTAAGAAGCTAAGTGTGTATATGTCTATACCTTTTGACCTCTTTTTGTGTGTACCTTTTATATGTTTGTACCTTTTGTCCTGTTTTTATGTGTGTACCTTCTTATATGACTTTCATAACTGTTTGATGTGTTTTTGTATTTTTTATGGTGTCAACAGCCCCATCCTCGCTGTCAACAGTGGTGACCATCCTTTTGGTTTGCCACCTCCTTTAGCCCTATCTACTCTAAGAAGCTAAGTGTGTATATGCCTGCCTACTCTAAGAAGCTAAGTGTGTTTGTATGCCTGCCTACTCTAAGAAGCTAAGTATGTCATATGCCTGCCTACTAAGAAGCTAAGTTTCCATGTAGTATGTGTGTAGTCCTTCCAGGGATGATGACAATGATGATGAAGCTAAGTATCCATATAGTGTGTGTGTAGTCCTTCCACTGATAATGACAATGATGATTCCTTTCCATGTCCTTTTTCTCTTAGCCTGCCATTGTACACGAGATAACCATGGTAAAACACAGGACGGCACAACATTCAAACACATAAGAGTGGATAGAAACATGTAGGAAACAGATTGCCAGTGGCCCCACCCTCGCCACTGGCTGTCACAACCAACCAAGCGCATAGGCCTGCTATGTTGCGCCCACCGTACATACCTGACAGCTGAAAAAGTTTGTGCATTAGACATGTCATATCAATGAGAAAGCATCCTGTACTGGACACACTGTTATTACATGGTATCTTACAAAGAAGCATCCTGTACTGGACGCACTATGTTATCCTACAAAAAAAATCATCCTGTACTGGAAATTTTGAGAGAAAAAAAATTGGCCGAAATTGATTGCATCTAAATTTTGAAAAAAATGGACAAAATTGATATTATCTGAATTTAGAGAAAATGGTCGAAAGAGATCTTTAAAAAAATATTCCAGTGGCCCCACCCTCGCCACTGGCTGTCGCAACCAACCAAGCGCAGAGGCCTGCTATGTTGCGACCACCGTACCGGTCCAGCCAATGCACTTCTGCACCAAGAATTGGCGCAAGAACCGAGAAAGGATCTGTGCTGTTTCGCATCGTTCTGCAACAAACAACACTGTCGAGGTGAAGAAGCCAGTGAAAGGAGCTTTGTGACGTACACCCAACCAGCCTCTGCACGACCCGAAGCCACAGATCAGCATTCTCGGTTCCTCACCGCTTCAAGTTTCCATGCAAAGGCTAATGGAATTTGGATGAACATAAAGTAGCCAAAGCAAATAAGAGTCGATCCTACCACATATGAAGGAAACAGCCAGTGAAAGGAGCTTTGTGACGTACACCTAACCAGCCCGAACCCTCCACAGCGGACCGACTACCCTGGCTCTCCCGAGGCACCGGATATACAAAAAAATAAAAATAGTGCATAAGCACTCACTGTTTGTTGCAAGAACAGTCAAAGGTGTATATCCTCACGGTGCTACATCGTGTACATACACGATGCAGGCCTGATCATTAAAGAGTGCTTGAATCACTCTAGACCCACGGGTGCTCAAGAAATAAAGCATGACAAAAGGCAACTCCTCTTGACGAGGTGTTCAAACAAGGCTGTGAAAAAGGGAAATCATAAATACGATGCCAGTGGCCCCACCCTCGCCACTGACTGTCACAACCATCCAAGCACAGAGGCTTGCTATGTTGCGCCCACCGTACCGGTCCGAGGTTACTTGCATCTGCCAGCAATTTGCCTTTGGATGTTTCACCCCACTAGAAATTTAGACAAAAATGGCCGAAAGTGTTCTTTATCTCAAAAAAAAATTCCAGTGGCCCACCCTCGCCACTGGCTGTCGCAACCAACCAAGCGCAGAGGCCTGCTACGTTGCGTCCACCATACCGGTCCAGCCAATGCACTTCTGCACCAAGAATTGCCGCAAGAACCGAGAAAGGATCTGTGCCGTTTCACATCGTTCTGCAACAAACAACACTGTCAAGGTGAAGAAGCCAGTGAAAGGAGCTTTGTGACATACACCCAACCAGCCTCTGCACGACCCGAAGCCACAGATCAGCATTCTCGGTTCCCCACCGCTTCAAGTTTCCATGCAAAGGCTAATGGAATTTGGATGAACATAAAGTAGCCAAAGCAAATAAGAGTCGATCCTACCACATATGAAGGAAACAGCCAGTGAAAGGAGCTTTGTGACGTACACCTAACCAGCCCGAACCCTCCACAGCGGACCGACTACCCTGGCTCTCCCGAGGCACCGGATATACAAAAAAATAAAAATAGCACATAAGCACTCACTGTTTGTTGCAAGAACAGTCAAAGGTGTATATCCTCACGGTGCTACATCGTGTACATACACGATGCAGGCCTAATAATTAAAGAGTGCTTGAATCACTCTAGACCCACGGGTGCTCAAGAAATAAAGCACAACAAAAGGCAACTCCTCTTGACGAGGTGTTCAAACAAGGCTGTGAAAAAGGGAAATCATAAATACGATGCCAGTGGCCCCTCCCTCGCCACTGACTGTCACAACCATCCAAGCACAGAGGCCTGCTATGTTGCGCCCACCGTACCGGTCCGAGGTTACTTGCATCTGCCAGCGATTAGCCTTTGGATGTTTCACCCCACTAGAAATTTAGACAAAAATGGCCGAAAGTGTTCTTTATCTCAAAAAAAAAAAATTCCAGTGGCCCCTCCCTCGCCACTGGCTGTCACACCAACCAAGCGCAGAGGCCTGCTATGTTGCGTCCACCGTACCGGGCCGAGGTTACTTGCATCTGCCAGCAATTCGCCTTTGGATGTTTCACCCCACTAGAAATTTAGACAAAAATGGCCGAAAGTGTTCTTTATCTCAAAAAAAATTCCAGTGGCCCCACCCTCGCCACTGGCTGTCGCAACCAACCAAGCGCACAGGCCTGCTATGTTGCGCCCACTGTACGTACCTGACAGCTGAAAAGGAAGGTAGTTGATTAGACATACATCAATAATCACAGTAGATGCATCATCAATGACAGTGAGACAATGAGTTAGTAGCACTCACACACACACACACACACACACACACACACACAATGGTCCTGACATAAGATGGCCAATTGAATGTCAGAACCATAATAAGTCTCGAATGCCCGACTTAGGTCAATGTGCCAAACCTGAAACAAGAAGCTCTCTGCCCCGGGAAAACACAGAGCAACTTCAACGGTTGACCCAGTCCTGCCCCGGGAAAACAGGACCAAGTCTAGGTCGATTAAGTTTCAGAGCTTGTCACAACTGTCCAAAGTCGAACACTCAAGGTGTGAATGGCCCCTGCCTCGCCATTCACTGTGGTGACCTACCAATGTATGAATCATACATTTCCCCTCTAGAAAGGGATGTCACCTCTAAATGTGTAAGTGTTTCTGCTCTCCTGAGGTACCCTCAGGAGACAGCTGTAAAATTCAATTTTACAGAAGACAGTTTGTGTGAAAGCCCTGTTCAGGCTGGAACCACAGGCAGTGAGGTCACTGCACATGTGGCTCAGATGCAATGGAAAGATTGGGTCTCTGAAGTAGCCTCGAGTGCAAGTTGTGAAATTCAATTTTGATTTGAGGGATTCATCCCTAGAATTAAATTCATGCTTGCATCTTTTCAAAGCACAGTTGGAAGTTTCTATGGATGAATCCTCCCCAATCCAATTTAGATATTTGATCTGGTACTTTGAGTTTGGGAGCCAAATGAGATCTTGTTTCATCCGATTTGGGGAGTGGACTACATGCACTTTCAAGTACACTTAGGAACTTCCATCAACTTCACATTTCAGCTCAAATCCAATGACTTCATCCAACTTGGCCAGTGGGACAAGGACTGGAAGAAAGGTGTTTTGGGACATTTAAACTTCCCCATCAACTCCTTAATTCAGCTGTTTTCACAGACTTCATCCCAATTGGCCAGTGGACTTCTACTGGAAGAAAGGCTGCTTTTTGGGCCATTTCAGAATTTCCCATCAACTCCTCAAATCAGCTGTTTTCACAGACTTCATCTTATTTGAATTGTTTTTTTGGTCATTTCTAAATTCCCATCAACTCCTCAATTGAGCTGTTTTCAGACTTAATCCCAATTGGCCAGTGGGACATAAGTGGACGAAAGGCTTCTTTTGGGCCATTTCAGAATTCCCAATCAACTCCTCAAATCAGCTGTTTTCACAGACTTCATCTCACTTAAGCATACTTTTTGACATTTCAAAATTCCCCATGAACTCCTCAAATCAGGCATTTTTATAGACTTCATCTCACTTGAAGCATACTTTTGGCCATTTCTAAATTCCCCATCAACTCCTCAAATCACCTGTTTTCACAGACTTCATCTCACTTGAAGCATACTTTTGGCCATTTCTAAATTCCCCATCAACTCCTCAAATCACCTGTTTTCACAGACTTCATCCCAGTTGGCCAGAAGAGCTGTGCCCCACCTCGTTTTTAGGGTTTTCAAGGGTGTAAAATATGTTTCTGGGGTCGGATTTGCAATAAAAACCTCCCCAATGAAGATAGAGTCTTTTGACAGATTCCAGTCATAGTCAACCACTGCGAACACATCCTTGCTGCTGACCCTGGCGAAGCTGACAACTGACAGTTCATATGGCATCTTGCACTGAGGTTCTAAGGTGAACAGAAAAGTGCTGCATGGTTGAGTTATTTATCTACAGTTTCATGAATAGAATCAAAGAAGATGAATTCTGTGGGTTTTTTTCTCTTTGAGGTGTTTAGAACAACAGTTGAAAATTGATATCACTCAAAAGCATTGATGTTATAATGATGGGGTAAGTCATGATTGTCAAGATTGCTTGCAACTTTCGTGAATGTGTGGTGGCCCTAAAAAGAACCTTGTTACTGTGTTCATGCAAAGATCTTTAGAATCTTACAAAGTCGTCAAATGTCATAGGAGGATATTTCTCATCAGTATATGGCATGTCAACCCAAACGGAGTTGTCATCATCTCCAGGCAATATGGCTGGGACATTCACAATTGTATCAAGGGTAGACTGGGCTGGTTCTCTTCCCTGTAAAGAATTTGTGCATGTCTGACTGGAGTTGTCAATTGGGAGTATGGTGCAGTTATAAAAGTTTAAGTCCAAATCCAAGAGACCTTCTAATGCCTCTAGATCTTTGGTTGTTAAAGGGGACTGTATTTTATCCATCAGCTCAGTCTGACAATCTGTTGATCTCGAAGACAATTCATGATGACTCTGAAGATTTTCAGGGTTATCCACATTGAACAATTCAGATGGTGGAAGTGTGGATGTACAGGAGCTTAACCGAGAGCTGATATTCGTCACTGGTGGCTGTAATGGAGAAATGATAGAGTGTGCAAGATGATCACTCCCACAAACAGTCATATTTTTGGGTCTTTTACTGACATTCTGGGAGAGAAATGGCTTCCTCTTCCCTTTTCTTGAAACTCTTTGGAATCTTTCTCCTTTTCCTACTGGCTCATTCCTCATCCTGCTCAAAAGTTGTCTCACAGTCAAGGGCATATTTTATATCAGTTGGAGCTCTGTGCCAGGTATTGGGCTTATGGGGTAAACTTGCAGGTTCTGTAATCAGGGCTGATATGAAAGGGATTCTGTGAAAGTTCTCTTATATAGTGCATAAAGAGTCCTATGAAATGAATAGACCAATCAGAAACAATCGTGTGTTATTCAGTAGTTTAAGCTATTCATCATATGATAGAAAGTATTCCTCTAGAGTCCTTTACAGCTCAGTACATGTATCTTAGTTGAGATGCAGGAAAGGGAGGGGAAACAGCATCTCAGACTGAGATGTATGCACATCAAGTTGTAAGGTCATAGTATATGTTATTGAAAATATGTCACCAAAATGAAAAAAAACTTAGGAGTACATGGTCTGTCTTTCGGAATTTCAAGGGTAAATGCCAGAAACAATTACAAGAAAGCACATAGGAAACAACAATTTATTGTCTTTTTAACCCAAAAGCTGTATAACAGTGTTAAAAATAGATATCTTCAGAGGGACTATTTATGGTGGCCCTGAAAAGGGCATATTGTTTTCTTCCTTCTTCTTTATTTCTTTCAACTGCAGAGCCAACCTTTTGACCTGTTAGTACCTATTTGATATGTTTTTGATACCTGTTTTTGTACTTTTATGGTGTCAACAGCCCCATCCTCGCTGTTAACAGTGGTGACCATCCTTTTGGTTTGCCACCTCCTTTAGCCCTGCCTACACTAAGAAGCTAAGTGTGTATATGCTTTTGACCTGTTTTATGTTTGTACCTTTTTATATGCCTCTCACACCTGTTTTTATGTCTTTTTTTATTTTATGGTGTCAACAGCCCAATTTTCGCTGTCAAGAGTGGTGACCATCCTTTTGCTTTCCCACCTCCTTTACCTTTTTTTTAAGAGTGTACCTTTTGACCTGTTTTTATGTGTGTACATTTTGATATGCTTTTAATACCTGTTTTCATGTGTGTACCTTTTTATGCGCTTTTATACCTCTTTTTATGTGTACCTGTTTTGACCTGTTTTTATGTGAAAACCTTTTTTATATGCCTTTCTGTCCTGTTTTTATGTGTGTACGTGTTTTGACCTGTTTTTTATGTGTGTACTGTTTTTATATGCTTTTCATACCTGTTTTTATGTGTGTGCCTTTTGACCTTTTTTTCGTGTGTATACCTTTTGATCTGTTTTCATGTGCTTTTATGATACCTGTTTTTGTATTTTCAATGTGTCAACAGCCCAATCCTCGCTGTTAAAAGTGGTGACCACCCTTTTGGTTTCCCACCTCCTTAACCTTTTTTAATAGGTGTACATTTTGACCTGTTTTTATTTGTGTACCTTTTTATATGGTTTTCATACCTGTTTTTATGTGTTACAACTTGTACTGACATAATGGAGTGTCTTTATCTATAAGGGGTATCTTGGTCGGGTTGGAGGGAGAGAAGGTCACATGACTGGAAAAGTAGGTCACAGCCCTGAAAAGTAGGTCACAGAGGGCTGACATCAGTAGTGTGGGGGTTTATCTCGACAGTCAGCTTGGATTCTGCAAATCTGACCATAGAAATGGATTCTTTACCCTTGAAAACATCAAAAACGAGGTGCTGCACAGCTCTGTAGTCCAATTATTAAGAAAGTTATGGCACTTTCAAGTTTTCAGTGGTATTTTAGGTGGCAAAAAGCCAAAAACTTCAAAGTGCCATAACTTGCCTAATATTGGGAGTACAGAGCTGTGCAGCACCTTCATCCATAAGGGGTATCTTGGTCGGGTTGGTCGGGTTGGTTCCTCTGTTAAATTATCAATCTGTGAAGCACGGGATAGCCACTTAGTGCCACTAAAGTGCTGTAAAACACAAATCAATCAATCAATCAATCTGATGAAAATTTGAGTCTAGTTAAAAAAAAGAAAAATTAGAAATTTGAAAAGAAATTGTCAAACAGAAATATCCAGGGAAAAAAGTAGACTCTAGAAATGGATTACATTCATGGATTACTTTCAAGAAATGGATTACATTCATGGATTACATTCATGGATTACTTTCAAGAAAATATGAAAGCTTGATGAAGAGTTGACCCCTGGTGAAAATTTGAGTCTAGTTGAAAAAAAAAAGAATTCTTTAGAAATTTGAAAAGAAATTGTCTAACAGAATACAAGTAGACTCAAGAAATGGATTACATTCATGGATTACTTTCAGGAAATGGATTACATTCATGGATTACTTTCAATAAATATGAAAGCTTGATGCAGAGTTGACCCCTGATGAAAATTTGAGTCTAGTTGAAAAAAAAGAAAATTAGAAATTTGAAAAGAAATTGTCAAACAGAAATATCCAGGGAAAAAAGTAGACTCAAGAAATGGATTACATTCATGGATTACTTTCAAGAAATGGATTACATTCATGGATTACATTCATGGATTACATTCATGGATTACTTTCAAGAAAATATGAAAGCTTGATGAAGAGTTGACCCCTGGTGAAAATTTGAGTCTAGTTGAAAAAAAAAAGAAAATTAGAAATTTGAAAAGAAATTGTCAAACAAAAATATCCAGGGAAAAAAGAAGACTCAAGAAATGGATTACTTTCAAGAAATGGATTACATTCATGGATTACTTTCAAGGATTACTTTCAATAAATATGAAAGCTTGATGCAGAGTTGACCCCTGACGAAAATTTGAGTCTAGTTGAAAAAAAAGAAAATTAGAAATTTGAAAAGAAATTGTCAAACAGAAATATCCAGGGAAAAAAAAAGTAGACTCAAGAATCGGATTACATTCATGGATTACTTTCAAGAAATGAATTACATTCATGGATTACATTCATGGATTACTTTCAATATAAATATGAAATTTGATGCAGAGTTGACCCCTGATGAAAATTCGAGTCTAGTTGAAAAAAAAGAAAATTAGAAATTTGAAAAGAAATTGTCAAACAGAAATATCCAGGGAAAAAAAGTAGACTCAAGAAATGGATTACATTCATGGATTACTTTCAAGAATTGGATTACATTCACGGATTACATTCATGGATTACTTTCAAGAAATATGAAAGCTTGATGAAGAGTTGACCCCTTGTGAATATTTGAGTCTAGTTGAAAAAAAAAAACGAATTCTTAAGAAATTGTCAAACAGGAATGTACAGGGTATAAAAGTAGTCTCAAGAATTGGATTACATTCATGGATTACTTTCAAGAAATGGATTACATTCATGGATTACATTCATGGATTACTTTCAATAAATATGAAAGCTTGATGCAGAGTTGACCCCTGATGAAAATTTGAGTCTAGTTATTGATCCTACAGGCAGGCCCAGACAGTTCAGTCCAGTCACTCCACTCACCTGCAAAGGCAGGCACAGACATTCCAGTTCAGTTCAGCTGTTTTTTTTTTTTCTTTCTTTTTTTGTTTTAAGTTGTTAATAAATAGGCCGGCGTATTCGCGCAGGCCCAAGTGGCTACCTTGTCCCTGTTTCTCCTTCACAACCTTTTCTCAGAGTCTCCACTGGTCCATGTCAGCCTTTTCCCCTCCCGGCTAGGACCACCTTCATAGACTAACTGATATCTGCTATCTCTTTACCAGTCGCAAATGCACAGCCTCTGCGGGCAGAAGCGGATCAGTGCAGGCCTCCTAGAAGACCAGAACACTGAAGGTTTACTGCAGTCTGTCTACAGACACTTACAGACGCGACCACTGTCAGGACAACTCTTTTTGTCCCCAGAGGGATTTGAACCCCAGACCTCACACACACAAGTCTGGAAAAGTAGGTGACAGTGGTTTTGGGGTTTATCTCGGCAGCTATCTTAGATTTTGCAAATCTGAAATGGATTCTACACCCTTGAAAGCCCTAATCTGCACATCTCAATTGTTAAGGAAGTTATGGCAAAGGCCTAAAACTTTCAAGTACCATAGAACAGAGTTGTGCAGCACCTTTTATTCTATGGGTGTAAAATCTGTTTCTGGTGTTAAAATTAGATGATGTATGAATACTGCTTATAAAACTTCCAAAAATAACAACTTCTTTAAGTTCAGACCCATCTTGTCATGGGTGTATAATTAGTTTCATGGGTCAGAGTCTTAAATATCTGCATGACAACTGAAATGAAAAGAAAAAAAAAACAACATACAGGAAACACCTAGAATTTCTTGTCCTTTTTATTTTAAAACTGTATAAAAGAATTCAAAATGTTCAGAGAGACTACTCTGAATGTATGGTGGCTCTAAAAAGGGCCGTTTTTGTTCTTCTTTCTCCACTTTGTTTTTGTGCAACTGCAGGGCCAGCCACTCATTCTCAAGTGTGTGTCCCATGCCAGCCTACTCTAACCTTTTTTTTTTTTATGTGTGTACCTTTAATATGTTTTTCGAACCTGTTTTTATGTTTTTGTATTTATTATGGTGTCAACAGCCACATCCTCGTTGTTAAAGTGGTTACCATCCTTTTTGGTTAGCCATTTCCTTTACCCTTTTTTCATGAGTACCTTTTGACCTCTTTTTATGCATGCACCTTTTTATGTTTTTCATACCTCTTTTTATGTGTGTACCTTTTTATATATGTGTGTAACTGTTTTGACTTGTTTTATGTGTGCACCAGTTTTGACTATGCTTTTCATACCTGTTTTTGTATTTTTATAGTGTCAACAGCGACATTCTGTCTGTTAACAGTGGTGACCATCCTTTTGGTTTGCCACCTCCTTTTCCCATTTTTTAATGTGTGTACCTTTTGACCTTTTGTATGTGTGTACCTTTTGACCTGAATTTATGTGTGTACCATTTTATATGCCTTTCATACCTGTTGTCATCTGTGTACATTTTTATACGCTGTTCATTCCTGTTTTCATGAGTGTACTTTTTGACCTGTTTTATGTGTGTATATTATGACCTTTTTTCATGTGTGTACCTTTTGACCTGTATTTATGTGTGTACCTTTTGACCTTTTTTCATGTTTGTAACTTTTGAGTTGTTTTTTTATTCATGTACCTTTTTATATGCTTTTCATACCTCCTTTTATGTGTCTACCTGTTTTAACTGTGCGTACCTTTTGACCTGTTTTTATGTGTGTACTGTTTTTTATTTGCCTTTCATACCTGTTTTTATGTGTATACCTTTTTTTTGTGGTTATACCTTTTGACCTGTTTCCATGTGCATACCATTTTTATATGCTTTTCATACCTGTTTTTATGTGTTTTTGTATTTTTTATGATGTCAACAGCCCCATCCTCGCTGTCAACAGTGGTGACCATCCTTTTGGTTTGCCACCTCCTTTACCCCTACCTACTCTAAGAAGCTAAGTGTGTATATGCCTGCCTACTCTAAGAAGCTAAGTGTGTATATGTCTATACCTTTTGACCTCTTTTTGTGTGTACCTTTTATATGTTTGTACCTTTTGTCCTGTTTTTATGTGTGTACCTTTTCATATGCTTTTCATACCTGTTTTTATGTGTTTTTGTATTTTTTATGGTGTCAACAGCCCCATCCTCGCTGTCAACAGTGGTGACCATCCATTTGGTTTGCCACCTCCTTTAGCCCTACCTACTCTAAGAAGCTAAGTGTGTATATGCTTTTCATACCTCCTTTTATGTGTCTACCTGTTTTAACTGTGTGTACCTTTTGACCTCTTTTTATGTGTGTACTGTTTTTTATATGCCTTTCATACCTGTTTTTATGTGTGTACCTTTTTTTTGTGGTTATACCTTTTGACCTGTTTTTATGTGTGTACCTTTTTATATGCTTTTCATACCTGTTTTTATGTGTTTTTGTATTTTTTATGGTGTCAACAGCCCCATCCTCGCTGTCAACAGTGGTGACCATCCATTTGGTTTGCCACCTCCTATAGCCCTACCTACTCTAAGAAGCTAAGTGTGTTTGTATGCCTGCCTACTCTAAGAAGCTAAGTGTGTTTGTATGCCTGCCTACTCTAAGAAGCTAAGTATGTCATATGCCTGCCTACTGTAAGAAGCTAAGTATGTCATATGCCTGCCTACTCTAAGAAGCTAAGTGTGTTTGTATGCCTGCCTACACTAAGAAGCTAAGTGTGTTTGTATGCCTGCCTACTCTAAGAAGCTAAGTATGTCATATGCCTGCCTACTCTAAGAAGCTAAGTGTGTTTGTATGCCTGCCTACTCTAAGAAGCTAAGTGTGTATTGGTCTATACCTTTTGACCTCTTTTTGTGTGTACCTTTTATATGTTTGTACCTTTTGTCCTGTTTTTATGTGTGTACCTTCTTATATGCCTTTCATACCTGTTTGATGTATTTTTGTATTTTTTTATGGTGTCAACAGCCCCATCCTCGCTGTCAACAGTGGTGACCATCCATTTGGTTTGCCACCTCCTTTAGCCCTATCTACTCTAAGAAGCTAAGTGTGTATATGCCTGCCTACTCTAAGAAGCTAAGTGTGTTTGTATGCCTGCCTACTCTAAGAAGCGTAGTATGTCATATGCCTGCCTACTCTAAGAAGCTAAGTGTGTTTGTATGCCTGCCTACTCTAAGAAGCTAAGTGTGTTTGTATGCCTGCCTACTCTAAGAAGCTAAGTATGTCATATGCCTGCATACTCTAAGAAGCTAAGTGTGTTTGTATGCCTGCCTACTCTAAGAATCTAAGTGTGTTTGTATGCCTGCCTACCCTAAGAAGCTAAATGCCTGCCTACACTAAGAAGCTAAGTGTGTTTGGTTGCATACCTTTTCTAAGAAGCTAAGTTTCCATGTAGTATGTGTGTAGTCCTTCAAGTGATGATGACAATGATGATGAAGCTAAGTATCCATATACTGTGTGTGTGTAGTCCTTCCACTGATAATGACAATGATGATTCCTTTCCATGTCCTTTTTCTCTTAGCCTGCCATTCTACACGAGCTAACCATGGTAAAACACAGGACGGCACAACATTCAAACACATAAGAGTGGATAGAAACATGTAGGAAACAGATTGCCAGTGGCCCCACCCTCGCCACTGGCTGTCGCAACCATCCAAGCGCATAGGCCTGCTATGTTGCGTCCTGCGTACATACCGGACAGCTGAAAAGGAAGGTTATGGATTAGACATGTTATATCACAATGTGAATGCATCCTGTACTGGACACATAGTTAAGAAAATCCCCGAATGCAATGATGATGTGTGAAGTGATGAAGTGATGGTGATGAAAATGGTTACTTACATCTGCCAGCAGGATGCCTTTGGATGTTTCACCTGTCTTGAAATTTAGACAAAAATGGCCGAAAGTGACCTTTATCTCAAAAAAAAATTCCAGTGGCCCCACCCTCGCCACTGGCTGTCGCAACCAACCAAGAGCAGAGACCTGCTATGTTGCGCCCACCGTACATACCTGACAGCTGAAAAGGAAGGTTGTGCATTAGACATGTCATATCACAATGAGAAAGCATCCTGTACTGGACACACTATGTTATTATATGCTATCTTACAAAGAAGCATCCTGTACTTGACGCACCATGTTATCCTAAAAAAAAATCAGCCTGTACTGGAAATTTTGAGAGAAAAAAATTGGCCGAAATTGATTGCATCTAAATTTTGAAAAAAAATGGCCAAAATTGATATTATCTGAATTTAGAGAAAATGGCCGAAAGTGTTCTTTATCTCAAAAAAAAAATTCCAGTGGCCCCACCCTCGCCACTGGCTGTCACAACCAACCAAGCGCAGAGGCCTGCTATGTTGCGTCCACCGTACCCGTCCAGCCAATGCACTTCTGCACCAAGAATTGGCGCAAGAACTAAGAAAGGATCTGTGCCATTTCGCATCATTCTGCAACAAACAACACTGTCGAGGTGAAGAAGCCAGTGTAAAGCAGCTTGACGACATACAGCCCACCAGCCTCTGCACGACCCGAAGCCACAGATCAGCATTCTCGGTTCCCCACCACTTCAAGTTTCCATGCAAAGGCTAATGGAATTTGGATGAACATAAAGTAGCCAAAGCAAATAAGAGTCGATCCTACCACATATGAAGGAAACAGCCAGTGTAAAGCAGCTTGACGACATACATCCCACTAGCCCGAACCATTCACAGCGGACCGACTACCCTGGCTCTCCCGAGGCACCGGATATACAAAAAAATAAAAATAGTGCATAAGCACTCACTGTTTGTTGCAAGAACAGTCAAAGGTGTATATCCTCATGGTGCTACATCGTGTACATACACGATGCAGGCCTGATCATTAAAGAGTGCTTGAATCACTCTAGACCCACGGGTGCTCAAGAAATAAAGCAAAAGGTAACTCCTCTTGACGAGGTGTTCAAACAAGGCTGTGGAAAAGGGAAATCATAAATACGATGCCAGTGGCCCCACCCTCGCCACTGACTGTCACAACCATCCAAGCACAGAGGCCTGCTATGTTGCGCCCACCGTACCGGTCCGAGGTTACTTGCATCTGCCAGCGATTCGCCTTTGGATGTTTCACCCCACTAGAAATTTAGACAAAAATGGCCGAAAGTGTTCTTTATCTCAAAAAAAAAAATCCAGTGGCCCCTCCCTCGCCACTGGCTGTCACAACCAACCAAGCGCAGAGGCCTGCTATGTTGCGTCCACCGTACCGGGCCGAGGTTACTTGCATCTGCCAGCAATTCGCCTTTGGATGTTTCACCCCACTAGAAATTTAGACAAAAATGGCCGAAAGTGTTCTTTATCTCAAAAAAGAAATTCCAGAGGCCCCACCCTCGCCACTGGCTGTCGCAACCAACCAAGCGCACAGGCCTGCTATGTTGCGCCCACTGTACATACCTGACAGCTGAAAAGGAAGGTAGTTGATTAGACATACATCAATAATCACAGTAGATGCATCATCAATGACAGTGAGACAATGGGTTAGTAGCACTCACACACACACACACACACACACACACAATGGTCCTGACATAAGATGGCGAATCGAATGTCAGAACCATAATAAGTCTCGAATGCCCGACTTAGGTCAATGTGCCAAACCTGAAACAAGAAGCTCTCTGCCCCGGGAAAACACAGAGCAACTTCAACGGTCGACCCAGTCCTGCCCCGGGAAAACAGGACCAAGTCTAGGTCGATTAAGTTTCAGAGCTTGTCACAACTGTCCAAAGTCGAACACTCAAGGTGTGAATGGCCCCTGCCTTGCCATTCACTGTGGTGCCCTACCAATGTATGAATTATACATTTCCCCTCTAGAAAGGGATGTCACCTCCGAATGTGTGAGTGTTTCTGCTCTCCTGAGGTACCCTCAGGAGCTGTAAAATTCAATTTTACAGAAGACAGTTTGTGTGAAAGCCCTGTTCAGGATGGAACCACAGGCAGTGAGGTCACTGCACATGTGGCTCAGATGCAATGGAAAGATTGGGTCTCTGAAGTAGCCTCGAGTGCAAGTTGTGAAATTCAATTTTGATTTGAGGGATTCATCCCTAGAATTAAATTCATGCTTGCATCTTTTCAAAGCACAGTTGGAAGTTTCTATGGATGAATCCTCCCCAATCCAATTGAGATATTTGATCTGGTACTTTGAGTTTGGGAGCAAAATGAGATCTTGTTTCATCTGATTTGGGGAGTGGACTACATGTACTTTCAAGTACACTTGGGAACTTCCATCAACTTCACATTTCAGCTCAAATCCAATGACTTCATCCAACTTGGCCAGTGGGACAAGGACTGGAAGAAAGGTGTTTTGGGACATTTAAACTTCCCCATCAACTCCTTAATTCAGCTGTTTTCACAGACTTCATCCCACTTGGCCAGTGGATGTCTACTGAAAGAAAGGGTGTTTTGGACCATTTCAGACTTCCCCATCAAGTCCTCAAATCAGCGCAGGATACCGATGACGGCGGTCTAGCTAGTCCTGAGGACTAAGGTGACTGGCGTGTCCACGCTAACCTAAATAGGCGGACTCTAAACGGAGCCTCCCGTGGTGAGCGTAGGTGCGCGGGCGTAGTGGTAGTGCTCAGGACTATATCTAATAAAAATGTGATGCTTAAGTCCTAAGGACTAAAGCCTAGTCCCCAGGACTAAGAATATGAGGATATTGTCCTAGGGACTAATTGTACATTAATCCCATGAATTACCCTGCAGACCGCATGACTTTGTATAAGACTGTGCTGTTAGTCTCCAGGACTAAGCTTTTAGCCCTGGGGACTAATTCGTAGGCTCAGGGACTACTTGTTGCGTCCTAAGGACTACAAAAACATTTGCCTAGTCCTCAGGACTAATGCATGTGGTTCTGAGGACTAATTCATTGATTGATGTCTAATGTAGTTGTGACTAAGGATGTAGTCCCCAGGACTTCAAATTTAGTCCTGAGGACTACTTCTTAGTCCCCAGGACTGCTCTGTGTAGTCCCAGGGACTAAAGATACAGTCCTGGGGACCAAGGACTCTGTCTCTAGTCCCAAGGACAATGTTGCAGTCCCCAGGACTGTATCTTTAGTCCCTGGGACTGCACAGTAGTCACTGGGACTACAAGTAGTCCAATGGTGACTAAAGGACTGAAGGTAGGCCTATGGTCCTAGAGCATAGTTCTTGGGACTAAGACCCTACATCCCACCTACCCCTTGAGACTTGGCAGATATAGATAGTCCTCGGGACTAAGACCTAGTCCTCAGGACCGGCTGGACTGAAATAGTAGTCCCTGGGACTATGTCTCTAGTCCCCAGGACTACATCTTTAGTCCTGAGGACCAGGCAGCTACATCTTTAGCCCTCAGGACTTAACAGTTAGTCCCAGGGACTGAACCTTGTACCAGGGTATAGATATGGAAAAGGCTGCGTTGATCAATTTCTAGCCTTCAGAACCATTCTTCTAGCCCGAGGACTACACTTTAAGTCCTTAGGACTAAAGTTGTAGGCCTCAGGACTAACGTCCAATCACCAGGAATGTCTCTAGTCACTAGCACTAGGTCACTAGCACTAGATGTGTAGTCCTCAGGGCTAAAATATCATCCTGAAGACTATAATCTTTAGTCCTCAGGACTAAGTTTTTAGTCCCAGGGACTATGTCTTTCTAGCACCGAGGGCTGTTCCGCGTACCCATGTGGTCGTAAAAATAAAACGTAAGGCCTTAGTCCCAAGGATTGTCCCTGGGACTACACATTAGTCCCAGGGACTAAAGATACAGTCCTAGGGACTAGATTATAGTCCTTGGGACTTAGACCCTGGCTCATAATCATCCAAGAGTAGCGAATAGTCATGGTGCCCTGGGGATGAGATTCATAGTCCCAGGGACCACCTGTTTAGTCCTGAGGACTAAACTGTAGAACGGCGAGTAAAGGCGCGTTCTAGTCCCCAGGACTAGATGTCGGTGCGTGGCTGCTGCTGGCCGCTGCAGCGTACGCGGCAAACAGGGCCAGCGCGGACGCGGCAGACGCCTTAGTCCTCAGGACTAGCTAGACCACCCTCATCGGTATCCTGCCAAATCAGCTGTTTTCACAGACTTCATCTTATTTGAATTGTCCTTTTGGTCATTTCTAAATTCCCATCAACTCCTCAATTGAGCTGTTTTCAGACTTAGTCCCAATTGGCCAGTGGGACATAAATGGAAGAAAGGCTGCTTTTGGGCCATTTCAGAATTCCCCATCAACTCCTCAAATCAGCTGTTTTCACAGACTTAACCCCCTTTGGCCAGTGGACATCTACTGAAGGAAAGGGTGTTTTAAACCATTTCAGACTTCCCCATCAACTCCTCAAATCACCTGTTTTCACAGACTTCATCTCACTTGAAGCATACTTTTTGGCCATTTCTAAATTCCCATCAACTCCTCAAATCAGGTGTTTTCACAAACTTCATCCCACTTGGCCAGTGGGGCATAAATGGAAGAAATGCTGTTTTGGGGCCATTTCAAATGCCCCATCAATTCCTCAATTCAGCTGTTTTCACAGACTTCACCCCCTTTGACCAGTGGACATCTACTGAAAGAAAGGGTGTTCTAAACCATTTCAGACTTCCCCATCAACTCCTCAATTCAGCTGTTTTCACAGACTTCATCTCATTTGAAGTGTCCTTTTGGTCATTTCTAAATTCCCATCAACTCCTCATTACAGCTGCTTTCACAGACTTCATCCCAATTGGCCAGTGGGACATAAGTGGAAGAAAGGCTGCTTTTGGGCCATTTCAGAATTCCTAATCAACTCCTCAAATAAGCTGAGGGTGGATGGGTCTGAAATGGTTTAAAACACACTTCATCTCACTTAAGCATACTTTTGGGCATTTCAAAATTCCCCATGAACTCCTCAAATCAGGCATTTTCACAGACTTCATCCCCTTTGGGGAGTGGGGACTTGTATTGGAAGAAAGCCTTTTGGCCACGTGAAACTTCCCCATCAACTTCCAAAAACCATTGACTTCATCTTACTTGGCCTATCTGGATTTCAGTTATAAGGGGTAGTGACTGAAAAAAACAATATAAGAAAAAAAACTCAACTACATCTTTATTTTTTGTTCTTTATTGAACTGATCTCAATTATAGTGCATGCCTTCCACTGGCTCACAGCAATATGGACAATTGTCTCTGCTTTGGACAATGAATTCAGCACAGATGGTGTGAAAGTTGTGCCTGCATGGAAGCAATTTTACTGTAGATTGAGTATTGAGGTAGCCAAAACAGATCTCACATTTCATATTTTCTGATGTGTTGTTTATGGCCATAGATGACTGGACAATAGGTGGAGAAGAATATTCTTGGTATGTTCGCACATAATTCTGCCAGCCTTTGTTCATCCTCTGTAACACATCTTCCCTTGCCTGGCCATCACCTTGCATCTGCTCCAGGATTTCCCCTGCACTTTTAATCAGAATGTGCAGTGTGTTGATGAGTGTAATCTTTCGTATTTGATCAGTCATGACTTCCATGTTACACAATGAAAATGAAACCATAAATAGATATTTTTCTTCAGTTACGGTTAATGTCAGTTACCACTCCACGACAATATGGGCAACTTTGCCTCGCATGAAGTGACTGTACGGCACACATAGTGTGAAATGTGTGCCCACATGGATTCAGAGTTGCGGTGGATTGGTTGTGAAGCAGGTCCAGACATACATCACACTTCAGAGGTTCATTTCTATCAGGAGAATCACAAACAGGGATCTGTGACACGTCTCTCATATGAAGAGTTTCTTCGGTCTGTGGACGAGGAGGTGGTGGCGGTGGTGGTGGTGAATTACATTCATGGTGATATTCTTGGAATGCACGTACAAAGACTATCCATCCTACTTTCATTCTATCACACACATCATCAGAATGATAGCCATTTTCCTGCAGTTGTTTAAGCATCAGTGTTGTATGTGCAATCAGCCCATAGATGGAATTTTCCAGGGTACATCTTTTACTTCGAATTCTATCTGTTTCTACTCTGTTCATTTTCTTTTCTTTTTAATATGAACTACTCTTGAAAAATACAGTAATGGAGATTTGTGTCTTTTGTTGAACTAGATCATTTGTTGCATGTTTTAATGATCCACGCTATTTTGTACAGCTTCATGACAGTGTGGGCAAGTTTGCCATCTCTGAAGCCACCTTTCAGCACAGAGCACATGAAAAGTGTCACGACAAGGACTTAGTTCCACAGTGGGTTGATTATGGAGGTGGTCAAAACAAATCTCACATCTGAGCAACCCTGAGGATACTTGGCATTCCATGGGTGGTGGTGGTACTCGATGATACTCTTTTTGAGCCTCAACATAAGCATTCCATCCTACATGCAACCTATCCAACACATCATCAGAAACAATCATTGTCCTCATGCTCCAGCTGCTTGATCATTGTTGCTGCATGTATAGACAGTCCATAAAGAGTATTTTCCATTGTACACTGTTGTAGTCGTTTTCTCTCAATCGTCACTGTATTCGCTGTCACTGTATTCATTGTCACTATAGCCACTATAGTCTTCAACAATAGAATATGTGGGAATTACAGTAATGGTGTCTTGTTCTGCTCTGGTTTCTCCTCCAGAAACTGTCTCTTTTGGTATATTCACGGTCACTTTGTGATCAGTATTGTGTTTAAATGAAACAGTCATTTTGCAAATTCCCTTCACAAATCGAACACTGTTTTCGATGGAATAGATGACTGCAGATAGTGTTACTGTCTTAAAATGTGCTATACTTTCATACAGGTCAGTGATCACATGGATTTCTCTTTAATCGTTCACCGATGTACAGTATTTTACCTTCAACCATCCGATTACCATCTTTGCAAACTATTTCATAATATGTGTGGTAATATGATTCAATGTTTCATTTTATATCATATCAGAAATACAGTTTCCTCACTGCAGGTTCTCGGGTACGGCATTCTACGAATTTGGGAATGACGTTGATGGTATCGTGGGTTAAAGTTGTAGGTCGAGATGGGAAGTTCCTCTTTGGGACATTGATAATTAGTTTGTGACCACATTTGCCTCTTACAGGAAGGCTGACCTCATGAACTCCCTTGACAAACCTGATGTTGTTTTCTGTCGAGTAGAAGACTGTTGTTATGTCTATAGAACTAATATGGGTTCCAGACAACTGCTCAGTAAATATGTGAATCTCATTCAGGCCACTGGAAGTACGGTACATGACCTGCAATTCTGCTGTGGGAGACTGTATACTGCTATATTTAGCAAATGGTTTTGACTTTGCATATATGTCATGTCCATTAACAGTGTAAATCCTCCTACAGCACCGATCATTTCCTCCTACATGAGACGGACTTGGATCAAACATCATAGCTTCATACAAAGAGCCCTTTTCTTCATCCTCAGGGAGACAGCTTTCTATATCTGACAGTTCCTCTACAGACATGGCATGGAGCTTGATATAGGGTAGGACAGTGGCAAGATCTCCCATTCTGTCATTCATTTTTAGCCACTTCAGTACATGCTTGAACAGAGTGTGTTCGCTGTCTACAACTTGTTTGTTTCCTTTCAATAGGGACACAATGTCATCTAGTCTCATATCATAGAAGATTTCAGATGTCAACACAGACATCACGTTGAGCTGCAGATAGTTCTTGCACATAGTGTCGATCCTAAGGTGCTCTGTAAATGCCCACCACTGCATGACCAGTTCTACAGGCATCCCAGAGAAAACAAACTTGTTCATGGCTGTTTTGCATAGTCTGTCTAATTCTCCAATGTCATACTTGTCTGAAAGGAGCATCAATGGGATGATGTTCTCCTGTGTGATGTCTATTTTTCCAGAGTGCATGAACCTGAGAACGTGCTCCATGTGAGGCATGACTTCATCCATTTCTATCATATGTATCTCTCTCTGTCTGGATTCTTTAAAGTTTGGGGAGGTGAGCATGACACGCAGAACAGGGCTTTTGCAAAGACATTTCTTTGATACATGGTATTTGTTGGCACCAATGATAATGACAGCATCACATTTCTTTCGATTGTTGAATGTGTCCTCATATTTGTGTCCTAACCACTCTTGAGGTGTCCAGCATCCATGTGGATTTGCATCTACTGGTATTTTAACCATCAGAGATATCCAACGCATGTGATACATGAGCTCCTCCCATTCCTGCTTGCAAATTCCTATCATCTGAAATCCATTCTCTTCGAGACGTATATCTCTGTTTGGCCATAGTTGGATGTCATGATCACTAGAAATTGAAATGTTGGGGGAAAAAAGTAGCCTTCTGTTTATGTCAAACCGATTTGCAGAAATCCACTCCCATCTTAGACAGCTGCCTTTCATGTCCTGAGTTATATCATCACAGAAGTAAACAACTCTCTTCGACCTGATTAAAACAAAATATAATCTATGTGACAGTTTCACATACACTAGGTCATTCACCTCACATCCATCAAGTTTCCCTGTTATCATTTCTTTTCACATACCCTTATTACATCACCGGTAATACAGGTCATTCATGTATGAAATAAATTGAACAAGGACAGTGAATTTGGTTTCTCTCTTTTATTTCCGTGGCACAACCGGGGAGCGTCTACGCCAAGGTGGCAGAGGTTCAGAAGTAGAGATGTATCTCAGTAGTCTCCGTTTACATGTCCTCTTCTTAGGTGCTAACAGTTGCAACACTGGTGGAGGGCGTTCTGGGGTGATGCACTGAGATGATGGCAAAGCCATAGTCTGTTGGATCGGTCCCTCCATTGATGCTGGTGGTGCCTGAAAGACGGTGTGGTGTTGTGGAGATGTCCTCTGCAGAAACCAATATTCTATAAGGAAGGGCTCAACATACATAGGACAAACCAGTCTCCCTTCTCTGAACTGCCCGGTTAACATAGTGATGCAGTAACTCCCCTCTAGTACTTATTTATAGAGGATCTTAACATGCAAATTGGTCATATGGTCATAACCTGGGATATGGTCACGTGGAAGAGAATAATTTAGCATATTAGTTGGCACCATGTGACATGGTAGAGACTAATCAGTACATGTTAGTCAGCACCATACAATCATGTCACGTGGGAATGAGTAATTAGCATATTAGTTGACATCATATATAAGAAAGTCCTGGATTTCAGTGTGCAGTAGAAGCATTCACAATGTATCTCTATGGCAAGCTGTCTCTCACTCCTCACAACTTCATGTTGGACGAGGTGCGATCTCTGTTGCAAAAATCTCTCAGGCGCAAGGAGTATGGTCTTGCAGCACAGGCTACAAAAGAACTACTTGGCTATGAGAAAGACCAGCTTCCATGGAAATGTCTCGTGACCTTCCTCTTTGAAGATCACTGTCTCAGTGACACTGATTCACTGAAAGCAATGTATAATGCATACAAGGATAAGGTAACAGCAGCAAAGTACCGATTTGTGCAACTTTTACTTCAGTCAAAGACATGTAGGATAGCTGCATGTATGCCAGTTGCAGCAATGGATGGTATGTTTGCACCATATGAACCCTTTCTCTATTCAACTGCTGATGAGAGCATGGATCATGCTTTAGCTGGTCTCATCACATGTGAGAAAGGACAGCTGAAAACAGACAGGCTCCTGCAACAACTTGTCATTGAATGGAAGGAAAAGAACACCAAAGCTTTGATCCCACTTCTAAAACTTGCTACCATGGTGGTCGGTAACGAGAAACGCCAGGTCACTCCAAAAGGAAAAGACTTTCTGATTGACTCATGCAAGATGAAACCACATTTTGGACTGTTGGTACTATCAGCATTCTACAAAAACACAGAGGAGCCTTCCATGAGAGAATACCTAGATATATGTTACTCCTTTGCTACCATATCAGGTGTGAGTGTAAACCTTGTTCTGTATGCTCCTTTGGCTCGCATGATGTGTGGGCAGTTGACAAACATACATTCAGAGGAAGACATGGATGCAGCACCAGTAAAATTCTCAGTACTAAGCCTGAGGGAATGTCAGAGTCTCAATACACTGAGTTCCATGGCCCCAGAGAAAAGAGGGATATCACAAGTTTCTTCGAAGAAAGCGTGCTGTGTGCTGAGTAAGCCCTTCTTGAAAATCCATTCTGGGAGAAAACCCAAGCCATTTATTTCCTGTTCTAAAAAAGGAAACAAACGACACATCGGATGACAAAAAAGTACTACCAGGACATTCAAATTGACTGTCCTCTGCTTTTCCTTTCACTGGAACCATGTGCCATGGACACAGTTAAGAAACGTAAGCATGATGAAAACATGGCAGAAGTACCCAAGATCAAAGAAAGGGTGACAGACTTTAAGCTCCATGGTCCACTCCTGCAGAAACCGGTGAACTTGAACAAGGTTTACACATGTGCTGACCTGGAGAACAGTAAAGCTATGAAAGGTCCTTATCACAGTAAAGACAAGCTTAATCAAACCATGTTTGTCCACCAGGTGATGTGTGAAGTTTTCAGTGACTTGCACACATTGGCAGCTGAGGCCATTCCACCTTTCATCACTTTTCCACTCTTGCAAGGCTACGGAGCCACGATGGAAATCTCTTCCATCACCTTCTATGATTACATATCCCAGTCCACAATCAAAGATGCAGAGTTCATGACAAGAGAAAGCCTTGGTATTGTACAAATGCACAAGCTACTGCCAGAACAAGTTTCACAGATTCCTGTCAGTGTATGGGCACACTTCCTCTATCGATATGTCCTCAACATTGGTGATTCTGGTCTTTACAATGCCCTGACTGACTTACAACTGACATTCTTCTATGGCATCGATATGGAAGAGAAGCGTAGTAAGGTCAAATCCACCGGGTCTCTGCTGAATGTCATGTTCACAAAGCTACCCACGCATGAGCTTGGTGAGGCAATAATTGACTCTGTGAAAAGTCAAAAACTTGAACTGCTTCAACTTGTGTCTAGACAACTCGATTATTCAAAACTAGACCACCTAGCACAACAGCATGACATCATATTTGACTCTTCATTGTTCATCCAAAGAATAGCAGAAGTCTGTCGGATTGTTGCCAGTCTATGAACATTCACAGTTGTTTTTGCATTGAACCATTAAAAGAAGAAAAATGTATAAAAGAGTTGTTCATTTCTTGTTTCAATGACACTGGAGATGTAGTAGTGTGTTCATTGAAGGTAACACATGGCCATCATAAGATAGATCTACAGATGTAATGTTTTATGAGAGTGAATAAAGAAATGACTCGTAAAATATGTGTCTGTTCTAATTCCAATTCCTCCAATTATGTTGGTGATGGATAATCATTGAGGAATGATGTTATTTCAAGAGAAAAGAGAGACAATTATCAGTGTTTCTTTTTCAATCTTTATTTCAGTACCACTCTAGAAAATTGAAAGGATTACATTCTGCACACTTTAGCATCCCAAGTTGGTTCTGGTGGTCTTCACTTAGGTAGCAGGATTCTACATCATCCAAAAGTATCCTATTGTTAAGATCACACAAGTTGTTCCATTCCTTCTTACTCATCGATATAGCAACATCTCCATTTCTTGGCGAAATGCCTTGAATGTTCAACCAACATTTGGCTATTTCGACAGTCTTGCAGGCAGGGCATACATTCAGATATATTGGTCCTCCAAGGTGAAGGAGTGACTCTTCCACCCAGCAATTTCTGTGGTCTGTGTCTGGGTCGATATCTTTTTCCAGACGGGCATTGACTTCAGATGCGCGAGAGAAAAGCCTTGCCAATCTTTGTCTTGAAAGGGAAAACACCTTCCTTTCTTGGCCTTGTGGATCGATCTCCATTTCTACTTCCTGACATTCCACATTCACATGGATCAAAACAGATCATCCATCCCCTATATCGTAGTGCTCCATTTTGTTACAATAAAAATATCACTTATGAGATCGTAGTAAACAAAATTCAGACAAAATACAATTCCTAAATCTTTGATTCATTCAATGGGGTCCAATGATAAAACAAAATTATTACTGAGGTTCAATAATTTACTGAGTGGTTGCAGAGATGACAGACAGCCAACGATTGCATCGTTGCATCCTAGAAAATTCTTTGTATGGATTGCTTGCTCATTCAAATGCTATGGTTCAAAAGCTACACGAAAATGGTTCTGTCAGTGCAGGTACTTTAGAGAGAATGAAAGTGGGATGGAAAGCATATCAACATGCATATGAGAGAAATCAGCGTGCACAGCATGCGCCACCTCTGCCTCCTGTTCCCAGCCGTCCACCATGAGACAATTTGCCTTGTATGGAAGAGATATAAAAGATCATAATGAAATGTAAAAGTTTTTTTTATTCACTTTCTCAAATCAAGGATATTTTTAAAACGAAGTGGAGTGTTCAGAAATTCTCCCCTGGCAAAGCTTGCCAATAGTTTATACATGGGGCAGCTGGCAGAATCAAAACGTGATTGCATGATGGGATCTATCATGTTCTTTATTTGTTCAGGAAGGGGAAGGGTATCAACACCGCATGAAAATTCTGTGTTCACCTTGGCATTTTTCATCACATGGTCTTTGATAACTTTCACACAGCTACTTTGGAGACTAAATCCTTGTCCAAACCTGAACTTTTCCAAAACTGCCTTAGCTTCCCTCTGTGCTATCCCAGACCTCTCCCTTTCATCAACATTGACAGTCTGTAGCAAGTATTGCATGTCACGAGGGGCCATCATCAGCAAGAATGTATGCATCATCAAGTGAAACTCATCTATTAGTCTCATTGGAATTGGCCTTTCACTCATGAACTTCAGCAACATTTTCTTTCTCTTCTCTGCTGCGGGAAGGTTCTTCATAGTGAAAATCATTCCAGGAGCAATATCTTGACAATGGGTGGAAGGAGTTTCTCTGGAGCTGGGGAATGCAAAGGGCACCAAGAAAAAAATTTCCATCAAAGCCTTTTCCCATGCACCAAATGACAGAACCTTTTTCCCCTCATCTCCCCACTCACCCATCAACTCCCTGCATGACTCTATCCATTCCTCTCTTGTCAAGGTATCCCAATATTTCTTCACCTCACATGCATCATAAGGTTCCTTGTGATTAGTCAGATAGTTGTCTCTATGCTGTTTTGCTTTCCTTTCACTGAACCTCATTCTAAGGCCTTGCGAATGCAACATAAAAGACGATTAATACATGTGCCAGACATGAAAGGTAGAATCCAAGTTGGTCATGAAATAAACAGACACAAAATGTATTCTTCAGTTCTTTTTATTTTCATTTTTGATCGCCACATGGAAAATCACCAATCAAAGAGAAATATCTTCGATATCTTGTAGCTTGCTCTCACAAGACATGTGATACTTCTTTAAATAATCATCATAATCATCATTATCATTGTCTGGTAGTGTTCTCTCACAAGACATATCATACTCCTTTGAGTAATCATCATCATCTTCATCATCATCATCATCACTGTCGTCATTTTCTTCATCATCATCAGTGTCGTCCCCCTCTTCTTGGTAGATCTCTTTCGAAAGAAAAGGAAACTTGGGGGGTAGATCCTTGAGGGCATTCTGGGACTCCTTCAATGCCTGTTTTTCGTCATCTATTCTCTTCTTCTCACGCTCATGGCGGACACTCTGGAGACGCCTTTCTTTGACTGATAGTTCCTTATGCTTTGCTTTCACGTGAACCAATAGATTATGCTGAGGGTGGCTACAGAGGGGGCACAATATACCTTTCTTCATATCCATCATTGAGTTTCACCAAACACCACCCTTGCTAGTAGAAGTCTGGTTATGAATGTCTATGAAATCCAATCTCATTTTAGATGAAATCAGTGGATTAACTGGTCATTGGTCCCACTGACCAATTTCAGGTTGATGAAGACATTTCAACCTCTTAACATGTCAAAGAGAAAGTCCACTTGGCCAACTGAGATGAAATCACTAATTTGGCTAGTTGATGGAGGAGTTAAACATCGGACAAAACACACTTTCAACTGGCACAGGTGCTACTAGCAAGGTGGGATGAAATCTGTGAATATATGTGATATGAAAAGTTGATGGGGAAACCTGAAATGGATCAAAACAACCTTTCTTCCAGTAAAGTCGCACTGGCCAACAGGAATGAAGTCTGTAAAAACAGCTGAATTGAGGAATTGATGGGGCATTTGAAATGGCCCCAAAACAGCATTTCTTCCATTTATGCCCCACTGGCCAAGTGGGATGAAGTTTGTGAAAACACCTGATTTGAGGAGTTGATGGGAATTTAGAAATGGCCAAAAAGTATGCTTCAAGTGAGATGAAGTCTGTGAAAACAGGTGATTTGAGGAGTTGATGGGGAATTTAGAAATGGCCAAAAGTATGCTTCAAGTGAGATGAAGTCTGTAAAATGCCTGATTTGAGGAGTTCATGGGGAATTTTGAAATGGCCAAAAGTATGCTCAAGTGAGATGAAGTGTGTGAAAACAGCTTATTTGAGGAGTTGATTGGGAATTCTGAAATGGCCCAAAAGCAGCCTTTATTTCAGTAGAAGTACACTCGCCAAGTGGAATGAAGTTTGTGAAAACACCTGATTTGAGGAGTTGATGGGGAATTTAGAAATGGCCAAAAGTATGCTTCAAGTGAGATGAAGTCTATAAAAATGCCTGATTTGAGGAGTTCATGGGGAATTCTGAAATGTCCAAAAGTATGCTTAAGTGAGATGAAGGAGAAATGAAACCTTGATGAACAGTTGACCCCTGATGAAAATTCTAGTGCAAAAAATATTGAAATCTACACAGATTCTCGCCCAGGACATTAAAGTAAAAAAATTCTGAATAGAAGGAGGACACTCAGGCAGTACACTCAAGAAAAGCAGTACACTCAGGAAGGACACTCAAGGAGAAATGAATGATTGATGAAGAGTTGACCCTTGATGAAAATTCTAGTGGAAAAGAATATTGAAATCTACACAAATTCTCAACAAGGCCATCCAAGGAAAAAAACCTTCAATGGAAGGAGGACACTCAGGCAGTACACTCAAGAAAAGCAGTACACTCAGAAAGGACACTCAAGGAGAAATGAATGATTGATGAAGAGTTGACCCCTGATGAAAATTTCAGTCTAGTTGAAAAAAGTTGGGCTAGCAGTAGAGATCCTCTGTTCTACCATCTCCATCAACTTCCCAAATCGGGGTTTTGGCTCAGTTCATCAACTTGTCATATTGGACTTTGGTGGATTTCAGCTCTCACTGTTGACTTGGTCAAGGTACTAGCAGTAGAGATGATCTGTTCTGCCATCTCCATCAACTTGCCCAATCAGGATTAAGCATCTCTACTGCTACTTTGACTGACCAAGTCCACAGTGAGAGCTGAAGTCCAATATGGCAATTTGGTGAACTGAGCCAAAACCCTTATTTGGCAAGTTGATGGAGATTGCAGAACAGAGGATCTCTACTGCTAGCCCAACTGACCAAGTCAACAGTGGGAGCTGAAATCCACCAAAGGCCAAAATGGCAAGGTGATGAACTCCGCCAAAACCCTGATTTGGGAAGTTGATGGGAGAGGGGCCTTTATTTCAGTAGAAGTCCACTGGCCAAGTGGAATGAAGTTTGTGAAAACACCTGATTTGAGGAGTTGATGGAAATTTAGAAATGGCCAAAAGTATGCTTCAAGTGAGATGAAGTCTGTGAAAACAGCTGATTTTAGGAGTTGATGGGGAATTTAGAAATGGCCAAAAGTATGCTTCAATTGAGATGAAGTCTATAAAAATGCCTGATTTGAGGAGTTCATGGGGAATTTTGAGATGTCCAAAAGTATGCTTAAGTGAGATGAAGTCTGTGAAAACAGCTGAATTGAGGAGTTGACTGGGAATTCTGAAATGGCCCAAAAGCAGCCTTTATTTCAGTAGACGTACACTGGCCAAGTGGAATGAAGTTTGTGAAAACACCTGATTTGAGGAGTTGATGGGAATTCAGAAATGACCAAAAGGACGCTTCAAATGAGATTAATTCTGTGAAAACAGCTGATTTGAGGAGTTGATGGGGAATTTAGAAATGGCCAAAAGAATGCTTCAAGTGAGATGAAGTCTGTGAAAACAGCTGATTTGAGGAGTTGATGGGGTATTTAGAAATGGCCAAAAGTATGCTTCAAGTGAGATGAAGTCTGTGAAAACAGCTGATTTGAGGAGTTGATGGGAATTTAGAAATGACCAAAAGGACACTTCAAATGAGATTAAGTCTGTGAAAACAGCTGATTTTAGGAGTTGATGGGGAATTTAGAAATGGCCAAAAGTATGCTTCAAGTGAGATGAAGTCTATAAAAATGCCTGATTTGAGGAGTTCATGGGGAATTTTGAGATGTCCAAAAGTATGCTTAAGTGAGATGAAGTCTGTGAAAACAGCTGAATTGAGGAGTTGACTGGGAAATTAGAAATGACCAAAAGTATACTTCAAGTGAGATGAAGTCTGTGAAAACAGCTGAATTGAGGACTTGATGGGGAAGTCTGAAATGGTCCAAAATACCCTTTCTTTCAGTAGACATCCACTGGCCAAGTGGGATGAAGTTTGTGAAAACACCTGATTTGAGGATTTGATGGGAATTTAGAAATGGCCAAAAAGTATGCTTCAAATGAGATGAAGTCTGTGAAAACAGGTGATTTGAGGAGTTGATGGGGAATTTAGAAATGGCCAAAAGTATGCTTCAAGTGAGATGAAGTCTGTAAAATGCCTTATTTGAGGAGTTCATGGGGAATTTTGAAATGGCCAAAAGTATGGTTAAGTGAGATGAAGTGTGTGCAAACAGTTTATTTGAAGAGTTGATTGAGAATTTAGAAATGGCCAAAAGAATGCTTCAAGTGAGATGAAGTCTGTGAAAACAGCTGATTTGAGGAGTTGATGGGGTATTTAGAAATGGCCAAAAGTATGCTTCAAGTGAGATGAAGTCTGTGAAAACAGCTGATTTGAGGAGTTGATGGGAATTTAGAAATGGCCAAAAGTATGCTTCAAGTGAGATGAAGTCTGTGAAAACAGCTGAATTGAGGAGTTGATGGGAATTTAGAAATGACCAAAAGGACAATTCAAATAAGATGAAGTCTGTGAAAACAGCTGATTTGAGGAGTTGATGGGGAATTCTGAAATGGCCCAAAAAGCAGCCTTTCTTCCAGAAGTCCACTGGCCAATTGGGATGAAGTCTGTGAAAACAGCTGAATTAAGGAGTTGATGGGGAAGTTTAAATGTCCCAAAACACCTTTCTTCCAGTCCTTGTCCCACTGGCCAAGTTGGATGAAGTCATTGGATTTGAGCTGAAATGTGAAGTTGATGGAAGTTCCCAAGTGTACTTGAAAGTACATGTAGTCCACTCCCTAAATCAGATGAAACAAGATCTCATTTTGCTCCAAAACTCAAAGTACCAGATCAAATATCTCAATTGGATTGGGGAGGATTCATCCATAGAAACTTCCAACTATGCTTTGAAAAGATGCAAGCATGAATTTAATTCTAGGGATGAATCCCTCAAATCAAAATTGAATTTCACAACTTGCACTCGAGGCTACTTCAGAGACCCAATCTTTCCATTGCATCGGAGCCACATGTGCAGTGACCTCACTGCCTGTGGTTCCATCCTGAACAGGGCTTTCACACAAACTGTCTTCTGTAAAATTGAATTTTACAGCTGTCTCCTGAGGGTACCTCAGGAGAGCAGAAACACTTACACATTCGGAGGTGACATCCCTTTCTAGAGGGGAAATGTATGATTCATACATTGGTAGGTCACCACAGTGAATGGCGAGGCAGGGGCCATTCACACCTTGAGTGTTCGACTTTGGACAGTTGTGACAAGCTCTGAAACTTAATCGACCTAGACTTGGTCCTGTTTTCCCGGGGCAGGACTGGGTCGACCGTTAAAGTTGCTCTGTGTTTTCCCGGGGCAGAGAGCTTCTTGTTTCAGGTTTGGCACATTGACCTAAGTCGGGCATTCGTGACTTATTATGGTTCTGACATTCGATTGGCCATCTTATGTCAGGACCATTGTGTGTGTGTGTGTGTGTGTGTGTGAGTGCTACTAACCCATTGTCTCACTGTCATTGATGATGCATCTACTGTGATTATTGATGTATGTCTAATCAACTACCTTCCTTTTCAGCTGTCAGGTATGTACAGTGGGCGCAACATAGCAGGCCTGTGCGCTTGGTTGGTTGCGACAGCCAGTGGCGAGGGTGGGGCCACTGGAATTTTTTTTTGAGATAAAGAACACTTTCGGCCATTTTTGTCTAAATTTCTAGTGGGGTGAAACATCCAAAGGCGAATTGCTGGCAGATGCAAGTAACCTCGGCCCGGTACGGTGGACGCAACATAGCAGGCCTCTGCGCTTGGTTGGTTGTGACAGCCAGTGGCGAGGGAGGGGCCACTGGATTTTTTTTTTTGAGATAAAGAACACTTTCGACCATTTTTGTCTAAATTTCTAGTGGGGTGAAACATCCAAAGGCGAATCGCTGGCAGATGCAAGTAACCTCGGACCAGTACGGTGGGCGCAACATAGCAGGCCTCTGTGCTTGGATGGTTGTGACAGTCAGTGGCGAGGGTGGGGCCACTGGCATCGTATTTATGATTTCCCTTTTTCACAGCCTTGTTTGAACACCTTGTCAAGAGGAGTTGCCTTTTGTCGTGCTTTATTTCTTGAGCACCCGTGGGTCTAGAGTGATTTAAGCACTCTTTAATGATCAGGCCTGCATCGTGTATGTACACGATGTAGCACCGTGAGGATATACACCTTCGACTGTTCTTGCAACAAACAGTGAGTGCTTATGCGCTATTTTTATTTTTTTGTATATCCGGTGCCTCGGGAGAGCCAGGGTAGTCGGTCCGCTGTGAATGGTTCGGGCTAGTGGGCTGTATGTCGTCAAGCTGCTTTACACTGGCTGTTTCCTTCATATGTGGTAGGATCGACTCTTATTTGCTTTGGCTACTTTATGTTCATCCAAATTCCATTAGCCTTTCATGGAAACTTGAAGCGGTGGGGAACCGAGAATGCTCATCTGTGGCTTCGGGTCCTGCAGAGGCTGGTGGGCTGTATGTCTTAAAGCTGCTTTACACTGGCTTCTTCACCTCGACAGTGTTGTTTGTTGCAGAACAATGCGAAACGGCACAGATCCTTTCTCGGTTCTTGCGCCAATTCTTGGTGCAGAAGTGCATTGGCTGGACCGGTACGGTGGACGCAACATAGCAGGCCTCTGCGCTTGGTTGGTTGTGACAGCCAGTGGCGAGGGTGGGGCCACTGGAATTCTTTTTTGAGATAATTTTCGGCCATTTTCTCTAAATTCAGATAAGATCAATTTTGGCCATTTTTTTCAAAATTTAGATGCAATCAATTTCGGCCAATTTTTTTCTCTCAAAATTTCCAGTATAGGCTGATTTTTTTTTTTAGGATAACATGGTGCGTCCAGTACAGGATGCTTCTTTGTAAGATAGCATATAATAACATAGTGTGTCCAGTACAGGATGCATTCACATTGTGATATAACATGTCTAATCCATAACCTTCCTTTTCAGCTGTCCGGTATGTACGCAGGACGCAACATAGCAGGCCTATGCGCTTGGTTGGTTGCGACAGCCAGTGGCAAGGGTGGGGCCACTGGCAATCTGTTTCCTACATGTTTCTATCCACTCTTATGTGTTTGAATGTTGTGCCGTCCTGTGTTTTACCATGGTTAGCTCGTGTAGAATGGCAGGCTAAGAGAAAAAGGACATGGAAAGGAATCATCATTGTCATTATCAGTGGAAGGACTACACACACACACTATATGGATACTTAGCTTCATCATCATTGTCATCATCACTGGAAGGACTACACACATACTACATGGAAACTTAGCTTCTTAGAAAAGGTAGGCAACCAAACACACTTAGCTTCTTAGTGTAGGCAGGCATTTAGCTTCTTAGAGTAGGCAGGCATATGACATACTTAGCTTCTTAGAGTAGGCAGGCATACAAACACACTTAGCTTCTTAGAGTAGGCAGGCATATGACATAATTAGCTTCTTAGAGTAGGCAGGCATACAAACACACTTACCTTCTTAGAGTAGGCAGGCATACAAACACACTTAGCTTCTTAGAGTAGGCAGGCATATGACCTACTTAGCTTCTTAGAGTAGGCAGGCATACAAACACACTTAGCTTCTTAGAGTAGGCAGCCATATACACACTTAGCTTCTTAGAGTAGGTAGGGCTAAAGGAGGTGGCAAACCAAATGGATGGTCACCACTGTTGACAGCGAGGATGGGGCTGTTGACACCATAAAAAATACAAAAACACATAAAAACAGGTATGAAAAGCATATAAAAAGGTATGCATATGGAAACAGGTCAAAAGGTATAACCACAAAAAAAAGGTACACACATAAAAACAGGTATGAAAGGCAAAAATAAAAACAGTACACACATAAAAAAAGGTCAAAAGGTACACACAGTTAAAACAGGTAGACACATAAAAGGAGGTATGAAAAGCATATACACACTTAGCTTCTTAGAGTAGGTAGGGCTAAAGGAGGTGGCAAACCAAAAGGATGGTCACCACTGTTGACAGCGAAGATGGGGCTGTTGACATCATAAAAAATACAAAAACACATAAAAACAGGTATGAAAAGCATATAAAAAGGTATGCACATGGAAACAGGTCAAAAGGTATATTCACAAAAAAAGGTCTACACATAAGAACAGGTATGAAAGGCAAATAAAAAACAGTACACACATAAAAACAGGTCAAAAGGTACACACATTTAAAACAGGTAGACACATAAAAGGAGGTATGAAAAGCATATAAAAAGGTACATGAATAAAAAAAAACCCTCAAAAGTTACACACATAAAAAAAGGTGAAAAGGTACACACATAAATACAAAAACACATCAAACAGGTATGAAAGGCATATAAGAAGGTACACACATAAAAGCAGGACAAAAGGTACAAACATATAAAAGGTACACACAAAAAGAGGTCAAAAGGTATAGACATATACACACTTAGCTTCTTAGAGTAGGCAAGCATACAAACACACTTAGCTTCTTAGAGTAGGCAGGCATACAAACACACTTAGCTTCTTAGAGTAGGCAGGTATATACACACTTAGCTTCTTAGAGTAGGTAGGGCTATAGGAGGTGGCAAACCAAATGGATGGTCACCACTGTTGACAGCGAGGATGGGGCTGTTGACACCATAAAAAATACAAAAACAGGTATGAAAGGCATATAAGAAGGTACACACATAAAAACAGGACAAAAGGTACAAACATATAAAAGGTACACACAAAAAGAGGTCAAAAGGTATAGACATATACACACTTAGCTTCTTAGAGTAGGCAGGCATACAAACACACTTAGCTTCTTAGAGTAGGCAGGCATACAAACACACTTAGCTTCTTAGAGTAGGCAGGCATATACACACTTAGCTTCTTAGAGTAGGTAGGGGTAAAGGAGGTGGCAAACCAAAAGGATGGTCACCACTGTTGACAGCGAGGATGGGGCTGTTGACACCATAAAAAATACAAAAAACACATAAAAACAGGTATGAAAAGCATATAAAAAGGTATGCACATGGAAACAGGTCAAAAGGTATATTCACAAAAAAAGGTATACACATAAAAACAGGTATGAAAGGCAAATAAAAAACAGTACACACATAAAAACAGGTCAAAAGGTACACACAGTTAAAACAGGTAGACACATAAAAGGAGGTATGAAAAGCATATAAAAAGGTACATGAATAAAAAAAAACCTCAAAAGTTACACACATAAAAAAAGGTGAAAAGGTACACACATAAATACAGGTCAAAAGTTACACACATGAAAAAAGGTCAAAAAGTACACTCATGAAAACAGGAATGAACAGCGTATAAAAATGTACACAGATGACAACAGGTATGAAAGGCATATAAAATGGTACACACATAAATTCAGGTCAAAAGGTACACACATACAAAAGGTCAAAAGCTACACACACTAAAAAATGGTAAATGGAGGTGGCAAACCAAAAGGATGGTCACCACTGTTAACAGACAGAATGTCGCTGTTGACACTATAAAAATACAAAAACAGGTATGAAAAGCATAGTCAAAACTGGTGCACACATAAAACAAGTCAAAACAGTTACACACATATATAAAAAGGTACACACATAAAAAGAGGTATGAAAAACATAAAAAGGTGCATGCATAAAAAGAGGTCAAAAGGTACACACATGAAAAAAGGGTAAAGGAAATGGCTAACCAAAAAGGATGGTCACCACTGTTAACAACGAGGATGTGGCTGTTGACACCATAATAAATACAAAAACATAAAAACAGGTTCGAAAAACATATTAAAAGGTACACACATAAAAAAAAGGTTAGAGTAGGCTGGCATGGGACACACACTTGAGAATGAGTGGCTGGCCCTGCAGTTGCACAAAACAAAGTGGAGAAAGAAGAATAAAAACGGCCCTTTTTAGAGCCACCATACATTCAGAATAATCTCTCTGAACATTTTGAATTCTTAAATACTGTTTCAAAATAAAAAGGACAAGAAATTCTAGGTGTTTCATGTGTGTTGTTTTTTTTCTTTTCATTTTAGTTGTCATGCAGTTATTTAATACTCTGACCCATGAAACTAATTATACACCCATGACAAGATGGGTCTGAACTTAAAGAAGTTGTTATTTCTGGAAGTTTTATAAGCAGTATTCATACATCATCTAATTTTAACACCAGAAACAGATTTTACACCCATAGGAAAAAAAGGTGCTGCACAACTCTGTTCTATGGTACTTGAAAGTTTTAGGCCTTTGCCATAACTTCCTTAACAATTGAGATGTGCAGATTAGGGCTTTCAAGGGTGTAGAATCCATTTCAGATTTGCAAAATCTAAGATAGCTGCCGAGATAAACCCCAAACCCACTGTCACCTACTTTTCCAGACTTGTGTGTGTGAGGTCTGGGGTTCAAATCCCTCTGGGGACAAAAAGAGTTGTCCTGACAGTGGTCGCGTCTGTAAGTGTCGGTAGACAGACTGCAGTGAACCTTCAGTGTTCTGGTCTTCTAGGAGGCCTGCACTGATCAGCTTCTGCCCGCAGAGGCTATGCATTTGCGACTGGTAAAGAGATAGCAGATATCAGTTAGTCTATGAAGGTGGTCCTAGCCGGGAGGGGAAAAGGCTGACATGGACCAGTGGAGACTCTGAGAAAAGGTTGTGAAAGCAGCCATCCCACGCTATCTGTCTGTGATACGGTCATAGTATGCTTCGCCATAGTCACCAGTTGGTCATCAGGTGTGTCAGCTTCGCCAGGGTCAGCAGCCAGGATGTGTTCGCAGTGGTTGACTATGACTAGAATCTGTCGAAAGACTCTATCTTCCTTGGGGAGGTTTTTATTGCAAATCTGACCCAAGAAACAGAATCTACACCCTTGAAAACCCTAAAACGAGGTGCTGCACAGCTCTGTACTCCCAATATTAGGCAAGTTATGGCACTTTGAAGTTTTAGGCTTTTTGCCACCTAAAATACCACTGAAAACTTGAAAGTGCCATAACTTTCTTAATAATTGGACTACAGAGTTGTGCAGCACCTCGTTTTTGATGTTTTCAATGGTGTAGAATCCATTTCTATGGTCAGATTTGCAGAATCCAAGCTGACTGTCGAGATAAACCCCCACACTACTGATTTCAGCCCTCTGTGACCTACTTTTCCAGTCATGTGACCTTCTCTCCCTCCAAACTGACCAAGATACCCCTTATGGATGAAGACAATCCATTATGTCAGTGCAAGTTGTCCTCATCAACTATATAGAGGTGGAGTTGACCCTCCAGCTACAGGTCTCCTCAGTAGCTCAGTTGTATAGAGGGCCGGACTTGTGTGTGAGAGGTCTGGGGTTCAAATCCCTCTGGGGACAAAAAGAGTTGTCCTGACAGTGGTCGCGTCTGTAAGTGTCGGTAGACAGACTGCAGTGAACCTTCAGTGTTCTGGTCTTCTAGGAGGCCTGCACTGATCCGCTTCTGCCCGCAGAGGCTGTGCATTTGCGACTGGTAAAGAGATAGCAGATATCAGTTAGTCTATGAAGGTGGTCCTAGCCGGGAGGGGAAAAGGCTGACATGGACCAGTGGAGACTCTGAGAAAAGGTTGTGAAGGAGAAACAGGGACAAGGTAGCCACTTGGGCCTGCGCGAATACGCCGGCCTATTTATTAACAACTTAAAACAAAACAAGAAAGAAAAGAAACAAAAAAAACAAAAAAAAAACAGCTGAACTGAACTGGAATGTCTGTGCCTGCCTTTGCAGGTGAGTGGAGTGACTGGACTGAACTGTCTGGGCCTGCCTGTAGGATCAATAACTAGACTCAAATTTTCATCAGGGGTCAACTCTGCATCAAGCTTTCATATTTATTGAAAGTAATCCATGAATGTAATCCATGAATGTAATCCATTTCTTGAAAGTAATCCATGAATATAATCCAATTCTTGAGTCTACTTTTATACCCTGTATATTCCTGTTTGACAATTTCTTAAGAATTCGTTGTTGTTTTTTTCAACTAGACTCAAATTTTCACCAGGGGTCAACTCTTCATGAAGCTTTCATATTTTCTTGAAAGTAATCCATGAATGTAATCCATTTCTTGAAAGTAATCCATGAATGTAATCCATTTCTTGAGTCTACTTTTTTTCCCTGGATATTTCTGTTTGACAATTTCTTTTCAAATTTCTAATTTTCTTTTTTTTCAACTAGACTCAAATTTTCATCAGGGGTCAACTCTGCATCAAGCTTTCATATTTATTGAAAGTAATCCATGAATGTAATCCATTTCTTGAAAGTAATCCATGAATGTAATCCAATTCTGTATATTTCTGCTTGACAATTTCTTAAGAATTCGTTTTTTTTTAACTAGACTCAAATTTTCACCAGGGGTCAACTCTTCATGAAGCTTTCATATTTTCTTGAAAGTAATCCATGAATGTAATCCATGAATGTAATCCATGAATGTAATCCATTTCTTGAAAGTAATCCATTTCTTGAGTCTTCTTTTTTCCCTGGATATTTCTGTTTGACAATTTCTTTTCAAATTTCTAATTTTCTTTTTTTTTCAACTAGACTCAAATTTTCATCAGGGGTCAACTCTGCATCAAGCTTTCATATTTATTGAAAGTAATCCATGAATGTAATCCATTTCTTGAAAGTAATCCATGAATGTAATCCATTTCTTGAGTCTAGTTTTTTATACTGGATATTTCTGTTTGACAATTTCTTTTCAAATTTCTAATTTTCTTTTTTTTCAACTAGACTCAAATTTTCATCAGGGGTTAACTCTGTATCAAGCTTTCATATTTCCTTGAAAGTAATCCATGAATGTAATCCATTTCTTGAAAGTAATCCATGAATGTAATCCATTTCTTGAAAGTAATCCATGAATGTAATCCATTTCTTGAGTGGGGTGGTGGGTTGTCGCGGTTTTCGGCAGCTCCTTCATAACGTAGGCGTGAAGAATATTTGCACCCCTATTTGATCTATACCTGGTTAGCGGGATCCTTACAGGGGCGGCTGAACCATTGGAAAGTTTGGGGGGGGCAAGGCCCAGATATTGAACCAGGGTCATGGTGCGGGGGGGGGAAGGTTTAAAGGGGGTGGGGTAGAATTGTAATTTGTAGGATCGTCCTCGAAACATAATTGCAAACTCAAGACAAAAAAAGACTGAGCTATAAGATCAGTAACATTTTTTGTTTGAAAATAATGTACGGAAATATGGATTCAGGGGGGGGGGTCTAGGGGGAATCATATTGGATCTGGACGAATCACAAGATTGACCCTGGTGGCTCTTTAAAAAACTGAGAAACTGAAAAAACTGAGGGGTTTGCAGGTATTTTCATTCTAAACATGTAAGGAGAATTTAGATCTTTATTAGTCGAAAATGAAAAATGGGGGTCTGGGGCAACCAACAGGAAAATGTTGAAAATCATGAGGCCAAAAGCTGTATTTCAGTGCAATTTGAGGAAAGCCAACAGCTTCTATTGCTCCTGTAGAATGATGCCAGCCAAAGTCTCAGCTCTTAAATTCCACAATATAAAAATAAACCTAAGCCTCATATCGAAAGCACATTGGGTAAACTAGCTGGCGGCTGGTTTGAGGCATGCCCCCATCAAGAAATCTTTTCAAGCAGGGCTGGGCATATCTGAAAATCCTGGAGCCAATGCTATATGGGCTGTAGCCAAGGACCAGGGTGGATCTAAAAATTTCAGAAAAATGATCTACAGGAAATAACTTTGAAATGAGCTGTACCCAGGAGCTGTAGGCAGGTCTGGTCCTGGGGTTTGAAAAAAGCTTATTTACCATAAAATCTTACATATAGGCAACTGCATGTAGGCCACACTGTCAGATCCAGGATTCTCTAGAGGGGGAGCCAAGACCTGGTGAAAGTGGTGAGGTTCTACATTGGCCTGGGCACCATAAGTAAAACACAGCTTTCCCACTTTAGGGGGTTTGGGGGCATGCCCCCCAAGAAAATATTGTATGGTTCAGACTTGAAATTGTGTGTTTGGTTTGGAAATATCAAGTTGCAGGTTTGTAAAACCTAAAGAAAAAAACATTTTTTATGTCAAGGAGTCTTGAGAGATGGGTTGATGTCCACCCCAATACAAACGCAATTCTTTGAATTATCTCTACCAGAAAGATCCTGGTATCTAAATGTTTGGGGGGGGGGGTTGGGGACATGGCCCCCAATAAAATTTCGAAATGTAAGCTTTGAAATGGTGCATCCTGAGGCATTCTGGCACATTGTATCTAGGGCAGTGGAACCATTTTAAAGATCAGATATTGGGCTGTGCCCCCCCCCCAACCATAAAGGAGGGGGGGGGGGTGAGGATAGGGAGTGGCAATGATACTATCAAACACATCACCTGAAGAGCCCTAGCATGGGCGAAAATGAAGTCCCTAAGATATTTTCCTTGGTGAACCCGTATTATTGATTTGTACCAGTAGTACAGTGCAGGTCTACAGTGATGGAAGTAGGGGATCTGGAACAAAAAAAAATTGAAAACTGCCAGGACGAAAGATGCATACTGGTGCTTTTTAAGAATAGATGACACAGTCTGTGGGCCCTAAGATTTTGTTAGGTTTTGTTAGTTACCTCATCCTAATGTAGGGGTGTGGTAAGCAGGGATGGGGGAACCCCATCTATTTTTAAACAACCCCTCAAAAGGTCAAGCAAGAGAAGGGAAAAATAGCCCCCTGGTCCCACCACTCTGAAAATGCTCTGAAACAAAGGGAGGGAGCAGGGGGAGGGAATGAAAAGGAAGGGTGTGAGGAAGGACTAAAGGCATAGAGACAGCTAGACACTACAACACCCCCCCCCCCAAAAAAAAAAAAAAAAAAGAAAAAAAGGGAAAAAAACAACCTAAAGACTCCTAGCAAGTAGCTGCTTCATGGGAATGTGAAAGGGGGTTGAGGCCAATTTCCCTAGAAAATTTTGAAAATCTCATTGTCAAATCATGCATTCTGGTGGCTTCTGGGAGTTGTTTCATAACTTAAGTTCTAGTGGGAATATTTGAAAAAAATTCTTTCACTGTTGGAAAGCCCAGAATCTGGAGATTATTGTTGTAAATTTCAGGGCCATTGTCGCCACTTTTTGGCTACATGGCGACAGCTGCCTGGCCCTGTTTTGACAATTTATAGAATAAAAATGCCTAAATGATACATTCTAATTCACTTTGGTAAACAATCTGCATTCTCACTTACCCTATATACTAATGGACACTTCTTAATACCCTATTCATTCGGGGCAGTGTTCAGTGCTATGGTTGTCACTATAGGTCTTACCCCTTCCTCTTAGAAAAAAATTTATGAAATTTTAGAGGTGATTTGGTTAATTTTGGCGAGTTTTAATGGTATGACCCCTTGAATGGTACAGTAATATCGTCCTAAAATGTCAAATTATTTCTGGAAAAAGTTAGGGGGGGGGGCAAAAACATAGTCTTGCCCCCCAACATGGAGGTTGGAGGGGCACATGCCCTCCCCCCCCCAAAGTTCCGCCGCCTCTGTCCTTAGTGGGCTGACCCCTGCTGAATCTGGTACTTTGAGAGACTGATAACAACCAGCATGATGGGGACCAGTTTTTACGTAATTTACCCTAAAAAGTCTGCACTGAATGAAAGGAATTTTCTGATTGGCCGATAATGTATCCCGCTAGGTCGATATCTCTCTCCAGCAAACTGAATGTTTCATTTGATAAGTGCATTTGTTTACAGAATATCATGTTTAGTATAATAAAATAATGAATTGAATTATTCGGATATAGGAAGAATTTGTCAAGCCAGTGACAGGTCAATGATACAAATAAGGGGCAAAGGTTGATCTACATAGTGAGCAGTTATTTCATTTGGGTTGGGTGGGTGGGGGTGGAGGGTGTCAAGGATAGAGGGCGAAAAAGCCTGCATGTTGATATAGATAAAATGTTATGGTGGCTATCGGTAGGGCTGTATAGATCTAGATTTGCAGTCAAACAGTTATCACAATTGTGGGGAGATCATTCTCCGTTTAAACATAGAGTTCAAGGTTACCTTTTGGCTCTAGATTGTCATTTATCTTATTTGAAATAAGGTGTGATGCAAATATCAAATTATGTTCAACGTAAAGATAACAAGGGGGGTGATGGTTGGGTATTATTCCGAGTCAAAATTTGTTTGCTAAAAATTGTGTGCAAAAGCATTGTAGTTCACACAATTAAAAGAAATTACATGCAAAAGCGGCCTTTTGTTGCATGAACATAAGCGTTATAGTGGTATACCAAAAGGATGAATGTTTGTTTGTGCCCCCCTCCCCAAGAGACATATTGTTAAATAATGCATACTTTATCTCCCTGCAAGTATTCAGAGGCACGTCAGCAAAAGTACATATATGAATTTGTATCTGGTTACTGGTGTTCATTTCATGTTCATTTTGACAAGATGGGTCACTGAAAATCTCTCTTTGCAATTATAGCTCTATTAGATACATTATGTAATGTTTTTTTTTTACCTTTACCTTTATAATCGATCCAGATATTATATTTGGTTCAATTATAAGACTTTAATCGATATATTTTGTATCATACTCTCGCCAAAATCGTATCAATTAAAGTGTACATGTATGTGTATACCATGGTTACTTTGCAATTTATGCAAGAGCCAACACTTTTATTCTTGATTTATGTACCAGTGTATTTTAATTGCAACTGTAGGGTCATATATGTACCTTAACATTTGTATGCTGTTCTCACCACAGTGGTTTTGTGTTATGGTAATTGATATTTAGGAATGGCGAAGCGATATAATACAAAATGAAAGAAACCAGAAATATAGAGGTGCAATACACGATATGTATATTTCAAGTGAGCAATATGATTCAAACCCATTTCAGTATATTCTAATAGGTATAATGAACATAGATATTGTGTGCACCTCTAAGGCAACACTCAATACCCATTGTTCACATTAAACGTCCTTCTAGAAAAAGAAAAATATCTTCTTCTTTTTTCTCTAATGCGTATCTGGTTAAACAATATTTCTATATTCTGTGCCATTTATCGGTATATCCATATGAGACATTGGCAGTTCTGTGTTAAGCTTAACAGCAAGTTACTTATACTGATTAGTGTGTACCTGTTGTACGTATAATATGAATGCCATACCGTTAATAATGTTGACTAGACATCATTTCACAGATTAACATAATCATTTTTCACGTTTACCTATAGTTTGGATAGATATAATTATTGATATGAATGTGAGATATACATTGGGTATGTACCAATTTAACATTCTGAATTCTATCATAAATGGCAATGATGTTATACAGAGAAGTATCAATACAATCATGCTCAATGAATAATGCTCAGCTATCTTCTATCATTAGAGTTACGATTCTATAAAACCATGCTAAAGAGAATTCACACAGCTGGTTTTCAAGGTGAAATTCTCCCAATTACCATTAAACTTTTGATTTATCCACACGATCATAAAGGATTTTTGTCATGCCAATAAAAGTAGACCGAGGTCAAACAGAAAAGGTTATCCATAGCGGGGTTCCCATCACGGCCATGATCTTTTAACAACCAGTGCATTATATTTTAACAAAATTCTTTTCAATAGTCTTTTGGCAATTGGTTCACTCTCTTACACATATTGGGAGCGTAAGCGCTCTTTGATATGCACATAAAACTCATACTGATACCTGAAAAAAAACTGAGCCCCTCAATTTTTCTTCCCTCCCCGCTCCCTGCGCATAATAAATGAGATAAATGATATAAAAGCCTCCATTTTCTCAAAAAGCCCTCGTACCACTCGTATAAGGAAAATACATGTCATTCATCATTCTTATATTCTAAACCTAATCTCTATATAAAAACGTCCACTTTTAAAACTGCCTAAATCAACAGTCCGTATATTAATACATGTTGGCAGTAAAGCTAAATATTCTACAAAAATCTTGTCAAAAGGACACCCCAAGCCTAAAATATTTGTTTTTACTCGAATAATTTCTTTTAACCCCTGGATTTACGATTAGGCTGCAGGTGTGTGTGCGCTTAAAGCATGAGCGCTCTTTAGAATTAATACAGAATCTATCTTTTACCCTATCTAAGGGCAGTCCATTTGCTCTACAATATGAGATAAGACCATGTTTGAGCTATATATGTGCATATACATGTGAAACCCTTTTTTTCATACATGTTGTGATACAATCAGAAATATGCCCAAATTGTTGTATCAGCATATGTTACCTAAGCACAGCCTATGTATTATGAAGAACTATCTCAAACTTCCATGTCTAATACAGGATGACCTTTGCCTTTGTCAATCATGGGATGAGATGTCCATTTGTCGTATACAGGAGAAATGCTTCTCTATCCTTGTCCGTCATAGGATAGACTGTCCAGGTGGCTACAGTGAACCATCTCTCTGCTCATGTCAAATGTGGGGTGAACTGTTCCTCTGATCATTTCTAACATGGGGTGAACTGTCTCTATGTCACTGTCCACCATGGGGTGAACTGTGCCTCTGTCCCTGTCCAATACTAGGTGAACTGTCCCTCTGTCCATGTCGCATATGTGGTGAACTGTCGCTATGACCATGTCTATTGTAGGGCAAACTGTCCCTCTGTCCATATCCAGTATGGGGCGAACTGTCTCTTTGACCATGTCCAGTTTGGGGTGAATTGCCTCTCTGCCTCTGTCCTATATGGGGTGAACTATCTCTCTGCACATGTCTTACGTGGGCTGAACTGTCTCTCTGCCTATGTCCAGTATGGGGTGAACTGTCTCTCTGCCTCTGTTCTATATGGGGTGAACTGTCTCTCTGTCCATGTCTTATGTGGGGTGAACTGTCCCTTTGTCCAGTGTGAGGTGAACTGTCCCTCGGCTCATATTCAGTATAACTGTCTCTCTGCCTATGTCCCCTATAAGGTAAACTGTCTCTCTGCTGATAATCAGTCCTGGGTGAACTGCCCCTCTGTTCCTGTCCCATATCGGGTGAACTCTGTCCATGTCTCATTTGAGGTGAACTGTCTCTATGTCCATATCCAGTATGGGGTGAACTGTCTCTATGCCCATGTCTATTGGAGGGTGAACTGTCTCTCTGTCCATGTTCAGTATAGGGTGAACTGTCTCTCTGTCCATGATCAATATTTGGGGAAATGTCTCTATGTCCATGTCTATTATATGGTGAACTGTCTCTCTGCCCATGTCTAATGTTAGGGGAGGGACCTCTCTCAGTTTCTCTTATATATGGTAAGTGCCCTGCATCATATTGATCAGATCCCTCATTTGGTCTAATATATTGGGAGTTGTCTTCCCCTAATACTGCCATATCAGGGTCCTGTTCTGTCACTGGTTGCCTAAGATGGATAGGATGATCTCTCTGATTATGTGGGGAAGAATCTCTCTGTGCATGGTCTAAATTGATTGATTGGTCTCTTTGTGTTTTGACCACATTTGGTGCAGGGCCTTCCTGTTGTAGCCCCATGTGTGGTGATTTGTTCCTTTGTAGTTGTCTCCTATTGGGTGAAGGGTCTCTCTGTGGGTGGCTCATTTTGGGGGAATAATTTCCTTGTGCTTGTCCAATAGTTAAAGTGTGCCCCATGTCTGAATGTCTCAGTGATAATGCTTCAGTGGCTGAAGTCATACTCTCCATCTCTGCGTCTCGATCGAAACCAGAATCTGTGCTCACTGAACCGCGACCACCAGGAGCAGGTGAGATGCATCCCGGGAATGGATCTGTGGCTTGCGAGCTGCTTGGGGTCGTTACTTCTGACGCAATACCAGATGACGGGAGGTGTCGGACATTGTCTACCACTAACCACTGGTCTCCAGGTGCCATTTCCTCAGTAGCAGGTATACCGGTGACAACAAGGTCATCGGCTGTTGTGCGGATCCCAACCACTGAGAGGATCAGGTCAATCTTGTTCCAGTAGTCAAGGTGCCCTGTCACCTGTCAATATATACATATTTTCAATGCAGATTTCCTCACATCATACAATAGGAAAGATACAATGTATGATTTTTTTTTTATTCAAAATACACATATTGGGCCTATATTATTATATAGATGCAAGTGCTGTGCAATGGTATGTTGAATGATGTTGATTGAGATCAAAATTGAATATCAAACATGAGAAATTTTGATCCAATAAAGCAGAGTCTGTCTCACTATTAGAAGCATAACTTACAATCTCACTGAGGTCCACATTATTCATCCGGCGGTTTTGCCACTTGATGGGTTGTAGGCCGGCTATTGAGAACTGGACGGATGCTGTTCTGTACAGAAACCTCAGTAACCAGTCACCTCTGTGTTAACAAAACCAACATGTCAACTTATACTTATAATCATCCAGCTATTTCCATATGGTTCCATATTTGACACATGGACTATAATTTTTTAATTTGAAAAATACTATCAATGATTCAAGATCGAGAGGAGGAATTCCAGATTGTTGGATTTCACGCTTTCCAAAGGTATATAGGTAGTTCTCAGTAGTGTCTTACTTGCAGTATCCATTAACAATGCGTCCAGAGACAACGCGTGAGAATGGTGCCCAGTGAGACGCACTGCCCGTGACTGGGGCACCAAGCATGATAGCATCCTGAATGATGCCCTCTGAGTCTGCAATACATAAAATTAAACTTGATCTGCAATACATCACAAGAGGAGATGATAACTCTTTTTAACAGTGACCATCAATTTGATAACTAAATGGTGGATCAGCAAACATTTCCCAACATAAATCCAATTATAATAGAATATCTGAGCCATTGGGTCTGTGGTCATTGAGAACCGCATACAATTCTTAACTCACTTTTGCGTTTTGCCATCTCTGTCAGACAGTAGAAAACGACTCGAGCTCCCAAGCTGAAGCCGACCAGGGTCACTGGCCGCTTTCCCTGCATCAGATCATAGGTAACAAATTATTGCTTAAACCACCATTAGCTATTTCATGGGGTTTGTAAAATTATTATAGAAAATGAAATGTATTCTAAATGAAGGTAAAGTTGATTAGAGCAATGACCAAAAACTAGTCATTAAAATCAAATCACATTTTATAATAAGTGCATATCATATTCCAGTACCATATAGTTCAAGCCCATGTTCTTTTCTGGTCATGATGCATTGTCACACGCCATTATGCCTTCTTACTATACATAATACAGACATTATTAATCCACCAGTAAAGCTGGTGCCGCAGCACCAGCAGGAACATAATGAACATTAATATGTAATCCCCTCATGAAAGCCAAGCATAAAGCTCCACCAATATGTCATTACCAAATATGGATTTATATTATTACCAAATTTGGGCATCTTTACATTTTCTTTGCTGTCAGAAAACGACAGCTTTCACACCTTTAATATCTCATTTTTACATTTCTTCTACTGCAACAGAACGGGAGCTTTAACACCTCTAAGCTGTGAAAACTTGGTCTAGCCAATCAGCATCCATTTGGCATTATTTACCTGCCAGTCACCATGGAGACACTGACTTCCTGTGTTGGCCCAGGGTTGGGATATAAACACTGGTGCAGTCACTGGTAGTCACCACTCTTAAGACTCAGTACTTGGTGCTCTGTGCAGGTGACCTCTTATTATGCATTTCTAATGTACAGTAAATCACCATGTAATTTTCAACACATACTCCATCTCCAACTTCATTATTAGTAGTAGGTGGCACTTTCATGCCTACACAACCTTGGTGAGTCTCCATGAATCATGCTGACCAATGGCCATTGTGTATCAATCCGCCATGCAGCATTTAAAGAGAACAATCTAGCTATATAATCATTGAACTGACCTGCTCTCTGGCTAAGAGAACCTCAGCTAGTTGCTTGCCAGCGGCCGCTGTGCGGTGGGTACAGACACTCCATGGGTTGTCAATGATGGACGATGCAGATAGCACTGTCATGGGCCAAGCCACAGCTGCCAATAAACCTGTAAGGAGATTGCAATTTGTTAATGTTAAAGGACAACATGCACATTCCTTTTCAAGGGAAAATTCCATTATAATAACCTTCTATATACTTTTTATAACAGAATTGAATTTGAAATAGACTGATTAAGGGTCCATGTAAGCTAATTCCGTTGGTATGATGAGAATCTGTTCAAAGGCCTAAAATAAAAACAGGAGTGGTGCCCCCTTGTGGATAGTGGGTGCATAAGGGTACTGATGACATCATCAGTACCCTTATCAGTGAAGACAACCAGGTTGCAGAACACCAATTGACGGGAGGTGGCAGCAGGAGACACTTTGTAGGTCTGCACTGAAGGGTGTTGTACAATGATTATTGGTCTAAAATCTGACAGTGGGTAGGCAAACCAGGCATCAAATTAATCCATAGGATGTATATTAATCGATTTGAGTGTTATTTAGGCTGATATTTGAGGGTAAGTTGAGGGGGGTGCACTCTTTTCAATTACAGAATTTATTGTAATCATTCACTGCAAAACCCCCAAATCTGGGTATGTCCGCACTCTACGGCCGATAGCAGAAAAGTTAATTACATTGTACCACATCTCATGGCCCTAAATTAATGGGAAAAATGTGTGCCTACATGAAAATAACTGGCTAAGCCCAAAAATTCGCACAAATATTTTATTTTCGCCCATATGCTATATAAGCCAACAGTGAGAAAATAATTAGTGTCCTGCAGCCTCTACAGGCTATATAGGGCCTTCTACCAAGTTTGTCAAATTTTGCTAAAATGTGTTTATTTTGCTTAGGGTAAGTCAGTTTGACAATGTTATGGTGAGAAAGGGCAAGGGAATCAATAAAATTAATAAGAAATCACTGAAAATCGTAGTAGCGGAGTTTCGGCCTTGGAGAGGTTTATGAGAAATATTCTGGTGTCAATCCGGAAGCCTGATACTTCTCTCTTGGGGGTGCCAGGTAACCAAAATTATGGTTTTCAGGGTCAGAATGACCTAAATTTTACATTCTCAGCTGTTTCCATCTATTTCTATCATTCTCAGTGCTCTATGGGAGGCCTTTTCATGCATCGGGGGAAAACATCATTTTTCTCTCCCCGAGCTATGCAGCCAATGAATGTCTACTGACACTTAATAAAATGTCCTTGTATTCACCATATCTGTTTTTTTTTCCGTCCTCACATGGGGGAGCTTGAATAATGTGTAAATAGGGCCATCTAAGCCATTACACATGGAGTTAAGATGCATTTTGTTGAATTTATTCCTTTATAACATTATATTTCTGAGGGTTTTTCATACATTTTAGCCAGATATTTCTGTGAATTATAGCACCTAGAGAGAGAATAACACTCAGCACCTCAGGTGGTGCCCCTTGGCTATCAGCATGTCAAATTTCTTGGCCCTGTAAACATTTTTTCTATGGGAAAGGACCATACCTCCATGTCAATGCTAGAAATCAATGAAATCTACGGAGAGCGCACAGACCGATACCCGCTCTGGGAATTGATTCTCAGAGAGATTTGAGGGACCTGAGGGGCATAAAAGTAAAAGATTCTGGATAAGACATTACTGGGCCAGTGAATATAAGCTTTCCAAGCTATTTCATTGACCACCAAGATTCCAACCCAGGCCTTTAGGTTGCAGAACACCAATTGACGGGAGGTGGCAGCAGGAGACACTTTGTAGGTCCGCACTGAAGGGTGTTGTACAATGATTAATGGTCTAAAATCTGACAGTGGGTAGGCAAACCAGGCATCAAATTAATCCTTAGGATGTATATTAATCAATTTGAGTGTTATTTAGGCTGATATTTGAGGGTAAGTTGAGGGGGGTGCACTCTTTTCAATTACAGAATTTATTGTAATCATTCACTGCAAAACCCCAAAATCTGGGTATGTCCGCACTCTACGGCCGATAGCAGAAAAGTTAATTACATTGTACCACATCTCATGGCCCTAAATTAATGGGAAAAATGTGTGCCTACATGAAAATAAGTGGCTAAGCCCAGAAATTCACACAAATATTTTATTTTCTCCCATATGCTATATAAGCCAACAGTGAGAAAATAATTAGTGTCCTGCAGCCACCATGGTCAGTCAGGGGGACTGGGGTGCCCCCTTGAGGGAGGGTATGAAAACACTCACTGGGAAGTAAAAGAAGAGCTGCATCTGTCAGACCACTGAACAAAAGTGGGGATATTTATGAAAAGAAACAAATTTTGTCATAATATTTTTCTTTACATAGATATAACAAATTAAATGTATGCAAATACTGGTTTATCCCGAGATTGAGCTATTCATGCATGGTGACCTTTAACAATTTTGACACTCCCTGGTTAACAAAAAGTTGGAATTCCAGTAAACATAGAAGGGGTGGTATCTATCTGAAAGTGTGATATTCCTATGCAGAGTGTAAAAGGAATATAATGCAGCAATGTAAATTGCTGATAACTTGAAAAGTGAAAAGCCTGTGATTGGCTCCCATGAGTTGTGCACTTATCCTGTTGCATCAGCACTCCCTTACCCAGGTTATTTGCACCACCAAGCCACTATTCGCATAACTCCCACCAAAACTGTGCTATTCGCACCACATTGCCCAAAAAGGCGGGAAAGTTGATACATGGATCAACATCATATACATTCACCATTGGAGGCAAAAAGCATCTTATGGCTGCCAACCAACTGAGTCTGTACAATATTGACAATTTCTCAAAATTTACAAAACTTTGTAATGAAATACCTTTTCCTGCAAGACCCCTACATCTCCTCCTTTAATGGCACTATAAATTCATTAAGTAATTCTGCCTCTTTTAGCCATCTTTTTTGAAACTTATTTGCACCACCAAAATGACTGAAAGTGCAGGGCCCCAGGGTGTCTCCTTATAACTCGCTTTTCGAGTTAAGAAAGACATTTCATCAAAAAGATATCGGACAGCATTAAAAATCATGGGCCAAAAGTCATACAGTCCAATCCCTGCATACTACCGTAAATTCTCTCGTATATGCCACAACCCCAACTTCAGATGGAGCTATTTTTGTTGTACTCACACTCTGACACACAGCCCCATCCCCCTGTAATACTCACACCCTGACACACAGCCCCATCCCCTGTACTACTCACACCCTGACACACAGCCCCATCCCCCTGTACTACTCACACCCTGACACACAGGGCCCCATCCCCTGTAATACTCACACCCTGACAAACATCCCCATTCCCCTGTATTACACACACCCTGACACACAGCCCCATCCCCCTGTACTACTCACACCCTGACACACAGGGCCCCATCCCCTGTAATACTCACACCCTGACAAACATCCCCATTCCCCTGTACTACTCACACTCTGACACACAGCCCCATCCCCTGTACTACTCACACCCTGACACACAGCCCCATCCCCTGTACTACTCACACCCTGACACACAGCCCCATCCCCCTGTAATACTCACACCCTGACACACAGCCCCCACCCCCTGTACTACTCACACCCTGACAGAGGGCCCCATCTCCCTGTACTACTCACACCCTGACACACAGCCCCATTCCCCTGTAATACTCACCCTGACACACAGCCCCATCCCCCTGTAATACTCACACCCTGACACACAGCCCCATTCCCCTGTACTACTCACACCCTGACACATAGCCCCATCCCCCTGTAATACTCACACCCTGACAAACATCCCCATCCCCCTGTATTACACCCTGACACACAGCCCCATCCCCCTGTACAACTCACACCCTGACACACAGGGCCCCATCCCCTGTACTACTTACACCCTGAGACACAGCACCATGCCTCTGTATTACTCACACCCTGACTCACAGCCTCAACGCAAGTACTACTCACATCATGACACACAGCCCCATCCCCCTGTACTACTCACACCCTGACTCACAGCCTCAATGCAAGTACTACTCACATCCTGACACACAGCCCCATCCCCCTGTACTACTCACACCCTGACAAACAGCCCCATCCCCCTGTACTACACACACCCTGACACACAGCCCCATCGCCTGTACTACTCACACCCTGACACACAGCCCCATTCCTATGCAGAGTGTAAAAGGAATATAATGCAGCAATGTAAATTGCTGATAACTTGAAAAGTGAAAAGCCTGTGATTGGCTCCCATGAGTTGTGCACTTATCCTGTTGCATCAGCACTCCCTTACCCAGGTTATTTGCACCACCAAGCCACTATTCGCATAACTCCCACCAAAACTGTGCTATTCGCACCACATTGCCCAAAAAGGCGGGAAAGTTGATACATGGATCAACATCATATACCTTCACCATTGGAGGCAAAAAGCATCTTATGGCTGCCAACCAACTGAGTCTGTACAATATTGACAATTTCTCAAAATTTACAAAACTTTGTAATGAAATACCTTTTCCTGCAAAACCCCTACATCTCCTCCTTTAATGGCACTATAAATTCAGCCACACAGCCCCATCCCCTGTACTACTCACACCCTGACACACAGCCCCATCCCCCTGTACTACTCACACCCTGACACACAGGGCCCCATCCCCTGTAATACTCACACCCTGACAAACATCCCCATTCCCCTGTATTACACACACCCTGACACACAGCCCCATCCCCCTGTACTACTCACACCCTGACACACAGGGCCCCATCCCCTGTAATACTCACACCCTGACAAACATCCCCATTCCCCTGTACTACTCACACTCTGACACACAGCCCCATCCCCTGTACTACTCACACCCTGACACACAGCCCCATCCCCTGTACTACTCACACCCTGACACACAGCCCCATCCCCCTGTAATACTCACACCCTGACACACAGCCCCCACCCCCTGTACTACTCACACCCTGACAGAGGGCCCCATCTCCCTGTACTACTCACACCCTGACACACAGCCCCATCCCCCTGTAATACTCACACCCTGACACACAGCCCCATCCCCCTGTAATACTCACACCCTGACACACAGCCCCATTCCCCTGTACTACTCACACCCTGACACATAGCCCCATCCCCCTGTAATACTGACACCCTGACAAACATCCCCATCCCCCTGTGTGTCAGGGTGTGTACTACTTACACCCTGAGACACAGCACCATGCCTCTGTATTACTCACACCCTGACTCACAGCCTCAACGCAAGTACTACTCACATCATGACACACAGCCCCATCCCCCTGTACTACTCACACCCTGACTCACAGCCTCAATGCAAGTACTACTCACATCCTGACACACAGCCCCATCCCCCTGTACTACTCACACCCTGACACACAGCCCCATCCCCCTGTACTACACACACCCTGACACACAGCCCCATCGCCTGTACTACTCACACCCTGACACACAGCCCCATTCCCTGTACTACTCACACCCTGACACACAGGCCCATCCCCCTATAATACTCACACCCTGACACAGCCCCATCCCCCTGTACTACACACACCCTGACACACAGCCCCATCGCCTGTACTACTCACACCCTGACACACAGCCCCCATCCCCCTGTAATACCAGAGATGCCAGTTGGGTGTGGGCTCAACCTCTGAAATTTTTGGGTGTTAGCAAAGCACCCATTTCCCTCAATTTTTTATACTAAAAGTACCCATCTCATCTTCATTTCAACCTGTTCCCCTCATTAAAAACCTTTAAAACCATCTCTAGATTGGATGGTGATAGAAAAACAATTAAAAGACTGCATTTGATTTTCAGCCAATCAGAAGCCAGCTTAGATTCATGTCCTCTGAAATGAGATTTCAGTGATCCTCTGATCTCTGAAAGGTGGTTTGTCTAGAAAAGGCTAGAGGGCAGCACAAGGTATACTTAATTTCACCTGCTGAAGCCTGAACTATGCTCAGCCTTATGTTCCATAGAAGTAGAAAGGGCATGTTGTAAGGGTATCTATGATTAATGTAATGTCATCTATATTATGACCACAGGATGGAGGTAGCCTCTGAGATGTCTGACTTTTGGGAAAGCTTGAACATCTGAAAATAGAAGGACCTCTGAAGGTCTGACATCTCTGTAATACTCACACCCTGACACAGCCCCATCCCCCTGTACTACTCACACCCTGACACACAGCCCCATCCCCCTGTACTACTCACACCCTGACACATAGCCCCATCCCCCTGTACCACTCACACCCTGACACACAGCCCCATCCCCCTGTACTACTCACACCCTGACACACAGCCCCACCCCCCTGTACTACTCACACCCTGACAAACATCCCCATCCCCCTGTACTACTCACACCCTGACACATAGCCCCATCCCCCTGTACTACTCACACCCTGACACACAGCCCCATCCCCATGTAATACTCACACCCTGACACACAGCCCCATTCCCCTGTACTACTCACACCCTGACACACAGCCCCTATCCCCTGTAATACTCACACCCTGACTCAAACAGCCCTATCCTCCTGCTAGACTACTGCTTTGAGGGATTCTACCCACTAAATTCATTAATCAGTTACCAACAAGATGATTCAGACCTGAAAGTATGGTGTACTTGAGCGTTTCCTGTGTAGCGGCACTGATGGCAAACGTCAGAATATAGTCCATCGCCATGCCCATGTTCTTGAGGTGTTCGGACTCAAACTTCAAACTGTACTGGTCACGGGAATGAGCCAGGTTAGCCCAAGGTGACTTAAAATCTGGAAAAAAGAAATGTGGAGTGGTCATTATCAAGCTAGTGGGGCAGGCCGGGAGCCAGGGTAGTTTGGGACGGGGAAATTTTCTACCCTCACCCCTCCCGAGTCCAATATGCAGGGGCCACAATGTGCTTTATACAAAATTCAACTGAGGATATTATCTCACTCGGACATTTTTTTCTTTTTCTTTTCAGTTTGCTTTCTTTTAATCTTAAAAGGATATGTATATTCGATTCATCTTCACAATCAAAACCCTTGTGCACTCACCAGGTTCATTGTCGGTGATCCACCCGGTGATGCCAATAGTGACATGAAGGTCTCCTTCTTCACAAAGTGTTTCAAACTCAAATTCCTCAATGTCGCCCACACGCTTGTTCATCTTGAAACCTGCAAGAAGTGGTAATAGTATTCATTGTAATAGGAGTAAGAACTTCCAGTGATTGATTTGTATCTACAACATAGCTGATTGTTTGGAATATCTCTCCTTAGTTATTTCCTATCGTAGTGCATGATGTAGAGATGCACCATGTGTATAAGTGCAGACTTGAGTTCATGCCAGATCTCTATGGAGGTAGTGAAAATTTTTTTGCATTCACTGCCCCATATTTTGGCCACTTTAGTATTGTACCATACAATACATACACAGCTGCAGTAAGCCTGGCGCCCCAGCGTATACATGCGCTACCATGTTAATACCACAGATAGGTTGAAATGGACTACATTACATGGCTGAAAAATTTAATCTCTCGTAATACACATTGTATAAGACGCACCCTGCGGTTAAGAAGCAAACTGAGTTCAAGGAACAATCTATCAAGTGTATCCTAAGTTGTATTTTGGTCACTTAAGTACTGTTCAAAAGTTGTAAATCTTTATGTATAAGGCGCACCCTTAACTTGGCTGCGTCTATAAGGTGCAGCAGGGATCCATCCCTGCATATAGGCCGCGACTTATATGCAAGGTATTACGGCACTCACCTCCAAGGCCTGCTCCTGCAACACCAAACAATGACCCAATGATGGCTACTCCAGCCACCGAGCCAAGCGCTGCAGCCCCCGCTCCTCCAATGATGGCCCCAGCCCCTGCTGCGAGGAACGGGGCTGCCAAACCCCCAGTCAGTCCTGAATTTTAAATTTTAAGACTTTTCATTGTTTTTAACTCCAAGGTGTGACAATCGTGAGACAGGGAGAGTGAGAAAGAGATAGAGATAGAGAGAGGGAGATAGAGATAGAGAGAGAGAGGGAGATAGATAGAGAGACAGAGAGAGAGAGGGAGAGAGAGAGAGAGAGAGAGAGAGAGAGAGAGAGAGAGAGAGAGAGAGAGAGAGAAAGAATATACAAATCAGGTTACCGATACGGTCCTGAGACACATTTTTAACATAAATGAGGAGCTGACATTTTACAAAACAAATGAGTATTATTTTCCAGGTCAGAAATTTGCAAACTACAGGGTGAGAAATAAAATGATTACAGTAATATATCATATTTACCTAGCAAGGCTCCCCCGCCCACTGTGGCCAGGCCTATCATTGTGTACTTCTTTACTTTCCTCTTTAAGGCAGAACTATCCTTCTCCTTCTGTTCTTCTCTGAAAGCAGATAATCAGGTTATAATTATGTTAAATGACAGGCCATTGAAAAAATGAAAAATCCAAAAGAACCATAGCCTAATGCCGTATAGAATACATTTGAACAGGAATTTAATTATTTTTTCCACTCTCTTATAATACATAACGATTCACACGGTGGCTATTTCATTCAATAAACAAACTCTAAATCGTGATGGTATTGATATAGGTACGGTTAAGAAAAAACGACAATGATACAATGCATAGGAAAAATGTGGGTAAACCATGCAATTCGAAGAACTTTTAGCTGTATGAAGGAAAAGCTGTTAAAAGGTAATCTGCTTTGGAATTTCTGAAAAAAAAAGTCACGAGATGAAAAGAGGTTCAAAGTGCTGAAAGAAGGACATGGCTCAGATGTAGCATACAGATTTGAAATATGGGAAAAGTTAAAAGTCAAGTTTTAAGCTGAGAAAAGAATTCATTTGTGCAGGTTCTCATGACTTTTCATGTCAATAATCAACATGCATTCATATCATGTGTTATCATACAGAGTGAAAAGACAGTTGTGTTTTATCAGAGATTTTGATAATAGATAAGTTAATCGTTCAATTGTTGCGTTCCTTAACAGAACTACTTACTCCGCATATCTGATGGCAAATTTACAAGTTCCACAGACTTAATGATTATCACAAAAATAGATGAATGCCACCAAAATACGAGTCACGCGATTTACTCAATATGCTAAATTTCTATACATGTTGTTTCCATTTTTATTCTAACCATATTTCCTCTTTTTTTCTGGTGGGGAAGAATCCATCTGGTAATACATTAAGCAATGCAACTCCTAAGTTTCTATTCCTTAGCACTAGTTATTTAGCCTATGTCACATAGGGACTTACTCAGTCATTTGATGTGCTTCACCCCGGATGGTGTTAATTAGACTCCGCTCGAACTCTTCCACTTCTTGCCAGTCGAGTGTCAGGAGGGATGTTAGGTGCCGAATTAACACGCGCATCCTTGCATCATAACAACCTTTATCAAAATACATATATATGTATTCCTCTTTTTTTTCAAAATTGAAAACATAAGAAAACCCTAAAATGAATAAAATACACCAAGCACAAGTCCCTGAAATGTGCAGTGAGAACCCTAAATATAAGTTTTCTTTAGGAATCTATAAGGCTTTGGAACTTGAAAATCTCTGAAGACTCCCATCCCTGTTTAATGTCCCAATAATTTGCTGTAAAGGAAAAGTAAACAAGAACTGTTGTATGTCAAATGGTGAGCTATCTTTTTTATTATTTTCTCACCTTCCTTGATGGCTACACTGACCAGGTCCTCTGGTACCTGCTGAAGTCCAATACGCTCAACCACGGGCTCAACACGGAGAAGGTCAATGAACGCTGACACGTCGCTTGAGCCTTGACCTGCCATCAACGCTCGCACAGAACCTCTAACCTAATAAGCCAGTACCGGTAGGTCAGCGACGAATAAACCAAATGTAAAGCATTATAAATTTCTCAGGATATGTGTGGTAAATAATGAAATGTTACTTTTTCTGTAAACCATTATTTATGACAGCTGAATCATTTGATTTACTTTGGTATGTATGGATAAGATGCAGAGAACAATAATTTCAAGTTTCTCATTTTACCCTTATACTGAGATTTAATATGACAATAATGGGAGTAGTTTTTACCTGGTCTGACTGAGCCAGCTGCAATTCCTTGAGCAGTAGAGACAGACATACCTCTTGGAAGTCTCTGCAGAAAAGGGAAACAAAAACACAGAAAACATTAGCTGTCCATGTTCCTAATTAAGCATGAGAATTCATTTAATGCCCCATTGATAGAATTACAAAAGAAAACACTCCCGTAAATCCTCTCGTATAAGACAAAGTATGTACATATGTATAAGGATTACATTACCTGCACCTTATAAGATTTAGCGTATTAAGTCTTATACGTGAAATTGTGACTATATAACAGTACTTAAGTGACCAAAATTTAACCCCATATATGCATTATAAAGGATGCAGCCCAACTCAGTGTGCGTCTTATAAGCGAGGAGTGTCTTTTATGCGAGGATTTATGGTCAGTCTTTTTATGAAAAAGAAGAAACAAGATATCGCCAGTTGCAATACTTATACACTATACTAACTCTGTACCAGTAATCAACATTATTCTAGTGACTCACTTATCTGAAGGCGTATCGTCATAGAGATTGTGCAGCGTTATGGCACATAGTGCAGCATACGAAAACAGGCCAGCGTCTGAAAGCTCCGCCCGCCATGACAACTTCTTGGTGTTCGCAGTCATCTCTCTCTGTGTTGATGGCTGGTTAGTGCCTGAAGACTGGTGCCCTCCCTGAGATGCCATTTTTCAGACATCAGCTGGAATAAAGCGAAATGAAATGATGATCTAAAGTGGACACCCCATTTAATGGCAGTGGCAGGATCTATGACAATAATTTAACATGCTGCTAGTCCTCTAGAGCAGGAAGATCATATCTAATATCGTAGAAGAATATTGTAACCTGATCTAGGCATGTAGTTTCCCTCAGGATCTATCTCACTACTACCAATGACTGATTGCACCTTTCCCTGGAAACGTACCGGCAGTACTGATTGCTACCATAAGACGCTGTGTATAAGCCGCAACTAGGGTTTGGGGCATCTTATAAGCCAGATCTGCTGTATGAATTTCTGTAGTATAAATATGATAAAAATCCAGAATATAAGACACAAATCAGGGAGAACCTATAAATTCCAGTTAACTTCTGATGTGTGTATACGCCAAAGCGTGTACGTGGTATTCAACAGTATATATCCAGTACAACGATATTGGTCAGCTTCCTTGTCCAAATATCTCCCAGTCTGTGTATCAATATTACAAGTATCTGTATCAATTCTACAAACACACAATGTATCATTACTACAGACACGCCTACTTACTTGGTGCCGTCCAGGAAACCACAGATACAGGAAAGCACAGAACCTTGTTATGTACATAAACTAGTAGTACTGGGACTAACATCATGGAATCTCTCCATATCACCTCCTCACCAGCGAACTGCATTAGGCTGTTAGATAACCAGTTACCATAAACCTACCTTATCTCATTGAGATAACAAAATCTTACATTAACTCATCTTCATTAGAAACTGATGTACCACAAATTATTCTATTCAAATCCTAAACGCCATTAAAATACCCAGCCCGTCTTACTTAAAATCTGATTGTAAGAGATATCGTCTGATGATATCAGTGTTATAGTTATCTTTCTAGGAGCTTACAAGGAAATCAGTTCAGGGTTTACTGTAGGTATGGATTCGGTGCGAGTTCATTGATTTCTCAGGGGTCCAGGCTTGGTATGGCAAGCCATCGGTGCAATAAATGCTCAACATTCTCAGCAAGGATCCATAATATGGGACTTTAGACCAGTGGATGATACTTAAGATGTAAATCACCCATCACGAGAAATGCATTCATGCAATGGTTTCCGTGAAATTAACATTGACTCAAAAAAAAAAAACCCAAAAAAAACCTCCTATCTTCTTTTCTACATCTTCTTTATCTTTAATTAGACTCGCCACACAAAATAACCTCTAATGATGTACGTCTTTAGGAATGTGCCTGCCTTGTGACCGTTTATCTCTCCTTGACCTTGTATATATTTGTACATGCAGCAGAAGAGTAGAAATAACACTGTTACATAGCGACAGGCATAGTTATCATCTACCACTCTTTCCTGACTCAGGACCTTTGTTATCATCACTCATCTTAGTGACACACATATGACCTAGGTTTATCTAGCATCTCCCAGTGCCACAAAAATAAAGAGCACAAAGGAAATAAAATCAGGAAAAATACAACAACAAAAACTGCGAGGGCGGCATAAATGACAACGCCTCCATGCACATGTTCCTTGGACGTCATCATGCCCCGATCATTGCAGTGCAGGCGAGTCTACTCACCAGCACTACATTGGTGCATCATGTCAACCCTTCGGGGGTGTACTTATCCCGCAGAGTCGACATGGTGCATGAATGTAGCACTATCGCATTACCGATACTTGCGAAGGCGACATTCAAGTATCATCTAGATGACAAAGGGGCAGGATGCATTAATGCACTATGCGGCCCATAAATGGTTAAGGTCTGTCCTCATTTGGGTAAAAATAGCCTGTGATAACACATCCAGTAGTGGGGTATGTAAGAGGCTGTAATCACTATGTTATGATGCTGTAAGGCCTGGGTATGTGATGGGGGGGGGTAGGGAGTGGGGTTAGCAGGGTTACCCTTGGGGCCTGCTCCAGGGGCCACCACTAATACAGTTATGTCTGTATTGGTGTATGGGTGGAGTGTGTTGATGTAGGCCTTATATTAGCATGATAACACACTGTGACTTGTGCAATATGGCATCGACTTCTACACCCTATATACACTTCATCCCATATGCAGCTTCCCATATTGTTGGGTAAGCTATGTCACAGTACCGTACTTGGACCGCAGATGGGCCTGACTCCATCAGTATGGTGTATAAGGGGTAGCCTACTAATCAGATCCGATCGATCGGGAACATCAAACATGTTTGATACTGGTTTTGTCAGACTTGATCGGAAACATGTGCAGAAATCCCCGATCCTCCAAGTCAGCCAACCCAGTCAGGCCTGTCTGTGGTCGCCTGTAGAGGATCCCTAGTCTAACTTGTCAGGTGGAACTATTTAAGTACATTTAAGGATCCCAGGCTTATGAGAGGTTAGGCATGATGGCATGATGTGCTGGTAAAGCAGACTCACCAGAGCTGTATTGCTGCATCTTGTCGAGTTTTTGGACATGATGCATTACCGTTGCCGGCACTGCTATAATACACTAGACTGGTGACAGCCTAAACTAGGCTCTAGTTATAAAGGTTTAAAAGGGGTAGCTCTTCTTATACCGTGTAGGGCCTACCTAATTAATTTGGCTTAAAGGTTTAAAAAGGGTGAAAGATTTTAGCCTGCACCCTTAAGTTTTGTTGAGAAATGACCACCCCCTTAAGCTGACTGCAGACAGACTGACTGGGTCAGTTGACTTGGGTCAGCCGACTGGCAGGATCAGGGACATCTGCCACCGGTCACCTATGGTACTTCGGATCTGATCTAGCAATATCAAACCAATTGGAGCTGACGTCCCTAACTGGGTGCAGACACCGAATTAGCCCCATCTGCAGGTCCCTTTAGCGGTGGATTTTGATGCATGTGCGCCAAAACTTTTCGACCAACCCCTTTGAGCAAGATTTTTCATGCCCCCCCTTTATTCAATTGTAAGGTGCAGGCTTTTTTGGAGTTGCAAGCCGCGTCAGCGTCCGGGAGCGTAGCGACCGTAGCAACTCCATAATGTTTTCGGTTTTCTCCCTGTCACCCATGACGTCATTAGTGACGTCATGCTGCCTCAGTGACGTCACCCGCAGTGGCTAGTGATGTTGCCATGATCTGTGAGCCAGCAAGCAGAAATGGGGCGAGGCGTTCGGAGTACGGCCGAGGGATTAATGCTAGTTTGTAAGGCCATCCCCTATTGGAATAAAATGAAATAAAGAGCTATCTGACCCGGATGTTTACCTGTACGAAATTTTACCTTGACCTAATTTTCCTGTGACCTATATATCTGACCTACATTAGTTTATGACCTAGATTCTGATATTATCAAATATATAGGAACAGACGCTGTCAAATATGAAGAAGTAGACATTTTGATAACCTAACCACTGGTATTTGACCCTAACATTAACATCTAATGGGTTTCCTATTGACCTAGTTTCAGACCACCCCATATGTTTGACCAACATAAGCTCATGACCTAGATTTTAATGACAAGATCAAATAATTTTTTCCTGTGTGGTAGCAAGTTCACATGGTTGGGAAATCATAAAAAATCAGTTAATTGCTCCCAAAGTCGGGGAGCCTGTAAAACAAGTTTATCTTAGCAGGTATTGTAAGTGTCACACCTGTATGATGTACATGGGTCATGCAGTGATGGTTTTAAAACTGCCAAATCACCATTGCGCACCTTCACACAGGAAAATGTGATTTTTCGAATTTCTTTTGCAGTCACCAGCTGTACTATTCAGTCCACATGCACAAACTAGACCTTATATGAAATGCCGTGAAACATACTATTACTTTCTTTTAGTTTCATTCTACTTTTTCATTTTGGACAAGTTGATTTAGATGACCTTTTCAGTCATCTACTTCAGAAATCTACAAAAATGTCTAGAAATGCACCAATTTCCCCGACAAATTTTCATATAGGTAAAATAAGCCATGAAATACCAAGATAACTTGTTCATTTATTCTTTGTTCTGTAAGAATATGCCAATTTCAGTGCAGTTTAATTTCCAGTGCAGCAATTTGTTGGGTCACAAAAAATGCGACACAAATGATGGACGATCCCAGAGGAGTGGTGCAGGCATTGTTTGATGTAAAGATATGCGTGGGATTATTTGTTCAATACCTCCGGGGCACACTAGTTATGGCATGCCATGCTACATTAAAATATAGTGAAAAAGTATTCCTATGGCTGAGACCTGTCACACTCACAGGCAAACACGCCCTGTCACTGCATGACTGACACAGGCACAGCACAGGCAATTTTTCTGCCCCTTCCAATGATTCAATGACTCGAATGAGTGGTAAATTTTGTTGCAGACTGTATACCGGGTACTTTACCTTCTTGGCGAGTTACTGGGAGTTTTAGAAATTAAATGCCATCCCGAGTGTCTGCTATAAATATCCAGAGGATCAAACTGGTGATCTGGCTCCATCTGACAAGTCCATGAATGATCTTTTCTCTTACGTCAAGTATGATCGGATGATGTATGAATTAACTGAAGCGGGCGGGTGGCGCAGCAGCACTTTGTTTTTGCCAGAAATGGGGAGATGTATATTCACGACACTCTTCAGTTCTGATGCTCAAACAAAGAGGGCGGCAAAATCGTATTTTAGTTCACAATGTCGACACTAGTTAGAGATTTCACTCTTCAAGCTGATATTCAACGCACTGTAAGCCATATTTCCTTCTTTTGAATGATGATTTCAGAATCCAGACATCAAAAGATCTATAAGAACACTAAAATTGGCAGGTCTCATTCAGTATGGCTATCAAAATACTACTTTAATATCTCTCAAAAGTCAAAGAAAGTGCAGTTTTACTTCCAACTAGTTCAGCACATCCGGAAGTTGTTTCCAAAACATATCCGGTTTCTTTTCGCAAAGAAATTGCCCTGCCCACACACATCAACAAATACTGGAAAAATAACAATATCGTGCATTGGACAGCACGTTTCCACCTAGGAAATAAGGCACTCTCCTCCCCAGGTACAGGCAAGTAAGGTGTGTTGTACTTAACAAGATGGTTATAATTATATAGGCAATAAAAGAACGAAGTTAAATCCCACTGGCACTGTCACTGTGTCTGTGACTGTCACTGTCAGACTCACTGTGAGTAGCGATGACAGCCAAAAGTAAGGACTTCAATGAAATGATATAATCATATACCACATTAATCAGGAGAATATTTGCAATCCATAGCTTTTTGAATCAAGTTGATACTCCTTCTAGAACCATTTTTATGCCACTTTATAAATTGGAAAGGCGAAAATCTCTCTGTCATGCTTTGCCAATCAGTGTTGACCAAGAAGAGACAGAATAAAACATGTGCTGCATGCACAACATTTTGGCATATTTTATCTAATCATTCATAACTTTGTATTGAAAAGGAGAATCCACTAGCTGATTTCAGCAGAATGTAACTGAGAGTTCATAGATTGACACTACAAGGCCACATCATATTATTAGGGTGATAAGTATTTTAAATTTCAAGTCCAAATCAGTAATTTATTTTCTTTTTTTGAATATTTTGGCGTAATGCCTCCAGGAGATTAAAAATCGCCAAAAATCGCTGGTGTATAGCTACATAAAACCAAACAATTCTGACAAAAAAATCTTTGGAGAAGAACCCAGTATGTTCATCCTGCTTGGCAAAAAATATTATTTTTTGGAGTGTTTGGCCCTACAGAAACTAAACACTACCTAACTTCCCCCTGTCTCATTTGGCATTAAACTATAGACATGGGTCTAGATAACATAATATCTGGATAGAATAAAGTTTTTCCTTTTATTTGGTGGTAATTTGATGTAATTCTGTCCACCAGAACCGTCAGAATTGAATTCGCAGTACCAGGTGTTTAGCACTGTGGCAGATACAGGGAGTATTCAGCTGTGTTTGGCTGTCATTGCTACTGTGAGTGTGACGCTGCAAGTGTGACTGTCTCACACTAAAAAGTAAAATAGTTAAAAAGACACACAGAGACAGTCACAGTGGCAAAGAGCCCGCCAAACAGTCAAGAGATTTTTTCCAAGGGGCCATCCACAAATGACGTCATGCTTGAGGGGGGAGAGGGGGGGGTGAGGCCAGGCATGATGGCATTAATTTTCCATACACCTTCAGCATTGCAAAATTGGCAAAAAGCATGGGGAGGGGGGGGGGGGGGGTCAAAAATGGTCAAATTTTGCATGACGTCATTTATGAATGCCACCCCCCCCCCCCCCCTCTACTAGGCTCTAGGCTCAAGCATACCGTAGGGAACCACTGAAGGTGACTGCAGACAGGCCAGATTCCATCGGGAGCATCTGCGCGGAGGACCGATTGAGGCTGACAACAGCAAACATGTAACTATGATGTTTGATGTCCCCGATCGGATTGGGTCGGTACTCCCTGGTTACCAATCGAATGTGGCCCATGTGTGGTCGCCTTTAAAGATCTCTGACCAGCTGACAGCCTGAACAGCGTCTATTGATACCAGTTCAATAGCAAGGAATCGGGTCACAGAGCACGAAAGTCGGTGCCCGTCTGGCGTTGAAATTAACATGCCAATCACCTTTACCAGCCATCGCAGTACCAAAGTCTTATTCAGATCACGGCCACTGCTAGTTCCAGCAATATAAAAATGTTTAAAAGGTTAGGGCTATTTCACAGCCCTAAGATGTTATTGGTTTCCATGTTCAAAGGGTTAATCTCTATATGAAATTACATGTACATGCAAAAGTGGTATATGTGTATTCTATTATACATACATGTAGGTGGTCCTAAAGGGGTTAATGGTCACTGGTGCATATAGGCTCGAAGAAATACACTAATCCTCTATTGTTCTACCTAATTAAGAGGAGTATAACTGGTTCATCCGCTGCACATGGTGTGCATGGGCATAAACTGACTATGCTGCCGAAATTATAAATAGGCATAGACTGTAGAACTGTGAGCGGTTATCATTTTTTAATCTAGCAAAAGTTCATGCCCATGCTGTCCGATTTTCTGTCGCATTCCTTTGCATTTCCTACCCTATAATCAAATGTGTTATTGGCAAGCCAATAACACAATCAAAAGGGGACCGCAGACGGGCCCGACTCGGTCAGCTGATCATGATGATCGGGAGCGTCTGCACGGATGTCCGATCCAGTCAGATGTTTGATCTTCCGATCGGATCAGCGCCCCTTTCCCTAACTACTGATCGAGTCTGGCCCGACTGTGGCCGCCTAAAGACACTGCGTCAGGATTGTAACATTCACACAGCAAATAACAGGATGGGTGGATCATATCTGCGTAGGCTACACACATCCTCCCGATTGGTCGGTATAGCCTGTGATCAGCGGTTCAGTCTAGTTCTACTAGATGTGTAATCCAGTTTATTTTGTAATTCTCCCATTGGTAAAAATCTGATTGTTTCGTTGGGTTGAAAAGTCAAGCCTCAAGGTAACCAAGGAATTGCTCTGACTTCCGTGTCGAGGGTGCCAGAGACAAAGTGGTGCTATGCGCTCCCCACATTAAAGCCCCCCCCCCCCCCAAAAAAAAAGGGGGCTCTGAAATTTTTAAGTCCATCCCTTAAAGCTATGGGTCCAGCCCGAAGAGTGCAAGCAGTATCTGGTGGATTAGTGAGCCTGATTAGCTGATGGTGATATCAGCTAAGTTACTGGTACAGGGTATATCTGTAAGGCCACCCTTAAAAATATTTTTGTTTCCTGTCCAGAGGCCTGGTGGATTTTTTTTGTGAGAATGAGAAAATTTTTTCCTGAGTTCTTAAAATAAATTTATTTTTATGTCCATCAGCATAAGAATCAGGATTTCCAATCACTAAATCTTAGAATGTGATGGCGAATTCAGGCCGTCCCCGCTTACGATGTTCATGACAAATAAAAATATTTTCCTTAAAAAAAAAAATTTTCCTCCCTCCCTCATGGGTCTAAAAAATCCCACCCTCTGGACAGGAAACAAACATATTTTTAAGGGTGGCCTAATATCCAACACATCTGATTTTCTCGATCAGATCGGGTCAGACATCCCTAGTTTACCAATCCAGACCCCATGGTATTTTCTTTTAATCCCCTTTTCCTCTATTGACGACAATCTTATTTTTACAGGTATAACCATTTGAGACATCTGTGACAAGACTGGAGACGACTTCACACCCGGCCTACGGGCTCCTTGGGACCTGTCCCACTGTCAATGTCATCTAACAAAAAGGGAAGGCGCAACAACACAAAGACTGAACGCTTGGACAAGATGGCACGGAAGAGGGACGAGCGAGCTGTTCGCCATGCTTATCGCAAACAGCAGCAGATGGAGAGTTATCTTGCTGACGATGAGAACTTCACAAGTTTTACTGCCCAGATGACTAAGATGAACCTTCAACTTCGAGACATTCCTGGTGATGGGTCAGTTTCCCTATACCCTATTTTGTTGTCGCTTTGTTTGTAGATCACTTATTGGAGAGCGTGATAACCATCTGACCCTTTATTCAGTCAGTCAAAAATAATCGATATTCCTGATCAAGTTATTCCCCTTTTGTGGGTTTTTCTACATGTAGACATTTATTGGAATGTCAATTCACTGAAATCATGATGATAGTTTTTAGGCTTTGCTATTAGTGGTGATATTTCTAGAGTCTCCCTAAAGTCAGAATGTGTGCCTTGAACACAAATTCACGTACCTCATAAATCAATATTTCAGTAATTGTCTGTTCCGGGCACTGGGTGACCAGATGCAAGGGCATGGCCGCAACCATCACAAATTTCGCATCGATGTAACAAAATACATGATGGAACACCGCCAGGACTTTGAGCCATTCGTAGAGGATGATGTACCCTTTGAGCGCCATGGTAAGTAACTACATAACTTTCCTTCAAACAATTTAAAGAACATTACTACCATCAACAATCCTTTCCTCCTGGCCCCTCTCACATGAAGAATGTTGGTCAATGAGAGGATATCAAGAATTGTGCCTAAGGGAAAAATTGTGCCAGAATATCGAAAATCAAAATGTGGCTACATGTAATGTTATGGTATTATAAGGGGAAATTTTATCCATATAAAAATGAGCCATGAGATGAATGACCTCTATACAATCTGCTTTTTGCTAGTAAAGACTAGATGACACAGTTGATATATTTCCTCACAGTATCCAACCTGCGTAAGCTGGGGACATATGCCGGTAATGACGCTATTGTAGCCTTCGCCCGCCTCCATGGTGTCAATGTCGTTATCCACCAACTCAACTCACCAATGTGGACGGTAAGATGGATTTTGTATTTTGAGGGAAAATTAAGACTACTAGTCAGGAGAAAATCAATATCCCAATATTCATTTAACATTCACTTAATATACTTTGTAGAATAAGTTGCTTGGTGCATACCCCATACATCTCAAAACATTAAATCACATTCCCTATGTATTTCAGATAAAGGGTACAGAGAAGCCTGGTGCCACAGAACTGCACATCTCATACCACAATGGTGACCACTATTCCAGTGTGCGACGGATTGCTGACAACACCGAGACCCCTGCCAACATCACCATCAAGGTTAGTGAATGATATTGAGTCTATAATTTTCCTTAAGTCTTTTCGTGTGCAGTCGGAGAAAGAACATTTAACGCCATTTCGACAGCTTATGTCATATTATTGGCAATAAAACTACATCAGAGAAGAACTTCTTTGGTAGGTGAATTACATATGTGATAATAAAAATCACAATCACATATAGAATACCGTAGGAGAAAAGTTGCAAAATAAAAGTGACCATATGCTTCTTTCTCGTGTATAAAGCGCTAACTGCAAGGGGGGGGGGAGGGGATAAGACCTTTCTTTTGCTATATTACACATAGCTTTTTGAATTTTTAAAATCCATCCAGTAGAACAAAAGTTGTGATTTTTAAAAAAAAAATTCTGACCATATTCTTGAACTCTAGGTGCGTCTTATACACAGCATGCGCCTTATACGCGGGAGATTACGGTACCGGCAAGGGAACCCCATGAGGCCAGAGTAAAGGGATGTGGGGGAAGGGGAGTCTTTGATATTTTTTTTCTTTTGATTTTTGTCTTTTCATTTCAAATGCAATTGTTTAAATGAAATGGCTCTCCTTTAAAATTCACAGCAAAAGGGGAATGACGCAGAAAGCGAGGCAGTGAAGACGTTCCAGAAGGCAGGTAACTATGGCGGTGCAGCGTCCTACACTCCAACCTACAATGGTGCTGTATCTTCACATACCGCCTCTGCTTACATGATGGGAGGGGATGATTCAGACTATGACAACTTGGAACCTGAAGACTACCCGCCTGGCCATAAGGCTGCCACTCCGCCCGCCGCTGCCGGTGTTGCACGGGCCTACCGAGACACCAATGACATCGTGGAGCAGGTGATGGCACAGACAGGGTGTACGGTAAGGAATCTTTGATAGTACAAAATTGCTACAAACTGGTTTGTGTAGAGGGTAAGGCACTCATATAGACATATATGGTCAATATAGCGCCGATGCTACTGGTGTAAACTATGGTGTCGAAAATAGCATGATATGAACGAAACCCTTATCGCCCCTTGATATACTGATCGATATATATTTTGATGAAGGGGATCCTGGTTAACCCTAACAAAAGTGTAATGAAGAGGCTATAGATGATCCGCCCTATGAGAATCCTTAAGGGAATGTCTATAGCAAAGATGTTAACCATACTTAATATATTGATTTTCCTGTTGTAGGACCGAGTCCTGGTTCAGCAGACATTAGAAGACTTCAACTATGACATAGACACCAGTCTGCTCACCATCCAGCTCGTCACCTCCCAGTCCTGCAGCGCTGCTAACAGTAAGTGATTCTACTTTAAAACCCTGCGGATAAGCCGCAGCTTTTATGTTCACAAGGTAGATTCATGTTGTGCCTTATAGGATGATCGGTATGATCTGAGGATGCTGTTCATATTGATTTACCAGGTAGCAATATCCAAATGCCCTGTGTGGCTTGAACCATTCTCCCCAAACCAGCATGAGGCTTATACACTGGTATAAATGTGTACAAGGGTCCAATACAAGGTTCTACTTGTCTCGACAATTTATGCGGTTTTGCTAACAACGGATGAGGGGGGGGGGGGGAACAAAAAATAGCAAAACTTGTCTTAGAAAGTGAGCTGAGATCAGAAAGAATACATAATGATATCTTTGATGATAGGTGATGCAGCATCTATGACAGCGTACCCTGCTGATGGAAGTCTCTGGTCAGAGGCAGGGACCGCGACACGTATATTCGGTGGACCTGACACAGGGGCCGCACCGGCACACCCTGTTGTTAATGGTCACACCACTACAAATGGAACTATGGGTAAAACAAAAGTATGTTATGCTTCTTTGCTCTAAATTCCAATTATACCCCTAAGTATCCAATAGAATAAAGACAAATACATTAGCCAGTTTATGCTTACTTAAATGCAGCAATTTCTTTTTTCTTTTCTTTTTATTAAAATATTGACTCAGGCTGGTATAGAATGTATGACTTTGAATGAGATAAGTAGTGCAATGTGGTTTAAGTTTGACTAACTTGGACAACTCTTACCTGTGCAGCCGATGTCGTCACGTGAAAGGAAGGAACAGGCAAAGCGTGAAAAGAAGTTACGAGCCACTGAGCGACACAGACAACGTCTATGTGGTGACACAGCCATGGCGGCCGATGACGACGACACCATGGAGGTGACGCATGGAATGGGCGTCCTACAAATCTAGCATTGTCATCCCACCAACTTCACCCCTCTCACTCATCTCATTATGTATATGCTCAGTTAGGTTATAAGGCATTTACTCACCAAGGGTTGCTAATGCATTAATGCATTTTGCCCATTTGGTCAGAAAGCAGACCGTTCGGGAATACTCGTCATACCGGTAGTTCCATATACCGTAATCTCCCGCGTATAAGGCGCAGCTCGCGTATAAGGCGCACCCACAACTCGGAGAATGCAAGTCCACATATAAGGCGCAGCTCTAAGGGCAGATTTTTACTAATTTAGTACTGTTCTATAGTAAAAATACCCCCCCCTATAAGGCACACCCCAAACTCAAGGCAATGTCCCTCCCACGTATAAGACTCAGCAGCATTTTGTTTGGCGTATAAGACGCGCCTTATACGCAGGAGATTACGGTAGTTAGCATTATGCATGAATGTGGCCCAGGCGAGTAGACTTACCAGGGCTGCATTCAAGCACCAGAGCAACCAATGGGCATGATGCTTTGATGCATCAGTGGCCTTCAAGGGCATTAAGCACAATGCATTCTCTAGGAATTACTTCATGTGGAGGTGGATAATAACCTTTGCATCATGTGGAAGAAAGAACAGAGTCTGAACTTAACATAGTGTACTCTGCTGCTTGTTGGATCTATTACTAAAGATTTGTGGCAGAGGCCACTAAAATAATAGCCTATGGATTTCACTAGAGTGCAGGCAAGCAAAACCTTTGTAATGGATCATCCATTTTGCCTATGAAAGTCAGTGGTTTTTTTGTTAGTAAAACAAACCATTCTCTAGAAAGAAAAAAAGACACTTGCCTTTCCAAAGTAAGGTATGTGAAATGTATAGACCATCTCATTTAGATTGGCCTCAAAAGGAGAATATGTAAGGAGAAATATGCAGACTCTTCATTTATATACCTATGAGGCATTGTCTTTAAAAATATTACTAACAAATCTTAGACCTAAAAACAAAAGAAATAATATTAGGTTTTGTCTTTTCTAGGTTAATGTGTGATAGTGAAGAACAAGATCTATACTTAAATAATTGTAGTTTTAAACATGAAATACATGTGTGATATTCATGATAGAGATTAATAGTTGGCATTTCGAGAAAATTATCAACCATAAGGAATGTTAGGTCTCTGTAGAAAGAGGTGAATAAGATTGTGATGATATTGAACGGTTTGGGACTCGATGGGTAACTTAATGGATTTATTTATATAATTGAAGAATTGACACAGGTAACTTGATCTTTTCATTCGCTTTATCGAACTCAGTGAATCTTGTGGAAGAGATAGTCACATTATCTTGGATGGCAATCGGGATATTTCGATTTCCTACTTGTAATTCTATATATGTGAATTTGCTATATAGGAATGGAGTATCTCTAAGTAAGTATTTGTAACATTTCTTTTTTGGACATTCCTCCCCAGCCTTCAAAGGGAAGAAAAATATATCCATGGATGTTAGATATGTCCTTCTTTAATCATTACAAATATAGAGAGTGCTATAGGAGGTTTCTATTCAGTTCAGGAAAACCTTCAATATTTCCGGAATGGTGTGCCCGCTGGACAGTCTAGATGGCGTTAAGTAGACCTATGGTATAGTAGGTGTGTCAAGTACTTCTCACTTTTGAACCTGGCTGGTCCAGCATCTTTCAAATATAAAGTTGTTGATGAAATATCAGGAAAAGTTGCACAAATGTAAATACAAATCCAATACTAGCGTCAATAATATTACCTCTAGATCTCTTGTTATACATTACTTTTTTTGTGTATAAGTACTTGCGTTAAATGTCTCTTTTGGTTTGCTGTCTTCATTTTGGATGTAAATGCAGTCATGATGCATATAAATGTACATGATATGCAGTTGTTACTTGAATACTTTCACTTGCTTTGCAAAGAGAAGGCAATTATTGCCATTATCGGTCATAAGGGCCACACTGAAAGCAATAATCCAAAAGTTGTATGAAAAATAGCAACATTATCTATGAATGTCCTAAAAAACATAAGCCGCAGAGTTGATGCTAGAATCACATAGGCGGACAAAATTGGTCTCGCTCGAATTTAAGTGTTTCAGTTGCAATTAGATATTTTTTAAATTTGGTCGCTATCTTGAGTAAGAGTTGGTTGTGTTCCCGCGGGAAATTTAGCATGAAGAATCAGCCTGCGTAACCCTTTACACATCGCAAATTCATGAGTCCACCGCTGACTGCCTGGGAGTGTACCGTAAATTCTCCCGTATAAGCCACACCCTCGACTTCAAGTGACACCTAAGGCTTGAAAATTGGCAGTTTAGTACTATTCTATAGTGTTAAATACTCCTGTATAAGCCGCACCACAACTTTGGGCTGATCCGATAAGCCACATTTTGATTTGGGTTCTGATACTAGGCACGGCTTATAGGAGAGAATTTACGGTACTCCTGGCCTCAAATATGACCCAGCCCTGTACCTAAGAGAAAGGGTCTTAATATGCATCTTCTGAGGAATCAACATGTGTAATTACAATGGCAATAGGACCATTGGAAAGCTGTAAGCCAGAAAACCTTAAGCCTTGTAAGAATTTGTACCCGTGATGCTGTTTATTTTTCAGTAAAGTGGACTTGTTATTCTCAACTGCAGTGTGGGTTACTGGTTATGAGATGGGCATTTTTCTACTCTTGTTATGCGAATACTACCGGTAATTCTAATACAGGAAAATCATGTATAAATCTGCATTGCTGTATGGATGATACGGTAACACCCATAAGAGGACAATAAGGTCTTTATGCAGAACGACTTTGTTAATGTTAAGAGTTAATTCACATTTATGAGGATTACTCCCTAAACTACTGTTATGACGTAAATGAAAGTTTCATGTTACGTCACGATAAGTACGTCATAGAACGTCACCTCATCTGCAGTTTGATATATTCAAGAGTTGTTTCCTTCTCAATTACCTGTTGTCTCGTTTTTTTTCTTTACATACATAGTGTGGAATACACAAGTGATAGATATATGCATTTCTTAGCATCTTTTATCTTCTTGTTAAAATGTTGCGTTATGATTTATTTGTAAGAACCAAGCTATTAGATGGAGAAAATTGAATGTACTAAATTTGTACAAAGAGATCTGTCTTTTCATAACATTGATATGAAAGTTGGAATCTTTATTCAGAGGCCAATAATTGTTACCCAAGACACATTGCTGGATGGTCTTACATGGAATATGAAACTGGATTTACCTGTAGTATACTGTACAAATAAACGAGTTAAAAATGTTATTGTTTTGTAGTATCAATTTTTTTTATAACACCATTGGAAGTGTCTCACATAATGTGTGCGCTGGACGCACAAATTAACACTGGCCTTGGAAAGAGAGGCTAAGATGCACCCCCAACTCAGGCCCACCCTATTAAGCTTAGGGCAGGATGCACGTGGGAGGCCATTGTCATGCCAATATACGCGGGAGGATGTCAGAAATACACTACCAAGGCGTATCCGCACTACCAGGGCGTATCCCATGTGTCAATGCATTGGGAAACGTGCGGTTTGTTTTAAGCTTATGGCGCACCTGAAGTAAATTTTTTTGGCATTCTAGTACTGCTCTATATGTTCTTAATCTCATACTCACTATACTATAAGGCGCAAACCCAGTTTTTTCTACAAATAACTGAGGTGCAATCTTTCCTTGTGTTGAAGCCACACCTTGTTTAGCTGATTTTACCTCCATTAATTGTAATTAACAGTAACAGTTATCAGAGACTGGTTTCCGGACACAAAGTCCTTAATTTTCTCACTTTGGACAGGTATCCAAACCGCTAGACAGGTACTTACATGCTGCTTGCCCGACACAGCAGTGACCGCATCTATGGATGACCGAATGTATGAGGGAGAATATAGTACACCTATATCAGAGTCAGTGGTCTGTTTTACAGTCAAGCAGCAGTGACAGCGGGTGGGGGATGCATCCTAAATACTGTTTTAGGTCAAACCGATAGATTATACCAGTAGAAAAAAACTAATTTATGCAGCTCACCCCCCCCCCCACTTTTGGCTGCTCCGCCACTGCTGTTAATTCAAGCCTGTGTCAGTCATTAGCTGCTGTCAAGGCTATTCCTCATTCCTCAAAAACTATGAAGTTGAAAAGCAACAAACAATTTTTTTCAAGAAACATGTTAGGTTTTATTTCTTTAGGCTGTTCATAAAACATTGAAACTATATACACAAACGATATCGGATATATTTTTAGATACTGTATTCTTTCGCTCCACATTCACTATCCTTTAAACCTTGCTGCCTATCTTTCTGCCTAAGCACTTTTATCATACCTATCTTGACTTTGCAATTATATCACTGGTTCTTTTGATTCTAAGACTTTTTTTTTTGTAAATCAAAAGATAAACCCTGAAATTAAGACGCATGCGGTTAGTACGCAAACAACTCTTTGAACATACATCATTTTATCACGATTTAAGGTTGATCAAATTTTAAAATCAATTTTTTTTGGAGGGTTTAAACTCGTGGTATTTAAGCTTGCTCTGGCCAATTTAATTGCAACAGTACACATATTGGTATCTCCTAAACGTACAGGAATTTACATCATATCATGATGGAATTTACAGAGATTCTGTAGTAAATGTATAAATATTCAAAAGTTCTATTCTGTTAGAATATACAAATGAATCCTCGAATAAGATACTATCTCTACATCCTACCAGAGAGCATCATGATCCTAGTATACAAAGTGCTTTCTTTACTCTTTCTCCACAAATCAAATTCATCATTTCTCTATCTATTCAAATCCTCTTGCCCCTGATGAGTAAGGAAAGAGAAAATATAATTCAGGCAGTCATTTTTTATGACACACAATATTACTTCCCCTAAACTGTCAGCATTAGAGCCAAATGTGTCCACATATTTACTATTTACATTGAGTTTCCTCCTCTGAATTTCGAAGTGGATACTGTAGTCATTATGGCGATTAAAATTTGAGAGAGAAGCCTGGTCCGGAGGCAGCTGCCCCTTTGGTGGCGTAAGAGAGGTGGAAACCGCCTGGTCCACTGGCTGCTGGTGCGGTGGGTACGATTGCCGGCACATCATCATCACCCTGAAGGTATACAAAGTGTTTAGAAACAATAGTTTCATGTGCATTCAACATATTTTCATCACTAAATATTGATGCAACTAGGGTTCGAATTTCTTGGAACTTTATACTGTTATATATTGTGAATTATCTCAAGTCTGCTCAATGGCAAGAAATGTACATTAGACACTAGAACCAGAGTTGAAAATTTGTGTCAGTGGTCACGCATATTATATGCAGCACCAGTCACATGAAAGGGAGCGATATAAAAAAGGACATAAAACAAGAAAGCTTTCAGTTTAAAACAGTTGAGTCGAGAGTTTGTCTTGGAGAGACAGAAGGGAAACGAGGCAAGAGTACAGAGCCTAGGCTAGATAACTTGCCCATGACTTATCCACTATGTCATTAAGGACACATGTACCTGCTTGATGGTCTTCCTCACCCTCTCACCCACAACTACCAGCTGTTGCTGTGAGTATTGATGCATGACTGAGTACCCCCAAACCACCTAGTGGTGTGCCTATCTACCCATCCCCTCTGTCTCCCACACCCATTGGTGATTGTCTGGTGGTGTCACCACCTACCCTGCCTGCCCCTGCCTTTAGATTGATTGATTTGTGTTTTACAGCACTTTAGCAGCACTAAGTGGCTATCCTGTGCTTCACAGGTTGATAGGCACTATCAGTGGAAATGGTGGTATGATTTGTCTATGTGGGGGAAGTAATATTTCTTCTGGTTTGTGTTTCTTGAATAGTTCTTTCAAGCTTGTACAAGCTTGGTATTGTGCCCTGTAGGGACACTGTTGGCAATCAATGAGGATGTGCTCCACTGACAGGGGTTCTGACAGCGGGCACACTTGGGAGGGGGTTTTCTCCCTATTCTGTAACTATGGGTCAGTCTTGTGTGACCTATTCTGAGACGGCTGATAGTTTTCTCTTCATTTCTAGACTTGCACTTGTAGGGTTTGGCCATGTTGACCTTTGTTTGGATCTTTTGGAGTTGGTTTCCCACCTCTGCCTCCCATGATGTTAGCCATTTGTTATATATGTACTTGTACTAAGTGGCATTTGTACTACTGCCTAGCCCAGGGCATCCTTGGCCGCTGAGTCTGCTTGTTCATTTCCTTGAATCCCTACATGGCCAGGGACCCAACCATATTTGATGTTCTTTCCCTCCTCTGTTAACTGGTGGTGTCTTTCCAGTACTTTGTTTACTAGAGGGTGGTTCCATATGCCTGTTTGCATGGCTTTAAGTGATGACTGGGAGTCTGAGAGGATCAGATGGTCTTTTGCCTCTGAGGTTTCTACATGGTCTTGTGCAAGGTAGAGGGCATGCAACTCTGCCGACTAGATAGATGCTTCATCTGGAAGACGTTCTTTGTAAGAGTCTAAGCCTTTTACAGCTGTTGAGGCTGTCTTGTTTGCCATATGAGATCCATCAGTGAAGATGGTCTCACTGATGGATTTTGTAACTCTCACTCCAAATGGAGCAAGAAACCACTTTCTCTTGCGGTCATATTCCTCTTGATATGCAGGTGTTTTGAGGAGCGTTGTTGCAGGGTTGTTAGTGTTTGCTGCAATTTGAATTGCATACTGCAGAGAAAGTTTTTCTTGCCTCAAGAGGAGTGGCAGTCCGTTGGCCTCTACTTCAAGGCTTTTGATGCGAGATGTCCTGAAGGCTCCCAGGCAGATTCGTAAACCTTGGTTTTGTATAGACTCAGCCATTTTAAAGTATGAGGGACTGGCTGCTCCGTTCCCAACTGCCTTAATTTGTGTCTTACTAGTAATAAGTAGGTAATTATAGCTTTGTCTAGACCAATCAAACATCAGTCATAGCTTTCCCTGGTCTTCAAGGCCAACCCAACTAGCCATGCTTCAGCTCATGTCTACTTTTAACAATAATAACTACATGATGTGTTGTTTCCTCAAACATTATCTTAGTTGTTTGTCTGTCTTACAAAAGGAACGCGTCGAGTACCATGATCTTCCCAGGGGTGGAAAATGTCCCAAAGACGCAAAAAGGTCCCAAGGTAAAAAAAAGGTCCAAAAGTCATGAAAGGTCCTATAAAGGTCCCAAGGTCCCAAAAAGGTATTATATTCCCTAAAAGGTCCCAAAGTCCCGAAAAAGTTCTGAAAAGGGCCCAAAGTCTTCAGAAGGTCAAAGTCCTAAAAAGGTCCCAAGGTACCGAAAAGGTCCTAAGGTACCATGAAGTTTCATAAAATTCCAATAGTTCCATAAAGATCCGTAAAGTTATGTAAAGTTCAATAAAGATCCATAAAGTTAAATAAAGGTCCATAGAATCCAATAAAGATCTGTGAAGTTCAATAAATATTTGTAAAGTTCAATGAAGATCCATAGAACAAAATAAAGGTCCGTAAAGTCCCATAAAGATCAATAAAAACCTAAAAAAGATCCGTGAAGTTCAACAAAGATCTGTAAAGTTCAACAAAGATCCATAAAATTTAACAAAGAACATAAAGCTAATAAAGATCCATAAAGTTCAATAAAGATCTATAAAGTTTAATAAAGATCCATAAGTTCAATAAAGATGTCCCCCGGTCTCCCGCCCCTTCCCCCCATCCATCCCATGTCTACTCCCACCCCATGTCACACTTCCTGGTCACATCCTTCCATCTGCCAGGTGTTCATGGGAAAGATCAGAAGGACAATGAGCTTTCCCACGATGCTATTTCTCTTAAAGGGAATGCTGATTCTTGTGATTGATGTGTGAGCCTGCTACAGTATGTGTCTGTATGGGGCCTAATGCTTTGTCTATGAGAGAATCTTGGAATTAAACCTACCAATGAACCAAATCAACTACCGTAATCTCCAGCGTATAAGACGCAGTGCGCATATAAGACGCACCTATAGTTTTGGAAAATTCTCAAAAAAAAAAGAAAAGAAAAATTCATAACTTTGGTTCTACTGAGTGAATTTTCAAAATTTAAAAGCCTGTGTGTAGCTTTGGGCCCCTGGACCCCCCCGCAGGGATGTAAGTCAGGCATGGGCAAAAATCAGCAGCCATACAATTTCTTGACATAAAACCTTCTATTTTTCCAAACAGCCCTCCTTACCACTTGTATAAGAAAATTACATATAATTCAAATTTTTCAGAAATCAGGAAATCCTGATAAAACCTGAAGACTTACATCCCTGCCCCCGGGACCCCCTTTTGCCCTATTAAGACCATTATGGCATGTAACATATCAAAAGAAAGGTCTTGGTGGCCCCCTTGTGGACCCAAGGAGAACTAAAACCCCTCGTATAAGACACGTCTTATACACGGGAGATTACGGTATATCAAAAGGTATTTGCCCAGATAACCATGACGCGCACTGGCCCCATACCTACTCTATGCCTTCCTCTTCTAAAAGAAATCTGAAATCTGTCTATTAGTGGGGTTAAAGACAGTTTGATTACCCTTTTATTAAGGGTAAAAAAGCCCTAAATCTCATGCATTTCTCCATAGGTAAAAAACAAACAACAGTAATTACCATGTCACAGCCATCAAAATTCACCTTAAATGTAAATTTTATTACATGGATAGCTTTGTCTTACTTTTTGTCTCACTATATGACTAATTTTTGGGGGTTCAGTTGTAACGGAAATAGGGCTAAATATCAGGTTTTGATGGTCTATGCAAATTCTTGGAATCTCAATATAAGAAAAGCATACCCCATGAAATGTTTTTTTTATCATTTATCAAAAAAATTTCATGTAAATAGAAATATGACTCATGGGGTCTTTGAAGGGTGTGATAGGGCATATGCTGTGTAATGGAACAGTTTTTTGGTGGTGCATGTAATCTGCTAGAGGCCAAAAAAAGCAATTGAAACTTGGTAATTATAAGAAACTCGGCTAAGGGCTAGTAGACAAGAGGTCAGAAAGGTGGTGTCAAAGGCCCTTGCCTCGTTTAATATCCTTTAACATGGCTAGGGAATCACCATGTAAATCCATTAAAGTATATGAGCGTAAAGTATACTCACTAGTAGTTTAGCAAAAGCTTTGCCCCCTGAGGGTGGTTTGGGAGAGTTTCCATGTGAGGTGCGTCGCGTCATCTCGCTCTTTGCTGGCCAAGTGGGGAACATAGAGGGTTTGACTGGTTGGGGCGATTCTTTGAAGTATTCATGTTTTAGAGCTTCGTCAGCAGAGATCCGACGGGCTGGATTGTATGTTAGGAACCTGGTGAAAAAGGTCAATATTATTTCAAGTCCCTATTTCGCGCCGATATTAAAGACAACTGGATGTATGGTTTAGAGGAATATAAATACACTTTCGCTCTCTAAAAATAAGGCTTGGACCATATTGACAGATATACTGTATTATCAACAGATTTATATAATAGGTGAGATGGCGAAAACGCACCTACCGTAAATCCCCGGTCATAAGCCGGATTTTTTTTTCTATTTTGGGCCCAAACCAGCTTCTAAATTTTTCCCCAAGTCCCCCCCGGCTTATGACCGGTTTTTTTTTACTATAGAATAAAGAGAAAATGGGAAAAATTTGATACCAAAACCGGCTTATAGGATTTCCCTGAACTCACCCCCCGGCTTATGACCGGGCCCGGCTTATGACCGGGGATTTACAGTAATATGCAACATGTGTATTCAATTACAAATATAAAACTTGTTTTGTTGACAATATGTTATACCTATTAATGAGATCAAAGCCCTTATCAGAGAGCATGGACCCAAAGCGGTTCCTGAGTTGATTGTATGGGTATTCAGCGAATGTGCACTTCTTCATAGCGGGTAGTTCGCTGACACCGGTCCAGATTTTTTCTGTTGGTGTTCCAAGCTCCTACAGGTGCAAAAGTAAATGAGCCATTTATTAATAAATTGTAAACCGATTTTTTTTTATTTATGTTATCTAAATGGTGTATACATTCAGAGATGTCATTCACTGGCCGACAAAAATCAGGAAAACTGGATTTTGGACACATTTTCCCAGGAATTTAACATAATTTAATACGGAATCTCGGAATCAAAACCAGGAATTCCTGGTAAACCGGGGAAAGTGGCATCTCTGATACATGCATACATTCTTTTGTCATAAAACTTTTGGCGATTCGTATAATGATTTGTACTGAAGAAAATTATTCAGAACTGGTTTACTTTTATTTATTCTGTACGACTGGAATAGCAGGTTCCTGGTTTATATCAAGATACTAATCTCCACAGGAAAGAAGATGATGCTCGGACTTACTTTGAAAATACGGTTAAGTTGGTCTATCTCTGACTTGCCAGGGAAGAGTGGTTTTCGGGTGAGCAGCTCAGCAAAGATACAGCCGACCGACCACATGTCGATAGGACAGCTATATTCCTTGGTACCAAGGAGCAGCTCTGGGGCACGGTACCATAGGGTAACCACAATAGGCGTATACTGTTTCAGGGGCGACCCATATTCTCGCGCCAGGCCAAAGTCACCAACCTAAGGAGCAGAAGTAAAGATATTTATCTATAGAAGGTGAAGAAATACAATGGAAAAAAGAATAAATTGCTAGATAGGTAAATTGTACATTGAAGGTTTGGTGGAATATCGAAATAGGTATATACAACAGTCCAATCAAAGTTATTTTCCACCTGTGTCACTCTGATGAAGTCATATTTAAATTCTAAATTTAACATTCTCTTACTTTAGCCCAAACATGAATTAATCTGCAAAAAGTACATATAAATATATAGTACACTAATCCAAATCTCTGTAAGCTACCTTAAGAATTCCATTATGGCCAAGCAGCAAGTTGGAGGTTTTGAGATCACGGTGAATGATCCAGTTGTCATGGAGGTGCGCCACCCCACGTAATAGTTGGATCATGAGAGTTTTCACTTCGCCCGAGATGAACGGATCCTTCATCGACTCCATCAGACTCTTAAGGTCGTGTTCCACATAGTCCATGACGATGTAGATTTTGTCCATGTTGCTCCCGACCACAATCTCCTACATATAGAAAACAACTATGGATGTTTTTTTCCCCACTTTGCCAAGTGTATGGTCCCAGGTAATGACTGGTACCTTTGGCAACAAACAAAGGCAGGGAATGAAACTTCTGAAATATGGATCAACTCTATTTGTATGAAAGCTCGAGGAATTTTTATGATATGGAAAACACTTGTATAGGTTAAAGCAATACGATATTTAGTCTCCTTAGTGCAAGAAGGTTGTAACTGAATTTCTCAAGTTTTGCAGGAGAACCCAAGAAGTGTTACAATTGCTATAGCACCAAGTGGACGCAGATCACAGGCAGACATCATAGACAGAGCTTCAGTTCTTTCATTGTAGGTAGATAAGGGCCAATGGGCATTAAAACAGAAGAAAACTCAATTTTGCCCAAATGTCAGTTACAACCTTCTTGCAGTTAGGGGTCATTAGTATAACGAGGTATTGGATTGTCCAACGGGCGCTGCCATTGCTGTAGCTGGTTCCCACCTCTTATCACTGATAACACTGCAGAGGTGTCAGTTGGGTATTGATCCAACCTCTGAAAATGTTAGGGCCTTTTAACACTTCACCAGTAGAAGTGTTTTTCAACATCTATAACTACACTGAAGTCTAAATTTGAGGGGCCTCTGAAGCTCTGAAATTTAATGAACCCCTGAGGGTCTGACATCTTTGTAACAGTCATCTCATAGGTACCATCGCCCCCCCCCCGGGAGGACCGCAGTAAATAGTTGGTGTTACTTCATTGGCTGATAATCAAACCAGCTAAGTCGGCATACATTGTGAACCTCACTAATGTTTCTACTTACCCTCACAGTGACAATGTTGGGGTGTTGAGCTTTGAGTAATGTGTTGATTTCTCGAAGCGATGTGATAGGGAAACCCTCTTTCTCCTTCTCCATTTTTAAGCGTTTTAAGGCCACTAGTTCATCTAGCATAAAAAAAAAATCTAATATTTAGAAATGGATGGCAATCTTTAAATAAAAATAGTGTCATGAATAGATTAAAAATTGGCTTTAACCATTTAAGGGCCAACAATGCAGGAGTACATTATGGGACATGGATGCATTCATACATCATGACGTCCAAAAAGAATTCTTGTTCTTCTTTAATCTAGGGTTCCTTTTAGAGGGTGGGATTTGATACGCGTAACAAGATAAGATCTCTCTTCACCAATAAGGAAAGCTTTATTTTATTAATACCAGAGGTTGCCTTATAGGCAAACCAAGGAAAACTACCTTATCCCTGATAGGCTGAATATATGAGAACTACTCACCAGTCTTTTTATCCTTAGCGCGATAGACAACCCCATAAGTTCCCTCAGCGATCCGATTTAGACAATGGAATTCCTCAACACTCCGGCATCCCTGGATCGCTGGGAAGTAGTTGGGCAGTAAGGGCTTCAATTCAACTGGTGATTGTTCTGGGCTGTCAGCAAGATATCTACACAAGAGAAAACAGAGCTTTGACAAGGTATGTTAGATGTAAATATATGTTTCAACATAAAGCAAATTGAAAGATAACTGCTTGCTCTTTTAGATAAAGCCACTCCCTTTCCCCCTTTAAATTATTAAGCCTGATTAAACAATCCCTGATTGTCCTTGTAGCTTACATCACACATATCGGTAGAGTACGTTATTGAATGGCATTTCAAACCACAAAATCAGGGTTCAACTTACATGGACACAACAGCCTCTACGCAAGGTTTTATGGTAAATAAATAAAAAAAAAAAGACTATCGAAGCAGTGACTCACTCATTATCTTCATCTTCTGGGTGATGAACTGACATGGTTTCACTCTCATTATCCGAGACGTCATCAAAGCGTGATTTTGTATTTCGATGATGGTCGTGACCAGGAGACGCTCCATTCTCGTCACGGTCACTTCCCTCCTCACTGTGGCTGCCTTCTTCACTCTCACTTTCACTTGCTGTTAATGAAAAGCATTCATTTTACATATCAATGAAAGGAAGCAAATGTTTTAGATCATTCAGTATAAGAAGAGGTATGCAAACAGATTTATAGACCAACCTGAACACTTGATAAAATTAAATATTGTTCTAAGTAAAGCATTCTCCTACTGAAGGACAGCTTTTATATTTTGAGTAATTTTTCCCTTCAATTCCCCATAACATTTGAGCTATTAATAAAATCGACAGCCTATATTTGATTTTGAATTTAAGAAAACGTGTCTAAAGGATGTAAAAATAGAAAGTCAGGTCTTAGGTATTCTGAGAAGTAGGTAAAAGTGTACTGTGCCTACTACATATCAGTTTTTACACATGACCTTCTTCTGTGTGAAGACACTAACCAGTAACTGAGTGTCGTCTAACCGGTGACTGACTAGCTTCTGACCCTGAGCGGACATAAGACCCAGGGCTGTGTCCATCCTCACTGACCGCCTCTTCACCCGACAAGTCACTCTGCGCCCCAATCACAATCTGCTCCTCCTCATCCATGTCATCGTGTTCTGACTCATCTGTAGGGTCTGGTTTAGACACGACTGACCGCACTTTATAGTGGTTATAAAACAGCGATATTAGTATTGGAAACACTATACTTAAATGATCAATTGAAGTTTACTAGTCACATTCATGTCGGTCTCGTCAAAAAAGTACCTTCTTATACCGTAGGTTGAAATCTCAGTTATAGTTGGTATTTATATAAATCTTCTTATTGTGATGAAATAAAACAAAATCCTGGATTCTCCTTTAAGCTTGGCTTTACTTAAGTTCACAAGGACAGACTAAAGGTTTTGACTCACTCTGCTAAAATAGCTACTAGTAGTTATATTTTGATTGTCTAGAAAGATAACAATTAGGGATACATATAGGGAATATATAATGCAAACAATGGTTCAGCCCCAGCACTGTAATAAAGACCCTTTATGTTATTGTATAAAAAAAAAATCTCTGGACATATTCTGGATAATCAACTTACCATCTTCCCGAGGCGAGTTTCTCCTATTGTAGCTCCGCTCTTCCCGACCCCCACGTCCTTCTCGCCGCTGGGCTGGACTCCGACTCCGTTCATTGTGGCTGTGTTTATCACTGTAGTTCTTGGAGCGGCGGTGTTCCCCTTCTGTGGTACATGAAACAGCGGGTAGTCATATTTAGGATTTTCTTATAGTGATGGAGTGATTAAGAGCAGGGATGGAAATTTTATACATGGCGACTAGATTTTTGGTCAGCTGTGATAATTTCAATGGATTTTAAAAGTACTGCATTGGATACCAACAACGTAAGAATGATAAGCTTCATGAATATCCTGTAATAAAAAGTTATTCCAAGACTGTTATTCTACAGAAATTGTTGTGTAAAAGGTAGTACCTTGTTTATCGGCACGTCGCCTCGAGTCATCTGTTCGCCTGTGTCTTTCATTTTTATCACGTCTTTCCTGGTCCTTTCTCTCTTGGTCCTTTTCTCTTTCAGCCCGTATAAGCCGTTCTCTGCGTTCCCTCTCCAAGCGGAACCGCTCCCGTTCTAGTCTCTCCAGTCTCTCCCTAATTTGAGTAAAATGACCACTATTTTAAGCAAAGGCAATTTGCAATGTTTCAGTACAGTCACACAAGCCACAATAAAGGAGTCTTCCAGGTTGCCCGATTCTATCTACCAAATAAAAAGAAAAAGACGAGTGCCCTTGCATACCTTAATCAATTAAGAAAAGATGTGATGAAAAGAAATATAAAAAGGACAAAAGGGCTCTGAAAAATACAAAATATTAGGACATTATCGTAAACAAAACAAGGTGCTATATCAAATATATGAACGGTAGGAGTAACTGCTAATCAATAAAGGCTTTAAATAAAAACTAAATTTCAACTCCCGCATACAAACAAACTAGAAGCCTCCTGCCCCTTGTAGTCACTCCAAATACTAAACCTGCATATTTCAATTCCTGATGCAGCTCATAGCTAATTTCAAAGTCCGGGTACGGCTTTTACGACCGGGGTGTGGCTTATAAGCAGGATTGTATATGGATTGATGATGATATCCAGACTAACATTATATCAACAAAATATGTAATTCTAAATATGTAAATTTTATAATGTCTTAGTGCCTAGGGCATAAACAAAAGTCCTGGATATGTCACTGTGTAAAGCGTATTATCGTAATACCTCCTGTATAAAGCAAGGTGTATGTGCAAGGAAGAACCCCTGCTGCGGCTTACAGAAGAAACTAAAGTTAGGAGTATACCCTATACGCGAGGATTTTATTTCATATAACAACTGGTAGTAAATTGAGCAAAATATGATGAAGTTTGCGCCAATCGCCAATAGATTCTGACCTCTGGGTCTCTCATATGCTGGGTCATATGCTGTGCCTTATACACAAGGTGTTGCGGTATAAAGACTGATTTGAAGTCTAATTCAGTGCATGTCCATCTACATGTAAAACAATCGGAATTCCTGGTATACCATGAAAAATGTTTATCTCAAGCGCATGAAGAGGTTGTTTCCTAATGAGGCTAGTGCGCACCTGCACGTCATTTTAAAGGTCCTCTGAATTGGCGATGTCACCACTGTGCAAAAAGTCAACGGAGTTAGCGCCTTGATTCAGAGCGCCTTTAAAGTGCGGGTCCTATTAGCAGATGGGATGAAATGGCCCCAATTGTCCCAATCGACACAAAAATAATTCCGACCTGTTATTATAGTTTTCTGGGCATACAACCTGGAACACACCTTTTTGTAAGGCTTAAAAAAATAACCTGTGTGTTTCCAGTCATTAAACCCTATAAAGGTATATATGGATAATCCTAGCCCTTTTTGATGAACTTTTTTTTTAAAATTTGAACTTGGGATATCATTTTAAATAAAAAATGTAGATTTTTGTCAAAAAAAAAAAGGTGCAAAAGAAGAAATAATTTGAAATTTGTTCTAGACCGGTATAGACAAACTTTTTTCATTATGGCATCCGAAACACACAGTTTATTTTTTTTTCTCTGATCACCTAACCATGTAGGTGCGTTTTTGTTATTAGTTTATCCAATGTGGTACAAATAATAAAAAAGAAACTTAAATCCCATATGAAGCCAAATGCATGTACCTTTTTGATGTGTGCTTTCCGTTCTCCGATCTGATGGGAGATCTGTGTTTAACAGAGGATAATAAATTAAATAAAAAGAACCCAACTGTAAAAACAAAGGTGACTACCAACATACCTGCAAACTCACGTCCGAAAAGATATGTCCCCACCCTCGATTGAATTGATACTCTCTCATTTCCCTTCCCTCATCTTCATAAATCTTCCTCAGTCCCTTTCACCCTCAAAATATTCTCTTTTAAGCTGATTTGGGTAGTTTTGGCCAATGGATGGGCGGGCAAATTTCATTACAATTCTGAGAAATAGAAGTTTGCAGGTATGAAGTTACCTAAGCAGCAATCCAAGGGTTCTATGCCCACGAGTTCGTGGCAGTGATGATAGACTAAATTTTAAAGGAATGCTCTGATCATAATACATACACATGAATGATCTCAAGCATAGCAGTTGCCTTCTTACTATTAGCTTACCTCTCACGTTGCGACTTTTCCCGCCTTCGGGCCTCCGCCTCCTTGCCACCTCCGCCTACCTCCTTTTGATGTTTGGTGGGTCGGGCAGCCGATCGGTCGGCATCCCGACCCCGGTCTTTTGACGATCCTCCACCTGAAGCCGCTGAGCTCTGCCCACCCCGATCTGAGCGTTCTCGGCCATGTTTACCTACAATATAGCAGACAAAATTTGATATCAAATTCTGATGAATACAAATCAAAGGCTGAAAGATAAAACTTATTATGTCTTATTTATTTATAATTGTCTAGGCTTTCATACCCGGTACAGCAAAAAGAGCACAATTATATTTCTCTTTGACTTATTGTTACTTTTCAAATTAACTGGGTACAGCTTCAAACTTTATTTCTTCAGAGTTCTCCCCTACATATTTTAAGACAGGTAGGAAATATGGGATACTTACTCCTTTCCCGCTCAGCCTTTTCACGTCGGCGTTCCTCTTTGTGTTTGTGCTTGTGAGACTTGTCCCGTTTAACATGTGCTTGGGGTGGTTTAATGTCTAAACCATCATCATCCTCCCTGTAGACAAAACAACACACATCTTGATTCCCATAGAAACTTCTTATAAGTCTCTTATAAATCTTGCCTTATATTTCTTGTAAAATGGACACCTCCTCTTTTGTGAAATTCTATAAGGCAAAGTATGCCTCAAATTTTAGGAAGTTGTCATTTGTACCATGTGCTACTGAGAGCGACTTATTTCATTACAGTTTCATAACACAATTTCACTTTTAAGTAGAAAAGTTTTATATCAGTATAACAATGTTACCTATCATAAGAGCGATCCTCCTGTGGGTCGTCTTCAGAGAAGCCCCAATCCTCCTGTGGCGCAAGTTCAATTTCTGGACTATGTTCGGGGCTCGCCTCCACCGTGACAACTTCCCTGTGCCGGTCACGTCGAGACATCTTACATACTGTATAAAGTATAAATAAGGATAGGAAACTGATCAATGTCATGGAATGTGAAAGTTCTGAGGGAAGTGAAAGGAGCAAAGAATTCATGCAAAGGTCAGGAAAGCGACAACTGTTGGAATAAGCACTTAACACTATAGGCTGAGTTTATATACATATACATTTATCATGTTCCCTGTATCCCCATTTAGCCCTGAATCTGATGAGCCATAAGATTTTGTGCCCCCCCCCATTAGATGTGATTTATATATATATATATATATATATATATATATATATATATATATATATATATATATATATATATATATATATATATATATATATATATATATATAAAATCAGTAGGCTAGCGCACTGAATTTTTCACTAAAACTGAAACCCTAAAACTGGGCAAATTGTATTTTACCCAGTGACCTAGGGCTATTTAGGAGGATTCACATTTTAATATCCTGACAGTTACTGGGTGATCACTTTTATAGGGCGAGGTGGGGCTCTTGGCTAGGCACTTACCTAGTTTTTCAAGACTTTATTCCATTAAACTTATCTAGTGAGCAATGGATAGATCTTGAGAAAAGAAGTGGATTTGCTTTTTAAATGAAGTCTCTATGTCCATTTAAAGTGGAATTATGACCGGTCAATGGTACCAAATCAGACCCAGAATTCTGCCATAGTTAAGAGTTTAATTTGGATCCAATTTTGTGATCAAGCAAGATAAATCTAAGGTAGCCTAGATCACTAAAATGATTATTTTGGGCAATTTTCTTTTCAGATAAGCAAGATATACCCCCAAGAATGTAAATAATGATACATTTTATCATAATCAAACAATGTAAAAGCAAATTTTTTATGTCATCTTTTCCCTTGAACTGCGCGCTCTGACAGAACCGGGGGGGGGGGATTTTTCAAAATAGCTCCATGGTGGGGTGGCCAAAACCTGATAGACCTACGCCCTGAGGGTGGGGGTGTCAACACTAAATATGGATGATTTGCAATTCGAATGGAATGCTCATTGTGACACATCAGTCCACACATGTAACTTTCTTTCTTTTTTTTTTTTTTTTTTTTTTTTGGGGGGGGGGGTCATCTTGCACAATTAGTACGGTACTTAGTTGCGGGGGGGGGGGGTCATGATAACCTTGGTTGCAGGTTCGGTCCTTAGTCTTAGTACCATTGGTAGGGCACCATTCAATGTAACCTGGAATACCTGCTCATCGCGCAGAGTGTATACTCACCCAGGTGTCACTATCAGGCCATGCTGAAATGGCCTGATAGTGACGTTGTATATTCAGGCTAATTACTTTATTCATTTATTGCCCTTTTGATCTAGATGAGAATCTTATTGAACATGGATGTGTATTGACAATCCTACCTACCCCCTCCTCCCTCTTCTTAAAATAATACGGAAGTACATCTCCTGACTGACACTCCCACGCCCATTGACCAATGAGATTAGCCCAACCGTTCTACTAAGCCTAAGGTCCCAGTCATTTACGTAGCGCTGGACTGCTGATATCTGTCTGTAGTGTAGGGGGCTTCCCTAGCCCACTTAAAAGGGTCTACTTCTCCTCTTTCCTATCCCCTCGGGATGTGTGTGGTGCACATATGCGCGGGCACTGACACATTCCCCTGTGAAATAGTGTAATGTAGTTCTCGCCATGAATATGACCTTAGCTGTCGAAATGGCGTTAAACATCTATTACTCACTCACTCACTGTAGTGTAGGTACGGATGACGCGTCTAAGTCTACATTCAATGCAGCCCGCTAGGTCAGTAGTATATCGGGTATAGGTGGGGGTTTATAGTGGGGGGGGGGCGATGGTAAAAAAGGTTTTCCGGTCTACAAAATCTCGGGGCCCCGGGGGCGGGCCCAGGCCCCAGCTGCCATTCACATTGTGGCAATATATGTAGATGGCGCAACCACCTGCAGATGGCATGACGATCGGCGGAGGCCTTTGTTGTCAAAATCGACTGACAGTGATATCTCATCTCACTTTTCTCAGCCTCCTGATGAAATTGGGGTTTGATATTTTATAGGCTGGTTAATGAGGCTATGAACCCAGCGTATAGCACCATTGTGGATCCTTATCTGTAAGATAAGACCTCTAAATTGATCTTGCAGATGGAAATTTTAAAATGCCATATGTAAATGGGCCTATACTCTCTTACAATTCATATGTATGGTGGATTATGAGATAACTTTCCTCCCTACCTAGTACTTGTATCATAAAACAATGGACCCGACCTACTGATATCAGGGATGTAAGTCAGGGGTGGTGAAAAAACATGAAAACATTAACAGACATGTACAAAGGTTGTATATAAACACTTAATATGACCTGAAAACAATTGTATATGGGGTTCAAATGCTTCTAAACACAAGTTTCAAGATTTACCTATTACCCCCTCCCCACCCCATCACAGTGGCATGGAGTATCGTTGTATAAAGCTACCATCTCCTCACTGATTTTAACAGACCATAGCCTGACCTAGAAATGTGGCTGCACCCCCTCCCCACCCGTCACAGTGGCATGGAGTATCGTTGTATAGAGCTACCATCTCCTCACTGATTTGAACAGATCATAGCCTGACCTAGAAACGTGGCTGCATGGCTGCAAAACAATAATTATTTTTCCACTGTTGGCCTATATAGCATATTGGCAAAAATAAAATATTCATGCACATTTCTGGGCTTAGCCACTATTATTTTCTTGTAGGCACACATTTTTCTCATTAATTCAGGGCCATGAGATGTGGTACAATGTAATTAAATTTTCCGCTATCGGCCATAGAGTGCAGACATACCCAAATTTGGGGGTTTTGCAGTGAATGATTTCAATAAATTCTCTAATTAAATAGAGTGCACCCCCCTCAACTTACCTTCAAATATCAGCCTGAATAACACTCAAATCGATTAATATACACCCTAAGGATTAATTTGATGCCTGGTTTGCCTACCCACTGTCAGATTTTAGACCAATAATCTTTGTACAACACCCTTTAGTGCGGAGCTAAAAAGTGTCTCCTGCTGCCACCTCCCGTCAATTGGTGTACTGCAACCTAAAGGCCTGGGTTGGTATCTTGGTGGTCAATCAAATAGCTTGAAAAGCTTTGATTCACAAGCCCCAGTAATGTCTTATCCAGATTCCCTTACTTTTATGCCCATCTGGGTCCTCAAAATGCAATGAGAATCGATTCCCAGAGTGGTTGTCAGTGTGAGCGCTCTCCTCAAATTTTATCGATTTCTCATAATGACAAGCAGTTGTGGTCTTTTCCCAAAGGAAAAATTAACACAGGGCTAAGAGATTTGACATGCTGATTGCTAAAGGACACCATGTGAGGCACTGAGTGTGTTTTTCTCTCTAGGTGCTATAAAAAATACAAAATTTTGGGTAAAATGTATGAAAAATCCTTGGAAATATAATGTTATAAAGGAAAATATTCAACAAAATGCCTCTTTACTCTATATGCAATGGCATAAAACGTCCTATTTACACATTATTCAAGTCCGCCTATGTAATGACAAAAAAAAATAAACCAGATATGGTGAATACAAGGACATTTTATTAAGTGTCAGTAGACATTGATTGGCTGTATAGGTCGGGGAGAGAAAAATGATTTTTTTTTTACGCGATGCATGAAAAGGCCTCCCATAAAGCACTGAGGTTGATAGAACTAGATTGAAACAGCTGAGAAAGTAAAATTCAGGTCATTCTGATCCTAAAAATCATTATTTTGGTTACCATGCACCCCCTGGAGAGAAATTTCAGGCCTGCGGATCAATGCTAATAAATTTGCGAGAAATCACTCCGAAGCCAAAATGCTAATAACATGAATTTTGCTATTTTTTCTGTGATTATACCAACTTTCTTGACATTTCTCTCCCTAACATTGTTAATCTGACTCAACCCATGGAGAATAAACACATTTTAGTAAGATTTGGTGGATTCGGTAAAAGACCCTGTATTGCCTGTAGAGGCTGCAAAACACTAATTATTTTTCCACTGTTGGCCTATATAGCATATTGGCAAAAATAAAATATTCATGCACATTTCTGGGCTTAGCCACTATTATTTTCTTGTAGGCACACATTTTTCCCATTAATTCAGGGCCATGAGATGAGGTACAATGTAATTAACTTTTCCGCTATCGGCCGTAGAGTGCGGACATACCCAAATTTGGGGGTTTTGCAATGAATGATTTCAATAAATTCTCTAATTAAATAGAGTGCACACCCCTCAACTTACCATCAAATATCAGCCTGAATAACACTCAAATCGATTACCGTAATCTCCCGCGTATAAGGCGCAGCCCGCGTATAAGGCACACCTAGAGTTTTGGAAAATTCTCAAAAAAATGAAAAATTCATAACTTTGGTTCTACTGAATGAATTTTCAAAATTCAAAAACCTATGGGTAGCTTGGGCCACCTTGGGCCCTCCTGGGCCTCATTTTGTCCTATTATGGCCAAGGGGGCATGTAAGATATCAAAAGAAAGGTCTTGGTGTCCCCCTTGTGGATCCAATGAGAACTAACCCCCCCCGTATAAGCCGCGCCTTATACACGGGAGATTACGGTAATATACACCCTAAGGATTAATTTGATGCCTGGTTTGCCTACCCACTGTCAATAGGTGTACTGCAACCACCACTCCTAGTGGGAGTGCAGATTTGCCAACCTCTGTAACTCATTTCTAATCTAATCCACACTTATCTGCAGATAGAATCAGTGAAACTTAACTTTTGTCATCCACAGTAACCTGACTTTTATAAAAGAGCTCTCTTTTAAACAACCTTACCAGTCACATTTCTGCAACTATTCTCATTGTGAGTTGTTCTGGGTTGTTGTGAGTTGATGTGCTTGTGTCTGCAGTCTGTATACACACATAGAGGAACCAGCTCAAGCTGAATTTATTTTTATCCGTCTCTGAGGACGTCTCTGAGGGAACCTCAGAGACGAAGTGTGTCTGTTGTAGTCTGTTTGGTCAGCCAATCTGGCAGAGTGGCCATTTCTCACAGAAGTACTTACTGTTTAGGTCCAATGCTTCCACCAACACTTCCCTCAATGTATATCCAAAGATTCACAATACACAAAGCACTTGAAATACTTGTAATAATTAATAATCCAGGTGATTTTCAAATCTCCCTCCCTAACTCCAAATCATTGTCGGCCATCTTGAAGCCAGGTGTAGCCACCTAGTGCCAAAAAGACTACACTGTTCTTGGTTGGTTAGCCCTATGTTTCAAGAGCAGTCTAACACCAGGTAGCACCACAGGATGTTGACAATGGAGGCCATTGAGGTAGTGATATCTAAGATAAACATGTCAGATTTATTGGACATATCTCATGTTTCAGTCAATATAAGCTGATGTACATGAAAACTACATGTTTGAGAATAGGAGGGACAATTTCCAGTAACTGAAAGTGAGTACTTAGTTCAGAGTAGCCATGTGTTTGTGCCACTATAGACTTGTATACATCTTGGATCCTGCCTGTGAGCAGGCAGGTATTTCGGCCTAGGGAGACTGCAGGGAGGCCAGGCAGGGAGTAGGGGCTAGCCTGGGGCTGAGTAGGGCCATCAGCAGGCACTGTCCTGCATTCCACAGCAGACAGGGAGAATTGAGGGGAGGTCAGGGGATGCACGAAATGGTAGATTCTCTCCAGGAATATCATATGGAGTTTATATTGTCAAATATTAAATAAAATTCCAGGATACATAAAAACAGGAAATCATGAAGACTTACATCCTTGTAATATCAAAAGTATTTTAGTGCATAAGTTCAAACAACATGGCGGACAGGCCTAGCTGGTTACAGCATACATGTTACCTGAACAGTGCAACACTATAGGCACCTTCGTCAGATATACAACAAAAAAGCACTAATAAATAAGATAGCACACTCACCTGCTTCGGAATTTATATTTTGTACAGTTTTCTGGTGTAAAAGTCAAGCCAAAAGAGCAAGAGAAAGTACCTTAGTTTGTATTAGTAATTAGTAAGCATACCGGGTATATATTATTTAATTTACATAGGGCCAGATAAGAGACTGATTATTAGCAATTGTACTTAGCCCCCAAAAGGCCCCTGACACGTCTTTGTATTGGTTGGTGGTCATTTCTCTTTGCTCATAACCTGCAGTGCCCACTGGTACACGTGGGTTGTTGGTTTGAGTGGGTAATTACATGCCTCGTTGAAGTGAATTAGTACAGATGGTCTTTACTGAAGGCAATTTTGTGTGGTAAACAGTACAGATTTCCCATAAGAAATGCCATTTTATTCAATTATAGTCATTAGTATTGCAACAAGTATTATACAAAATGGGTTGGTGGTTGTAGTAACTTTACTAATGATGAATATTAACTAAGTAATGTATGAGCTAACAAGCACCGAATTCCGTTATCGTAGGATATCGTAACGAGTGGCCGTAAATCATCTCATATATCATGCTTGTGCCTCTTGATATATATGGCACTAGATGCTTCTTGTGGAATTCTCACGGAAGGGACCTTTAAGGATTTTGTGGGAAACAAGCTATATCAAAGATATATATATATATGGCAAAATGGTATATTTATGGTAAAAATTTTACCAGCTTTCTAGTCATATATATTGCATGTACCATAAATCCCCGGTCATAAGCCGGCCCCGAGTTCAGCGGTAATATAGAAGCCGGTTTTAGTGCATTTTAGACTTTTGCAAAAACCCCGGTCATAAGCCGGGGGGCGAGTTCAGACCCCCAACCCCCCCTAAAACTAAAAAATCTCACCAATTTTTGAGGAAAATTAGCCATATTTCTATCAATTTTTTATTGAGTTCTTATAGAAAACACATTGAAATGAACTTGTATGGTAAAAATCGTACATATTAAAGTTATTTTATTTTCTATTGATTTTTATTGAAATTTGGTAAAAAATTACTTAAACTTTTTAAAAACCCCGGTCATAAGCCGGGGGGGGGGACTTTGGGAAAAATTTAGAAGCCGGTTTGGGCCCAAAATAGGAAAAAAAAATCCGGCTTATGACCAGGGATTTACGGTAATCAAGAAATATTTATTTCAATTTCACCTGCGCCAGCTAATATATGACTCATTCCTAAAATGAAGATAGAGAGAATCATGTCTTGATTCTTAGCTAGGCACTGAAGTACCTCAAGTGCATGAGTCTGCTGCAGTGGAGGTGTGAAACCGTGATAAAGCTGAAACTGGGTAGTGTTAAACTCTCCTTTCTTTGCAAGCTTATTCTGAAGCTATTTACTGAAGGACCTTTACAAATAAGGGTTCCTTTTAACAGGCTTGGCTAGACCAAATTGGATATTTTTTGTACAAGGTTGAATGGAGGGAACTTTGCCTCTGACCCTATTGAAGTTCAACCAAAAGTTTAGAACCATTTTATAATGAGAAGATCACTGAGCACCTAAAAATAAATGGTTCCCACCTGTTCTGTGGATAAAAATCATCTAGAAAATGTCTAGCTTTTCCTTTTCTAGGGGGCTGCAGTATGTTTGACATACCCTGCAAAATTTTTGGGCAAGATTATCTCTGGACAGTTGTCCTAACCTCCCCATGTTTGGCACTTCCCTATCAATTAAGATCCCATTGTATGCATTTTATATAGTGAGGAATTGATAGCTGTGATAAAAATAAGGGGTTTTGCTTTTTAAATGAAGTTTTTATGACAATTTAAATGGAAGTTGTGATCATTCAAGCATCCTGAGTCAAATAAGCTATTCTGCTGTGGTTCTGTCATAGTGCACAGTTCAAGGGAAAAGATGACATCAAAAATAATTTTTAAAATTTGCTTTTACATTGTTTATGATAAAATGTATCATTATTTACATTCTTCAGGGATGAAAGTCACAGAGGACGAAAATCCCTGAAATGGTCCAATATTCGCCCCAAAAACCTGGTTTTCTATATGAATGTATAGGGCCTTGCAACCCTAAATCCCTGCAATCAGGGAATTCCCTGAAGACTTTCATCCCTGATTCTTGGGGGTATATCTTGCTTATCTAAAAAGAAAATTGCCCAAAACACGGACCTGAAACACTGGATATAAAAGAAAGGCTTTCTCTGGGAGAGGTGTGCCATGGGTGTGTTTTCACCATTTGCCACTGGATGGCAGCACAGAGCCAGCATGTTAAACATCTTATATTATATTTATTCGTAACTTATTCTTACAAATAATATGTAATTTTTCTAGCTATTACTATACTTAAGCATAATGATAATGCACAGATACGTTATCTATGCACTGAAAACAATATATCTGTAAAAGAGAGAGAAGTGAGTGTGCTGTCCCCTGGTGGGTAACTATGGAAGCCTCCTACAAAATTTTGCAGTCACTGGCTCTTAGGAGATAACTTTCTTCTGTCCCTTAAACTTTTCATAGATCCATAATTCAAAAGGAGTTGGATAGCTATGCTCTTCATATAAGTGACCAAATGATTTCCTGTGGAAAATATAGGGCAGCAATGTGTATTGCTCGTAACTCGAAAAGAAATAAAATTTAATTCTTTTTGGCAGATGTTATGTACCATAAATTCTTTGATTTGAGGTTCATATCATATTTGAATCAGGCCACCCTTAAAAATATGTCCGTTTCCTGTCCAGAGGGTGGGATTTTTCAGACCTATGAGGGAGGGAGGGGAAAATTTTTTTTTAAATTTTTTTTTTAGCGCCTCCCACGCCGCGTAGCGGCAGTACCGCAAAGCGGTACGGGAGTGTGCTATGATGATTGCATTTACTCCATGTGATGAGGTCTCACAATACAAAATTACTGAATAGAGAAATTGATAATTGTGAAATCTTCTTTATGTCTGCTTTTATGAGACATGTCATCAAACACTGGTATACCGAAATTAACGGCGGGAGGCGTTTTTTACGCGGTCACAACCGCATTTCTTGTTATTTGTCGACTTGAATTCGTCATCGCGTTCTAGGATTTGATGATTGGAAACCTATATTCTTGTGCTAATGGACGAAAAAAAATTCAGAACTCAAGAAAAAATTTTCCAATTCTCGCCAAAAAATTTCACCAGGCCTCTAGACAGGAAACGAACATATTTTTAAGGGTGGCCTCAAATCAAAATTGTAGTTTATTGCAAGGTCAGTAATGCAGGTAATGTTGCTTGTATCAGAGAATTTAAGGTAATTGCAGTTAGTTAGACTCTCTGCTGTCCCAAAGCTCTGGCCCCTTTATACCGTAATCTCCCGCGTATAAGGCGCGTCTTATACGGGGGGTTTTAGTTCTCATTGGATCCACAGGGGGGACACCAAGACCTTTCTTTTGATATGTTACACTCCCATATAAGCTTATTTGCTGCATTTGGGGTCCAGGAGGGTCAAGGGGGTCCAAAGAGCACATAGCTTTTTGAATTTTGAAAATCCATTCATTAGAACAAAAGTTATGAATTTTTTATTTTTTTGACCATATTCTGAAACTCTGGGTGCGCCTTATACGCGGGATGCGCCTTATACGCGGGAGATTACGGTACTTGATAGTCTTTTCCATTACATTGTTTCTCCAGAATTAAAATCAATAGCCTTGAGCAAGTCTAGCTTGTGGTCTGACATCAGCACTCCCATCAGGGATGCCACTCACTGATCTCCAAAAATTCGGAAATCCTTCTAATTTTCTCAATTTACAATAGGAAATACCTATAGGAATGAAGGCCAAAATTTCGGAATTCCTAAAAAGTTAGGAAAAGTGACATCTCTGTCCCATTCACAGACAGGAACCAACTCTAAGCAGGTGTTAAGTAGTGTTATAGTCCTATACTTTCAGAAGACATCTGCTTGAAGGACCAGATGCTACTCACCCAGGTTATTCGCACCACCAAGCCACTATTCACATAACTCCCACCAAAACTGCCCTATTCGCACCACATTGCCAAAAAAGGCGCGAAAGTTGATACATGGATCACCACCATATACCTTCACCATTGGATGCAAAAAGTGTATTATGGCTGCCAACCAACTGACTTTGTAGAATATAGACAATTACTCAAAATTTACAATAGTTGGTACTGAAATCCCTTTTCCTGCAAGACCCCTACATCTCCTCCTTTAATGACACTACAAATTCAATAAGTAATTCTGCCTCTTATATATAAAATTTCCATCTTTTTTTAAACTTATTCGCACCACCAAAATGACTCAAAATGAGAGGACCCTAGTCCTCTCCTATAACTCTTTTCGAGTTAATCATAAGAAGAAATTTTCTTGGAGGGGTCAATTTTTGACAATTTTTCAAAAAGATCCTCAAAAGCAAAGCCTTTTCTAAAAAATATCCACTTTTGATATCATGAAGAAATAAGGTCAGTCAGAAACTACAAATCGAGGGCTTTCTGATGCTTTTTAAATCATAGAGCTGTGACATAGCTAAGTTGGGGGAAAAAATTATCTCGGATTGGTCATTCTGATAAATATAAAGCTAATTCAGCCCCAAACTCATAAAGTGGCAGTCAGGAGATAATTTTCTTTTGTCACTTAGAATTGTGATAGATCCATAATTAAAAAAAGATTTGGATAGCTATGTTCTTCATCTAAGTGACCCAAGTGATTTCCTATGGAAATCATTAGAAGAAAATTATCTAGAAGGCGTTCATTTTTTGGCAATTTTTCAAAAAGATCCTCAAAAGCGAACTTTTCTCAAAAATATCTACTTTTGATATCATGATGAAATAAGGTCAGTCAGAAACTACAAATCAAGAGCTTTCTGATGCTTTTTAAATCAAAGGGCTGAGACATAGGTAAGTTGGGGGGGGGGAATTATCTTGAATTGGTCATTCTGATAAAAATACAAAGGTAATTCAGCCCTGAACCCATAAAGTGACAGTCAGGAGATAATTTTCTTTTGTCACTTAGAATTGTGATAGATCCATAATTAAAAAGGATTAGGATAGCTATGTTCTTCATCTAAGTGGCTCAAGTGATTTCCTATGGAAATCATTTGAAGAAAATTTTCTAGGAGGGGGGTAATTTAAAAAAAAAAATCTTCAAAATCAGAGCCTTTTCTAAAAAAATATACACTTTTGATTCGTGATGAAATAAGGTCAATCAGAAACTACAAATCAAGGGTTTTCTGATGCTTTTTAAATCAAAGAGCTGTGACACAGCTAAGTGGGGCAAAAAAATTATCTTCTGTAGGCCATGTTATGGCCTACCATCAGTAGTTCCCATTTCTCTCACCAGGGACCCATGGCACAGTTGATAGATACTCCTGTAGAGGTCGGCGAAAACATACTTGGAAACACTGGGTTTCGAACCCGGGACCTCTCAACTTGCAAGTGAGCACTCTACCACTTAGCTACATCCCCAGACCTGACGTTCCACCTACATCTGGATCGGTATGACACAAGGGGGCAGTGTTCACTGGCTGACCAGCCCCTGGGGCCTGGTGCAACCGGAACGGGGACAGATAGCATACCGCCATGGCCTCACAGCCAGAGCTGGCCCCTACACTCCTCCCCACCAGCTTCAGCCAACCCTACTCCTCCAACCCAACCTCCAGCAGGTGACTATTTTACCCCTAGCAGGTAGAAGCGTTAACTGTGTTGTACCAGCCCAGCGACCGAGTTCCGTAGCCCCCCTTACATGGGCAGGACCACTCGGTGTTTCCACCAATGTAGAGGTCGGCGAAAACGTACTTGGAAACACCAGGTTTGGAACCCGGAACCTCTCAACTTGCAAGCCAGCGCTCTACCACTGAGCTACATCCCCAGACCTGACGTTCCACCTACATCTGGATCGGTATGACACAAGGGGGCAGTGTTCACTGGCTGACCAGCCCCTGGGGCCTGGTGCAACCGGAACGGGGACAGATAGCATACCGCCATGGCCTCACAGCCAGAGCTGGCCCCTACACTCCTCCCCACCAGCTTCAGCCAACCCTACTCCTCCAACCCAACCTCCAGCAGGTGACTATTTTACCCCAAGCAGGTAGAAGCATTAACTGTGTCGTACCGGCCCAGCGACCGAGTTCCGTAGCCCCCCTTACACGGGCAGGACCACTCGGTGTTTCCACCAATGTAGAGGTCGGCGAAAACGTACTTGGAAACACCAGGTTTGGAACCCGGGACCTCTTAACTTGCAAGCGAGCGCTCTACCACTGAGCTACATCCCCAGACCTGACGTTCTCCATCTCCACCTACATCTGGTTGGGTATGACACAAGGGGGCAGTGTTCACTGGCTGACCAGCCCCTGTGCAACCAGAATGGGGACAGATAGCATACCGCCATGGACTCACAGCCAGAGCTGGCACCTACACTCCGAAGACACTCTGAGGGAACCTCAGAGCCCAAAGGTGTCTGTTGGTAGTCTATCTACTCTATCAGATTGGTTGAGTGCCCAGTTCTCACAGAAGTACTTACTGTCAGGTCAAATGCTTCCACCAACACTTCCCTCAATGCATATCCAAATGTTTTCAATGCACAAAGCAATTGAACTACACACAGCAATTTGTAATCCAGGTTGTTTCTAAAACTGCTTTCCTCAGTAAACAGCATGGCCTTCCATGTTGGAGACTGCACTCTGAACATAAACATGCCTGATTTATTGGAAATATTTCATGCTTCAACCACTTTAAGTTGCTGTACAGGAAGAGTACATGTTTGTGAATAGGAGGGACAATTTCCAGGAAGTGACATTGAGTACTTAGTTCAGAATACGGGGGATTGAGGTTACACGATGCTGTATTATCGCCCATGCACTGGCAGAGTTCCGGTCCAATGCCATTGGCCAGACCAGGTCACATAACTGACCTACTTATGGTAATTAGCAGGAACCCTCCCTGAACAGGGTGTATTATGGGAAACCTCAATAGGGTCTATAGCCATGTGTTTGTGCCAGTATAGACTTGTATACATGTTGGATCCTGCCTGTAAGCAGGCAGGTATTTCGGCCTATTGATAGACTGCAATGCTATAGCCTACCCAGGTAGCACACAAAAATTTGCCAACGTTGGCTGCCCATCGGGCCTACGTAGGCCCGACCAGTGGCATTTGCCAACCAAATGCCAATGTTGGCCCAACGTTGGCAGGACAGACCAAAAGCCAACGTTGGGCCTATGTTGGCATTTGGTTGGCACTGTCGGGCCTACGGAGGCAGGATGGGCAGCCTATGTAAAGCTGATGGTTGGGCAAATGTCGGCCCAATGTTATGCCAATGTCTCTGTGCTACCTGGGTAGGCTATACTGATTTAAATCCAGGTCTGTGCCCAAAATAATCATTTTTAGTGATCTAGTCTACCTTGGATTCATCTTGCTTGATCACAAAATTGGATCCAAATTAAACTCTTAATTATGCCATGGCATGGGCATGGCAGAATTTTGGGTCTGATTTTCATCATTTTGTACCTTTGAGTAGGCACTTACCTACCCCCAGTGCACGGTTCTGCTGCAGTGGAGGTGTGAAACTGTGATAAAGCTGAAACTGGGGAGTGCTAAACTCTCCTTTCTTTGACAGCTCATTGTGTAGCTATTTATTAGAGGATCTTAACAAACATGGGCTCATTTTAAAGGGATTGATGAGGGGTTTAATATGAATCTATATGAGAAATAATTGATGCAGGCAAACATCCCATTCTCCCCAAGTGAATTTAACCCATAATTTTGAAAGCATTTTTTGGTATAAAGGCCAAATCTCACATAAAAGAGAATAGTTCCCACATTTTCTACAAGAAAGGATGGTTTAGAAAATGTCTAGGGGTTTTCTTTTCATAGGGGAACAGGATGTTTGCCAGACCCCACAAAAATGTTAGCATGCCATTCGCTATCACCCTTCAAACAGCTTCTCCATGTTAGGCCCTTGTCTGTTTACCAGAATCCAATCCTATGTATATTATTTATATAGCAATGGATAGAGCTGATAAAAAGAAGTGGATTTCCTTTTTAAATGAAGTCTTTATGTCAATTTAAAGGGAAATTCTGACCAATTAAAGATTTCATATCAACTCCATAATTTTGCACTAATTCTGTCAGATCGCTAAATCACAGATGATATTATGTCAAGATAAAATCCCTTTAAATTGTTAAAATTTGATATGATACATTGATTTTCAACCTTTTATGGGGAACTCTTCCATACATGAAAAGAAAATAGTCCAAAATAATGATTTCAGAGATGTAGCCAGTCCTGTATCCGATATGCTTGATCACAAATCTGGACCCTATTTAAACTCTTAACACTGGGTCTTTGATCAGTCATAACTTCCCTTAGGCCTTATACTTGGCATAGAGACTTCATTTAAAGAGCAAATCCACTTTTTTGATGAGATCTATCCATTGCTTCCCCTAATCTCCCGCGTATAAGGCGCAGCCGGCATATAAGGCGCACCTAGAGTTTTGGAAAATTCTCAAAAAAATAAAAAATTCATAACTTTGGTTCTACTGAATGAATTTTCAAAATTCAAAAACCTATCGGTAGCTTGGGCCACCTTGGACCCTCCTGAGTCTCATTTTGATCCATTTTGACCAAGGGGGCATTTAAGATATCAAAAGAAAGGTCTTGGTGTCCCCCTTGTGGATCCAATGAGAACTAAAACCCCCCGTATAAGACGCGCTGTAGTATCCCGAAAGTCAGACCATCCCAGAAGTCGGCCGGAATTTTCAAATAATTAATATGAACTTTAACCGTTTCATAATTCTACGGCATAGGGACAGTATCATTAGGGTTGTTGCCCTTTCAAGTTCTATAAGACGAGAGGGATGTTATCATGGTTTTTATGTTTTCAAAAAATTATTTATTTTCATTGATTTTTGTTGCCCATGAGCGATAATAGGCTTAAAACATGGATTGTGCATGCACAGCCAACTTCTGGGATGCGCCAACTTCTGGGATACGACAGCGCCTTATACGCGGGAGATTACGGTAATAGATAAAATGCATGGGACAATCCACTTTAAATTGACATGGGAGACTTCATTTAAAAACTTAAGCAAATCCACTCCTTTTCTCAAGATCTATCCATTGCTCCTTAAATAAGTTTATTGGGATAAAGTCTTGAAAAACTAGGACTAAGGTAAGTGCCTATCTTAGGCTTAGCTACTAAGCTAGTGATTCACGGCGAAAGTCTGGAAGGTATCGTCTGGAAAGACTCAAACTCAAAGAGTGGCCGACGAAGACGAAGGGAGTGAGCGAAAATATGTGCACTGGGGTCAAAGAAGAAACAATTTGGTCGTACTTGTGGCTGAGAACACCTCAATTCTAGTCAAAACATTTAAAGAAGATAACACTAAAGTATTGGTACAATGATGATGGACAAAACGTACCTTTAACTTGACAAAAAGAGTATTTTTGACGACGTAGTTGAAGAAAGCCGTTCCACACGCGATGCTACCGGAAGTATGGTACCGGAAGCACAATGCTTGTGGTGCGACGCGCCAAATGCACTTGCCAATGCTCGGGGAATTGCCGCCCTTGCCTTCCCGCCCGTACAAGCTAGAACTCAAGAGCTACGGGGATCACCTGGATATTTTGGCCTGCAATGGCTTTTTTGGTTAACCTCTAAAAAGTGATCACATTTCACTCAGATTCAAAATCGGCAGGGCCCTATTATCAGCAGTTTTGATCAATCTGAGGTCCTAAACCAATGTTACTAAGTCCTGGGAGAGTGTACCAAAGGTAAAAAGCTAATTGATTGCATCCAGCACGCATATAAATAGCTGTTTCACATAAATCACATGTAAAGCAGACTTTTTCTTCTTTGAGAATTATCTGGGTCAAATCCCTTACAGCCTAATTGCCTCAATTAACAAGATAATTAATATTTTATAAATGTTAAGAACATATTTTTGTGCAGAAATGTGCTGAACTATGAGTTAGAAAAGGGTATGGACACATATTTATGGCCTCTTTTACCATATTTAGGTCTGTTTTGAATTCTATGCCTTAATTCCATTTATTTGAAAGGGGTGCTGATAATAGGTTCCAAAATAGATCAAAGGACCCTATTATCAGCATCTGCCCTGCTAGCACAACTCATCCAAATGATGTCTTTTTTACGTAAATAAGATGGGTTTTCACATTAGAATGATGTAAATTGCACGAGTAGTGCTAGCTGGGTGTGAATAAATATTGTTCCCAAAATCTTGAAATCATAAAAAGAGAGGCACGAGTGCATGTAGAATGAAGGAAAACTCATTCCATATCCCTCCCAATGAAGAGCTTTTTAATGAAACACCTAGCACATAATATATTCTATTTCACATTTTTCTTTGTAAGAATCCCTTATTTTCCTATCTCATTATTTATAGAAGAATTGATTTCAATCATGTCTATTTTTGAAGTCATGTATTTTAGATAATACAGTGTGATTAGTCAATAAAAATCATGTGAGATTGTGAAATTACACATATATTTTGTAATCTGTACACTGGAAAACATAAACAATAGCCTACTATTTTATTAATGAGCCAAATCTAAAGGAATGTAGGTCAATGTGCTGATAATAGGAGACAGGTGCTGATAATAGGTGCTCAGAATAGGTCAGAAAAAATAACAAATGCTGACTGAACAGTTATGATATCTCAAGGCCACAAAGTAGAAAAATTCCGAAAATTACCACTCTCCATGTTTGGCATCTATTAGATTTCATATATCTAAAACCTAACATCTGCTTGAGGATTTACCCTTAAGGTGCCGATAATTAGGTAGGCATCTAAGATTGCACTTTGATGATTTTGAGAAAAATCATCTTTGATCTACCCAGTATGCACATCTGAGCATGCTGCCAATTTGAGGTCACATGACTGTGGAGTTATTTCGGCCAATATAGAAATACTGGAATTTATACAGCTCCATTAGGGAGTGAACTTTTTTTAAGGGGGGGGGGGGCTGGTGGGTTTGGGTCGACCCCTTGACCAGGGGGGTCAAAATAATTTCACCTGTTTTCAGCGAAAAAGTCTGCGCGTTACTATAGGTTAAAAGGGTGCATTCGCACACGATTTTTGGCCCTTCGGGGGGGGGGGAGGGGCGAATGTTGACCCATCGAGGGGGTCGGAATTTTTTCGCGCATCTGCGCACAAACCCACCAGCCCCCCCCCCCTGTTATTAAAAAATGATCACTCCCTTAGTATATGAGTGCTAGTTTTTTTTCACATTTTTGTAAAGATATATTTTGTAGGCTATTTTCACTGAAAGATATCGGGGGTTCTGGCCCTTCCGCTCCAAAATCCACCCCACCCCCCTTCCGTTGTTAAGAATGGCCACACCCTAACTTGATAAATTTCGAGTACAGAAATGGAAAGGTGACGAGGTAGGATTTCTGTCCCTTCTGAAATATGTGTCATTTTTTTTTTCAGTTTTCGCAGTAAATTAATTAGTCTGTGCGTTTTCCACAAAATGCACAGACTTCCATACTTTTCATGTGTTACTTTATATGTTCAAGGATACTTTAGCCAAGATATGAGGTTTTCTGTTCTTACAAAAAAAAATTGTGAAAAGTCTGTGCATTATATGCCAGAAATACACATCCGTACTTACTACTCCATTTTGGCCAAACTAACAATACCGTACATTCTTAACCATGGGTTAACAGATAGCATAAAACAGTGCCAGAGGGATATAAAATAATGTTATCGCTGTCCTCAGCCATGCTCCCCTCTGACCAGATAAGAATTAACTTCACAGATAGGGAACGATCGGCGTCATGGGAGTGGCTGGTTGCGTGGTCCAGAACTAAAACGAAAAGAAAACGAACGAGCTTTCGCAGTTTCTCACGGGAAAATAAATAGAACGGAGGAGATAAGCTCAGTTTCGTTACTCAATGAAAATATAAGGGGGAACCTATACTTGCTGAAGGGACCTGCCAGCAATTGAATCATTCTCATTCTATCATATTCCTGTATCGGAACTGCAAGTAGAAATGGGGGAAAATGAGGATGCAGGGGTAGATACTAACGCTGGCCCGGGGGCCAATGGCCCGTAGTTATGGTTCCGGGCCCACAGTTTTCTCAAGGATTACCTTCCCATGGGCCCGGGTGATCCACATGTATTGATAATAAAAATTCTGGCTAAGTCGCTAAAGTCATGTTGTATATTGTTGGAAAGAGTAAATCACAAGGAACATGGACATTTTGTTAGCATCTTAATGTGATTCCACCAGGGGAAGTCTTTTTGACAAAAGTGAAATATTGATTCTGGGCCTACAGATGTTGCTCTGGGCCCACAGGATTCTGTAGCTCCGGGCCCAGGTGGTCCATGACTGAAAGAGTTAGTGTCTACCCCTGAGGATGGTACTTTTATATGTTGACCAGAGAATGGCTTTAATGGCTGGGTACTTAGAAGAATAACCAGTTAGGTCCATCCTAATAGGTCCACCCCTTTCATTTGTTAAAGAGTCTTATATGATTTCACATGCAGAAACGATCTAACCACAGATCACGGAGAGGACCTAACGGCATTTCTGTCGATTATTTATTAACTGGAAAGAAGCTCTATGCCATTCTGTATAATGCAGCTCACAAATCATAAACTTTTGATCCCCAAAAAAACTCTCTCTCTCTCTCTTTTTTTTTTTTATAATTCTCCCGTCCTAGATTGTGTATAGCAGGTTGGTTAATTGCTACATCTCTTGATATCTCGTGGGTCGGCGTTGATGGACGAGAGGATTCCCCCCGTGCTTATCCTAATCGGATCTGCCCTGTGCATGCTCAGACTTATCACGTGACCAGGTGGACCAATGACCACTAAAGAAGCAGCTAGCTCCATATATGGAAGAGCTTACTTCTTGGTGTCTGGATAAGGGATACCACAACTATCCCGTCCATCTTAGTAGTGGGCTGTGTGGGTTGTGTTTATGTGTATATTAATGTGGTCTTACTTGTGTAGATATTATCAGCTCGCTCCACTGATTTCACGTATTGGGAAGACTAACTCTAGTGGTATGATGTTGGCCTAGCCCATCCTTTTAACCAACACCAAGACGCCGATACAAGTCACCATTTATTGTTCACTCGTTATTCACAGTTACAGTTGTTTGGTAATTCCACTCAGGTTTGTACAGCTTCAACGACATCAGTCTATTCACACAAGCAGTCCATGTTCTAACAATCCAGTGCTTCTAGAGAGGTATAGGTGCCATAGAGATCCTGCTTAATCCGTTCTTACATTGGCTAAGTGTAATACTAGATACTAAACAGCTTCATCCTCGTCTACTCCAGGAGTATGTGTTGCCTCCTCAACTGCTCCCACAATACTGACTCCTCACCTGTCTCTCACTAACCCATTACACCTTCCAGCCGCCATATACTCGGCTCACACGTATTCTTTCTCCCTACAGAATCTACCTGACCAGATCTCGTCGACTCCATCTCCGTCTGCAGCATTCCACAGCTACCATAAACTCTAGCTACCATAAACCCTACACAGGACTCCTATAGCACTCTCTCGTATAGCATACAATAAATACACACATAATACAGCATACAATAAAAACCCACATAACTGTACCCTGTTATACCCGTTCATTATAATTATTGGTTATTGATGACAAAACAGGTGCGGGCGCTCCCCTCTTGTGACGCGAGTCACACCAATTGTCAAGCATAAATTATGCTTGAATACATCTTATGTATTGTTTTGTCACTAATACCTGAGGTAATCATCATTATCATATTATATATTCCACTATTTATTTATGTACATACATATACACCACACTTATATAATACCATGCATTATTACTACATGTATTTTCCACACTGCATTGGTGACTTATTCTTAGCGCAAACTTGTCCTCTAACATATACTTTATTATTACAATTCTCTCATTCCTTAATTCTCAATTTGTTTTTCTTTCCTTTGTTATTTATTTTACTCATTCATTCGCCTTTACTAAGCACTTTGTCCCATTCTATGTTTATATATTCTTTTTACTATCCTTACCCGGGCGTCGACACCAGTTACACCCAATCGGGCCAATAAATCTCCTTACATCTGTCAACCCCTTGTTCCAAAACGTTCCCCTCTATCTACCCTTTGCCCCAAGCATCACTCTAAAACACACTCTAACGCGTCTTGGGTTACACCTAGCAACCTCTTACTTAACTCACGCGTGCACAGCTTGTCAACGAATATATACATCAGAAATCTTTTTACTTGCCACATTACGTCGTAGTTAGTGTCTCATTAGTCGGCGTACATTCAAATTACAATTTTCTCTTGACTATACTATCTCACTAATAATACACACTGGCACTATTTCCCAGACATTATAGCAATTTATCTGTACATCGTCTTTGTATCGTCTACTCCATCCTTTCGTCTCACGCCAGCTGCACGATATCTTTCTCCCCCCCTCTTGTCCTGACACACTCTATGTCAAGTCTCTACCATGATGGCGTTTCATTCATCACTTTCAGTCTTATTCATTCAAGTCCACGTACACCGATGATGGTCCCGACCTGGACTCTGGACCTCGCAAAGCCACGTTCACCGATTCTTTATGACCCTTGTTTACTGAATATGAGACAGCCGTAGCCCCATATGATTCTCCAGGTACTTCTGGTAACTGTCTTGATCTTCTTAACTGAGCCATTGCTCTGGCATGTCCCGTGTCAGATAACTGATGTGTATTAATCTCTCTGTTCCTTATTGGTGTCCAGCCCGCCGCTGATAATGATTCAGTGGCAAAATGGCCTCCACCACTCATGCCATCCAGATCGGGCAATGCTGATCCGTCTTCCATTGCACTCACCAAATTCTTAAGATTGACAGCTGCTGGTGACTGTTGTATTCTAGCTCTGTGTTTCATTTTGGTTTTCACTAACTTTGGCAACACTTCATCCTGCAGTACCTCTACAGTTTCACCATTTAATAGGCCTTTATCCATGTCAATTTCTTAACACTATTCATTTGTAGTAAGTCATTATTTACAAAAGTCACATTAGTTTCCATGTTCACATGACCACATCCTGCCAAGCTGTAAGGCATCCACGCCCCGGCAGTCATGAATGCGCAGTCACACCCGATGTTCAGTATGGCGTAATGATGCATGTTCACCTTAACAGGTGGGCTTGATTGACACATCAATTGACCTTGTATGTCGGGCCCCGATACCAAAGTACGACCCTTTCCCAATGCTATCGCAAATGAAGGAAAACTTGGTTGAACTATGTAGCTGATCTCACATGTTTCTGCTATGGCCGTTTTGTCATTTCGTATCAGTGCCGCCATGCACCCTCGTTCAGCTATTTTCCTCATGTGTGGAATATCTGGGCATACTGCTATTGAGTTGCCATGGCAACGCGCCCAATTTACCACTGGCTCCGATATATAATATCGTCCATTCTTAGATATGGCTACTTCTGATGGCAATTCCTCTATTCTCGTCCCGTCAGCTTCTTTATTGGCCAGACGTACTGGCACCGGAAACACCTTAACAGAGTACACACAGAATATGTGTTCCTCTGACACCACAGGAATCCGTATCTGCATCTTCACACGACCTTGGTGCTGATATACTCGTACCACACTATTGTCATAGTAATATTCAGGATCAGTAAAAGTGACCCTAAATCGTGGGTATGTAGCCTTCAAATATACTTCAGTGTTGACTATAGCTTCCTTCAAATCTTCTCTAGTGACCAATTTTGATGATAGTTTTCTTCGTGATGCCAATCTTACCTCAGCTGCCATATCTTTTATCTCAATGAGTTCATTTAATAAGTGTATAATATACCCCCATTTGACCCTTGTCAGCAGGCTTTCATGGTTGTATACAATGGATAGTTCATATAATGCCACACTGTGCATAGTTTGAGTTCTTTCCAGCAGCTTTCGTCTTTTTAATGATATCTTGGCCATTTCATACAACTGTAGCTGTCTATCCGCCAACTCTCCCACTTCCGCCATGACTTCCTCCAAGCCATTGCTAGCACTTGTGGCCAATGTTTTAATAACATCACGCATCTTATAATATGATGTCTTCAGTAATTGAATATCTTTTTCATTTCTGGCTACATCATCAGCTCTCCCAGTGCCAAAAATATAGTACGACAACTCTCCTATAATATTCAGACCTGGTATACCGGCTCTCTTAGATCTTTTGACTGGTTGTTGTTCAGGTATGTTTTCCATTAGCTTTTCCACTTCCTCTTCTCGGGCTTGTATCAGTTTTCTAATAATTTGATTCAACCATTCCTCTTTCTGTTTGATATTGTCACAGGTATCTTCAAATAATAATGTTCTGTTATGATGTTGAATATCACACATAACCTGCATATTTTTCACACATTGTTCATAAATACTTTCCATTTCCGGTTCTGGTAATCTATCTGGTGTCCCTAACACAAACACTTGCGACACATGATTGTGCTCAGCCGTAGAAATGCGTCTGCCAGGTTGCAAAATGACACCCAATTCGGCTCTCTCTAAAGTCTCGAAAGTGTGCCTTCCAGCATCAACCACACCCCACAAGGAACATAAGACACATAGTATAGTTAGCCACGCCATTTTCTTCTTATTATGGCTTCTGGTTACAGTTCGAGTTGGGATACTACGGCTCCTAACTGATCGCTCCTGGAAGTTTTTATTGGTCTTGAACACTTAATAAGCCCTATCGTGTCAGATAGTTCACCAGTTCATGACCCTTTTACCCCTCCTTGTATATATTTTCCTGTCAACCTGAACACGTGCGCCTTCCCTCCCTGTCTATCTGTACGTCGTTTCCATCTGATAACACCAATTTATTGGATTGGAGTCTTTGTTTCAGCGACTCCTCCTAATGTGCCCTCAATTTTTTTTTACTATAGTTTTCACTATATTTTGTTTTCTTTTTACTTTAATTTCCCATCCCCTTGGTTAGATACCTAGAATTAAATTCTCAGTCGATGCTTGACTTCCCTCTCATTCGCACTGCAAAATGGCTAGTTACACCAGCGTTTCCATCAATGGTGCTTTGGTCTATCTCCCGGTGGATCGCCTCCAGCCCGGTTTTACCTACGTGGTCGGCTGTAGAGACTTGTCATCTGTGGACACTAATGTCGTTCCGTGCATGTTAATATGTACCGGACCGCGAGGTGCTACATTGCCTTCACATACTCTCATCCGAGATCATCTACGCTTGGCTTGTCACATGACGGACATGACACTGCGCGTCATCCACCTGGATGGGATGCCCGACCCCAATTACCGCTTGCAATCAACTGCTGCTGCTCCTCCTGTTCCTGCGTCTGCCTATCGGCCTGCTTATGTCAATATCACACCTCCGTCTATCAACTCGACTACCCCTTTCGTGCCACCCTGGAATCCTACACAGATGTCTCCCCTGGGTGTGCGTCCCACCTATAGCGCCATAGTGCCTGCTACCTCTACCTCAAGTGCGGCGCTCACCTTCACTTCCGATGTAGTAACGACTTCCTCTACAGCCCTTCCTTTAGTTGTGGATACCTCCTTCCAGTATCCACTTCCTGCTTCCTTCGCTGTTCCTTCAACTCCTCGTCCACTACCACCTCAACATTACTCTTCATATGTGGATTACAGCGTGCTTTCTCACACACCTGCTGCTTCCGGTGTTTCGTCCTTCCACCACTCACTTTTGCTAGCCACTACTACACCACTGACGTCCAGATCAACTCTATCTTCCAATCCCATTTATTCCACCGCGTCTTCACACCACTTCTCCACCAGCACCACTACTTCCGGTTCACTTCCGGCTACTTCTTCACTATTAATGCCTCAACTTCCTCTCCGGACCGCTCCAGCTGCAGAAGCCCGCGTCACATCGGCTCCTAGATTCTCGCCTTCCAGCCTGCATACACCCGCGCTGGCTCTGACCTCCTCTACTTCCGGTCAGCTTATCTCGTCTTCCTCCACTTCAATCTCGGCAGCTTCACTTCCACTACTTCCAGTGATGTCGCCCTCCTTCTGGAGTACTCTGGCTTTCTCACCTGAACGTCCACCCTTTTCACCTTTAACCTGTCACTCCAGCACCATGGCCTCTTCCTCACGGCTATCTCACAGCTCATCGACAATCATATCCCTCCTAACGTCTTCATCAGCTACCAGTGCGCGACATCATCCATACCAGCTTCCTGCCAGACCACAAACCTCCCAGTCTTCTAATCCTGGCGGTCCTGTCCTTCCTACCTTGAATTCTCCAGCTTCTACCCTCACGCAGAAGTAAGTATATTTCCCTAGTGATTCATACATTGATTCCTAGAGACGCTCACTTCGTTCTTGTAATAAGATACTATACACATATTTTCTTTTAAAATATATGTATAAGCTGACTCTATAAAGTCGCTGAACTCCTCTGATTTGTGAGTAGCGGCGATCACATTCACAGTCCCAGGTATATAACTGATCTCATTAATACACCCATATGACTGAATTTTATGTGTCCTAATACCTTCTTAGAAAAGAATTTCACTCACAGTTTTTGAATATATCTACAGCTATAGACACTGTATTTCATTTCTCAGAGTCTGGGTTTCTTCAATAATTAAACGATTATAGGCTCTGGTTCCTTAACAGAATGCCTTACTTCTGGACAAATATATCCTTTAAACTTAGGTCTCTTAATTATGGACCTTGTTACTGGAGTCATTCTATGTGTGGCACGACTGTGGTCCTGCTGGTTCCGACTAGTGTTTCCATTCACCCTTAGACAACTTATAAGGTGCCCCATAGTGGTTGCCTCCTGTATGTGATGCACTTCTCTCTCTTTTCTCATATACCTGCTTTATTTACTATCTTCAGTTCTTCTCCCACTTCATCTGCTGATGATGATGATGCCTCTACTCCTACTAGTCCTTAAGATCTTCACTTCAGGTATGTATTTCTAATATATTTTATATTGAATGCATCCTAAATGGATCCGACCCATTACAATTTTCTACAAACTGTGTTAGATGGTTAAGTCTTATCCATAGAGTAGGGTGTATCTGAGACTTAATATCTCTACCCTCTCTACAGTGGGCGATGATTCCTTTCCTTCAGTATATTATAACTGATCTCCATTAATTTATCTCAACCGCTATGAACCTTCCGTTGTCTATGATCCAGGCTTTTCCACTAGAACTCATGTTTATAGTCTATCTAAACTGTTGACTATGTTATACTGCTGTTGTTATGTCCACGTAGCATGTTAGTTGTTCTGTCTTGTTAAACTTTTGAGTGCAGTCTGTGTCTATCGCTCGCCGATGTCTGTATAGCTGGGGTTCCACTCCTACACTGCCAACATTCTTGCTTGCCATTGCATCTTATCTCTTTCTTTACCTGCGCATGTCTGTTCTCTCTCCCCCCCTTTTCCACCTATAGCCAGGCTATTTATATATATATACATGTTTCAGTATCCAACGCCCCCCCCTTTTTCGCACGTGTTCATTCTCCCGCTGGCTCTGTTTCTGCGTCATCATTCCCGCACGATCTTTTCTGTCTCTTTCTTCCTATACCCCATTCTTTCCACACATCTGGGGTTGCAAATACTGCCATGGTTATTTGTTGTATTTTCCATGCAGTATTTTTACTTTCCTCAGGTAGTTTTCTGACCCAAGTTTTCACCTTTCATGCCCCACAATAACAATGCCACATATTCCATTTCCCCTAGATCATATATTTTCTTAATTAGGTCCATGTCGTAGAAATATTCTTCTATCTTTTCTCCTGGTGCTCCTCTAAATGTAGGTGGCGTTATATTAATACCTGCCATTTTGTACATTTCTTTGACCTCCCACAACGTTCCCCTAACAGGTATTGTATTCTGCATCCGTACAGCCCGTCTTTTCTTTCCTATCAAATCGTATCCTTACTAATTATATTTATCAAAGTTTTCAGTTGCATCCTCCTCCTCCAGGGTCGTCTCATTGTCTATAGCCCTGGGTGTTAATACTCCCTGGGTAATATGCTTTCCCTTTTGCTTTAGTTTAAACATTTCCCAAGTTTCATCTCTTTGTCTACACTGCCTGCATCGTTTCCCTCTACTAGTCTTGCGATGCCTCCTACACTTTCTTGAGAAAAAGAATGCATTAGTCACACTCCATACTCCATATTTAAAGTGATGTTTGTTTACTTGTTCCCTCAAATACCTTGGCAATCTCGCGATGTCCAATTTCAATTTTGATATTTTCTGCATCACTATGTCCTGTAGCGTCGCCCCATTGTATCTAAATATCTTTGGCAATGAATATCCAAATCCATATATAGCATCCAGCGCGTCTTCTACTTGTTGTCCTCTATATCTTCCTGCCTTCACTATAGATGGTGCTCTCTTCCCTGTATCCTCACTTGTGGACATTATATGAGATGTCTTATCCCATGCACCTGTTCCAGGTGTTTGGCCGCTCCTGCCGCTGTTGCTGTCGTTCTGCCGCAGATGTGACAGAGCCTTGATGTTATCTGCCGTCTACTATAATACTCCTCTATCAATACAACGTCCAACCTTACTGACGTGTCCAGCACAAATTCGTCATCTTTACTATAAAATATAGTTGGTTTAGTCTGTGTTGCTGTTTCGTTGAGCTTGGCTGGCCTGACGTTGAAGTCGCACCAAATCCTTTTTCTTTTGTTTCTGTTGTTGTTGAACTTGCTGCAGACACTGTGCTCCCTTCATTGTAAGTGCTATGGCAATAGTTGTCTTGAATCATCCACGTATTTAAATAGTATTGTTGATATTGCTGTTCTCCAACACTATCGTACCAGCTATCTGCCATCCGTCCATCAAAACTTGCTGTTGACTGTGAGGTCTTATCTCGTCCCTCGTTGTGCGCGCACTGCCACATCCTGATGCGTCTCCTCCTGCATATACCTGTTGCATTGATCCCCCCCTCCCCTCTTTTCCTACCTTGCCCTACTTTTCCCCTTTCTTTGTGTATCGTCCTCCTTTCCGTCTACCTTCATGAGTCAGCTTGACCTGCTCCTCCGGGCGGCCCCTCCCCCTTAGGCACCTGCATCACCCCCCCTTCCCCTCATAGCAACACACGTCCATGCTACAGGATTATCGCCCATCCTGTAGCATCCCGTCTACGCTCACCCTACTCTCCATCGCTGGACGAGCTGAGCTCCTCTCTGCCCCTTCTGTGATGCCTAGAAATCGGTCCCTTTGGAATGATGTGTTCACTACTAGATTCCTCACTCAAAATGGCCCCCGCAGCCAATTGTTCCTTCCTATCTCTCTGTCTCCTCCTTCTCTCAGCTCTATCCTCTCTTTCTTTTCTTCTCCGTCTTCTCTCTATTTCTTCTTTCTCTCTCTCCTCCTCCAACTGCCTCTTCACTTCAACATTTCTCACTCTACCCTTCTTTTCCTCTTCATTATCCTGTTTCCGGTCATTTTCGACCCTACCAATATCACTATCCTGTAACCCTTTCTTCTTACACCAATTATCGACCACAGCTTCCTGTCTGTGCTTCTTCCGGCTAACTTGCCGCACAAGTCCATTTATCTCATTATCAGTTTCCTGTATAGGTGCGCGCGGTCCAGCTCCGGCCACCCCTCTCTCTATCTCACGTGCACTTTTGTCGTCCTCTGACGGTTTCAATTCAACCTCTCTATCAGCGCCCGCTAGCGCTTTATCCTCCAGACCAGATGAAGGATGTTCTGCCACATTCACCCCTTTAGGGTCCTCACGTTCTATGTCCTCTATTTCCACCTCTGATTCCACTTCCGATTTGTCCACTTCCACCGTCCTCTCACCTTTAGCTACCCCTTTGTCATTTTCATCCTCCCCTTTGTATGCTCTCTTTAGCTTATTCACATTTACTAAGTGAGGTATCTCTTTGCCCGTCTTCACTGCTCTCAACCTCACCCTGTTATCCCCCACTACTTCTATTATCCTATGTGGCCCTGTGTACCTGCCAGCAAACTTCGATGTATTATTCACCGCGCATTTCGGATCATAGTAATATACCCACTCCCCTTCTATAAAAGATACAGGTCGCGCCCGTCCATCCAGTCTGCGTCTGAGCCGCTCCTCATACCTGGCAGTATGAGCATTGGCCGCCTCCTGTAATAACTGTATGCTATGATTGGTCCTTATAAACCAATCCCTCTCAGATGGCACCTTAGGCATTGGCCTTTCTTCAGCAAAGGACATGGCCACTGGATCCCTCCCAAATTGCAATGTATATGGTGAAAACCCCGTCCTCATACTAATGTTGGAGCGCACCGTCCACAATGCAATAGGTAACAGCTCTGGCCAGTGTTCATGGTCCTCGGTCACATAGCATCCTATCGTGTCCTCTAATGATTTATGCAATCTTTCAACCCTGGCATTTCCGGTCGGATTTCTAGAAGACGTAAACCTCTGTTTGGTGGATAGCCTAGCCGTAACCTCACGAAAAACTTGACCCATATATGTGGACCCCCTGTTGCTGCACAGCACTTCCACCTTGCCGTACCTACACACAATCTCCCGTAGAAACACCCCAGCTGCTGTGTGCGCAGTCTTGTCTTTAGTACAAAATGCCTCTGGCCATCCCGTCAGAAGATCTATGAAGGTCATGATATATTTATAACCTTCCTTGGACCTGCGTAACGGCCCCACAAAGTCTGTCTGTATCACTTGCCATGGATAATCCGGCGTATCCCATGATCTTGCCTTGGCCCTAAAGTGAGGTGCTCTCTTTCTCAACGCGCACCTTTCACATAGCCTCACATACCTAGCTATGTCCACCATCATATTTTTCCAATAAAACCGAGCCTGTACTTTTGTATTCAGCGCCACTGTTCCCACATGTCCCCCGCACATGATATCATCATGCATAAGATAGAGCACTCTGTTCACCATAGCCTTAGGTACCACTATTCTTGGGTTTAAGTCTGCTATAGGTCCACCCCTTTTTCTAGCTGGTTTTATATACTTGCATAATAATCCATCCTTCATACCCATGAAATCAGCATTATGTAAAATCCCTCGCGCCTTTTCCTCATCCACCGGCAATTCATCTCCCGCCAAATATCTCATCATCCCCCTGCAGAATCCATCCTTCCACTGTTCCTGAATGAAGGTTTCCCTATTCAATTCCTCCCCCTCAAGTTCCATCATGAGTAACTCACAGCCCACCTCAGGCTCAAACTCCCCCGACTCCTCGCCAGGTGTATCCTGTCCCACTGCCAATGGCACTCTGGATATAAAATCTGGCAGGTAATGAGTAGCTCCCGGCTCATACTTAATTTCATAGTCAAAGTCAGTCATAGCTAAACCCCATCTAGTCAGTCTCTTGGATGGAGCCTTACTGGCTTGCTGAAGCAAAGGTATTAATGGTTGATGATCCGTAATTATCGTGATCTTGGCTCCCATCAGCATATCCTCAAATTTCTTCAACACTCGTATAACAGCTAGCCCTTCTTTCTCTGTTATAGTGTAGTTTCTTTCAGCCTTGGTAAATGTATACCCATAATACGTCACCGGCCTCAGCAATCCGTCCCTCTTCACACAGATGGCCGCTCCACACGCGCCATCCGAAGCATCCGTTAGAATATAAAAGTGACCCCCGATCTCTGGATGTACCAATAATGGTGTGCTTGCTAATGCTGTTTGTATTTTCTTAAATGACACCTCACACTCATCCGTCCACTTAAATGGCACCTTGATCTTCAACAAATTATTCAGAGGCATCGACAAAACAGCATAGTTAGGAATAAAACTCCTGTAATAATTACAAAGCCCCAGAAAGGATCTAGTTGTATGTTCATTATAAGGTCTGCCAAACTCTTGCACCTTTCTGATCACTTTAGACTGTGTCTGAACTCCTTCAGCATTAACAATGTGCCCCAAAAACTTGATTTCCGCTTTACCCCACTCACACTTCTCCGGCTTGACTGTTAAACCTGCTCTGCCCAAAGCTGCCAATACCCTGCCTACATTAGTAATGTGGCTGTTCACATCCTGGTCAAAAATAATGATATCGTCTAGGTAGGCCAGACAAGTACGTGGTATTAAGACACCTAGCGCTAATGACATAATCTTGGTAAACTGCCATGGGCTCTGCTTCATACCAAACGGCATCCTCGTCCATTGCCAAACCCACGAGGGTGATTCAAATGCTGAATATTGCTTGCTGTCATGATGTAAGTCGCACTGATGATACCCACTGAGCAAATCCATGGCCGTAAAGATTATAGGTTTCCTGTATGCCATATATAAAAACATGCTCCTGGCTGTGGGCATAGGATATGTGTCATCCGCTGTAATAAGATTCAGCATGCGATAGTCTGTGCACAGTCTAGCCTTCCCATCCTTCTTCTGCACTACCACCAACGGACTTCTCCAGACACTCTCACTGGGCTCAATAATTCCCAACCTCAATAATTCCCTCACCTGTTCATCAATAATGTCCATTTTCTGAGGAGAATACCTATATGGTCGCGCCATACACGGACCCTTGGATTCATCGACCCTTATTTTCATTGGGGCTAATGAACAATGACCCAACTCCTTCATAGAAAATATTAGTGTCCATGTTGACCACCAGCATCTCCCTGAATACCATCTGCTCCTCCAGTGTCATCATAGTGTCACCCAAATCAAGGCCCCTAATCTTCTCAATTTTATCCAGTCTTTCCTGCTCACTCGATGTAGAAACACCGCTCCCACTACCACTATCCTGAAGATCCTGCCGTTGTATCGACCCCCCTCGAGCATCCTGACCATTCCCCCGCCGTTCTTCATTACATCGTGCCAAAATCCCACGAGCCTCATCCTTTCTATCCCTGCCAACGTTAGCTGTGTCAATTACCTCCAGCAAATTATGTTCTGGTTCATCTATTTCTTCTGCATATGCTATAACCTCAGTTGTATCCACGTACACCTGCCTGTCAGAGAGATTAGCAATTCTCATATACCATTTCTTCCCCACATAGTTCACCGCACCATCCGCAGCTATCACCGCCAAATTAGATGGTCTCAGCAAGACTGTTCTCCTGGTCCTCTCAGCTGCAACATCCCATCCTTTCACCGTCACCAATCTTTCTTCCCATGGGTCCAAAATCGCCGCTACTTCAATAGAGACCGGATCCTCAGTAAAGAGACGCACCTTTCCGTCTATAGCTATAATCTGTGCCCTTGCGTCGGTGAGAAAATTACGTCCCAGCACAATATCATAGGCCAGTGAGTCCACCACATTAAAATCGTAATATATACAAGCACCGTCCATAAAACACTGTAGTCGCACCGTCTCATAAACTTGTAACGATGTCTTGTCCCCCAGGCACACTTTCCCCAATTGAGATGGTTGCCTGTCCCAAATTGCTCTCTCACTTATACTACTTACAACTGTCCGCGCTATAAAACAATCAGACGCGCCCGTGTCCACTAAACACTTATATGAATTATCATCGATGGTACACTGAACCAACCACGGCGCTTTGCCCTTTGATCCCCTATCTTCCGACCCATCCCCTGATATTAAATTTAATTCTGGGGTAGGAATGAGCCGTTGTGCCCGTTTCCCGGCCTGCGAGCATCATCTCCCCGATCTCGTTGGTCTCTGTTCTGCTGAGAGGATGATAACTGATCCCTGTACTTCTTTAAAAACGTGCACTCCTCTGTAGAATGTGTGGTAGAATCATGAATCAAGCAATAAGTCGCTCCTCCTCCTTTCTGACTCCCTCCTGCATCTCCCATCATCCTAGCATATTCCTGTGCTCTTCTCTGACCCTTATCATCCCCTTGTTGGCCTTGCCTGCTTCCTCCTGTGTATCTCTGCCCCTGAAACCTGTTATTGAAATATTGAGACGCGTTATACTGATTTCCACCGCGTCCCCCTTGATAATTCCATCCTCGGCCTCCACCGCCTGCACCAAACTGCCTATTCTGACCATATGTTCCCATGCCAGTCCCTCTGCCCGCCTGCGCCTGATACTGCCCTTGTGAATTACCACCCCTTCCAGCATACTGTCCCTGCTGATTCTCCCGTCCATATTCCATCTCTCTGAGTCCCCTTCTATATTCCATAGTGCACATCTCCACCACCGCTTTAGTTTGTTCCCTAGCATATTCCTTAGGATCAAACTGATCTTCTCCACATGCTCCATCCCGAGCCCCCTCAGACTCCAGCATGCGTAGTTGCGCCACTCCTTTGGAGGTCCTTCCTTTCTCCACATTCTCCCAATAAGACGCCAGTCTGAGAGCCTCCTCAAAAGAATCAGCATTGTGTTTCATCAGATCCTTATCAATGGGCAGAAGCAAACCCCCCACAAAGACTGACAGCTTGATGACATCAGGAATGTCCAACTCATCATATTCCTTTATTTTCAATGCGAAGTCCCAAACCGACTGTCCCTTTTCTTGCTTCAGACAGTGCAAATCCCTATGTTTCTGCCACAGTGGTCTTTTGTCCTCAAAAGCCCTCTTCACTATAGCCACCACCTTGTCCAAAGTATCCTTTTCCCCTTCTGGAATACCATCCATCCATTTCGATGCCCCCTTCTTCAATCCCAACTTTGCATATTCAAGATGCTGATCTGGAGACCATCCAAATAGTTTTTGCATCCCGTTCAATTCTTTAAAATATCTCCGATAATCCTCCCCAGGCTCCCCCGTGAAGGATGGTAGCTTAACCCATTCATGCCCAGATTTATTTTGAGGAGGCTGATTTATTCAACAAACTTGGCATAGCAGAGGCCATTACCCATGTTATGTCTATATCAAGGTACTAATTCAAATTGTAACACATAGGGCAGTATAATAGCTTTCAGAAAATGTAATATGAAGCATAGGTTAGAGTATAATATATGACAGTAGGGAATGATGATGGCACAAGAAGTTGGCAAGAGGCTGATTTGGATGAAAGTGTCCAGAGATTTTTTTTATTATTATTTTGGTAGGAATTGGCTATTTACAATTCATAAAGCATTATTTAGACATTTTAAAGCAGGTCATATTGATCGAATTTGAAAAAAAGTATGTACTTTTTTTTTATTGGATTCCTTGGAAAAAATCACATAAAAATTATTTCATCTACATTTTTGGTATTTTTCAATACTTTTATGGTAATTTTAGTGGATTTTCTGTATTTTCCCATTATCCTCAGGGCCAGAGCGCGCACTTTTCATGTATTTTTAGCCTAATTTCATTTCATTATTTCCTGCAATAGAATCTATCAATAATTCTATACCTAATACACCATAACATATTTGGTAGTGTTGGAAAGCTCTTGACATTACAAGGCTTCTGGTGTTGAAATTATCTTAATCTGGTTAATATTAAACCCAGGGTACTCTGATGAACATATATACATGCTTAAGAGCGCACTTTTGCTAATCTGGGCACATAAGGGTTAACATTCGGACTAGGCGCCATGTCGTCGTCCCCCACAAAATCACCAATAGATGCGATATCTCCTTCTGCTTGTCCCTCCTCACTATCGTCCCCCTGTATATCAGGCTTAACACCTCCAGCGACGGAGCCCTCGGCGGCTTCCTCCTGGGCCTCCCTCTCTATCAGTCGTCTTCTTTTTTCGTCCGCTCTCTGAACCCACCAATCCTCCCAGTCACCCGAAACATCAGTCTGAAGATGGCTATTTAGAACATTCTCTAAATGCCCCTCATCTGTAGTACGACCTGTACTATTGGCTGAGCGGATTTTCGCAGTTACCTTTCTCCAATTTACTGTATCGCTCAAAACCCTCTCCCTTCGTGCCACGCGCTCCCGTTCTATCTCCTGCCTCGCGAGCAGCTCCTCCCTATCAATGGCCTGCCGATATATCTGTTCCTGTTCCAATATGGCCTTCCCCTTTTCTATGCTTTGTCGCACCCTAATATTAGTGTTCTGCAGACCTGTTATAACTTCATCCACCCTTGTTTTACTCACAGACTCCCCTAGACGACTGCCAATCCCATCATCTGTACTGATTGGTGTATTACAGACTGGCCGATCCTGATCATCTCGCACACCATCACCCCGACCCACCAAGTCCTTGTCACTCAACTTCCTTCCGTCTTCAACAATCACCACGAAACCGGAGGGTAATAACGGTGTAATTCCCCCTTGCAAATCACCCAATTGCTGACCACTATTTTCCAATCCTCGTCCCAGCGCCCCTTGCCTGATGTCCACGTCTCGTCCTGACGCCCCCACTTCCGCGGATGCCCCGTCTACTGGATCATTCCCCCGGGGCGCGTCCCCTTCATTCTCATGACCATCCTTTGTTCCACTCTCATCCACCTGTTCGTCCTCATTTACTGGCTCAATCAACCCCAATGACGTTGCTATTGCTTCAAAATTCAAATCCACATCACCAATATCCACCACATCCCCTTCAGATGCGCGTCTGACCCGTCCCTGGTCCGCCGGACCCTCAAACTCAAGGCACCTAGGAGTAGCCTTGCTAAAATTAATACTGGAGCTTCTAGTAATGGGCGTCGAAAAATACTTATAATTCACCAATCTGTCCCCTGTCGTCCACCCCTTGCAGAGATTATCAGGCCGTCCCCCTGCACCGGCACTTACTGTGTGCTCCTGAACCGCCGCCTGTTGCCCATCACTAGAAATATCAGCCCTGGTCTCCGACTCTGCCACAGATGACTGATGCTCGTTCTCCACTCCCAATACTGAGAATGGTTCAGAGGTATTGTCCACTACCACCGACTCTGCTGGTTCAGAATCAGCCGCCGTAGACAATTGTAGGCCAGACGTCCCCCCAGACTTGGGATCCCTTTGAGACGACGCCCGCTCCTCCCCTGACCGAGCCACGGGAAATCCAATCTCTCTAGACACCTCCTCTCCAGGTAATAGCACCACTTGTGACCTGGGTCCTAATTGCACATGCACATGTGTGTGATCCGATCTAAGAGTGACACGTGATTGATCAGTTCCCGCTTCACTCACTCCGGATCTTCCACCCTGTCCCTCTGCTACACCACTATGTGCTACTGCCGCATCCCCAGGCAATGTGCGCGCTGCAGGTATGATAGTATAGACTTCCACACCCTCACTACTGTCAGTGTGTGGCGATGCCGCTGATTCACATCCAGCGTCTGAGCTGTTAGGTATCGGGTACGGCGAGCCGCTCATCAGTACAATGATAAGCCCAACCACTAATTCTCCACCATCTGGGCTGTGTGGGTTGTGTTTATGTGTATATTAATGTGGTCTTACTTGTGTAGATATTATCAGCTCGCTCCACTGATTTCACGTATTGGGAAGACTAACTCTAGTGGTATGATGTTGGCCTAGCCCATCCTTTTAACCAACACCAAGACGCCGATACAAGTCACCATTTATTGTTCACTCGTTATTCACAGTTACAGTTGTTTGGTAATTCCACTCAGGTTTGTACAGCTTCAACGACATCAGTCTATTCACACAAGCAGTCCATGTTCTAACAATCCAGTGCTTCTAGAGAGGTATAGGTGCCATAGAGATCCTGCTTAATCCGTTCTTACATTGGCTAAGTGTAATACTAGATACTAAACAGCTTCATCCTCGTCTACTCCAGGAGTATGTGTTGCCTCCTCAACTGCTCCCACAATACTGACTCCTCACCTGTCTCTCACTAACCCATTACACCTTCCAGCCGCCATATACTCGGCTCACACGTATTCTTTCTCCCTACAGAATCTACCTGACCAGATCTCGTCGACTCCATCTCCGTCTGCAGCATTCCACAGCTACTATAAACTCTAGCTACCATAAACCCTACACAGGACTCCTATAGCACTCTCTCGTATAGCATACAATAAATACACACATAATACAGCATACAATAAATACCCACATAACTGTACCCTGTTATACCCGTTCATTATAATTATTGGTTATTGATGACAAAACAGTAGTAAGATAGAGTCTCTGTCGATTGTAGGAGTCTAGATCTAAGGGGGTTATTATGGGTTAATTAGCGTTGGCCCATCACAGCAGGCATGCCAAATGAACCACTCCCTTCAAGTTCAATAGGCTACTCTCATCATTTTTCTAGTAGCTATAAGGCTATAGTATAAATCTAGTAGCTATAAGGCTAGTAGAAAATGTTTAGAATCGCTTCAAAATTCCTTACCCTATATAGTCCCCAGCCTTTACATGTAATCATCCTTATCAGCCCTAACCCACGGTAAACGCCTTTATAAACCAAAAGCTACTTCTGAGATAGATTAACGCCGACCAAAACTTTAAAACTAGATGGGATATAACTAATGTAAAGGCAATACAGTAGAAAAGGTCATATTTTTGTCGTTTTCTTCTCAAATAATTGGACTACAAATTACAACATTACATGTATTTTCAGGTATATAGGGTACCTAAATCTTTGTACCGTACCTAAATATTTCTGATAAGAATTAAAATAACACCCTATTCTACTACATACCCTGTTTAATTTGACCCCTTTGGAGGTGTCCTATCTGTGGGGAGATTAGCCCGATAAGAGCTGCACTGGTTCTGTTCATATGATGTCAATGCCACCCCCAAGAATAGGAAACTGTACAGTGTCAATGTGAGTAGTATACAAACAACCTATTTCCCCAGGCGTAGAACTGTTAACGTGGGGCCTAAATACAATTTTGCTATATGGCACTAACACAAGTTCAGGGGTAACCTTCCAAAATACTCCAAGAAAACGATGTTTTCATGATACAATTGATTCTAGGGTGTTATCTCTGTTCTGAGCGGTCCTCCTCAGGATACGAGGGGCAAGTCGTCAGAATTTGAGCCATCGGATTTATGGTCATCAGTCCTTTCTTTGGTTGCGTTGTCTCTGTAAATTGTAATGACAGATAGCAGATAACAGTTCGGTCTTCTAGAAATAAATTCTAATTTAGGGCCTACATCATTTCATCCAGAATTCCCTGAGTCGTAGTCTTTCAAAGTTGAAAAATATGGCAAATTTGCATTATCTCACCCTTTGATTTCTAGAGAGCATACCATTCTTAATAAACATGCCTCTTTACTTTTGGAATATAAGGTTATGCCATGTCCCAGACTTTTATTCAAAACAATGATATAATGATAGAAAAAAAAATGTTCAGCATCTTCCTTTTACCCTCAGGGCCCTTGCTTTGGTTCAATGATTTTTTTTTAATAGCGAGAGAAAATTAATGATTTATTTGCTGGTTTCACCTTTTCAATCAATCATTACAGTATTTTAGAATGTTTTTACTCAGGACTTCAACCTGCGTCATTTCTGGTTTTAGACAGGTTGCCCTATCTGATAAGAAATGTTTTAAGACCACATTGTTAGCCCAGAGTCACCATAGCCATACTTGTACTCCAAAAATAGCTTAAACTGACAAGGTCACAGTCCAAACTATCTAGACCGCCCAGAGGTTGGCCTGCTGTAACATTCAATCACTGACTATGATGAAGCACATGGGCGTGAGGCCTTCCCCTGGGAGCAGACTTGAGCCTGCAGTGAAGGCCCCAACTTGTTTCCACACTGGACCCCTGACCCTAGTGACAGGAGGTGAGGGTCAGCAGATGGACCACAGGGAGCAGCTTATGGATCCGCTCAGATAGGTGGGGGGGGGGGTAGCTCATGCCATAGAGACTGAGACCTGACAATAAGGAGCAGCTCACCACTTGTAATCCCCACGGTGTTCTGCCGGAGTCCACTTGATCTAGTATCAAGAGTCTTGGCAATATTTAGCACCTATATGTACCATTCTATGACATTATCTGATCAGTTTGCGACATCGCATGCGCACTTGCAGAAGGAGAGGTAGAATTTCATATGGTAGATTTAAGGGACAGCCTTGTCCATACGTTGCTTTCAATTACACTATACAGAGCCAAAAAGTATGAAGGCATAGGCTAGTGATACTCAATGGGTTACACAGTTTACAGTTACAAGGTGAACGAGGTGACTTGGCCCTTTTTCTGCCATTTTATTTTTTGTTGACAAAATAGTCCATTTCCAAACTTGAGAATAATAGTATGCAGAAAGTCATACTATGCATGCTTGAGATTTTGACTTTACCAAAAACAAACCCTCATCTGTAGAGAACGGGCTGTAGTTGAAGGCTTTCTTTTTTTTTCTTTATCGTGTAGGGGGGTTGAGACGGTCAGTGTAGCAGTAGATGGGATTTGCTCAGCGTGCTGGTGTTTGTTGGTAGAGCTGCTCAAAAGCTGCTCATGAGAGGGTCAGGGAGGTGTGTTTAGCTGGGCTTAAACATGGACCTCCTCTGAGGCTAAACACACCAATAATCAAGGGTGGACAACAAACTTGGGACTTAACATCACACACAAAAACCACGCACTCTGCATCGTCTATATGTCAGCGAGTATTAGTGTGAGAATAGATCGTGTTGTCTAGTTTAATGTAGGACCAGATTTCTACATGGGTTATCCACAGGACAGTTCTACATTGTATCATCTATAGGTGCATAGCATATAGAAACTGATTTCTGCATTGTATAACCTATAGGGAAGTATGTAGGGACACATTCTACATTGCAATCTAGATTAATAGATACTGATATTGATACTTTAGTATGTCATCCCTACATAGAAATATACTGATAGCTAAGGCATACTGTTCAGTTCTTGTCTAGAATTCTATAATTTATCTGATTCCACTTCTCTCGTCTCCTGTAGAATTTATAGCCTGTTAAACTGCAAACAGATCCCTATATATAGCCAAATAGGACCGCCAACAGTCATAAAACCGCTATAGGACTCAATCCCTGGGGTTGATAATAGCCAAAGAACAACTCTAAAACAACTAGACAAAGGCCAATCAGCGTGCACACAGTCCCTAACGTGACCACACGAGTCTGTACTGCAGATAGTATTGAGCCCTGCCACTACCCCGTGTTCCTTTCCTTGCCTATAGGCCCTAACCACCCAGTAAGGCCAAAAGACAAAGTGAATCTCAGGTTTCCTAAACCTCTTCACCAAAACAGGACCAACATGAAATTAGTTTTTTTCCCCAAAAATTAGTTTTATTTAAATCTATTTTAGTTGGCGTTTCAGTATTTCATACATTCAAAGTACATAATTTATTATGGCAAAACGTCCACTTTTATAAACCCCATATCACCAAGCCAGAATAGAGTTGGTCTTATGAAATATCTCGTCTATTTTCTTTGGCCTAGGTTTGCCCTAAGCCCTCAGCACGGAGCCATACCCATACTGATACCATTGTCCCTCTACACGCACAGCCAATAACTCCTACTGAAAACAAACTGACAGAAGAAGGTCTCCTTGGCGTTTTCTTCTATTTCCAATTTTTACTCTAAATGAGACAGGAACATGCTCTCTGTAATTACTTCGGGGACGTGCCGAGACAGAAGAAGTTTTGGCACGACGGTGACTTTGTTTGCTAAGTTCCTGCGTTCTTCAAAGGGACCTAATAACTGAGAGTGTTCCGCATTAAGAAATTGGTATTTTCACACGAAGACAATAAAATGAATGGAAAAGCAAACTGTATACAGCTGGTGAAACTGTCGGGGGAAAACGCGCCTCCCAAGGAGCGTGGGATGAGAGATTTTAGTACTGGTTCTGGTCACAATTAGGTAGCAATATACTGAAAATAGTATTGCAATTGTATAAAACCAATTTCATGGATAATGCAGTGCATGGTAGTCCTAGAATTATTCAGTTCTACTGCTAACATTCAACATTTAGAAAGAATAAATAATTATTCCCATCATGCCCAGTTTAGTACCACCTTTACTGGAGCTAGGATGGATTAGTATTAGTAGTATGGAGGAGGGTATCTCCTCCATACACCTTACCTATATCCATGTTCACATCAGGACCTTCAAAAGATTGTGTGACATGAATATAGATGCCTCACATCACCGGAACTGTTCATGAATAATTAACACATAAACTAAATAAAAATTCATAATCCCAGGCAATAGAAAAAGTTATATTCAATAAAGTTAAATGTTGATGGACGTTATAGACATTCTGCAAAATATCATAAAGATCACTGGTCTGTGTTATCTGTAAGGTACAGATAGCTCTCCATCGCATCCAATGTCTGTGACATATGTTCCTATTGTCCTGAGAAAACAGTTCGTTTTCACTTCAAATAAGGAAGTAGATACTGGATAACGTCAAGGACACCACTGTATTCTCCACCAGAGCAATTTTGGTATATCTTAACCATTAATTTCCTCTGTTATTTCCTTTGGGCGTTACATAAGCCTAGTGTTTTTCAAATTCTTTTTGGTCAGACCGCATGCGTGATGAGACCTTTTAAAAGTAATCACTGCAAGTACGTATTGGCGCAGCAAAATGTCAGAGACAGACGATGACCCAAAGGTCAAACGTTGGCGATTCTCAGGACTATTTCCCCACTTATGAGGGACCCACTGGTGTTTTGGGGGAAAGCACCTTTTCTTTCTGGGCGTTAGTGACAAGGACCTTTGTCAGAATATTGAACACAGACGGAAGAATTTCCCAAGAGAGGACCTCCGTCCCTGGGATTCTACCCCTTTCTCCTTCCCACGTGTACTCAGTTTAAAGTCCCATGCCTACGTTGGTCAGAGAACTGGGATAAGTTGGTATTGCCATAGTGACCGAGACTGCCCAGAACGATGGGATCAAGTATGGAGCAGTCCTAGTGATCCCCAATGCGTTATCACCCACTTTCCTCCTTGAAAGCAGTGTATGCTACAAGTACCTCAATTAGATCTGATAATTATGATCTCAAAAGTATCCCTCTTCCCACCAGGTACACTCTGGTATTAGATAGAAATAAGGGAAAGAAACATCAAGTAAGATTGAGCAGATAAAATTCTCTTAGGACAGGCAGGTTCAGTGCCACTTTTACTGGAGTTAGGATGGACACTAAGACCCACCTTTTAAGGGAGTCGTTGGTCGGAAACCCCCCTTCCCTCTCCCATCTATTCTTCACCACTCAGAGGGAACCAGGACTCTTCTTTCTTCTTCCTAGATGGGTAGGCCCAGGCCTGACCCCCCCCCCATTAAAGAAAACAGAAATATTGCTTAGTGTCGGCAGCCTAGCCTGTCGAGTAAGGTCACCACCAGCCAATGAATTTCGAGAATAGACACTCGAGAAAGAAAGTGAGAAATCTGAGCGTTTCTCTGGTGAATATACCTTGGATTGAGGTGACTTTTGTGGTTGCAGTAGAGGGTACAAAACAGTTCACCAAGAAGCCCTTTAATTAAGGGCCAATAGTGCATATAAATTGCCCATTGGCAATTATGGTGCATGAATGCAGGATTGCCTACTAGTATATGCCATCGTGATGCACGGATTCATGCAGGATTAGCTACACATCATGGCGGCTTGTGTATATAATGCATCAATGCTTTTTATCAGCCCTGTGGAGACAAGCGGAAGTGCTCCACTGCGTCTATGTACACTCTAGCATCAGCGCCACATTATGTAGAATGCATTTCTGACGCCCTGGTACTTTGGGATATGTGACGACAAGTTAAACTGACCAATGAAATGGAACCAGGTCAAGCACTTGTCATGGCGGCCATGGTGTTTTCTACTTTGCCCCCTAGTAATGTTTGAGGCTAAGTAATAAACAATCTGTACATAGTTATGCTACAAATCTTTGCAAATAACATCATATATACTAGATTCAGAGACTCTTAGCCCTTATTTGTACCCAACAACCTCCCTAAATGTCCAAACCCAGACCAAAACAATGCATTTCTATCGGCGAGGAGATTGCCAAAGCATAAGGGGATCCCGCATGACGTCATGCGCATCACGGCGGCCATGTTGGAAATACCGGGACTCCCCCCTACCCACGCGAAAGCACTGTTTACTGTAGCAGGTGCTGGGAAATTTCATATCCATCTTTGATCTATAGTAGCATGTCGGCTGAATTTTTTATGCCCCCCCCTTGATAAATTATGACTGCTCCCTAATGTATGCATATCACAGGCAGCTCCTGTCTTTTTATGTCCACTTTAGCAGTGATCCACAAATGTTTCATACTTCTATCTCGGGATGGGAGTCTAAAGAAAATGAAATCAGAAAGGATTTTAAAGGCAAAGCGTGCACTATTCTCTATTAGACAAGCCTTGAGTACATCGCAGAATGTATCCACTAAATTGTTTATGTCCCTGTTTGACAAGCAGATCGACCCTATCCTTTTATACGGATGCCCAGTATGGGGTATGCCATCTAGTAACTGTTCTATATCTATAATTGGATCTGAGGTAAAATCAAAAAGAGATCTGTTAACACTATTTAAACTGTTAGGTGTCGAGGATATAAACATATTATCTTGTAGATTCTATAAGAAGACACAGGTAGCTTATGTGACTCTAGCCAATATCTGTGACAAAATCAAAATCCTGTCTGCGTACAGAAAGCAATCGGTAACTCTTATAATTGAGGACTTAACCTCTGAAGGCGTCAGAAAGGCCTGTCCGGTAGAAGTGTTTTACTCTACAAGTTACAAGTTTGCTCTGGGTATATCAAAATATGCAAGTACTACTCTTGCACTAGGCGAGTTAGGGAGATTTCCTATTGAATCCAAAATAATCGTACTGAACATTCTATATTGGCTGAGGCTTGAGCATGGATCGAAAAACCCTATTCTAAATGAGGCCTTCTCTACCATGAAGAGTGAAAACCACCAATGGCTTAAAGATATCCAATACCTCTTGTTTAAAATCGGTTGTAAGAATGTCTGGTTCGATCCTTATGTTTGGTCAAAGTCCTCACTCAAAAACAATATAAAGAGAAGGTTAAATGATGCACATATTCAGAAATACAACCAGTACATTGATAACCCAGAGAATACTAGCAAGTGTAGAATTATCAAGATGTGTAAAGATGATCTCAATGACATTTATGAAGAGCGTGAATACCTAACGCATACAGAATCACCTAAAATTAGAACCATTATTGCTAAACTCCGGACTGACAATAACTGTACACTTGACAGCCTGTCAAGAAGATATAGAGGAAAGAAACCTGTCAATTCTAAGTGCACATTCTGTAATGCTGTGCAAGATGTCAATCATGTCTTCTTACATTGTAACATGCCCGAGATGAGAAACGCACGCTCAGTGTTTGAAACAAAATATCTCAAGTTCGTTGATTACTATAAAAGACACGATGACACTAGGAAACTTTCTCAAATACTAGCAGTGGCCCCATATTGCAAATCATCTAAAAGGCCAGGGGCTGTGAACTGTATATACTCATATATAAAATCTGTCTACAACATTGTAAATGAAAACCTGGTGCTGATATAAGTGAGGAGTGTGTGAGTAATAGAGGTTTAACGCCATTTCGACAGTTAAGGTCATATTCATGGCGAGAACGACATTACACAATTTAACAGAGGAATGTGTCAGTGCCCGCGCATATGTGCACCACACACATCCTGAGGGGATAGGAAAGAGGAAATATAGACCCTTTTAAGTGGGCTAGGGAAGCCCTCTGATATAAGTGTACCTGTACATTAGTCAATAAAGCCAATCAATATGGACATACTTTTGTATGTTTCCAGAAGAGATCATAAAGCTGATAATCAATTATTGTGAATAAACTTTGTCTACTGTGTGCAATTTCGATTAATTTGAAGCATTTTTTAAACTACAACATTGTGCTTTTTAATGTGTGCCAATGGTTTAAAGGTCTTGATTCTGATTACCGTAAAATGGGGATACTTTGGCCCACTTTTTGGATATTTCCGAAAAATTAGCATGATAGGAGTGCAAGTATTGGAGAAATAACTATCATTACTTTGAGTTTTAGTTAGTATCTTTCAGATGTATGTGAAATTTTAAAATTTTGTGTCCAGCAAGTACTAGATTTACATCGAAATAGGTTGGGGCAAAGTTACCCTTACTTCGGGGCAACATTGGCCCACAAGGGATTCCCTATGGTAGTATATTTCTTATTTTTTCACAACCAAATATTGGGTCAAAGTTACCCCTAAAAACTTTGTCAATATAAAAAGCATTCTTAGGGAGTGGTCATTATTTATCAACAGGGGGGGTGGTGGGTTTTCGCGCGGATGCGCGGAAATTTTTTACGCCCCCCCCTCGACGGTAGTCAAAATTTTTTGCGCCCCCCCCACACTGGAGTCGCGGAGAGTTTTCGCGTCCCTCTTTGATCTATAGTAGCCCGCGGGCTTTTTTGCTAAAAAGAGGGTTAATTTTTTTAGCCCCCCCCTCAAGAGGGTTCAAAAATTTTTTAGCCACCCCCTCGGGAGGGGTCTGAAAATTTTACGCCCCCCCCTCAAACCCACCACCCCCCTGTTGATAAATAATGACCACTCCCTTAGAAAGTATCCAATTCAGGTATTTTTCATCATAGGTGAACAAAACTCATAGATACAGTCTAAAATACGGCATGTTACAAAAATTGTGAAAAAAATATGACTATTTTGACTAAAATGACAGGCATATAGTATTGGCGGGCCAAAGATACCCCCATGGGCCAAAGTAACCCCAATTGTTTTAAAGAAATTTTAATTTTACAGAAAACGCCGGCTTTCCATCCTGGCATTCGCTCTCCCTTTTTTCTGTCCCCCCCCCACTTTGTTTCAGTAGTAGCACACTTACGTTACCACCAAAAAGGGGAGAAATTTATTTTGACCTTCCCAAAGGGGTATGGAAATTTGGTGATCACCCGCAAAAACCCACTAACCCGCCCTAGGTTGTTTAAAATATGTTGAAAAATGTGATGAAGTGTAGCTTTCTCACCCTCTCATTTACCCATGTATTAACACTGACAGTCATTTCCGAAAATGGCAAGGCTAACAAAAAAAAAAAATTCTACCACCCACCATAATCATCAAAAATTAAATATTTGGATATCCCCAGATTCCCCAATGTCTGGGCTTTTTAGTTTTATTATTGAATAGTTGTCTGGTGGCCAGGGAAAGTGTAACTTTTTCATATACCTACCCAAACACTGACACAGCCATTTCCGAAAATGGAAAACCTGAGAAAAACTATTCCTACATCCATCATACTCATCAGAAATTAGATATTTGGATATCCGCAGATTCCCCAATGTCTGGGCTTTCTAAGCATACCCCTGAATAGTATGGGAGACATTTTGTTCAGAAGTTATTTGCAAAAATGTTGAGCCATTTCAGGCTGCTTCCCTGCAGTGCAGTGAGGGGGAGTGGCATTGTTTACGTTTGGTATTTCCAACATGGCCGCCGGCGCTATATAGGTCACGCTGTGGGCACGGTCTATTCACTGACAGTGTAGATAAAAAATTAGTATTTCCTCATAAATGATGGTAATACAATGAAAGAACTTATTAGATTTGACCATTGATCCATATTAATGTTGAAATATATACACATTAAAAATTTGTCATGAGTTTTTGGCTGTAAAGGTATTGGACTACATTTTGCTGCAGGTTACAAGTCTAACAGCTCAGCCGCATCACTTGCGTAAGGATATATGTACAGCTTTACGTTATGGCCGACACTAAGACAGTGACGCACTCCAGGAGAGGGTGGCGCTGTAAACAGTATGCGTCTGTGTAGTCAAGTCACGTGGCCCCCGCGATAAAGGACGAGAGTTTGTAGTGCCTCTGACACCAAGTAGCAGGCTATGCAGGCTACACGCAGGGGACTTAATGTCCCCAGTGATGTCTCACCAAGTCTACCATCCCTACTCTTGCTTTTAGTAAAGGCTATTCATAGGCCATCTCTGTTAAGTCCTGTCAAAACTAACCTAGCCTATACATTGCCATTTTGTCTGCTATCTACAGAGGGGAAGCAGGGTTCATTTATTTATTTTATGGTTTGTCACTAGCTGGAGGCTATATATTTCATATTGTTCAGCCTATATCCTATAGATCTACAACGGGATCGCATGCACCACATCATGTAGTGCTGTACTATCATGTATCATTATAGATATGGCTGAGATTCTGTAAGACTTAAACCTGTAAGGGCCGCATGATACCCCTAGGTTCACGTTCCTTCATCATCGTGAGCACCAACGCAGTGCTCTACTCACCAGCACTGCAATGGAGCATCATGTGGACCCTCCAGGGAATGGCCTTACCCTTAGTATTGGCATGATGTATGAATGGAGCTCTCGTCAACAGACTCCCCAAGGTTGCATTCATACATCGTGACTATATATCCCAATTGGCGCGCTACATTATGTCAATGCACAATGGGACCTTGAGGTACTGCAATGGCATTGGAAGTGCATTATGATTAACTCTTGGTTTTTCAAACCACTATGGGCCCTAAAAAGATATATGCCTCTACTATATACTAGTTCTGATGGTGATCAAACATCCATTACTGACTACAATGCAGAGACCCAAGCTGACCCCTTGGTTTCCATTTCCTGGTCATTTCCCAGGATCCTAAAAAAACAAAACAAAAAAAAACCAAAAAAAAAAAAAAAACGTAACTTAATATGTCAGGCAATTGTCGTCGTCTGCTGAACGCTAGAGACGCCGGTCTGGCGTCTTTGTCGGCGTCTCCGTCGTTTAAACAACATTTACCAAGGTAGCGCTAGTGGACGCTAGTGTTGGCAGAGGCGGCAGGTGCCTTCTAAGTTCTGTATGGGTCTGTATATTATGTCTGTCTGCAGTCCCCAGAGGCAGGATCTTCGCAGTGTTATATAGGCTACAGGGTTCAGGAAGAATTGTAATGGGTGTGTGCCCACGTGCTGTCAGAGAGAATCAAGGCAGTGCTCTAAGAAACTGTATAGAAGGTTAGCACAGGCTACAGAAGGGGCCCAGCAAAGGGCAATGCTAGCCAGGGGGAGCAGAGCACGCCACATCAAAAGGAGCGAAGGCTCTAGAAGGGCAAAAGGTATAACATAAGGTCATAAAGAAGCTAAGACCATACTCAGCAGACTATTAGAGTCCACCAGAGGCTAAGGCCTAGTACAGGAAGGTCAGCATAAACAGTATTAAGCCTAGAATCTGAAGACAACTGGGGACACTGAGGGGGGGGGGGCTGTATATAAATATGCACAAGGTCAATCCAGTTCAGGGAGAGGAGAGGTTTTCAGAGAATGTTAGTAACATTAAATTTCATCAGAGGCAGTGCTGGCCACTGGGCTGGAGGGGAGGCAAATTGAGCCCCTGAGCAAAAGTCTGACATTACCCTTCTCTCTCAGTCACTGCCCCATGAGCCACTCCAGTGAGCCACTTTCCTCCATGGAAGCATTGCTCTGACTGACACTCACTAGCACCTTTCCCTGCACCCACCCCATCTCCATCCACCCACCCCATCACCCTTTCTAAGATTTTCCACGCAGGCTCCAGCAACCACCGACTGCAGCGCTGTAGCTGCCGCACGCCACACAGACCTGGGCCGAGCAGTTGGGCCTGAGTCGCCGGCATAACCACCAGGCGGGGGAGCAGCTCACTTATCCTGCACGAGCAGCTCCAATATTCACAGGCACGTTCACAGCCAGCTACTCTTTACCACAGCTTCATGCACAGTCATATACACATACAGTGTACAGGCTGGGGTAGTCTCCCTAGATTGGGATGAAACCACAAAGGGGTAGAGTTACACTGGATAGTATTCTCCGCCCCTGATCTAAACAAACCAAAGGCTCCCACCACTTTTAAACCTACTGATAAGGACAACTCCTCCAGTCACTGCTCCAGTACAAGGGACAGGAGGAGCCGGCAGACTGCCCTTTTGCAGGCAGCAGGAGGTGTCCTGGGCTGTCAGCTGGAGGGGGATACAGGAGGAAGGTGGGGGTAGCAGGGATAGCCCCAAGAGTAGGAGCAGGGCTGCCTGGAGGACGGACTAACTATCTGAGGGGGGAAGCCAGGTGTGGAGATTGTCCACACAGGAGGAGCCTGAGGAGTACATGCACACCCTGGAGGAGCAGTCAGGTAAGTGGGACGGTGCAATGTAGTGTAAGGTTTAGAAATGGGAGCATGCATATGATTGCAGATATCAAAAGGCAAAAGTGTAAATGTGTTTCCCAGATGGTATGGCCAGAAGGGAGGTTAAACAACTATAGAAAAAAGGAAATAAAAGATAATGGGCACATTCTTGGCAATTTATTTAAACCTTTGGCCCCAACATTTTAGGAATATTTAGAAGGTTTTGTTCTGGATCCAAGCTCAACCCTGGTGTGGTGGGTAATGCAAGGTGATATGAGAAAAAAGAAACACATTGCCTTTGCATCGAGAGGATCATCACTTTCTCTGAGGCTAGGGGTGTGGCAAGTGTACATGTGTGATTTACAGGTATTGTGTTCATTTGTTTGGTGAATGACACAGGTGTAGAATTATGTTAGACACATGATTAGATCTTGATTAGATATGTTTCATTTATTTGGCATTTGAAATTTTTTTTCTCAGCAGTTATGTGACCATTAGGCATGCTTTACCTGACAGTGTGATATGGGGTTGGGTTATCACAATAGAGGTGTCATACGGAGGTTCTTGGCTAAACCCATTGATCTGTCGTGTTCAACTTGAGATAAAGGGACATAATATATACTATCATACTGAATAGGCTGGATATCATTTCTCCACGATAAGATATATGGTAATGGTGTTCTCAAGTTGTAATATAATTTGAAGGTTGTGGTTAATAGTCTCCAACACTGAGCGTATGGTACATCTAACGCAGTCTTAGAAATCTGGTAGACATGAAAGTAATGACATGTCTTGTTCTTGACCTACTTTGGTCAGCAACCTCAACTTCTTTTGACCCCCATCCTTCATGTGGCCTTTTCACTAATACTACCTGTTGCCTGCACACTGAAGCCCCAAGGTAATGACCAAAAGCTGTCACAATGAAGACCATCTCGACACCCCTTTGAGTAGCACAGCGTTACTCACTGGTAGCTCGGGTTTTTAGTATTATACTGACATTCTATTCTCAGTGTGAAGGCCTTCTGTCATAAGTAACACCTACATTTAAGACCCCCAATTGCTGTGTGAATTCCTGTTTTAAAGTGTCGAAGTTACTCGAGTCTTTAGAAGAGGAAAGCCCAAAATAAAATACTACTGTAATGACACTCCTGTATCATCACTAATAGGTGGCATAAGATATTCCTCCCCAAGATTGGTCCCTATGTTATCAACATAAAGTATTTGGTCTAGAGAATTTCAACCAAGTGCTGAGGCTTTTCTCTAGACAGGACCGGTGTTTATTCAAGGTTTTGAGATTGTCCGAACTTAGATTACATTTATAATAGTTATAATTATGGGTGTGGCATTTACGTAATTAAGGGAGTGGTCATTTTCGACATGGAGTTTTGAAGGGGACTGAGAATCTCCTTATTCCCATACCTCAGACACTTTTGCAAGATTTTATAAGGTGCAACAATGAGCGTATAGCCTAAGCCAGGTATGCGAGGTACTACGATGATGATAAATCCTACACGTCTTAGGGAGTGATCATTTTTTAACAACAGGGGGGGGCTGGTGGGTTTGCGCGCGGACGCGTGAAAAAAATTTCGACCCCCCCCTCTCGAGGGGGTAAATTTTTTTCGACCCCCACCATAAGGGACAAAAATCGCGCGCGAACGTCCCCTTTTAGCCTATAGTAACGCGCGGGGGTTTCCACTGAAAACAGGTGAAATTATTTTGACCCCCCCCATCAGAGGTATTGAAAAAATTCTGACCCCCCCCGGTCAAGGGGTTGAAAAAATTCTGACCCCCCCCTCAAACCCACCGGCCCCCCCCTGTTGTTAAAAAATGATCACTCCCTTATTGTGAGACAACGCCTCTTAACACTGGTCTACAAGGCGTGGCCTGTATGCCGTGTAGGCTCCAAGCTATCGATAACAATGGTTCTATGAGACAGGATAGATTGTGTACAGGTAGTAAGCGGAATGAGTCTAGAGTTGCCCATCCACTGCAGTACTGCATACTTTAGGACTTTGGGAGGGCTCAAGTATTAGCTAGTGGCTGGTCTGCTCTACACAGGGGCCTAGTATAGAGCACAAGTTCTGCGTACCATTTTTTTTTTCATTAGTACTTTTTCTCAGCTTCTCTGTTTGGTAGAACAATAACCACAGGGGGATTTGCACAGGGCAGCTAAACACATGTACCCTTCAAACTGAAATGAGTGAATCACAATGGGATCACAAGGTATCACACATTCAGAAAGATCACAAATTTTGACACTTTGTATCCAGTAGATTATAGCATAGAGTTTGCTACAGTAAACTGCTTTCTTCAGCACAGACACGTTAAATGCTACAAGAGCAATGGTCTCCTGATAAGGGCTGCTGACCTATCTAGAAGGTACATGATTGATGACAGTTGGGCCGCACTAGAGTCTTACCCTAAAAAGTTCATGTCCTAAAGGCAACTGACCCACTTTTGTAGCCAGGATATAGGTGTCTGTATATCACAACATCAGTATCATCTATTGATGCCTCTGGCCGACCGGGAAGACAATGATTTAGATGTAGAGGACGTCTAGAGATGGGCGTATGCATGGGTATAGCCCACAGCCATGTCGTTACAACTTACAAAGAGCCACAAGGGGAAGTAAGACCAAGGATCGAGTTTCACGATTTTGGCCAATATTTGAAAAACAAAAGAAAGGTGGTTTGAAATATGCCTTAATGCTTTTGGGGTTTATGAAGGGTTACATCATCAGTTATAAGCAGCATCTGAATAAAGTAAGGGGCACTACATCATGATCTTTTATTTTCTGTAATGGCGTGTGCTTCAGTAATGGAACATGAATAGTAAAATGAACAAGTGTCCCTGTATAATGTTCAGTGATGGTTACATGTTGGCCAAACTAGTGGAAATGGACTCAGAAATGCAGTCAGAAAGGGATGGGTATCTGTGATTGAGCCCGGAGGCTTCAGGGATCACTTACCAGCACGCCCCTCTCCAGAGTCTATATTGCTTGGTCAGCATCCTTCAGGGATCTAACTCAGCCTACCACAGCCCCTTGATGTTTATAAATATGCACGGCTATTGCCTCTTGGGAAGAGGCAATTGCCTAACGCTGTACAGACTTTATGCCTCATAGAGTGTCCAGACTTTATACCCCATAGAGTATCCATGGGACATTCAATAAGCATAAGGTTAACCTTTTTGATGCCGTCCAGTGCTTTTATAATGAACTTGCCATGATACATGAATGTGGCCACAGCGAGTAACTCGCCAGTGCTGCATTCAATACGGTCCTGTGGGGTTAATACAGTCCTGAAGCAACGGCATGATGCACTAATGCAGTGCTGGCCAGATGTCCGTAAACACTGAATTGGTGCCTCATGATCATAAACGCTGCTTCAGGGCAAAATGACGTCCTTATACATGATTAATATTCCTATAACTATTTATGAAGATGAGTAGACAGAATATGGATTTAGATTCATGATACTAAAGCCGCCCAGGGTTGACATGGAAAGTATAATTTAATGTCCGCTAGCTACAGATCTACAGCATATAGCAATGGGCATACTCAATAAACCATAAGTAGGTTGCGTCAATCATACAGTTGTCTTTGCAGCAGTAGGGCTAGTTTGTGACATCATCATTAAACCTTAGAAGTTCTATCTAGATCTACAAAGGCACTTGATAATCATCGTGAAGCCTGACATTGACTTACGGGGTTCCCCAGTGCTATTACCCGGATTAATCCCTTAAGAACCACAGACTGCATTAACACATTATGTTCATATGTGTAAGTGTAGCATTTGAAGGCATTTCTCAAAGTGGTACGACTAAAACCAGCCACTACAATTTTGAAACCCTCAATATCAGAGTGGGTGATCGTAGGTTATCCATTACGACTGCTCTGCACTTAACACACAGTAATTACATAAGGTTTGGTAGAGCAGTTGTACCAGTGCAGTCATAAGTGACCATTTAGATGCAGGATTATATGGCATGATAGTGAGGGATCCCACTATGATTTGACAGGGGTCTAGTCGTACCATCTTGAGAAATGTCTCCCAGGCGAGTCAACTTACCAAGGCTGGGTTGATGCAACCTGACGATACTCACACTCCCAAATGGTCTTCATGATGCTAAAAATAATGAAGATGGAGCTTCCCTCTTGAAAGGTTTAACTGGACAAAGGTCATGCATGCATATTGTCAGTTCTATTCTTTGAGCGTATTTATCGTAAATATTTTATTCTAACATTGAGTAACACTTAAATGTAAAATAATGGCTTACCTGTAATAATTACGATGATTTACCAACTTCTACCTGTACCGTCATTATTCATATGAAGGGGTTTAACAGCCCTCTGTGTCACAACAACTGACAATGCCATTACTCACACCAGGTCGGAAGCAGCTTGGGCCTGGGGATGGGGTGTGCTAAGCAATCCTAATATACGTTATTCCAATTATTTCAGGTCATACTTAGGGTATCCAAGGGTGTTTGGGGACATGCCGCTAGTGGAAATTTTAACAATCTAAGTATTAATCAGCTGCTGCTTTCTAAGGCCAATTTCTGAGAAAATGGTTTAGTTCATTACATAGGTGTAGGCCTGTACTGGTTTCCGCACTCTTTTCTTTTTCAATTTTTTTTTTTTTTATTTTATTTTATTTTTTTTTTTTTGGGGGGGGGTTCTTCCCCCTTTCTCCCAAAGACTTTGGAAATCAGTATCCCCCGTGTCGGGATGGAGGGAACCCCCAACCCCCCGTTCCGACACCCTTCCAGTCAAGAATATACTGAAATGCAAATCATGTATTCAATCAAAGCTATGAAAAAGGAGGAATATAGGACCCTATATATTTCCAGAAAGAACAGAACTTTGATAAAAACCTCGTGATTACTTCCCCAAGTGGGGGAGAATAGTATGAATTTCTGCCCTAAAGTTCTCCCAGATCAAGGCGTCCATACTGGTGGACTATCTCACACATTATGAACCCAAAAAAAGGGGGAAAATACAAAACACCACACTTTCATAGATGTATACATCATTCAGTATATAAAATAGTAATAATGTATATCCCCGTTTCCTTCTGAAAGGAAACAAGGGGGGGGGGTGGTATTCATATAAGAATTCCCCAGGAGGGAATAGAAGTATCGGAAGTCAGCCGATAATGATGATACAGAAAGCAAGTAGGGTGCTGGTAGTATTGTAGTCCAAGTGATACTAGCTTCTAAAACATGCACTTTGTACAGTTAGAAAACAAGGAACCTTTTGTACTGGCACAGGAAAACCAGGGCTGTCAACTCCTTTGAGTGCCACATCGTTATTTAATCTCTTATATCTTTTTGTAGTCACGATGCACTCATGCATCAGTGGCATTCATGTATCATACTATCCCAGCGTTTCATACCGTCCCAAAGGGCCAGGCTGCTTTCATGTATCACAGCACTTAATGAGTGTATCTATACATTATGTGGCCCATAAGCGTTCACTGACAAATCTATATTCTATTGACCTCCGGTATCTGCACTTTCCATTGATGGGACATGAGAGACGCTCATCAATAAAACAAGGTGATACTGGGTCGTGTATTTACATTCTACCGGCTGTAATGCTCAGCAGGCTTGGTTTTATTGATGTTAACCCTTCAATGGAAGGATAGGGCTTACTCATGCATCACACCAATGATTTATCATAATGCATAGTTTGATAAATGCAGTCCTTGAGGGCCTTTCTTAAGGTACCGCGATCGCACTCAGCACTACAACCAACATGCTACTGCTGCAAATTCCAATGCAATCCCTATGGCAATTTTGGTGCGGTTTGAAGGAAGCAGTAGTATGTTAAGAAATAGCCTAATGGTTTGAATGTATGCAGTATGCCAAAGTTGTTATGGCTTTGATGCACTGCTGAAACATTGTCATGATGGGTTAATGCAGTTTACCCATCAGCTGCATTCTTGCATCTTTATATCAAATATGCATAATGGATTAAAGCATAATGCAGCCCCAATAGCATATGTTATGCAGCCATTACAAAGTATATCAAGCAAATAAAGTGTATGATAGTGCCTAAAATAATGAATGTTTGTATGAAAAGGAAAATAGGTTATTATCTCAACTCTTTTAATCACGGTAATAGCAGTGCTGGCATTGTAGAGTTACGAACCAATACTTGATCTTACCATCATTATAATCTATACTTTAGTTCTGCTTTATGCAATCTGGGACGCCAAGATAGCAAATTAGACCAAAAATAGTCTGCCCTTTTCTCTACATGTTGAAAACACAGTAAGAGCATAATGATACCATACGACTGTAATATTGGCCAAAAGAAATAGGTCAATGCTGGAACCAATCATCCTTCCCTCCACCGATTTTATACATGGTAGGCCCTATACATCAATTATACAAGGGGAATTATGTACTAATGTGGTAGAGACATTTGGAAGCGACAGGCACAACAAAAGCTGTCACTATACTATATCGATCTATCCGTCAACACATCTTCATCTGGGATCTATACTGATGTGTCACTTAACAAAGGAATCTGATCACTCATTCACACACTAATACCCTGTTCCTTCATGCCAAATTGTCAGGCTCTTATAATCACTGCGTCCTATTGTCTGTTTCTCCAATACCTTGGTACCTACTATTACTCATGTTAGAATGTTAGACACCTTGGTGTTAGTTACCTATGAGACTTTATAAAACGGTTGGCAGTGCTCTGCTGCATGATAGAAGTGACCTTGAGTGCATTATAGGAGTACTACAGTGCATGCTTGAGCAAGGTCGCCATTGCTGTATTCCGACTTGGTGGGATACATTATTGACCAATGAGAAAATTCCTTTCATTCAGTGCCGACTTTTCAGGGTGCATTATGTAATACCTTGTACCCATCAGCTCGCTGTTATCATTCCTTATCTCGCATGGTATCAGCTTCAGCAGGGGTCGGCCCACTAAGGAACACGCTAAGGCCATATGGAAATCAAAGGCCATTGATTGGTCTAGACATATCTTGATTGGGTGCTTAACCATGTTAATTGTCTTAAGGTAATGTTCAATAGACATGCATTATAGAACCAGAGACAGTATCAATGTGGGGAAAATCATTGTCTATTCTCTAATCATATGATAACAAAAATAAAAGCAGCTGAAAGGAAAAACTTGATCTCTTACATCATGATTAAGAAGTGATGATATAATCTTGGAGTGCTGGTACCTTATCAACATTACCATCATGGAATTTGCAGTAATTTCAGAAAGTAAGTTATCATGAGGACCTCTCATTCATTTTATTTCCCCAAGGAATGAAAGCGAATGTATGTTCAATATCTAAAGAATAGACAACGATTTTCTTCACATTGAGACTGTCTGTTGTTGAACGTGACCAGGCAAGCAAAAACACCCCTCTGCAGGGAAATTCCTTATCAAAGTTCATCTCAACATCTTTAAAATGAGACATCATTGGCTTAAATATTCCCAGTAGTTATGTCAGAACCACTCCTGGAACAAAGGTTGTTATTCATATTTGAAATCGAGAATTTAGCTCTAAATAGATTAGTCACCATAATAATGTCTAAAAACACAATAAATCAGCCTTTTTCATAAAAAAAACACTTAACAATATGGTGATTTTTATCACAGATCTTGATCTAGAAGGAATTTTCCATTTCTGTTTTCAGTTTTGGTTTTTTGGTGAATATCTCTGAAAATTAGTATAAAAATCTGCAAATTTTGATTATTGGCATGGTTGCCATGGCAACCAGGAACAGGCATATAGGTTATTTCATGAAAGATTTTCATTTTACCATCAAAATATGGGCCATTTCTACTGAAAATGGTGCATTTTAAATGAGACCATTGAATTCTGCATCAAAAATTAGCTTAACACATTTTTATAATGGTTTTGGAGTTATTTTGCCCCTCCAATGCCCCCTGGTGGCCAAATGGGGAATTGAAAATCCCCCGTGGAGGGGTGTTTTACCTTGATGGGTCACCTATAATGCACAAATGCATCTGAGTGCATTATAGAATAACATACAGTCAAGATGTGAAGAAAGAGTTGTCTTTTGTTGAGAACTGGCAGAATACAATTCAGCCCGATGAAATAATTCTCTCCATTCACTGTGGAATTTATAGTGTTGGAGTGGAGATTAGTGAGTGAAACATAGCATGTTTTGCAACGTTGTGTCTAGCTACAATTCACCATAGTAAATGGCATACTTATCCTTCGACATTCTGTCAAACTGTCAGACTTTTTATATCCTTCATATTGTCGGTCTCAGTGCTGTTTTGCTGTATGACTTTTATGAAAACCACAGATTACAGACTGATCCCTGCCCAGACGTCGATCTATCATTACCTCCACCAATCCATCATCTTAGGGCTCTGTGGATAACAACGGGAAATCTGGAGTATATTTCGGAGAGAGCTACGATTGCGTATACAGCCCAGATGGCAGCCAAGACTTGCTCTTGATTTGAATAGGTCTTGTCGTAGCATCTTGTGAAATAGCTTCCAGTTCACCAGCACCTCTACCCTTCTTCTTAATACCGGGTAACTGTTGAACTGTGGCACAGTCACGTATGAATCACATTCCCCTTGCCCTGAACCAGTGGGATCTGGTGGATGTTTTATTACCTAAAATAGTCTAGTCATTGCATAATTCAGGAGGTGGTTTTACTTGGGGGAATTTACTGTGTTTAGCCACACAGTATATCGGTTAAACGATTATCACGGAAAAAAGAACACGACCCATTTCAAGTTTTCTTTGAACAAGTTTTCTTTTGCCGACCACACAAGATCCTTAATTAAATTCTTAAATGACTAAAAGGAAAAAGAACACAACAATTTTTACACATTAAGTTTAAACGTGTTATAGATTAGTACTGACCCACGACTCATTTCTATAACTGAAATGGACCTTTTGGCACATCATTATGATATCATGTTCCTACAACAAACTATTAAATGCAATCTACTCTTCATTTGCCCCTCACTACACTATCGATCGGTATCTGGCATATTAAGGGCTGACACGTGTATAGTGCACATGCCCCACTCCTTTCAACAAGACACTAAACTCCCACATAATGAGTTTATTAACTTTTTGGTGATTCAAGTTACACAGTCATACACATTTTAAAATGTCATGACATAAATGTGCATCCCCCATCCACACATCATTCTCTACAAGTTTTCTTTTCTAGTCCTTCAAAAGTACATTTTGATAATCACTTGATTTATCCAGTTGTTCCCTTTCGAGGTGCACGAAATAAACAGTTATTGTTACACATGCAGACTGGCCAGAACATAAGGAAATTCATAGAGAATGCGTCCACCACCAATAATCAACTGAAGCAGTTCCAGACGCTTGCAAGATAGCATGTGTTCTGTGCAAGAATTAAATCAACAATAAAAATGAATACTTTTCAGTATTTGTTATTCTAAAATGGATGCTTCATCCACTTTGTACGTTTTATTAGGAGGCATGGACTGTACACCTCCTCAAAAGGTCCCTGTAAATAATTTACAGTAGCCGCCTGACCTTTGTGAATGATACATTTGGATAGTGATATAAAAACCAAACATTAGTCTTTAGGTCAAGATGGATAAAGATGAATGGACCTGCATAATTTCTTCTGTCGCTGATCGATTCGCCTTCCTTTGAGACTGACTGAGGAAAATGTTTTATAATTTTACAGCAGTTTAATGAGAGGTAAAACAATATTGATTGAGGGATTTGTGAGATCGATTGGCACAGCATTAATCCAAAGCAAAACATTTTTCATTTATCGCCAGTTCCAATTACAATCCATCTTCGGTGTTGACAAAATATCGGCAGGAAATGTGAGGGGAGGAGGGATAAGCAGTGGTTGAAAAAAGACTTGATTCTATTGGTTTTAGGAGATTAAGCTAACTGGATTATGATTTCCCTTGGTATCAGAGGTAAAAAGGTAGGTGGAAATATTAAGCAGCTATCATCTCTCTATTCCAAAATAATTATTCGGAGCTATAAGAGATTTCATGGGGGAAACCTACGGAAATCGTCATCGTGGAGTAACATACACACAAAATATTATTTCTCTCCTTTCCTAAATCAATCTTCGGTTTCTACAAAATGTTGACAGGATATCTGAGAGGTGGGAAAAAAAGCTGTAGTTTTCTAGGTAGAAATGACATCATAACATGTGTTGGGATTGAAAGCTAAATATAATATGATTCTGGTCAAATAATGGTGTTGGAAATGCTAGTGAAAATACCTAGCAGCCATACCTATATGTAAAGTTGACACTACTAACAAAACTATCCATTAACATACATCATTTGGATAATTAACCTTTACAGAAGTCCACAGCGAGAACATTAAACTGAATCATCACCCACAACCCTTTTAATTCAAAAGGCACACAGGATCTTAAAATCTTCAACTTCCTAAAAATTATAATATCACATTCAATCTGTGTTTACATTCTCTCCTACAGGAAAGGTAATTTGGGAACGGATGGAGTGTTTGGCTGAGAAAGCTGCATGTTAGTATTTGTAAATGGGCTAGTGTTGGAGAATGTAAACACTGGCTGCAGACAGGCTGATGGTGGTGATGGTGTGGGCGGGAGTGTTGAGAGGCAGTTCTGGGGGCTGTTCCTCAACCGATTCTTTTTGGTCTAAAATAAAACTGCTAGACATTTCCATTAGCATAGTCAGAAAAAAAAACAGATATGTTTTTGGGATTCTTGTCGGGGCTTTGAATTGATGTTGATATGCAAAAGGTTTGTTATCTACTTAATCTATGGACATTATCCAAATAAAATATGAATAGAGCTCTTATCCTGGCTGCTCAAAGAAAAGGTGGGGGGTGGGCATTTTTTAGTTCCTTCAGTCAACTTTCAATCAACCTTCAATCAACCTTCAGTCAGCTGAAAAGTACAAATATGCACGGATGCAGTATTTCATTGTTAAGACCTACTCAACAGGGAAATGTTAGGACACGATAGCAACTAAACTTTGGGGCAGCCTGAGGCTAATCTGAACATTAAGGAAACAGGCCCCTGGACTGCTGACAGTTAGGGAAAGACTAATGTGTGTCTGGTTCCTGTAGCTAGATTAGTAGAGACTTAGAACCGATTAGCACAGAAAGCATGCATGGCCTGAGGACATATAGATCTATGCTAAAGGCGCAATCGTAGAGATAAGGACTGAAAGCATGGCCAGTCCTTAGGTGTAAGGCGTTTTTGAAGAATTTGGAAGAGGTTTCGATGTGGCAATGGTGGTATCCTATCTATGCTTGTGGGCAATGCTAGTGATTTGGTGAATGAGGGATAGGCCCACATGTGTATATTATAAGTTTATTTTTGTTTGTAGATAGAGGAAACTCATTAGTAGGTCTGAATGGTGAATATGGTCTGTATGCAGGGAGAGCGTCAGTAGGATGACAGATCTGTTATGATATGGTGAACTTAGATATGAATACGACCTTTATGATTCTGCGTAGGGCAAAGCTGTTAAATCTGAGATGGAATATGGGATTTGCCAGTTCAGCATTTCAACAAAATCTCAAACGGCCAACAAAATGATTGGAATGCCCCATAATCGCTACTGTTGTAATTCCTTACCATATTGCAATTGTCATTTCTGAGGGACATGGACCCGTAATGATAATCAGAGCTAGCTATTTGCTGTAAGGTGGAAATTGATAAGGTGATTCTTTAGTCTACCAGGCTTAATTGCAGGTGAAATTTGCTTTACAGGTACTTCATCACATTACACATTTACTTGATGGACCTTTCGTGGCTTTCCATGCATTAATTTCTTAGTCTGACATTTTATAGGCTTGCCAGAACTCTGCAATGTTCTGGACTACTGCCCTGTTTCCCATTATTTACCTAGTAGCAATGTCTAAGTATTAGGGCAGTTCCAAAAGGCAAGGAGAGAAGACATTGGGTCTCAATTGGCCTCGTGCGTATAGTGGCACTATACGCACGAGGAAAAGGAGGTCACAGGATAACCTGGCAATGGGGTGGTTACAGGACAGCACAAGGAAAAGGTGGTCACAGGACTACATCCTTTATGGGGTGGTTACAGGACAGCATGAGGGAAGGGTGGTCACAGGACTTCATCCATATGGGGGGGTCACAGGACAGCATGAGAAAAAGGTTGTCACAGGACTACATATTTATAGGGTGGTCACAGGACAGCATGAGGAAAAGGTGGTCACAGGACCTGACGGTGTCTATGTCCTGTGACAACCCCTCCTTGTGTGTCCTGTAACCACCCCTCCCCTTGTGTGTCCTGTAACCACCCCTACTTGAGTGTCCTGTAACCACCCCTCCTTGAGTGTCCTGTAACCACCCCTCCTTGTGTGTCCTGTTCCCCTCCGTGTATGTCCTGTAACCACCCACCCCCATTTGTCCTGTGACCACCCTTCTTTATGTTGTCCTGTGACCTCCTTTTCCTCGTGCATTTATCGCTGGGCATCTCGATCGGCCCTGGTTTTGGCAGTTGACTCTAATGGAATCAATTCTTCCTGATAATCCAGTATTAAAGCTAGACTGACAACATGTGATAAGGAACATTGGTTCAGCTCAATCCTGTCTGGAGGTAACTATCGCAGGACATTATCTGATACTGTGCTGCTACATTGACTGTGTGATTACCCGCTGGTTGCTGTTGTTGAAAGTTCTATTTGACTTTTGATACATGCAATATAGAGTGCACTTTTTTCATTCTAGCCAAAAATATATTAGGACAATAGACAATAAACGATGGTCTATATCAAAGACAGGACAATACAGTTTCATGAGTGTATACATATACCAACAAATAATTCAAGTTGACCATAATTCATGATACTATGCTCACACAACAATCATCAATTGTTTTCATGAACAGTGATTTCCACATAAATTCATCATTGCATTCAGTCACTTGTCAAGTAGATCCCAGATAACATATGATTCAGTCAGCATATACCAAATATAATACTATCATATAAATACCATTATTATGGATTGGCACATGCTTAAAATCGATGCTGATTTGACGAGTAAACACAGGTCTTCTGATACAATACCAACATAGATACAAGTCAATCATATGGTAAATTATCTCCTGACTGGGAAATACTCCTCTCATGTTTTTATCAACCTTTTGAATTCTGACAGACTCAGCACATGCTGGGTCTAAGCAGATAGACCATCCCACAGAACAACAGCCCTGTAGAGTGGACTATCTCTGTACAATGCAGAAGTTGGTCTGGACAATCTGAGCTTTCTCTTGCTGTTGCCATGCAACAGTCTCACTGGTAAAAACCACATTGTTTAGACCTTTAGAGATTCTGAATGAGAAAGCAAGCAGATGCTCACGGCGCCGCTCCAATAGTTTTGAGACACCACACAGCACTCATGAAGCACTATTCTTGTGATTGTTGTGGGGTCATGAATTTTCATGCAACAGAGCAAGCAGTGGTTTTGGACTGTCTGTAGAAGCAGTATGTTAGCAACAGGAGCCCCATCTACTAGACAGTCCCCATAATCGGATATGGGAGAACCATCTGCTTATATATGGTCAATGCTAGGTCTTTGCTCATGTAACGCCTTAGGTTTCTTAGGTGAATTAACCTTTGGTGGGCAGACGACTGGATTTTCTTGCAGTGTCTATCGAGTTTCAGATGATGGTCAATTATTACACCTAGGTAACAGAAGGAATCAACTGTTTGTAGCATGTCACCACCAAGAAATAGATCTATGCCATATCGATTCAGAGTTTGTTTTTTGCCATGCAACCATAACACTTTCGTTTTCTCAGCTTTCATGGTAAGCATAAACGTACTGCACCATTGATAGACCCTATCCAAGTCCTCCTGCATTTGCCTACACATACGTTCTGGATTACGACCAGTTACCACCAAGGCCAAATCGTCTGCATACATGTAATAGTCTGCATTTTGTACTACCGTGGTAATGCTGTTAATGTATAATTATTACAAATAACAGCGGGCCGAGCACAGAGCCCTGTGGCACTCCAAATTGTACCACCGTGGTCTCTGAGCACGACCCATTTGCTGGAGTAACCACCTGTCACATGGTGGGATAAAGGAGAGAGATTATTGTTGCTGCAGGTGGTTATTATTAAAACAGCCATCCTTTGATTAGGCCAAAGCATGTCCTTATTAAAATTTTAACTTTACCCAGCTGAACAGGCTGGTTGCTAAATTTGCCTTGCGATGGCTTTTACTGTTTAGAGAGTTTTGGTAATTCATAAATGGGCCTGGTTATCTGTATTTTGTGTTTTATATTTTTTGTCCCCCCTTCTTTTTTATCTCCTTGTAACCTGAAGCAAAAACCTTTATCCTACTTGACACACCAAAGATAATGATGCTATTTTAACGTTCAAGCAACATGGCTCCAACGTAACATTAAGGTTATACACAATTTGACATAATTTCGATTATTTGTTTCTGTGTGAAATGGGCCATTAGTGAAAGGTACATTAATGTCTCTATTCCCAGTACATGTCACATCTGTTGTAACCAATGGAGTGAGTGAGTGAGTAAAATAAAATGATGAATATGATCATGTACCAGCTCGGACCTTCAGAGATGAGCTAGTCAAGCCAATGTCGGCTGAGGCATTTTAATATCAAAAGCACATGCGGTTGGCTTTTTGGAACATAAAGCAATTTTGACCATCAGAAAAAAAAACAACCCAACAACAAGTGTTTGGTCACTGTATTGAGGTCTGCAAAGAGAGAGCCAGAGTCCTCTACCATTATAGATTGTGTGGGAGTTAACATCGTAGAGATTGAATGACTGACTCTATGTTTCAGTAGCACTCTTCTGAGTAGCACATGGCTGCTCTTTTTTTTTGCTGTTATGGGGGAATCATTCTAATTGCAACCTTGTAATCAAGAGATCAGAGGTCGTGGGACTATTCTGGGTCCTGGTATATGGATACTCAGTCACATGGCAGGGCAAAGCAGGGCAACTAGGGCCCTATGTGATTGATTATACAGACCCCAATCGGCCCTAGCCTCCTCCTGAGGACGCCGACTGCTGACCCAGTGCTCCAGCCGCCACCAATTTCTTACAGTAGGGATGGACCCTGACCTTAGGGAGTGGTCATTATTTATCAACAGGGGGGGTGGTGGGTTTTTGCGCGGACGCGCGGAAATTTTTTACGCCCCCCCTTGACGGTAGTCAAAATATTTTGCGCCCCCCCCGCGCCGGAGGCGCGGAGAGTTTTCGCGCCCCTCTTTGATCTATAGTAGCACGCGGGCTTTTTTGCTAAAAAGAGGGTGATTTTTTTTTAGCCCCCCCCAAGAGGGGTCAAAATTTTTTTAGCCCCCCCTCGGGAGGGGTCTGAAAATTTTACGCCCCCCCCTCAAACCCACCCTCCCCCCCCCTGTTGATAAATAATGACCACTCCCTTACCTGGGCAGACTGTTTACACAGCCCCTGATACTGGGTGAACTCCTGTAGATAAACCATGGGCACAATAACAGTGTAGCTACAGTTAGATGCGCATCTCCACACAACCGTTGCCAATAGTATTGGGGATGGGTTGAATAAATTCTGGTCATGGCTTGACTCAATAGAAAGGTTGTGAATCACTTAAGAGACTAAAGATACACTTAGCACTTTTCTCATAGAATCTAAATGAAAAGAAAGAAAAAGAAATGAAAATCTCAATTGAGCAAATTCTACAGTTCATCGCTCATTAAACACTGATTCCTTGCTGATAGGTGTGGAGAAATGTATAGAACCGAGCTTTATTTTCAGGGCTGATGTTTCAATTTCGAATTGGGCATCATCAGTGATCATGGATATCAATGCGCTGTTCATTGAGTAAACGTTTGCATCATTGATCAAGCATGCCGTTAATCCAAGTCACACCCTATGACTGCTATAATAACCAGATAGAAGTACCAATAACCAACAGGAGGAAATTGAATAAATGTTTAATGCCTAGGCTCAAGCAGAACACAGCTGCTAAATTATAGGCTTTTAGCTTAAATTCTAAGGTAATGATGGCCTTGGGGGATGTCCCCAAAATAGTCACCATGCAACTAGCATTACCTCCAGCTAAATGCAGGAGAAAATCACCCAATCAGTGTCTAGTGGAGTGGATGCACAGGCCAAGTACCACTATCAGACACTTGGTGGCCTCCTTGACATGTGCATTGTCATGTTGGTTTCACCATTTTCTTCGTCCTTAAACTAATGACAAGGTGAAAAGTTCAAACCTGTTGTTCATTTCCAACACTGGGGGATCAGGACCAGTGAATTACGACCGGACACAGTTCTGTGAATTAATATTGACCACTGGTTAATCAACATTGACCAACAACTTCTCAATGCTGATTTCAAGGATGAACTGATTTTCCTTTAGTCCATTTGGGCATGGCTACTTTAATGCAGATTCACCCATTTTTATCTTCATAAAATTATGGCTCTGGGCACCCGTGATGGGATAGGTTAAAACGGAGGCCCAGGGGAGGGGCTTTTTAAAGTAAGGTTACATGAATGGACCTCGTTCTTGGACCATGAAGGCCATGTTTTGTATACAAGGGAGCAGGAAGGAGCGCATGCATGTTGTTATGGGTCTCTTCCGCATAGCCCAATGAGCGTATCAAATGTGAAGCTGGTACTTGCGAGATAAGGACTCATAACTGCCAGATGGGTACCAGTTTACCCTAAGAGTTCAGCAGTGAATGGATGGAATTATCTCACTGGTTGACAATGCACCTCCCTCGTTTCCTACATGGCACTAGCATATTGATAGTTGTGAGAGAATCAGCTAGATGGCTCATGTAGTCGGGGGCTAGATCAACTTAGTATAAATCTAACACTTCAAATACATTGGGGATAAAACTTTAAGATTTCAATAAGAGTTCACATGTCACCTAGATTGAGTACACCCAGGCCATTGTCTCCCTATCAAGCTAATCCACTCCCTATACACCTGAAGTATGAACAGTGGCTGATAAGAAATTTACCCGGAATGCACTGCTGTGGAGTTGGGGGCCTACCCATGATGCAAAGCAAGATGGCGGCCTCGATGGCCTGATATGTTAATACCCTATACAACTCAGACACAGCACAGGTAGCATGACAGGGGCTGCCAAGGAGCAGAACAAAGATAAGATGGTGTCTGTGGCTGAAGAGCACTGCTGAGCTGACTAGTGCAGATTTATACATGACCACTAGCTGTACATATATAAGTCTAACCTACAGAGCCACTGAAAGGACATCTACATTTTTTCTACATATTTTTTTTCTAGAGTTCTATTTTCGTTTTCGCAAGTTTTATTTTGTTTCCGCAAGTTTTATTTTGTTTCCGCAACTTTTTTATTTTCGTTTCCTTTTATTTCATTTATTTTCGTTTCCGCAACTTTATTTTCGTGTCTGCAACTTAAATTTTTGTTTTCGCAACTTTAATTTTCGTTTTCACAACTTATACTTTTGTCTCCACAACTTAATAGTTTTTTTGTGTGCATAGAACTTTGATCAATTGTAGATGTTAAGTTGTGGAAACAAAACATTAAGTTGCGGAAACGAAAATAAAGTTGCGGAAATGAAAATAAAAACTTGCGAAATGAAATAAAACTTGCAGAAACGAAAATAAAACTTGCAAAAATGAAAATAAAACTTGCGAAAATGAAAATGGAACTTGCGGAAACAAACTCTAGAAAAAAATATGTAAAAAAAAGATGTCCTTTCAGGGGCTCCGTACTAACCAGCCAGCCATAGATCTAGTAGGCTTACCAGCTGAATCCACTGAGCCAGCCGAGTATCCTCCTCTCCCTATCCCATTGCCACCCCACCCTCCCCAAAAGCCAATGCCACCCTACACAAAGCCTCAGCCCATCTACCTTTGTGTGATGGTACCTTGGTCTCACCTGGTCAACCTGTAATAAATGTTCAATGGCTCAGGCTGCATTCCTAACCAAAGCCCTAGCTGGGTCTCCACCTGCAATCAACTGACGCCTGACCCCTTACCCTGGAGCACTTTGCTGAACCCTGAACTTCTCCAGGGCACCCCACCTAACACCTCCTCACTGTAGATCTATACTCCAGTGCACTTGAGACCCAAACACTCACCCGCTTCGTTATCCATTGAGGGCAGGGGGTTTCCTTGCAGGGTACTGCTTGCTTCTAAGGGCAATACTAGAAACTACTCTACTGGTCATGGGGGCAAACAACAGGGATAAGGAGGGGGGGGGGTTGTGGCAAGCTCTGGCAGGCAACAAAGAATGTTACTCAGAATATCTTAGTCTTGTGAGTAAGAATATCTTAGGCAATGCTTGATTCAATACTGTGTACTCCCTCATATTCGGACAGAATTGAAGCCAAGTCTTTTATAAGTACTAAGAGCCTTTATTAAAGGGTTAACAGTTAATCTCAACTATATAATTATAGAAAGAATACCGAAAGTGATAGAAAAAAAAAATGTTTAAGTAAGCACAGACGTTCTTAAACACTTAAGTTCAAATAGGATAGAATAAACAGGTAGCTGTAGTTATTTTCTCTGAGGTAGTGTGAGGTATATGTGGCCAGATGACGGAAACCATGCCTCCAAGGGGGAAATCGTTTATTAAGGTTTGAGTCACAGGCTTTAAAATGAGATATCTTGATCTAAGATATCCCTGGTAGTTTTGCTTTAATTGCTTGTCAAACATAGGTTGCAATGTGCAACTGAAAATGGCAAATATGCTCTAAATATGTTGTATCCTATCATAAATACTTATATAGCAAAATAATACAGTTTTGTGGAAAAATAACCAAAAAGAAAAAAGGTGATGTTTGAGAAAGTGAGGGTTGCTTGTAATTGAAAAAGAACAAGCAAGGCAATAATGAGCAGTCATTCGGAAATTAGGCAAAACGTTTATTAGACAACACATTATGTGCCAACTATAGGCTTTTTGAAAAAGAGCGCTGTCTACAAGACCGAATGAGCATGACTACTTCAGGAGAGGGCAGTGCAGTTATGAAATAATTCCTTTCATTCTGGAAGTAGTGCAGACCCCTCTATATGAATTTATCTAACTATCTGGGCCTCAACTGTGCTTTTTTGCTCATAACCCCAGTTCCTTATCCAGCCATAACGCACTCTGAGACCTTTTCTTCGTCTTCAAGAAGCTGCTGGTTTCAATCCGGACATGTTAATAAATTGAGGAATATACAAAGTCAACTCCTCCATACGTTTCCAGTTAAAACCGTTTATGGTTCAACGGGGAATCGCTCCCCGGCCGCTGGGGCAGGAGGCGAGCTCGCTGTCCACTATACCAAGCCGACCGGTGATAGAAGGCAAAGTACATCCAGTATTTGAAAATTTTTTCCCACATACCTGATGTTTGAAGACCTCGTTAGCATAGATTTCAATGGAAACTGGTGGAGTTATTCACAGGAAAACATTGTTAGATATCCTATATGAACATGCCATGCCAAATTCCTCCATTTTCTTCGAAATAAATAAGAATCCATTGATTTTCCACATCGATACGAGTCGGGACCCGCCCCGTCCGGCCATTCCTTGCTCGACGCGTGGCTGACCTAGTTTTTACATCCGGGCACCTACCCACTTTGTCAACAAGAAGGCAATGGCAGTGTACCAGGCCGTGTGCGTTGGATCGTTATGGAAAATCAATGGATTCTTATTTATTTTGAAGAAAATGGAGACAAAATGTATGCGAACACCAACTAGAGATCGTATATTTGGCGCTGCTAGAATAAGAGGGCTTGACATCCTTGGATTATACCCGAAAAATGAGTGTAAAGGTGGAGGTATGTCGGACAGAGTGACAACATGGCCACGGCGGGTTGGCAAAGCGAGCGGATCACATGTACTTACAAAATGTCTTCTCCTGGATTAAATCTTGGGTTATAAGGTAAGAAATTAATACAAAAAGGAGAAATATGTTAGATAAATGCCTTAATCAAGTTATGATAGAGCACTTGTGGGTCTATGGTTCAATATTCCACTCCCGCTACGCGGTCGTGGAATATTGAACCGTAGACCCACGCGTGCTCTATCATAACGTTGATTAAACGCTAAGTAAATGCCAAGACCCGCACCATAAGCTGAACAACAGGTTCAATGCTGTTCCCCACCTCTACATTGCCTCCTCACAAATTGGTCATTCTCCAAACAAAGGTGTACCGTTTCCAATCAATAATTAAAGGCTCTTCCAGTATCTGTCCCAAGAGCACGTCATTTCTACAATTACTCTCTGCCCAAAGTGGCGTTTGCTCATCATCTCAGCCCTAGACAAGTGGTACTCCCCTGTGTTTCTCCAGTACAGTGAATGAGTTAGTCTTACTGAGACTCTGAGAGGTCTTACGATATTTGAACAGAAATCATTGGTCACTTTGAAATTTGCATAAAAAATTGCAAGCAATGTCCTTCGCGGTTGCAGAGCTGCCGATTGGTGGACAGGTATCTCATGACTAGAATTAATAGTGAACTGGTTGCTGGTGACTGAATATTTAGGATACAATGAGCATAATGCACTACATCTTGGAAGAGGTAGAAATGCGTGCCAAAACTTGCCATTGGCGGACAAGTACCTCATGACTAGAATAAATAGTGAACTGATTGTTGGTGACTGTGAATGTTCAGGATACGACCAGCAGAAGACACTGCATTTTGGACGAGGTTGAAATGCCTGCCAAAAGTTTTCCAATATTAGTTGTAACCGTGTATTGGCTGTATACAGCCCTGCTGACCCATGCAGTCAGCATAGGCCCGGGGCATAGGCTAGTCCATAGATCTAAGCCATTATGGTTGGTCTGGAGCTTTAGGGCGTGGTCGGAAAGACTTTGATTATTAATTAATAAGTTGTCAATGCCGAAATAATGATTAGCTGGTATTCTCCAAGCACATGTTCATACCTAACCCCTCTGCTGTGGAGAGTGAGGGGGCGTCATTCCCAGGGCATCATATCATGATTTGCCCTAACAGCCTCGTTTCCGTTAACATTGAGTTATCTGGGGTCAAGATGCCCTGTGTATATGTCTATGGTAGAGCAACAAATTATGCTAATTTGTAGCTTATAGCAGAGGCAGACCCTACAAGTGAAACCCACAGAGAAACAGGAGGTGATCTGCCGGGGATAGAGCTGCCTGAGGCATGGCTTCTCAACAATGTGGCACCGGGTCATTCCTGCCACAAATGGGAACTGTCATTGTACTACTGGGTAGTAGCACTTGTGACCCTGTGTCCAATGTCTTGGTCACCTCATGCTACTGCTGTAGTTTATAGCAGAGTATAGTGAAGACGACATTCCATCATTATACAAGTTTTGCAGGAGTCCATAGGCCTACTACCGGTATTATGTGCATTTTACTGTCATCATAAATTTATATGACAAAATGAAATAAAGTGAAACCCACCTCATCATTCAAGGGGAATGTTGCCAAAATGAAAGACCATGATGGGCTTAATGTTGCTTTTTTGGCAACAAAGTATGTATACATAGTACAGGATTGTGGAAATCCCGTCCTCTACAGATCAGGCTTGGCTTGTGGCCGCCACTCAGCAACAAATTCAATGATTATTTTTGTCCTGAATATTAAACACTTTCTGAGCACCCTATCTGTGGCTTTGGGACCAATAGGGCCCTATCCATTGTAATCAGCCTTGGTACAGTACACTGTCCAACAGCTGTAATTGATGATACTGTGAGCCCCTTATTGCTAAACACTCGGAAGGCTACCATTAAGGACGGAATAGATAAGCATACATGTATCAGTGGACCCTATAGCCATATTTCCAGCATAAGGGTCAATTGAGCGACTTAGGTCAGAGATGGGCTTGGGTGTGGATTGTAAACAAAATTTGCAATTAGTCTATGGGTACTCCACTCCAATGGGTGAATGATATTGTGTAGTCTATGATACTCTGTAGTCTATGTACTGATGTATACAAATTCTGTGCAGGGACTTTCCCCATGGATCCTGTAGATAGCCTTTCACTGAAATAGTTAAAACACTGTGTATGTGATCAATAATGCTAATCTCCATTGAAATAATAGATGTTATATGTTGAAGCCTCTAGGGAGCACACTATTATCATCGTTCTCAAGATGACACAAGGTGCACTATATATGGAACCTGTGCATTATTGTACCCCTCTATATAGATATAACATCTTCTACAAACAGCAAACACCACAGACAGTCCAATTACAGCCCCATATTATCCTGCCATATTGCAGGAAGCTCCCCCACCACCAGCTCAATAAGTACACAACTCCCAACGGTTCAGTGCCATTTTGACCAGAATTAAAACTGAAGCTTTCATTATTACCTGGAAGTTGATTATTTGTTTGAAGCACATTTTGTTTCAATATTACTGCTGACATAGCTAAAAGTTGAAATTGCTGTAGAGGCGTCGTTTGTTTTGGAAGACACCTTAAATATGTTAATTTCTTTCCAGTGGCTCACAGGTAGAGTGAGAACACAGAAAGGATTGAAATAATTTTGAGTTTTTGGACATAAAATAAGATCTACAACAAGAGCTTTCCAATAGACTAAAACTGAAATGACGCAATGAGATATTTCAGAGGAGTCTTCATTTACTTTTGACAAATTTGAGTATGGATTCAGCCAAGGATGCATTATGTTGAGGATATAACATTTTAACCCTTTTCTAAAATTTCATTATAAAGAGCATTTTACATTGATTAATCTGATCATATTTACGCTTTATACTGTCCTATTAGCATAATCAATGAAACGGTTCAAAAATGAAAAGATGCCAAATTTGCCAAATATAATCCATGATTAAAAGCATTAAGCCACAGCAATTCCAAAATCAAAACATGGGTGGTGGTTTCCTTCTACAATTATTGAATTAATCATAAAACCTGAGATGCTCATCTGAGGCTTATTAGCTAGGAAGTTTTTATTTTCAGTATTGGATGGCATTTGAAGGAGGCAGATCCCCTTTCCACTACCTGTGGATAAGCAGCTCTTATTATGGCGGTTTCTATGGCGACCTCAAACTCTAAGCAACTCAGAAGGGAGAATTTTCATTGTTTCTGCAACATGCTACATCATATTGCATTTCCAGAGTGGAGAAAATTTGCACCTTGAAACTGTCTCATAATGCGTCGAGGAACACTAATAATGGCGTATACGTCAGTCAGGAGCTTGTTCTAATACCCATGACAACACCATAATCATAGGCCTGGTAGGCCTATAGTCACTATGTTGACGTTAGGAATATTGAAATAAGCCCTTGGGCAAAGTGATGAAAAGTGAGTATCAGGGACCTTTGTCAATTCTAAATCTCTTCTTTGCATCACACTGGTGAATGGAGTTCAATAACTTTTCTATAAGCTATAACAAGCATGTAAGCTGCACCCTGGGTTTAGGGTGACTCTATAAACCCCTGGAGTGGAACAATGAATTCCAAAAACCAACGGCACAAGAAGCCTACTAGGGACTCAAAGCATTCAATCTAGTTTTCAATGTGAGTGTTCAATTAGATTGTTTCAGACACCAATCATGGACCAACTGGAGTAAAGTTGACTTTTACAGCCAATGGTTTACATCTATTATGAAACAAGGTTGTAAATGATTAACATGCATCAGAGTGAATTAGTATTGCTTGACATGCGGACACCCTGCATTCAGCAGAATCGTTAACATGAATAGATTGTAATGTAGACAATTTGGCCCACTGTTTTAGAATGTCTGCAAATGTTTAATGGCAATAGTAGGCTCCGATTGACATAATATTGGCAGGAAACTTGTTACCAATGCCAGCTCAAAGGAGGCGACATGCTACCTCTGAGATAAATAGGTTTCCTGACTAGTCATTCATACTTTTCTTTCTTAGATGTCTTAATGATAACTGAAAATTGTCAGAAGCGTTAGTCATAAATTTATGTTGTCATACAACTTGTTAAATCAACCAATCATGGCCCTATTATTTAATTACATTTCCTTTAGGTAACAGCTGATGCCTGGACACATGTCTTATATGAAAGTAGGACCCTCTGGTCAATTGATATCCATACCATTAGTTCAATGTATTGAACAGCTGACATTACTTTATTAATGAAAGAACACTCTATTCTTATTACGGACTCTCTCCATGTATCTGGGGCTTGTTACATCCACTTGGAAAATATGCCACGTGTTGATGTACTCTTTAGTGACCACTGATTTCTGTTATATAATTTTGTACTCTATCATGGGCATGGATTAGTTACCAAGTTGAGTCTGTGTATAATAAGAGAAAGTAAGACACTAAATGCCCTGTGATGCCCTTTGTCAGCTATTTGCTGTGAATAGACCTTGATGACAGAGATGAAATGGGACTTTAGTTCTATATAATAGGAAAAACATATAGTTCAATGGGTAATTGACATAGGGCGGCACAGAGACGTCATTGTCTTACCCTCTCTTAGTACATTGTGTATATGGATAACACTTATGCAGACTCAACTTGGTGACAAGTTCATGCCCATGCTCATCCCATGGGATCTGATAGAGCTGCCCTTATAGTGCAACTATTGACAGTTAGCAGATGGACCATTCAGTTCTTCAAAATGGATGGAATCTCATGAAAACCAACTTATCTACTCTCTTCTGCTATTTGACATTGCATGAAAAATTAAAACTGTCCCACCTCTGGTAGATTGCATGGGTAGAGTTGGCACTGTAAATTATGGACTCAGAGTAGGCTTTCATTTGGTCTGGTCTAGATCAATGCTATCACACTTATACCAGCAGGGGCCATAGTGCATGTAGCACTTGCTAAACTAATCCTAAGCCCTAAGCCACAAGGTATTGATTTGTGTGCTCTCACTAGCTATGTGTTGAGTGGTTGATGCAAGTGGAGTGGGGGATGTTTGAAAGGGTTGGGGTGCATGGGATTGGTCAGGACAGTACTGATATCAGTGTGGTGTGGGTGTAGATCAAGCTACTGTATTGGCCCATATAAGTGCTGTTATCTTAAACAGGCACCAGGAATGAACAAGCAGGTGGAGTATTGTAAAGATATTCAAAAGAAAATCAAGGATTCAATACCATTACATCAGCCCATTCAATCATCCAGCCGCTTATGATTTTAGTATCCGCCAGCCCTTATCTTAGATGGGTGCTTATTTGAATGCAATTTAAGTGCCTAAAATTGATTTCATTATCCTTTATCACTGGCACTTTTTCGAAACTAATGCTTATTAATTTGAGACCCTGGTACTCAAAGGAACCAGTCAGTGCATTGTAAATTGCATGGCTTAACAGGCCACTACCATATTCTCCAACATGGATATATACACAGACCTGGCAGGGTGTGCAGATTAGGACACCAGACTGCCAACAGTGCAGACTCCATGTATTGCTCTGCAGCCATGAGGTATGACAGGGGTCAGAGGGTGAGGGCACTGGCTAGTAGAGATGAGATAGGGGACATGGTGTAAAAGTCCATGTACAATGGAGTAAGCCTACTAGGGGTAAAGGGTGGCAATGGAGAGGGTGGGGGTTTGGCAGGGTGTGGGAAAGGGGTGGTTATAGTATGACGTGCCTACCAGGGGGAATTTAGGGGTTGTTGTGGGTGCCATGGGTACTATGTGATACTGGTGTTATACTGTTCCTTTCTGATGAGGCTGTCTATAATTGTTTCTCCCTGATTTTGACTACCTCCTTTCATGTTCCATTCCTTCTTTCATTGCTCCTTTATGTATGATTAGGTGCTGTAATAGGCCCTTCTTTCATCTCTGTAATATCATGTGCAATGGTTTGGACAGCTAATGACATACCAAAAGATCATGTAGGTCCAACTTCTGATTAAAAAGGTGTGATCATAAGATTCAACTCTCTGTAATCTGATTCTATTTTGACACCTGAAAGCTGCTTAATTGAGAGCTGCCTATGTAAGGTAATTAGTCATATACCTTAAATCAGCGTTCTTAAAAGCTTATTTAACTAGACTTTGATATTGGAAATGCAGGGACCACCAAAACTATAATAAAAGGGATGATGCTTCGTTATAAATATAAGAATATCTAGGTATTGGACAAGATACAGAGGTTCTTGGTTAATCCCTAGGTTCCCAAGCGCGCTTTAAAGAGCGGTTTTAGGCTTAAATGGGGCTTAAAACATGTATATTGATGGGAACCATCATCCAGATACTTCTACTGGTCCAATCTGCAAAGTTAGACCCTCTTTAGAACAGCCATGACCTCCCAAACACAATACGACCATTCATTTTGCTCTCCATTATACCAAAAACAGGGAGTCAAAACTTGAAAATGCCCGGACCCTCGCGTTAAGAAACGGTCGGCTCAAACTAATCATCGTTCACCTTTACCATTTTATGTATGGGGGGAGGCTATATATTACACAAGAGAGACCAAATACTACCAAATGACAACAAATGGAATATTTTGGTAACTATGGTTACCAAACCTGACCAATAAATTCCATGTCCTTAACTGAAAGTCCTCACTGAGTTATGAGTATTCAGGAAATGTAATACAGAGTCAATATCAAAAAAGAAGATCAAAATAATACATGGGCTTATCAACTAAGTGATATAATTGTGAAATAATGTAAAATCTTCAAATAAGTCTGGGCACCAAAAGGTTAAACCTATGGGGCTGTCATATTCAACTAGAGATAAAATGAAATGTTCCGGTGCCGCATAGCAAATCTGAGCAGATGGTTAGTTCAATCACTACACACCAGGTGGCAACACAGGTACTGTTGACAGAATGGAGAAGAAGAACGGCCGGTCGCCCGCATCAAATCTTTATACTTTTTTTTATCTTAAATCCAGCCATGATATCATTGAACCTACACCTATGACAGTTAGAATAATATGTCAAGGATGTTCTGTCCAAATGCTGTCGTCACATTTGCTCTATAAACTTTACAAATGGAAGAAATATTTTTGCTGAAAGGTCAAGGTCCACTGTCATTTTGGATTCCTATATTGCCAGATATGGGGGTTGGTTTTATCCACTTTGAGCACTCAAAATGGTTCCGAAACTTGATAACCATGCTATAAAACATAATATATAAATCACTGCTAGTTTAGTTGTACTCTTTGTGTATTTTCTTTTACCTTTTTGAGGCTGGGTGTGGTCAGTGCATCCCCTTTGCTATTGACAATGCATACTGTGACCTTCAATCTATATCAACCATGGTAAACTGAGTTTTGGGGGATATCACTTACCAGAGAAGCTCTGTATAGATTATGTACAACAGTGTTTATTTACATTAGCCAAGTGCACAATGCCATGCAATTTCAACTAAGTTGTCAAACTGAACTCATCACTAAATTAAATCTAGCTACACCAATAATTTGTCATCAACTGTCTATATTGAATATCAAAGCCAAAGCCTAGGGTTCAGCTTCATAAACACTCCTATATTCATCATCATAATTGAATAACAACATGCCAAATTAGATCTCTCAAACACTTTCATCTGTTGAGGGGGTAGTACATTGGCCATGTGAGAAACAGGGACCAATAACATTTCAAAGCCTACTGTTTCTATTGCCACTAGTATTTCTTGTATAATGGAAATCCTATCTGCTTTAAACTTCTATTTCATGAAATTGCTTTGAAAAAGAAATGTGTAATATTATAGAGGCATTGGATTGGACTTTAATTTTCTCACAGTTGTACAGGGACACATTTTTTGATATTGATAAAAGAGCTCTGATATAAAACCGTGTCGATTCTTATAGGAGGTGGACACAAGTATTATCTTACACAGACGTGTTTGAAATACTTCTACTACCTGTTTCGTTAGATTTAATCGAGTTAGCTCCAAACTAGCACCACGTAGGATGCTGCTCCTTATATCTTAAGTTCAATGGGTACTAGCCTCTGTGGCACCTATCCATGCATGTCAACTTGGATACAATGAATAATCTGCATCTGAGGTTTTGCTTCAGGAAAATCTAGAGGTATAGATATCTTTGCATGTTATCTGTAAAAGAATGTCGTCGAAATAACAGCAAAATGCGTGTCCCAAAGTTGCCAGAGATCTGTCGCTATAATCACAGAGATTCCTTGTACCACTGTACTACCACGTGGGTCTTCTGGTAAAAACTAGTCTGGTTTACTGCCTTACAATTATGATGGCTCACTGCTCAGTTTTATGAGGATCCCTGGAAGATTCAACAGTTTTTTTTCTAGAATGTAGTTCTCATCATAATTGCTATGAATCTATTGTTTGTTGGTACCATAAAGGGTGTGGTTGGAGTCTATTATGGTGGCTCTAGGTATAGAAATAGAGTAGGATTGCATGTCTACACTCACAGTATACTGTCGTAGCATAGAGCTACGATTCAATTCTTATGAAAATAGAAACAACACTATACATCTGCACTGACTAACCAACTGTGTCCTGTTTGTCAGTTGAAAGCTTTTGTCATCTATAACTATAGCTCAACTGGAATATTATGTTCTGTATGTGGCCGACTTGAGTTGAACTGTCGGTGAACCTCCCCTGACTGTGCAGCGGTTCTGTTGATGTTGCAGTGCCTTTTAGTTTGAGACCTAAAATTGCTTCAATAATACCTTTTCATGTCTACCTCTTCCACTTCCCCTTATACCCGCCTGATGCCACCACTACACAGCCCACATGCTGTAACACATCACTAGTCAGCTCTCATCTGTGGGACATGATTAACAGTGGCCCAGAGGACCAATCACCTTTACTTAAACTCATCACATAGCCAGGCAGTTGTACGGGTCGGCATCTATAGAATTGTGTGGCATGCATACTATGCCATGAATCTATACAGACGATACATGTCATGCACGTTATCCAACCCTTTGTCCCATGTATCAGTTTGACAACAAGGCAAAAGGGTGTTGTGCTTGAATAATAGGGAATATCTCTATCCATGTTTGGCCTTTTATTGGCTGCTAATCCCTTACATGGCAGTGCAGCAGATGCCGCCATAAGTGTTCTTGTCTTGAACGCCTTCTTTTAGTAGGGGCATGTTGATTAAAATGGTCAGCCAGGTCTATAATGAGATGTCCCTTCTCTTGTTTCATTATCATAGGACAAGTAGAAAGTTAGGCACTGGGGACAGTAAAACATGCCAGCTGGTCTGAGCATGTATAATCTAACATTTCCATTAATTCCTCATGGTTGGAGTATAATTAAAACTAATAGATATGAGAACCAAAATAATTCATAACATCAGATAATAGCCTTGGATCATCAGCTATGACTAGACATTTATAACTATCCTTAGCTCTAATCCATAGTGTCACCATAGTCTACACCCGACAACAAAAAAGTGCATCCTTATTTGCAGATTCCATCAAACTATTGTGTAATTGTCGGAAGAACCATTGTTGTAATTCAATATAAAATACATGCAACCTTCTGCACGCCCTAGACCATGCACAGTAGTATTTGCAATGACTGAGTATTCCATAAGATTTCTTTTTCCAATTATACATTTCCAGACAGTAAATGATTGCCATTTGCATGGTATAAGATTGCTAAAGGGTGCGGCACTGTTTTCTAAAGGTGACAAAGCCTGCAGGTATCTAGAGTAAAGCTATCATCATTAAACAAGAGATGTGTCATATCTTGTTATAAGGCCAAAAAAAAATTGTTGTGTTCAGGTAACGGGGTCGAAAAAAATCAGGGTAGGTAATTTTTTTTTTATTTTCTTGATTTTTTTAGGCGGACGGTAAATTTTCATGCCTACACGAAGTGAATTTGACGTGTGAAATTCGCATTTGTATTGTTGTACTGGATGTGATTGCCACCATTAAAGGAATCTATATATATTATATGACTTTATATCCCATTGCTTACCCGTGCTGTTTCTATCATCATTAATACCAGAGAAATGTACCAAGTGGGCTGTACCTTGCCTGTTCGATAAATCAGTTACAATAGTGTTTACACTGAAGTAGAATTTTATAACAATGTGCTATGGATTAGCTAGTTTGAGCTCATGTAACTGTTGAGTGAGTTCATGGACCTCACAGATCAGCTCACAGTATACCTTACTAAACCATCTCCAGACAGCATGAACACTAAAAGAAACAACCCACTCATCCCAGTAAGCGCCATAACTAACCCTGACTGCATAACAGTGTTACATTGTAGGTATCTTAGGACCCAGGAAGAGGGCTCCAACACTGTGTATTCTCCACATACCATGGAGTACCTTGTAGTAAGAAACTACCTCGTGCTTCAAGGCAGGTGCCTGAATGGCATGTTTGTGAGTGGTAGAAGAGCTGTGCTTGTTGATTAGGAGCTGGGTTAGAGTCTTCTGGAAACACAGTTGTATAAATGTTGGTGTGATGGATGCAGCAAGCAGACATGCTCTTACAACCAGGATGTATGAGTAACTACCGAGCAGTTCCTTTTATCTCTTGTGAGGTGGTCCCTCACTAAGAAGGAAGAGCCCACATAGGTCCCTAGTATATATGCACTGAAAACCTATGATCAGTGAGAATTAGCCATTACCAACCACTATTTTCAAGTGTCGACAGTCTATGACCCCATCACATGGGCCTTTCTTTAGCTGTTACTGATTAACTTTAGGCTCTTCAATTAGCATAGGTGTTTCTGAGTTTGGCCTGACCAACACAATTATTACCTCAGGGAATTTAGTTAAGCCTGAACAGTTCGCCCGAGATACAAAATGAACTTTTCTATTAGATTCCGATAGAAGGGCAATTTTAGGGTGCCCAGTCAAGCCTGGATATTTTACCTGCAATATAACCATTTTCCATGTGGTAAGGATAATCCCCACCTCTGTGACATGGGACACGGTCTTCAGAAAAGCGATCCGTTTTACATCAATGGTGAGTATTACTGGATCAGAAATGTACCTTTTCTTTTGGATACCCTTGAAACTAGCAATTGTAAGGTGCTCCATCCTGATTTCTGCAGCCATTGTGTAAAGGCCTCCTTTTATTTCAGTTATCAAGAGTTTCATAGAAAATGTTATCAATGTTTCATATAAAAGATAAATCAAGTGTCAGATTCAGACACCAAATGAAAATCACTGCTGAACATAACAGATCTGTTTAGATGGCAGAGTCTGTTTTCTCTTGACACAAAGGCAATAACATTAACTCCTTTTAAACTCTCGTTTTATGCATCAATTTCGTGTTGCTCTGACAGTGGAAAAATAAGTGGTTATTTTCAAAAGGGCCCTGGTAATGTATAGGCAGTTTTATAAAGGTCTTTGGTATTTTGAAGGTGGCCTGCCATTAAAGATAACAGGGAGTTTCCGATTAGATGTAAAAACCTGTTGTTCTCCCTTAAAAAGGGAACTACAACTCGCCTGTGTTAACTTCTCTTTTCGTGCTACTGCTTTTGAACAAAACTTTGCCTCTTATTAAAACAAACATCATAGCGCATTTGAACTGAAATTGCTATTTGTCTGACAATGGGGAAATGAGAGAGGATATTTCTAAAAGGTCTCTGGTAATGTTTCTAGTATTAAACAGGACTAGGGTTATTGAAGGTGTCAGAAGCCAGCTTGTCATTAGCCTACAAGCAAATGTTTGAAATGTAATTCCCGCCTGTGTAATTGAGTTTGAACATTGAAAAGATCCTTAAATTTGTTGAGATGCCCAGAACTCCAACAACAGATTAGGGCTGTCATGATTTGGTTCCTCAATATTGTTGTCTCATTTGTACTTGAGCTTGTCTGCTTTTGATAACTATGATTAATTGAAATTGGTCTGGACATGGGATTTAATGATAATCATGTTTCTTACTCTTTATGCATTTTTAGTGTTGGGGCATCACTACAATTTATACAATTTAAAGTATTATCGGCCAGAGACAGTGTCTTCACAGTTCATTGTGACCTGGTTTTCTGTTTTACCGACTTCGTAAGTGGAATGAAATGAAATAAAAGAAAGATTGTATCAAGGAAAACAACTACCTTTTATAAATCAGCTAGAGCTAGTTCGTAAGTAATGATTTGATGGGAAATATACTATAGTAGTCTTTATGGTTACTCACAGGTAGGTTGACTACTGTCTAGGGCTATGTCAGGATGGATGGCTAAGGTGTGTGATATGGGTCAGTGCTACTGGAGGAGGGTGGTTTACATAATGTACAAGAAGTCTAGTATCTCCAGTCTGAGCCTATTATAAATACTGATACTGACTTAACACCAAACTTCCTACCTCAATGTCCCCAAAACCATTCATCAGAAAATAGTACTGTAGAGGACCGGCTTCTCCAATCCTAGTGTACTTACTTGTATTGCTGAAATAGTTTGGATAATGTACTGTTGTGATATCATAACGGTTTATACTATGTTTTAGGCAACACACATGTTTGTTGAACTACGATAGGAGCCCACAAAGAGATAGCTACAATTCACCTGTACCCCAGTTTAAGGTACCTTTCCAACTATAGGCCTAATGTGGTGCTGAATAGACCTTCCAAGCACTTTGTATTTGAAATTCTCTAAGCACTAAGCAATTTAGTCTACACGCAAACTACTATTGCTTATAAAGCTACCTCATGCATCCTTTATCGTGCTAAAAGTAATTGTGGCACATATCCATTTTCAGAAAAGAAGAAAGACCATTTTCATCACAAGGTGTATTAAAACATGTTCATCTACATAGATCTACAGATCTTGGTGACCCATGTTGCATGTGCTTAATGTAATGGGAGTAGTGATGGAGTATAAGCTGATCGCATGTCAGACTCAACAAAGAAAGAAAGCATACAAACAAAAACAGAAGCAATCTTCAAGTTAATAGTCGGTCTAAGGGGTTCACTATCCATCAGTCATTGCACATTATATGCTTGGAAAGCATGCCATATGGTACCTTAGACTTCGCATTCTCAATGGCAGAATTGAAGAGGACAATGTAAGTTATAATCTCCCATCCATATACATTTTCTTTATTAAGTTATTTTATTATAGAAAGTGTGATTGATAAATAAAGACATTAGGGCAGGTTAAGAACCAAGAAGCCTAAAACCAAATAACCCAAATAAAGTAGATTTGTATAACTTATAGATGACATTCCACAATGTCACCAAGTTCATGTAGGTGAATCTATATTATATTGGCAATCCGGTAGTCATCCTGCCCAGCCGGAAGCTTTCTGTGGAAGGAAGCAGCTGGTGCACAGCAGTTTCCTTCTCCTTTGCAAACCTGAGATTGCTTTAGAGATGACCTTTTTGTGTCTGCCTCTCATGCCTCCCTCTCAGCCTGCCTGCTATAACTACAGCAGGTCCGATATGTGGACACATTGCGCCACTCAGCTAGCTTCTTCTGGATGGAATTTCTCAAGAAGCTACGACATGAGACTTTCAAGTCATACCAGAAGCATCCTGGACCACTACATTGCAGCCTAGTTGAACAGGGTGATTGTCGTGTCTCCAGTTGAAATGCCATAGAGCTCAGTGTGTTTTCCCTATAGGCCCCCAGTGCACAGTAGAATCCATTTGGTATGATTGCTCTGTATGACTGGAAGTTCTCTAGTCATAGTGGCTGTGTCTAGAAATGCCCTCCTGTTGGAATGGGTAGAGCTTCTCTCGGGGATGGATTCCTTGTAGTTTTTTCTTGGCTCCCAATATTTTACCCCATATGGTCTACATAATCTACCTACACTCAAACCCATTGTTCACTTACAGAATTTATTATTAACATATTCTGCCCACTTGAATTGACTTTGCCTTTAGTTTAAGCCTTATATCTCTATTCAATTAAAGCCTTTGATATTTCACAAAAGGAATAAGTAGCCCTCCAACATCATTTTTCATCTCCTCCCTGTTCAGTAAAGAAAGAGCTAAAGCATCTAGTGTATGCTTGAAGATGGGAGCTGAAACTGGGCTGGAGCATGGTCGTACATATTACCATATTGATGATTTTGACTGTGGTATATGTGATATCTGTGGTCAACATACTCATAGCAAAAACATAACTTCTTGGTAAATCTATAACTTCCAATGACAATATCACTGCTCTCATATGAGGGTATTCTAAGTGATGACTTTAACCTCCTGTTATTCAAAACTACGACAGACCGCTTATTTCAACTGGTTCCAGATATGGTCGAGCTGTGCAGGGTGCCTTGTGTATGTTGACTGAAAGTCTGGTGCATGTGAACAGCCAACTAGCTTGATGCAGCAAGTTGGGAACCTAAAACTTAGTTTTTCCTAAATTTTCACTGAGAAATGCTGTAGTTTAGCCAAAAATTATCCAATTTACACAATATTTGCAGCAAATGAAAGATGAAGCTCATTGCTTTCATGCCAGGGTAGATGGTATTACATCAATATAGTGCACAGTTTACCACTGAAGTACAAAGTATAAATTTAAAAATCATTAGTTTAAAAAAAATAGCTGTTTTTCAAAGTTTGGCCCTATATATTTTGTGAAAAAATATTTTAACCATCAGTTTTTCATAGATAATGCATAGTACTGATCTATCAAGTTTATAAATGAGTATGCTTTACTGTCCTGCCTCTATGGTGGCTCATTGCACTATGGCAGACATGTGATTTTTGTTAGTTTGCAAAAACTGTGATTTTCAGTAGAATTTTTGCTTGGTTTTTGATATGGGACCACATAGAACACCATATATGGACATGTCATCACAAACTGATACCAGAAATATCCATTTTTGTGTTCTACTTAATCATCTTTAAAGGCATGTGAAATGTCTAAATTGATACAACAAGTGTGAGAAGAATTAGGCACATCTCATGATTCTAGTCTTTGGTTCCGACAATGCTTTTGTTCCTATTTACAGCTAAATAGCTTAATAGTGCATCATAACAGGCCTCACATGCCTAATATGGGGCTTTAATAGCATTTTGATTTGGTTTTCAATGAATCATCAGGTCAAAACAACAATTGATGATGGAATTTAATAGAAACAAAAGGGTTTTGTACCATGGACCTTTTTATATTGTTCAGGTCTTCAGATATTCTTATCTTAAAAAAGATTAAGACATGTATGAACATGGTGGATTTCCAGCCCTTACAGGACCTACAGAGGGCACTTTGTCTAGTCTAACATGTATTTTGAAGAAATAATGCATAGCAAATGCTTCTATTTTCATATTTTGTTATGATTTTTGAGATAGAATCATACACAAGACTTGTCTTCTGCAGCATATGCAAAAATTCCCCTTGAATGAAGACATTTTACATGTACAGCTGCCTCCAAACCTGGAAAACAGTCAGATTCCCAACTTGCTGCATTGAGCTACATGATCCTACAGTATTTAGGTACTGCAGAATATAGACTCTGTTTGTAGTAGGCAATGCCTCATGATTAACGTTGGGTGACGAACAATCAGCTTTACTTAAACTCATCACATAACCAATGACATGAGAAGGTTAGCATCTATTGAGTTTGTGTGATGTGACTATTATGTCATGACTCCATACATACCAGACAGATTTTATTTATCACATGTGTTTCTTGTGTTTTTTTTTTAAAGAAATATGACAACAAAGCCAGAAGGTGCTGTAGTTATTGATCATGTGAATCTCTTGACATTTGCATAAGAATCTGTCTGAAGCTCATTTTCTCATCATCCAGTGATTAGGTAAGCAACTTGAATGACATAAATGTATGTTCTTTCCTAAAAAAAGGGGGACTACAGTAGGCCTACTTATAGATCTAACAAATAATTGGAAGGGTACTTAAACCACACTGCTATAATATGCATATGGTGCTTTGGATTAACTGCCTACCTTTTATGATATAAATATTATCTAGTCTTCATTCTACCAAAGGATATATAGATGACACGCTATACAACTGTATACTTTAGCTGAGGCCTAGGTTCTGAATATAAAATTGTGTCAATAACACTAGACTCTTCTAGACAGTTTTCACTGTCCTGACCCTAACCAGCTGTGCCCTGAGTCAATCCTAAGGTCTCTACTGGGTCGGCCTTGTTTTGGTTATTTGAAGAGCAGCTCAGGCGGCAGTCAATGAGAAGACACACTACCAGCCTGCAGGGCAGTCAATGCCAGCCAGATTGCTGAGTGGACAGATTGAGGGATGTCTTGGTGATGGGTGGGAACAGGAAGGTCTGAGGAGGGTGTGTGAAAAAGGTATGGTGGAAGAAAAAAGGAAGGAAATCTGGCTGAAGACATTGCCTTGGAAGGCAGTGTTGATGGATCTAGGGGTAAAGTATTCAGCCTACTGTAAGGGTTACAGGAAAGGTATTATAATAGAGGGTTTTCCAAAGAAGCTTGATTTTTAAAAGCAAATACAATTGGGAACAATTGATCTGGCTTAATAATGCAGCTATGATAAAACTTTTGTGGCTTATTCCCCAATTTGTCCCAATCAGTTTCTTTGAAATTACAATACTTATTTTTACTGAGTTGGATTGGGTAACCAATTTGATGAAGCCCAATCATTCAAAAGCATAGGCCTACCTATCTATTGCTAGTGTGCAGGTGTCTGATATAACAACTTGAATTTTGGAGCTAAACAGATCAGGATGGCAGGTAGTTGTAAATTAAGATTAATGAATAGAATGTCCATAATATAACCACACTAGCTCAAGTTATTATACTTTGACAAATAACTAGTTCCCAGATAGAAGGGATGAGCTACTGTAATGACAAATACATCAACTTATAAAGCTCATAAGGGGAATTTACATATACATAGCATGATTTAGAAATGGCTTGCCAGCTTTATATCCTTCTATCAAACATCAAATTCATATCCAAAGTATCAAGGCCCATTATATTAGCCTCACTGAATATATATGATGTTATAAACTGCAACTCATTTCCAGACACGTTGGCAAAACCAGTGAGGATCCATATATGTTTTTGACTCCATTTCTTGTAGGAAGGTTCTTGTCTCAATGTAATTTGGAGGTCTTTCACTGATAGTGTCACACCACACTCCTTGCACATCACAGCCCAGGACCGTTGCTAATTCTAGTGTTGCATGATTCTAAATATGTATCATTGGTCCTTCCTTTAGGTCCCCCCTTTTCCGCTCCACTGTGTAACTGTCCATGTATCCATGTATCAGCCTTTTGCCCTCTGTGAGTGAGTGAGAAATAGAGGTTTAACGCCATTTCGACAGCTAAGGTCATATTCATGGTGAGAACTATATTACAAATTTTCACAGAGGAATGTGTCAGTGCCCGCGCATATGTGCACCACACACATCCTGAGAGGATAGGAAAGAGGAGAAATAGACCCTTTTAAGTGGGCTCTGGAGGCCTGTTTGCCCTCTGTACTACATGTGTAGTTTCTCACTGGTCAGCCCCTCCACCTGTGGTTAAACTATTGTGGAGGGCAATGTTGAGACAAACTGTAATTTATCCCTGACCTCTCAAAGCTGGAGGTTATTTCTTGAGGTACTACGATTGCACACAGTGCCATTTTACGTTGAGAAATAACCCTAAGACATAGACCTACACAATATAGGTTCATGCTCCAGCAAATAAAAGGAGGTGGGCATGACCTAATTCTTTTAAGCACAATTGGATAAATTTTGATGGTTGAATTGCCATAGGAAGAATATCCAGTACTATTGCAACAGAAATAGTTTTTTGAATGATGTGTGTGGAAGCGGGGTGTGCTAGTCATTGCAGTTTGGACATAAAAGTCTGTCGCACACACATTTTCTCTTTTCTGTCATAGCTTTGTAAGGACACACCTGTCACTGTCTTCTGTGAGAATCACACAGGACCGTGTGAAAATCATGCAATGTACAGATTGGTGTGTGTTACATGGATTGATTGCATGAGAGTTCTCATAAAGTGCCGCAACAGCCGTGTCGAATTGTGAATCTGAATCCCTTCAAAGGGGGCATATCAACACGCCATGTGGGTGGCAGCTGTAGATGTATACATGTCAAATCAATTCTCTTCAGGAGCTTATTCTTAACATGCTATCACTAGTGACCCCCAGTACGGCTCAAAAGCAGTCGTACTGCCACAAAGTGGCCTCTACTTTTCACTGGAGAGGTGGGGAAAAGTGGCTCGGGGGGGGGGCTATGGATCTGTGACTGGATACACTCTGTATATGCTTCTGGTAAGACTTGAATAGCTCAAGTCACAGCTATTCCAAAAGCTCTTCTCATAACGGTCAGAGAGCACTGTTCTGGTTGTGTGGTGGGAACGGGGTGGGGGACTGTTGACTTATAAGGAGCCATTAGCAGAACCAGAACCGTACATGTATTATTTCTGAAAGACCTACAGGAATTTAGTGTTTTGTATTGGGGGAAGGGGGTTCTAGAACTTGTGGCCATTTCCCTCTATCAATTTTGATCATGCCAGGTTCACCGTTGCCTATGGCCAATAGCACTGTCTGTACCCAATAACATTGGGAGCAGTCTGGCAGATGTAATTGAATCTTTGTGCATTAGGATCATGGTGAGAGATAAACAGGTACTTTATGCTAAGGGGTGGAGTATTATGTACACCAATAGCTGTAACATTACTATCAGCAGGTCTGGCTAAGTGCATGAGAAAGCAATAGAAGGAAGGATGAAAGAAGGAGAAAGATAGATAGATAGAGAGAGAGCGAAACAGAGGTAGAGAGAGATAGACATATAGAGAGAGTGGGAGAGTGTGCGTGAGAGAGAGAGAGAGAGAGGGAGAGAGACACACACAAACAGCCAGACAGACAGACAGACAGACAGACAGATATAAGCGACATAAAGGGACATAAAGAGACAGACAGAGGGGACACATGAAATAGGAGGACACCTTACAACGACCACACTTTACATAACTAGTAATATGAAGTTAACTGTGTAACCCAAGCCACCTGTAGAAAATGAGGTTTCTCTGTGGTGCTGAGAGAAATGTGACCAAGTGGGAGAAAACCTGCATCCAGGGGGGAAATGGCTTTGTAAAGTTGAAGTCATGTGCTTTAAAATGAGATATCCTGAGCTAAAATATTGTGTAATTGCTTGCCAAACCAAGGTCGGTGTGAGCAATTAAAAAAATGCAAAAAAGCTCTAAATACATTATATCGTAGCTTAAATAGTGATAATGCAAAAAATACAGTTTTGTGATAAAATAAACAAAGAAATGTAATTTTTTTTTATCATAAAATCGGTTCTAAAGAGAATTTTCTGGGTCTGTTTTCAGTTCTGAGTTCCGTATGTAAATATCCAACACATTTGTGGCAATATTTCCCATTTAGAATAATGGAGTGGTTTCCATGGCAACCAGAAATTGCCACATATGCCAATTATTTGTTTCCATGGCAACGGATGTCTCTTTTGCATTCTATAAATGGAACATTTACAGTAGAAAAGGGAATAATTCTGAATATACCACTGAATTTCCCATCAAAAATTGATCTAAGCCATTTTTTGGCATATTCTGGTGCCCAAATGCAGAACTAAAAATCCCCCCCGGATGCACATTTTCTCAGGATGGGTCACAAATGATTATCCTGAATTGAAGATGAATAATAAAAAAAGACTTCTCCCACGCTAAGTCATATATGCTGTATGGGTAGGCTCCGGTGTGTATTGCTGCCACAACCACAGCCTCCTCATTAAAACATGATACTGACGTTCTGTTTGTCCTTTCAGGTATATGTACAGTTAAACTTGACACCTGTCTCCCCAGCGATATAGATATGTAACAGGTAAGGGCATATCATCCATATTCTATTAGACTTATCAGTGTCCTTACATGGCTACTGTATGCTGTGGAGCCTTGGACTGTTAAATGGAATTTAGGCATAGTCATATAATGAACAAGTAATCAATGGATAATTCATGACACATGTGTGTTAGCAAAGGATAACATACAAGTCATGAATTATCCATTGACTACTTATTTTATTACACGATATCAATAGATAATCAATAGAATATAAATAAATTCAAGTTGAAAACAAAAATCGTTCCTCTTCCCTGGGACTCGAAGCCTGCCATAGTGTGTGTATACACGGTGAAAAAAAATCATTCGCCGGGACTGGGACTCATCCCGCCTACCTGTAGAAGCTGAGTGCAATGTGCTAACCACTAGACCACCGGGTCTCACACCTAGGCGCCCGGCTTGGCTTGGTTTGAAGGCATCCAGCAGTTGTCTATAATTATAATGCTATTCTAACCTTGCGCATATGAGAGTTGTTGTGGGGGGTCACAACCATATCAAGGTGCTGGACGCGTTCACACTACACTATTGCTGGGTGGATTTATATCATAGAGACCTGGTTCTAGCCAACCACTTCTTGACAGTCCCTGTGACGCAATGCATAGGGAGTTGGATTTGGGATCAGGAGACTGCAGGTTCGACCCCTACCCTGGCAATGAAAATTTTGTAGGTTTTAAAATGTAACATATGGCATGTAAGGACATGTAAGGAGGCATGTTATCCCTGTAAGGAGGCATGTTATCCATAGATAACATGCCTCCTTACATGGATAACCGCACGCTTTACAAAAGTCATGATGCATGCATCATGGTGTGCAATATCGACAGGTATGTGCATGGGAATATCCAGAAAAAGCACCCAAAATCACAGAAGTCGTGTAATAACTCTCAATATATTCACTCCCTATCTGGCCCTATTCTTTTCCTTCACATAATTTGGAAGACCTAATAGATTTTTAGTTGAGTTTCTGGTGTTGAGCTTGGGATCCGGACCTAACTGAATTATATCTGTTTAAGACCTCCTTATTACCCACCCACAGGGACTCTTCACTTTTATATACTACTGAGTAGCGGGAATCCCTAACATGATCACTTTCAGTATTGCCAAGATAAACTAATAAAGGCGCAGCTGTAGGGGTTGAAACTAACAGATAATGGAAGTAACATTGGGATTCATAGTTTTTACTATTGCCTCCCATGAGCTCAGGCTTAATACAATATATATCCATCAGGCCTCCAGCACCCTCTTCATGCCAAACACTGTCACATGTGGGTCTATTATGCCAGAGGAACACAACTCCCATAAAGGTGTTGTACAGATTGTACATCTGCTTACTTGTTTTATTTGCCAGTCAACACTCAAGATTGCAATATGGCAGATGTCACATGTATAGGAAAGGGTCCCACCATTATGTGGCACATAAGCAGAAGCCAGTCAAATGCCAGTCATCTCTTATGCTTCCAGATCCCTTTCACATTCAAGATGGATATTCAGGATCAGGTCAATGTATGTATACCACTGCAGCATGTGTAGAGTGAACAAGATGTTGAGTTTACAGTCCTTGGCAATATCAATACCCGACTGATTTTACCACATGGCAGGATTGATTTGAAGATAGTTGAAGATATCTTGTTGTGGCCTACAGGTCTTACAGGTATGGTTAGTGCTTAGGGAATTAATGTTCACAAATGATGTGACTGATCTTGAAGCAGCAGGGTCAAGCTCATAAAAGTGAAAAAATCGTAAAAAATAAATCTTTCTTTTCTAATAATTTGTCAATTGCAATGGAAAATATAGGTCTTCATGAACATGCACAAGAAATTTCATGATATAGGTATGAATATTTCTTGGGAAATTTTTATCATGAAAATACCTTGTAAAATGATAGTTTTGATCACTGTCCCAGAAATGGGAATATTTTCTGATAAAAAGGCCTCTTGCTAAGCAACCATTAGGAATAGAACAAAATGGATAGCACCATTGGATTCCTTGGCATCGATTTAGGGGGGGTAGGTAACCTTAAAATTTTCATAGGATGATTACTACCGATGCTAGGATCTCCAACATTTCAACTTCTCCTGTATTTCATATGGCTCCATATGACCCCATATGACCCCATATGGCGTAACGGACGCGTAACGGACACTCTTAACATGGTCGTTTTGTGACATTGAGATGAAAACATTGTAAAAATGCAGAAAATCCATATTTTTGAATTCTAAAAGAGTCTATTTACATCTACAGAAAATCCCAAATCGTTCCATGGCATTTTCATGCACTTGTCCATCTAATTTGTATTTTTAAATATTTTTCAAAGAAAAAAAGTAACAGATTATTATTTTATTTCTATTTGTAAAGGATTTTTTCCAGAAAAGACAGAAAGTTGGGAAAATATAGTAAAAACTCTTTAATCACATCATAGGAATGGTAATGATATCAACTTTGTCATAGATAGTAATCTGATTTATAATACCATCTCTTTCTCTTTGCATTTTCGAAATGAAATTTTGATAGTGTCTTTGTGACATTCTCATATATGGGGTCTGTGGCATCTTCATGAGCTTCACCCAGCAATAGAAACTTGGGACTGTACTGGTACAGTACTCTAACACCTGCTATCATAAATACTCATGTTCTTATTCATTTCTCTGCTACTGGTCATGACAGAATGAAAATTCTAATTGTGTTGCAAAGTAGTGCATGAGGACTACCAAATTACACAATAAAACAGTTGTCAATATAGTGTGAATTAAATTGCAGTGCCTGAATAAGATGAGCAAGGTTTCTTCCAACTACCAGATCACAGAGTAAGTGACCTGCACAGATTAAATGGTAATAATTATCAGAATGCAGAAGGAAATGGGAGCGCGCAAGCAGACAGAATAACCTATGAGACAAAATTATCTCTGAGCACATACTGCCAAGATACTATGTCTATATTTCTAGTTCCACACAATGGCCATGTCTGGTCCACCCAGGGCTCATTGCATAGCTTAAGTACCATTAGACTGCCTCTTCAATAGACGAGCTGGACTTGATGGGAAAATAAACAGCTGACCATACCATCTGCCATTAGTTTTAAAGACATATTAATGAAGGTCCTGGCCATATTTGAAACAGCTACAAACAAACATTTTTTACCAAAGTGTGAGGGAGAGCTTTGGTACTACCATTATCAGTAATTGATAAATTACGGGTAATGAGACTGACAAGAAAATTCATACTCCATCTAGTGGTGGTATCTAGTACTCATAAGACTCTCAAGGACTCAGCCCGGTGGCTCCACCTTCTGCTACTCACTGAGCAACTCTCAACTTACACAGTTGCAACGGATGACACACTTTACCTTTTCTCACCTGGCATTCATAACAATACATCTTATAAACTTTCCCACCACTCCCACCTTCTTGTCAATGGTGTGGTTTTTCATAAAACTCAGGACTTCATAGTTCCTTGATATGTTGACTTACCATATATATTGTACTCAAACTTTATACTATGGACTCTGAACATTTATCCATTGTTGGTAACTTACGGTGCAAGTTATGGCCTTACTTCATTTACATATTCAACTCTTAGATACAAACCAATATCTCATTACTTTAGTTACATGTTTATCATATACCATATTTCCTGTTCAGTGGTCTCATCAAACCCCACATTCTAAGCTGCAAACTTTAATTTTAGGTCTGTTCTTCATGTATAAACCATGCCTTGAGATCAGGTGAACGCATTAAAAAATATATGCACCCCGCTGCTCCTGAGGGTCAAAATATTTTTTACCCCCTGGAGGGCCCAGAAATTGTGCGCTAATTTCCTTAGCCTACCATAATCTTCCACGTATAAGGCACACCCTGCCTATAAGACGCACCTAGAGTTTTAGATTTTGTTCTACTCGATGAATTTTTAAAATTCAAAAAGCTATGTGTTTCTTTGACCCCCTGGACCCCAGTGTACCCCATATGCTGCTGATTGGGTCATATGGGAGTATAAAAAGAAAGGTCTTGGTGTCCCCCTTGTGGATCCAGGGAGAACTAAAACCCCGCAAATATGATGAGATATACAGGCAATTGTATATATCTTTTCTCTGAGGTAGTGGCAGATATCAGGTAAAGAATATCTGAGAAAGTAAGGGTTGACTATAATTGATTTAGAGCAAGCAAGGCAACGATAAGCAGTCATTTGGAAATAATTATCTGCTAACTGTAGGTCTTTGGAAACTTGCAAAAGAGTGCTTTCTACAAGAATGAATAAGCATAACTACTGCAGGAGAAGACACTGCAGTTATGAAATAATTCCTTCCATTCTGGAGGTAGCGCAGACCCCTCTATGAATGTAAATGCCCAGATCCCCGCCCAGCTGAACAACAGGTTCAATGCTGTTCCCCACTGCTACAATGCCTCCTCACAAATTCTCCAAACAGAGGTGTGCTGTTTTTATTCATAGAGGCAATTCCAGTATTTGTCCCAGGGGTGAGCAGAAAACATTGGTCAGTTTGAAATTTACATAAAACTTCCTTCCTTCTTTGCTGCAGAGCCGTCAATTGGTGGACAGGCACCCGATGACTAGAATCAATAATGAACTTGTTTTCGTCAACATTGAGTTATATGGGGTCAGGATGCCGTGTCTACATCTCTATGGTAGAGCGAAAAAATATACTCATTTGTAGCTTTTGTCAGAGGCAGACCCTACAGAGAAACCCACAGAGAAAAAAGAGGTGATCTGCCAGAGTTAGATCTGCCTGAGGCATGGCATGTCCACAATGTGGCACTGGGTCATTCCTGCCACAATAGGAACTGTCATTGTACTACTGGGCAGTAGCACTGTGACCCTGCGTCCAATGTCTTGGTCAGCTCGCGCTACTGCTGTAGCTGATAGCAGTGTATAGTGAAGTCGATATTCCATCATTATAGATGTTTTGCAGGAGTATATTCTATATTATCTCACTCAATAACATTGTACGTTCAAATTCCACGAGTTCATTCTATTTGCATTTTATGTGTCATCACAAATACCAAGAGATGAAATATACTGGAACTCCCCTCATTTTAGTCAAAACATATTCCAGGCAAATGTTATCAGAAGGCGACACCATGGTAAACCTAATGTTGACTTTTGGCTACACAACAGTCAACAGACTTGAATTTTGGCCATCATCTCAACAACAAACTTGATCATTTCTCAGTCCTGATTGTTAAAACAATTTTGACTGCCGTGTCTGTGGCCCCAAGACTAATATCCATTGCAAAGCAGCCTGGGTATATTGTTCATCTGCTGCCAATAATAATGTTGCCTTTTTAGCAACCCCCGACTAGAAGTGTCTTTATTACTAAGCACTCGAAAGGCTACTACCAGGGAGTAGATAGATAACATGTATCGGTGGACCCTACAGCTATATTTCCAGCATAAGGGGCGAAATCTTGAGCAACTTAGGTTAGAGATGGGCTTGAGTGTGGACTGTAAACAAATTTGATTCCTGCTCTACTATCTTCGCACACCCAGACCACTGGGTGTATGATACTGTGTAGTCTACTGATGTATAGAGATTCTGTGCAGAGACTTTCCCCATGGATCCTGTAAATAGCCTTATACTGGAACAGGTAACACACTGTGTATGTCATCAATAATACTAATCGCCATTCAAATCTTAGAGGTTATGGTTGGAGCCTGTTGGCAGCACACTATTCTAATGTTTCTCAAGATGACACCAGATACACTATATGTGGGACATGCACATTATGGTACATAGATATAATATCTTCCATGAAAAGGCAAAACTACAGACAACCCCATCACAGACCCCTATTATCCTGCCATATTGCAGGAAGCTCCCAAAACCCACAAGTCAATAAGTACACAACTACCAATGGTCCAGTGTCATTTTGACCAAATTTAAAACTGAACCTTCCATTTTTACCAGGAAGGTGATTGTTTATTTTAACCTTCTTTTGTTTCAATATTACTGCTAACTTTGCCGAAATGTCAAATTTCTGTAGACATGTGCTTTGTTTTGGAAGACATCCTAAATATGTTGATTCCTTTCCAATGGTTCACAGGTAAAGTGAGGACAAAGAAATGATTGACATTACTTTGGAATTTTGGACACGTTTGGAAAGACTGGTGATACGGTTTGGAGATTTCTGTTACGATAAGAGGGGGGGAGGAACTACAACATTTTAACCCTTCAACTTTAAGACAATTTTACGTGGAATAATCTGATCATATTTATGGTTTATACAATCCTACTAGCATAATTGATTAAATAATTCAGAGATAATAAGATGCCAAACATGCCAAATCTAGTCCATAAACAAAAGCTGGGAAGTTTTTATTTTGAGTATTGGATGGCATTTGAAGGAGACTGGGAAGAGGGCAGATCCCCTTTCCACTACCTGTGGCTAAGCAGCTCTTATCATGACGGTTTCCATGGAGACCTCAAACTCTAATCAGCTCAGAGGGGAGAATTTTCATTGTTTCTGCAACATGCTACATTATATTGCATTTTCAACCAACCACTTCAGAGTGGAGAAAATGAGAACCTTGAAACTCACTCACAATGTGTTACGCTGAAAGTGTCGTCTACATAGACAAGGGCTTGTTTCAATACCCATGACAGCACCATAATTATGGGCCTCAAAGAGCTAGTATAATCACTATGTGTCATTAGGAATATTGAAATAAGGCCATGGACATAGTGATGAAAAGAAGGTGTCAGTAATCTTTGCCAATTGTAAATCTTCGGTTATCTCTTCTTTGCATCACACTGATCCTTGGAGATTATCAAGGGAGTGGTCATTATTAACCAACAGGGTGGTAGTGGGTTTTCACGCTTACACCCCCTCCCCCTCGACGGCAGTCAAAATCTTCCCCCCCCACCCCTGCTCCAGAGACTATTCTCTCTTTGATCTATAGTAGTGCGCGGGCTTTTTTTGTTGAAAAAAGGTATATTTTTATGCCTATTTTTGTAGACAATTTGGCCCACCTGTTTTAGAATGTCTGCCAATGTTTAATGGCAACAGTAGGCTGTGATAGACAGAATATTGGCAGGGAACTTGTTGCCAATGTCAGCTCAAAGAGGGAGACATGCTACCTTTGAGATGCATAGGTTTCCTGACTAGTCATGTATCTGTGTATGTTAAACTTTTCTTTCTTAGATAACTATAACGATAACTGAAAACTGTCAGAAGCAGTTAGTCATAGCTTTATGATACTATAATGCTGTCATATTAGATATTATACAACTTGTGACGTCAACCAATCATGGGCCTAACATTTAATTACATCTCCTTTAGGTAACAGCTGATGCCTAGACACACGTCTTATGAAAGTAGGACCCTCTGGTCAAATGATATCAATACCATTAGTTCAGCATACTGAACAGCCAACATTACTTTGTTAATGAAAGAATCCCTCTATTCCTATTACTGACTCTCTCCATGTATCCTGGGCCTTGTTACATCCGCTTGGAAAATATGCCACATGTTGATGTACTCTTTAGTCACCACTGATTTCTGTTATAAAATTGTGTACTCTATATCATGGGCATGGACTAGTTACCAAGTTGAGTCTGTGTGTAATAAGAGAGGTAAGACACTAAATGCCCTGTGATGCCCTTTGTCATCTCTATTTGCTGTGAATAGACCTTGATGACAGAGGTGAAAGGGGACCTTAGTAAAGTCCCCCTTCGCCTCTTTAAATGGGTTTGGACCACTATATCTGACATGTTGACATGGCCATGTCTTAAAATCAACATGTTACATGGTCTTTAGTGACATGAGGTGAAAAATTTGTGACATGGCATAGGTCCTTTCTTAAATTCGACAAAGGACAAGAGAGGTTCTTAGAGGTGACAGGGGTGACAGGGGTTAAATGAAATGAGTATTTCTTAAAATCAACATGTGACATGGGGGACCCCCATATCCACACCCCCTTGGGTAATTAAGAGAGGGCGGCACATGGCCTTCAGTGTCTTACCCTCTCTTAGTACATTGTGTATATGGATAACACCTATACAGATCTAGGTGAAAAGTCCATGCCCATGCTCATTACATGGGATCTAATAGAACTGCCCTAATGGTGCAACTCTTGACAGTTAGCAGATGAACCATTCAGTTCTTCAAAATGGATGGAATCTCATGAAAACCAACTCATCTACTCTTCTGCTATTTGACATTGTATGAAAAATTAAAACAGTGCCACCTCTGGTAGATTGCATGGGTAGAGTTGGCACTGAAGATTATGGACTCAGAGTAGGCTTCCATTTGGTCTGGTCTAGATCAATGATATCACACTTATACCAGCAGGGGCCATAGTGCATGTAGCACTTGCTAAACTAATCCTAAGCCCTAAGCCACAAAGTATCGATTTGTGTGCTTTCACTAACAATGTGTTGAGTGGTTTTTGCAAGTGGAGTGGGGGATGTTTGAAAGGGTTGGGGTGCATGGGATTGGTCAGGACAGTACTGATATCAGTGTGGTGTGGGTGTTGATCAAGCTACTGTATTGACCCTTATAAGCGCTGCTATCCTAAACAGGTACCAGGAATGAATAAGGAAGGGGAGTATTTTAGAGATATTCAAAGGAACATCACAGATTAAAAATCTTGCATGTAAGCACCTGTATTGATTATGCACCTGGAATACCATTACATCAGCCCACTCATGCGCTTATGAATTTTAGTATCTGCCAGCCCTTATCTTGGACGGGTTCTTATTTGAATGCTATGTTAAGTGCCTAAGATTGATTTCAATATCATTTACCCCTGGCACTTATTTGAAACTAATGCTTATTAATTTGAGACCCTGGTGCTTAAATGAACCTGCTAGAAAAGTGTAGATTCCCTGGCTTAACAGGCCACTACGGTATTCTCCAACATGGATATATAGACAGGCATGGCAGGGTGTGCAGATTAGGACACTGGACTGCCAACAGTGCAGACTCCTTGTATTGATCTGCAGCCATGAGGTATGACAGGGGTCAGAGGGTGAGGGCACTGGCTGGTAGAGATGAGAAAGCTGACATGGTATGAAAGACCATGTACCATGGAGTAGGCCTACCAGGGGTAAAGGGTGGTAATGGAGAGGGTGGTGTTTGGCAGGGTGTGGGAAAACAATCTGGCCCCAGCTCGACCACAAGTGTGAGTCGTCTCTTGTAACCAGTGTTTATGGGTAAAAGAAGTTCTGCCTGCTGGTTACTGTAGCAGTAAAATGTAGGTGGGTACCATGCATAGTAATATTCCCCAGAAAATGGTGACCCACAATCCTCAAACACGAGACAGGGTATTCCCTAGAATCCCGACCGGACAAGACTGGTGGGAAAGGGGTGGTTGTAGTATGAAGTGCCCATCAGGGAGAATTTAGGGTTGTTGTTGGTGCCATGGGTAATATGTGATACTGTTGCTATGCTACTTTTTTTCTGATGAGACTGTGTAATTGTTTCTCCCTGGTTTTGACTACCTCCTTTCATGTTCCATTCCTTCTTTCATCACTCCTCTATGTATGATTAGGTGTTGTAATAGGCCTTCCTTTCCTCTATGTAATATCATGTGCAATGGTTTGGACAGCTAATGTCATGCCTTAACATCATGTAGGTTCAACTTCTGATTAAAGGGGTGTGATCATAAGACTCTCTGTAATCTGATTCTACTTTGGCAACTGAAAGCTGCTCATTTGAGGAGTCCATGTAAGGTAATTAGTCATATACCTTTAATCTGAGTTCTTAAAAGCTTATTAAAGTGGACTTTGATATATAACTTGGAAATGCAGGGACCACGGGCACTATGATAATAGGGATGATGCTTTGGTATAAATTTCAAATATTTAGGTAATAGACATGTTGCCACTGGTTTGCAAGTTTATAAATCTAATAAAGATACTTTTTGACTCAGCCTGATAGTTTCTGGAGGTATGGTTCGAAATCAGATACTGTGCTATATGAGCGATATTCCCTGGATAGGATGAGCTTATGTCATCCAATTTGCTAAAGGAAGGTAATAGCTTAAATTGCAATAGGTGTGTCAGTATTGAATTGCATCAGCAGCCAACATGAAAGTCTATAGCTGGATAGAATTGTAGGATTTTAGCTACAAAGGCGTGGCAATATCAATTCACTACCTTCTATGTCTGTGTGTTTGTCAATGATAATATCAATATGAAATAGGAGAGAATGTGTCTGTAGCAGTCATTAGTAGTTCCATTATTCACTCACACACACTAGGGGTACATTAAACAGTTAAGAACCTTCTTTGTGTGCATCCAATTGTATTGTGCATGAAGAACGATGCTGGGATACTGTACAGAGAATAGACAGATGAGTTAGAAAGTATTATGTAACTCATGTGACTCATCTGGAGAAAACGTGCATCCGGGGGGATTTTTAGTTCCGCATTTGGCCACCAGGGGGCAGTGTATGAGTAAAACACTGTCAAATATACCAAATAATGGCTTAGATCAATTTTTGATGGGGAATTCAGTGGTATGCGCAGAATTATTCAATTTCTACTGAAAACGTTCGATTTATGGAAGGCAAAAGAGACATCCGTTGCCATGGAAACATAGATAATTGGCATATATGGCAATTAATGATTGCCATGGAAACCACTCCATTATTCTAAATGGTAATTTTTGCCACAGTTCTTTTTTATATTGACATAAGGAACTCAGAACCGAAAACAGGCCAGAAAATTCCCGCTAGAACCAATTTTACGATAGAAAAATCACATTGCTTTGTTTATTTTTCCACAAAACCGTATTTCTTGCATTTTCACTATCAAAGCTAAAATATAATGTATTTAGAGCTTATTCACATTTTTCAATTGCTCACACCGACCTAGGTTTGACAAGGAATTACAGAAGAACTACCTGGGATATTTTAGCTCAAGATATCTCATTTTAAAGCACATGACTTTAACTTTAAAAAGCCATTTCCCCCCTGGATGCAGGTTTCGCCCATCTAATGTAACAGTGTGTACTGTGTCATCAGTAAGACAATCTCCATACAAAGTGAATATTCCAACGCTGGGGCCAGCTGATAGAAGAAAGGACTTCTAATTTGCTCTATTATAGTGTACAGTACAAGGACCCCTTTCGATATTGTAAGAGTGATATACGATCCACACAAAGAAAGGAAATGATGTAAACCCAACAGACAGTCCCATTATCCCCCACATCTTACCCTGCCACCCTTCATGAAACTCCACATCTTAAGCTCAATGACTATTCTCAACTCTCACCGGTCCAGTTTTACTTGAGCCAAATGAAAACTAAAGCATCTATTGATAGAAGGGAGTTGATTCGTTATCGTTTTAAAATGTTTTTGCTTTTAAAACGCTAGTTAAAGTTATTTGATTTTCGATGAAAATATGAATAGTTCATGAAATGGTATCTGTTTGGAAATTTTGTAGGATTCCATCTAAATAATTGAAATGATCAGCATTACTGTGGAGGCGGGAAGTCCATGGTAAATTGAGATTGAGTGGATTGTTTGCGTCATAACACGCAAGTCTTTAGCATTTGAGAGAGTGATCCTAAATGGGGTGTTGTTGGTTAAATGGTTTCACAGATTCTGGATTGTCAGGTGCACCTGAGGAATGAAGTGAAACTTGATATGCCACATTAAACACAAAATCATAGTAAAGACAACTTGTTATTTAGAAGAATCATCATCGTATTCTTGTTCGAATGCCCAGCCCTGTGAACAGTTGTCATAGCCTTGAATTGAAGTCTGCAAAAACTGACGAAGTTCCTTGCTTAACGCTATGGGATTTTTCATCAGTTGGAAGGCTGCAGGGCCTAGAAGAATCAGAATTGTCCTGTGAACTCCATATATGGGTGAATAACACAGAATACGGTCAAGATGTCATGACGTCACACATCCCATCAGCCGCTGGTGTGCAGTGATAAGGGAATTTGAAAGATTTGGGCTGAATTAGGAACCAATATAACAAACTCCAAGCTCTAATAGAACTAGAAAGCTAGGGATCCCAAGGATGCTATCCCTACGTCATCCATCAGTGACTGATGGCTATCAGTTGATTTTGTTTTTGTATACAAAGATTCCCTATGGCCAGAAGCCTCCCAACTGATGAAAATCCCATAGCATCAAGCAAAGAAATTTGTTAGTTCTGCATGCAGGGAAATAACTCAACAGAGTTAACATAACCTTTCGAAGTCTTTATTTTCAATAACTAATCCCAAAAAAATATGATCAAAGCTGTACACTAATTTGATTCTTCTAATCTGTGCCACTTTTTCTGTTTTCTAAAGCTACTTTTTGATTCCCATTCTGACTTGCCTGTGAACATGATAATACCAGTATTTCGAATACAAAAACATACTAAGATCCTGACCAGGTCTAATCAATGTACAGCGCAAAGCACAATAATACCTAATTCACAGGGTGGGCAGCACTTCTTAATACCATAAGAAGTGCAATGCTGATCAGGGGATTATCAGTTGAGATTTTTGGTAGAATGCAGATGCTGGATAGATGGTTTAAAGGAAGAGGCCAGGGATGGGTAGATAGCAGCTCCCCTCACCTTCTGTGGCCGAAACATAAATTGGTATTTTCAATAGAGACGGGGGGGGGGCAATATGATCTGCTTATTTGGGAAGCATTTCCAATGTTTCTACAGCTTGAAATGAACATTCCCAAGATTAAAACAATATCTGCATTTAGAAAACTCCTGCATTCTATCAGTTAAGGTCACAAATGCAATTAATTTCTGAATCTGGCATGCAGCCACATTGATAATCAACGCAGACAGGGGCACATCACTGCAACAACACCTACCATTATTACATTCGAATCCAGACAATCAGTCTGACCAACTTTTAAGTACCCAGCTGTATCCAGTATCACTTGACGGAAATTAAAACTGATTAGTCCATTACTGTCAAGCAGTGGGATGTTTAATCCCAGTGGAAATGTATTTGGGTCATTCCAAGATTTACTGGACATGTGGTTCATTGGCCATATAATAGCAGGGGAAACACTTCTACACCACCAATTACATTTTTATTCCTTAGTGAGGGGTCATAGCTTCCATGTGGTTTAGGGGGGTCTGAAGACATAATTTATTTTCTATATGCGTTTAAAGACAAATTTTACACAATGAAGCGTGAGTGAAATATTTCTTCAAATTGACCATCCAGCCCTTTACAATTCTTCTTATTATATGTGACAGGATCTGCAAAAAGGGACCTTATTTCAGGGGGAATAAGGTCCCTTCTCCCAGTACAGGTCACATATACAATAAAGAGCTAACCTATGGGGGTAACCTTATTAGAAATGTTTTTTTATGTACTACGAACAATTACCTAAACCAGGAAGATGATAGTGACTTTCAATGCACACTGAATTCACTCACGCTTCACAGTTTTTGAACAGTCAGTAAAGGATGGGCCTTATGTGTGTATAAATGAATCTAGATAGGTAGTACACCTTCTTTATTTGTTGTCTGAGTGATCTTATTGGTATATGATGTATAATGAGCTGTGGCCATTCTTGTAAAGGTTTATAAAACATGAAGCGTGAGTGAAGTGTGTAGGGTTTTTGGACAGTTAAAGGTAAAGTGTTATGAGGTCAACCTATCATCTTGTATGGTGTTTCTATCATTTCCATTTCACTTTAGACATGTTTGAGTTATTAAAAAAGAGTATTTCTTTTTTGTATGTTAAAATATATTTCTGTACCACATGGCATGCACAGATTGCAAGAAGTGTAGAAATCTTGAATTTTTCTTTTTCAAAATATTAATAGTCAGTCAAGATCATCCTTATGTGTATATAAATGACTCTAGACAGGTAGTATTATAACCTCTTAATTCATTGTTTATGCAATCCCCTTGGTATATGATTATGTATAGCTGGGCTATGGCCCTTCTTGTAAAGGTTGATGAAACGTGAAGCATGAGTGAATTCTGTAGGTTTTCAAGGGTTTTTGAATAGTTACAATCCCAAGAGGTCAACCTATCATCTTGTATGGTGTTTGTATCATTTCTATTCCACAATAGACCTGTCTGAGTTATCAAAAAAGAGTATTTGATGTATGTTAAGATATATTTTTCTCCCATATGGTTGCGAGAAGTGTAGAAGTTTTATGCTTTTCTTTCCAAAGTCATAGTAGTGAGTCAAGATGGGTCTTATGTGTGTATAAATGACTCTAGATAGGTAGTTCAAACTCTTTTCTCATTGTTTATGCAATCCCATTGTTATATGATGATGTATAGCTAAGCTGTGGCCTTTCTCATAAAGATTGATGAAATGTGAAGTGTGACTGAATTATATATAAGGAGTTGCTGAAGACACAGAACTGATATTGTATAGAAAGCAAACTGCCATTGTTATATGAGGTACACACACTGGAGACAATGGACAGTCAATATAATCATTGTATAAGTGTTTTTAATCAGCTAGGATAAAGTTAGTAAATAGGAGAAATAATTTCTAATTTTTCAGCATTTCCAATATTTTTGCCAATGTGTAATTTCAAAAGTTTTAGCCTTTTGGTATACATAAATATATATATTGTACCAAGTTGTACACAAGATATGGTGCAGCTAGACCTATATTTAGTAGTTATAATCATGCTGCAACTATATTCGTTCACTCACGCTTCATGTTTCTGGAAGGTTTTATGGCATCTGTGATAAAAACTCACATGTTAGGAGTTGGATCCTTGAATGAAACTTGTTAATATGCCAAGATATAGGGCTATCAGTAAAATATAATGTTATTAAGAAATACTGAGTTTGTTAATATCAGCCCCCCCATATCCTAGATATCTTGGAATGAGCCATTTGGACATCACTATGCCATCACACTGGCTTCAGTTATTGTTGACACCTTAAGGTTCCGTAGGAATAGTGTCTGTTCTGGATAGATCTTAAGTTAATCAACATCTTCCTTGGTTTCATAAATGTTGGTTGTATATTGTTACATGCCATAAGCTTGATAATCTAGTTATATTGCTTATCACTTCCAGTGGGTATGGGAGCAGAGAGGACGGACACATGTGTGCTGTAAGCACCATTACTACAGTACCATTCCCCTTCATAAAAGAAATAAATAAATTATGAAAGTTTCTGAGAATGGCACAATCTGATGCATTGTACACTGGGAAATGAATAATGGGAGCCATGGAGATACACAAATGTCAACGACCCTGTCATGGCTTTTGGGATTAATTTGCTTTAAGATAAAGAAAAACAACTCAGCCTTGTTCAAAATCAAAGATGGTGGAGACTCATTGAATACGGCCACATTGTATTCCATCCCCCAATTGAATAGTACGTGTCCAGTACTGTTTTATAGTAAAGCTTGTATCTGCCATGACATAAAAATCTGTATTGAGCAGTACCTCATTATAAGAACAAAAAGATGAATGACTGGCATGACTTAATGCATTCATTGGCCTGACCAGGAGGGTCTTGCCAAAAAGGAAACGTGAACCAAAAATAAAAACGTGCACGTTTTAGTATTGCTAAAAGATTGTTTTGATAATTGTTTGGATGTAACATGCATGCACGTTTTTTTACACCTCAAACAGAGTTTCTCATGCATTCTGCTGTACATTTTTTGTCAATACTATGATAACGATTTATGACATTCTCGTTTTCCTCAGCACTCTCTGAAAAAATTTACGGACTCACTTCCTCGTTTTCCTTTGGCAAGACCCTCCTGAATAATAGAGCCTGTCGTTTTTAATCAATCTTAAATGTAGTGGTTTACACAAACTCACTGGCACTACTGACAGTGAAGTAATCCCGTGTGAAAATGGAACTGCAAAAGAAGGCATGAGAAAGTTGTCTTTTTGTACATCATGAGCTAAAGCATTACGTCACAGAACTTCCAAAACAGCAGTGGCAGTTTTCTTTCTCCGGCAATTACTGAATCAATCATAATTTAAGCTGAAATTCTGATTAGGACATGATAATTAGTGTTGGATATTTTATTTAAGAATGCAATGGAGTTGAAAGGGGAGATGGGTGTTTGGTAGGGGTGGACGCAGGGGGATGGGACTGCAGATCCCCTTTTTACCAGCTGTGACTCAGCAGCTCTTATCATGGTGGTCTCCATGGAGACCTACTATTATGAGTATTAGCAGCTCAGTGGGGAGACTTGTCATTGTTCCCCGAGCTTGTTATCAGGTTGCCCCTTTTCCAGATACCTCTCCAGTCCAGAGAAACTACAGGGGGAACACCTGCAAATAGCACTTGAGCAGATTGAGTGTTTGCGATAGGAATAGTGTTTATTATGGAGAATGTGTAGAGTAGAATGTAGTGTGAACTGCTTACAGGTGATATAGATTATTATGTAAAGTTCTGATGGATCATGCTCTCTGTGTTAGGAAATAAATGTGGTATGCATGGCAGGGATTTTAAATGCCAGTGTTGAGGAGTGCAAGTTTATATAATCAAAGTGGAAGATATGAGTGGCCATTCAATTATTCTTGATATCCAGAATACATAAAAGAGTCAGATCTCAATGTGGCTTAGTCAAAAGAGTGCTAATGGATTATATACTACCTCTTAATACACTAATACCTCGTTTCTATAAAAGACTTAAGCGTAAGCATAAAACCCATTGATCAGATTAGCACAGTGTCAGTTCATACATGAATATATAGCTATTGTGGGTGGGGTAAAATCTGAGACAAGAGTGGGGTTGGAGCAGATCAAGGTGTAGTGTGACATATAACGGTTTTACAAATATGTCAGCCAACATGCTAGGCTTATATTGATCTGCCCACAGGTATAATGCGGGGTGATTGCAGAAGAGTAGGAGATATTTTGAGTGAAAGGCCTGGTATAGGTTCACAAGGGATATTGATGAATGGGCTGATCCAAAGACTATGCCTAAGGTGTGGCAGGTCATGGAGAAAAACATAAAGAAATTGTAGACCAACATAAAACATATTTTCAGTGCTAAAGTACTGGTGACTGCCGCATCATTGTATAGCTAATCTACTGTCATACCTGCTGATTTTCCCTTAATCTTCTTAAGTAGGATAATCAGGAAAACTAGCTCCTCTACCCCATCTTAGTATCTCTCTGCGTTGATAGGTAAGGCATGAATGACTATGCTGTGACACATATGAGTAAATGGGCCTATTAAATGCAATTTTACCACAATACCTCGAGTACAAGGTGCACCTCGCATATAAGCTGCACACTGATTTGAAGGAGATTCTATGAGGTGTATCTGAGGTTGAATTTCTTACATTTTAATACTGTTCTTTTATATGATCATTCTTCACCGATAAGGCGCACCCTGAGTTCAGGGGCATTTATTAGCCACAGCAAGGGTCTCCTCACATGTAAGGCGCACTTTACATTATATTGATTTGTGGGAGTAAACTCAATTATATACATGCACTTGGGCAGGATAAGGTTTGAGAGAATATCGAGATTGGTGGAGGCAGGAAAATATGGCAAAATGTAGTAGGACAATTTCTGGAGGCTTTCAGAGTATGACACTGAGAAGTCGTTAATTAACATGGTACGACCAGACACAACCACTACGACACAGAAGGCCCTTATTCGTACAACGCATTTATACCAAATGGACTTAACATTGGGCAGGAAGGGTGAGGAAATATAATGAGGCCTATGAGGGTATGTATTGACAACTTATGACTGTTTTGTAGGTCCAGGTTACTATTTGGCTGTATATGGTGTTTCTGGAACGACTTGAAAAGCCCAAGTTGTTCAAAGTCAAAAGATGCCCCACAGCCTGTCAAACTGTCAAGTAGATATTGATCCACAGACAAGGGATATAATAAGTGTCATAGGTATGGGATATAAGAGATGTGCCAGTGAGGTGTGGTGTGAAAGGCCAAGTATACAAAGGGCTAGGGAGCAAAGGGGTTAAAAGAATAAGGTGTGGTAGATATGATTGTGAAGTGGCAGTAATCAATATGTGGTGATGCTAATTATATCATGATGAGGATGTGGCTTCACGAAATCGCCTAAAATCCTTATAAAAAGTGTTTTTCATAATAAAATACATGAAATGAATACAGTGATTCACTTGCATTGCTCCAAACTGAATACTTCTTTACTCATCAGTCCCCAAGTAGTATCCCACCCAGCTCAGCCTGGAGGAATACTGATTCCAGGCTGACTTATGTTGAAACAGTTATTTTGGAGTAGTCCTCGTCAATTTCCATCATACTGCTTGGAATAGGCACAAAATAAAGTACTTGTCAACCAGTAGGACAACATCTGTCAGGCTACCACGACTGTATTTCCTATCTTTCCCGTATTAGATGGCAAGATGATGTTGTGAAGTTAATATTTTGCTTATGATAAAGGTATTTCACTCGAAACTTTATTCACTATTGGTCATCCTATATAGTTGTTAGAACAGTAGAAAAAGTGTCACATGAGCCTCTTTTCCTCCCAATCACCACATATAATATCCCTTCTAACTTTTGATTTAATGGGTGTGCACTAGCGTCCGCAGTCCTAGATGAGATGTATTGTTGTATGCTTCATTGAAAATCCATTAATATCAATTGATTAGAACTCATGATGAATTAATTGCCCCAGATAATGTAGAATTGGTGTTATCAGTATCAGTGGGTTCATATTGCAGCATCATCATCATTAATATAAGTTGGAAAGGACGTGTTTGATAAAATCAAATCATGAATGATGTATTGGCACCTGTAGTGATAAATAGCATAGTGATTAGCTTAGATTTTAAAGAGAATTTGCTACAGATGAATATCTATGTGAGGACTCTTAGCCTTAAACAAGGTCTTTTGCATAATTCCTCATGCTGGATGGACATGGGATGATCTCCAAATGTCCATTGACCATGTGTCTTTCCTACTTTCCCCTTTCCCTTTTGTATTAAAAGGTTGGCTCTTGGGCTTTAATAAAACCAAATTTGAAATTGAGAATGGCTTGGGACACAATCTGAGGTTTCTTTATATCTCAGTGAGGCCACACAAAATCTCAGATCCCATTAAGAAGAGACAATGAAGATGCTGATTGTTAGAAAATCAAACTGGTTTGATTTCACTTAACTGTTTAAAATATCAGTTCTTGGTTTTGTATGCAATCAACAATTGCATTTACTTGAAAACCTGCTTTAACTGTCGAAATGTCATCCAATTCACAGCACTCTCAAGCTACTGTCTTCTGATGAAAAATAGTACAAAAGGGCCTTTGTCAGATGAGTCAAAAGGATATGGCTGTATTCATGAGCCTGTTTACAAGAAAATATAATGGAATGTCATTAGTAAAATATCTTTTTGGCATGCAGTAGCAAATGTACAGAATCTTCTCACATAAACAAGACTTTATATTTTGCAGGAACATAGTAGGTATGGTGATTCAAATATTTTCCTTTCTGATTATACTTCTCATGGAACAAAGAAGCACAAAGTTGTATCATTGGGAGCAGTATTCTCGGACTGTTCTGGGCATAGATCCATGTCAACAATAATGAAGGCCTGTGTTATGGTTTTTTACAAGTAAAGAATATCAATTGATGAGGGAACAGGTGCCTGTGGAAATGATGGTGATTGTGATAGACTTGAGTTTAAGCCAGCCAATAACACAGACACTATTAATCTAGAGAGAAACGATTACGCAATATGATCTTTAGTGAGGTTGAAGTGGTTTACCAATGAAAAAAGAACCTGATACAGCTTTCTAGCCATGTCATTGGTGATGCATGACTGTTGCATATGTACTTAGTTGACATATAATCTTCTTTACAGAATCAGGAGAAAAATTAACATGTTCAAAAATAAAATTGTATTTTGTTCCCACCATTTCCAATGAAGGGTGGTATGATGTTGTCCACACGACATTTACTACTGGCTAATTTTTGTGACATACCTAAGAAATATATATTCTCAAGGGTTGTTGAACCTGTTTTGGGATTCTCAAGAAGAAAATGTTCTTAGGTTTCAATTGTAATACTGATAGACTCACCACCAATCTACCTCAAAATAGCCAAAACCATTCTTCACTAAATATTGGGGTAAAAGACTTACTTCCCTAATTCTAGCCTACATACTTGTCTTTCTGAAATACTCTGGATAATGTACTGTTGGAATATCATAATAGTTTAGTTTAAACACTATGTGTTGGGCAATACACATGTTGGAGCGTGTCATTGTAAAGTAACCGTTTGGGACTTTCTAGAACAAAAGGCATTGTTGATTTTAAAGTGTGATAAACTATAGTGGTAGCCCAGCAAGAGATAGTCATACAGTTTCATTATTACATTGATGAGAACCATGCACTGGCAGAATAAGATATGCCTGGCCAGTTTATACCACTACCATAAGGTACATTTCAAACAATAGGCCTAATATGTTTCTGAACAGACTTTGCAAGCACTTTGTATTTGATGTTCTCTAAGCACTGGGGAATTAAGTCTACATGCAAACTACTTTTGCTTGTAATACTACCTCATGCATCCTTTATCGTGCTAAAAGGAATTGTGGCACATATCCATTGTCAGCAAAGAAGAAAGACCATTTTCATCACAAGGTGTATTAAAACATGTTGCAGTGTTTGTTTATCTACATAGATCTACAGATGTTATGGTACCTTAGACTTCACATTCCCAATGCCATATATACATTTTCTTTATAAAGCTATTTTATTATAGAAAGTGTGGTTGATAAATAAAGACAGGTTAAGAACCAAGAAGCCTAAAACCAAATAACCCAAATAAAGTAGACTTATAGATGACCATCCACAATGTCACCAAGGACATGTGTGTGAATCTATATTATATTGGCAATCAGGTAGTCCTGCCCAGCTGGAAGCTTTCTGTGGAAGGAAGGAGCTGGTGCACAGCAGATTCCTTCTCCTTTGCAAACCTGAGATTGCTTTAGAGATTACCTTTTCATGTCTGCCTCTCATGCCTCCCTCTTAGCCTGCCTGCTATAATCACAGCAGGTCCGATATGTGGACACACTGCGCCACTCAGCTAGCTTCTTCTGGATGACATTTCTCAAGCTACGACATGAGATTTTCAAGTCATACCAGGAGCATCCTGGAAGACTACATTGCAGCCTAGTTGTACAGAGTGATTGTCGTGTCTCCAGTCGTAATGCCATAGAGCTCAGTGTGTTGTCCCTTTAGGCCCCCAGTGCATAGTAAAATCCATTTGGTATGGTTGCTCTGTATGACTGGAAGTTCTCTGAGTCATAGTGGCTGTGTCTAAAAAATGCCCTCCTGGTGGAATGGGTAGAGCTTCTCTCAGGGATGGATTCCTGGTAGTTCTTTTTTGGCTCCCAATATTTTACCCAATATGGTCTACATAATCTACCTACAGTCAAAACCATTGTTCACTTACAGAATTATATATTCTGCCCACTTTAATTGACTTAGCCTTATATCTCTATTCAAATAAAGCCTTTGATATTGCACGAGAGGAATAATTAGCCCTCCAACATCATTTTCCATCTCCTCCCAGTTTAGTCAAGAGAGAGCTAAAGCATCTAGTGTATGCTTGAAGATGGGAGCTGAAACTGGGCTGGTGCATGGTCGTACATATTTCCATATTGAACATATTGATGATTATCTTGACTATATATGTGATATCTGTGGTCAATATACTCATTACAAAAACTTCTTGGTAAATCTATAACTGCCAATGACAATACCACTGCCCTTGTATGAGGGTATTCTAAATGATGACTTTAACCTCCTGTTATTCAAAACTACATCAGACCCCTTATTTCGACAGGTTCCAGATATGGTCGAGCTGTGCAGGGTGCCTTGTGTATGTTGACTGAAAGTCTGGTGCATGTGGACAGCCAATCTAGAACCTAAATCAGCTATGGTATAGTGGTACAACATGACCCTACAGTATTTAGGTGCTGCAGAATATAGACTCTGTTTGTAGTAGGCAATGCCTCATGATTAACGTTGGGTGACAGGAACAATCAGCTTTACTTAAACTCATCACATAGCCAATGACGTGAGAAGGTTAGCGTCTATTGAGTTTGTGTGACGTGACTATTATGTCGTGACTCCATACAGACCAGACAGATTTTATTCATGACATGTTTCTTGTTTGTTGTTTTATGTATGACAACAAAGCCAGAAGGTGCTGTAGTTATTGATCATGCGAATCTCTTGACATTTGCATCAGAATCTGTCTGAAGCATGTTTACTCATCATCCAGTGATTAAGTAAGCAACTAGATTGACATAAATGTATGTTCTTTCCCAAATAAAAGTGGGACTAGAGTAGGCCTACTTATAGATCTACCAAATAATTGGAAGGGTACTTACACCACACTGCTATATTATGCAGATGGTGCTTTGGATTTACTGCCTACTTTTTATGATATAAATATTATTTAGTCTTCATTCTACCAAAGGATATAATAGATAAAAAGCTATATAACTGTATACTTTAGCTGAGGCCTGGGTTCTGAATCTAAAAGTGTCAATAACACTAGACTCTTGTAGACAGTTTTCACTGTCCTGACCCTAACCAGCTGTGCCTTGAGTCAATCCTAAGTTCTCTGCTGGGTTGGCCTTGTATTGGTTATTTGAAGAGCAGCTCAGGTGGCAGTCAATGAGCAGTCAATGAGCAAATAGGGTAGAAGACACACTACTAGCCTGCAGGGCAATCACTGCCAGCTAGACTGCTGAGTTGACAGATTGAGGGATGTCTTGGTGATGTGTGGAAACGGGAGGGTCTAAGGAGGTGGTGTGAAAAAGGTATGGTGGAAGAAAAAAGGAAAGACATTGCCTTGGAAGGCAGTGTTGGTGGATCTAGGGGTTAAGTATTCAGCCTAATGTAAGGGTTAGAGGGGAGGTATTATAATAGCGGGTTTTCCACCACAGCTGATTGGTCCCAATTTTCACAGCAAATACAGTTGGGAACAATTAACCCGGCTTAATAATGCAGCTATCATAAAACCTTTTAGGGGGAATTCCCCTATTTGTCCCAATCAGTTTTTAGTGAAATCACAATTCTTATTTTCACTGGATTGGATGGGGTAACCAATTTGATGGAACCCGATCATTCCAAACAAAACATACCTATCTATTGCTAATGTGCAGGTGTCTGGCATTGCATTATGGAGCTTAACAGAACAGGATAGCAGATAGTTGTAAAGTAAGATTAATGCGCCATGTGCATAAACTTGGTTTTTGCATGTGAAGACCTGGTATTTTGCCTCTAAAACCAGGTTTTAGAGGCAAAAACCGAGTTTTTGTGCCAAAAACCTGGTCTTTGATTCATTACCCAAGCATTGAGGATATAAACTTGGTTTCAAGGTCAAGAACCTAGTTTTTGATCCAAAAACCAGGTTTTTGTCTGTGTCTTAGCCTTTGCAGGCAAAAACTGGGTTTTTGTGTCCATGTCTGGTTCTTCACCAAAGACCCTGTTATTGTACAAAAACTTGGTTATTGTCAAAGCAGGGTTTGCAATACCCATGCATTGGTCTCCCTTCCCTCTCCCCTCCCATAAACTAGGTCGCTGGGTCACTCCCTCCAATCCAGAAATACCCAGACATTTGTGGAAATACCAGGTATTTTCCACAAAAACCTGGTTTTGGTACACTGTTACCCATGCTTTGTTACTAAAGTGGGGGTTCTGGTATGTAACCTATACTTTGGCAAAAACCCCTACTTTGAGAACAAAAACTGAGTTTTAGTTCCTAAAATCCGGTTTTAGGCACTAAGACTCAGTCATTTGGCACAAAAACATGGTTTCTGAGTTAAAACTTAGTTTCGGCTTAAATAACCTGGTCTTAGGGTGCAAAGACTGATTTTTTGGTACCAAAACGGGTTTTTGGTGCAAAGACCAGGTTTCTGGCACAGAAACTGGGCTTTTGGTGCAAAACCCTGGTCTTTGCATGCAAAAACAGTCATAGACAGGGGTGAAACCACACCCCTTGTACATCAGAGCCCAGACCATCTGCCAGGGCCGTGGTTAGTTCTAGTATTGCATATCTCTAAATATATATCATTGGCCTTTAGGTTTCCCTCAACCGTTCCACTGTGTCACTGACCATGCCCTTACTCTGGCATACAATGACTCTCCACCTCCTTCCATGTATCATCCTTTTGTCCTCTGTACTAATCTTTCACTGGTCAGCCCACTCTCCTGTGGTCAGACCATTGTGGTATTTACTAAGGTACTGCGGTTGGACACATTTCTGTAACTGCAAATCCCTGTGCTATTCCTATTGGGATTTTGGTACTAAAGCGCAATCACAATGCTGTGATGAGGATATGTGTATTGATATGATAAGCTTGATAGGGCACCCTGTGGGGCCTTTACGCAACAAAAACGGCATTATACAGCAAAAAGCCTTTACGTAACAAAAGCCTTTATGCCACAAAATCCTTTATGCCACAAAATCAACTTGCCTTTATGCAACAAAACCTATAGGGTGGACATATGTCCTTGCCTTTATGCAACAAGACCTATATATAATGGCTGTGAGTAACAAATAAGGCTACAGAAATACCTTGCCTTTATGCAACAAAACCTATATAGTGGTCTTATTGATACAAGAACATCTTGTCTTTATGCAACGAAACCTATACAGTGGTCTTATTGGTGAAGGAACATCTTGCCTTTACACAACAAAACCTATATATTGGTCTTATTGGTACAGGGATAACTTGCCTTTACACAACAAAACCTATATTGTGGTCTTATTGCTATAGGAACATGCCTTTATGCAACAAAACCTATATAGTGCCCCTGAGTACTAAACAAGGCTACAGGAATATCATGCCTTTATGCAACAAAACATCTTGTCTTTATGCAACAAAACCTATATAGTGGCCTTGAGTACTAAACAAGGCTACAGGAATACCTTGCCTTTACGCAACAAAACCTATATAGTGGTCTTATTGATACAGTAACATCTTGCCTTTATGCAACAAAACCTATACAGTGGTCTTATTGCTAAAGGAACATCTTGCCTTTATGCAACAAAACCTATATAGTGGTCCGACCATCTCACGTCTGTGCGGTGCCAACTGTCAGGGGGGTTGTTTAATCGGTGCATGGGTGCCCCTCATCCTCCTTACAAAAAGCCCCCAAATGCCTCCTAAGGAGTTCAGCTATCTCTCTCCCCTGTTGTGTAAAGGCAAGATGTTCCTGTATCAATAAGACCACTATAAAGGTTTTGTTGTGTAAAGGCAAGGTATTCAGGACTGTAGCCTTGTTTAGTACTAAGGGCCACTATATAGGATTTGTATGGGAATTGAAAATAGGCTCATCCTCTAGGAACTATACTTTTTTTCAGAGGCCGTCCCCATGGCCAGGGCAACCATTTTTGCTCTGCTCTTAAAGGGTTAATTGGTAATCGCAGCCACTATATAGGATTTGTCACATAAAGGCAAGGACATAAGTCAGCCATATAGGTTTTGTTGCGTAAAGGCAAGTTTCTTTTGTTGCATAAAGGCTTTTTGCTGCATACAGCCATTTATGTTCTGTAAAGGCCCCGCATGAGCCTTTATGCAGCAAAATGATACTATTTTGCTGCGTAAAGGCATTTTTGTTGCGTAAAGGCCCCACACACCCAATGTGAGTGTTACCTCAGGGGATGTCACACAATCATTGTGGCAGCATGTCAAATCAATTGTTTTCAGGAGGCTATTTCTTAACATGCTATCACTAGAGACACACAGGGTGAGAAAGGAAAGGAACGGTGCTGCCCTCTGCCAGGTTTATTTGCTATGTATAGACCTTGATTAGGGAGGAGAGGGGGCAAAGTACCCTCTCACCTCCGTAATCAAGGTCTATACACAGCAAATAGAGCTGGCAGGGGCAGCACCGTTCCTTTACTTTTTCACCCTTACTAAAGCATATGGATAACACCTACACAGACTCAACCTGGTAACCAGTCCATACCCGTGGGTGGTGTGGAAGGGGGGGGGGCTGTTGACTTATGAAGAGCCATTTCCAGCACCAGAACTGTATACATATTGTCTGAAAGATTGTCAGGAATAGTGTTTTGGATTGGGGGGGGGGGGAGTTTGTGGTCATGTCCCCCTATTAATTTTGATCATGCCAGGTCCACCATTACCTGTAGCATTGTCTGTACCTAATAACACTGGGAGCAGTCTGGCAGATGTAATTGAATCTTCGTGCATTAGGACCATGGTGAGAGATAAACAGGTGCTTGATGCTAAGGCGTGGAGTATTAAAATACACCGATAGTTGTAAGAAGCAGATAGATAAATAGAGAGAGAGAGAGAGAGAGAGAGAGAGAGAGAGAGAGACAGAGACAGAGAGAGAGACAGAGAGGGAGAGGCATAGAGAGAAGGAGACAGAGAGAGACAGATGGAGTGAGAGAAGTAGACAGATAGAGGGAGTGGGAGAGAGAGATGCAGTGAGAGAGAGAGAGAGACAGACAGAGACAGACAGACAGAAGCGACATAGAGAGACAGACAGAGGGGACACATGGAATAGGAGCACACTTTACAATGACCACACTTTACATAACTAGTAATATGAAGTTAACTGTGTAACCCAAGCCACCTGTAGAAAATGAGGTTCCTCTGTGGTGCTGAGAGAAATGCTTATCCTGAATTAAAGATGAATAATAAAAAAGACTACTCCTATGCTAAATCATATATATGCTGTGTGGTTAGGCTCAGGTGTGTATTGCTGCCACAACCACAGCCTCCTCATTAAAACATGATACTGACGCCTGTTCTGTTTGTGCTTTCAGGTATACATACAGTTAAACTTGACACCTGTCTCCTCAGCGGTGTAATTATGTAACAGGTAAGGGCATATCATCCATATTCTATTAGACTTATCAGTGTCCTTACATGGCTACTGTATACCATGTGGCCTTGGACTGTTATATAGAATTTAGGCATAGTCATATAACTCTCAATATATTCACTCCATATCTGGCATATCCCTATTCTTTCCCCCTACATAATTTAGAAGACCTAATAGATTTGAGTAGAGTTTGTGGAGTTAGGTTTGGGATCTGGACCTAACTAAATTATATCTGTTTTAATAGACCTTTTTATTACCCACCCACAGGGACTCTGTACTCTTAAATACTGCTGTGTAGCGGGGATCCCTACCTTAATCACTTTCAGTATTGCGAAGATGAACTAATAAAGGCGCAGCTGTATGGGTTGAAACTGAAAAAAAAAGATGATGAAGGTAATATAATGATGATTCTCTAGCAGGAAGGATGTGTGATTTTTAATCTACTTACCTGATTGTATTAGAAGCTGGCAGGTTTCTATGGGACAACAGATAATTGAAGTAACATTGGGATTCATAGTTTTTACTATTGCCTCCAGCGTGCTCAGGCTTAATACAATATATCCATCAGGCCTCCAACACACTCTTCATGCCAAACACTGTTATATATGGGTCTATTATGCCAGAGGAACACAACTCCCATAAAGGTCAACACAGCGCAGTGTTGTTCTGTTTCATCACAATTTGATGTCTTGTCTGCAAGGCTAGTGTTTTCACTTCTAATATTGAGACATAACACTCACCTACATCCTCATTCAGAATCTCACAGCCTTACCATTTAGGGGGAAGTGTGCCTATTTTTCTATTAGCGTTTACAGTGTTGTGCAGATTGTATATGCTTACATGGCTTATTTGCCAGTCAACACTCAAGATTGCAATATGGCAGATGTCACATGTCAATCTGTATGAGAAAGGACCCCGTCATTATGTGGGACACAAACAGAAGCCAGCTTTACATACACATCTCAATGAGTACATGTATAATTCGCCCAGTCAAAGGCCAGTCATCTCTTATGCTTCCAGCTCCCTGTCACATTAAGGATGGATGTTCAGGATCAGGTCAATGTATATACATGTATACCACTCCCAGAATGGGGGAATTTATAGAGTGAACACAAAAAGAGGTTGACCATGTGGCCTTGGACTGTTATATAGAATTTAGGCATAGTCATATAACTCTCAATATATTCACTCCATATCTGGCATATCCCTATTCTTTCCCCCTACATAATTTAGAAGACCTAATAGATTTGAGTAGAGTTTGTGGAGTTAGGCTTGGGATCTGGACCTAACTAAATTATATCTGTTTTAATAGACCTTTTTATTACCCACCCACAGGGACTCTGTACTCTTAAATACTGCTGTGTAGCGGGGATCCCTACCTTAATCACTTTCAGTATTGCGAAGATGAACTAATAAAGGCGCAGCTGTATGGGTTGAAACTGAAAAAAAAAGATGATGAAGGTAATATAATGATGATTCTCTAGCAGGAAGGATGTGTGATTTTTAATCTACTTACCTGATTGTATTAGAAGCTGGCAGGTTTCTATGGGACAACAGATAATTGAAGTAACATTGGGATTCATAGTTTTTACTATTGCCTCCAGCATGCTCAGGCTTAATACAATATATCCATCAGGCCTCCAACACACTCTTCATGCCAAACACTGTTATATATGGGTCTATTATGCCAGAGGAACACAACTCCCATAAAGGTCAACACAGCGCAGTGTTGTTCTGTTTCATCACAATTTGATGTCTTGTCTGCAAGGCTAGTGTTTTCACTTCTAATATTGAGACATAACACTCACCTACATCCTCATTCAGAATCTCACAGCCTTACCATTTAGGGGGAAGTGTGCCTATTTTTCTATTAGCGTTTACAGTGTTGTGCAGATTGTATATGCTTACATGGCTTATTTGCCAGTCAACACTCAAGATTGCAATATGGCAGATGTCACATGTCAATCTGTATGAGAAAGGACCCCGTCATTATGTGGGACACAAACAGAAGCCAGCTTTCCATACACATCTCAATGAGTACATGTATAATTCGCCCAGTCAAAGGCCAGTCATCTCTTATGCTTCCAGCTCCCTGTCACATTAAGGATGGATGTTCAGGATCAGGTCAATGTATATACATGTATACCACTCCCAGAATGGGGGAATTTATAGAGTGAACACAAAAAGAGGTTGACCATGTGGCCTTGGACTGTTATATAGAATTTAGGCATAGTCATATAACTCTCAATATATTCACTCCATATCTGGCATATCCCTATTCTTTCCCCCTACATAATTTAGAAGACCTAATAGATTTGAGTAGAGTTTGTGGAGTTAGGCTTGGGATCTGGACCTAACTAAATTATATCTGTTTTAATAGACCTTTTTATTACCCACCCACAGGGACTCTGTACTCTTAAATACTGCTGTGTAGCGGGGATCCCTACCTTAATCACTTTCAGTATTGCGAAGATGAACTAATAAAGGCGCAGCTGTATGGGTTGAAACTGAAAAAAAAGATGATGAAGGTAATATAATGATGATTCTCTAGCAGGAAGGATGTGTGATTTTTAATCTACTTACCTGATTGTATTAGAAGCTGGCAGGTTTCTATGGGACAACAGATAATTGAAGTAACACTGGGAATCATAGCTTTTACTATTGCCTCCAGCGTGCTCAGGCTTAATACAATATATCCATCAGGCCTCCAACACACTCTTCATGCCAAACACTGTTATATATGGGTCTATTATGCCAGAGGAACACAACTCCCATAAAGGTCAACACAGCGCAGTGTTGTTCTGTTTCATCACAATTTGATGTCTTGTCTGCAAGGCTAGTGTTTTCACTTCTAATATTGAGACATAACACTCACCTACATCCTCATTCAGAATCTCACAGCCTTACCATTTAGGGGGAAGTGTGCCTATTTTTCTATTAGCGTTTACAGTGTTGTGCAGATTGTATGTGCTTACATGGCTTATTTGCCAGTCAACACTCAAGATTGCAATATGGCAGATGTCACATGTCAATCTGTATGAGAAAGGACCCCGTCATTATGTGGGACACAAACAGAAGCCAGCTTTCCATACACATCTCAATGAGTACATGTATAATTCGCCCAGTCAAAGGCCAGTCATCTCTTATGCTTCCAGCTCCCTGTCACATTAAGGATGGATGTTCAGGATCAGGTCAATGTATATACATGTATACCACTCCCAGAATGGGGGAATTTATAGAGTGAACACAAAAAGAGGTTGACCTTACAGTCCCTGGTCATATTAATGCCCAACTAATTTTACCACATCGAAAGATTAGTTTGAAGATAGTTAAAGATATCTAGTTGTGGTTAATGGTACTATTTTGCTCTTCAATATGGACTGATTATTCCATAACACCCCAGATTCCTATAAGGAGATATATTCTAGAGTAGCTCTCTAGAAATGGAGCCATAATTATAAAGACCGGATACCAAAAAGAAAATAATAATACATGGAGAACTTCTTAAAAAAAACACATTCCCCACTTATCTGGATGACACCCATAGAAAATCACCCATAGAAAACTCTACCTCTACGAATATCGACAAATTAAAGTGTGCAATTCTACAGTACAATTCAATGCATTTTCAAAAGATATCTGATCGCCTCATGGTAAATCTACCCTACCTGAAATTAGTGGATAATTACCTGATCAAAGTAAATCCTTGATGAGGCCGCCTTTACAGGGTGTGCTCCATCGGTTACCACACAATAACCACTTAGAGGAACAGTGGCCGAGATAAGGAGGTGGGCATCCAGATAACAGAGGATGGATTGCTCCTGGTGGCTGGTCACTAATGGGCGATTAGCGTGGTGGCTGAATAGATAGGATGTAAGAATGTTTGGGCTGGGTAGGGGGAATGGCCATGATGCCTCAGAGCCCATGTTCCTAGCCAGCATTGTGAAGTGCATTAATCTCTTGGCCAGACCTCTTATAGTTACACTGTAAGAAGTTTATATTTTATAACAGAGATGTCTCTTGTAGGCTCACAGGAGAAGGTGCTGTACTCTCAAATACTGTGACTCTTACTGTAATACCAAGGCTTTGTAGTGTGTACAGTGAGTGATCCTGTATAATTACTCTGTATGCAGTATGCCCTAGGCCAGCCAGCCCCCTAGTGGCCCTTCAAAGGGTTTACCAAAATAGCCTTACATGCACTGTCCCCCACTGGAGGCCAGTAGTATACCATATGTTTAGTATGTATAGTCTTTCTTATATTGCACACCCCAATCAAATATTGTCCCCAGAGCTTAATAATGAATTGCAATATGATAATAGCCTCAACAGGTTCAATCTAGCATTGTGCACCAATGATATTGTACAAGGTTACCTGAGAAGAAACTAGGAACAACCAATGATATGCATACATAAAACTATAACTGTGTCTAAATCTAAAATACAAGTCCCTAGACTCTGAGGTTGAAGCTAACATAGGCCTACATGCCTTTAGGTTATTTCAGTGTTAAAACTGAATGGCCATGAAATGGTTTGGGTGGGATGGTTCTCTACTTCTCTTACCCTCAATAGTCTTCATTAGGCATGCATGGTTTATAATATCAATGCATGCATGAAGCACACACATAAATGATATCATGGGGATGATTACCAAGAACTGACCACAATAACAGAGTATATAGCAGTGTCTTTTATAATGTACCTGTAAATACAATACATTTGTTATTGATTAATAGAACCCCTTGCTGTAATTCTACAATTCAAGTTTCTGTAATTCTACAGCAATAGTTGCTGGAACCTCAGTTGCCAGCAAATATCTCTGTAAATTTACAGTATATTTTATTGTTCATTTACAGCAAAATTTGCTGTCCATTCATAGAAAATATTTCTGTTTATTTACAAGAAATTTCTCTGTAATTCTACAACACATTATGCTGTAAATTTACAGTATATGTTTCTGTAGAACTGAATGAGCTTGCTGTATGACCACAGTGACTGTTACTATATGATTACTCTGAACTGTTCTGTAAAATTACAGTGATTCACCTCCTGTAGATTTACAGCAAAGTGTACTGGAACCAAAGTTGCCAAGGGATTTTGCTGTAAAATAACCTTGTCTACTTCTTACAGTGTAGGTATAACAATGTCGCCTTCACCTTTGTCTTTGAAGTGTATTATGTTCTGTAATCTCTATACAGTCAGTTTAGCATTGGTATTTGATTGAGGAGCAAGTACTTGTCATTCTGGAAATAGCAAATAAAACAGCTAAATGTTCCGAAACACAAATTGATTTTCCCCAGATTTGAGATCAAACTTGATGCGTGTTAACCAGTTGCATATTCTTCAGTGTAACACGGGAGATGAGAGAACCCAACATGTATAGAAGAGTAATGAAGAATGACAAGGATTTCAGTGAATGCAAAAGACTAAAATTCTCCCAAAATTTATCATCTCTTACTCTGTCATCAGAATCAACATGCCAGACATACGCCTAAATTTCTCACAGTACTCCAACCTTCCATGTAAATCAGCATCGCAGGTCAGTAATATAAATCTCCGGCCACCTCCATCTTGGCTTTTTTGAGTGCTCAGCTCATTTATGTAGAACCGTCTGTATAAATCAGTGCAGCTGAGTGATGCTTTAATGACTCTGATTATGGCTTTAAGTGACCTGCTCAGACGGCGAATGGCACCAAATGAGCTGGTTAAGGGGAGCAGCTCATGCAATCAAACTGCTCAATGACGTCTGTGAATGGGGCAGGAGTAGGGGCAAAATGGAAGAACCTAGTAGAAACCGCTCAGAGCAGATTCTCTGAAATCCTCTCATGAAATGTGGGATATTTGTGCATAGAGCTAATATGTGACATTCTTATGGTGAGGGGATCAGTGTTGTTAATGTGACTATGGGTGTGAGTGATTTGCCATGCTGGGATCCCAGCTTAAGGGACGAGTCATGTATTGCCAGGTGGGGACGGGCATTGTTAGATATAGGGGGGGGGGGGTCTACAAATATCTCCTTGGTGGGGGGGGGGATTCCCTGGGGGGGGGACTGGGTCAAAACTAAATATGAGTGATTCAAATACTCATTACGAAGCATCATTCCACACACGTAAACCTTTTGGGGGTCATTTTAAAAAAAATCCAAATATCCAACAAGCCTCCCCCAGCTAGCAACACATGATTCGTCCCCAAGGGGCTGTATGGGGATGCACCGTTCATTTGCAATACTTAACACCTCCGGGCGTAGTAAAGAGCATTAATAAGTATCATTATTGGTATAGCCCATTACTGCTCTCCAGAGGAGATGTATAGTAGAACATGAGAAATAAGAGCTACTTAATCTTGTGCATTGTATCGGAATGGACATACTTGCAGGGTATCTCTCTCACGAGGGATAACGGAAAGGAATAGACCATCTATATATCTTTTATAGTAGGGTGATGTTTTGCAGTCCTAGAAATGATTACACATTTATTAAGTAAATCAAGTCTACAGTTGGCATCTCGGGTCTTCCAAAATATAATCACGGCATACACAAAAAGTGAACTATAGTCACTCTGGCCGTAGAAGATATATCTTATTAAACGTTGTCCCTACAGCAGACTACAGAGGGCACAGGTGGCATTACCTCACAAAAATCGCTATTGTATTACTACTAATGAATAGAGCTCTGGGACAAATGCAGTGGTGTTGAAGCATGACCTGTGCCTCTTCATAGTAATAATCATTTAGAGGATGAGTAATGAATTATGGGATGCCAGTTATTAGAAAGATTAAGCCATGTTTTTCACTTTTGATAAGAGACTATAGTTAAGTGTTTGCAAGAAAGATTTCTCTCAGATCTTTCACCTCCATTTCAGAACGTTAACCACAAAAGTAGGCGCCACTGGGAATGGAACCCAGGATATCCCGTTTACTAGACAGGCGCTTTGCCAACTACGCCATAGAGCCAGCTGTAACACGGTCTATATTTCAGCGAGATACTAGTACACATTAACAATTTTCAAACCAGGTGGCATGAGAAATTGGTCATGAGGGGCAACTTTTATTCCAGGGGTCTCAACTATCAAGTGAAGGAGACGCATCACAATAGTGATAAAGCAAACACTTTTCATGCACTATTCCTTTTTCAGATAATATTGAGCATTATGTTGTGCCAATTAATTAACCAGGTGGTACCCATACTGAGTCATAGATCCATATCAATATTCTGAATCTGATAATAAGACATCACTCAGCAGCCATAGGCAGATAAGAGGAAGCTTTCCTTCCCTAAGACAGTGCTGCCTGTATATCTCTCTGACAACCCAATTTGGCCTTGTGTATTTAGAGGTCAGAATAATTGGGCCTACCTCCAAAATAGGAGGAATTGACAGCTGATTGGGGCATTTTGGGGGTCTATGTATAGAGGGGATGTAGTCACAGTAAGGGTCAGTCAGTCAGTCACCCACTCAATAGGTAGGTTTAGCAACGACGACATACGTCTTCCGTAGCTCATTTAACGCAGACGTATCAATGCTGTAGGTATGCTGTACGTCTGCGTTTTATTGCTCACGCAGTGGGTGCTAAACCTCCCTATTCACTCACTCATAGGGAGCCTACGTCTCGTGATAAAAAACAATTTTTGCTTTGGAACTAAAAAAAAACAAAACAGGATCTCTATTGATCCCTCCAAGCTAACATAATTGAATTCTTTGGCACAACATTTACTCTTTCCAAAGCTATTTGATGCCTAAAAGACTGCGGCCAATCAAGCTTGCAAGTGATAATACTCTGTGCTCAAAAAGGGTTTACACGTGGCTTTGTCTCCCTAATCACTCACTCGTCTGCTTACTCACTTTACTTTTTATTTATTGGAACACATTTATTCCACTAAATGCCATTTATGTGGTCATCCGAAACATCAATCAGCCAAACAGTTATTCATGTAATAGTGCAATCATGCATGGTCATGTATTGATTTCCATACAATTATGGCCTATAATATACTGTTGTATGTGTTGAATTGGACATCCTGGATAGATTCCGTGCTCTGCTGCTTTTTATGGTGGGTGATGTATGGTTAGCGCTTACGGAATATTCACAAATGATGTCACTGAAATTGAAACAAAATGTAAACTTAGGACTGTACTGGTAAAGTATTCTAGCACTTTACCAATACAGTCAGAAATTCTCATGTTCTTACCCATTTCTCTGCTTCTGGTCATGATAGAATGAAAATTCAAATTCTGCTGCAAAGTACTGAATAAGGACTACCAAATTACACAATAAAACAGTTGTAGATATAGTTTGAAAAAAAAATGGCAGTGCCTGCACTGAAAACCTGGAAGATCCGAAATTAGTCAATGGAAACTAGTCAGTGCAGACGACTTTAGGTCGTCAGGTTGACAATACCTAAAACTACTACTTTAGGTGGTCAAAATGACGACTTTAGGTCATCATCCTGACCACCTAAGTCATCAGGATGACAAAACCGACAATACAGAGTCGTCATACTGACGACTTAGGTGGTCAGGATCACGACCTAAAGTCATCATTCTAAAGTCGTCATCACTGACTAGTTTTGGATCTTCCAGGTTTTCAGTGTGAATAAGACAAGCAAGGTTTCTTCCAACTACCAGATCACAGAGAACGCGACCTGCACATATTAATGAATATAATTATCAGAATGCAGAAGGAAATGTGAGCAGGCAAGCAAAAACGATACCCTATGAGAGGGCCATTGGGGTATGCATTCTGCATGCCTGTTCACAAATCGCTGAACACATAATGCCAAGACATAATAGAGAGCTTAAGATTGTTGAATGTGTACGCCTACTGGAACGGCAAGGCCTAGAAGTACAGGTTGCAGTAGAAGTACAGGTAATATGGTTAAGAAGTAAAGTCCTCTCTGAACATATCTACACCTGCAGTGGCTGGTGTGAGGTGTGCAGGCTATAAGGTGTAAACAACAGGCAGTTAGACAGAAATATAATTTACCAATGTGCAATCAATGCCTGCAGTAGTTACTCACATACCTAATTACCACATGGCCCGGCCCATCATAATTAAATTTTGTCTTCCATCTATTTTCTTAATATGTCTACTCCCTCTACATGTACGTATAAAGCATACTCTACACATCTAAAACACATAGTCTACAGGTTGTATACTGCTAGATGGGAATACCCCCCACGTGACCTATGACGTTACCCATACACATAACCGTACAAACCATATCTTAACCTGTCTAATGTCTATATATCTATATCTGTACTTTGCCCATGGCTGGTCCACCCAGGGCTCATTGTATAGGTTAAGTACCATTAGACTGCCTCTACAATAAACAAGCTGGACTTGATGGGAAAATAAACAGCTGACCATACCATCTGCCAGTAGTTGTAAAGACATATTAATGTGTGATATAATGCATTATATGAGTATTAGTAAGGTACCGGTATATGTGTCCCACCAGCAGCCTATTTGGTGCTGCCCCCTGGAGGTCTATGTCTTAACTACTACCACTGCCACCTTAGCTACACTGTTGTAGCAACCGCAGTTCCTCCTCCACCTCACCCACACTCAGTATCTACTGGTTTTGGTGTTTGAATTTTGTCTAAATATTAGACAGGATCGGTTATGCCAGGTGAAAAATTTTGCTTTAAATGTGGAAAGCATCACCTAGCCCCAGTTGGGAAAAAGTGTATAGGACCGATTGTTGGTGATTTACACCACAAAACCAGCAGGAGTGGAGTGATTGGAGCGGTAGCCCAGGGAGCCATTGTTCAACCGGAGGAGTTCCAGAAGGGAACCCCAACTAGCATTATGGCTGAAGGTATGGACGACATCCCAGTAGTTCAAGACGAGGAGGAAAAAGAACTGATCAGACAGTTCCAACAGGTTCAATGTGATAACCGCAAGAAAGCCCTCAAAGAGAGACTCAGACTACTGGAGGAGCAGGGAGCAGTGGGAGTACCTGGAGTCTGCCTGCCTGGAGGCGGCCCCCCTGGAGGCGGCGCTTCAGGGACCAAAGGTTTATCAGCTGAGGAGTTGGAGAAGGAGAAGAGTAAGTGGAGCTACACTGAATACTTCCATCCCCTTATTAAAAAGGAACCTACATACCAGGAGTTCATGGTAGCTGCTTTATCTTGGGGCGCCGAATCCGAGGGCGCCACAGCGGACGAGCTGCGGGGATACCTGTCACACTTGGCCTACATAGCCGAGAAAGCCGCCGAGAAGGATGCCTACATAGATTCCTCCCATGTTGATTATGATGCCGGTGTTAGGAAAAAGTGTTTATCTAAAGGCTGGCATGCTTTCTCACGAGGAGATGTGGAAGTTTCTATGTCTAAATATGGATTTACTTCCACCGAGGCCTACCGGGAACAGCGTGAGAAGACGGCCGCCAACACTAAACCTTCGTCCAAGGGAGCATCTAGTGATTCTAAAGGGAAGCGCCGCAAGACTAAGGCGTCCTCTGCCGATGGAGAGTCTAAGGGCTGTCTCAAGTGGAACTTCGAGGAGGATTGCGAAAATAAGAACTGCAAATATGCACACGAATGCCGCAAATGTGGGGATAGCAACCATAAGGCTCCCAAGTGCAAGAAACAGTGACTAGATAATTCTCTTGTTGATAATCTATGCTCCCCCAGTGTTCAGTCTACCGCGACTGGTGTTTGTATCCCTCATTCTGATTGGTTTAAACTGGTCACACCCCCGTCCTCTCCTCCAATCAGTGAACCTCTTGTGGCAAGAGTCAGGGCAGAGTCACAAAATGGCCGCGCCCAGGGAGGAGTGGATGAGGGAACCGGTTACACCGAATTCTGTGAGTTTAATGTCTTTTACACTTGTATTGATGGTACTTGTGCATGTAAATTCATGGTTAATGAAGTGGAGGTACAGTTAAAGCCTTGTAGATTGTTTGGTGAGTGTTTCATGCGCGGGGAGATAGATGTAGACTGGGAATGGTTGATGTACAACAGTTGCTTTGGGGCTAGAGTGATTGACCCAGATTGTGAATTGCAATATGAAGGTGCAAATTATATCAGTGAAGGTAGCGACCACGATGTAGTTAGTATGAAATTGACATCTGAATTAGAACAAGGGTTTATCTCAAGAGTGAATCACCCTATGTATTGTACTCATCCTATAGGGGGTGTCCCTAGGGATGATGGTTCTATTAGAGTTATAATAGATTGCTCCTCACCCAAGAAGGGTAATGTCAATGATTATGTTAATACTACCAGTGAGAAGTTCTCATACAAAACTGTCGACGATGTGGCGGATAATTTATGCCCTGGGGACTACTTGTGTACCATAGACATCAAGGATGCCTATAGAGCCATCCACATCCACCCTGAGAGTAGCAAATTTCAGGGTTTATGCTGGGATTTTGGTAATGGGCCTGAATAGCTCAGAGATAACCGCCTGTCAATGGGTCTAAGCTCATCCCCCTATGTGTTTAACCGCACTTCTGATTTCATCACTCGATGTTTAAGTAGGGCAGGTTATAATAACTGCGTAAATTACCTTGACGACTTCTGCATATGGGAGAATACTAAGGAAAATTGTGAAAAGGCTCAGAGGTCTTTAATCCGTATCCTCCGTCAGTTAGGGTTTTATGTGAGTTTCAAGAAATGTAGCCCGGCATCTAGATGTACCAGATTCTTGGGAATTGACATAGACACAGATGACATGGAGCTAAGGCTCCCCAGTGACAAATTGTTGAGAGTTCAGAAATTAGTGAACAAATTCTGCAATCTGAAGAAATCAACAAAAAATGACATTGATGAACTTGCAGGCTTATTATCACACTGCAGCAAAGTTGTACGCGGCGGTAGAACCTTTTGTCGTAGGATCTATGACCTCTCTTCTTCCATTCACTCACGTTATGCAAAATTGTCTCTGACTGAATCCTTCAGAGAGGACGTTAGGTGGTGGAGGGATTTTCTCCCTAAGTTTAATGGGAAGGCAAAGGTATTATACCGTAATGATGACATGATTAGCATGTATACCGACGCCAGTGGTAATGGCTATGCTGCCTACCACGCTGGGGATTGGCTAGCTGCCACTTTCAAAGGAAAAGAAAAATCTTCAATTCTGGAATCAGCCACTGATCATAAAGTGGAAGCCCCAGAAGAGCATGTTATTGACAACATAAATGTCCTTGAGATGATCCCCGTGGTAGACGGATTGAAAAGGTGGGCTGACAGATGGAGGAATCGTCGGATTTGCCTTGTAACAGACAATACGCAGGTGCTATATGCAGTTAGGACTGGGAGAAGCAAGAATAAGCACACAATGTCTATGCTTCGGGAGTTCTTTTGGTTATCTGCGGACCATAACTTTTATGTTGAGGTAGTTTATATTAACACTATTAACACATTAGACTGCCTCTACAATAAACAAGCTGGACTTGATGGGAAAATAAACAGCTGACCATACCATCTGCCAGTAGTTGTAAAGACATATTAATGGAGGTCCTAGCCGTATCTCAAACAGCCACAAAGAAACAATGTTTATAGAAATTCTACCAAAGTGTAAGGGAGAGCCTGGCTAATACCATATAAGCTGCACATGCCTTTAACTTGGGCTTAAAACCTTAATTTTTGTACTGTACTTTAGTATTAAAACTTCATGTATAAACCGTGCCTTGAGGTCAGGTGAATGCATTAAAAAAAAATTTGTCCCTCCTCGTGAAGGCGCAAAAGTCATGCACTAACGCCCTTTTGACCTATAGTAATATGCCAGTTCTTTTTGCTGAAAACAGCTAAAATTATCTTGACCCCCTCAGAGGGGTTGAAGACAATCATTTCAACCCGCCAGTCAAGGGGTTAAAAATATTTTGCCCCCTCGCTAAAAACCACCAGCCCCCCCACCCCATTGTTGGACAATGATCACTCCCTTAGACACAGATTAGTTGTGGAGGTTTTATGGTATACATCAATAAACAGGTCAGATGTATCTTCAATATATATCTGTTTCTATCCTGCATGCTGACCCAATCATGCACACCCGGAATGATGGTAGTGATTTGCTTCGACGAAGTAATAGCTTCATTATGGGCTGCATGGTCTATTTACCCAACCAACCCCTCGACACAGCGATAACACTTTAAAGACAACATAGTGTGAGGAGATTCAGAAAGCTATGACAAAGGTAAAATTCAAGGAGGGTGTGATGAGGATAAAAAATATAAGGTTGAACCTGAAATTGGGTTATAATTGACAATGAGAAGCAGGTGTAGAAACCGTGCCGCTTCATATTCATATTCATATTCATATCCCTTTTCATGTTTATATCCATATTGATATTGTTGATGTTCCTATATGCATATAACAGCAGTATAACACTTGAATTATCACTTATTTGAACTCAAAACAAGAGACACAAATCTCTATGTATGACACATTATTTTCTTTCTATCTATTTTGCTTTCAGTTTGTTTGTCTATATTTACTATGTTAATAACCTGTTGTGTGAATATTGCCAGCCCCTATTTCTCCATCTGATTGTGTTCATATTAACATTTGTCAAGATCTATGAAGTTACTGTACAGTTTCATTTGTGACTTTCCTTTGAAAAATCAATAAAACTTGGTCTGCTCTATAGCATTATTTAAATAAACATAGCAGTTCATTAATGCAATGAGCGAGTCCAAAAAAAAAAAGTGTGTTGATGCATTGTACATTTTCTATGGTGTCAGCATAGCCTTGAAAGGTTGACATGATCCAGCAATGCATTGCTGGAAAGTCTGCATTGGAGCATCATAAAGCATAATAAAACTAGAGGCATCATGCGGCACTGAGTTAAGCTTAGGGCCAAATCCTTCCTAAATCAGCCCTTTGTCTCATCTACCTACATTTAGTACTGGCACTCATCAGTAGGTGGATTGCATTTGATTACTTGTTCCTGGTGGCGTCCCACTATGGTTAACATCAGCAAATGACTACTGGGAGGGTACCAGCAAACTTGTGTGGTAGAGATAAGGATTGGGCTGGTTTTTATTGGCGGCTGGTCTTTGGTGATCTGATGAATGGATGGACCAGTGGTCTGCTGCTTGGAGTTGAACTAGGTCCATATATGGGTGCAATTAGTCCCCATGGCCCATAATGCGAAGGTTGCTCTCTGATGCATCAGAACCCATGCAGTGGAGGAGAGCATGCTCCTATGCTCATAATGTTGAAATTAATGGCAGACAAGGGCAATGATTAGAGGATAGACCTTAGAAAATCTAACCCATTTCTGAAAAAAAAGAAGCTTAAATTGTTGATTGTTATGTTGATAACATCCATCATGCTCAATGTATATTTTCTTATAGTGGTTGAAAATACAAGTTTGATTAGCCCTTTATTCTGGAGTAACTTTTAGTCAGGCTAATAGAAATATGTTAGGTTCTGTCAATCGAATGAATTGTCCAGAGTGAATAAAAGAAAAGACAACTAATGATAATGAAAATACCTTTGTAACAAGGTTTCATCACTCTGAATTCTGCAAATATGAAAATACATTTGTTGACAAGACCGGCAACCTGATGTTAATCTATTGTTTATGATATTTTAGTCCTTATCAGTTAAGAATCGCCCTCATTTTCTGTAGGAACCAGTATCCTTATGTGAGAGGGAGACATGCTGGTGGCCTTCCTAGGATCAACAGCTACAGTCCTATAAACGCCTAGGGAGATAAACCGTATTGCTACATGTACTCCAGGCGATATCAGTAACATCTAGCGTCCTATATTGGTGTATCCATCTTCATTACTTTGTAGTAAATGCTCACATCCTTCTCATAAACAAAATCACATGGAGAGGCATGCTGGCCTCTTGAGAAGCTCACATAGAATGTGGGCATGTGATGATGTCACAAAGTGTTGAAGCTGAAAATACCATGCAATTAGTGTAGATGACATTAACCGTTATTAATAACCATCAACATGGTTTTGTTCAATATTGATTCAACCTTGGCGAGTCATAAATGCGCTTTTAGAATTGGAACCAAAGTGGCATCTTTTTTCATGACGTAATGCCTTTATCCTGTTACTGGGGATTAATTTTATGAGTAATTACTGTCACCACTGAATGGCTAGGTGGGGAGATGCTAAGCAAAGTCATGTCTTTTCCCAGGATTTAGTGTCCCATTTATGGGTTTAAATGGTAGGAATACGGGGCACTAAACATTTATGACACATCTCAATTAGTTTTGCATAGCTATAGGTCAAACATAAATGTTTCGTGGAGAGTACCTGCAACAATATGGGGCCAATTACAGCGCTTTCCAGTCAGGTGATACATCAACGCACTAATGCATCAAGACACGAGGAACAGGGATTTTTTGGTATGAGATGCTATCATCCTGAGCCTCACAAATAATCATTTGTACACCAGGTATCATTGTAACCTTTCCTCGTTGTTTTCAGGGTTGGGGAATGGCAATATTTTCCTTTATTGCATCCTTTATACGAAAGACAACAATTTGGGTGCATGGGTTTATGGAATAAGTACCTATTTACAGCAATTAGAATTTTCTTAATTATTACCATCTGAAGCACATGATTTATAAAATGTGTTGTCAAAACTCCTACAGCAATTGATTAAAAGAGCTCAGAGGATAAAGAAGGCAATACTCTTCATATCGCTTTCACCAAACAGAAGCAGGCTTTAAGCTGGGCACCCTGGAATAGGAACAAATTAAAGGTATAGCTTCTCCTACAGACATGGGACCTGATTCCACCACAACTCACGTAGTGGATTTAAATTTTAGATGGCTGGTGGAGATTAGCTATGTAGTCCAGACTGCAGAATTAGGTGAAGCTGTCAAAGTGATAGCAGTCTAGGTGTCTTCTACAGTGTCTGGCATGTCTGGTGCTCCTCCAGGTCCTCACGTTACCCACTCAAGTTGATGGTTGAAGAGGTAACCACTGTTAAAGTTCATCGGTCAATGGGCTTGAACACTTTAAACAATTTGGCTCGTTATCAGTATAGCTTCACTACTCTTGGCTTTAAAGGCAACTGCTGCCTGATGGTGGAAATAAAAGAGGACATCTGAATTATGTTTTTCTGAAGCAATTGCTAAACTGTAGCTTTGACATATTAAACACTTATAAAATGTAGAAGGCCATAGTACCAAACACTCCTTCAAACTATAAGAGGCCACATCAATTATCTGGAAAGCTGTCATCTAGGGGGAGGAGGCTAGGAGGAGCTGTTGTCACCAACAGGTAGCGCAATGAATCATGCTATATGATTATCCATATTGCATTTTCCTAAGAGATTCAATATACCTGGCAAGGAGGATTACTATTTGAATAGCATGAGCTTGCACTCAACATGCTCAGGATTGTTCAGTGTATATATCCTAGGATACAAGAGGATTTTCCCACCTTCTGTACCAATCCCATTGATGGGGGGAATAGTAACATCAGCTGTATCAAAATATAAAATCTACTGGGGAATGTAAGTATCTAAAGGAAATTAGCCATCATTTATGATTATCATATCACATGTGCTGTGTCAACAAAACGAGACTTGTGAGGCATGGGACATAATAGAGAAAGGTTGGAGAGAGAGGGGGTAAAAGACCAGACAAATAATTACATTTGTACATTTTTTATGATTATGGGTATAATTAGAAAATGCTAGACTAGTACATGTCTCCAGAGGCGCGTGTATGGTTAATCTAGGACTAAAAGGCCATCTCAGCTCTGTGGTCTGTTGCCTCCTTGTTGGTCTGGTCTATTGATAGACGATATCATTGATTTTGAAAAGATGTGCTATAATAACTGTTTGCATCCAGAACTGATTAAAACCGATTCTCTGCCTAAATTCATTATAAAAATGAGAATTAAAATGTTCCGAAGGACTCCCTGGGGACCTCTAAATGACATAATAAAGGACATTAAATACACAGAGTGAAAACAATTCACTTACCTACATGTTACAGAAGGCCAGATTTTTATACTTAACTGAAGTCCATGTTTGATTAGCGTATATATAGGTAAGCTGCTATTACGTCCCCTTATCACAATCCAAGCTGTCTCTCCAATAACCAAGCTAGACCCGTTGGGAGAATACCCATCTGGCCATGGGATCTGCCAGGAGCTGTGAAGACATATCAATTGCCTGTATCAAATCTTTGAGGGAGTATTTACCAGTGGTTGATTTGAATAGAGTAGGAGCACCTTCTGGGTTGGTAGGTGGTTGAGGACACAGCTTATGGCTATAATACATTTACCTGCATCTGGTAGAAATATAATCACTTATATCCTACGGCATTCATGGATGAGGACATTAACAAGCTGATCTATAGAGGTGTACCATTTACATCACCTGTGATATCTATCTTATAGATGGGATTATAAGGTCATCATCATACAAAACATACACTGATAAAATAAAGAGTTTGGTTCCAAAATGCAATAAACGCCACTTTGAAAAAAAGGTCAATATTTCGTAAGTCTACAGATTAGACATACTTGAATGTAATACAAAAACAATTTTTTTTGAAAATTATATCATTTGGCTGTCCAGATTTTGTTAAGGGAGTGATCATTTTTTAACAACAGGGGGGGGGGCTGGTGGGTTTGCGCACGGAGGCGCGAAAAAGATTTCGACCCCCCTCTCGAGGGGGTAACATTTTTTCGACCCCCCCCATAAGGGACAAAAATCGCGCGTGAACGTCCCCTTTTAGCCTATAGTAACGCGCGGGGGTTTCCACTGAAAACAGGTGAAATTATTTTGACCCCCCCCATCAGAGGTATTGAAAAAATTCTGACCCCCCCTCAAACCCACTGGCCCCCCCCCCTGTTGTTAAAAAATGATCACTCCCTAAGTAAAGATTTTATCATTATAGCACTAAAATCAACTTTAGGGGAGTACTACAAAAATGTGTTTATGCTGAAAATCTTAAATGGATTTATTGCGTTTTGGAATCAAACTCTTCAAATATTGTTACTCACTTGAGTCTAGATCCAGACTCAGGCAATGTCGCCATAATGAGTATGGTTTGAGACTCAGCCTGGTCCTTGGATGATACTTAGGCAGATCCTGACACCGATCCTTGGATGATACTCTGGCTTTTTTCAGTGTATACAACCACAACCCGATAAACTTCTCTGTTCCCAAACTGACATAATGTAGCAATGAAGTGTGGGTGAGTCACTTAGCTTTGCTGCACTGGTGCATCATTGAGGGGTTAAATTCAGGATGGAAACCTATACAAATTAGCCCTTTGTCCCATCTACTAGTACTAGTGTTCATAATTTGGGGGATTGCATCTGAGCACTTGGTCCTGGCAGCGTCCCACTTAGAAAACATCAGTAAAATGATTCTTATGGTTGCCAGGAGGGTATCAGTGAAATTGTGTGGTAGAGATAAGGATTGCGCTGGTTTTATTGGCAGTTGGTATTTAGTGATCTGATAAATTGATGGACCAGTGGTCTGCTGCTTGGGGATGTACTGTGTTGATACATGGTTGCAATGAGTTGAATTGCCACTGTAATACCATCAATGCTTAGCCCCCTGTAAAATCCGTTTTAGTGTACAGCCAGCTGTTGTGTTCATGATTTTGACTAAGTAGCATTTATAATATCAACGCTCTAGAAGAGGACTGTAGGCATGGACCGACTACTGTCTATTGATGGTATTTGTACCAGAAATGGCAGATAGGGCATAGAAAGGAGGGCTTTATGATCCTACTCTATTAACAAATAGGGTTGCAACATTCTGCCAGGTGATTTGCATTATTTTAAAACAATTTTAGCTGACATAAAACTATCATTTGCCTAAAGGAAGAGTATATCATTATCTAGACCTACAAAACATCATGAACTTCCTAGAGTACATACGCTTTGAGCCATCCACATACCTTGAGACATTCACCCCTGTATCAATATTACAGATTGCTTGAATCAATGCCAATCTATCAGATTTCATAGTTGACCCATCACCAAACTGATTTCTATGGTAAATTAGTGGGGTGGATGTCTCAAGATATGTGCACGGCTCAGGGTTAATCTACCATATCATATGGAGCACTTTTTTTCTCATCAATATTTTATATACTCTTCATTTAGTGTTAAATATATAATAGAACCCCTGCTGTTGGGGAGCAATATTTTGTCTGTTCCCAAGCATTTTGATACCTGGTCCCCATGGGCATGGGTAACAAATTGCCTACATCTAGAGCTATGATATTGATGTATCCATCTTTATTACTGCATCATAAATTCTCACATCCTCCTCATACCAATATCACTTAAGAGGCACAAACTGTATTTTCAGACTTTCACATGGTGCATGTGATTGTAAACTTACCCAATATTGTGATTGGCTAATTCAAGTTAAACTGGGTGTACGTTTAAATATACAGTATAAGTGTAATGACACAAAAGACACAACCATACATCAGGGAAACTTATTCTAGGTTAGGGTTCCCTGCATATTGTGTGGACTGTCAGGTTGAAACTATAAAATATATTGGGACATTTGTCTGATTAAACCAATGTATTTATAACCCCCACTCACTAGGATCAAACAAATTTAGCAATATTTATTAAACGCTTTCTGTGATTTTGGGTGCTTTTCCCGGATATCCCCATTCTGATACCTGTCGATATTGCTTGCTATGATGCATGTATCATGACTTTGTATGACATGCCTGATATCCATGTGACGCAGTGCCTGTTATCCATGGATATCAGGCACCCTGTACATGTGGAGGGATATATTTAAAATCATTCCTCCTACGAAATTTTCATTGCCAAAGGTAGGGGTCGAACCCGTAGCCTGCTGTTTTAAATGCCAGTGCACTGCCTATGAGGCCACAACGCCAGACATTCATAGCAGCAATACAGGTTGGTTAGAATGCCACCAGAAACTGTCCGCATTCTCACCAACCCCTCCCCAGCACTACTGCTGCTGCTCCCATGACCAGAACAACTGCTGGAGGCATTTCCACCAAACCAACGGCTGCCTGGTGGTGAGGTGTGTTTGCCGATAGTATATTGGTTAGCACGTTGCGCTTAGGCCTGAAGCTTCCACAGGTTGGTGGGATGAGTCCTGGTCATGGCATACATTTTATTTATGGACCTTCGCCCTCTCGTTGCATGTTATTGTTTGATATCAGTCACAAGTCATGACATATCCATTAATTACTTGTTAAATAATTGCAGTCATTATCATTGAGATTTCATTTGTAAAAATAGACATAGAGATTATGTCTACTGTTCCTATTCCATTAATTACCTCCTAAAATATTCAGAACAATTCATGTACTAACATTCCCAGGAGATAATGCCGTGCAATAAGTGTGAACGGCACGTACTGATGTTAATAAACATCACCATGGTTTTATTCAATAGGCATTGATTCAACCTTGGTAAATTGGAAATGAGCTTTAAATTAGAAACAAAATGGCGTCTTTTCTCATGATGTCACGCCTTATGCCTGTGACTGGTGTGTTTTGGAGTTTATGAGTAATTGGTGGAATGATGATGAGCAGGGCCATGTGTTTTATTGGTATGAATATGGGGCACCAGACATTTATGACACACAGTTATCATCGAACAACATGTAGACATGCTGGAATGGATGTTAATCAAATCAAAAAGGGTATTTACCTCAATCAGATTTACATCAAAATATACTTAGGCCTAACAGGGCCTATCCTAGTAGCCTCTCCCAATAGACTTTAGTTTGGAGGAAAAACAGTATTTTCCTTTCGTCATATTTTGCACACTTTAGAAAAGCAGCAAGCTTCCATAATGAATAAGTCAATACAGATACTCCCGCCTCCAATCAATTCTTAGTAGTGTAAACACGAGCATAAACGTTACTTTATATAACCCTACTTGTCTACCTTGTTTTCCGACCGTGGCACCTGAAGCTTACAATTAATTAAGGTCGTGCTTATTTAGAATTACTGAATATGTTCACAAATACTCCATGCTAGAATTTTAAGGGCATCCCATCTCATTTCCCTAAGATCTGTGAAAAACAGCACAGCCCAAAGGAGTTATCGGAGAAAGTGAAAAGTTCCAAGGTCATTGTTTTTCCTAAAATAAGAATTTTACATTTGCCACAAGTCATTTATATATCTTCTTAGGACAAAAAAAAATCAATTCTGACTGTCCTGAGATACACATGCGACTGCTAGTGTTTTGTTTTGCCCCCGGCACGTGTGGGTTTTGATGCTGAATGCTGCCTGATTAGGGGCCATTTCCCCTACTTTATGAAAGGAATTGGATATTATTACTTCTGCCAGGGCATATTGATACATGCATTAACCAGGTATTCATCAACAATGGAACACAATGGTCTTAGGCATCCATGAATAATGGATCATAATACAGAATTCTGGTATATTGTCAATGTTCATAATTTAGTACAAAATGCAACAGTATGAAGGTTGCCTCATTTATGTATACCTAGATGTTTTCTTATTCAACAATGTATAAGGTGGAACAGTTACTGTGTGCTTTAAATATAATATTCTGTCTTGAAATGTTGGGTTTGCTGGGATTATTATTGCATGATACCAGAAAGCATTCAGAGATACACAGAATGAATTGGAAATGAATTATTATCAATATTGATGTTCTCATTCTTTTGCATTAGTTTGAAGAAAGCTCTAAAGTAATGGCAGGCAGGAGCCAGCTATATAGCCATCAATGCAGGACAGGCTGAGGCTGTTAAAGAGAAATCTAATTGAAAACACTATGAGTAGTTGTATTGACAACCCTTTAAGGGGTCAGTTTTTTTTCTCTCGCACTGAAAACCCTCCAGATCTTTAAACTCGTCAGATTGAGGACCTATGGTCACCAGAATAGGTACAGAGAGAGGGCAGCACCTTACAGGGAGTGAAATCCCTCAGTCTACATCTCCCCAGTATGAGTCTATGACAATATGTAACAGATACACAAGGTGGCAGGTATATGCCACTCATGTTTGATGATTAGGCCTTCAGTTTTCAACTGAAGGTCTTCACCCCTGAGGACTTTAGGTGCTCAAGTTGACGATACCCAAATCTACAGCTTTGGGTAGTCAGATTGAGGACCCAAGGTATTCAGCACCAAGGTTGTCACTCTAACAACATTATGTAATCAGTTTGACTACCTTGGATGAGTGTGTTGACCTAAACCCATCAGGTTGACTACCCTGGGTGCTCAATCTGATGACCTTAGGTTGTAGATTTGGGTATCGTCAGTCTGACGACCTTGGGGCTTTCAGTGCGGGTCATTTCTCGCTTATATGCAGCATGGATTTAAACATGTAGGTGCTGCAGTCAGAAAATAGTGACCTACATATAAAAGTCATGGGTTGTAAGCTTGAGCTTCTACCAATGATAGATTTTTAATACCATCAGCCTAAAACCTATGTTAACGAGTATTGAAATATGAGCTCTCAGTTTGATGTCTTGCCATAATACTCTAGTATCAAATTTAATCTAACAGGGACTTTGCCTCAGTGGCAACTTCAGTGTCTGGCTGGGTGCGGCTCCAGATCCACATGTTATCCACTTCACTCAAGTCAAAGGCTGAGGAGAAGGGCCACCATTCCAGCTCATGGGTGGATGGGCTTGAGTTCTCAGCCAATTAGGCTGCTTATCTATGTATATATTAGCTTTAAGGCTGCTCCAATTTCATCAAAATTCACACCAAAAGAACCGTATCAGAATTTTGTTGTATGAAGCAAGGTCTTTACTGTAGCCTTGACTTCTACAAATACAATCTAGAAACCCCTAGTGACCAAACACACTCTCTCATGTTGAAAGAAGCACACATTGATTGGCCTTGGGTCTGTCCTCCAGGAGGAATCTAGGAGGAGGTATTGTACTCAACCAAGCTGCCTACCTGAAAAGCACATCCGTTTACTATATTTTACTTACAGATTCAAAATATGTGGCAAGGAAAATCCAAATATAAATGGCATAGGAGAGAGAGAGAGAGAGAGAGAGAGAGAGAGAGAGAGAGAGAGAGAGAGAGAGAGAGAGAGAAAGAGAGAGAGAAAGAAGCACTGTACACATCAAATTGACACCATAAGGATTCATCATTCAACACTATATGAAAATACTGATATACTTAGGTAACTTTGTCACAGCATGTCTGTATGCCTGCCTATCAATGGGATACAGTCATAAAGAGTGTAGTGTCATTGGCATTAACCTGTAGGGGGATGTCTATCTCCCAGGGTACAAGTGCAATTTGTATCAGGCCTCCAGTGCTCTCAGGTAGGCACAAATCCACCCTGGAGCCGGCCGGTACTGACAGCCACCTGGAAGCCCTGAGCATCTGATTGAGACTGCATCATCTCTATCAGATTAAATCGAAATACTAGTATCATATAATAGACAGGATTTAGGGCATAGCACAGGATGATAATGGAAGTGACATATTGGATATCCAGAAACCAGTCTTTTAGAACAGATATCCCTCAGATGAGGTTGGTGGAAAATAGTAAGGCGTATAAGGCACAGCTTCTACATATGCGAGAACAAGCTTTGTTTGTACATTAGATGATCTTCTTCAGGGTAAGCCTTATATGCGGGGACTTTACACTATAGAACAGTTAAGTAGTAAATTATTTTAGATGCACCTTACAGGCTGGCATATATTTCAGGGTGCGCCTTATATGCAAAGTGTGGCTAAACCTGAGGTAAATCTACTAGGGTAATATTTCTGCACCACAGTTAGAAAGTTTGGTAGGTGATGTGTACCATGGTATATCAATCAATGATAAAACGTGGTTGTGGTATTATTCTACATGCCTTTAATATGTAATCCCTATGGTTGAAGCCAAGCCGTTCTTAGTGAAATGGCACAAATATCGAGCAGCTTGAAACACACCTTACTGGGTCGGCAAGGCTTCCAGAGATTCCCTTGATTCTCCAAATATACTAAATATATTATTGACAGAATATGAAATTAGACCTACAGTGGGAACAATAGGAGGAACAGCCAGGCGAAGTATAAGATATTCTCATTACAAGGTTACTTTCACTCAATTTAAATTTATGTAGAAAAATAGCAGGCCTTCCATGAGATTTGACTGTGAGTGACAAAAGATGACACAATGAGTGAGGACAATGTTGGCGACAACTGTGAAGAGTCACGATGCTGAGTGAAAGGTGACACGCAGTGGCGGACAGTCATGAGGTGGGTGAGAAAATTGTTGACGACAGCGGTGATGATTGGCCATGCCATGCGTGATCATGATGGTGCGTTTCATCTAGTGACATGGGTGATCATTCAAAAAGGCCTCACCATGGATCACCAATCATGGCAACAGATGATGAGAATTTGCTGGGACAGGTTTGCGTGCAAAATGAACTTAATTTGGATCAGTTTGGGGCAGTAAGTTGACTCTCATTAGATTTTTTTGTTCAATTATCTCGAATTCGCTTATCAATTTGGCAATTTCAGTGTGCAGTTTCCATGGCGATCCATCCTAAGTACATTTGGCTCAGTCTTCATAATGTTTGAATCTGTGGGGCCATAGTCTCTGCTCATAATTATGCGAATTTAAGGGAATATCATTATCGGGTTATAGTGCCTCGTGTATAAACCATACCTTATATGACATAATGCGAAGATAGCTCCTCACTTCACCTATTAGAATTTGCCTTAAGTCAGGATGCGGCCTTATAGGCCAGGGTTTTTAACACTATAGAACTGTGGAATATCAAACCTCAGCTACAACTCATAGCCTTCCACAGTCTCCAACTCACGGTGCAACTCATGAGCAGGGTGCTTGTTATATGCAAGATACTAGGTGAATTTATGTAAATAGGCCTATACTTTTTAATGTGGTGAATTATCTCAGGATCTTGATCTCTCACCCTGATTGAGCTGACTCTCAGTGCATGTGGATTGCCGATAGTGTCTGATGATCTATACAATGGATCTACATGACTTGTCTTGTTCCCACAGATGACATGCACAGAGGTCTCGTCAGTGAGAATAGCTCATATATCTATCGTCTTAAAGCTCACCTGAGCTGCTATTCTTACCCCTATCTACGACCTTCTTTATACTAGAAGAGGAATAGCGATTTGAGATGTCATCTCTATAATCGAAATTATTACAGAGATTTATCTATATCATGTTTAGTCACTCGCAGATGTACAAGACCTGTTAGTCTATGCAGGGGCTGGAAGAGATGTGACTGAGGACTCAGCTAAGATGCTTAGATAGTAGCCGCTCTGTTCCAGATTTTGCCGTCTGCCGTCCTATATTACAGATAACCTTATCTAGAGAGTGGCAATTTCGGTGTGAGACTCCAGTGAATAAGTGACCTAGGCTGGAGAGTAACGATCAACGTTCGTAGAGGAACCATTAGGCTTATGATCCAAGCTTAGCAAATGCGATTTAATATTTCTGGTTCAGTCTAACATATTTAAAGCATCTTCTTTTGGGTTAAGAAAGATGCGATGACCGTGGCTTACAATAATGAGTGTTTGGTTCGAATTCCTCAGAAATTGAAGCAACCCATTTTTACAGATCATGTGACATCTTAAGCAGATTGGATGGATGTTTGATAATTAAACTTCGAGCAACCTTGAAAAAAATGACCATTAATTATTTATTTATTTATTTGAAAGCCATCTAAAGCTTACTTTATCGATATACGATGACACTAACACTATCGGCAAAATTGAATTCGATATAGGCATTATAGTGGGCAGAATAAAATGTATTTGTCAGCATTAACACATTTGTCCGTGGGTGTAATTATATTTGTATGGATACTTGTTTTACCATACGGAAACTCATGCTCTGCTTGTCTCAAAGTCTTAACACATTGTTATACCACCCAGGAAACTTTTCCAAATCTGCTTGCTAAGGTACAGAAATAGAATAATTGAATTTACGATTCAGCGTCTATATAGATAGTATTCTATGAACTAAAGATTTCTTATTTTTATTTCCTTCTTTTATCTTAGACCCCGGTATTCTGGCCTTTCAATTAAAATCCTCAGGATTTCATCAATATTTAACTTTAGACCCTTTCAATAACGATTTCCGACCTCTATATAGCGTAGCAAATTGTATTGTTTAGTTATATGAAATAGACTCTATGAAAGAATAATGTCCTAGGAGCATTTTGTAAACGTCTTCTAAATTGTAGCCCCCACCTACTAAAGTACTCCTACAATAAGAATAGTGTAGGCATAGTGCACAAATACGTTCTAGGCAATGCTTTAACCTTTTGCACCCTTTATATTGCTTTAAAACCTTCCGTCATTTTGTCGTCACGATGAAGTTCAGATGAGTCTATAGGGTTACTTCCATGCATCAGGCAAACCCTTTAGAAGGATGGGACACTCCTGCAGGGTCGGTATGATGCATGAATGCAGCACTTGCAGGACAGTATTTATGCTACATTAAGGCATGATACTCCAGGTATCAAAGTTCTATACCCCTTAAAGGGGTAGAACATGTTCCAGTGTTCAGTTCCAGAGCAGCAGCTTACAGATGCTCCCTGTATCCACACAATGCCTGCCATATTGACACTGCAGATATATCTATACCTTCCCCTAAGGCAAAAGGCGTTTACATAACAAGGCTTAGATTACCAATGGTGTTTCATAACGGACGAGCTACCGATAGCCTTAAGGGATCCCCGTCCTCTGGTTTATACTGGGATTATCTACCCAGATACTGATATGGCTCCTTTCTTTTTCCCTTTTCTACTCACCCTTTTTTTTTATTCATTGATTTACATTCATGTAGAGAAACTGGTATCAATTCTATCTTGAGTTTAATCAGATTGAAATGCATTACAAACATAGGCGATGTAAAACATCAGCTTAAATGTATTTGTATTCCTTGTATCCACATAGTTTTTCATAATACCTATCTTTTTAATACAGAACTATGCATACCCAGGTATATCCATGATTTCCAAAGTTGAGCATGGTGATTCAGTATGGCCCACCACGATGAACGTGTAGAACACATAGTCGGGATCGAGTTAACTAGTAAAAGCTGATTATTTCTGTCTTCAGGCTTGTATGCTCTACTTGTTAATTTAGGGGGTCGCGTCACAGGAATCCCAGAGGCCGCGTGGCCCAATGGATAAGGCGTCTGACTTCGAATCAGAAGATTGCGAGTTCGAGTCTCGTCGTGGTCATACCTTTTAAGGGATGGAAGCATATAGACCAGTCTGTTATATTATAGAGGAAAATGGAAACCCAATAAGGTCACTTTAAATGGAAACCCAATAAGGTCACTTTAATCTCAAATGGGTTATCATTTCATGTACAATTCTCCGAAATCCCCTGGGAATACACGTCAACCCCCTCCCAACATTGCAGTTTTAACTTTAGGGAGTGGTCATTTTTAACAGGGTCGGGGGGGGGGGTTGGTGGGTTTGGGGGGGGGGGGGTGGACACAAAAATTTTAGACCCCTCTTACTGGGTATGGGTGGAGGGGTCCTAAGAGTCTTAGGGGGGGGGACAAAACAAAATTTGCCCCTTTTGAGCGAAAAAGCCAGCGTGTGACTATAAAATAAAAGGGGGGGATGGAAACATTTCAGACTCCTCATATAGAGAGGGGATGGAAAAATTTTCACCGCGCACACACAGAATTTCACCAACCCCCCTGTTGTTAAAAAATGACCACTAGGGAGTGGTCATTATTTATCAACAGGGGGGTGGTGGGTTTTCGCGCGGACGCGCGGAAATTTTTTACGCCCCCCCTCGACGGCAGTCAAAATTTTTTGGGCCCCCCCCGCGCCAGAGGCGCGGAGAGTTTTCGCGCCCCTCTTTGATCTATAGTACCGCACGGGCTTTTTTGCTAAAAAGAGGGTGAATTTTTTTAGCCCCCCCTCAAGAGGGGTCAAAATTTTTTTAGCCCCCCCTCGGGAGGGGTCTGAAAATTTTACGCCCCCCCCCCCTCAAATCCACCCTCCCCCCCTGTTGATAAATAATGACCACTCCCTTAATTGTTAACTTCGATTACCTATTATGGCACCGTGGATGGTGTTCCGGGGGGGGGCACTCCCTATATTTTCTATAGTTTCCATGTGCGAACATGCCCCAGGGTTTTGTATCAAATTATGAACCCTTATCGAGGGAAATGCCATAATAACACCCCCTAATGAAAGGGGAATCCGCAAGAGACTGAATAATGACCGTAAGAAAACACAGCTATGGGAAGATTGCACTATGGTCCGACTATGGTTCACCTGAAAATCCCAGAATATACTGAAAATGTTATTTTTGGTCCAAAAAGTACCCCCTTTTCCTTCAAAATGGGCCAATAAGCACCCCTAATCAAGGGCCCGAGGGCCCAAAAAGTACTCCTTTCGCTTGAAATCATGTTCACACATACATCCAAATCTGAATGAGTGGCCCCCCTGGGATGGTGTTCTGTGCATTTCCTATGACCCGCATGCAGGAGACGTATACCTTTGTCCCTGTCGATCTTAAGAAAAAAAAAAACATGTTGCTATACCATCAAGCTCCATTGGTCAAGTTCCATTATATTATAATGACAGATGATATATCAAATCAGTGCAGAATATAGGCATGGGTGTGAAGAGGTTGTGATGTAGAACCTGTGTATAACAAATGCCTGTAACCCTGTCCAGCAGGGTCCTTGTGGCTGTGTCCTCTAGGGTGAGCGTCGCTACCTGCATCAGTAGAGACAGGAGGACCATTTACACCGAGGGTAGGTGCATAGGGCGGTTCCATGGTGTAAGGCCCCCAAGGCTCAAAGCCCCCTGACACAAAGCCCCTAAGACATTAAGCCCCCAAGACATAAAGCCCCCAGGACAGACAGCCCCAATATAATTATTTTTAGTGTATGTCACATTGGAACGTCATGTGATTTTTAAAATTTTTTTCCCCCCTGGGTAGCACACGTTTTATAGTGTGATGTACAGCGTTACGTATATGTTATGTACTGCGACGTACAGGTTATGTACAGCGTTATGTACAGTGTTATGTACACATTATGTTCTGCGACATACATGTTATGTACTGCGACATACAAGTTATGTACAGCGTTATGTACAGCAGTATGTACATGTTATGTACTGCAACATACATGTTATGTACATGTTATGTACATGTTATGTACACGTTCTGTACACATTATGTACACGTTATGTACACGTTATGTACAGCGAGGTACATGTTATGTACTGTGACATACACCTTATGTACAGCGTTATGTACACGTTATGTACTGGGATGTACACGTTATGTACACATTATCTACACGTTATGTTCACGTTATGTACAGCATTATGTACACGTCAGGTACACGTTACATACAGCGAGGTACATGTTATGTACTGCGACATACACGTTATGTTCTGTGACATACACGTTATGTACAGTGTTAAGTACATGTTATGTGAGTGAGTGAGTGAGTAATAGATGTTTAACGCCATTTCGACAGCTAAGGTCATATTCATGGCGAGAACTACATTACACAATTTCACAGAGAAATGTGTCAGTGCCCGTGCATGTGTGCATCACACACATCCTGAGGGGATAGGAAAGATAAGAAATAGACCCTTTTAAGTGGGCTAGGGAAGCCCAACACGTTATGTACATGTTAGGTACTGCGGCTTACATGTTATGTACACGTTATGTACAACTTATGTACATGTTATGTACACGTTATGTACTGTGACGTACACGTTATGTACACATTAGGTACTGCGACGTACAAGTTATGTACACATTATTTAAGCGTTATGTACATGTTAGGTACACGTTATGTACATTTTATGAACACGTTATGTACTGCGACGTACACGTTATGTACAGCGTTATGTACACATTAGGTACTGCAACGTACACATTATGTAGACATTATGTAGATGTTATGTACACGTTATATACACGTTAGGTACACGTTATGTACACGTTATGTACTGCGACATACACATTATGTATACGTTATGTACTGTGACGTACACATTATGTACACGTTAGGTACACGTTATGTACATGTTCTGTACTGCGACGTACACATTGTGTACACGTTATGTACACGTTATGTACAAGTTATGTACACTTTATGTACACGTTATGTACAGCGAGGTACATGTTATGTACTGTGACATACACCTTATGTACAGCATTATGTACAAATTATGTACTGCGGCGTACACGTTATGTACATGTTATGTACACATTATGTACTGCAACGTACAAGTTATGTACATGTTATGTACATAACATGTACACGTTATGTACACGTTATATACACGTTATGTACATGTTACATACACGTTTTGTACATGTTATGTACTGTGACATACACGTTATGTACACGTTATGTACCGCGACGTACATGTTATGTACACGTTATGTTCATGTTATTTACAGCGAGGAACATGTTATGTACAGCGTTATATACACATTAGGTACTGCGACGTACATGTTATGTACACGTTCTGTATACATTCTGTACACGTTATGTACACGTTAGGTACAAGTTATGTACAAGTTATATACACATTATGTACATGTTATGTACTGCGACATACACATTATGTACACGTTACATTCAGCGTTATGTACATAATGTGTACGTTACAGTACATAACATGTACGTAGCAGTACATAACATGTACCTCGTTGTACATAACGTGTACATAACATGTACATAATGTGTACATAACCTGTACATAAAGTGTACGTGGCAGTACATAACGTGTACATAATGTGTACATAACGTGTACATAATGTGTACATAACGTGTACATAACATGTACATAACGTGTACATAACATGTACGTCGCAGTACATAACGTGTACATAACGTGTACATAACGTGTACATAACGTGTACATCACAGTACATAACATGTACGTCGCAGTACATAACATGTACCTCGCTGTACATAACATGTACATAACGTGTACATAACATGTACATAACATGTACATAACATGTACATAATGTGTACATAACGTGTACGTCGCAGTACATAACATGTACATAATGCTGTACGTAACATGTACGTAACGTGTACATAACGCTGTACGTAACATGTACGTGACTCTGTACATAACGTGTACATGATGTACAAGGAAACAAAACACTTTTGGGGCCCTCTGTCCAGGGGGATTTGTGTCTTGGGGGCCTTGTGTCATGGGGGCATCGTGTCAGGGGGCTGTGTGACAGGGGGCTTAATGTCTTGAGGGCTTTATGATGGGCGACCGCATAGGGCAGGGGTAGACATTAATTTTTTTAGCCATGGGCCACCCTTGCCCACAGCCTGAGAAATCTACGGGCCAACACTTAAATCTGTGGGCCCACTTTTTTTTAAAAGAGAAAATGATTGCTCTCCTTACTTAATTCAAACTAAATCCACATGTTAACTGTTGATTTCCTTTCTAATGGTATATAACATGGCCATATTGGCATGGGAAATTCTTCCATAAATTTTCCTAACCAACTCTTATGGGCCACCCGGGCCCACAGGAGGGTATTTATGATGAAAATTGCGGGCCTGGACTCAAAATTACGGTCCATTGGCCCCCGGGCCAGTGTTAGTGTCTACCCCTGATAGGGTATAGCTGTAGAGGTCCCTTACTAAGGGAGTGATAATTTTTTAACAACAGGGGGTGGGGTGGGGTTGGTGGGTTTGAGTGGGGGGGTCGGAATTTTTTTCAACCCCTTGATGGGGGGGGGGTCAGGACTTTTTCAACCCTCTGATTGGGGTCAACATAATTTCACCTGTTTTCAATGGCAAACCCTGCATGTTACTATAGGTTAAAAAGGCATGTTTACGCACGATTTTCGTCCCTTACGGGGGTCAAACAAATTTTACGCCCTTGAGAGGGGAGGGTCAAACCCCCCGACCCCCCTGTTGTTAAAAAATGATCACTCCCTAACAGCTATAGAGACAGGAGGAAATAGGTGGAGGGGTACTTTACGAACAGCTATAGAGACAGGAGGGTATAGGTGGAGGGGTTCCTTACAAACAGCTAGAAGCAGGAGGTTATAGGTGTAGGGGTCCCTTACAAACAGCCATAGAGACAGAAGGGTATATATGTGTAGGGGTCCCTTACAAACAGCCATAGAGACAGAAGGGTATATATGTGTAGGGGTCCCTTACAAACAGCTATAGAGACAGGAGGGTGTAGGTGTAGGGGTCCCATACAAACAGCTATAGAGACAGGAGGGTGTATAGTTGTAGGAGTCCCATACAAACAGCTATGGAGACAGGAGGGTGTATAGGTGTAGGAGTCCCTTACAAACAGCTATAGAGACAGGAGGGTGTATATGTGTAGGAGTCCCTTACAAACAGCTATAGAGACAGGAGGATGTAGGTGGAGGGGTCCCATACAAACAGCTATGGAGACAGGAGGGTGTATAGGTGTAGGAGTCCCTTACAAACAGCTATGGAGACAGGAGGGTGTATAGGTGTAGGAGTCCCTTACAAACAGCTATAGAGACAGGAGGGTACACGTATAGGTGTAGGGGTCTCATACAAACAGCTATGGAGACAGGAGGGTGTATAGGTGTAGGAGTCACTTACAAACAGCTATAGAGACAGGAGGGTGTATAGGTGTAGGAGTCTCATACAAACAGCTATGGAGACAGGAGGGTGTATAGGTGTAGGAGTCCCTTACAAACAGCTATGGAGACAGGAGGGTGTATAGGTGTAGGAGTCCCTTACAAACAGCTATAGAGACAGGAGGGTATAGGTGGAGGGGTCCCATACAAACAACCACGGAAACAGGAGGGTAAGTGTAGGTCCCAGGGTGTTGGGGCCCCTTACAAACAGATATAGAGCCAGGACGGCAGACGGCAGATTAGGGAGGTTTAGCAAACCTGACGTACGTAGCGACCGTATATTATACGTGGTTGAACTAAACGCCTCTCTAGGGGAAGATGGAGGGTAAATGTAATCTAATTTTCCGTCAGTCCCATGCTGTACCCTGTGGCGCCCTCCCCAAGCATCCCCAACCAGCTTCACACATAAAGAAGATAAGCGACCCCAGCTCCAACAACAGAAATGCTAACTCCTGCAGAAGAATAACTAGTTTTTGACTCAAGAGTTTTATCTTCATCTTTTCTTCTACAGGCAAGGGCAATGTATCATATTTAATAGCAGTGAGCTCGTTGGGTTCTTGCATTGTAGCATTCCATTGGCAATAATCATTATTGAAACATTAGTTTCAGTCCCAAAGCATCAATATTTCGACAATGAATGCCGCACAATTCCATTCAGCAACACTGTCAGCCAAAGTAATATGCAAATGTTAAAAGACTATAGATAGAAATCACTTGAATCATTTAATGTTCATGTCATCAGTCAATTCTTGAAAGTTGATATAATATTGCAAGGACGGTGGTCAATTCTCATGAAAATTGAGCACATGGCCGAGGAGGAAAAAAAATCTGAACTGTTCAGATGTTTTGTATTTCCTGTGGGCTGAAAGGCAGCATATAATCTTAATTACTCACAAATTGGGAACACTAACTATGAAAATTAAAGATTTTATGACAGTTTTAGGAAGAAAACTGGTTGACCTATGTACGGTGATGAATCTTGTATATGAACAAATTACATGGGTTGCTATAAAATAGAATTATTTGCAAGAAAACTGATATATTTTGTTCATACAGTCATAACAACATGTTGGCTAGGAGTCTTTATCATTTATATCTATGAGAAGAATAGATTATGCTGCAATTAATTATACCCACTTATGGAGCTGGACCTATGTATGGTGATGTACCTACGTATGGTGATGTCTATGCATTGCAGTCATTATCTTCACAAATTTATTGATTTCTGGTATTGTAACTGGTCCATAGTATTCATCCTTAGTCAATTGAAGTATATCAACAGGTTTATAGATAGCATTAGCTATTTCTATCATTCTATGGCATAGGTTTCAATCATGGACCTATCCATGATTTTTCCCAATAGGTTGCAATGTATTCATCCAGTTATGACATTATTTTGTATGGACCACATATATTAACATGTTATGAAATAATTTACTAAATATTAATTACTTTCCTTTAATCAATGATTCAATGTACCTACATACGGTGATGCTAAGGGGTACACCACATGCTTGTCAGTCCTATAGGTCATTGACATGTGCATGTTAGAAATATTTTATATTAATATTATATTGCCCCCCCCATTGAGCCATAAAAACTGAGATATTCTCCTTGACATTATACTCATTCTAGTGTACCTACTAACGGTGATGCAAATGTTACACAACTACATTTTTCTTTACAAATAACAAGAAAATAATTGAAAATGAGCTCTGATGGTGTCAAAATGTTCATTTTTCAATCCTACAATAGTTCATATGAAAAGTGTTATTATAGACCTTATTGTACCTCAAATAAATCACCTAATGTGTTTTACTTATATATATTTTTTTTTTAGTTAAAAACCTTTGAAATATCCCCATTTTACCCTGTTATTGGCATAGATTAGGTCACTACATGGGCAAAAGTGGGTACCCATGGTATGATAATGTTAGCAGCAATGTGAATGTATAAACAATACCCATGGTATGATAATGTTAGCAGTAATGTGAATGTATAAACAATATAGCAGTTAGACCTCCTGTTAAGTGTACATGGATGGGGAAAGGTATAGTGAGCCTGTGCTCGATTTTTCGTGGGAATTGACCCGGTGCAGACTGTTCTTGATAGCCTTAGTAAGCTTAAACTCGTTACAAAAGGGCACTGAGGTAGAAGTGCTTATGCCTAGCATAAAGCGCTTTGGTTTCTTCACACAATGTGTGCTAAAGGTACACTTAAAATCCACTTTCATACTCCATTTATGGGTGTAGCATAATGAGACAGCTGATGTGTTAATCTTCGACAATTATATCTACCTTGCTTCATCTATCACTAGACATAGGGCCATTAGCTTGGGGTAATTACTTGCGTGAAGTGTGTGAAGCAGTAGCTAGAAAGGTTAGATCAGCTGTCTGATGTAGGTTGGGTGAGAAGACACCCTTTTCTACTTAGCACCTGGCGTCTTCCTTACAGAGACCTAGCACCTCAGTAAGTGAACTACTGTTAGCTAAACCCTTAAAGGGCCACCATTCCGTCCGAAATTGTCACGGAATCGTGACTGACGGAATAGGATGGCGGCAATGGAAGTGGGGCTTAAGGACTGCATGATGCGTTTATGCATTCTGTCCATATGTAGCTATCACTGCATAAATGCTTTCTTGATGTTACTTTTTAATCAGCTTTTGGTCACATAAATTTGCTTGATGAGGGATTTAAAGCAATCATTTATTCTGCTTAAATCCCACCAATTATGCATAATAAATTTGCTTGATGAGGGATTTTAAGCAATCATTTATTCTGCTTAAATCCCACCAGTTATGCATCTATGCATCATCCTTACTCTATAGGATTGATGTGCCTCTGAAGGGCATGCAGGCATCATGATGCACGGATGCAGTGCATGGAGTAACTTACTTATCATTGGTGCATCATGGCAAGGAGCCATTTGGAGGCATCATGCAGTTCCTAAGGGGTGAAGGCTGAGAGGAGAGGAGCTGGAGATAGGGAAGGTGTAGATGTAGAAAGCACCAAGATAGTAAGATGCTTGCAGAAGGCCAAATTGTCTGTTGCAGGCTTTTTATCGGGATATACTGTCAGAAAGGGAACTTTACCAGACTGCAAAGGCCAAACGCCCTCTTCTTATATGCTTCTAAGCAACGGAAATAGAAGGCGAAATGGCATGCATGCTTCTTTTTAGGCTTGCTAGTAACTTAACAGATGCCCGACTTTCCATTTCTCTTGTAGGTGTATGGTGTTAGAATGCCATTTATTTGTGGCTGTTTCCAATGGGCGTAAGATAGTCAGCCTGAAGTAGAAAATGGCCTGTATCTGAAAAAAATGAAGTGTTTTCTCCCAGTGCCCTTAGCTCCCAGTGCCCTTAGCACCAGGCTAAGGGATCAAGATATATAACAAATCTCACAGCATATAACTATCTTTTCTGGGGATGGGGATGGCTCTAGGTATGTTATTTTTTTTATGATTATCAAGTCTTTGATAATGCTTCTATAGCTCAAATTCTAGTACAATGTGTAGCCTTCATTTATATCACTGAACCTTTTAGACATATACTAACTTGGCAAGATACACTGTAAAAAGTATCTGTCGAATCTACCAGGGACCCTTGTAAAACTAAACAGCGAACCATTGTAATTATATAACAGGGTGCCACCATAGTCTTTACAAGAACCCCTAGGTGGCAGTTTGATGGTACAAGAAATAACGATGGATCTCTGGCAACTTTGGGACATGGGATCCTTCCTTATTTCGACAGATTTCTTTTTACTGTATAATCAATGATCAAAGTATAAAAATGAAGTTATAATTGAAAAAGTACTGCATAATATTATACGGTTTCCAAATAATTTTGATCTCCTTGTTACATACAGGTGGTGTTCTGTATGACTCCTGCACTGATTGGCGATCTAGGCAAGGATTATAGGTTTCTTGATCTAGGCACCACTAAGCACCCTTCCGGTGAGTGGTGCACACCACCAGCAGCACCACCTCCACACTTAGTCCATTACACCAATTACTCAGGAGGGTGTTGTTCCTATAGTAAAAGGAAGAGCTGTCTAAAAATGCCCTCATTTCCAGTCCTTTCTTTTCATGTAGCTATAACTTGTCCCTTTTGTTGCTCACAAGTGGTCATTCAAGTACGGTGCTAAAAAAAGAGGGATTTGAGTAGGTACCTAGTTGGGAGAAGTCAGTCAGTATAATAAACTATAGAGCGTGTGACATGAGTAGGTACCTGGTAGTGCAGCTCTCTCTATTTTAAACAAGGCAGGTGACTTTTCAGTCTAATGTGGTGAGTGCAAGTACTTAGGTGAAGCAGAAAGCACTGGGAGGCACTCTGCCCTATAGGACTCAGTATGGAGGCCTAGTGGAGCCACCATCTTGAATTTCGCTGGTTGAGCTAAAACCCACTGATAAGACATTCCATGATGGTTACCTTGTCCCTGGTTAACACCCACTTCCAGGGACATGCTGGTTCTTATCAGTGTGTGTTGCGGGAACCAGCTCCAGACCAGCTAGTGGCCAATAGGCTGTGGACGTGTAGTCCTGAGCAGCTCCCTTACTGTGGATCTCTCTTCAAGCTGCCTTCCTCAACAGTTTCTTGTCAATACTTTTTTTAACACTGTAAAAGGAACCCAGTGATTAACTGAAGCAATAGATGTATATTGTATATACTGTAAAATACATTGATCCTTTGTCTTATGTAGTATGATATTAGAATTCTTTCACCAATGATCTCACACTGAAGGTTGTTTTTTAACCTATCACCTTCTACAGTCTTTTGAAATGGCCATAATTGAACCCCAAAAACCCAAAGAAAGGAACTTGTTGTTGATCTGGGCAGCTACTGATTCTGTTAGTTTAACGAGAAAGACATTATTTCCCTATACTCAGGTAGCACAGAGACATTGGCAGAACGTTGGGCTGACATTGGCCCAACCATCGGCTTTACATAAGCTGCCCATCCTGCCTACATATGCAAATCGGCAAATAAGGGCCGACCATTTGCCGATGTCCTGCCAACGTTGGGCCAATGTTGGCATTTGGTTGGCAAATGCCACTGGTCGGGCCTACATAGGCCTGATGGGCAGCCGACGTTGGCCCGATGCATCGGGCCAACATCGGCAAATTTTTGTGTGCTACCTGGGTATAGGCCTACCCAGATAGTAGGCCATACTAGCAGCAACTCACTTGGAGGACACATTATGCAGTCTCCAACCCATCCTTAGGCTAATGAACCTCGACCCTGGAGGAGAAGGAAGCAGGTGGGCATTTTGCATGGAATCTGGATGAGGACTTAAGTCATATGGAGGAACAGACCTTTGCAGATATCAATATCTTGAAAGATTGCTTGGTCATAGTGAGATAATAAAGGTTATCGATTAATAACTTTTATCATGTAATTGGGGAATGTCCACTTTGTAAGTACATTTTATTCTGTGACTGTTTACCCTATATATAATGATGGGTTATTAGATGAAGCAAAATTTTCATGCTGTGAAGCAGTGAGGAAAGTACCAGCTAACTTGACCTGATATAAAGACAATTTAACAAATATATTTTCAAAACGTTGTAATGTTTTATCAACTCGATTGTTCCTAATATTTTACCATTGTAGTTTACTTTACTTTGTATTTTGGTAAAACGTTTTATAGCCTGAAAAGTCGTCAGTGAAGCTGAAATGGCTGCCATTTTCAATCTCAGTTCAGATAGATCGAGGCCCTTACTAAGGTTTCTCATGGAGCAAATATCTCGATCTGTGCAGATCTAGATTGTACCCTTTGAGGGCTTTAATCTGATAGGTCATATGTTAATTTCTGATGAGTAGTTGCAGAGAAAATCAATAAAATGCAAACATGTGAGAGTATCTGCAGGGAGAGTGTAGAGTTTTGAGCTTGCTATGTTATGCACTGTTGCTAAGTTACGTGATGCTAAGCTATGCGCATCTGATGTGAGCCACCAGGGGTCAGTAGTGAAGCTGTCACATATTGGTTTTCATGAGTAGGTGTATTCCCACTATTTTAGGAGAGTAGTGTTGGGGGTGGGGTATCAAATACAGCCCGTCATAGGTACAGCTACTCACTCTAATGCCCTATTTATTCTCTAAAGAAGAGCCCCACACCCCATTCAATTTGTCCGAAATAAGCCAAGGAGTTTTAACCTACAATTGGGTGGGAAGCTGAATAAATTATTCCCTATATAATCTTGCATGTGATTAACAGACCATTTTAACTGAATCCTAGGGGTATATACTGCCTTTGGTAAAAGGCCTTAAGGTGCAGAATGCATTGGTGCATCTTATTCAATTGTCATAATGACTCATGGCACGAGCCGTTACTCACGTCATTACAGTTTCAGGTGAATTAATTCTCCTCCTCCAGGGCGTCCAATTTAGCCCCTCTGTGTCACATGATGCCCAAAGCTTCATGTTCATTTGTCATCATGATGCACCGATACAGTGCATGCGAGCGCACTCACAATCACTGCTTTGATGCATCGCGTAGAACCTGTTGGGAGTGTGTCAACCCTGTAAGATTGGCAAAGTATGTGTACGCGCTACTGGTGAGTTACTCGCCAGGGCTACATTTATGCATCATGGTGACCATAGGCAGGGACCCTTGTAGGGTTAGGCACTAGCGGGAGTGATCCATTTCCTAATGACAGACGAAACAAGCTGTGGGTAGTTTTTACTTTTACTGGGGTCTATATTTAGCAGACCTGTCTCATCTACTGGATGAATACATGTTAAGACACCCAAGGCAACTTTAATAAATACACCCAGCCTGTACATAGCATTCATTAGTATATTAAAAGATCCCCCTTTTCATCAATCAGTTTGATTAGCTCTATGTGATGAAACATAACCCATCAGTCTCCATGGAATATGGAAAGAGGGCCTTTACTATTTTCCCAGACGATGCAATATGTAGTTTTAGAGCTTTTTACCAGTCTATACACCTAAATTGTAAGTAATAGGCACTGAAAGGTTTGATGAAAATTAAATTGCAGTGCTTTCCTTTCTTTTGTATCTTAATCCTAACAGGTATTTTGCAGTGGAGTCATGGATAAATGTAAAAGAAAATACAGGTGCCAGAATCATTTAACAGGTGCAGAATGCATTGGTGCATCTTATTCATTTGTCATATTATGATGCAAGGAAACACCATTGGATTCTTAGTTGACAATAATGTATATTAATATCAAGAAGCTTCAATAGATAGGAGGTGAAACTCAGAGCTTTACCTATGGACACAGTGTAACAGCCCCCCCTCTACCCCCCCCCTTCAAAGTAGGCTCCCTTTTGTGTTCAGTATTGAATGTAGGATAAGGGGGTTTATAGAGATGTCAGGAATCTTTATCAGAGTGATATCAAATGGAAACAAGGGGCCACCTATACCAGAAAATCCTGCTGAATCCAGAATTTGTGATCTTGATTCTCAAAATTTAACAAAGGTACTCAAAAAGGAGGTTTGATGATGAGAATATTTTAAAAATGTACAAAAGTTATATTGAAAATGATTGGAACTATTTATAGATGCAACATGCTAATCAAAGTCAATACCTGAATCTACATATCCTAATATGTGCCTATCTCAACCTGACAAGTACTCTACCTGTGTATGGCTTTGCCTCTCCCACATACTGCCTATCCCTTAGTCTACCTATCACTCATACTACCTATCCCTTGAAACATCTAGAGTTTAATTAGGTTTTCTCTCAAATGGCTTAAAGGATTAAAGTTTACCCTTCACCTTTGTACCTAATTTTCTCTGTACATTCTTACCATTAGTCTACCTATCCTCAATCTGCCTATCATTCACTTTACCTATCCCTCATGGTGACTATCCCCCAACTCTTCACATCCCTCATGTTTGACTGGCACATCTGTGATATTACCTAGCACCAATGTATCTTTTGAATATGCTCACCTTACAAGGTACCCTCTGTACCTATCTCTTAAACTGTTTATTACCTATCCTCCTTGCTACCCATCCTCTTCAATACCTATCCCTCAAGCTCACTTTATAGCTTTCCTACCTATCACAGCTTGATCAGCTGGGATAGCTCACAACTAACCTTCATTTTGATCTCTTAGTCAACCTATCCCCTAAGGAACAAATTTAACAGTCTACCTAACACATACATCTACCTATCGCTCATGCTATATATCATTGAGGTTACCTATCCTTCAGGCTGCCTATCCTTCATAGTATATAGCCCTCAGTTTTTTAACTTGTCAAGTGGGATAGCATGAACGATATGCAGCATGAAGGATAGGAAGAGGGGAATAAACAACATACATGTAGGATAGGAAGTTAGCTAGTCTAATGATAGCCATGGTGAGGCATTTTAGAAAAGCATGATAATTCAATGGCCTGAGGGATATGTAAGGTAAACATGAGTGATATGCAAGTTTGAGGATAGGTACAATGAGCGATAGGTATATTTCACAAGGCATAGACTATAAGAGCTACTATAAAGGTAGAAAGAATAGCATACAAGGTGAGAGATACATAGATAGCTGGTTAGGTAGGCAGAGGGCTATATACCATGAAGGATAGGCAGCCTGAAGGATAGGTAACATCAATGATATATAGCATGAGTGATCAGTAGATGTATGCTTGAGGTAGACTGTTGGATTTGTTCTTTAGGGGATAGGTTGACTAAGAGATCATAACAAAGGTTGGATGTGAGCTATCCCAGCTGATCAAGCTGTGATAGGCAGGAAAGCTATAAAGTGAGCTTGAGGGATAGGTATTGAAGAGGATGGGTAGTAAGGAGGATAGGTAATAAACAGTTTAAGAGATAGGTACAGAGGGTACCTTGTAAGGTGAGCATATTCAAAAGATACATTGGTGCTAGGTAATATCACAGATGTGCCAGTCGAATATGAGGGATGTGCAGATTTGGGGGATAGTCACCATGAGGGATAGGTAAAGTGAATGATAGGCAGATTGAGGATAGGTAGACTAATAGTAAGAATGTACAGAGAAAATTAGGTACAAAGGTGAGGGGTAAACTTTAATCCTTTAAGCCATGTGAGGGAAAACCTGATTGAACTCTAGATGTTTCAGGGGATAGGTAGTATGAGTGATAGGCAGACTAAGGGATAGGCAGTATGTTGGAGAGGTAGAGCCATACGCAAGCAGAGTACTTGTCAGGTTCGGATAGGCAAACATTGGGATATGTAGATTGAGGTACTGACTTTGATTAACATGTTGCATCTATAAAAAGTTCCAATCGTTTTCAATATAACTTTTGTACATTTTTAAAATATTCTCATCATCAAACCTCATTTTTAGGTACCTTTGGCCAAATTTTGAGAATCAAGACCACAAATTTTGGATTCAGCAGGATTTTCTGGTATAGGTGGCCCCTTGTTTCCATTTGATATCACTCTGATAAAGATTCCTGACATCTCTATAAACCCCCTTATCCTACATAGGACTCAATACTGAACACAAAAGGGAGCCTACTTTGAAGGGGGGGGGGGTAGAGGGGGGTGGCTTGCACTATAGGACTCTATGGAGTAACATATCCTAGGGAACCTATACTATTCTTGTTAATATGTAATATGCTGATATGGACTCTGGATCGATTACTTCTCAAAGCATGATAAGACAAACAGCAAGCAATAATTTGAAATTTTGAAATATAACAAGGCTGACCTTTTGAACGCACATGGAAATTTAAGCAACAACCTGGCTGCTGGTCACCTGATATGAACGTGCCCCCCCCTAGCGGCCATTAAACAGGTAGTGATGTCTTCATCTCCCTCATCCACCCAGCATTCCCTGCATGATGAACACTTGCGGGTCAGGGTCAGGTGCAATGCAGAGGGGAGCATCATAAGATGGGTTGGGGGAGTATGCATGGCTTGGGGTTGTGGTGTATATCTACCACACATTGCACATTACCCGGAGGTCACCTTCAGTATAGGTGTCTTGGTTACAGCTGATAGATGACCGTTGTGGTGTCAACATAAAGGTTTGTTTCAGGTACATGGATGAAAAATTAATAGTGGGACAAGTTTTATTTTCCTCATTCTCCATCCAAATGCCAGCTGTTTGGATAGGGCTATCGCTCGAGATTGGGTGTACACTCTCAGGATGTACACGATGTACACTTTCAGGCCTTGCGTAGTTTCACAAAGCATTATTACTATGGGAAATGATCAAACCATGATAACATCCCTCTCTTGCTATAGAATTTGAAAAAGAAACAACAACCCTAATGATACTGTCCCTATTATGTAGACTTTCGCTGGAAAAAAATCGAGGTCATTTTTTTTTCTGAAATTGACATGCGAGCACAATTTTGTGTCCAGGGTCTGAGATTGTTCATCTCTCGAGGATGCACTTCCTGATAGTGTACACTCGATCTCGAGCCCTGCTTTTATGGCTGTTTCCTAAACATAGTACCCACCAAGACTGGATTTTAGCTTTCCAATGATATGAACATATACAGGCTTTTGCGTTAAGAAATCTCAGCTTACCTAGGTCCTCGGCAGTCCTTGTTGCCATGTAACCCAAAACAAAACCAAAAGTGTCAGGCCTAACTTAACTCTCAACATGAATTGTCCGAGCCAACCCGCTAGGCTAGACAAGCCTAAATGTCAAGGTGAGTGTCTCAATGTCACCTGTAAACTCAGTGTACAAAGCTCAAGGAGACACTTAGTCTCAGCTTCATGTAAAATATACATTACTTCTACACTCTGTAAACTCTTCTGCAAGCAGTGTCTGGCTCTCAGACAAGGTAGGTCGTGACACTACAGCATTTGTCTCTATTTGATTTCATTACCATTGGCTGGACCAATTAAGATGGTTCTTCTTTGACTGTTGGAATGATTAGGGAAAGCTTATGTTGAAGTCTAGAAGGGTCAGCACTGCTACTTGAAGGACTGTGTCTGTGTCTGTTTTAGTTCTTAGTGTTACTTATAATGTAATACTCATATTATATTCATTTAAATTGAAACCACCTGCTGGTATAAGATTAGAATACAAATATTAAGGGCACCGATAAGCTAATTTGGTGATGTCTGTTTCATGCTATTCTACAGATGCACTCTGTACCTTGTATCCTATACCCTGCAGTATAAGAAAAAGTCAACTGCGGGAGACAATTAATCCAATATTACTTGGATAATTAGTGGCCAATCTGACAATCAGACCATCTGAATTGGATTCCAACTTCTTTCCCCTGCAGTAAATACAATATGATCCTAATGCCGGTCGACAGGCATTTGACTTTCAGGGTGGCAATAATCTTAATTGGCCTAGCCTGCAACACAATATTTTGGTTCAGGGCAGTGAGCAAAGTTCTTTATCCGTCAAACATCCATTTGACAGTTGGCTTCAGAAAGCCAGGAGAAGTGACTCAATAACTTTTTTTTTTTTCAAATTATCCTTGGCTGATCCATATCCATTACCACTTGATATCTCTACGAAAATCAGCCTAATCAAAAAGTTTATCAGTGAATTGCAGTATCAGCCGCTAATGCAACCTTATCGGCATGAAGAAAATCAGTACATCTCAAAAAGAAGAGATTTATTTTACCCACTGTACCCAAAATAGTTTGGACCCTATTTGGCCATTGCTGAACACCGGAAGTGACAGAGGCTGCAACAAGAATCAAAATGTCGGGAAAAACGATAGGAAAAGAAATGCTCTTTCTTTTATTTTTCACAACACGGCCAGGGCTCAGTCCCTGAAAATCGTTTTAAGAAGACATTGAAAGGGCGTCGAGTCAAAGCTCATAAGACCAAAGAGTGGAAGAGAGAGAGAGAGAGAGAGAGAGAGAGAGAGAGAGAGAGAGAGAGAGAGAGAGAGAGACAGACAGACAGACAGACAGACAATCAGACAGACAGACAGATAGACAGACAGACAGAGGCTCAGAGACAGAGACAGTAGTCTAGAAAGATAGCCTGCATATAAAGACATGTGGCACCTAATCCTTTCCAGTCGGATTTCAGAACAATGACAAAATATTTCTTACCATGAAAAACAAACAAACAAACCATTAACAAAATCAGTCTTCCTGTGCCTACTCCTCAACTATCCCACCCACCAAAGGGGCCTACGCCAAAAGGGCCTAATTAAATTCATTTTCATTGCAGCAACTCTCTCCTACACCTTGTACTTGGTCCCACGTTGTGCCGAGTTAAAACATCTGATCTTTGCCGCTTCACCTGAATCTAGCCCTACCTCAGGCAGTCTAAATAATACATCAGGGGCTCCCCTTACTAATCTCACTCAATTATTCAAAGCAATCCTCTTTCCCGCCATACAACGTCTTTATATAGCCCTCTCTTAGGCTACAAATAGGGGTACTTAGACCTCCTCTCATCTCCTTAAGATGGCTGCTCCTTTGCCAAAAGGCCAGTTTGTATTTTCCCCTTGACAGACTTTATTTTATATTCTCCGTGTCTCTCCCTCGTACAGGTGCGCAAATAACATTGGGCGGCTTTGCTCAACCCCTGCGTTCCACCAAAGGAGTAACTTAGGTATGTACATCACTACAGTGACCTTTACACGAGCTGCTCTGAGTTCCTTGATATAAGACGTACATGCTGAGTGGAGTTAGAGAGCCTGACAAAAAGTTAGGTATAGTTTCTATACGTGGTGACCTCTGAAGTTAGAAAGTAGCTCATAATCACATGTGTGCAGTAGAAGATGACATCTGTAAGATCAAAGTGCATTCATAACCGGATAGAAATGGGTTGTAATGTAGGTATGTGCGCAGGGCGTGGCAAGCAGTTTTAAAATGTTGTTTTAACCTTTCTCAGCTTGACCTTTTAGCTTTAAACATTTTAGTGGTTGTCACCCCCTACCACGCACATGGGTGCCCCTATAGTGTACGGGCTGATCCAGCCATGTGTCTTGTAAAAGGTAGTTGCAAGCGTAGATAAGGAGTGAGTAATAGATGTTTAACGCCATTTCGACAGCTAAGGTCATATTCATGGCGAGAATGACATTACACAATTTCACTGAGGAATGTGTCAGTGCATGCGCATATGTGCACCACACACACCCGAGGGGATAGGGAAGAGGAGATACAGACCCTTTTAAGTGGGCTAGGGAAGCCCGCGTAGATAAGGAGTTGTCTTAACAACACCATTATGTTGTTAACAAGTAAAATTATAGTATGCATAACAGTTACAGCTTCACATGTAATGTAGACTATTGTACAGGGTCCTTATAATGTATATATGAGAGAGGGGGGCAATGGTATATATGAATACGCTCTCATCATCTGACCTAATAGTCAAAAGAAATTAAAAACATTCCTGGTGTACTGTACATGAAAGATGGTTCCAGCTTCAAAACTGAAAAGAAAGAAAGTAACAGGACATCAAAAAGTAGGAACAATTTCCTTTTGTAATATCAAGTTGTTGTGAAAAAGTTGGCTGTTCCATTTTAATCAAGACAGCGTGTGATTGGAGGTAATGCGTTACCTCATTAGGTTTCACTTTCATTTTACTGATGGCCCTGATGTGCCTCTTTTACATGAACTACATTGGGACTGAGAGGATTGGTTGACTTCTTAGAGAAGGGGATAGGTTGGCGGGATGCTGGTGTCCCCGCCACACTTTTCCATTAAGTACAAAGAAGGCCAGTATATTATACTTCGTTTCCTTTTGGTCAGGCATGCCTATTGAATTCCCTTACTCAATTCACGAGGAAATCAGATATATATTTTTACCATTAAAATTAATACTTCAGTTTTCCTTCCAGGAATTGGTTAATCATTTGGAATGTAAAATCAGCTAAGACACTATGTTCTGCACTGTGTACTTTAACTGCATTTTGCTTTTGAGGACCAAGTGTTGTTCAAAGCAGCCCACGCTGAGAGATCATTCCTAAACACCCTGCACACTCCAAAATCCCCAGTCACCAAGAGCAGTTTGGTCATAAGTAAAGCGTTCATTTATAGACTATAAGCTCTTATTTCATAGTGTCAGAATCAAGGACAAAGGAATTATAATTTATAGGGTATTTTGAAGCATCTAATGAATATCTTCTTTGAGTGAGTGAGTAATAGAAGTTTAACGCCATTTCGACAGCTAAGGTCCTATTCATGGTGAGAACTACATTACACAATTTCACCGAGGAATGTGTCAGTGCCCCCGCATTATGGGCACCACACACATCCGGAGGGGATAGGAAAGATGAGAAATAGACCCTTTTAAGAGGGCTAGGGAAGCCCGTCTTCTTTGAGGCATTAGTGTTCAGCATTTCTGGGCAGGGGATGTGAAGTATGGGTCCCAATTAGATACTCCCATATGACACACAGATAGAAGAATAGTATTCTTACCCTTATTAATTTGAATCAATGACTAACTTTTACTCCTCCTTCCCACATGGTATAATAGCATTGCGTCGAAGTAATTAAATTGAAATGGTATGTCACTCTCTAGTAGTTACTGAATTGTATTCATACATTCATCATCTCATAGGACCAGGAGGAGAGGAGTAGGGTTGTTATTCATCACCAGAATGAACGAATATATGAATTTAATGTAATCAAGTGAAATTGGTTCTGCACAGAATCCTTCCACAGTATTCATCACTTAAGCTCCCGCTTCCTTGTTTAAGCAATTTGTTATAATCTAATTTAATTATCTATCCCTAAGCCCATAGTAAAGCAGCTTGCTTCTCATAAAAGTTGATGGATCACCTCAACCTTGAGAAGATAGTCCTCTCGTGTAACTCTACTGACTAGTGGAATCAGGAAAGCTTCTATTCATTGCATACATAGTGTACAATCATTTTCAAATACCATACAGGGTCTCGTAGGTGGATTATGGCAGCCAATATATACATGTACTGGGCACCTATACTACGTATCTCAACTGCCTATTTTGACTAATACATGATCAATTTTACCAATGAGAGTCCTACTTTCAAGAAGATATGTCCTAAGTCTCACAGGTGAGTGTGGTTACACTCGAGGGAGTGGAGGCCAAGGGAGGAAGACAGGGCTAGGTATGAAGGAGGGAGATTGAAGGTAGGAACTTATAGGATGAGGAGATGACACATGGAGGGATGAAGACACAGAGGCAAAGATAGAATTGAAGTGAGTGGTATGATCTTTTTCAATTTCCGAACCCTCAATCCATGGTAAGCCATCCTATTACTCATATTATCTTTGTGTATACATATGTCAATGTATTGACCTATGTCCTGAGGGCAGCCGAAGTTTCCCTACTGTCTCACAGTACACCTTTGTGTACGACAGTAATAATAACTTAGGGTAGAGGCCAACTTTACCAAATGTATCTGTGAACTAAGCTACGCCAGCGTTTGCAGATTGAAGCGAGGCGAGTTGTTCCATGTAAATGGTGAAATTCGGGCATGATATCTGGATATGACATCAGATCATAGAGTCTAGGCCATTAAATGTAGTTTGTTATCTTCAAAGGATTACCTTTGATTAAGTCTATAAATGTTATAAATGGAGGAGTTTTCCTTGCGTCCCCACCCACTTGGTTTGCTGTCAATCGCTAGGAGTCAATGAATGATTGAGGGGTGTGAATGCCAGTGTAATTCTTTATCTTTCCCCAGAAGATTTGTAAGGTTCTCAATTGATCATTGAATTATTATATTATTCCATGAAAAGACACCTGATTACTAAAATAGTTGATGAAAATCCGAAGATGAAGAAAGATTATTGAAAGCAGTAAACCTCCATTGCACACATATCTCCCCAATTATCCGTACACATACATATCATCCAGGATCTTTGAAATGGATTCTGGTAGTCAAGCCAAAGTATACACAGAGCACCTGTGCACCGCTTCCCTGCCTAATATGACTAATTGCAGGTTCCCCTGTGTTCCATCTCAAAGAACAGACACCACTTACATGGGTAATTAGCAGCACCTGGTCACTTTATATGTAAGCCCCTCACCGGGGCCTCTCACAATATTACACAAGGTGGGCATAAAGGGAAAATATAATCGAAACGAGGGGCAAAGATAAGACAAGTGGATAAAAACAGGGTCTAAGAGGTGATGCAGTGAGAATAACAAGGTGGGATCAAGAGAGAGAGAGAGAGAGAGAGAGAGAGAGAGAGAGAGAGAGAGAGAGAGAGAGAGAGAGAGAGAGAGAGAGAAAGGGACAGAGAGAGAGGAAGAAAGAAACAGAGTTGGGTAGACAGGTGAGACAGGAAATATTGCCTTTTCTTTGTATGTGCCTCAAGACCTTCCCTGCTAGCACAACTCATCCAAATGATGTCTTTTTTACGTAAAAACGATCAGTTTTCACGTAAGAATGACGTAAATTACACGAGTAGTGCTAGCTGGGTTATTTGCAAGATAGCTTTATCATTAACTAAATGACCAAAAGCTCATAGGTGTTGAGGCCTGAGTAGTCTTAACTTATACAAGGTACTGGATTATTCATTTCGCATGTCCATTCCAATGCCTCAAAGATAGTTTGAGACTTTCAGTAAACATAGCATTCATAGCTCATAAATCATCTCAATCCACATCTGTCAGCATAATTTTACAATACACTTTGTACCCCATTACACCATCTCTCTGAGCACCTCCCCTATGACTTATTGAGTGTGGATAAACTATCAGTGTGTTGCTCCTGAGGATTGATCACAGACAAGTATTAAGTAATTATGTCCCTCTGCATCCCACCTTCCCTCACAGTACTAAGGTGTCTCTGCTAAGGTACCCCTCCCAGCCGACAGCATGAGCTGCTCTCTGAGCTACTCCTCATTACTTTAACACCTCCTGAATCTCTCTGAAGTCTCTTAAATTTGAGTATACACACTGTAGTTCACAGGGAGGATCAAACTGGGTGAGAAAGTAAAACTATAGAAAAAGGGAGCAAACAACAGCCAATCTAGGGAGTTGTTTCAATTACTGTAATTCCCTTGAAAATAACACATGCATAACAATCAGATGTAAGAGGGTTTTCAATTTTGATGAACTAGCATTGTGATGATGAATAAAGCTGTACTAATTCAGTCACTGAGTAATAGCACTGGCAAGTTGACTGGTTGTAACTCATTTTGCCCTTTTGATTCATTTACTGAGTCCATTGGAAAACAAGCACATGCCACTGTGTCAAAATGGCACATATATACATGTAGACCTAATATGCTGTATAAACCATAAAACATTATCAACATCTTGCATTCACAAATTTGTATTTCTTTTAATCTCTTCTAAAGTGTAATACATAATTTCTGCAAGAATAGAATTGATGAATGCAAGGGAAACTAGTATAGGCAGTCAGTGCACCTTTGTACTACTGTTAGCTATCGTTAAGCATTTTGAATTTCTTAGAACCCTACATAGAGAGTACAATCTTTGAAATGTTAATGTGAGGTAGATACTTGTATACCTGGTTAAGCCCATGTGTTATTTTGATCTTCTCTTTCGATATTGGCTGTGTATTACATTTCCTGAATACTCATAACTCAGTGAAGACTTTCAGTTAAGGACAAGGAATTTATTGGTCAGGTTTGGTAACCAAGGTTACAAAAACATTCCATTTGTTGTCATTTGGTAGTATTTGGTCTCTCTTGTGTAATATATAGCCCTCCTATACATAATACTTGCAATTCTGAGGCCTTATTCAAAGCTGATTTGTACTACCACTCAGGAGACATAATGTGAGAGTAACAATGCATGGATTATCTCTATGGATAAGAACATTTCTTTAAGAATGTAATGGGAGTTTGGGACATTGGATGTATATGATCTAGCATAATGTTGGTGGCATGTCTGGTCTCAGCCCAGTGGAGGGTGGCTCTCTAATGAATCACATAATATGACAGCTCATTTTCAACTTTTGTTTCCCTGTGTTTGGTATAATGGAAATAGAGCAAAATGGATGATTGTATTGTGATTGGGAGGTCATGGCCAATCTATAGAGGGTCTAACTTTGCAGATTGGACAGTAGAAGTATCTGGATGATAGTTTCCTTCAATATACATGTATTTAAGCCCCATTTAATCCCAAAACCGCGCATTAAAGCACCCTTAGGCACCTAGGGGATAATGGTGATATACTCAATAAGCAGAGAACTTCAGCTGGAATCAGGGCTTAATTGGGGCATATATGCCTATCTATAGACAACTATATTAACCCATATAAACGACCCTAAAAAGTCTTAATTGAGAACCAGGCACACAGGGGATTGTATAGTCAGCAATATTATTGTAACCCAAACAGCTGCTTTTAGGGGAGACGGTAGACATTAGAATAAAGTGATCCATCAAGGTAAAACACCCCTCTGCGGAGGACTTTTAATTCCCCATTTGGCCACCAGGGGCTATTGGAGGGGCAAAATTCCTCTAAAATCATTATAAAAATATATCAAGCAAATTTTTGATGCAGAAATTAATGGTCTCATTTAAAATGCACCATATTTGGATGGTAAAATGAACATTTTTCATGAAAAATCAACCTATATGCCTGTTCCTGGTTGCCATGGCAACCATTCAAATAATCAAAATTTGCAGATTTTTATGCCAATTTTCAGGTACATTCACCAAAAACCCAAAACTATAACAGAAATGGAAAATTCCTTCTAGATCAAAATCTATGATAAAAATCAACATATTGTTATGTATTTTTTATGAAAAAGGCTGATTTATTGTGTTTTTAGACATTATTATGGTTAATGATGTTTTTAGAGCTTAACCCTTGATTTCAAATATGAATAACGACCTATGTTCAAGGAGGGGCTCTGACATAACTAATTGGAATATTTAAGCCAATGATGTCTTATTTTAAAGATCTTGAGATGAACTTTGATAACGAATTCCCTGCAGAGGGGTGTTTTTGCTCCCCTGGTCACAGATATAGGTAATAGGACGCTTAATTTGGCTTAATTTGGCCACTAAGGTAACATTTTATTCCTATCTTTTAACCGTGCATAGGAATAAGTGGAAATGCCACAATCTCCAATATATTTTGCATGCATGAATAGGCTAGTTGGCATTTAAACTCTTTCTCTGGTTGTATTTTGCTTGGAATTTAACCGCTTCTCCATGCAGAGTCCTCCAAGAGCTCTGGAAGCTTTCTTTCTCTCCAGATCTCTTTTGTCATCAGTCCTTTTAGGACTCAGGAATTCATGATGTGCTGCAATCCTACATACACCTCAATATCTTCATTGTGCAATTGCTCTTGCTGTAATGCTCTGAATTTACATTCAATTCTCTCATGCTTCATCGTTGGCTGCACTGAAAAAAATGTTTTCTGACAAAATGATGTGTCTACCCATGTCAACTTGATATACCACTAGATAAAGCAAACGACCATTTTGGTTTATCTTTGTCATTTTGCTTTCACGATGGATAGATCAGTTAGGTTTATTGATATCAATGAATGGTAGTGATATCTATTTCATTGTTGAATTTGCATTCGTTATTGGATATCAAAATAGACAACCACAATGCTAAATACTTCAACGGGAGAGGTTAGACACCTCATGTGTGGGCCAGTGAAAATAGTAAAATATTGTATGCTAACTCTCAATCTATGAAACATAATCTGAGTGTCTATAGTACATGTATGTGCAGTGGCAATACCCTAGCCAATGTGTAAGGTGTCCTCCAGGTGCGACAATGCATCAGCTACTGAGTTACGCTGGTGTACTGTGGTAGGTGGAGAGTTCTGGGTACGGCACTGCCTGGGTTACTTTTAGTATGCCCAGGTACTGCTGTGGGCAGATTGGCTCAGCCAGCCTATGGCTCCTTCTAATCCAGTCATGGAGAGAGGTGCGGAGGCACCTCCTGTCAGTGCTGGTCAGCCATCCACGTGGACCATGGTGGGTGCTAATGGTCGTGCCATGAAGCCACCAGGTGGCAGCTCTGCTGCCGCATCTTCTTCTCACTCTTCTGGTTCTCTCAATAGACAGGCCCAATTGCATCAGCTCAGACAGCAGCAGCAGAGAGAGGCACGACAGCAGCAGCACCGTAGGCAGTTGGAGCAGAAATGGCAGCAGCAGCCTCCCCATTCCTCAGCCGACAGCATCTTGTCAGATGATGAGCTTCGTGACTTCTTGAACACGGCGGAGATTGTCACTGGGCGTAATTCATTTCCACGCTCTGAGGTGGTCTCTGCCGTGTCCGAATGTTCCTCCATGGCATTTGTCAAAGTGGTAGTCCACCAAGCGAGCTCCTGGCAGATAACTTTTTCAACAGATGGTGCCTGTGGGGAGTTTGTCAACTGTAAGGCCATCAAAGTGTCGGGGGTTCAATGTATAGTAAGGAAAGTGGGGGAGCTTGGCAATGACAGGGTTCCAAAGTGGTCTGAACCTGATAAGTGGGTCAGGCTACACTGGACTCCCCTTGTTTTTCCTGCCAGTAAAATACAAGAAGTCTTGGGGCCTGAGGTCAAGGTCATTGCTATAGAACATAAAAAATCAACTGCTGAAAATTATGCTAACGGTGTAAAAAGAGTAAAAGTTGAATTTGAGAATGAAAAGGATGTTCCCCATATTGAAGTAGTTTACTTCCTTGGTAGAAGATTCACTATCCTTGTCACCATGCCCAACAGACCCCCAATGTGTCTGAAATGCAGACAAACAGGTCACGTAAGAGGCATATGCCCAAATGAGCACTGGTCAAAGTCATTTGCAGCCAGAACCTCTGGGGCACCTCAGGATGATGGTTGGGAGGAGGACGAGGATGAGCAGTCAGCCTCGACCTCTGCACAGACCGCATCAGAAGATGTCCCTTCTGTCAGTGACAACAATGCACTGCCAAGTGTTTCAGATTAAAAAAAAACTAACAAAAATTGAAAGAAAACGTGCTCTAGAATCTTCCAAATTAGCCTCTCGGGCTCAAGGCTCCAAAGAAGGGAAAATCCCTAAAAATGTTCAAAATGTGTCAAGTGATAAACCCAAAGTTTCTGATGCTGATGGTGAGGTTACGGCTACGGCTGGTGGGTCAAGGGGAGACAGTGAGAAGGAGGTGATGGAGGTTGATCATCAGGACGACTCCAGGGAGTTGGGTGTAAACCTAGCTTCAAACCTCCTGTTCCTCACAAACCACAACCGCTAAGGCACGTGCCAGTACCAGTGAAGCCATTGGCTGATCGGAGTCGCCTCCTTTCTAGGAGTCTCTTTGTGGAGCGTAAGAAACATAAAGCAGATACTCATCTTCAGGGTGATGGTAATGTTTAAATCCTATCACAAAACATCATCAAAATGGGTTTTAAAATCGCCACCATTAACTGTAAGGGTCTCAGTAACCCAACAAAACTTTCTGTTATTTCTATCTTCTTAATTCATCACCTTATCGATATTGTTTATCTCCAGGAAACGCACACTTCCTCATCTACAGATGCCAAACGCATTGAAGATGCCCTGGGTTTTCAGGGTTTCTGGAGTCATGGCACCCATCGTAGCAGAGGTGTTGCAATTCTATTTAGAAATGGTTTTGAATATAATACAACAGCCTGTTATTCAGACACCGAGGGTAGGTGCATAGGAACCCTGTTTGAGGCCAATTTCACCCTTTTAAATGTCTATTTGTCCAACAATTGTGCAGAGATAAGGGGTTAATTGACTGCACTCTCCAACCTTTTGTTGGGAAACAATAATGTAATTTTAGGTGGTTATAAATTTTGTTGAAAACCCTATGTTAGATAAAACAGGTGGTGACCCTACTGGGGCACGTACTGTTGGATTAAAAGAAATGACTGACCTAAAAGAGAATTGTTTCCTGGAGGATGTATACAGATGTAAGCATCCTTTGGGTAAGGATTATACATTTTCAGGTCAAGGTGTGTACTCTAGATTGGATAGGTTTTATGTCAATACAGATTTCATTCGATATGTAAAAAATATCAGTATATTTCCTTGTACAAAATCTGACCACAATTTTGTTGTTCAGGAAGTCAGGGACTTTGACCAGTGTGGCAAGGGACCTGGCTTCTGGAAATGTAATGTTTCCATACTTGATGACCCTCTACTTGTATCAGATATGGAAAGCCTTTATGGCACCTTATCAGCTCATGTTTCAAAAGATTTGGGCTGGTGGGAAAAACTGTAAAGCTGCTTTTAAAAGTTTAATTAACAGACATTCCTATAGAATTTCAAATGAAAAGAAAGAAAACATTAATAATTTAGAGAAGATAATAGATTTCTATAGACAAATTCAAATGCAAAACGCATGGGATGTTTCAGATAAGATTTCCTTTTTTGAAAACAGACTTGATCTAGCCCTCCAGGAGAAAGCTAACGGGGCCCGTATACGGGCCAGGTTATGTGACCTGGAGTTGGACGAAAAACCATCCAGTTTCTTTTTTAGGAAGGAAATTACAAGAGGGAAAGATAAAACCATTTTTGAATTAAAAGTTGATGATAACATTGTAGCCGACCAGGTAGGCATTACCAATGCCTGCAGAGATTTTTATAAAGACCTATTTTCGGAAGAACCTGTAGATCATGCTGCCATTATTGATTTTGCTTCTAACCTGCCTTCCTTGAATGAGGAAGACAGATTAGCATGTGAGGGCCTTCTCACTGCTGAAGACGTTTATACTAGTCTAATGCAAATGAAGGACCATAAAAGTCCTGGTATAGATGGCCTTCCCAAAGAATTCTATGTCAAATTCTTTAGATTATTTGGAAAGGACTTTGTAGATGTTATAAATTTTTCTTTTCATCAAGGATTGCTCAGCCCATCCCAAAGGAAAGGGGTTATCACCCTGATCTGTAAGGATAGGGACAGAAAGCATCTTTTGACCTGCTGGAGACTGATTTCCCTCCTTACGGTCGACTACAAATTAATTTATAAAAGTATCTGTAACAGATTATCTAAGATTGTTTCCTCTTTGATCGGTCCGGAACAGACATGTTCTGTCCCAGGTAGACCCATCCATGATCAATTACATCTGATCCGTTCATTATTTGACTATGTAAATACAAGGGACGTCCCTTGTGGTTTATTGAGCCTCGATCAAGCCAAGGCTTTCGATCGAGTTTCCCATGAATATTTATTCTCTATATTGAAAGCCTACAAATTTGGACCTGATTTCATCTCTTGGGTGAAGTTACTTTATACTGATATTTCCTCATGTGTCCTAGTTAATGGTTACCTCTCCGAGCCTTTCTCCATAAAACGTTCAGTTAGACAAGGGTGCGGATTATCCCCCTTGCTCTATGTTCTCTCTATAGAACCACTGACCAGGAAACTCTGCCTTTCTCCAAAGGTTCAAGGCTTACCTATCCCGGGATATGGTAAAGAGCTTAAAGTCATTCAATATGCAGATGATACGACGATTGTCATTAGAAACGATTCTTCTGTTAAAATGTTATTGAAATTACTTCTAATTTTCAAAAAGCCTCAGGTGCTAAATTAAATAAGGAAAAATGTAAAGGTCTTTTTATAGGGGCACATGCTCGTAGGGAAGACATAGTTTGCGACATTTCCTTTGAAAATTTAAAACTAAAATGTCTGGGTATAAAATTCTACAAAGATTCCAATTTTTGCCCCCCTGCCAATTGGGATACTGTTTTCCTTTCCTTCCAAAAAACTTTGAACGACTGGAAAGCTAGAAAACTTACATATAAGGGGAAAGCTATTATCACCAACGTCATGGCCGGTTCTAAGTTATGGCATGTTGGCAAAATTTTAGAGCTAGACGATAAACACCTGAAATCATTTAATAGTGCTATGTTCAATTTCATCTGGCAGGATATTGATAGAGTAAAGAGAGAAGTAATGTACAAAGAGTATAGTCATGGAGGCCAAAAGGTTACTAACATTAGCCTAAAATTGAAAGCCTTCCGTATAAAACATCTAATAGATTTGATATATGCAGAAAAGAAAACCTTATGGATGTATTTTGCCATTTACTTTGTAGGTTTCCCCTCAGAAAGTGGAATAGTGGCTATGCTAGTAATGCCATTCCACATGCTGATTCAATACCTTCTTTTTACATCCAGGCTCTAAGAGACTTTAAAGATTTATAGCATAATTTCCAGATGTCGATTTGAGGATTATGTCCTCTAAAAAGTTATATGATCTTTGTAATAATATGGACAAGGTCAGTCCTGCAATATGTTTGCAACAAGTAAACTTGCTACTAGATTTTAATCTTATTTGGAAAAATGCCAATCATACAATTCTAGACTCCAGACTCAAAGATTTCATTTGGAGAGTAGTCCATGATATCTTACCTATCAATTCTAATTGCAGACAAAACAGATCAGTATCAGAAAAATGTCCCCTCTGTAAAATTGGCTCTGAAGACTTGATTCATATTTTTCTGTTGTGCAAATTTGTTAAACCTGTACTCAAAATTATTGAGAATATCTTTAGAGAAATGACTGGTTCAACCTGCATCTTGCAAAGGAATACTATGCTTTTCAATATTTTTCATCGGGAACTGAGGAGGTACTTACCTATAGTTCTTCTTGTTCTATCCATATACAAACAAAGTGTTTGAATCATTAGGAACAAGGTCAAAATGGGTAGAAACTAGTTTCATTAGACCTTTTAAATTTGTTTCTAGCCACTCTAAGGAGGTTCTGTTTTGATGTAGACCTTAAAAGGTTAAAAGAGAAAGATTTTAAGAAGTGGTGGGGGCAGACCAATGCCCTCTGTTCTTTTAAGAATAACAAATGGGTTTTTAAATTAATTGTTGAGTAATGTCCAAGGGCCTGAGGCACTGGTCTCGCACAAGGATACACTCCCTGTTTTTAATTTCATGTATCTCCTTTTTCAGGGGCTGGTACCCCTTTGAGGGGGCCAAAACCATGACGGACATCAATAATGTGATGAAAAGTGATGAAATGATGGAAAAAAAATGAAAACCCTTTCCCCCCAGAATAAAAATGAAAATCCCTATAATTAATATTTTAAAACTTAAATAGTTAAGAAAAAGAAGGGAAAGGAAAAAAAAGAAAAAAAAGTACATGTATGTGTGTATATAGACATATGGGATTGTTATGCACCTTCATGACCTTGTCTCATGGACTGCATAGAGGTATTTAGACATGTAGATGTTATGTAGATAGCAAAAAGTGCCTTGTTTTTGCAGGCCTGTGGGACTATGATATCCCCTGCCTTCTATTTAACCTATATTTGTGACGTTTCTTCACTAGGCATGTCAAGTGGAGTTGACCAATCAAATGTGAGAGTGTCAACCACATTTGATGTGCCTTCATACATGTCATGTGGTAGACGAATCTTGATGTGTGCAGTATGTGTCAAAGCATGTGTATGTATGTATCAGTGTTCTTTTCTCTGTGTGGCCTATACACATCATGATAGATTAGAAATAAAAGAGATATATCATTATGACTATTGTACATTATTGCACTTCATCTATGGATACCCTAGTTTCCACGGAATTCAATGATATTGCCTGAAAGGTGGTAATTGTTGTAGATATTGTTCAAAAAGCGAGATTGCAATGACAATTGACACTTGAATTGCAGTTCAGTAAGTAAGATCCTACCATAATTAAAGAAAACTGTTATGGATACTATGCTATTATACAATACAAGTGTCCATGTTCTGTGTACCATTAAGTATAGATATACATGCAATTTGGTGATGCGTGGTCTACTCTGTACCTGTCCCCCTATGGCCAATTGTATTGCATATGGATCCATCCCATCCTCCTAGTATACAGCAGTAAAAAGACATATGTATAGGGTCGATTGTTAATTTATAGCAATATACAGAAGACCTATATGATATGTGACATGTACTGGGTGAAGCCCCCTGCACTAAGTCCCATTTTCGCAGATCGTGTCACATATATGTATATGACATGTATAGAATTCATGGTGCTTAGCTTCCATTTGCAAGAGAATGAATATAAAGAAAATATATTCATGAGCCATGATTGTTTAACAGACCTTAGAGAGCTGACTGCCGCATGTCTTTTCATTTATATGTTTTAAAGAAGTTCTTGAGGGATTGCTTTGAGTCTACTCTGAGTCACCTGGGCCCATGGGAAGTCATTGCTTTTTTTATAAAGCAACAGGTTCACTGTTAAAACCATGGGCTAGTGGCACCCATGCTAGGATTAGAGTCAATCAGTGGTTGAAAGTGGTAAGTGTAAGGTGTGGGATTAGAAACATTTCAAAATTGATCCGTGAAGATTAACTGAGAAGGTCAAAGCAGGAATTCCATTACATATCTCTTCTTTTAGCAAACATGAACTCTACATTTTGCCTGCAATATAAGGAAAACTTTTAGCCCCGCCTCTCCCCAATTTAGACTCACCACTGTCACATCCTTGTGCCTGGAGACATTCACTCATACAGACTTAAACCGCCTGTTAACCTGCTAATACATCCTTGTCGATAAGCAGGTCCATGGAGGAAGCCAATCAGAACACTGTCTCCACCCTCATTATAGTCTACCAAAGCCACTAGCAATGCCCTCTCCATACAGAGGCCTTCAAGTGGAAGCAGTGCAGTGGTGAACTTCATTGTAATCTGCTTGCTGTAATTCAGCTTGTATACATAGTTCCAGAGAATTTGCTCTGAGAGGAAATTAGATTAGAGCCATGAGAAACATCGCCTGTTATTCAAAGATGGTTTCCCTTGTACAACTACCATTCAGAGTACCACTACTGGCTGTGACCTCGGTCCTTTAAAGACTGCATGGTGCTTTAATGCATCATGCTAACTGATTACCGTGATGCATTAATGCAGCCAAGGTTAGTCTGCATGCAAAGCCTTATATAATTATTTATGAATCATGCCACCCATATGGTGTTGACACAAACCTGTAGGGGCAGCAGGATCATTCAATGCGCTACTGAATTATGTGGTCCTCAATCGGTAAATGGCCAGCTTTTAGTAAGTAACAGAATGTTGGCTTGTTTGGATCCTCCTATAATTATACACATTTCCCAGGTACCCAGGTAGGTCACATGCAAACACAACTGTCCTAGTGGTAGGAGGGTTCCAGGCTATCTCAGGAGGAGGTACCACTAATAGGGATACATGCTTGTCACTACTTACAAAATAGGGGATGAGTGATACAAATTCATAAACATCTGTGTATCAAGCAAACCTATTTGAATACAATTTGCTCCACTATAGCAACAGGAATTCTGTTTACTGATGTGAAAATTTCTCTTTGTTCTCCAGGATATGTGTCCCTTAAGCTAAAGTTCAGTTGCTATGGTTACCCTGCTTGTTATCTGCAATATTACACTATTATGCTTGTCTTACATTCACTCCCCATAATTTATGAAATACTTTTGATGTACATTACCGGGTGTGTGTGTTACTATAGGAACAGCTGTAGTCAGATCAGAGAGGCCACCAGAGTGTAAGACACTCCTATGAGGCCAGAGCACTGAGGCAGGCAATTTCAAGCCCAGGTTAAATGAGAATAGAATTGCCTCACATATCCTAAACTCTAAGGTAACATTAGAGAGTTTTAGAAGCCCCGATGTGAACATTTCCGTACTGCGTAACCAGGGAACCATGTGCAATACGTCATCAAGACGTGTGCAGCCTAACAGAGCTATGTACGTCCATGACGTAGCAAAGCACTTGGATACGTTCATTACCTACGTAGCTCCGTAGTGGAGCTGTGTGTACGGATACGTCTAAGTTAGCTTTGCTAAAACTCTCTATTACCTGAAACATCCGTCTGCTTAGTAAGCCATCTGTCCTACATGGGGCCAATTAAGGTAAATCAGAGCAACGCTGCAATCTAGACCTGAGTACACGTTAGTTTAGTAGTCATCAATATTCCCCCTTCCACCACCACCCCCATTCCAATTAGACTGATTGTCTCCCCTTATGCACTTTGGTTCTGACATATGTGACGTGAACTGGGAATGGGGACCTTAAAGCACTCTGCACTAAGGGCCCATTTCACACATCCTGTCACATATACTTCCATATGCCATCCCATCTTTTAGTTGGAAAACTAGGGTAATTCATAAAATGGTAGGTCCCATTGAAGGCTGCCAGCGCTCATCATGTAAATTTGACATGCCAGAGACCAGGGCAGCTGTCATTGCTCTGTGATGGGAATCACATTTAACAAGGTGCCTGGCCAGGTACAATCAAGAGTAGTTGCCTCATTGGTAAGTAACTTCTTTGCAGTGTAGTGGATGCAACTACCAATATTATAGCCTTGCAGAGGATCATTAGATAACTTTTACTTGAGAAATTATTCTATGGTATTTAAGTAGATAAACTCGATATCATAGGGCAACTTTAGATGATCAATATTGACTGATGTTACATTCAGTGCCACATAGTTGTGACCCATCAAGGGAGAACACTCCTCCGCGGGGGATTTTAAATTCCCATTTGGCCACCAGGGGGCATTGGACTTTTTTTTGAGAGGGTGGGGGTACTCAACAAAAGCCCAAAACTGAAAACAGAAGTGGAAAATTCCTAGTAAATCAAATTTTACAATTAAAAAAAAAAAAACACCATATTGTTATCTACCTTTTATGAAAAAGGCTGATTTATTGTGTTTTTAGACATTATTATCTTTTAAAATGGATTTAGAGCTTAAGGACGGTTTCATATATAAATAACGACCTATGTTCAAGGAGGGGTTCTGACATAACTATTAGGAAAATCTAAGCCAATATTGTCTCATTTTAAAGATCTTTCAGAGATGAACTTTGATAATGAATTTCCCTGCAGAGGGGTGTTTTTGCTTCCCTGGTCACAGTTAATGAAAAAGGTCGGCAGGGATAGGATAACAGTATTGCAAATTTCATCAAATTTCCATTATGATAACCCAATGAAAGTCAGTTTCAGAATATCTAAAGAAATTAGGGGGTGGGGGTAGAGAATACTTGTATTCAGCAATTTGCATGTTTAGAATGGCCACGAAATAAATCAAAGCATAGTATCCACGTTTTGTGTGATGTCAGGATGCAATTCATCCTGGAGCATTAATTCTAGGGATCAGAATTTGTACTTTATTTAGCTGTATGATGAGATTTGTCCCTGCACTTCAAATAGTCATAATCTTATATGAAAAAGATAACAATCCTAGGTTTTGTTGCACCATTGATTGTGTATATGAGGATGAAACGAGTGCGATTAGGAGGAGTATAATGGTTATGAGATGAACACTTAACAACTTCATTTACAACTCTTGAATAGACCAAATGTAAGTTGCAAAAAAGGTTGATCTAGAGGAGAACATGGAAACATATAGTGATATATGGAGGAGATTGATTGTGAGTACTCCCAAGATGGTACTAACATCACTACAGCGAATCAGGTCAGGGCAACAATAGCATGGACACAACAGTCTCACTAGTCTGCCTTTCACAAAGCCTTGGGGATTCTTGAGAGTGTTTTTGTATGCAGAACATTATAACATAGACCCCAGGTCAATCATGAGGACTGCTACGTAAAGAGGGCCTGAACCTAGAATATAATAATGGCAAAGTGCATAGAAAATGGATGCTGAGGGTACTCAACAATCAAGTAATATCATTTTTTAGTCTTTGAATCATAATTATTACACAATCCTTTTTAAAACGCATGGGTAACAAACATATGTCACAGTGTTATAATGGCCAAGATGTAAGGTTATCAAGATACATTTTGTATTCCTTTGTTTTCATAAAGTTTACATATAACTTCTCCATTCATGAATATGTTTGTTGAATGCAAAAGTAGGTATTTTGCACAGTTCAAGCACTTCAATAAAACTGTACACTGTTGTTTTACATCTTTATATTACTAAGCACCCTGAAGTCAGAGGATGACCTTTCGAAGTTTGATATGTACAACTACAATGTAAGGAATACCTTGTAGACTTGCACAAATAAATGCTAACACATGGCCTGCAAATAGATCAGTGAAGACCTAATCCAAAGGTCACAGCACAAATTATTTATCTTTTTATAAGCATTATTGTATATGTTACTTGCCAGAATGTAAACCTGTTACTGCTATCGCCTGGATGACATGCAGCTCCAGGGGAAACCAATCAGAATACTGCATCTATCCTCACCATAGTCTGGTACAGCCACTATTTAGCAAGACCCTTGCCCTGAGAGGCATTCCAGTGAAACCAGTGCTATGGGAGGCAATGGTAAACTTAACACCAATTTGTTTGAGTAAAGCTTTGCATGGTAACAAGCAGGATTTCATCAGAGAGTGAGCTCCACAGGTATTACTCTGAAAGGAAGTGGCCTTCACATCTTGTATTCACCCGAGAAGGCCTAGGGTGGGTGTATATGACTGGACGGATCGGATGGTGTTGGCATTTTAAGCCTTTCTGGTGGTGTGTGTCTTGGCCAAACCACCTGCACGGCAATCCTCAGGCCTAGGTTTTCTTCTCACGTGGGTCCTAGATCTATATCAGATCACAATTTACATGGCACGCTTTCATGCTACAGCCATCAGAGTAATACACTACGCTGTAGATTTAAGACTTTGAATACATAGATGTGGTTATGCTTTTCATTCAGGCGGCATAAACAGCACAATTATGGATGAGTATGAATAAGGATGCATACATACAACATAGAGTTAATTGAACTTCTAAAATAACCCCATATATTCATAGTGTAATCATACAGTTAGCAGGGAGAGAGAGAGCCTTCCATTGATGTAGCTGTGGGAATGTCTATAATTATTCCGATCGTGGTGGGGTGTAAAATTACAAAGGAATCATTCATAACTCAAACATAGCTCTTCACCTGAAAATTCCTTTCTTCCAAGGACGCTATATTTGTCTACCTGTTGTATGCGTTTTGCTCAGTCAAACCATGGTACAAAATTTGGTTTGATGAAGCTGATGGATAAAGTGGAGGTAAAAACTTCTGATGCATATTGTTAACATTAATATTATAATTAAATGGTGAAAGGACTGTTGAATGTGTAGTAGGCTATGTAGGTTAGATAAGTATAATTTAGTTGCTATGGCTTCCCTCGTTGTTATCTACATCACCTGAGTTGGCACATTATTACACCAAATGCCTGTCTCATATATCCTCTCCTATATAAGCTTATGAAGCAGTGTGGTATGCCATTGATGTCCATCATTGGGTGTGTGTTGCCACAGCAACAAGTGTAACCAGGTCAGAGAGGCCATCAGGCACAGTGTAGGGTGGTATCATAAGGACAGGGTACTCAGATGGTAGCCAGGCAAATGTATCCTATTCCTAATGATTGTAGGGAGAATCTTTTTTCTGGTATCCTGTTAAAAAATGTCATCAAAATAACAGCGAAACCCTTGTTTCAAAGTTGCCATAGATCCATTGTTATTTCCACAGAGATTCCATGTACCACTACACTGCCAACTGGAGCCTCCCAACTATGGAACCACACTGCCTTCCCACTGTACGATTATGGTGGTTAATTGTTTAGTTTCATCAGAATCATTGGTAGACTCAAAAGTTGTTCTTTTAGTGTGTATCTAACATATAGGGTGCAACCCGTCTCTATTTACTGGTTCTATACATCATTAAATGGGGCTTCCTGTCCTGTATGAATATTTCACATTGCAACCTTACTCTTTGTAGGCTAAAATGAGCCAAATATGATAAATGTGCTTAGAGTTGTATGGTTACGACACAGCTCCACTTCTGCATGAATTCTACTTCTGTATGAATTATCACAAGATTATAAATGTTTGAGCTATGTTCGTACTCAATTGCCATAACTAATGTTGATACCATGTAAAAATGAACACCTGTTGATTGTTCTAACTTTTTATTTCTGTACAAAGTTGTGGGTGACATGATATATTGTCTAGGCATATATCCTGATTATATTGTATCGTAATTCCTTGTGAGAGATACAATAAACAATTAAAAAAAGAAATGCACATGGCGCAGAGCTTAGGTTGAAGGAGAACCTGCACAGCAAGGGATAGATCTTGGACACTTTAGAACTGCTGTTCATTATGTATCACACCGATCCAGTAGTAGGAGTAATCACACTCAGCACACCTACATGGGACCCATATGGGATTCCTCTGGGATTTCTGGGCCCAAACATAAACCACCTCAGTTGGAAAAGCACTGGGCTCTTGATCAGAAGATTGGTGGTTCTAGTCCCAAGAGAAAGCAAAAAGAAAAAAGAAAAAAAGGTTTTTCGTTTTTCTTTTTTGTCTTCAGCCCAGACATGTCTTAGCTGTAACCCATCTGGGCCAACCCTGAAAACCCAAAGGAATCCCATGTGGGTGTGCTGGCTGGGAAGGTGTCAAGCTGTAAAGCTGTCAATTAAGCATGTGGCCTTTGGTCTAGATGTATGATGCTCACTTGTAAGCAAAGAGGCCTGGGTTTGATTCACAGGGACCATAATTTCGATGTTTTTGGTTGATAATTGAACACTCAAACACTTACAGATCCACAGAACGTTTTGCTCTAACAAACCATTGCAGCAAAGTGCTGCCCAAGCAGAAAAGAAGTTCATTTATTTTAGTAGTATGTAAGATGAGCAGTGTAAGTTCACCTGTGAATCCCCCCTCCCTCCCTCACCACACACCCACCCCTCCTCCAGGGTGTGGTCATTAATTTCCCATTGCTGACCGTCTAATATAGCATGACACACTCACTGACACTAGATGTCACACTGCTGTTTTCATAGTTTTTTAGCCAGTCAAGATATGTGACAGCTAGGTTATGGCCTCTGGGAGAGAGGTTATTCGCTAGATTGGGATGGCTCTGTTTTCTCTTAGATGGTCTTGCAATATGGGGCACACAGAGGGCCCAATATAATGTGTGACAATAGTATGTCTAGCCAGGAAAATACCTGGTCAAAGATGACATCGATCAATAGGCCCTGTCTAAACAATTACCTTCACCTACCTTAGACATTGTATGCTATAAATGGTACCACCTGTGCCTTAATGAGCTCGTCAGTACAACCGGAGCTGCTCCACCCTGATTATACACAAAACCTGATGAGGGGCCCCACCCAGCTCCAGTCTCTGGGCCACTTTCCCATTGAAGTCGTTACACCTGTTGTCAGGTGCTGCCTAATGGGCAGGAAGAGGGGTCTCTGATGTCTAACAGTGAGTTAAGTTGATGGATGCATGCCTGTGATTCAATTTCTGTCCTTCCTGCTTAGTTCTTTGGCCCAACAAATTGGTTGTCCTAGCAGTGTACTATTTTACTGATGAACAGATGTTTAAGATGTTTTTAATTTGTTTAATCAGATTTATGGTATTGCCTTCGGAACACTCTTAGGCAACACCTAATATGCTTTAGGATTATGCATGCTATGGCCCCATCCTAAATTTAAATTCTCGGGTCCAATTGCAAGAAAGTGCTGATTTTGAATGAGCATGTGGGATAGGGGCTGCTGAAAGGAAGGTTATATATAATGGCTGGGGTATAGGGGTATTGAAATATATGAGTGCTCCACTACAGAATTTCAAGGTACCTTACTCTCTTTGAAGATTATATATTACGTGGTATTATATACAATGAACATTTTAAACACACATGCCATCATCATTCACCTATAGTTCCACTAACTAAAGTTGCCAGAAATGTAGATGTAGGAGAGAACAGGAAAAGAAATCGTAATAAAGTCTAATGTACAGACATTTCAATGTAAGCACTCCCACACTGAAAACCTATGGGATCCAGAACTCGTCAATAGTGAAGACGTTAGGTGCTCAGGTTGACAATACCCAAAACTACAGCTTTAGGTCGTCAGGGGGTCGTCATAGGTGACGACTTTAAGTCATCAGTGACAACCTAAAGTTGTCACTATTGCTGACCGTTATAGCTGTAGACCTTGGTATAAATTACATACAGTATATATGTATTGTATCGTCTTTTGCATTTTCCCAATATCATTTCTTTAGTTACATCTCGTTACCTCACCTACCATTAAAGAGTTAACTTTGGGTATATGCCCAACCCACTGTCATGGCTTCAGTGAAACATTATAGTGTAGTATATTGTGAGTTCACTCATCTACATGCATTATATCTTAGGCACGATCAAATAAGTGGTCATACTCTAGCAATATCCATAAGAGAGGTGTGATTACCAGGATGATCCATCTTTTTTTCTAATTAGCAATTCCTCACTTTCACTGGTACATTTGTATAAAAAATTGTCCATATTCCCCTTCTCAAAGTAGACTGTACAACAAGAGCAATGTAAAGACAATGCTCAATGTGCATCCCAGGTCACATCATTTGTATCATAGAAATGCATAGTGGAGACCTCTTATGGCAAAATCCCAGACTAGCAATAGAGCAAAGGTGGTCAATATGATAACTTAGGGTCATCATATTGACCTGACGACCATCTGATGACCCTAAACTCATCATATATGACGACTTTCCAATAGCGGCGGGTTTTCAGTGCAAGGGGGTATTCACACCGGTCCATTGGACAGGGTCAGGGCAACATTAGAATTGACACAATTGCTTCACCAATGGTTCTTATCTGCCCTTCTGAACGCCATAAAGGATATAAATTCTATTTGTATGCAGAACATTATAACCCAGGTCAACTTTCAGAGGTGCCATGTAACAAGGTGTTAACCCGGAATAGAATAGTATGAAATCTCATTTTCCCAACCACCTCAATAATGATCTTTATATATATATATATATATATATATATATATATATATATATATATATATATAATATATATATATATATATATATATATAATATATATATATATGTATGTATGTATATATGTATATATGTATATATATATATATATATATATATATATATATATATATATATATATATATATATGGTCAATTGCACTGAGTTGGGGCCACACAGGGCTCACTAAGGGGTAAAAATTAAACTGCTTGGATTGTTCTTAAATTGTGTGTCCAAAATACTGGTGCACTAAGGCACCTACCCTGAAAATTGGGTACACTAATATCAAAAATTGCGAATTTTAGAGTCAATTCCATTATTTAGCATTACTTCCTATGGGATTCTGGTCCAAATAGGCTCATTTTTGGAGAGTTAATTTTTCCACCATCAAGTGAACAGATTCATATGATATCATTTGTGCAAGATGCTAGGCATTTTTCTTTTATAATAGTAATCTGTCATAACAAAAAATATTCATGATATTTCAGGTGCAATACATATTGTGGCACGTATGGTTCCTGACATGGAAAAACTGACATAGATTTCCATTGAGTTGTACAATAGAACTGCAATATTTACATGTAGATAGGTACATAAGTGGTTAATCTTTATGACAATGCATCTCTAGGAACTCCCATAACTATGCACTGGAGGAATCACTTTATGTGGCAAGTATGGTTCCTCTAGAACTACACCAAATCACATTGCAATTTAAAATATGGCAATATTGATGTATAATGTGAATGAATCTAAAATTCTTTACCTAATGACTGATAGTTGACACCTAAGGTTTTCTAATTATATTTTTGCATTTGATAAATATGATTTATTTCTCCCCACTCTCATGTATTAAAGAATGTGGCACAAATGGTTCCACTTTACCTACACCACAAGGTTTTTAGCAATAACTACAGGCAGATAAGGGGAATAGTTCTTGAATTGATTATATATGATGCTAAATATTGGGGGCTAGTGGCAAAATAAAAAGTTTATATGTTTCCAATGCATTTTCTCTTTATTTTGCCCCATACCAGTGGGAGCACTATGAAAAAACGTTTGAAATACCACATAAAAAGCTTATATTTTGTAGTCTGCTGCTTTAAATATTAATGATACATGGGCAAAACCATAGTTTTCCAAGCAAGATCCTGACTTTACCCACCTAATGGAAATGAAAAATATCCAAAACATTCAATCTTTAGTCACATTTACTCCCATGGTGAAAAATGGTTTTGTCCCCATCTCAGTGCAATTGAGCATATATGGTATACAAAGAAAACACCATACTATTCTTTTGATTGTCTTTGTCTGAACTAAACAGATTCTGACGTCATGCAGTGAGGAGGTCTATCTGATCCATGTATTTACTGAAGCCTTCATACCTAATAGCATGATACTATTATGCAGTAAAGCCTAGTAGGAACCTGGAATTCAGATCCCCTTATTATCCTCTGTCTTCTACAAATACCCCATAACTTTACATGTGTCCATGTCAATACAGTTACCGGTCATTGCCCAAGATCGTCTATTGGCGTCCACTATTTACTTGATGCAATCAGACAGTCTCGTTGCCCCTTGGACAGGTATCTAATTTACAATAGGGATAAAGGGGATATGTGAATCACCTGCTGATGGAGTCCAAATTATGATGTTTAGGATTGTTAATTGATTATTGGTTACGTAGTGTGCCAATGAATGAATTTGCCACTTTGGAATATCATGTGTCATACTAATAGTTTCTATCTATAGATTTTAAGATGCATTAATCAAACGACATTATGTATATCGAACTGAAGTACAATTGCCATCACGGTTTTGGGTAAGGTAATTTACTGAACAATATCTGCAGTACGTCACTTCCAGGCATCAAGTTATGATGCAACTATTTTATGATGATTGCCCAAACAACATGTCGACCTGCAAGGGGCACTAAACTACTTATTCATTCCAGTTCTACATGATAAACATTAAATATTACTTCCCCGGCTGTGTATGATACTTCTGGCGCTAGATAGCTAATGGGAAAGCTCGTCCTCTTTGTCAGTGAGGGAGGGGATATATATATATATATATATATATATATATATATATATATATATAGAGAGAGAGAGAGAGAGAGAGAGAGAGAGAGAGAGAGACAGACAGACAGAGAGAGAGACAGAGAGAGACAGAGAGAGAGGGAGGGGATATATATATATATATATATATATATATATATATATATATATATATATAGAGAGAGAGAGAGAGAGAGAGAGACAGACAGACAGACAGACAGACAGACAGAGAGAGAGACAGAGAGAGAGAGACAGAGAGAGACAGAGAGAGAGACAGAGAGAGACAGAGAGAGAGACAGAGAGAGACAGAGAGAGACAGAGAGAGACAGAGAGAGACAGAGAGAGACAGTGAGAGACAGAGAAATAGAGAGAGACTGAGAGAGATACAGACAGAGAGACAGAGAGAGAGACAGAGAGAGAGACAAACAGAGAGACAGTGAGAGACAGAGATAGAGACAGAGACAGACAGGCAGACCCTTTAATGTAGGACTCTTAAAAACCTTTACCTTTAGATGCCTTTACCCTTTGGACCTTTACCTTTGGACCTTTACCTTTGGACCCCTCAACCCTTTGGACCATTTGCCCTTTTAGACTCCTTTACCCTTTGGACCCTTTTACCATTTGAACCTTTGGGAAAGCCTTATCAATTCGGAAATAAATGACAGGCCTATATCAAATTGCAAAACAACGCTGCCTCAATGGAGTCTGCTGATGTTTTCCTAGAATAGGCATATTGAAACTGTCAGTCAGTCTGGTGACTTAATGGCTGTCTGATGGAAATGAAACAAAAGAATTGTTGGAAGATAGGAAGTGGACTAAATCATGCGGTGTGGGCATTATGACATTATATGGAATTTAAAACTGTAGTAATCCTCAGATAATACCGATCAGCGGAAAACTATTGTACTTATGGTTGTGAGTGGCATAATGTGAAATGGATCTGGTGAAAATCAGTTGGGTTTCTCATTGACATGGACTAGCATTAATAGAGATTGATAGAGAAATCCGTTAGTTGACTTCCTGATAGTTACACGTATTTCACTTGAAGTAAAACAAGGAAATACTATCTAGAATACAATTCTAAGGCAAAAGTGAATTTAGATGCAAGAATATTGATTAAATTAAAAGGTTTGACTTAATTTTTGACTGAAGATTAAATAACTTTTACATAGGCGATACCATAGCAAATTCATTTCTCCAGTATACTATATATAGAGACATTGGCTAATTAACCATACCGTATCTTCTCTTTTACCTTTAGATGGAGCCGTGTTATGATGAAAAGTTGATATGCATCAAGACATAATATAAAAATGTAGGTAACATAATTGCGTGTATTCAATTATTCTTTGACAAGAAAGTGGTACATTATAAATTTTGGTGCAATAACCCAATAGTATTGTTTGACTAGGGCCTAGCAACTTTTTCATTCTGTGATCAGTGTGGATATCTGTGCCTTTGCCACTGAAAACATAGGAAGGTCCCACATTCTTCAATGTAGATGACTTTAGGTCCCCAAACTGACAATACCTAAATCTACAGCTCAAAATGACGAATTCAGGTCGTCATCCTGATAACCTAAGTTGTCAATATGATGATTTTGTATTGCCAGTTTGACAACTTTGCTTGTCAGTGCAATAAGCTTAGGTCATCATAGAACATTGACTACCCTGGAATCGTCTATATTGATGAGTATCAAGTGGCGGTAGGTTTTCTGGGACTGTATAGCCCTTGCCGATTCGCCGGCACTTCACAAGTGCCTCACGCCGCTCCTCTGGGAATGCTCTGAACCCAGCCAGATGCATGAATGCACTGAGCTAGCCCTCAAAGGATCGACGGAAACCTGCTAGATTAACCTACACAAGACAAGCAACAGACTGGTTCAGATTATTCACATTGAAATTAGATTGTTATTGATCCTCTCAATACTAGGCACTCACCAGGGAGCTGGGTCCAATGTAAGCCGCATTACAGGCACCCCAACTAGTTACATTGGTGAAATTAACTCAGCCAGCAGTTTAATCTAATCTGAATCAGTTGGGAATAGGAGATGGGTGTGGAAATCAGGTTCACAACATTGGGGGTCTGTGTGTTATCGGATTGCCCTCCACACGACCTACCAATTGGCAGATTTCTTGGAAGGAGGTGGATGTAATTTATCTGAGGCTGTGCTGACAGTTTGGTTGCGGGGGATGCACTGCCGGTTCATGACAGCAAATGGTGCTGTAGATTTACATAAGAATAGTTGTAGTGCCAGAAGGAAATGCAGAAGGAAATAGAGCACAGTTTGCCTTAGATTTACACCATATCTTAATGTAAACCTTAATCAGTTAATCAATCTTGCTCAATCAAAAGTGTTCCGTGCAATCGATGGATTGTGCTGTCAGATAATAACAGTGCCAACAGCGAGTCATTTGCTGCAAACAAGAACATTATTACACTACTATACTATTCTTGCTGCAAATGCAAAACAAAATTTCTTAAATCAAAATTGCACTGTCAACCTCTTAAAGTGTGTCCAGGATTTACATTGGTGGGTTGCCGGGGATTCAGCAGATGACCTGGAAATCTTCAATCAACACCAACTTAGTATTGCTAGTATTGAGTAAACGTTGGATGGATGAGCTGAAGGGAAAAACAATTAAGCTGGTCAATGAGTGGCAGTGGATTTAACTGCTTATGTCACGCATTGTGGTAGATCGTAAAATGCATGATTATTAGAGGTTTATTTTTACAAATACTATGGTTGTAGCTACCAGTGTAACATCTTAGTGTTTATTTGGTATTCTTCAGCATTAAGGTCTATTCTATTATGAAGTGAAATTTGATGGACCCACGTCCTACTCCACAATAAAGTCAACCCTGTTATCTTGTATGAAGGGAATCACCCTTTATTTCACTTATGCATTATTCCGATCTGGACAAGACGGTTTTCATTATCCTAAAAATCATGACATGAACCCAGAGGCAATATCTAAGTTGGGATTATAGGGTAGTATACAGAGTTCAGAAGGGTTAAATATACCACGCGGTTGACGAAGATAATGTTTAAAGGTACCATTTCCTTCTATTTTAGCCAGTCACATCATGTTTGTGCCGACCTTTGTAACAACAATGGAATGCTTTCGTTGACAACTTCTTTTTAAAGAAAAGGAATAGATTATCTGAACGCTCAGAATCAGATGCCACCAAGAGTATTCTATAGTGAGGAAAAGCTACATTAATTTGAGGGCAATGGGCGATATTGAAGCTGTATAGATTGTACCATAACAATGGTTGCCCACCCAGTCTCTATCCCCATAAACCCTGGGAGGTCCCCCTGGGGACAAAGTGAGATACGTCCTAGTGTATTCTTAGGGGTGATAGTAGGAAATAGCTGTTGTTCAGTAACAAGAATCAATGACTGCGTCCCAATTGTCTCCCAATGGAGTCTTAGATCACAGTTACTGGTGCGCTAGACTGGTCAATCTTCTTGGGATCTGATGCCATTCTAGTGACTCAAGAATCAAAATCCGGACCTGGCTTTCATCATTGTTATAGAGAAAGACCAGCCCTGCCTTTTAAAACCATTAGTTTACAGTAACTCACAGTGCTAACTATTGATATATGTAGGAAAAAGAAAACAATGTGGAAATTGCAAGAGAGGATTTCAGGTAATTAAGCTGCCCTTTTAAAACATTTGGCAATCTTTCTTTTTCATCTATCAATGCCTTCAAACATGAGGGCTATCTATGTTTGTTAATTTGGTAGTTTTGTTGGTTTCTATTTGAAATGTATGCTATAAATGTACCCCTATGTCGAGCACGCCTACGATACCATCTATACATTCCATTGTACTACTTTCACTATCAGGCAGTGTACTGACACCTTGATAATCATTGTCACAAAACGTTCCCATGAATTTTCCTGTCGCAGTTGAAGGGAAAGAGCAGAAATATCATTTCTATTCTTAGATTCATAAGCATCCTCCAGGGGTTGCCCTGTGTATATATACTGCTAGATGAAAATACATCAAACCCGCCATAAGTCAAAGGAGTATGTCAGGTATTACCTAGATAATCTGAACTCGAACTAGCTGTGGTATACAGTTGGGCACTATAAGGAAAATATATTAGGTTGGAACTATGTGGCTATGATCTAGGGGACAAAATGCTGGACTATAGACACTACCAGCTACGGCACTGCAGCTGTGTAGTAATCTGAGGGCATCCAGGCGTGCGCCTCAAGCCATGAACGGTGTATGGCATGTCAGCCATACTCCATTGCCATTGGCAAAAGACAGATCCCCTTGGCACCTAGTTAGCAGGCAGGCAGGGGATCCCTCCATATTTAGGCACCTCCTTGTCATGTTTTATACTGATTCCTTGGCACCATACTTGGAGTCATATTTATACTCTAGTGTACGGGACGGCTCAATTTGCCCACATGGATATGCCTTGTCCAAGCTTATTACATTAGCATTTAATGGTTGTGGCCACAGCCCTGGACAAGGGCTGTCAATTACTGGCTATTTCTACACTCATGTTGCAAGTGTCGTGACTAATCTGATACTCTTGCTTTATCTAAAATTCCAAATACAATGTCATACAAAGACAACCACACGACTGCTCTGATATAGATTAGAGATGCCAGCTTGAGAATTAGGGCCTCTACATGCAGAAGTAATTTGAAGCTCTTTGGTTAATAGGAGAACTGTGATTATTGCTTTAGGAAGGTATGGAGGGAAATTGAATGAGGAAATTTGATCAAAGCCTCGACAGGCATCTATCATATTACATTAATGACAAAAGGGAGTGCATGCCAATGGTAAACATCATCAGCATCATGATCATCAGGTGACATTTGTACAAATAAAAAAATTCTTATTCATTACAAACAAGATCGCTACATAGTTTTCTGTTAGTATAGAGTGGCTGTTTCTCAAAACTCAAAAGTATCATCGGCCATCTCCATTGTACAGAGAATTATTGTTGAATATCACATACAATATTTTCTAACAAAGGTTATGTACAATCACGTGTAATATCAGTAGTGGCCAGAGTAGGGTAGAGTAATTCCTTGTGACAAAGATTATCAACCATGCATTAACAGGTAGCACAGAAACGAGGATATATACTTAAAACATGAGACCCCTGTTGCATAGATGTATGCCAATGTATGAATGATCGTGCTTTACATAAAATGGAGCACCAGGGATCCCCACCTTTTACATGATAGGGAGCACAAGGTAAAAACTTGCACTCTCCCCCCTCTGCCACTATGTTCCATGCTCTCAGTGCAGAAGGTACTAGGGTAATTGGCAGTTACCCCTTCCAACATCATATATGTAAAATATGTATAGATCTAAAAGGGGAGAATACATAGTATTTCAACTGGTTTGAGTAATAATAAGTTGTTTATATGTAGTGTACAACATGCACAATCATCTGAACTAATAACTATAGACCCAACTTTCAGTTTTGGCTGATTACTATGTAATCCAAGTAATGTAGTTACTCCAGGTCTTGTCTCCATAAATATCCATGCCCTAGCTAGGATTCTGTAATACTATCGCGAAGTAGAATAGTCTATTGAAAGTATAAAATGAGGAACAGTGTTCACAGTTGCTTGCATATGATCCCTCATTTTGGATGGGGTAACTGCAAGTTACCCTAGTACCTTCTGCACTGTGGTGCTCCCACTTCTGTCCATATTAATACAGATACAGGCCAGTGCCCATAATAGTGTGTGGAGGGTGTACTATTGACTATGGATGCACTCAGACACCCTAATTACCTCGTGGACAGGTGGGTGATTTACAATGGGCATATTGGCCATTGGCTTAGGCTCACTTAATGGTAGGTTAATATTGCCCTGCTGTAGGGATGAAGTAGTGATGTAACTGGGGTGGTAGTGAATTATGGGAATGGCTGTATGAATGAGTTGCCATTTTGTGTGAACAACATGATTAGTGCGTAGACAAAATAGAAATAGAATGCCGCACAACGAAAGGACACATACTAAGTAATAGATAATAATCGTTGCAATGCAATATCTACCAGACTTCATGGTCTTATCAACTGCAACATTGATGCAGTTAATTTTTTTTTTATATTCCTATCTGCTAATGTGTATTTATAGCAATTCAGTGTTGTCTATAGCAATCTGTGTATTGCAAGCAACTCTGATTTAGTCCTTGGGCAAATAAACCAAATGTGGGATCGTAAAAGACTTGCTGTAATACCCAATGTTATAAGACGTACCCTGCATATTATGAGATGCACTCTGAGGCCAGGGTCATCCTCAGATAAGAGTTGACTTTGACGGTTTTGATACTGGTCCAATGTTATGTGCCCCACCTATAAGGCACACCCATCAGGAGTGAGTGGGTAATAGATGTTTAACGCCATTTCAACAGCTAAGGTCATATTCATGGCGAGAACTACATTACACAATTTCACATAGGAGAATATGTCATTGCCCACGCATATGTGCACCACACACATCCTGAGGGGATAGGAAAGAGGAGAAATAGACCCTTTTAAGTGGGCTAGGGAAGCCCGCACACATCAGGTGGTCCATCCTCGGATAAAGGCCACTCCTTATAAACAAGGTGGCCAAAACCCATGAACCCTTTGCATGGGCCCTGTAGGGGGGTTCAGAAAAAGATTTTGGAGGAGATTTCTTATATTTATTGTGGGTAATGTATATGGGTTGGGCTATGAATGTGTATAGTACCAGGGTCTAGGTACAAAAACGGTTGCCATACCATCAGGAGAAGAGTAACCAAATATAAGGATTTTTGGTTTTCAGGTATTTTTTTTAGGCTAAAAGGATATAACTTTTTTCATTTAAGGAAACACATGTACCCAACTATAGAGGTAGTCCAGAATAAAAAAAAAAGAAGAAAAATTAGCAGCAGGCTGAAGGAAAGGAAATTTCACCCAGAAAAACAGGCAGAAATGACATCTCATATAAATAAGCGTCCTTTATGAAAGCTTTGTAACTCACCAGCAATGACCCCTGTCCTTTCTTTTATATTGATGTAATAGAGGAAGGTCTACTCTCTCACATGGTATATTGGACTAGTGTCATAAAATTCGGTGTACTGGCTTAACAGGACCTGTAAATATATAAATAGGGAGGTTTGGTTACTCAGGCGGTCAAAAGAAGGGTTTTTTAAATAAAAAAAAGGGGGTGGGAGTGGGAGAGAACACAGGTTCCATTAAAAGCATGTGTGTAGTAAAGCCCTTGTGCCACTCCTGGTTTATGTCAGAGAGCATGGTTTTAGCCATATTCTACCATTCTTCCTGCCCACCGCAGCCTAAACAGGTTACTCGGGTGGACATTTCCCATAGCAGCAGGCCTCTTTCCATCCTTGGTTTTACTTTTTCTCCACTGTGTACCATGACCATATCTTTTTTTTCCTTTTCATAATAATATTGTGTCCTACACGTGGCAGGTGTGGAAAGTTTGTGATCTATCCCAATTCATGATATCTTCTCTCTCTCTCTTGCCCACAGCCCTCCCAGGGTGGTTACTCAGGTGGACATAGGTGAAGGTTCATAAGTAGTGGGGCTGACTGAGGCTTAGCTTGCCCAGTAAAGTAATTTTCTTTATTATCATGTTATCTCAGTGAAAGGGACATAAAATGATAAAAAAAATAATTGGCAGGTTTTCATGTTTTTTTTTTAGCTATTATATTGGCATGTAGAGAGGAATCCTCCAAAGCAGTAAAAAAAAAAGAAAATAGAACTATAGATATTGACTGCAAGACAGGTTAGGAACTGCTATTTTTGGAGGAGAACAAGAAAACAACAAAAAATCCACTTTGTATGACAGGAAATGGACATTTTGCATTTTTGGTTACTCAGGCGGACATGCTAATGAAAAGGGACTTTGGCCTCCAAGGAAGTGAAAATAAATGCTACAGGTCTAATTCTTGGCCTTTACACAGTGCACTCGGTATTGTAAACTGAGAAAAAAAGGGCAGGGAAATTGTGTTTCTGGATGGTAGGATATGGTCTTATACCATTCATGGTTACTCGGGCGGACATGCTGATGAAAAGGGACTTTGCCCTCCATGGAAGTGAAAATAAATGCTACAGGTCTAATTCTGGGCCTATACACAGTGCACTCGGTACTTAAAAGTGAGAAAAAAAGGGCAGGGAAATTGTGATTTTGGCATGGTAGGATATGCTCTTGTACCATTTATGGTTACTCAGGTGGACATGCTGATGAAAAGGGACTTTGGCCTCCAAGAAAGTGAAAATAAATGCTACAGGTCTAATTCTTGGCCTATACACAGTGCACCCGGTATTGTAAACTGTGAGGAAAAAAGGCAGGGAAATTGTGTTTTCTGCATGTTAGGATTATGCTCTTTTACCATTTATGGTTACTCGGGCGGACACAGTTCCAGAACAGGTTTTAAGGGTCCCATGAAGTGAAAAATAGGGTTAGGAACATGATTTTTGGTGAAAATGGTTAGAATTAAATGAGAATTCATATGAGATTAAAATCTTTCATGTACAATCTCATTTTCATAGTTATCTGCCTATGGTTACTGGGGCGGACATTCCTCTTCCCCAAAGGGTTTTTAGCCCTCAAGAAGCCAAAAATTGGGCTATCAACACAGTTTTGGGCTCAAATTGAGCCCAATGCTTCAGGCTACAAAGGTAAAAGAGTGCTGGTTATAGTCTATTGCTGATTTAAGAGAAAATTACCAAGGAAGACCAAATTTTCTCTACGGGGGTGATTTTAAGGCCTTTTTTTGACCCTTTGGAGGCCTCTGGAGGCTTTTTCCATATAAATGAATGTCCCCCTGAAGGTCTGATTGAGTTCTATAAGATAAACAAGAGAAATCATAAGTGCAACTACCCTGGAAAAAATGCCAGGTCCACACATTGGATTTTAGGGCCATGCACAGTTTTCATGGGTTTTGTCCCAGGTATGAGACACAGTGAGCAAAGGGCCACACACATCACCATTCAATTTAAGTCAACCTTTTGCACGGAAATGCCAAATCCCAAAATATTTGACAAGAATCTGTCAACGCAGGGGTAATATACTGCTCTGGTCAGTAAAAGGCAGGAGACCAATGTGCCAAATCAAGAACAATATCAAATGCCTGTTTCAAAGTCTGGTTCTATTCAAGGAAAGTCCATCAGGAAGACAGTGATGCATCCTTACCAAATCAGGCAGATCTCGCCCTTTATAGACCGGAGATAATGAGGTTAAAAGGTGAAAAATGCTAATTATAGTCATTTGGAGCTTTCGGATGTTTGCTTCCATTATTACCTTCCCTTTCATTTGATAAAAGGATAAATACAAAAAAATTAATAGAAATGAGGTGCCTACTATTCTGAGCAGTTTAACCCATGTGCGCAGAGACCTGCGCAGTAGGTTCATTTTCAACAAGTAGCGACCAACCTTAACCTTAATGCTCTACGACTGTATAACTTGGCCTTACTTCCCTTTTATTTTTCTAATGAAGCAGAGCAATCTATTCAAATTAAATGAAAACATCCTGATTGGGGATCTAGAGGGGGATCTCCATGTCAGATGTCTTTCTTAAGAACAGCCATGTCATATGTCACTATTTTCTTTCTCGCAAGTCCTCATCACTAAAAGCTTACCAATTTTAAGAAAAGGCCATGTCACCTTGTCAATTTCAAGTGTGTAGACCCATTTCATTATCATATTCCACCAATGATCAATCCTTACCTCAGCTGTCCCAGAGGGTCAAGGACTAGACAACCTTTTTTTTCTCAGTTCACCATGCCACAATCCCCAAGGCAACCCTCATACTGGTATTATGGTTTGGGGTACTGGGTGAGATGGGACATGTAGGCCAAGCGGCTCCTCCCCCCTGCAGTAGTCAGGTACCCAATAATGAGGAGAGGAATTGGTCATTATGATCTGATCTTTTTTTTTCTGCCAGAACCATCTCTGCCACAATTGGCAACAATGAAGGATACAGATTATAAACCTTTATAAGCCAATGCATTACATCCAGCGATTACATACATGTATGTGCTTTCATTCCTGGATTATAAAACATACACTGTACAAAAATGTCTTTAGAATTAGTATGAATTCCAAAGTTGCCAGAGATACATCATTATTTTCACAGAGGAAAGAGCAAGACTGCACTGCCACCTTGGGTTATTTGAAATAAACTACACTGGTTCACTGCAAAACAATTATGGAGGTTCACTGTTTAGTTTTACAGTGTGCTTTATTGTTTGAATTCCCATGAGAGCAAAGGCCTTTATATTAATTAGAGTTTCTGTATCATGATTATCGTGGTGTGGTATAGTGATTACATGTTGATACAGTCAAAATAGACAAGATTAGATATTGAAGTCTCCTGTCATAACAATCACCCTCGATTTCACTCACTGGTGTCAAATTGAGATCGAGTATTTGGAAGAACTGGTTCTAGGACAATATTCACAGATTTATCACCACATTACAAAGTTCAATGATTACCACTTTTAAAGTAGGTAAAAGCTTCTTTAGATCTACAGCAACGGTGCAGAACAGGTGTAAGATATATCCTTTAGGTAGATAAGAGAATAAATTGCCAGGGCAATACTGTGGCAACAGTATAATGCTAAATTATGTACAAGATGATAGAACCAGTTATAATCCATTTCAAGTATATAGGTAGCATACATTCAGGAGTAGAGGAGCTGTGTAGGGGATGACAGGAGGGGCCCAGGTAATAAGGGGAGCCTGTAGCCGTAAGGTTCTGCTGACATTACCGACAGCCCGAAGAAGGTGCCTAATGAAGCTAGTCCTCCCCACTGGAAGAAGGTCTGCCTCTATATCGCACTTGTGTAAGCCTTGCCTTGCAAAATGTTATATACCCGACATAACACCCCTGTAATGATAAGAGGCCCTTTGGTTCTCATTTCTCTTTTTATTGAGGTAATCATTGATTTTAAACTATGCCATTACCTTCCCCATAGAGGCCTTTACTTTATAACAAATACACCAGCTACTCTCTGGAATTCTTTGGTGGATAGTGACCGTTGTCCAAGTATACTTATATAGTACAATACTTCACATAGTGTTGGTTTCTCTTCGTTTTGTTCTAATTCAGCATGGACAGAAGAGACAGCCACAGCTCAAAATGTATGCAGGACAGGTCAAATAAAATCTCAGGTTAATATTCAATTGTAATATGTACTAGGCAAAATGTATATCCTATTCTATAAATTGTGACACGATCTGCGAAAAGGGCCCTTAGTGCAGGGTGCATTAAGGTACCTATTCCAAGTACATGTCAGATATGGTCATAACTCATGAAAGCCTACAGTGTTCCCATAGGTTCCTTTAGTTAAGAGCAGCAGGTAGAAGAGAATGAATGTGGGATTACCCCTATCGATAAGGTACAGCATCTGTAAACCCCTGCACCAGGTTTACTGCTAATCCCACCAACATCAATAGCGGTTTGACATATAGAGAGACAGGTGGAGAGATCTATACAATATGGCAGGTCTATACTAACCATTAATGGGAATGCTGTGCATAGTACTTTATCATTCAGCTCCCAGAATGTAAAAGGTGGACAGATCTGAATCCTCCAGGAATATCAGCTTTGGTTTCTAGATAAGGTGGTTATTCAAATTGAAGACAATTAGAGACGTTATCATGTGTGAATGTGAGCCCATTAGTTCTGTAAAACTGTCACAAATTGCCATTTTCACAGCTACACTCACAGGAGCACTCTAGAATGGGACTACAAGTGGAAATTAACGAGAATGAGCTGGTCTGGATCGGACAGTTTGGTTTTATGTCAGCATGGCTAGGATTAACCAGGACAAGGCTAGCACTACCAAACAACTGTCATCATTACATTCTGAAGTGAGGATCATGAGATATGCTTGAATCACTTGTTATGTATGATTCTTCCGTTTCATGGACAATAGCAGATGAATTGATAATCATGACTCACTGAGGGAAATTAAGTGATTGTCGAGGAAAATTAGATTTATTCAAACTCAAACATTTCAATTTTTACTTTAGTGATGCAATGATACAAACCTAATAACCACCCAAAATAAGATTTATGTTACATTACTTTCATGTTATTGCAATCATGTACATATATGTACCTACTGTCAACGGACGGTTACATGTGGTGAAGTGAATGTACATGGAATCCAGGGAAGTTCATTTGATCCTTTTATTGCATAGTTGACATGAGTGTTTCATAAAGGTGGTAACAATGATAACACTCGCCAAGACCTAAGCTCTGCCTCCGATCCTATAGCTCAACCTGTCGTAGGTTCGAGGTATAGGTGTAAGGTGTAAGTTGGGAGAGATGATTGGGAGCTGCTCAAGCTGCCTTTTATATGAAGGGCTTGAGCAGCTCACAGTACTGTGAAATATTCTATACACGTGGCTCAATGAAATAGAGATACGTGTCATAGGGAGAGATTGCCACCTGTGGGTTAATCATATTGATGAGGATTGAGAGGAGATTGTGAAATATCCCCTCATTCCAAATATGGCACCACAGGTGGATCCCACATCTTCCAGCAGGGCTGTGTGGGTGTAGATATGATTGGAATGTTATTACATCCGTCTACATTATGTCACAGAGTCTCATGGAGGAAGTGAGTTCGTGATAACTTATGGATCCTGGTTCCTGTTGGGGAATACAGGAGATTGTTGAGTATGGATCGTGAGCAGAGCTTGGGTTTTATATGGCGAAGAAATTAGTAAATATGAAAAAATAATAATAATACCCAGAATGGTCCATTGTCACTACCTCCAATTTTCATTTGTACAGATCAAATTTACTTGTCTATGACCCTTAGCCAACATACTCATGTTAGAAATCTTTGCTAACAGATATGCAAGTTTGCTCTCTAACACTGCTGACATTGCAAAACTAACCATAGCATCAATAGGATGGATTTGATATCTTAGATCTCCTCACGGACGTTAGGTTAACTCCTGTTTGAAAGCATGAGATACATTCACCATTCCTGTTCTTGAATTTCCACTAAGTGTCTGCTGAACTTTTGCATGCTTGTTTCTATCCTGCTGAAGATTTGGATAAAATAATGTGGGCTGCCCAACGACCTTTGGTCTTAGGGATGAAAACACACCCCCACTCATACACATACGCATGTCATTTCCCTTCTTTCTTAGGAGTTCCAAAACTGTTTAACTTGATAATTGGTTGATTATTTGTTGATTTATAAAACAAATGACAAACGTAAGTTGTCTTTGTCTTTACCAAAGCAAGCAACACTTAAAACCTATTTTTCTGGGGTTTAAGGCAGGAGGAGCTAATACCAAAAGTTGCTGGGTAGCCCACAAATATCTAGCTGAAGTTACAAACAAGTATCTTTGCACAAATGTAGTACATCTAAATTTTAAAAAAATGCACCTGCCTCCCATATTGTGGGATGAAAGACTGGTATATTGATACTTGTGTGATGAGAGGAACACTGGGATTAGTGCTGGTGAACATAACAAAAGGCTGGCTTTGTAATTTGTTGTATTCTGATATCAGATAAACTGATTACCAAGAGTGACTATATACGTGTTTGTCCTAAAAGCAGAGACACTGATGGATGAATTGAATGAAAAGTGTTCCCTTAAGCTTTCTCTATCAATATAATCCATTTATAGAGAGTCCTTGCCAACTTCTATAAGTAGGCACAGTCAGGATTTCCCTGTACACCAACAGAAGAGCAGCTGTATCAAGGATACTATGGGCAAGTACAGTACAGTACATAGAATCACAACAGGCTTAGTTCCCATCTGGTTGATGACTATAATATTTAGGTTTAGCTCATACCAAAAATACTTTAGTGTAGGGAATTTTGGCAGCATAGCAAAAAGCATTAGGGCTTAAATTGTTAGAAAGCTTATCATAGAAGGCAAATACAAAAACGCTGATCTCTATGTCTTTATTGGATATAAGTATGTCCATTCTACCTCAATGAGCTGTCTTTAATCCTTGTGCTTCTTTCTTGTCATCAATGGCAAATCTCCCTACTGGGATGTGATGTACCTACAGTTGTCCACTTTTAACCATTTGTAGGCCCCTATGTATATAAGTGGGAAGCCCAAGCTTCAGATTACAATAGCTATAATACAACAATAATCACACAGATTCATTTCAACCTTCCTTATCTACACCTTCATGAGAGAACACAATATGGAAATTGCTTTCTCCTCTCAGTCTCTGTTTCACAATGACAATCAAAATAGTGACGACACCACAATAGAAGTACAAAGGATATGGTTATGAAAATGCATGAGGTGATGGATTCAATATCACTACATCACAGTCCCTTTCCATAGGACAGGCAATAACAAAGGTGGCCATCCCATTGTACACATCATCAGAGATTGAGGGTAGAGCGAGCAGGAGGTGTTGGGAGTGGGTCATTTATAATAGCACTACTGTCAAGATAACTATGTTGGCAAATAAGCTTAGTTTTATAGGTCACTACTTGATAATGCTTTATCAGTTAAGTGATAACAAGTATGGAGACCAAAGTAATACCTGCTACTGCAGGATTCAGCCAAGAGCAATTGAAGTGATTAACAACATTTTATAAAAATGGATATTATCATAGAAAATATCATTCTGTATGGATGTGGTGAAAAGCAATGTCATTAAAGTTTAATTGTACATTTGCAGAACTTTGTAAAAGCTTTTTCTGTTCATTTCTGTCTATTTAAACAATATAATACAAACAATTTGATTGTAGGGTATGAACAACTTTTGGAGGGACAATTTAGACAATATTTCATGGGGAACAATTTACAGGAGATCCATGAAACACAATCAGATGACATTTAAAGAATCATCAAAATACTTATAGAATGTAATGCACACTTTACCAAAATGGGAAAATAAGTATCCGATGTTGGAAATTTGTTTAATAATTCTCCTGCACTTTGTAACTGATGAGGACATGTTTAGCAGCCCACGTTATCAATAATAGATTTTTAGATACACCAGTTTTGTTCAGTAATTGCCAATCAATGTAATTTTAATTAACATGGTAAATAGTATTTAGACTCGAATCCTATTTCCACTAATCACCTGACTACTAGATGTTCACCAGGAGTATGGGTTTCATGTAAAGTCCATTACTACCAGCAAACCTAATTATTTGGTGGAATTAGGCCTATAATTCATAACTTATCATATTTCTGGAAGGGGGGTGAATACAATTTAGCTTCAGTAATGGGGAGAGTATTTTCTAATATATTCAGTTTTGATTGTATCAATATTCTGTGTATGATTCAATATCTTAAGCAACACATAGAACATATAAGCAAATGTCAACGACCATTGAATATTTTTGCATCGTATTCCCCGAAGTGAGTCTGCCATATTCAACGAGGCCTTATAGGGCGAGTTGAATGCAGGCAGACTCACCAAGGGGAATACGATGAAAAAATATTCCATGGGAGTTGACATTTGCATTTATGTCATGGCCCTACAGGGTTAATTTGCTTTAAAATGGAGAAACACAGCTCAGATCTGTTCAGAATCCAAGATGGCGGACACCCATTGAATACGGCCACATTGTATTCCATCCCCCCATTGAATACGGCATGTTCGGTACTATTCTATAGTAACGGTCGTATCTGCCATGACATAAGGATAATTAGCCACTGGTAATAGGCTTATTGCTCTGTACTAAGAATACAGTTAAAGTTTTTTCCCCCTTTTCTTGTTCTAATAAGGCTGAGTGATATATTCCAAGGAAATGAAACTCTCCTCATACTCCTATGCAACCTAAGAGCCATTCCTATAACACAGCTGTCCCATGGGGTCTAGTACTAGACACTTCTTTTACTCAGTTTTCTTTGCCACAATTCCCATGGCAACCCTTATACTGGTACTATGTGAGCCACGTGGCCAGAGAAGATGGTGTGACTTCTGGGGTGACTCCTTCCCCATGAAGTATTCAGGTACATAATGACGAGGTGAGGAATAGGGCATATATGGTCTGCTTTCTTTCTCCCCGAACCATTTTTTGTCATTTGCCCTTGACAAGATCCAAGGCTACAGATCTTTTATACCTGTGTAGATGCAATAGATTGAAAGACTACATACAGCATCGTGTGCTTTGCTTGCTAGATTATATCAATGTCTGATACTTAGCAGGTTGTTTGAATGTGTCTAGACCTTAAACTCTTAGAGCCAGGTCCTTCATATCATCTGAAGCTTCTGTATTATGATTATCATGGTACGGTATAGTAGTCACAGTCCTAATATAGATACTGTCAATATTGAGGATTCCCCTTTAGGCAATCAGCACCAAATTCACTCACTGGTCTCGAATTGAGTATTCAGAAGAAATGGCACTAGGACAATAGTAGCTGCTCTATCACCACATTACAAAGTTCTATGATTGCCACTCCCATGCAGGTTTCAGCTTCTCTAGGTCTACAGCATCCTTGCAGAGCAGGTGTAAGATTTCAATTTAGTTTTATTCTTTATGCAGATAAGAGAATAGATTGCCAGGACATTACTATAGAGGCATTGGGGAACAGAGGTATAATGCTAAATTATGTATGAGATGATAGATTCAGTTTCAGTCCATGCATTTCAACTATAAAGGTGGCATACATTCAGGAGTAGAGGAGCCGTGTAGGGGATGGCAGGAGTGGCACAGGCATGTATAGCCTGGAGGGGATCAGGTCATTTATCAGAGGACTTTGATTACTCATAAGAAAAATGGGCTTATAGGTCACTGGCTTTTGCTGTTTTATGAGGGTACGGATAACACTTTATGATGTGAAGGACATGTTTGCATTAGCAACATGAATATGTGAGCAATAAAAGTAGAGCAAAACAGCTAGTTTTATGGTAATCATTTCCTGGAATATTCCAGTAAAATGTCCATAATCATACATGTCTCAAAAGAATTAAGAATAGCACACTTTGACTAGCAGCCAGCACTTAGTTTCAGCATATTTGAATAAGCTTTGAATCTTTCCGATAAACTTCTAGTAGCTACATTGTGTAGAAATGTCCTTCGATAGGTCCTTGACTTGCTTAGACTTTATATTTCTCTTGGAAATCACCCTACACTTGGGACTTATTTCTATATAGCTGAAAATCTGAAAATTGACACTTTATCTATTTCATTTGAAAGGCATGTTGCTATCTGACTTTCCTTCCTAAGACTGTCCCCTATGGAACCATGCACATAGGATTAGGTAGAGTAGCCTTAACATTGCAATGAAATAGGGTTAAGTTGAATGGCATGTGGATTGTCAATGATTTGACACCTATGTTGTCATCAGGGATATCAAAATGCACCCCTGATATCTTAAAACCTCCTCCAAATACGAATGCCCAGCCCTCAGTTCTGTGTTAAAATATCAGCACTCGTCTGCCAAAACATAAAATCGCTTTGTGCCACCTATTGAAACTTTAGATTAGCAGCAAATAGCTCTCCAGACATTGTATAGATTCAAGGAACCCAAACCAAGCCTGCCTAGTAAAGATCATAATGTAGGGTTATTGCTTGCCTGCCCTTCAATAACTTACAATAGCTCATGATGGTCATGGGTGCCTTACGGCAGAACAGGTAACTGTTTGGAATTGAACCTAAGCAAATACGGTTTACATCTTAGCATACAATATCTAAGTAGTCTGTTTAAGCATCCCATTGCTTATAGATTTCAACACCACTCTATCCCCAGCACATATTATACAAGGCCAGGTACTCTGTTATACATGAAATATATTATCTGATTGTATCTATGCAGTGACCACTCTCATGCATTCCAATAATAAGGCTTATAAGTGGAGACTGTAGCAGTGGGTTTCCGCTGCCATTATCAACAGCCCAACTAAGATGCCTAATGAGGCTACTCCTCCTCACATGGAGGGAGGGTTGCTTCTATATACTACCTGTGTAAGCCTTGCCTTCGTAGGTAGGATAGACCATACTGAACAGCACTACAGTGATTGATAATCATTATCTTTAGATAAGCTTGATGATTATTTACATGATCACCTAGGCTTTTCTTTATGACAGATGCAATAGATGTGCTTCTTAGAATCAGATAGTGAAAGCTGTCCAAGTATAGTACAATAATTTCCTTAGTGTCGGTTTCTTGTCATTTTGTTCTCACTCAGCATCCATAGAGGAGATAGCCACAACCCAACCCATATGCAGGACAGGTCAAATACGATCTCAGCTTAAGATTCAATTATATTGACCAGGCAAAGCACATCCTTATCTAATAGACCATACCCCATGATTTAGTGAAAAGCAGCAGGTAGCACACTAGGCCTGTACATTGCCAATGGGAATGTTCTGCATTGTACTTTATTATTGAGCTCCAAGAACGTATAAGTGGTTATATAAGAATTCTGAAAATACAATAGCTTTAATTAGTAGATATGAGCTGGTCCCAATTGGATGGGTTTTCAATGTCCCCATGGCTAGGATTAACCAGGGAAAGGGTGGTTAACAGCTGTCATCATTACAATAACCTCGCCTCCACTCTTTATTTGTACTGATCGAATTTACTTTACTCTGACTATTGGCCAATAAACAAGAGTTGTCAACTCTTGCTGAAATATTTGCTAGCGAATATGCCAGTTTGCCCTCAAGTATTGCTGGCCTTGCAAAACTATTTAAATAGCATCAACAGGATGGATTTTATATCTTAGATCTCCTCAAGAATGTCGAGTCATCTCTTACCTTTTGCAAGTATGAGATACTTTCGCCATTACTGTAGTGATACAAAATGCACTTGCCTGGCATATGTATACTGATAGGGTATTACACATGGGATGAAAGATTGATACCAATGAGGATTACTTGTGTGATGGAAGGGATACTGGCAGAGATTAGTGTTGGTACACATAACAGGGGGCTGGTTTTGTAATTCGCTACACAAGGAGGGTCATGGGGTGTATTCTATTATCAGCAATTCTGATTACCAGGAATGACTATATGAAACATCTAACAGTCAGTGTGACCCATCAAGGAGAAACACCCATCCACGGGGGATTTTTAATTCCCCATTTGGCCACCAGGGGGCATTGGAGGGCAAAATTACTCTAGAATCATTATTAAAATTCATTAAGCTTATTTTTGATGCAGAATTCAATGGTCTCATTTAAAATGCACCATTTTCGGTAGAAATGGCCAATATTTGGATGGTAAAACGAACATTTTTCATGAGAAAAAATGCCTATATACCTTTTCCTGGTTGCCGTGGCAACCATTCCAATAAGCAACATTTGCAGATTTTTATGCCAATATTTTGAGATACTCACCAAAAACCCTAAACTGAAAACAAAAATGAAAAATTCCTTCTAGATCAAAATCTATGATAAAAATCACCCTATTATTTTGCATTTTTCATGAAAAGCCTGATTTATTGTGTTTTTTAGACATTATTATGCTTTATAATGTATTTAGAGCTTAACCATCGATTTCAGATATGAATAATGACCTATGTTCAAGAAAGGGTTCTGAAATAACTACTAGGAATATTTAACCCAATGATGTCTCATTTTAAAGATATTAAGGTGAACTTTGATAATGAATTTCCCTGCAGAGGGGTGTTCTTGCTTGCCTGGTCACCTATCTTGGTTCTAAATAATGGATGAATGGAATGAAAAGTGTTCTTTTAAGCTCTCTATCAGAACAATTCATTTATAGAGATTCCTTGCCAAGTTCTAGTAGGAGGTACAGTCAGGCTTTCTCTGTTCACCAACAGAAGGGGAGCTGTAACAATGATAATAGATGGGCATGGGCACAGTATGCAATCACAACAGGCATAGTTCCCATTCGGTTCATGAACTAGAGGCTTGAGACTATAATACGGTGTTTCAGGAGGCTTAATTAATGCTAGCAATATCACACTGTTGGGATTTTTGGCAGCAAAGGAAAAGGCACAAGGGCTTAAATTGGGAGAATCCTCATAGATGACAAGTACGAAAACTGCTGATCTCTCATAATGATAAGACTTTAGGTGATATCAGTAGGCCTACATTCTACATTGTTAAGGCTTTAATCCCTATACTATTTTCTATCATTGTTGGTAAATCTCCCTGATGCGATGTGATAAACCTGTAGCTGGTCACCTTCAACCACTTGTATGTGTAGAATAGGGAAACTGAAGCTAAGCTTTGGATTAAGATAACATATTCAATTCAACCTTTCTTATCTACATCTTCATGAGAGAACAAAATATGGAAGGTTTTCTCTGCCCAGTCTCTGTTGAACAAAGACAATACAAATAGTACAGATACCACCATAGAAGTACAAAGGATATGGTTATGAAAAATGCATGAGGTGATGCATTCAATATCACTGAATGACAGTCCTTTCCTATAGGACAGACATTGCCAACAATGGTCATCTCATTGTAAACAGCAGCATACATTGGTTGTAGAGGGTGGAAGGAGTAGGGGCTGTTGGGAATAGGTCATTTATCATAACACTACTGTCAAGATAACCATGTGGACAAATAAGCTTTGTTACTACTTGATGCTTTATGAGGCCCTAGATAACAAGGGCCAAAGCAGTATTAAGTCTTGCTGCTTCAGAATGATATGAGAACATTTGATGTGATATAATAACATTTTACAAAAATGGGCATTCTCATATCCATCTGTATAGATGTGATGAAAAGGAATGCTGTTACGTGGAAAAAACTACAGTTGCAAAACTTTGAAAACAGCTTATTGAGAGAATCTCTGTTTAAACAGCTAGATTCAATTTTGCTATTTCCCTGCTTGAATCCCTGCCATCAGTCACCTTAATGTATTAATGTCATGAAATGTCAACAAAGACATACCCATGCCATAACTGCTTTGTAACTCGGATTTATAGCAATTCTGCAGGTCACAAGAATAGATCTGGCCAGAAAAAGAAAAGCTTTGCATTAAAATAAGTAGCTTCAATTGCCCTTCCGCAGTAGTATTGATTCAAGAAATGCAATCCAGGCTCGGTCAGGGTCAGAATCATAAAGTTGTACAGGCTCCTGCCAATGCACCAGTAACTCATAAAGGGTGTTGATACAAGGTATCAAATCTGATCAAATTGTATATGATATGGGGTGGGTGAACCGGTGAAGCTTACAGCAATGAACAAATTATGAGAATGTTTTGCATGGAGGCTAATTGATGGAGTGTTATATTTTCTGCAATTCGTTTCTGATATAGATCTTGAAGAATTGGTAGTTGTCATACACTGCGAGAATAGGAGATGAATAATGTGATTGTAGGTGATAAAAAAGTCTTTGGTTTTAAGAGAGAGACAATTTAGACAAGATTTCATAAAGGACAATTTTGACAAGATGCATTGATAAATAACTAGAGAAATGAACCAAAATCATTAGGATACCAAGACCATGATATCTGATGTCAGTGACAGAGATTCAAATTTGTTAAACAACCAAAGGCGATCGAACAACCTCAACCATCCTATTGTTGTGTCATGTTCAATAACAGCAAGTCATAAAGACAGGTTTATTATGTGCATTATCTGCATAATGATTACATTTAATCCACAGCCATTAATATCTAGGTGTCAGATATGTAGAAATAGGATCTGTGATCTGTATTGTATGACAGTTCTACAAAGCAGCTCAGTAGTCATAATGATATGCAGTGTTTTAGACCATGCTGCAAATGAGGTAAAGATCTGTATTCTAGATGGGCATAAGCTATGATTATCAGTAGGATACTGGAGATTTCCTATGGCACTATTTTACTGGTGAAGGAAGAATAGATTGATGTGATTAGGCCTTGTGACTCGCAAACCCAGTACTATTTACCATTTGCAAAGTTCCAATCATTGGAACACTCTATAATGCTGCTAATTGTGGAAGATTGAAGTACTGCATTGCAGAGACGTATTTATGCCTGGGTGGAAAGGATTAGGACAGAGAAAATGGTGATTCTTACCAGCTGCCACCACTGTATATTCAATACCTTACTAGAAGGGCCAGTGCTAGATCTGCATACATGTATAATCAGATTAGCATAATTATATACCAAATGATCCAGATATTCTTAATATATTCAACCTTATCGAATCCATCCTATTAATGCTCTTGGATTCTATGATGGTAGAAGATGGGATAATCAAGATTAGGAAAATCGCCTAAGTGAAGGAGGCAGAATATCTGATATTTAATACCTGGAGAAAATGTACAATGTATGTGAAAATGTTCAGGTCATACAAGTGCTTTGTTATGTACGAATTATACTATTTTTCTAGTCATTTTGCTGGTAAGCCCATTAACAGCCTGCATCATGACCAACCACCATTAACTTTATTACAACGAGCACTTCATTATAACGAGGTGATTGCTCATGTCCCAGGTACCTCGTAGTAACCAAGTTTTACTGTAGTATATATATTCATATTCTAGATGAGCATAGCAAATCTCCCTGATCAACAGAACTTTATGCTGATAGATATTAATTGTGTGATAAACGACTCATATTATGGATGAGGGTTGCTTAGGTGAGGAAAGGGGTGCTGTTAGAATGTAATGTGAACTTGACTACATAACCCTTTTTTGGGCTTACATACATGTACACTGAAGCATAAATGTCATTTAGATACTTCTACTACTCCAAGTATCAGAATTCCAATGATGCTGTATCTGTATTACGTCAGGAGCAGTGAATAAAAATATGAAAATAGGTAGTCAGATATGTGGACCATTATAGAGGGTCAGGCCTTCCAAAGAGCAAAGATCTGATATTGTACGAAGGTATCGCTGCCTTATATTACCCCAATATCACAGAATATTAGAAGTAATCCTTTGTTCTAAAATTCATTGATAGAAATCTTTCATATAGCCGTAAAATATTTTGTTTATGATTTGTTACCCAAACGAATCTATTTCCTGGGTGCTAGTAGTAGGAACACACTTTGTTTAGCAAGGTTTAGTATAGTTATAATACAGGAATATGTAGATATTGAACAGTATGGCCCAAATATTGTCAAATGATAATGATCACGGCACTAATAAGGCCAAGGACGTTCTGATTCCCCCCCCCATTTTCCGCCATAAAACTGGTGTAAATCGGGTTCCAATTTGATGGCATTCATAGATAAAGGCTTAAATTAAAGCTGAAGTAATTCTTGATTTTTTTAGCATGGCCAACCACAACAGAGTCAGATCCGTTTTTGCACCAGTTGCCATGGAAACCACCATATTGAATAAATTAAATGATACAGGTGCCCCTCTCTGACACAATAGGTTTCCATGGTGACCAAAAATCTTTAGCAACTTTTTTCCCCAAATCGTTACCTTTCTTCTGGTACCAAAATTATTAATCTGCGATAAAAATAAATTCCCATGGCACTGATTATGAGAAGATAGGAAAATATACGGTACTTAACAGGAATTAAGTGAAAAATTGTCAAATAATTCTGGACACCAAAAGGATAAACTGCTATTTAGTATAGTAGTGATTGAGGGATTAGTGAGGTTAATATTTGCCTACTTGTAACATATACAGAAATTTCTAGCCTACCATTTCCTACCACTCTAGACGTACGCGTTGCTGTGCACATAGTGATCTTAACCTCTCTATTATGTGAAACATAGGTGCCCCGAAAAGGTAGACATCAGAGAATGGGTAAATACAATCTGTCCTGAATGGCAATAATCTCATAGAGATGCCTTGCAAAAGCAGCAAGTGTTTTTTTGACTCTGTTGACAAAGGTAGGTATACAGTTAAATATGGCTTATCCCCTTCAGCTTATTAAATATATTACGGCTAAAGACTATGTCACTGTGTACCAAGGGGCATAGTCTAGATCCATAGGAACTTACTGTTGAGATCTTTGAGTAATGGGAAAGATTGGGAATACCCAGAGATGGCAAGAAAGAGTAAGCTAAATGTAACAGTATATATCATCTTAATGGGATAAAAGTAAAGAAATTTCCTGTCACCCTGACTTAAGCCAAAAAGAAGAAAAAAAAATGAACGAAAGAAGAGATCAATTTGATACAGCACATTTAAAGCATTGCTATTACAGTGTTATGACAATAGAGAAATCTGGTGGGTTTATTCTGGTTGTATGGAAGACTAAGAATGTTCCGGACACAGGGATATTTAGAGTGAAAAATACATAAGACGATATATTGAATAACACTACATCACGGTCCTCTTCTATAGGAGAAACATTGGCAGTGGTAGTCATCTCATCATAAATTTAGTCAATAGACAAAAGCAGGGGACAGTGATAGAGGATGAAGGTATAATAGCGGGTGCTGGGAGTAGGTCATTGATCAGAAAATCATACTCAAGATTGCGATGGAGACGAATGGGTCTTGTTATACAGGTCAGTACTTCTTGCTGGCGTAATCTGAGGGTATTGATAATATCCCATGATACCATAATAATATTTCTAGAGTGGAATGAAAATTGCAGTAATAAGTGCCATAAAAGCATTTTATTCTCATGCTTCATGGGATGTACCAATTGATTTAAATGTAAAGGAAGTCAAACTTAGTTTTAAAATCGAGTAGCATACGGATCAAACTAGAGATTATTTTGACACCCAGGCCCTTCATGTGTTTTATATCTAAATGTTATTTCCTTACTCCTTGAGTCATAAAACCTAGACTTCATTACATTGTGGCTGTTTACGGTATTATCCTAATGCCATCTAAAAAGAGCAAACCTCAAATTGTGATGGAGAGAAGATTAGCAATGGTCTGCAGATCACGGCGGAACTGATGGGAGAAGAATCAGAAACTTTAGATTAGAAAAGTTGAGGCACCTTCATTTGCACACCTTGTATTGATTCAAGAAATCCAATCCAGGCCAAATCAGACCAAACTATGCTAGGTGTTAAATCAGACCAAACTATTCTAGCTTTATTAATACTGTTGTTATGTTATCTGAGAGACGGCAATCCTTACCTGACAGATAAACCAGGCTTGACCTTTGTGTGATATACTGTATGGAAACTGGAATTTGGTATAAAGTGAAATAGGCCTGCATTTGACCAACTCTGAAAGGAATATTATGCTACATAGGTGATCTATCTGTGCACCATTTGTTTTTAGTATAATTCCACCTTGTGCCAGAGAATGTATAAGAGAGTATCCTTCCTATTTGGGGTTTGATCAGATGTAGCCCCCTTGTGACAATGTGCAGGGTTTGAGCCTAGTCAACATTACCAGTGTAATGATAGTTTGTGCTTGTGCAGAGCAGGGATAAAAGCCAGCTGCAAGGGGAAGCAGCTTTTAGGATATCAAATTGCTCTTGCATTCATAAAATGGTTGCGATTTGACTAGTTCAGCACTAGGTCAATCAAAATAAACCAAAGCTTCTGGGCTCCCTCTCAGAAAGAGTGGAAAGCATGTACACTGTCAATTAGGTTAAGCACATCAAGCTTAGCCATAATAATAAAGGGAAGTTCATGTTGTAATGAATAATTTTACAGGGAATTAACATTTCATTGAACTTGGTTCCTTTTTCCCAAATAGCCCTAGTGACCTACATGTAAGACACATGAGTGACATATGAGAAGAGGTCTTTATCAGTAAAACCAATAGATATGGTAAAAAGTTGGATACCATAGTTCTAAGGCCAAGTCTAAAAAGAATGATCCATGGAGGTTTTCTTAAGTACTCCCTTGACCTCACACACATATTGTAAAACACCTCCTACTTAGAGTGAGTGAGGAATAGATGTTTAACACCATTTCGACAGCTAAGGTCATATTCATGGTGAGAACTACATTACACAGGGGAATGTGTCGGTGCCCATGATAGGAAAGAGGAGATAAAGATCCTTTTGAGTGGGCTAGGGAAGCCTGCCGAGGGGATAGGAAAGAGAAGATACAGACCCTTTTAGGTGGGCTAGGGAAGCCCCCCTACTTAGTAGATTACTACCAGTATAAATTTGGAGCTTCACAGAGGGAACAGACAGGTAAAGTCCTACTGTCCTATATGTAGGACGGTGCTAATCTCTATTTCTATGGTGGCCACCATCCCAAAAATAACACCTAAAACACAAACAAAACAACCTACTTTCAGTGTAGGCCTCAAGAACCATATTGCTAGATCCTACTGTCCTACATGTAGGACAGTAAGCTAGTCCTGTGACAAACATTGCCACTTTAGAGTTATCTGGGTCATACCTGCTCATAATGACTTATACCCTCATGTAGAACACTAATTTGCCATAATACTGTCAATGCCAACCTCTCTACCTGTCTGCCACATTGTACTAAGTAATAAGGCTAATAAGGGGATAGTGTGGGATAATAAGGGGGTAGTGTGGGATATTCCTCTGACATTACCAGCAGACTGGATAAGTTGTCTAATGAAGCCACTCCTCCTCATCTGCTGTAGGTACCACCCTGGAGGTGGTGTAGGTACACCACACTGCTCATATGGAACACCTCTACTAGACCTGTGTTCAACTAATGGGTGTATCAATTAACCCTTTGCCTACCGATAGTGCATTAATGCACTACCATTAGTAGTGCAGATAGTGCATTAATGCACTACCATCGGAAATGCCAATAGTGCATTAACCCTTAGGTGCCCAGGCGTGCTTTAAAGCGCGGTTTTGTGCTTAAATACATGTATATTGAAGAAAATCATTATCCAGGAACATCTACTTGTCCAATCTGCACAGTTATACCCTCTTTAGAAAGGCCATAACCTCAGAAATTCAATGAGACTATCCATTTAGCTGTATCATCATTACCCTAGGTACAGTGAGTCAAAATGTGAAATTTAGTTGTCAACTATATGTTGTATTTGAGGGAAACACTCCAATGATGGAGCTAGGATCTAACATCATACCAATGATTGATTATATGTTCCCTATTGCCACAGTTGATCATGCCCATACTTCAGCCATTCCATTCATAGGAATCATTCTTGCCATAAAAATCATTTCATTGATTGTACCCAAGACATTATGTTTCCTCAGTGGTAGTAGCCACAGACAGTATCAAGTGCTCATAGTTCTGTAAACTTATGACATCTCCAGATTGTGGAGAAACAGCACAGAAGAGACCAGATGACCATGAATCGTAACAAAAAGAATGTTTTGGTTGCTATGGTAACCTAACCTGACCAGAAACTTCATGCCTCAGCTGGAACACTAAATAGCTATGTCAGGACCACTCAGGAAAGGTAATATGAGGTATTGGGTATTAATCAGATTATCTAAACAGTCTCAATGAATGGGATGACTATATATATGTGAAATGTATTGAAAATCATCAAATAATTCTGGGCACAAAAAGGTTAATGCACTATTTGTAATTTTCGTTCTGAAAAGTTTTTCTGAGATTGGTTTGTGAAATAATGATGCTATGAAGTATTTATTTTTGGCAAGACATCAGAAATATCACTAATAATCATATTCTATGTATTTTTTCAAGACAATTTTGCTTTAATTATGTAATGTACTGCTAAAGTGAACATGATGCATTATTCTCTAAAATGGCCGGCTGTGGGGGTGCATTGCATGTGCAGAGTATGGCTGTTATGTAATATGCACTGGCCTATACACCGGTAGGCAAAGGGTTAACACTGCAGATAACATGTTCAACCACTGTTGTCTATTAATTTTCAAATTAAGTCTTTTGTTGCACTCAATAAGGGTCCAAATAGATGTAGAAAAAAAGCACTGTCTCTCTTGGAATGAACAGATGAATATTTGTATTGGACCATATTTATGCTTTCATGAAAATGTTTGTAGCTAAAAGGTTGCCCAGGCCTTCACCTTCTTAAAAGGTTCAATTATTGCTAATATTTTGGCAGCTTTGAATGAAAATGGTGGCTTACATATAAAACCAGGTCTACATTTCCATTTTTAGTTTTGTTTTCCCCAATCAATTTCAAAAGAAGCAAGCATGCTTGTCAGAAAGCAGGAATTTACAATTTACTGGTTTTTGAATAGAGTCTGTAGCAGGCCTGAAAAACAAGAACTTGACTACCCTCTAAGACCAGACCTTTCCCCAACAAAGACTTGAAAAACTCATTGGCAGTGCATTTAATTATGTATGGACCCATGACTGAATACAGTGTATGGTTCTTGGACCACGCAAACAATAACCTTCCATGCCTATATAATTTCCTGAGGTCATTCTGACTGCTATCACCTTACATATTATGCTAGCTTAATGTTATGCTGTTCATAAGGACTGTGAAGAAGACAGTAAGGAACAAACTGTGTTGAGATAATACACACAACGCTGTAACATCTGTGACCCATCAAGGGAGAACACCCCCCAGCAGGGGGCATTTGAGGGGCAAAATTACTCTAAAATCATTATAAAAATACCTTAAGCTAATTTTTTATGCAGAATTCAATGGTCTCATTTAAAATGCACCATGTTTGGTTGAAATGGCTCATATTACGATGGTTAAATTTTTCATGAGAAATCAATGTATATGCCTGTTCCTGGTTGTCATGGCAACCATTCCATTAATCAAAATTTGCAGATTTTTATGCCAATTTTTGAGGTTGCTCACCAATAACTCAAAACTGAAAACAGAAAGGGAAAATTCCTTCTAGATTAAACTCTTTGATAAAATCATTATTGTTATGTATTTTTTATGAAAAAAGGCTGATTTATTGTGTTTTTAGACATTATTATGGTTTATAATGTATTTAGAGCTTAATCATCAATTTCAGATATGAATAACGACCTTTGTTCATGGAGGGGTTCTTACATAACTACTAGGAATATTTAAGCCAATGATGTCTCTTTTTAAAGATCTTAAGATGAACTTTGATAATGAATTTCCCTGCAGAGGGGGGTTTCTGCTTGCCTGGTCACATCTATGAACAGATCTGAGACTATAAGTACCAGTATCCTTTGTCATTATTTTATTGTATAATACTAGTCATATATATCCATATACATACATATCATACTCTCTATAATTGCAGTGTCTGCAAAGTCCCTAGGCCTGTCAAATGACGTTAATTAAACAGCTGAAGTATAAGTAAGCTTTGATCAGTAAGTAAAATTCATTGCAAGTGGTATATGTGTAGATTATTACCTATAACAATGAAGAAAGGTGTTCTTGGCAGTTGGGGAGGGGACGGTTTAGTGCACCAATAGCAGGGAAATATATTCTTGGCATTCTGCTACCTTCTTATGCACATTTTATTCAAGGACACTGCTTGCATACTTTGAAAATCGTAATTGTCACATCCTTAACTGCAGCACCAAGTTATGAAATTTTGTTTAAAATTTCCTCTGACAAAATAGCCAATTTTTAGTGCACAGTGCTCTTGACTCTACCAAACCCTCAGAAACTGTCAACTCTAGGTTGCAGACAAAACCATCAGAAACTATCAACTATAGTTTGTGGACAGGAACCTTTCCTACTGTGGTGGTATCAACAAGAGTTGTCTGTTCTAATGGTGACAGGCCTTCTATATGCTATTGTTAATGATGCAATAAGAGTATCCTCATATAACCCTTCAATGGCCATGTAATGTTTTTTGTTGTTGCATTATCTCTGTCCATAAAAAAAGAATGTCTCCACATACCAGGAATCAACCTTAATATACAGCTTATCTCATAGGGTTGATGCACATGCAGGAAATGTGGTCCTTGGAGCATCATAATGATCCTTGACAGATTAAGCTGCAGTTACACCGATGGCTTACGCGCATTGTGTAGCTGTCCCATCAGAGGTCACCTGGCAGATAATGTAATAGGAATCAAATACACCCACAGCACCACCACTTAGTGTGTCCAACTAATGATAGTGCACCTATTGCCCCATCAAACTTCTTCTGCTGACCTTAATGTCATGCTATGATATTATTCATATCAAGGAGTTTCTACCATACAGATCAATGCAACAAGGATGTCTCTTTGCAAACATTGCTATTGACATTTTCAGACCATATTGATTTTTGGGTGACAAAGGGTAAATGTAGCATCAAAACCCTTGTGGTTCCTTGTATAAATTCTTGACGGGATCTTACTGCTGCCTGATTCTATTTATCCAAGTGTGAGGTGTTGGGGGAGGTTGTAACCCTCTCATTAGCATGCTTACCAATCTGTTGATGCCTTGACTCTTACATCATCTGCAGACACTCTCCACGATTGAGTTGCATAATTTTATAGATTTCACCTTACCATCTGCATAATAAGGAGTGAATTGGTCCACAGTTGGTTAATCCATTTAATGATTTACCTTTGTTTCTGGCTCTTGAAGAGCTCAGGTGGACTCATATACCTCTAAAGCCATGTGTCCACAAGGTGACAGAATGTACATGTAAATGGCCGGATCATTTATATTTGCAACCAGTTGTAACTGTTCATTTCAGATGATAAATATCCAAAATGCTAGATATTTGATCACCCAATACAATAGAATGCATGAAATATCTAACACATTTGTTTTTTTTATCATTGGAAATGAAGGATGGACATTGTATCAGCCGATGAAATATGTAACATTATCAATTTTTACTGTTGGAAATAAACAATAATAAGGGGTTAATTGTGCAGGAAAGGTCAATCCATCATTCTGGGGCAATATGGTTATACTCTCCCTACATAAACATGCCGGCCTAGTTGGGTGAATAATGTAAAAAAAATAAAATAAAAAAATCTCACCTTGCCAAAATCGCGACTGTGTGATCTCAACTTTGGTTGTTCAATTTTTAATGATAAAGACATGTGGTTACTGACCTAAGTAGTTCTCTTCCCTGTGGATACCCTTCTAAGAAAGATGATTGAAATCTCATTAAGTAACTGTAAAAAAGAAATCACATGTCCAGATGGATTTGTCCTCGGTTTCCTGATGGAATAACAATGAGGAAAGAACAGAAGGACCCAAATTTCCTTCCAGCACAGAGCTCATCACAAACAATCCTTCCATACTTATGAAAGATTATAATTGAAATTCATAACCTGTTGCTTTTATTAAAATGAATTGAACTGGTAGGCTCACTTGTATGGTGTAACCAGGTTTGGGTTACAAAAAAAGCTCTTCCCCCCTAACAGCTCAATGTCGGCCCACACAGAGCCCTACCAGTGCTTTTCCAGTAGGTCATTTTGTGCTAATTGAAATTTCCAGTTGTAGTATCTTAATAAATAACCTCCAGATGTAATATCATGTAAACCCAATCCTCACAAAGGAAACTTAGCACTTGAATCTGAGTTTCTTATAACTTCACAGTGGGTGACAGCATAGGCTCACAGTTGAAGGTGAGAATCAGCTTCCAGGGCAAGATCTATACATCTACGTATATTAGGCAAAAACTAGGCAAAAAGGGTTACATGACCTGACCAGTATTTAGTATAGGGAGGATTCCCTGCTTTAAATTGAGGTATAGAATAACCTATCATCGCATCCTTAACCTCAATGTCACCTCTATAGATGAGTTAGCCTTGGAAATGACCCTAAATGTCTAACATCAGCTGCACACACCTACCCTCAAAGAAACAGACTAGCAGAATTGAGCCATTAACAAAGACACTAACGTATGCATTCTCCAAAGTATTTGCAGACATCTAAACTAACTCTCAAAATGTCTTAAAATTTCCGTTTCTCTCTCATAACTCTCTCACCTGTCCCTTATTGGCAGGCAAGGTCAAGTGACTGCAAAGACCTTTTTTGGCCTTGGCATGAACTAAACCAAAAATAAATACAGTTTTACCATTTTATCCACCGGATATAATTGGGAAATACTTATGATACCACATATCATAGGCATGTGATTCATGAACAAAATTAATGTTTTACTTCTACATTGGTTTAGTAGCTATTTAGCATTAATTCCATTTGTTTAGCATCATTATCAGACACCTCCACCAACACTATTATTGATTTCTGTAATTAAGATTCATCAACTGTTATTGATTCAACCGTTATTGATTAGAATTAACCATAATCTAACTGATCACACCTACGCTAACACTTTTGGTGTGCAACAGTAGATAGAGAATGACCTAATGTCAGATAACCCTTGTCTACAAGGTCTAGGCCTTGCAAATTTCTAAATCATGATTAAATTTGATCCCAGGCCCATCAATAGCCATCTGAGATTAAGGCTTGCAGCTGGTAGGCTGGGGATAGCTGCACACAACGCAGTCTTGCTCCTCTAAGGCAAAGCTATACACCTAACACAATTATCCTTAATTTTCTTATCATTTTATTTGGATATTCTAGAGGCCACCTGCAAAGTAGCATTTCCTCCAATGGAATGCACTATAGGGAGTCTTCAAGGGGCAGATAATGCGTGCCAGTCTAAGAGGGCATGGAATTACGATTATCGATATCATCCTGTGTACCTCCTTGGCATACACACCTAGGGCATGGCTTTGTGCACTGTGCTCGGGGCAAATCATCATAATTATTTGGCCAAATTGCAACAGGAGAAAGGTTTAGAGTATGTCTGCAGTTGCTTATAAGTGTATCATCACCAACCTATAGTTATAACGTTGAAACTCTTTCTCCATGAATGATACAGTAGAGTGATGAAAATGTCGTTCTAGAGTTTTGCCTAAATTTGGCCAAATTCAAAAATCAATCTGCAAAGCTACTGGGCCTTCCTAAGGCTGACAAGGTTTAATGCCTCCATGGAGCAAGATGCTGAACACTTCTCACCAGCTGCCTCCTGCAATATTCACTTAAGATAATCCTGTAGGGGTCTATATCTTATCTGCATATCTACTGGTCTAAATACTCAATAGTACAATTCCAAGGCACATACTGCTTTGAACCGTGGGATGTAAATGTAATATTGGGTGAACAGAGTATCCATTCCCCTTCAGATTATTGCCCTATCCAAGTAGGTTAGTGTCCCTGTTGTATGGTACAGCTTGCGGGATGCTGAACACAGACAACCTCTGGACATTAAAATTGTGATTCCCCCATGCATTTGCAGAGACATAACTGATAGGTTTTAAACATGAATGCATGTATACAGGAGTATTTAAAAAAAAGACAAAATGATTTAGGAAATACTCAGACACCTGTAATTTTCATTCATGCATTCACCCATTTCTCTTGCAGTCCCTTCGTTCACCCATTCATCCTACCATAACAACCTCAATCTTCCAACCCCCTTTCCTCCTATCCTCCCCACCCAGTATGTTCTCATTCCCTTACCGCTACGTGTCCCTCACCCCCAGGATTGCTCCCCTATTGGCGTTAATTGGTGCAGCAGAATTTGGCATGTGGACGGCAGTGGAGATACTAATACTGTGGAGTATGTTAAAAGTGTTGCCTAATTTGTTCTAATGTGAATCACTGATTTACGCCAAAGGCTTTCATTAACCCTCTAAGGACTACCTGGGACCTTCAGTTCAGGTTCAGGTTCCCTTGAGAGTGGGCAGATACCCTACACTCAGCAGCACTGCATTGGACTTAATTTTCTTCCCTTTAGGAGACCATCAACCTTTGAGTTGGCGAGACATATGAATGACCCTGGCAGGTAAGCTCATCAAGTGTGCATTTATGATGATCAATGGACATTTATTAATGTGTTATGCGGTCCATAAAGGGTAAAGACACTGGAGCAATGAGAAATGTGGAGTTCAGGTGCCCGTGGTGTTAATACATGGGTTTAAAAAAAGCATTATACTGGAGTGGTAGTAATAGTGAATGGAAGGTAGATTAAAATTGGCATCTATTCCCAAAGGTAACAGTAGCTCATGCATATTCTACATGTGACTCATGAATATTTCACAGATGATGCGAACACTAACCTAGAGTTAGATACTAAAATGAATTCTTACCGCACCTTATTGCCCACACTGTTGAGAACTAGGGCAAGCATCATACTTAGATTCCACTGGCGTCAGATTGGAGGTAGCTATGTTTACAGCAAACCCAAAACGTCATTCTCTAAAAGGATTAGGTCTCATTTAAGTTTTAATAAGAATAATGTGTCTGATGGTCACTTAACGTATGTACAGTGGACCAAAAACCCTGTGTAGTTTCTCAACATTGATTTCAGTTTCTGCACTTACTATGTTTTAAGCCATTGGCATGATAACAATACAACCAAGGTGATATTATGAACTTATAGGAAACTACAATAATGTGATATTACATTTCAATTTTCTGTTCCAATGAATATATCATGCTGAGACTCCACTGTATATAATAGTGTGTGACTGTGGGTGGCTCAGTCGAACGCAGCTGAACATCACTGACTGTGTTAAGAAGGTGCCTGTATCAGGTAGTCAGCAGCAGCGATTGGAGAATGAGGGATGTGGTGTGGGGAGAGTGAATTACAGAGACTGCTGGTCCTGCACGTGTCCTACACAGATTGTAGAGGATGTAGTCTCACTGGTAGCAGCGTGGGTAATGTTACTCTGAGGACAGACACCTTTACAGCCTAGGACTGACAGGACTTAGCAGAGCATTTTAGGATAATGTGACACACTGTCCATAGCTAGACATACTAGCTTAGACCAGAATCTTCCTTGTAGGTATTACCAATTTGAAGGGTATGCATTGATATTGGACACAGAGGGCATGTAAGGCTACATCCCTTATAAGAACACTACTAGTCCTCCAGGGTTCAGGATGTGCAGCTAGGAAGGTAACCCAGGCCAGAACCTGTGAGATCTATCAGGAAAATCTTTTGGATCTTGGTATAATATGCCTATGATGAATGCTTTTGGTAATACTAGACCCCCATGGCCTAGCTTGTGCACTAAGCTATACTGGCCCACTTTGCTGATTGGCAGCTTATCATTTTACTCACCTTAGGAGCTGGACAGATTAGCAATTGGGGAAAGTGTAGTAGTTACACAGCATTCTGCCCAGCATAGGCCAGGATTCTGTAAATAATTGAATCCTATTATGATAGGAGAGTGTCCCAGTTAATCTAACCTTCCATACAGGTTGTTTGTATAATTATACACAGAGATGGTTGTTTTACTAAGTGCCATAGTGCTAAGAATTGCCAATCTTCAATGTCAATGAATGCAGAGAGCTCTGAACATGTGCATTCTGTACAGATATAATTGATACATACTGTGCACTTTCATTACCAATCCTGTCCTGACTGATGACTATGGTTCATAGCCTGATAAATGCTTTTTTCATATACTACCAAGTACCGATTTCATAAACTACTATCTAATAATTTCATATAGGCCTAATACTCATTTCATGTACTACTTGCAGGCAGTATACTCTGATTCAGGCATCACTCTCATAAAACTTTTCATATATTGCAGGTGCGGAAAACTCTCTGCAGTCTTACTAGGTGAGTTTGGAAATTTTGATTGGTACATGCGACAGTGAAAACCATTACATGAAAAAAACTGTCCTCACACCAATTCATTCAGTCCTGCTAGCATTACTAATTCCCTCTCTCTTTCCTGGCCCTATTTCAATTAGGAGGAGGGGGGTTATGGTCTTGTTTGTCCAATTCAGCCTTGGGTCATGATACCACCTACTAAAATTGGACTTTGCAGCACTCATACTGTTTGTCTTGGGATCAGGCCACTAGCCTACTGCATGGGAGTTACACAGGCTGTCAGCTTAGTTTGTCTATATGCAATTGGTCTTTCGATTCAGGTCCTGGAATTCAGTTATGAAATCATAACTACAGCATGAACACAGCCCTGACAATTACTGGTCATGTTTGAGTGCTGGGTCAGAGCTTGGTTTTGAGATCTGACTAGACACCACGGTACTACTGAGAAGGGCTCTGGTAATACAGAGCAGTCATTCCAAATGCTCCTTACATGGCACAGTGAGGGTGGGAAAGTGCACCAAGGTCTATTGGGGTACTACTCGGGGGTCAATGTAGCTGCAAAGGATGGCATCTTCAGGAAGCCATTTCTCAAGATGGTAAGACTAGACCCTTTCGTATCGCAATGGGATTCCTCACTCTAATGCAGTTACAGCAATCAATCTAGTGGCCACTAATGGTACTACTGCCCTACCAAACTCTACCATCTTGAGAACTGCCCTCCAGAGCTCTATTGAAAGAGCACCAGTTTCTGCAGTCCTCTGCATGTAGACTAGAGTAGCAACCCTCTGCCTGTTTTTCTAGTTGTACAGGAGGGCATGGTGAGAAAGGGAAAGTACACCTTTGTGGAGGTACAGCTGAGACACAGTTATACAGGATGCCTCTGCTCAGGTCATAGCATGTTATGAAATGCCAGCCAGGATCTATAAGGTGTGGCTAATTAAAGAAATTTGCTGCAAATTCCACCTTTACTGTCTTTCTTACAAGGGGTTGCCCAGGAGATGATGCAAGAAGTGAAGGAAAACTAAGCTGAGGTTCCATATTGTGAAATGAATCTAGAATTTATTGGAGTGATAATGGAAACCAGAATAAAATTTAATTGCCATTTTCATATTCTGCTTGAGGCTTAGGCAGAAAACAGAAAAAAACAGAAACAAACAGGAAGGAGATAAAAACCTTAATGAGACAATAAGGCATAACACGCCACATGGAAAGCGGTTTCCTTAGGAGGCCCGGCTGCCATTTTCCTTGTATCCTGCTATGTCATGCAATGTACATATCACTCAACCATCAGAAACCAGCAAAGATTCCAAAACTTCCACACCATTTCCTTCAAAGAATTCTCACCAGCTTGTTTTTACTACACTTCACAGTTATAGGTGTGGTATAAAAGGGTTTCAGGTTGCAATGAGAAATTGCTCCCTCTCTATATACACCTATATGGTCCATCTATTAGCTCTCTGACAGTGTGCAACAGGTGTATAAAAGCTATGTGAAAGTTTCAAACTTCTACTTTCCCTAACACCTCTTCAATGTTCAGGGGTTTTATGAATATTTATTATATCACTTTGTCATATCTCTGCCTATCGGTATTGATTTTACTTGTCATTGTGGCAAGAATTTCTTGTTGTTTTTAACTATGTTTAAGTCAAAACCCCGCTTGCCTTACCTGTAGCTTTCTTCCCTATGATTTAATCATGATTCCTGCATTCCCCACACCTAGGTCGGTCATTATTCCTTATAGAGCCAAAAGCAATGTGGGATCGTCTTGAGTCCAAACTCAAAATAAATATCACATTAAATAAATCAAGCTTAAAGTTGGAGATAATACAGATTAACTATAGAACCTCCTCTGTATGAGTGCATTTCGATTCCATGGAAATACGAGTGGGTGGCATAGGTGGCCAGGGCCCGGATAGGTAGGAATAGGTGTATGGGCTAAAAATGGAGTTGTAAATTGTAAGTCACCACCATCAAAATGGGTGAGCAGCTCATCGCCTGACATCAGTATTAGTTACTCACTCCCTAACCAGTGTGAGCAAAAAACCAGTGGCCCCAACAGGGTATTGCTCACATTGGATGAGCAGGAGCTGTTAGTTGCTCATGCCCTAAGTCCTTTTTATACAGAAAAGAGGTAAAAGAAATAATGTAAGATATACTTGGAAAGTACAAATCACTGGCAGACTGTGTTCAGCCCCCCACAATATCCTATTGCACAGTCAATCCAAAGTAATTGCATTGGGTAGAGATGTTCTCCTGAATGCCCATCTTTCTATCAACTAATGACATGTAAACTCATGTAAATTCCTCATCTTATGGTCTGCACTGTTGGCTAAAAGTGTGCTGTATTTGGTCTGCTCAAGGTTTACCCCCAGCACTAGGTTTAGAGTTGGTTACAAGAGAGAGATTTAGGCTATATCAACAAGAGCTTAGTGCTTGCCCAGACATGAATCCTGATTACATGTATGGCATTAGGGGCAGAGGATGATTACATCTAAATCCTAAGGACCTAGGGTTGATAACATGCAAGGCCTAAGGGGTGAGGTCATTTCCCTTAAACCACTGGTAATACACGCTGAATCCCTGAACCACCCACCTAGCCTCCCGGACCAGGGACCTAGTATTGGGCAGATAGAGCTGGTGTATGTGTTGCTCCTATAGAAACTGAGCTGCTCACAAGCTCCCTTGTATTAAGTCCATTCCCTACCTAAATAACCCTGCTCTATCACACAACCAGTGGCTAACACAGATGTAGGTGCTTGCCCTGCGAGGATACTGTTGACAGAAGTACTTAACATACTGGGAGTGCATGAAGCCAGTGTAAGGCTACAGGGAAGGCTGCTGGAAGCCACACAGCCCAGACAGAGCGACAGATTACACACACTACCTGGTAAAAAAACAAGATACAGCACAATAGGCCAACAACCACTTCCAGGGATTCACCTTCACACATGCACAGAACAGTGCATCTGGTAAGGAGACAGTGTCACGGGAATGATGTCACCGCAATGAGGTTATGTAGTTTGGAGGACGTGATGGAGAATTAATGTAGCAACAATAAGTTCCCATATGGTATTAAATAAGAGTTAGCGGCCAGCTTTATATCAAGCACGATAATTGTATCCTGAATAAGCCCCCAGAATACTGGATCTCCAGATAAGCACCTGTTTCCAGTAAGGCCCCAGTGCGGTGCTGATGGTTATTACAAGTTTATATGCCTCTTACCATGTCTCTGTCATTAACCCTTTAACTGCCAGCCCTCAAAAAGGTCATTTGGGACTTAACTGCCAGCCATGTGCACTTGGGCAGCAGAATGAGCATATTATGCTGCCCTGAATTAGCAGCTAAGGAGAATGAAAAAAAACAAAAACAATGGTAATTTGTACTTTTCTGAAAAGGATGCATGTGTATTCATGCAGAAACATCGTTTTATTGGTAAAATAATTTGAAAATTGTATGTACACAGCCATCCTTGGAGTTCAAAACATTAACTCATTAGCAAAGGGCTAGTATGTTATCCAACAATTTAGGGTCAACCTACTGCAAAAAAAAAGAAGAAATACTATACATGTGCGTTTTTCATGCTAATAGAGACCAGATGCAGCCCAGTATTGACTGCACAATACTGCCTGTCTATAAATGAATGGTGCTTATAAGACTATCCTTTGACCCCACTTCCATATTCATTTTCTTTACTAGCATCAAATAGTCCCATTGAGGTACCATTCATGATATAAGATTGTTGTACACTTTACCTTTACCATTAAAACATGAATTTTGTAACACCCTCCATACTCACACAATGCAGCACCTGATGCACCTGGTCCCTTGCGATGTCATACTCTGCATCGCAGAGGTCTCCCTCCTGCCCTAACAATAGCATATATACGTTTGAATGTATGCCCGAATCTTTATAATCATTGGAAATACTGCCAAAATAAATCATCGTGGAAATAGGGTTGTCTTTTCCTTTAATATTTTGGCAGCATGTAGAGGGCGCAATACCTCATAGAAATAGGCCATGATATAGGAGGACTTGGTTGAGAGAAATGTACACAAAATGGCATAACCCCAAACTGGCCAAAATTAATCAAAACCAACTAGAAAATATTGAATTATAATCTGAACAAACCATGATTGAAGTAGCCACAAAAGCACAATTTTGACATGGCACCACATACAAATTCACTTCCTAAAGGATATTCACTTCAGGAAGTAGCTGGATATGTCATATTAGAGCCAAGATATTAGGCTTGGATCCCAAGGTATGGAGTGCCTCAGCCATATAAGAATGATATGAAATTAATTGTCATTATAGGTTCTTATTAGACGTTTGACCATTTTTCTCCAGCCATTAAGGAGGCCTTAAACACAAAAATCAAAGATAAAAAACAAAGACAAACGTCATTTTGATCTTAATTGTAACAGGATTTGTAGATGTTTGAGCAAACTGTCCCTTCTGAACAGATATCACGTGCCTCTGGCGAGCGTCACTGATCCCGTAACGCTATAGGGAATGAGATCACTATGTACTGCTATAGGCAGGTAATCTTTATTTGGATACACAACAAATCCTTGATTCATGGCCAACTGACGGCTGTCAGTCACTGACGGATGGCATAGGGACAGTATCATTAGCCCTTTAATTGTTCTATTAGAGTTTGGAGCATGATTATTTGGTTCACTATTAATCCCTAATCTTTGTTATTCCACTATCACGGCACACCGGCGGCCGACTCTGGCCATCGAATGGCCGCCATCACTGCATGTGACGTCATGACCTCTTGACCTAGTTGGGCCTCAAAACGAGGCTCGCTCAGATCAGCTGCCTGTGGCATCAGGCTGATCCAGATCAACTGCATATAGCACTACAAGTGATCTAATTCCCCATAGTGTTATGGCCCTCAGTGGCTCTGTTGCGCTCGCCAGAGGCACATGATATCTGTTCAGAACCCTGGCAAAGTCTTTTTTTTTTAATTGTTTACAAGGTGATTTGTCTTTGTATGACATTTTTGTCGTTCTTTGTCCTTATGTAAAGCAGTCCAGATGTCCTTTCCAGGGCTCCGTAATAGGGAGACTATTTTTACCAAGCAGGCCCCTCCTGTGTTGAGTTTTATATCTAAATGATATTTCTTTATTCATCACCCTTGAACCATAAAACTTAAACTTCAAATGACATAAACTACACTAAACTATACCGGCCTTTACTTTTGCATAACATACTGTCTGGCAACTGAAATTTGGTATAGAGTGAAATGGGCCTGCATTTCATGGAATCTGAAAAGGATATTATGATATATCAGTGATCCATCTGTGTGCCATTTGTTTGGTGTAATTCTGTCCAGTGCCAGAGAATGTATAAGAGAGTATCCTTCCCTTACGGGTGGATCAGATGTAGCCCCATTTTGATGATGTGCAGGATTTGAGCCTTGTCACCATTAGTTTGTGCTTTTGTGAACCAGGGATAAAAGCCCGTGCAACCGGGAAAGCAGCTTTTAGGATATCAAATTGTTCTTGCATTCATAAAAAGCATAGTTGTTGCGATTTGACTAGTTCAACACTAGGTCAGTCAAAAGAAACCTAAGCTTCTGGGCTCCTTCTGAGAGAGAGTGAAAAGTGTAGACTGTCAATTAGCTTAACCACATCAAGCTTCTAAAACCATAAAAATAAAGGGAAGCTCATGTTTTAGTGAATAATTCAGCACTAGGTCAATCAAAATAAACCAAAGATTCTGGGCTCCCTCTCAGAAAGAGTGGAAAGCGTGTACACTGTCAATTAGGTTAACCACATCAAGCTTAGCCATAATAATAAAGGGAAGCTCATGTTGTAATGAATAATTAACAGGGAATTCACATTTCATTAAAATCGGTTCCTTTTTCCTAAATAACCCTAGTGACTTACATGTAGCACACCTGAGTGACATATGAGAAGAGGTCTATATCAGTAAAACCAATAGATATGTTGTATCCTATAGTTCTAGGGCCAAGGCCCAAAAGAATGATCCATGAAGGTTTTCTTAAATACTTCCTTGACCTCACAAACATGTTGTAAAACATATCCTACTTAGTAGATTGCTACCAGTAAAAATTTGGACCTTCACAGAGGGAACAGACAGGCAAGCTACTACTGTCCTACATGTAGGACGGTGATTGTTTCCATTTCTATGGTGACCCCAAAACACCTACTTTCAGTGTAGGCAGCTAAAGAACCATACTGCTAGGTCCTACTGTCCTCCATGTAGGACGGTAAGCTAGACCTGCGACAAATGTTGCCACCTTAGAGTTATCTGGGTCATATCTGCTCATAATGACTTACCCTCAAGTAGAGCACTAACCCTTACGTGCCCAGATTAGCAAAAGTGCGCTCTTAAGCATGTATCTATGTTCAACATACCACCATAGGTGTAATATTGATCGGATTATGATAATTTTAGTATCAAAAGTTTCGTTATGTCAGGAGCTATCCAATGATACCAAATATGTTATGGTGCATTAGGGATGTAATTACTAATAAAAGCTTTTGCAGAAAATAATGGATTGAAAATAGGCTTAAAATACATGAAAAATGCGCGCTCTAGCCATGAAAATACAGGGAAAATAGAGAAAATTCACTAAATCCACAAAAATATTGATAAAGATACCAAAAATATTGAGGAAATAATTTCCATGTGATTTTCCCCAAGGAATCCAATTATGATATGTATTTTTGTTCAATTCCAATCAATATGGCCTTTTTTGAAATGCTAAAATAATGCTTTATGAGTTGAATATAGCCTATTCCCCACCAAAATATAAAATTTAAGAAAAAAAGAGATTTTCTGGGCATGTTCATCCAAATCAGCTAATTTCAACTTCAAAAACCATAATCTTCCCTACTGACTCAAATAGAATTCAAACATATGCTTTATATTACATTTTCTGAAAGCTATGTAATTGTCCTCTTGGTTACAATGCATAAATACTTAAATGTGGACATGATATAGGTAATAGCCTCTGCTATGTCAAATGTGTTGAATAAATCAGCTTCCTCAAAATAATTCTGGGCACAAAAGGGCTAATTCGCCCTAATACTGCCCACGCCTACCTCTCTGGCTGTCTGCTACATTGTACTAAGCAATAAGACTAATAAGGGGAGACTGTAGGGTGGGATATTCCTCTGACATTACCAATAGACGGGATTAGTTGCCTAATGAAGCCACTCCTCCTCACCTGCAGTAGGTACACCACCCTGGAGGTGCTGCCTAGAGGTGCTGTAGGTACACCACACTGCTGACATGGATCACCTTTAGGTGTTCAACTAATGGGTGTATCAACTAACACTGCAACAGTTAACATGTTTAAACACTGTTGTGTATTAATGTCCAAATTAAGTTGTTTGTTGTATTGTGTGCTGGTAATTCTAAAGAGTTCTCATTAAGGGGAAGCTAAAACATTGTTAATGTTTTGGCACAGTTGAATAAAATCTTTTGGCTTAGATGTAAAACCAGGTATAGTTTGTATTCTCTGTTTATTTTCCCCAAATCCATTTCTAAAGAAGCAAGAATGTTTATGAGGAAAGCAGGAATTACAATTCACTGGTTTTGAATAGAGTCTGTAGCAAGCCTAAAAACGAGAACTTGAATATCTTCTAAGGCCAAGCCTTTCTCTGACACAGACTTAAAACACCCATTGGCAGTGCATTTAATTATGTATGGACCAATGACTCAATAGAGTCTATGGTCATGAGGTGGTGCAAACAATAACCCTCCCTGCCTGTACAATTTCCTTAGGTCATCCTGACTGCTATCACCTTACATATGAGTCAGGTCGTCAGAAAGCTGTAGATTTTGTGTTTTTGGGTCATTTTGGACTTTTATGGCTCTGGAAATAAAAAGTTGTGAACCAATCTTGTCTTACATAGACTCATTTGATAGAGAACACTTAGGGCTATCATAAAAATGTAAATTTGTGGTCATCTATCAAAGCTTTAGTACTATAGCTATAGGACTTATAGCCTGCCGAAGTGATAAAAACTTTTTGTTCTTTTTTATACTTTTTGTATTTTTTACAAGTGTCCTGCATTGAATAAAGAACACTATAGAGTATCCCAAAGTTATTTTTTGTATTGTATATGATCATAGGTATCAGTTCCATGAGGTTTGGACATGTTACTAAGTGAGAATTTTTCATGATGTGTCTTTCAAAATGGAAATCTGTATTTTGTAATGTCCAGTACCTAAATCTAAATCGGTTATAAAACATGGAAAAATGAAGTTTCAAAATCTTTGTTATTACGCATATGAAGGGCCCTATCATCCCCTACTTTGGTGAAGAAATTGTGTGTCTACCAGCATTTATCTTCATATGAGAGCATCTTATGTGAAACAATTCTGATAAAAGTACCGGACGTTAAAAAGTCTGGTACTTTTATCATCATGTAGGAGGCAGTCTACTGTGCAGGTATAACTCAAATTTTGTTCCATTCTGTAATTGAAGTCAATAATAGACATATTGGCCTTGTTATTTCATGTGTTTGTTATGCATAATGGGACATTCTTATATTACTGAGAGCAACTTAAATTACCTCCATATTTCATTATTTTGGTACCTGACATTACATGACACAAAACAAGCAATAAAAATGGAATCTGATGGCCTAGATCAGTATCTTTTGGTCTTCTGAGCTGAGGAGATGTACCTTGACAATTTTGCTAAGGTTATATAAAGTAATTACAAAATTAGTTTTCAGGGCCTTCAAGGGCAAAATCTTACACTTTCTGACGACCTGACCCATATATATGCTAGCTCAATGTTATGCTGAAGTAGAAGTAAGCTTTGATCAGTATTTAAAATTTATTGTAAGTGGCATATACCATGTGTCGAATATCACCTATAATAATGAAGAAGGGTCATCTTAGCAGTTGGGGAGGGGACTGTTTGGTGTACCAATAGCAGGGAATTATATTTTCGGCATTGTGCTACCTATTTATGTACATTCTCTTCATGGCCTTCTCTTTTCTTCTGCCTGCATACTTTAAAAATCATAATTGTCACATCCTTATCTACAACACCAACTAATGAGATTTATTTTTGAAATTTCCTCCGACAAAATAGCCAAATGTCTGTTGCAATGTTTACTACACAGCACTCTTGGTTCTACAAAACCATCAGAAACTGTCAACTATAGTTCATGGACAGAAACCTTTCCTACTGTGGTGGTATTATCATATACCATTTTATTATTCCATAAATTGTAACATATTACTGTATTAATCAAAGAATATGTAAGGAATTAATACATAGGTTGGCTAGAAGAGCGCTCAAACATTCTAGAAGAGCGTTCATGCCCCACTGCACACCAGCCAGGTCAGTTAGACAGGGGTTATGACATCAAAGGGTCCGACCTAATGGTTCACTGCACAATATAATAAAAATGAGGGTCTCAGTGTGCGACCTCATGGTTCAGTGCACAAACTAATAAGTTGTAAGTGAATGCAACCGGCCGTCACGGGTGCCTGGGCACCGCAGACGCCGTCATGAGTGTCTGAGCACTCTAATAACTGAACAATGGGTTACATAAGCACGACTCCATAACCGTCCGGTCGCTCTAGCGTCGCTCCTGAGCAACCTAGGTCAAATATCAAAGCATTTATGGAAAGCCCATAAGAAGACGGTCAAAATGAGTCTAAGATCAAGGCGGAACTCTTATTATTAAGGAAGTTACGCCATGAAGACTGATTCAACCTCCGAGTGCACTACAGACAAACCGGTGCAAGTTACGCGCCTATCAAGCGGGCATTATAAACTTGACATATTCAACTTCGCGCATGCGCAAAATGGCGGTTATAACGGCGTAAACTTTTGAGATATGGGGGTTTGAAGTTACAGAACCGACCAAGACAATGGGGGACACAGCGGCGCCCATGGGGGTCCTTTGTGCACCCAGTGACACATGAAAGCCTCCCCTCAAACAATTGCAGAGTTAGGCAGATGCCACTGGCCACAGTCAGTCTGAGGTGCATTGCCAAGATTTGCTACAAATAGCCTGGCTGCACCTCCTAGAAATCAGAACACCAAGAACCGCTCCAGAGGTAACATCTCCAGTCATCTCCTGCTACCTGCTATACCACTGCACTATGGTGAAACTATGCTAGACAGGCATTGGTTTCTATCATTAGTGGCCAGAGGGTATCTTCCTCAAGACATCCACTAGAGGGTAAAGTTATTCATTATTACATTATTCCTCTAAGCAGCAGGTCAGGAGCTAGGTGTGGGAACCCACCTAGAACTATGCTGGACATTGTATTATTATTACCTCACAGGTGGAGTGGAACAGAACATTATACTTTATAAACTACTGTATATTTACTGTATGTACAAATTACCTACATACTAACTACTGTGTGATTGATATTTCTTATATGTTGCCTAAAGCTGAATAAACCAGTGATAACTGGAAATAACACTATTTATAAGAGCCTGTTGGATTTACACTATATACCACTAGTCATATGATATTTCTCATATGACAACTTGATCATGCATAATTACTAGTATGACACTATCATCAACAGAGTTGCCTGTTCTAATGGTGACAGGCCTTCTATATGCTATTGTTCATGATGCCATTAGAGTAACATCATAACCCTTCAATGGCCACCTAATGTGTTTTTTGCATTATGTCTGTCCATAATAAAAAAAAGAATTTCTTCGAAGGTCAGGAATCAACCCTGATATACAGCTTATCTCATAGGGTTGATGCATGCCCAAAGGTTTGGCAAAGGTGGGCAATGTAGTACTCATGAGCAGGAAATGCCATCCTTGGGGCATCATAATGGCCCTTGAAGGATTAAGCTGTGGTTACACTGATGGCTTCTACCACATTGTGTAGCTGCCCCTTTAGAGGTCACCTGACAGATAATGTTGCAGTAACCAAATACACCCACAACACCATCACTGTCCAACTAATGATGGTGCACCTATTCCCCCATCACACTGCAGACCTTGATGCCATGGTATGATATTATGATATCAAGGAGTTTCTACCAGGCAGATCAATGCAGCGAGGATTTCTTTTCACAAAAATTGCTGGGTGACAAAGCGTAAAGCATCAATGCCCTTGTGGTTCATTGTATAAATTATTGACGGGATCTTACTGTTATCTGGTGATATAATCATCATTAAGTCTTTTGAGCATTCTGCTAAAACTAAAGCATGTGAATGATTCTCCCTTATTTGCTGCCTGATTTGATTTATATATGACGTCCTAGTGTGAGGTGTTGGGGGGAGGTCAAACCCTCTCATCAGCATGCTTACCAATCTGTTGATGCTTTGCCTCCACACTTTACCTCATTTGCTGACACTCTCCATGATTGAGTTACATAATTTGATAGATTTCACCTTACTATCTATCTGCATAATAAGGAGTGAATTGATCCACAGTCAGTTAATGCATTAAATGATTTTTCTTTGTTTCTGGCTCTTTAAAGAGCTGGGGTAGACTCATATACCTCTAAAGCCATGTGTCCACAGGGTGACAAACTTTGTAAATGGTAGAAGACTTCTATTGGCAACCAATTCTAACTGTTCATTTGTGATGATAAATATCACCAAATACAAATGCACCAAATATCTAACATGTTTGGTTTTTGTTGTCGGAAACGAAGGATGGACATTGTATCGGCCCATCAAATATCTAACATTATCAAATTTTATTGTGAAAAATGAACAATATAAGTGGTTGCCATAGAAATACATGGACTTAATACTGTGGACACATGGCTTAAGAGGGATATGGAAAAACAAAGTCATCTCTTGAAAAGTAATTTCTATTAGGATATCAGGAAATAAATCTGAACTTCCTTGTGCAGGAAAGGACAATTCATCATTGGCCTATTCTGGGACAATATGGTCATACTCTCCCTACATAAAAATGCTGAAATAATTGAGTGGATAATGTAAAAATAAAATCTCACCTTCCCAAAATAGCGACTTCCTCATCCCAACTATGGTTGTTCAGTTTTTAATGATTAAAAAAACATGTGGTTACAAACCTAATTAGTTACCCTCCCTGTGGATGCCCCTTCTAAGAAAGATGATTGAAATCTCATTAAGTAACTGCAAAAAGCAAATAACATGTCCAGATGGATTTGTTCCAAGTGGTTGTCTTCTGTTTCTTGATGGAATAACAATGAGGAAAGAAATGAAGGATCCAATTGACATTACTTTCCAGCACAGAGCTCACCACAAACAATCATTTCATACTCATGGAAAATAATTGAAATTCATAACCGGTTCCCTGTGCAATTAAAGTGGATTTGCACAGAGGTAGGCCCACAGGTATGCTATAACGGAGATCTTGCTAGGTTTCATGAAGCCCCTCCCCCATCATTTCTTGAGGTCTCCACAGACCCCTACAAGTGCTGTTCCAGTAGGGTATTTTGTATGACGAGGAAGTTACAGTTGTAGATTGTAGTATTTTAGGAATAGCATCCAGATGTAAACCCGATCCTCACAAAGGAAACTTAGCACTTGATTCTGAGTGTCTTTTAACTTCACAGTGGGTGGGATGCGGTGGCAGCAGTTGCTAACAAATCTCAAATTTCCTATCTGCACCAGGAAGTTATAATAAGAGCACATAATGGATTGGTTGACAGGAAGGATGACATGGACAATTAGTGAACACAATGGTAGGAAATCAGAATTTGATCCGGTACAAGCTACATTAATTTCTGCTGCCCTGGGCATCCCCGGGTTTATATCAGTATCCCTAACAACAACATAGGTACCATAGACTATGTTGTTGGCAGGGATATTGAAATGAGACGCTGGCTTTTATACATAAGTTTTCTGAAGAGAACAATAACTGCATGTCATAACATGTCTTCCATGATACCCTCCAGGCAATGGGAAATATCAACCTGGTTGTATTAACATAAAAGAGATATTGAAATAAGCCCCGGAGATGCCTAGGCCATAGGAAGTTACTGCAGCATTGCAGGATCGGATTCTGATAACATATACATTTTCCATAGTATTTGATTGCAGACGTCTAAACCAACTCTTAAAACGTCCTGAAATTTCCACTCCTCCCTCATATTTCTCTCACCTATCTCCTAATACCAGGTAAGGTTTGGTAACTATGAAGACTTTTTTTGACTTCGGCATGAACATTAAAAAAGCATCATTATATTATTATATCTACCAATGGCTGTAATTGGGAAATACTTATAATACCACAGAGCACAGGCATGTGGTTCATGAGCAAAACTAAGGTTTTACTTCTACATTGCTCAGCGTTTCTTTGGTTGCTATTTAGCATTACTTTGATCATTTATCATCATAATCAGACGCCTCCACTGACACCACCATTGATTTCTGTAATTAAGATTCATCAAATGTTATGGCCCAGAATTAACCATAATCTAACACCCACACTAACACTGAGGCCTCTTGTGATGAGCAGCAGCAGATAGAGAATGACCTAATGTCATATAACCCTTGTTTACAAGGTGTGCAGGCTAGCACAAATTTGTACATCATTATTAAATCCAATCAAACACCCATCAATAGCCATCTGAGATTATGGCTTGCAGGTGGTAGGCTGGTTATAGCTGCACACGACACAGAGATATACACCTAACACAATTATCCTTAATTTTTGTCAGATATTCTAGAGGCCAAGTGCAAAGTAGCATTTGCTCCAATGGAATGCACTATAGACAGTCTTCAGGGGTATATAATGAGTGCCAGTGTGAGGGCATGTAACATCATCAAAAGAAAAGTTTATAGTCTGTCTACAGTTGTTTAAAAGTAAATCATAAGTTTGAAACCCTTTCTCTATGAATGATAAAGTAGCGTGATAAAAAATGTCGTTCTAGGGGTTTGCCTAAATTTAGCCAAATTCAAAAGAATCGATTCGCAAAGCTACTAGGCCTTTAGGGAGCTGACAAGGTTTAATGCCTCCATGAAGGAAGATGCTAAGCACATCTTTCCAGCTGTCGCCAGCAATATTCCCTTAAGATTATCCTGTAGGGATCCATATGTTATCTGCATATCTACTGGTCTAAATGCTCTCAATAGGACCATTCCAAGGCACATACTGCTTCTTTGAGATGTATAAGTAATATTGGATGAACAGATCATCCATTTCTGCATAGAATGAATCTACCCTAGTAGGTTAGTGTCCCTGTTGTAGAATATAGCTTATAAGAATCACTGTGACCAGGCAGGCAAAAACACCCCTCTGCAGGGAAATTCATTATCAAAGCTCATCTCAAGATCTTTAAAATGAGACATCATTGGCTTAGATATTCCTGTTAGTTATGTCATATTCCCCTTCTTGAACATAGATCGTTATTCATATCTGAAATCGATGATTAAGCTCTGAATGGTCACAAATCATAGAAAGTGTGCATATGGGGCCTTACATGTCATTCGCCCAGACATGTGCCCAGAAAAAGGATTCTTATAAGTATGCTTCTTTTACAATAGCAAGGACACATCTGACATAAATGATAATGTGATTTTCTTAATCTACAGGTCAAAATAGTCTGGACCTGAGATTTTCATGGAGGTATGAAGATTGTTTCTGTAGGAAATTAAGCCCTCAACATGGCTTGTAACTCAAATGTCATTTTCCCAGACACAATTTTGCCCAGACAATTATGGTCATTTGGGCACATTTTACCCCCCTGGAGCCCAAAATATGCATATAGGACCATCAAAACCCATATGTAACATGAAGATCTCATCCAGTCTGACACTTTGAGCCAAAGAAATAGAGGGGGAACTAAAATTTGAAGAGTAGGGGCTGGAATACCTCCAAATTCGGCATATACAAACCTTCTATGATTTTCGAACAAATACATTATAAACCATAAAAATGTCTAGAAACACAATAAATCAACCTTTTTCATAAAAAATACAACTTTAATGGTGATTTCTATTTCTAATGGGGCCATTTCTACTGAAAATAGTGCATTTTAAACGAGATCATTGAATTCTGCATCAAAAATTAGCTTAAAGTATTTTTATAATGATTTATAGTGTTTTTATAATGATTTATAGGAGGGGTGTTCTCCCTTGATGGGTCACAGATGCTGAACACAGACAGCTCTTCTGAATTAATATCAAAATCATGATTCCCCTGGTGTTTGCCCAGACATAGCTGATAGGTAATTATATACATGGAGATTTTAAAAAGAGATCTAGAAAATACTGGGACTTTTTTAAAAGAATTTAAGTGGTTGTAAAAGATGAGTTTCTTCCCAGAAGAAAAATTGACAGTCTATCTCAGATATACGAATACTGCAGCTCTAAACATAGTATGTCCATTCGATAAGTTCTATTTCAGGCTCCAAGCATTAACCTCACCCTATGCAATCATAGAAAAAAAAACATATATGCCCTAACTATAATATTATCAGCCTCAGCCAGGATTTTCCCTGCAAGAGAAGCCAGGAGATGGTTCTCTTATCCTCCCTCCTATGTAATCATAGACAAGGAATCAGCATTTTCACAATGAACATACACAAGGATACACTATCATGATGCCACCTGTAATTATCATTAATGCAGCTCAGTCGCATGCAGCTGTTGTGAACCATGTTGGTGGGTGCCTATATCAGCAGCAGCAGCAAGTGGAGAATGAGGGAGGTGGTGTGGGGAGAGTGGATTACAGAGACTGCTGGTCCTGCACATGTCCTACACCGCTTGTAGAGGATGTACAGTCTCACTGGGAGCAGTGTGCATAATGTTACTGCGAGGACAGACACCTCTTTACCCTAGGACTGACAGGACTTAGCATAGGCATTTTGGATAATACTACTCAGTGTTCATGGCTATACAGTATTACTACGACCAGAATCTTCCTTGTAGGTTTTACCAAGTTAAAGTGTATGCACAGATATGGGACACAGAGCACATGTAAGGCTACAGCCCTTATAAGGATACTACTGGTCCTCCAGGGTTCAGGATATGCAGCTATGTAAGTTACCCAGGCCAGAACCTGTGAGGTCTATAAGGACAATCTTTTGGATTTTTACATGATACACCTATCATTTATGCTTGGGGTCAAACTAGACCCCCATGGCCTAGCTTGTGCACTAAACTACACTGGCCCAGTCTGCTGATTGGCAGCTTATCATCTTACTTGCCTTAGAAGCTGAAGAGATTAGCCATGGGGAGAGTAGTTACACAGCATTCATTGCAGCACAGGCCAGGATTCTGTAAATATATGAATCTTATTATGATAGGACAGTGCCCCTGTTAATCCAACTTCTCATACTGGTTGTTTTTATATTTATACACAGAGATGGTTGTTTTAGTAAGTGGCATAGTGCAATGAATTGCAAATCATCAATGTACATGAATGCAGATAGCACTGAACATGTGATATGCATTCTGTGCAGATATGATACATACTCTACACCTTCATTACCAATAGTTCTGTCCTGACTATAATATGTTTTCTTTTTTCATAATTATACTACTACCCAGGTAACAAACTTCGGTTATTTTAATGTCGAATTAACGTCGTTTCCAAATTGGAAAAAAAAAACGTTCAAAGAGGGTTCAGCTTAACTCCATTTCAAGGACTCAAACCAACAATGAATAAATGTTGAAAAAACGCTGATTAAAAACAATAATTCTCAAGAAAATATTATGCATTAATATGATGCTAACTTAACTCTGGAACAACCTGACCTTACTCCCTACCAAGCCTAAATAGTGTCATAGGACGTTTATTTCTACTTTTTTGATGTGTTTGAACCATTCGCCCATCTATACTCATGTTCCCACATGGTGCATATATCCCTTTTGCAAAGGGACCTGTACCTCATGTGTTATAGGAGCAGCACAGTGATTCATAAGGGAAGACACAACAGGGAAGGCTTATACAAATTCCAAATGTTTCAATAAAGGTGTGTACCATACCTTGGACCATTATACAGGGAATATTGTCATTCATTTATAGATATTTTTTACTTAGATATATCTAGACAATGGATGTTGATGATAAGATTGGCACAACTCCCATATTATTATCATTTATGCTTTAGATTAGAGAGATACCTATTCGTAGCATGCACTCGAATCACATCACAATATCCCCTGCCCCCTAATAGGGCATATTTGAAATGTGAAATAAAGTTGAATCCATGTTTTTTAACCAGTTAAGTCAACGTTGTTTTGAGTCCACATTCCAAAGGTTATTTAGAAAAAATGTTATTTCCTGAATGTTTATGCAATGTTAAACCAACATCAATATGAAAACGTTCTCTTAAAAACCTTAAATTAATGTTGAAACAATTTTTTTCAACAAATGTTAGTCTAACTTATCATCAGTGAACGTTAATCAACATTCCCTTAACGTTTCTTGTTACCTGGATAAGTACCGACTTCATATACTTCTATCTAACAATTTCATAGAGGCCTAATACTATGTACTCATTTTATATACTACTTGGAGGCAGTATACTCTGATTCAGGTACACTCTCATTTATGAAACTTATTTTCTTATATTGCAGGTGTGGAAAAAAACTCTCTGCAGTCTTACTAGGTGAGTTTGGATATTTTCATCAAATACATGCAACAGTTAAACATAAACTGACCAGGTAAAAAAAACTCTCCTCATACCAAAACATTCAGTCCTGCTAGCATTACTAACTTCCTCCCTCTTTCTTGGCCGTATTTTCGGAGTCCTTTTTTAGGAGGAGGGGAGGTTTACTGTCTTGTTTGTCCAGCCTTGGGTCATGATCCCATTTACTAAAATTGGCTATGCAGCACTCACACTGTTTGTCCTGGGATCAGGTCACTAGCATACTGCATGAGAGTTTCACAGACTGTCAGATTAGTTTGTCTATATGCAGTCTGTCTTTGGATAAGCACCAAGGTTAAACAGGCCACAATTTCGATTCAGAACCTGGAATCTGGTTATGAAATCATAACTACAGCATGAACCCAGCCCTGAAAAAGCACCCATCATGTTTTAGTGCAGGGTTAGAGCTTGGTTTGGAGATCTGACTAGACACCACCAGTACTACTCAGAAAGGCTCCGTCATAAAGAGCAGTCTTCATTACTTCTCAAGATTGTACAAATAGACCCCTTCAAATTGTGATGGGATTCCTCAGTCTAGTACCATTACAGCAATCCACTATAGAAGTTGCACTGGCATGACTGTCCTACTAAACCCAATCTAAGTCATACAATCTTGAAAAATGCCTTCCGGAGCTGTATGGAAAAAGTGCCAGTTTAGACTAGAGTAGCAAACCTCTGGCTGTTGTCTTTTCTAGTTCTCCAGGACGGCACTTCTTAACATCATACAACTTGACACAACCAATACAACTCAGTTACACAGATCCGTCTTCCCAGCTGGCATTTACCTTGCAAGCAGACAACAGAGTAAGTACACCTCCAACTGAGAGACTACAATTGCTCTGTATGACTGAACCTTAATGTAGTCGTACAGGATGCCTGTGGTACAACTTGAAAGCTTAAGTCATAGCATGATACAAAATGCCACCCAGAACCTATAAGGTGATTAAACACATTTTGTTGCAAAGTCCACCTTTATTATCTCTCTCAAAAGAAATTATACAGGAAAAGTAAAGGAAGACTAAGCTGAGGTTCTGTAATGTAAAATGAATCTAGAACTTATTGGAGTAAGGATGGCAACTGGGAACAATTATCTTGTTCATATTCATCTTGAGGCTGAGTCTTAATACCAGAAACAAACACCAGAAAGCAGATAAAAAAAAGACACCTTAATGAGACAATAAGGCACAACATGTGACAGGGAAAGCATTGTCCCCAGGAGGCCCGGCTGCCATTTTCCTTGCACTCGGCTATGTCATGCAATGTGCATATCACTCAACCATCAGAAACAACAAAGATTCCCAAACTTCTGCATCTATTTCCTTCAGAGAATTCTCGCCAGCTTATTTTCACTTAGCTTGACAGGCTTCTTATGTATTCTATAATGTCTTCCCATTTCTCTTCGCAGGGTTGTTTGCAACATGATCGGGTTTTAATGGCCCGCGACGATGAATCCAAAGTAAGGGGATATACAAGTTATAGATGTGGTCTAAAAGGGTTTCAGGTTGCAATGATATATTGTTCCCTGTCTATATACACGGATATGGTCCATTTATTAGCTCTATGACAGTGTGCAACAGGCGTATGGCACATTCCATGTGAAGTCTATTTTTAGGGGTCGTTTTTGAAGGCAAAGCATCCCACAGTGTGAAGAAATGTGCTACTTGAATTCACAAGTCCATAAGTAGAGTAATAATTAAGTTAGCCAGAAAATTTATATTTCAATCAGGTTCACCTATCCATCAGCTTTAATTTGGTACCACTACTGTTTTGGTTTGGTATGTATTAATTTTTTTAGAACCATTTACATGAGAAAAAGTATGATATTCATTGACTGTATTTAAATGTTCGGAAATGAAATGTTCAGAAATGAAAATGTTATGAAATAGCTAAAATACAGTGACCTAAATACCCCACTTCACCCTCTAATAATTTTTTTCACGGCAATACAATTAAAGCAAAGTTGCATGACATTTTTTTTTGATAAACTGAATACTTGTATGTGCCTTTAATAAACTGTTTGGAAATGAAACCCTTAAAAAATCCATATTTTTTTCACAACTTTATAGAGTCATAAAATACTTATAATGATTGCATTTCCCCCAGGGAAAAAGGCCATTTTTAAACTAAGGCCATGAGCTTTCCAATGATGTATTACATGAGAAAACATCCCCGCTAGTTTTAGAGTTATGGTTCTATAAACTTAGATGGTTGTTTACTCATCCGAATCCCAAATATGGTCTAACTTGTATATTTCGCTAGATATCTCAGATGATATGTATAATTAAGCACAATTCTGCAAATTAGAAAAAAATTGTCATATTCTTCATATTCTTTTTCTCATAAAATTTGATCCGATAACCAGATTTTTACCATTTTTTCAACACATCGATCCTTGTGGGTGTGGCTCTTTTGATTCCTCAATTTTTAGTGAAAAATGGCAACCAATATCAACAAAAGCACTGATTTGCACAGTGCCCAAAAACGTTCTATTTGCATTCCAAATTTGGAAGGTTTTCCTCAAAAGAAAAAAAGAAGAAATTTCCCTATGGGATTATTGTAATCTACATAATCTACATCAAGTATGTGGGACACATCTCTCAAAGATTATTTTACAAATATGCTTCAAAAATGAAAATTTGAGTCGAGGACAGGCAGTTTGAACTGTTTGGTTATCATTAAGCATCCTTACTGCAGGGAAAATAACATATGAAGACATCTTAATGCTAATGAAAAATTTCTCTGACACTTTAAGATTCATTAGAAACCACTTACATTATTCTAAATCAATTACATCGGAAGATATAACCAAAATGCATCTGATGACATGAAAAGATAGACTTAAACGCTGTGCATATGTGTCCACCTTCTACTTTCCCCAAACCTCTTCATTATTCAGGGGGAGTTATGAATATTTCTTTTAGTTTATTGTATCACTTTGGCATATTTCTGCCAATCGGTATTGATTTTACTTGCCATCTTAGCGAGAATATCTTGTTCTTTTTAACTATCCTTAAGGTCATAACCCCAGGTGTCTTATCTGTAGCTTTCTTCCCTATGATTTAATCATGATTTCTGCATTCCCCAGGCCTAGGTTGGTCATTATTTCTCATGGAGCCAGAATCAATACAGAATCCCTTGAGCCTAACTTCAGAATAAACATCACATAAAATGAAACAAGCTTAAAGTTGGAGATATCACAGATTAATTACAGAGCCTCCTCTGTATGAGTGCACTTAGATTCCATGGAAATATGGTTGGGTGCTACAGTGCCATAGGTGGCCTAGACCCAGGTAGGTTGGTAAAGGTGTATGGGCTAAAAAGTCAGAAATAATATGATATATACTTGGGAAGTATGAGGCACTGACAGACTGTGTCCAGCACCCCACAATGATATTGCACAGGCAATCGAAAGTAATTACATTAGGTAGAGATGTTCTCTGAATGCTCTTCCTTCTATCAACTTATGGCATTGTTGATTCCCCATATGATGGTCTGCACTATTGGCTAAAAGTGAGCTGTATTTGGTCTGCTCAAGGTTTATCACCAGTACCATACAAGAGAGGGAATCAGGCTTTATCAACAAGAGCTTAGTGTTTGCCCAGACATGAATCTTGATTACATGTACGGCATTAGGGGCGGGGTCGATGACATCTAAAGCCTAAGGACCTGGAGTTGATAGCATGTAAGGCCTAATGGGTGAGATCATTTCCCTAAACCACTGGTTATACCCCCAGAATCCTTGAACCACCCACCCAGCCTCCAGGACTGGGGACCCTAATATTGGATTGAGCAGATAGAGGTGGTGTATGTGTTGCTCCTATAGAGACTGAGCTGCTCACAAGCTCCATAATATTAAATCCATTCCCTACCTAAGTACCCTAATACCCTGCTCTATCACACAACCAGTGGCTAACACAGATTTAGGTGCTTGCCCTGTGAGGATACTGTTGACAGAAGTACTTACCATACTGGGAGTGCATGAAGCCAGAGTAAGGCTACAGGGAAGGGAGTGAATGAGTAATAGATGTTTAACGCCATTTCGACAGCTAAGATCATATTCATGGCAAGAACTACATTACACAATTTCACAGGGGAATGTGTCAGTGCCCACGCATATGTGCACCACACACATCCTGAGGGGATAGGAAAGAGGAGAAATAGAGCCTTTTAAGTGGGCTAGGGAAGCCCAGGTACAAGGAAGGCTGGCTGAAGCCACACAACCTTGGCAGAGCGACAGATTACACACCCTGCCTGATAAAAAGCAAGGTACAGCACAACAGGCCAACAACCACCTTCCAGGGATTCACCTTCACAAGTGTGCAGAACAGTGCCTCTGGTAAGAGACAAAGTGTCAGGCAAATGATGTCACCGCAATGAGGTTGAGTAGTTTGTGGCTGGCTTTATATTAGGCACAATGATTTTATCCAAAATAAGCGTCTGTCTCACTATAAGCCTCCAGAATATTGAATCTCAAATAAGCGCCTGTTTCCTGTAAGTCCACTTGCGGTCGCAATGGGAATTATAAGGGCCTGAGTGCTGAAAGGTTATTTGCCTCTTACCATGCCTCTGTCATTACATCCCTGGGGGAAGAACAGATAAGGTTTCATATAAACATGGTATTTCTTCCTTTTTGCTGTGGGGGCAGGTTTGTTTGTGCCATTTTCTCTGGCAGGCTGCTGGGTTATGTCTGAAATATAGATGTATCGTTATCCTGTGTGCACACATGAGAGCTGCTACTGTATACTGAGACAAAAAGATACATGTACACATCGGTATAAATTTTATATTCATACAGGACTAAAAAACATCATGTTCTCAGATTTCGGCCTTGACAGACCGGTTCTCATAACAACCTAAAATAGCTTTCCTGTAGGTTTTTAAACCATATCTCTCTTTTGAAATAATATCCCACTGCTTATGATTGTGGTGGACAAACGATGTCAGACAAAGAAAAGAGATCTGAATACAAGTAATATACTAGGCTGATAATTTCTGTTTTGAGAATATCTTCCCATAGCAGATGTATTTGCTTTGAGTTTGCACCGAATTCTGAAAAATAGGAAAGTTACTTTTGTATTTGATACAATGTCATTAGTAAAAAATAGGCCCACTTCATTGTTCAGATCAACAGATATCAATAGATTTTACCTGGTATTGATGGGCATTTCGGACGGCAGTTAATCTTATCTGGTTACAATTGGCATGTCACTGAAAAAACAGTAGATAATCATCTTGATGCACAGTATCCATAGATTGACTAAATCCATTAAATGAGGTATCAATTAGGTCATTGGGAATCCTTTCTCAAACATTTATATAGTTGCTATGTATAGCTGAATATGACAAATATGCTGATTTATGATATGCCCTAGAGACAAGAGCCAAAAAAATATATCATACTTGGAGTGATGGATTAGTTTACATGGCAACTGGAAAGTGTGATTTGTGCCAAATTTCCATCGAAACATTTTGGAATGCAAGCAATGGAATGGTTGAAGTAAACCTTAAGTACATTCCAAATATGGAATGCAAGCCATGAAAATGGAATGGTTTCGTACATGAGAAAAATACTACCATAGAGCATTTTTTGGTGTTCTAATCAAAACAATGGCCACAATAATAGAATGATTTTGTATTGATGGCTAGAATAATTCTTCAGTGCTTTAAATATTCAACACTAGAATTTGATTTTGCCATACATTATCAACTTCCAATGGATCAAATAGTGCATCCTTCCTGGGCATTGGCTTGGGTGAGAGAGCAATGGTTTTTGAGCATCATTTTCACAGTTTTTTCATAGCAAGAAGATAAAAACCTGTTTAAGATGGGTTAGGAAAGCATGCAATGATTTTGGTGTTTGATAAAGTTTATAATGTAGTTTTATATGTAAAAGCCTATGCACCGGCAGATACACAAAGTGCTTTTAAGCATGTTAGCCATAATTCATCTGATACTTTGCAGTACTTTAGAAACCTTTCCAGAACCTAAGGGGTATCTCCTCAAGATTCTTCATATTTTCCTAGAAAAAGTGTCTATTTCATTAATAAATTAGCTTGGATGAAGCCCCTTAGCATTAAGGTGGCCTGCAGGAATAGAGACAGTGATAATTTAGGATTCCCCGCTGGGATGAGTCCTTATATGGCTCCAGTTAGAGATAAGGGAACAGATAAGGATAGCTGTGCTCATGTCATGCTCCAGGCAGGATATGGCTAGTAATGCTGAAACTGATAATAAACAGAGTTCTCTTGAGCAGTACTCCCCCAGGTGGGTGCAGCCTGCCTGAGATATTAATACAAATATAATTATATTAAAACTTATTCCATTATTCGCAATGTATACCCACAATCTTGAGATGTACAAAGATTTTTTCCTGAATTTATCCGAGGTATTGGGTAACTGAAGATACAAAATATGGGCCTGATAATATGTAAGATTCATTATGTTCTCGATTGATAAACCGATTATCCCATCAAATTACACCATCAATTTGTCATCAAATTTTTTTGAGTACGAATTTTCTTAATTGCAGTAAGTATATTTACAATCATTCCATGTTGAATCCTTTACATTACATATAACCACAACAAAGCTGGAGAGGTACGGTTTAAAGGTAACAGGTTAAACCCCCTCCCTGGTGGAAAAACTTGGGTACTTTAAGTCTTTTAGGGAGACGGCTGTATAATCAAACAGATGGAAGTATAATCGGCTGTATAATCAAACAGATGGAAGTAATAATGATGTATATATATATATATATATATATATATATATATATATATATGGTTCTGCAGATGTTAATGCAGAGTTTGTGTTGGTCTTATTACACAGATAGAGTGTATGATGTTACAACACTTGAGTCTATTCTGACACGTAGATTAGCGTAGTTCCTAAAGTCTTACCCTAGATTAAAACATTAGTATAACATTGTGGAGTTACCAGTAGAAGAAAATCATAGATGTTCAAACTTATGGCAAGTAGTTTCTGACTCAACATAGTCATTACTTGATCTCTGTTAATAAATCTCTCTTAGTTTTCAATTTGAACTCTTTTAGATCAGAGATACATTTTACATCAGCATTCAGGGTGTACAAATTACAATAATACAGATATAATAAACTCATATGGATCCAATTAGTTGACTCTTGTAAAACTGCTATGAGTTCTAAACAGTTTCTCCCCGGCTGATTGAGATAAAGCGAAATTGTGGGAAGTAATGATCAAAAAAGTGTCTAATCAAACAGATGTGAATAATTGTCCATAAAGCTATTGAAGGCATAGACAAAAGGTTGGACGTACGTCCCGGGACCTAGGTTCGATACAGCCAAAGATAGTATATGATAAGGTTCTATTAGAATCTCCAATATCTCATTGCCACAATTTAAATCTAAGGATGTTTTATTTTGAATTTGAATATTATGTGACAGCCCTGCTGCATGTGTTCATAAACAGTTGTACCAAATCATGTAAAAGGTTGATATTCTGAGGTAAATTTGTCGTTTCATTTAGAATGTGGTGATTTTTAACAACTTCTGACAAGATTTTATACGGGGAACAATCTTGGCCTATTTACAACACATGGGACAATGGTAACAACAATCGACCTATAATTATATAGACCAGGCAGGTGAGAACAAAGTATAAGCCTACCAGGTAAATGAATAATTGAATCAAAAATCCCTTTTATTTTGTGGCATGATATTGAGGGCTAGCTACATAGTTTGTTTTGCCTCTAAATCAGATTACTATTTTCGAATAATTATGCATATATATGTATGGCCCATTCAACTTGTGCAGTTCTCTCAGGAATTTAGTAGTGTACACGATCCTTCAATCCACATCCACGCCCAGAACTTTAATAGCAATTTATTAATGCCTCAGTGCCCCTTGCTAGACCAGTATGTTTTTCCAATGTATAATACCTGATTGTACTTTGATAATGAACAACCAGAATCTATCATCCAAATCATCCAAGCACTCTCATCTCCAGAAAAACTAATTGAGGATAACCTACTTTGACTTATCTGATATTTAAAGCCTCACCACCTCCTTCCAACATGGAACCCTTACTACTATACTGATACTCCCATTAAAGGGAGAGTGTTGCCATGGCAACCTACAATTAGTGTTCCTATCATCATAGAGACCGGGGCCATTTTAAAGCCTACACTTAAAGCCGACAGGATCCATTATTGTGGCAATGTGGCTGTCTCCTAACCTAACTGATTGAGATTGATATGGAGCCTTTAATTGTCTTAAATGCAGGGATTAATTCTATCCATTTGAATTGCTTCCAAGCTGGGGACAACTTCCAACATTCTCTAAATTCTTGAGACCATTTCTTTCATCTTTATTCATTAGATCATAGTGTAATCCCTATTAATTGATATGTGGCATGTGTTGTTGCGACATGAACCTGAGAGTAACACTCATTTAGTTCTAGGCACCACTTTGCCCACATTGTGGGATAGATTCAGTCAGAATTTTCAATAAATGAGTAAAAAACTTACATCTCAGACTCAATTCATTAATATAACAAGAAGGCATTACCTGAAGATTCGAATAATTGAGGAGTATCAATAACTGCTCAGTAAGCAAACTCAAAAGGTTGTTTTTACTTCTCTGCATAAACTACATATATACATGCAATAATAGTAGGCTTTGGATATCATTGGGGCTGTGTGCGATCAAAAGGCCTTGTGAAATATAGCATCTTGGTGGAAGAGGTTGCGTGCTCAACAAAGGATCCCTGTCTTTAATTGCTTGCAATTACAGAGATTGAGTACAGGACTTTCCACTGATTCCTCGATGTGTTACGCATTAGTTCTAGAAGTTAAGAGCGTCTAATTCCCAAGCCAGATCTTTTACATTTTGGGCTAGAGAGAGTGTGAGCAAATGAGTGAAAATGGTTGTTTCATGCTATTTCCACCTATGCCATCGGTGTATTTATTGCGAGAAAACTACACTAGCCTTAAGTTCGACAGAAAGAGGTCTGTGTATACATCTGTGTGTGAATTGGTTTTTAGTAGGGATTACTAACACTTTTCTTGCTTTTACACTGGAACTATCATTGGTTATCCTTGTACCACTGGCCACCTACAGGCACACTGACGAAAAAAGAGCATCGTCCTGAGTTTCACCTAGTCTCTGGCGCTGCCTGAGTATCATGAGAGCCTCTGCTAGAGGCTCTCGCCTGACATGCCATACTCATGCTGAGCCTGCTTCAATACCACACATTGGGAAAAAGGATCAGGATGAGTATGGCACAAGGCTCAGGCATGGTGCCATACTCAGTCTGAATCTAACTGAATACTCCAGCAAAGCAGGGGTCTAGCCACTACACTGATGTCTGAGATTATATCATATCCTAGCACCAACCACACCATGTGCCTCATTAGCTCAGTTGATATGGCACTGAACACTGCATCTGAAGGTGGTAAGTTTAAGCCCCATTGAAAATCTTTGTAAAATCGATCTCGGTAAGTCAATCTTATTGCTACAATGTGAGCATGAATATGCATTCATATTGGGTTTGTGCAAAAATTGTTCCCTATTAAGCCCCCCCCTCACCCGTTCTTGCACATATTCAATATCCTTTCTATTATCCTCTAGTCCTTGTAACCATGATATCTAAGAATATAATCTTATCTATATAGGAATATAATAGGAATTAATCACTAAAACATTTAGAGTATGATCATATCTTTGCAGTAAATGTAAAAGTGACATATGGTCCCAGGCATATTTCTAATGTTTTGGGGCTTGGAAAAAAGTAGAATACCAGCTTTCAACACACAGAGGGAACAGATCATATGAGATTTCAAGTGGAGATCTTTCAGTACAGTCAAGATGGTGTAGTGGTAACATGTTTACCTTCATATGAGAAGGTCCTGAGTTCAATTCCAGCCCAGGGATGCTCTTCAAAAGCTGCAAGTTTTCAACCCGAAATTTTTTGTTATGCAAACAATATATTTTCTTGCTATTTTCTGACTTGGCAGATGTTGAAGATTCTGTCAGTTTTCAAGCAAGCATCTATTTCAATTAGTTACAAAGTTAGGTCTTAGAAAAATACACTGCAATAGATGAGATGTTTCCTATTAAACTGAAAAAATGAAAAAAATGTTTCTCAGCACCGAGACTTGAACCTGAGACCCCTCACATGCAAAGCGAGAATCCTACCGCTGTGCCACCTGTACAACTGGTGAGCCAGGTTGCAATAGGCATATAAGTAGGACTGTGCCATACTTACTGAGGACATTGTGGACATTTGTCCTTACTATGGGCATTTTTCCTTACTATGGTCACTCCAGTCTGTGTTTCCTTTTAGTCTAATATGACCAATGACATCTCACTGTAGTAGGTCTATGGTTGAAATATCATATTGATAGTGCCACTTTCAACACCTGCCCCACTGGCACAGATAGGAGCACAAAGGAGTCACAATAAGGAGGTACCCGGTTCAAATCCCACCAAGGAGCAATAAGGACACTGAAACCAGGAATGCACAAACTATTCATTGATTAATTAGACTGCCTTAGGAAGTTGAATGTTCGACCATCTGAAATCCTTGTTTGATGAAATAATGGGCTTTTGTCATATGGTGACCTTAATTTCTATATTTCTTTATAGTGTTAAACAAACCACTTATGTGTTGGGCTTAATACACCCTAAAGCTTAGTAGTTTAATAAGGGCTACAAATGCAGGGCTACATAACCATTACAATTTAGACTGTCTGTAAGCCCTACAATGCAGTGCTGATTAGTAACTCATTAAGTGGGCACAACCCCACTTAATGAGTTACTAATCACTGTGAGGTGTTGCTGGAATCACTCTGAAGGTAGAATCCAGCAAAGTGTGATCCTATGTATTGGGATACTCTGGCAGTGCATTACACCATTGGTAAGAAAGACTCCTGTAATGTTGGAGCCTGTTGAGGTAGGATTCAGCATTGCCTGACCCTCTTCATAGAGATACTTAGGCAATGTCCCATTCTCTTCTATTATGTTACTCCAGTTGACCCTGAGCCTGTCTCTAAAGAGACTCCTGCACTGTGAGAGTAGGGCCATAGAGAGGGTACAGCTTATCCATAAACAATCTAGAGTAGAGTGTCAGGTATTGTTGGAGTATGCCTACACCCTAGACTCACCCTGAGTATCAAAATATACTCATTTTGGCGACATTTTCCTAAGGCTAACATCAGGCTCACGGTGAGTATCAATATTTTTTCTGTGCAGTAAGAACCAAAAATAATGCACAATATGTGATTTCTTTTCTTAATTAGCTGGATTTACGAGTTATGACGACGCCAATGTCAAAAGAGCATTGGGGAGAAAAATTAAACTAACAATTTTTATAGATTTTCCCTCTTCCCTAAATAATTGCCTCTAATTGCAATGCAAACTTTGATGTCAAAACTTAATTTCCAATTTAATCCAAGTTATGATGGGAATTGATTATCAGACTAGATCGCTTGCCACATGAGTCAGGTTGCAATTAGTACCTTATAGGCCACAGGGTGAGCAGCAATAATGTCCTTAGAAAGTAAGTTTCGTTCCAATGAGAGGGGTACCAAAATTCTTTTGTGGATTTGCAAAGGGAATGACCCTAGTAAACATGTTCCAAAAGTTCTCTGCTGACATTCCTGCAGTTTTTGCATAGATCAAGGTCAAAGGTTGGGAGTTTCCAAAAAATCAAAAATCAGTAAAACATGAAATAAACCCCTATGAATGCACTAAAGACATAATTCAGGTAGGTGGTGGGTGAGGAGCACAATAAGTATGAATTAATTATGTAATTAAGCCTTGACCTATTTAATTAGGTCAAAGGTCACAGAAACCATATATGTCATACCTCTGGTTCTAAGAGGCCTTTCTACACACTTTAAAGTTCTAAATAGGGTAGGAGGCTTACATGAATTAATGCAAGTGTCTGAACAAGGTTGCAATAATTAGTTAGATATACCATGACATATTCAATTAGGTCAAAAGTCATAAAAACCATTTTACAGTTCTAGTAGGACTTTGCAAATTTTTAAGTTCAAGATAGGGGTTTCTGACATAGACAAAATGGAGGGCTAGCTTTAAGCAACTCAGTGTTGTGTATTGAAATATCAAACATCAAACTCTGACTTGATTATTGTTGTAGAAGTTGAGTTGCACCCTGCAAATAGTGTTATGAGGAATAATATTTTGACCTCCTAAGATGCATTGTTGTGTGTATAAATCTGAAATGAAACCAACTACTGGAATGTCTGCACCCCGGTCCCTGCACTTTCAATACTACAGGTACACAACCTACGTTCCCAAAAGCAGGAAATAAGGGTAATCTTTCACTCAATTCCAATGTCCCTGGAATCAGGAAAAAGAGGCCTTTTCCCCAAATGAACTCCATGGATTTGGGAAAAAAGGGGTACTTTTAAGGGCTGAATCCATGGAATTGGAAATATGGGTAATTTTGGTAGCCCATGCAGGGAATCTTCCTCTAGTTAGCCTAAAGTCATCAAACTGATGCCATACATGTATATTGAATTTATACTGTTTAATAGGACAATTCTCCCATATTTTTTTTTCAGTCTATGAAAAGGGGGCTGTTGAAAAAAATGTCAGCGTTTTGTTGAAAAAGGGGTGTTCTTTTACCCTGAAAAGTCAACGTTTTTCTACAAAAAGGGGTCTTTTTTGGCATAAAAGTCCATGGAAATGGGGTACTTTTTGAAAGGAGGGAACGCAGGTTGTGTACCTGTACGGTGGAGAGTACAGGGACTAGGGTCTGCACTAATGCAGATTTGTGGAGTAGGGGGAATGAAGCAGCCAAGTAAAAGGAATTGATGGTGGGATAAAGGGGCTTGAAATATTCAGATTTAGGTAACTGTTATAACTTTTATCATGGATTTTGCTTCAAAACCCCATATGTGAACCATGACTTATAGGCAAATCAGATTCCTACTGTAGCTGATAGGTTTCTTCTGAATGCTTGCTCCCACTTTACATTAGGGATTTACACAGAATAATATGGTAGTAACCAATTCCCAGCCCCTGCGAGACTTGTGCTGTTAGTAATGATAAGTGAGGTTTGATGGGAGGTGTAAATTCTTTCACAAAGGAGCAATCCTTACTATCTTGGGCACTAATGTTCAAGAACCCCTTAGCACCTTAGACTGCAAAACTTTCCCCCTACAATGCCTGGATCACCTCTCCGCTCCCACATTCAAGCTGCACCCACTTCAGGAGAAGGTAAAAGCAGCAACTAGGGCTTGAAAACTGAAGGTTTAGTACATTTTTGTACAGATCTGCCTTTAAGGTGCACCCCATGAATGAGGCATATTGTGGCTTACAGCTTCTTTCCAAACTCAAGATGTTTTGTATTCCTGACAAGCATTGCCATTGCTTGATCTAGTGTCTGATAAGATCGGTATCAGTTGCACCTATACATTTTGTGGTGAATGGATAGAATACTTTCATTAGTAAAAAGTATCATGCTCAGAGTCTACAGGCAGAGAAGAATTACAGATTATGCCTAGTAAAACTGCTGAAAATCAAGGCCAGAATGTGCCTTATAGGATCTCCATCAACTAAGCGTGTGCCTCATCTGTGAGGTCTGGCTTATGCAAGACCTTCCTATAGTATGTAACACATTCTATTTCTTTTTTTTTCAAAAGGCTGGGCAAATGTTCCCTAGACCTAGACCTAGACACCTATTTACCACATCCTACCATAAAACCCCGTGTATTAACTGATCCCACATATATTAGCCACACCCTGACATTAACCATCTTCTTTATACACAAAACCCCATGTGTAAGCCGCAACTATACTTTAGGCAGACTCTATAAGCCATGGTAGGTCTCTGAAATGGTTTATAAACCACTGCTTATAATTATGCTTGGTGTTCCCCTACACTAATTTTAAGCCCTTACAGAATTGGGAACCTGACAGATTGTACATTCACTTTCCATAGAAATTTGCATTGGCTACCCCATATGTGTGCCTTTTCTTACTGCCTCTGCAGATATGAAGGCCATCCAAGGATGTGTAAATACAATACAAAAGTTATCAGTTTGGAACCGGATCCTGTGTAACTATTATATCATTTTTGTGATTATTTACAATTAAATCCAACTATTCTTATTAGCTAGCCTACCAGTAGGGCCTATCAGAACTAGAGGCAGGACAATTACAAACACATCTCTTGGGAATTCACTCTTACCTAATCAACTGTAAATGTCAATCTCAATCTTTCTTCATAACACTAGTTACACACCTACTGTTTCATTATTGCAGAGGATCAAGTATTACTTCCGAAAATATGTGGCTAATACTTCCCCTCATAAATCTGCATTTGCATAGACAATCAATGATTATTTCTGATTTATGCACAAAAGAATGCAGCCTATGAGTTTTAAACCTACTCCAATCAATTCTTCTATGTGAGAAACCCCTATTTAGTACTGAAAAGTGTGTAGAAAGGCCTCTTAGAACCAGAGATATGACGTGTATGGTTTCCGTGACTTTTGACCTAATTAAGTAGGTCAAGGCTTAATTACATAATTATTTAATACTTATTATGCTCCTCACCCACCAGCTAGCTGAATTAGGTGTTTTGTGCATTGATAGAGGCTAATTTCACGTTTTACAGATTTTTGATATTTTCACATATTTTTCAATATTATTTTTATTTTTGAACACCAAGTTTTTGTCACTTCCAGCATACTCAGACTAATATGCAAAGTATATTTGGAATCAGCATGATTTTCTGGCCCAAACAAAACCATAAAATTCTCTTTTAGCCCTTTAACTTAGTTCAGAGAGAACATGCAATCAATTCCTGGGTTAAACAGCTTTATATAGGAATATAGAGGGAAATTCCTGACCTTTGACCTTGACCTACGCAAAAACTGCAGGAATGTCAGCGGAGAACTTTTGGTATATGATTACTGGGGTCATTCCCTATGCAAATCCACAAAGAAATTGTAGTACTCCTCTCATTGGAACGAAACTTCATAATTTGGTGCCTCACCCTGTGGCCTATTAATTGGCTCCACCTTCCACATTTTAACTCAAATAACTAAGCAATAGGACTCTTTATGTTTTCTTACATCTGTTTTTACTTTGCCTCCTGAGGACATTGTGGACATTTGTCCTTACTATGGGCATTATTCCTTACTATGGCCACTCCAGTCTGTGTTTCCTTTTAGTCTAATATGACCAATGACATCTCACTGTAGTAGGTCTATAGTTGAAATATCATATTGATAGTGCCACTTTCAACACCTGCCCCGCTGGCACAGATAGGAGCACAAAGGAGTCACAATAAGGAGGTACCCGGTTCAAATCCCACCAAGGAGCAATAAGGACACTGAAACCAGGAATGCACAAACTATTCATCGATTAATTAGACTGCCTTAGGAAGTTGAATGTTCGACCATCTGAAATCCTTGTTTGATGAAATAATGGGCTTTTGTCATATGGTGACCTTAATTTCTATATTTCTTTATAGTGTTAAACAAACCACTTATGTGTTGGGCTTAATACACCCTACAGCTTAGTAGTTTAATAAGGGCTACAAATGCAGGGCTACATAACCATTACAATTTAGACTGTCTGTAAGCCCTACAATGCAGTGCTGATTAGTAACTCATTAAGTGGGCACAACCCCACTTAATGAGTTACTAATCACTGTGAGGTGTTGCTGGACTCACTCTGAAGGTAGAATCCAGCAAAGTGTGATCCTATGTATTGGGATACTCTGGCAGTGCATTACACCATTGGTAAGAAAGACTCCTGTAATGTTGGAGCCTGTTGAGGTAGGATTCAGCATTGCCTGACCCTCTTCATAGAGATACTTAGGCAATGTCCTATTCTCTTCTATTATGTTACTCCAGTTGACCCTGAGCCTGTCTCTAAAGAGACTCCTGCACTGTGAGAGTAGAGCCATAGAGAGGGTACAGCTTATCCATAAACAATCTAGAGTAGAGTGTCAGGTATTGCTGGAGTATGTCTACACCCTAGGCTCACCCTGAGTATCAAAATATACTCATTTTGGCGACATTTTCCTAAGGCTAACATCAGGCTCACGGTGAGTATCAATATTTTCTCTGTGCAGTAAGAACCAAAAATAATGCACAATATGTGATTTCTTTTCTTAATTAGCTGGATTTACGAGTTATGACGACGCCAATGTCAAAAGAGCATTGGGGAGAAAAATTAAACTAACAATTTTTATAGATTTTCCCTCTTCCCTAAATAATTGCCTCTAATTGCAATGCAAACTCTGATGTCAAAACTTAATTTCCAATTTAATCCAAGTTATGATGGGAATTGATTATCAGACTAGATCGCTTGCCACATGAGTCAGGTTGCAATTAGTACCTTAATTGGCTCCACCTTCCACATTTTAACTCAAATAACTAAGCAATAGGACTCTTTATGTTTTCTTACATCTGTTTTTTACTTTGCCTCCTCCTCTGAAATTACATAAATTGTGATGATTGAATTTCGCGTGGTACCTTTAATTATTGATTTTACTGCTTCTTTTGCCTATCCTAGAGTTTTGACAAGAAAGCCCAAAGGTATGGCAAGTTCCTATGAGACTTGATCGAAATAAATAAACCACCAATCCTATAAAACCTGTTGGCCTGGCAACCCTTCGGTGACTCTCAATCCCCATAGGAACACCGGAAATGCACTGCCCCTGCTGTCATCTTGCAAAGATTCCCACCACAGTAGTGCCATTTTGCGCAGGTTGAGTGGAGATCGCTTCCGGGACAAACAGACAGACCCTGAGGGCCACAGTGGGATACCATCGATCTCTCTCAGAGGCCGCTGTTTGTGTGGATGGGGAACCAGCGGGTAGTGGTGGAGATCAATTTTGGTACCAATTTAGAACATTTGTCGTTGGCCGCCATGGCCGCCACAAGGGGTGCTGTTGTGTGTGCTTGCGTCCTCTGTGTCGTCTTCTGCCTCCCCTCCCCATCCAGCTGTGCTTCTCCAGCTACCTCTATATCTGGTCATTCCATGGAGCACCCTTAACAGGGGAGGTTCTGCAGGAATCTTGGATGCAATACTGGCTCCATAGACCATAGGTAGGTAGGTAAGTGGTTGTTTTATGCCATTTCGATGTCAAACAACTACTTACCTACTACCTACCTATACCTACCTACCTACCTACCTACCTACCTACAAACCAGGGTATTGTCCATGGATTTAGTATTGCCTCCGTATATGATACTCTGGCACATTAGTAATTAGGAAAACTTATCTTGTTGCCATATTAAAATTTGAACTACTGGTACAGGAACATAAGCAAGCTGAAAATGTGCAACTTAGCAACCCCTGGAGGGTGTTTCTCCTATGGTAAATAGAGCTGTCAGTATGTGCCCTCCTTTCAAAACAAGTCAAAGTATGCTTCACCATTCAACTTGCACTCACCACATTACTCTCAAAAGTCACCTGTCTCGTTTAAAATAGGGAAAGCTGCACTATCAGGTACCTACTCATGTCACACACTCTATACTATACTACACTATACTGACTGACTTCTCCCGACTAGGCACCTACTCAAATTACCCTTTTCTAGTAGCATACTAGCATGACCACTTGTGAGCAACAGAAGTGAAAAGTTATCACTACATAGAATGCCAGTTCTGCAGAAGAGGCACTTCTTAGCCAGTACTACCTTTTCCCCTAGGAGCACACCCCCATGAATTTGTCAATTTTAGCTCTTTAGCTTTAATCTTATCACAATTAGTATGAACCACCTGGGTCTGAGTTGGACTATGAGCAGTTCTTTCAAATGACATACTCAAATTAGTTGGAGCAGGGCCCACTTCTAAAGATTGGACTGGAGACAATTCATACTTCAACAGTAGTTGATATGCACAAAGTCCCCATTAATCTTTATACAATAACAACTTGAGATTCAACAGTTCGGACTATTGCATTATAGAAGGTCTTTACAACAACTAAAGGGAAAGGCAATGCCATTCAGGCTTCCTTTTCAGTACATTGGAGAGGTTAAGGGAGGACCCCCTACCATCTCTCGTCCTATGCAAATAGGTTATGGCTGGCAGGACATATAGCTAGTGTATAGGGCAGGCCCAGAATCCAAGATGACGCTGCTATCGCTTAAGGACCTTATTAGGAAAGTGAATCATAGGTTATTCAGGTTTGCCAAGATGAGGCAAAATCTCAGCAGAGAAGATGCCATCTTGGTGTACAAAAACACAATTCTAAGTCTGTTTGATTATGCCAGTTTCCTTCATGGATGAGCAAATCAAGACCTGCTGGCTGAACTGCAGAGGTTGCAAAATCGTGGGCTAAGAATCTGCTTGCGTTGTTCTGTCCGTGATATGAATTACATGAACAACATGGTGTACCTGACCTGGAGAGAAGAAGAGATGAGATGCATCTCTCAATAATGTACAAGTGTTCTGCAACTGGCAAACACTTACACAATCCTGAAAATACAGAAAGGGTCACTCGCAGTTCCCAAAAGGTAAAATTCAATTTGAAAAGGCCTAAAAAGGACTTTTACAAAAGATCACCACTATATAGAGGAGTCAAGCTTTGGGATAACCTAGATGAATGGTACCTAAAAAGTCAGACAAAACAGCAGCTCAAATGCTGTATTTCACAGATAAATGATCTGCACAAAAAAACTAAATGATCTGCTGATGCAGAAATTACAGAAATCCACATGAGCCATCAGGGCTCAATATTACTTGAGAACTAAAAAATAAACTTTTCTGTACTACATACCACATGTCACTGCTATTAGTTTTTGTTTTGTTCAAGCCCATTAATTGGATGGACTCAGTCATTCAAGGACAAGTTTTGAATGTCTCAACTGTATGTTTCATCGACTCAATATCAGGTTCTGTCAGTATTGGAATCCATGTACATTTGTATTTTTGTATTTTATTTTTGTATTTTATTTTATTATTTTCTTTTTCCCCTTCTTTCTTTCATGTGCGTCATCAAATAGCAGTCAATCAAGCAGATGCTTTTTGTGTGATCAAATAGGGTCTTAGAGGCCACAATCTTACAAGTATGTAATGTATATATTTTATTGTACTTTGCTCATTTTTTCTATGTGCTTTTCAGAAATCACATCTCAACCACATAAGGATTGAGTAAATAACTATCAAAAGGATGACAAAATGATGACAAAATAATCATTGTAAATATCACCATTCTCCTAAGTGACCTTGATTGTGTGATTTAGGACTTTCATACCAGGCAGAATACTGTCTTTTTTCTTTCTTTTTTCCTTATCATAAGATGTCACTTGATTTATTTTTACAACCACACAGTTGACTGACATTTATTATCAATATGACATGTAGTGGATCGGTCAATAAAGATTATAAATTATATATATAAAAAAGACTATTATACTAGATTTCACCTTACCAGCCTGGCATATGCACATGGCTATTTGACCATCCTTTCAACCCTGTCCTCTAACACAACCACCCAGCAGACTTGCACTATTGGCTCCCACACAACCAACATAATATGTCTCAAGTGCAAACAAATATTAGTGTTCAAAAGGCGGATGGAGAGACAGGCAGATTGTTTCCCCATGGTGCTTCTTCACACATACTTTTCCCCAATCAAACATAGTACCCTTTTTTCATACACCCCATTTGTCGCGTTCCTCTTGCGGACCTGGTCATCTATTCACTCTGCCATAGTGATGTATGTATGGATGGAAAGAGCACGATATAAATATACTCTCTAATCAGAAAACTCTTGGAGGGACTACAGTGAGCAATCTGCGAGCTTAGGGGACTCAGAGAGGATTGCTCTTAGGATCACAACAGCGTTAGGACAACGCATATAGAAAGTAAATAAATAAAAGGCCTGTCGTTAGTATGATCTGTGGCAAAATCAAAGAGGAAGAACAATTCTAAGGGCGACCATAGGCTACTGAACATTGGCACGGCAGTTGACAATTCTTCAAAATAAGCTGCTCATCTGAATTGATTTCCCTGCAACATGCTATTTTACCATAGAATGCACAACACTGACATAGCGAAGATAGGTTTGCATTGATTCAAAATTGTAGAATATGTCCCTTCTTAAAATGCTCGCATTGGTGAACACGGCTTACATGTGGACTGAACTGCAGGTTATAAGCAAATTAATGTTCGTTAATGCCTGCCTTTCGCAACCACCAGAGCAAAAACTATTGCCAGACTGTGGCTATCCTAGCAACTTTATGGTGACAGACCGTCATTGCATGCTTGTCCAATATTCATCCAGTTCTGTATACTCATAAATCCCCAGGATCCTTGAATACTTGCTATTGCTATCTCTGTTCGGTCCATGATGTGTTATAGAATCGCTCCCATGCAGGGAGATACGGAGCAGGAAGTCCTTGATATATATGTATGGAAGCCCATGACAGGATCAAAAATACTATATTCATGAATACACAAATGAACGTGAGATAGAGTCAGACGTTAGGCGCGACATTGTGAAGGTCCACAGTCTATTCCCATGTGAGAGATACAGACGGGACATCAATTGTAGCGACTCTGGGGTGGGGAGCAGACAAGTAATTTATCTTGGAATGTACTGGTAGAGACACCAGAACTATAAAGCCCTCCCTTTGCAGACTCACTTCAAATACACTGGGCACCACCGTCACCTTTATAGCCTAGTGTCTGATACTGGAGGAGAATAGTAAAGATTAATTGTCTCACATCAGAGGTGTACCATGGCGGGGGAAGCTTTGACTTGAATCTCTGCGGATTACATTTGTTAAATGACTTATAAAAATGTTGTGATGCGATTGGTGTAAAAATAGATGTTAACACGGGTAAATATAAATAAGTGATGTCAGGGGAATTAGCAGTGGACCATGGGGATTTATAAAGTGTGACATATTCCACTTGGTTAGTCCAATCCAATGAAAGTCAAAATAAAGTCTGATAGAGAGGAATGATTATCTGGAGAACTGATATAACAAACTTAAGAAAAAGGTAAAGGATTCCCAACACCCCCCCCCCTCATCCGTTTTATCTCAAGTTGAAAACCGTAGTCCCATAGGTTCAACCTTGGAGCCCAGTATTGCACACCCTCATGTAAACACCACCCTGTACTTCATAGTCATTTGCAACACACTTAATGATTTAATGACTATGATTAATTCAATATATTGTGTCAAATAAATGGAAATTGGAGCATAACTCACTAAACAACATGAGGTAGATGTCTGAGTGAGGGTCATCACACGAGGCCGAGCCTCGTGAGATAACCCTCACTCAGACCAATCCGAGTGAACCTTTACGATTATATTCACCATCTTGAAACTGTCGGCAGTGGGGGTTGTGAGATGGTAATAATAGGTCCCCCTGGTGTCCAATCCCTATTATGGGATACACTGACCTGTCAAAATGAGGCTGTTAACATGTCTACCCCTATAGGGGGCGTGTCAGGAGTGTTCCCATGAGGTGAATATAGTGACATCGAGGTGAAGGGAGAGGGCACTCTGGGACATGCCAAGGAGGAAGTTTTATATGTATGGTATAGTGAAATAGAGCCCTTTAATACAATCATCTGTGATCATCTTAGAGAGAGTGATAATCAGGACTTTGGTATAGAATTGAATAGTAGTGCGTATGTCACCCTTGGGCTGCTCACATAGCTATTAGAGGGTCTGTGTCAGACAGAGTAGGCAAAAAGGAACATGTGCATCATATGCCTCTACATTGCCTTCAGTCGTTAAAACTGAACATGTCTTCTTTCATTCCACACTCGTGGTTGGTTATCCATCCATCAATAGCTTCATAATATTGGTGGTTAAGTAGTATAGCAAGGGTTGCCGTCGACCCCAGCGCCACTCACGGTCGGGAGTTTGGCCTCGTTTCAGGTGGCTATGACATCATGGATCAGACATTGGTTGTCCATATTCCATGTCTCACTGCGCACCTTACATGTGGGGTATTACAATATTTAGACTTCAGTAAGGAATGACAACCATTTCAGGCCTCAGGTGTGACTTATAGCATTCTCCCAATGTCAGAGTGCGGGTTATACAAGGTACATCTTATACATGAGGTTTTAGTATATGAGAAGTTGCAAAGGCAGAACAGACAGAAGCATTCTTGCTGTTAGTGCAACTGTAGCTACCTGGTGTATTTCTGAAGAAAACTCGGGGGTAGGGATATGTCTGCGCCCTTTAGCTAACCCCAAGGGCCGCTATATATTAAGGGCATATACAACAAATAGAGGTGCACAAGGTGATTCTAGGGGCAGATAATTTTTATCTAGCCCATAGAATCACCGTGTGCACCTCTATTTGTTGTATATGGTGTTTATACCATGGTTTCAACCATTAAATTGATTATATTTACCTTAAAAAGCCATGAAAATCAATGTTATTTGTTGCGAGTGGACGTAATCCGTCTTCCGCCATATTGGTTTCTCGGCGAGACGACAACACTGCCTGGACGCAAAGTGTTACGTTGATGTGTGTCTTAGGGGCATTTTCATAGAAGAACCGCTGCTAAGTAGCGCATACACCGTGCGGAATGGCTTCAGACCATAGGCCAACGTGACAACGTGTGTCTCGCCGCGGTAAATAATCCGTGCGCTACGCAGTCAACTCGACGGAGAAATTTCGCTCGATTCGATTTTTATATCTTCAATCCTTCTAAATATACATGTCAAATCATGGCGAATTAAGGGTAGGTGCTAGAATATAATGTCTTCTTTCATTCTCTATACGCATTAAGCTTCTAATGCTATAGTTTTTTTATTATCGAATTAAATCTATCATGTCAACTTGCTGTCATCTCGTTTCAATCCAAGTGTCAACATCCGTTCACTTAGCGCGTACTATTCGAACGTCATTATCCGCTCCAGGCATCGTAAATTCATTCAAGAACGTGATAACCATGGTATAAATGGAAATAGTGAGTGGGTAAGTAGTATGTGGAAACGTGGGTAGATCTAAGTAGTACATGGAAACGTGGGTAAGTAGTCTATGGAAACTAGGGTAAGTATTATATGGAAACATGGGTAAGTAGTAATTGAAACAATGAGTGGGTAAGTAGTAAAGTATGTAAATAACAAGATGAGTAAGTAAAGAAATAGGGATGATGGACTGAAACATTTCACAACTAAGATGTAGTAGTGGCAGTTGATTGAGACCAACTGCCAATCACTTATGGGGAAAGACAATCAGATATTGATGATAATCATAAATTAGACGTTCCATTTGATGGAGGCAAAACAACGTGATCAATGTCGGGGGAGATGGGCTATAATGGCATCCGAGTGTGGTGCAATGTGAAGGGATAGGGATCTGATACCAATTATTACAAATTAGGAGTAGCACCTCTGATGTTTTCTAGAGTATGTCAATAGTAGATTCAGATAGATCTACAGTAAATGAATCTTGTATTTATAAAGAATACGCATGTAAGCAAAGTCACACCAGCTTGCCAATCCACACAAGTTTACATAGTAATCATCCTGTTCTCGGGTACATTTCTTAAGGTGCTACGACTGCACTCAGCCATTACGACTTGAAGCTCCCCATGCTGTAGTGGGAGACCATAGGTAATACATTACGACTGCTCTGTACGATTTGCACTATAGAGTGTTCAGCTAAGACTTAGTAGGACAGTCGTAGCAGAAAAATACAGTGCGACGCCACAGTGAGAAATTACTTTAGGGTTCGAAGGGGGGAAGTCGCAGCATGTTATGAACAACCTCCTGCATCCTATTTCAGATCGTACACGCCTTGCTAACCCAGTGCCAGGAAGCAGTGATGTCAGGATTGAGGTACTTAGGGAAAGGGTAGAGTCATTCATGGACCCTGGATCTTATTAGACAGCAGGTCACAGGACAAGTGCTGCCACAGGGTTGCAGGGATAAATGTCAGCTTAGGTCAGCATTTGGTCTACTCACTGAATCCACCTAAAGCAGGTCATCCATTAAAACAATAAAGAAAGTTGGTTCGACTTCAGCTTCAGAATTATAACCTAAGCTGAATACACAATCTATTCTGTGTCCATTAATACATGGATTTATTCTGAATTGAAAACACTATGTTTTAGCCAATGGGAACCAGTTTGTCATGATTCCTGTCCCTTTCTATCGTTTACTTTTATAAACGTGAAAGATAGAAAAAAACAAAAGAAAATGATTAGATGCCTAATTAGGAACAACTGCAGTCACGAGGAAGAAAATAATACTAAAAGAAATTGAGAAATTCTAATGTGGAAGACGCCCTTAAGAAGTGGTCTTGTGGTTGAGATACACCTGTCAGCCCACTAATCACACAGGGAATTACACCAACGTCTAATCCTGCTAGGACGGAGCTCTATGTATCTAATCAGATCTAGCTCATCCAGTCTTGTCCTCAATGGCATTAAGGAACAAACCCACTGAACGGAATAATTCTGTCATCATTTTCCTCAATCTAATTCAAGCAGTCATCATTTCAAACATGGAACACAGAAAACATGGAAGATCCGAAACTAGTCAGCGGTGACCACTTTAGGTCCTCAAGTTGACGATACCTAAAGCTACAACTTTCGGTAGTCAAAATGACAACTTTAGGTCGTCATCCTGACGACCTGAGTTGTCAGTATGACAAAACTGGCAGTACAGAGTTGTCATACTAGTTTCGGATCTTCCATGTTTTCAGTGAATGATATTCACAAACAGTAGAAACAGTGGATCCCGTATCCGTGTTACCCTCTTAGAGAGAGACTGCTAAATCTAGAATAAAAACACGCTCAAATAATACATTCCAATTCTAATAAACAATTGTTACAAAATGATGCTGTTACCACTATGGGGAATGTGCTGAGACTCATCTGTGGGTCACATGTTATTGCTGCTTGATTGCTGCTCATCCTCCAAAGCTACCACACGTTGGGGAGAGGAATGCTGATGATATTCCCCATAGTCATGGTGATATTCTGTGGTATGAGAAGTTAGTGTTCGTCCTGTAGTCCCGGATGTAATAACACAGGTTTCTGGTAGGCCCCCGCTGGTTATTGACCAGCATATTGCTCCTTACTTCTAATGGGATTCCCTCTACCACTGGTTGGAGAGTGTTGGTCATCATTAGGCACATTCAAGTGGTATCTATGAATCCTTAGGCATGGCAATCTTTAGTCTGGCCATTAGCCTGGGGATCATTTCTAACAACACCACCCTTCTAATTGTCATAAAACTCAACAAGACTCTTACTGATACAGGTTTATATCCGTTCTAAAACTGCTATGTATGCTCTGCCAAATACTATGTACATGGTTAAATGGGTCCTAGGGGCCAGTCATAGGGAGATACCTCTGAGGAGAGCATGGGCTTCCAGGAACATCAGTTGTTAGTAGAATCTGGAATCGTCAGCTTTATTGAAATCTCCTTTCCTACCCTCTCCACATCTGCCTGAATCCCATACCTGTCTGTTTACCTGCCTCCGGAGTAGGGCAGTTCACCGGCTCTATGGGTAGTAGGTACCAACTGGTAAATTACTCCCCATCCGTTTATAATTTGAAAAGTCAAGTGTGTGTGTCCTCTTTTAGAGGTCCACTGTGTTTTGAATTTTAAATCTAAGGTCATTTTGTGATAGGAATAAGGAATTTGACGAGTATACTGGTTGCTAGAAACTGATTATACCATCAAACCTATTTGGTGCCTTAAACCTTAGCGCTAGGTATGGACAATAGGAACTGCACAGGAAGTACTGAAAGTGGTACCTCACAAGCTACACCACAGTTAGAAGTGAATAACTGGGGTGGATGCTCATCGAACACACCACATAATCATAGAAACCATCGTGAAACACATTCGAAGGAATGCATCTCATTTAGGGTGTATGGGACCATTGTTCGGGAACCCATATGCCTGGTACCTGCCTACATACCACAGGTAGAGCAACCAACAGGCCTGAACTACTTTCCCAATAATGCCTTGTTACTAGAGATTACTCATGATAGCGTTCGAAGAGCTTGCACGGGAAGATGTCAGCCATTTTACAGAGGAAGGAACAGGGTCAACAAAATCCCTCATTTGGTATACCATAAAGAAAATGATTTATATTCATGACATTAAGCCAGTTCTGTTGCTACACTAACACTGAAATAGTTGTGAAAATAAAACATTTACAGGGCATTTTCTTACCTGGAATTGAAAAAGAAGTGTTCACTTGATTAGTAAACTTTCAGTATCAGAGGGATGGCGTCGCATTAGAACACTACAACACCCAGTCAAATGAATAGTGTGAAAAAGAACCCCAACCTTTGTTCATGTACCCGCTAAATATTTCATCTTCTTCAAATAGTGGAATTCATTTCGAGTAATACCTTCAAAAGATCCCCTGTGGGATGCTCTGTCTGCAAATTCATTATCCGCTGTTTGTTGTCAGACAGCTTTAATACTTGGGGACCAGCTCCAAATGTTGAAAGGCCGCATTTAATTAACCCTAGTGCTGCACAAATGATGTTTGTTGACCTTGAGGCGACCCCTGAGTCTCCAGAGCACCGTGACCCTTGTGACCATCACAAAGGCACCCCGTGACTTGGAATGAAGGCCTGGCGTTTCTTTGACTTCCGGTGGTTTGTCGGGGTGGAGCAGAGTGGTGGCCAGGGTCGCTGGCACTGGTCATTGTAGTGAAGCTATTGAGGCTCTGCTAAATGCGGACCACAGTGACCGCTTTCTCACTTTCCCGACCTTCCCTTTTCTCACCTCATCTCTTCACCATCATTAATTTCTACCCTTCCCCTCCCACGACCCGTTAGTCTCTAAATTGTTTTAAATTACCCATCTTAGCTTGTCTGAGCTTCAAGAGTTCCATGTCAAACATCTATCTCATTCTTTGTCTCCTATCTAGAGGTCTATTTACTAAGCTTTTGCCCATTTGCGTTCTATTTCCGAACACTAATTCATCTCATCAATCTCCCTAACCTCCTTGGTCTTTCAAGATTATGTAGCATACATGACCTAATTGCCAAATTCCTTCAATTGCTGTGTCCACAAATTAAAACCAGCCTAAAAGTTTTCTTTTCTTTTCCTGTGTACCGTCCTTCCTTCAACCACTCACTACCACCTCCCGGATTCATCATATCCGCCTGTTGTTATTTTCCCCAACTCTGGGTAATACTGATTGGAGAATTTTATCAGATAAAATGTCTGAATTGCTTTTTTGTGAGGCAGTCCTGAATGCCCTTGCTCATATTCACAGGTTTTTTTCATTCAGATTGCAATATCCCATAGCCTGTTTTCACATATTGGAAACAGAATCCCCTGGGTTTTATAAGAAAAGTTAGCGTCCAACCGCTTTATTAGTTCATGTGAAACATGTAATAGTTGTTTCAGTGTATATAATCTAAAATCTATTGTTCAGTGAAATATCTCAGACGGCAACGACATTTATATAACAAATTGCATTAAAGTGAATTAACATGAGTTTCCTAGCTTTCACTCTCGGGAAATGCACTATTTATCTAGCTATGACATAATTATAAATAATTTGAACTTATTCGAAACTTTACATTACAATGGGAAGGAATAGGATGACTAAAATAAGGAGTACAACTAGCTAATCATCCTAATCTGAGAGGCAAGCACATGAGACCAATGGAACTTCACCTTACATTGTTATGGGCTTCACTGATTCATCTTTTTCTCTGCTTTCAGATAATTCAATCGAAGAACTTTCTACACAAAAGGTACCAATGAAGAACATTCACTTCTCGTGGCCATAGGGAGAAAAGAACGAGTCCTGAACCAAATTTGTAGGATGTCTTGTGTGAAATATTATGTAATGCTACTTTCTACATTACCACTCTAGTGACAGACGTCATCACGTCTGTCCTAATTCATTACAGTGACGTTTGTTACGTCATCATACCTCTGATGTCACAGCACCTTGGAGTAATGGTCACGTGACGATCCCAGAATGCAGCGGTCAATACTATACGTCCTTATTGCCTTCCTATTGACCTTGGTAAGGGTCGGGGTCAAGGTCGCTGCAGCATCACTCGACATCAATGAAAATGACCTTGGAGACTTTAGAGATGGTGTCCTTGACCCCAGGAAAGAGGAGACCAAGTCGTTTGAAGTCTCCTTGACTAATGAACATGGCATACGTCACCTGGGTAACGTCATTGACGCTCTAGAGGAGCTTGGGGTGCTGAGCGCCAGTCGGGAGAGCTGCTACACCCTGGTGGACATCGTTAGAACTACATCCGAGACAGACAAACAGACAGGCAGTAAAAAAGTCAGTGTTGCCATCAACCTCCGGGAATTAGAGCAGAGACGTATCAAACAACCGTCACATTCTGGTGATGACGTACTTCCGGACGCAATCACTCTGCCCTCTGTCTCTGATCAGGCGACCTCAGAGATCACTCCCTCGCCTCAAGGTGGCACTGGCAGTGCGGGTTCAAATGGAGGCCGGAAGGAGTGTATATTCCGTGGGGACGCTGGTTGGGACGCTGGGGAGGCCGAGTGGCGCAGTGCGGAGGTTAATGACTCAAGTTCCGGTAACATCCGAGCGAATCAAACAGTCCCCTCCATTGGGGGTGTCAGTAAAACTAAGAACGAGGATGGCAATCCGACTGATTACTATTACTACGGTAAGTCAACCTTATTACAGACTTCCTCTGTAAGTCCAATATGTAACAGTATTATTCACTATATACAAAAAAAAGTTCAGGGGAAGCCTTCTTTTTCTAAATAAGGTCAGTTAACACCTCTGATACTTTCCACAAAATTTGATATGGGTGGAACTGGATCATTATTTTCACAGAACCCTGTGTGTTTGAACTCAAGCTCAATCTTTGCCTCCCACAGTGAACTGTAATTGCTATCATCTACAGCAGGAAAATATGGATTATCCTAACTGTGTCATGTGGTGAGATTAACATAGTTCCTATGTACGAGTGCAAAGAAGTATTACCCTTTATGCCGTCAGAGTCATTTAAGTCACCAACACATTTTAGTTGTTAGGAAGATCCCGAGAACAATATTTACCATCTGAGCAGGGTTGCAGGGAATAGATCTAGTCCTTCTTAAAGATACGATTCTGGGCCTATCCCAGTATCTATTTCCTATGAAAAGAAATGAGAGCTTGAATAGTTAAGCGTTGATAGAAACATTCTCAATAAGGCATGAAGAAATTGGTACCAACATATCATGGGACCATGCATAAATACAACGTTCCTTGAGTATCAATCTCAATAAAACCTATGTTAAGTAGTATATGGAAATGAGCATTGTCTAAAGGCAATTTCTAAGCAAGTAGTAGTATATGCCATTGTCATTAGGGCAAGGCTGCATGTGCTCGAGTAGTATAAGAAAATGGCACTAAGTTGAAGGCTACTGAATTCACTTTGATATCAGAATAATCCTGTTTTTGTGCAACGTCACAGAAATCCAGTGAACAAGAAGCACACCTCTTTCTATGCAACTAAATCTGGTATGGGTGAGATTGGATCATTAGTTTCACAGAACAGTATAATCATGTTTGTAGTCAAGCTCAATTTGTACCTCCCACAGTGAACTGTAATTGCAGTAACCATCTACAGCAGTAGAATGTAGATTATCCGGACTGTATCACGTGGTGAGATTAACACAGGTCCTATGCTTCTGGACCTATCTCAGTATCTATTTCCTATGAAGAGAAATGAGAGTTTGTATAGTTAAGCATTGATGGAACCATTCTCAATAGGGCATGAAGGAATTGGTACCAATATTTAATGAGACCATACCAAACTACAACGTTCTTTGAGTATCAGTCTCAATAGAGGCTACGGCGTCCTATGTGTTGAGTAGTACTATAGAAATTAGCATTACCTGAAGGCCATTACATGTATATGAAATTGTCATTAGGGCAAGCTGCAAATGCTGGAGTAGTACAAGAAAATGAAAGGTGAAGGCTACTGAGTTCATTTTGATATCAGAATACTCCTGTTTGTTTGTGTGCAGCTTCATAGAAATCCAAAAATCCTTGCTCTGTCCTGAATTCTGCCTAACCATAGCCAAGGGCAAAGGAATTTAATGGTATACCTGCATCCTGCCTGTCCTTAGAGAAGGCTTATATGACAACATGAATACCTTGGTTGGTGCAACCTGTTATTGGATTGCCTTAACTGATCACTGAATTAGTAGATAATGCAGTTATAGGTAAGCAAGCCATACCGGCTCGTTTGATCACTGGTGTGTCTTGTTGGTAACAGTCCCTTCCCGGTCCCTATGAAGCCATGTATAGGGATGACATATATATTGATACATTCTGCACAGTCACACTAATCTGGTGTGCATTTAATATGGACGATCCGGATGGATTTGGCCTGCATTAGACAGGAAGGAAAAAGAAATATAGCAACATGGCCAGTTGCTTAATATGGAATTCAGTGCACATCATAATCGGCCTCTGGACAAACTGGAACAATATCAGATCTACTCATTTTCCTCATAAAGTCATGTATGACTAATTATCATTTCTACCATTGTCTTGGTTACCAGCAATGCTAAGGAATTCAAACAAGAGGAAACTGCTATGGTACAGGGCAAGCAGCTGGACCCATTATGAATGATCAGTCATTAGATTATCATTTAGCGATCACAGCATTATTGTTGGCCTGAGAAATTGCCTTCACCTGTCCATAATATCCGAAATATTGAGAAAGAGCCAATGTATTTCTGGGGCGGGAGTTCTTGAAACATATTAATCCAAACACTCTTTACGTCATGATGTGGGCTGTCGAGCAGGTGAAATTATTGGAGCCATCACTTGACGTAACTATGGGGGTGTGGGCTATGACCGATCAGGCAAGGTGTCTTCTGGGAAATGTGACCTAATTACACAATTTTCTGGTTTGAGGTCCTTTCTGCAGTGGGACGTGGATAATGCAGCTGGCAGCAATTACCATACTGACCACAGGTTTCTACTGCTTCCTCTTATCTACTTCTTATCTTCCCTATCTACCGTGCCCTTTCTGCTCCAAATCCCACCTCGTTTCCTCACCCCTCCGCCTTACTCTATGTCCCCTCTGCTTTGTATCTCATTTTCTTAAACACATCCCTTATATCTAGTTTCTGACCTATTTCTCATCCTTCTGCTCTGCTTCACATCCCTCTTATGTATACACTGCAAAAATGGTGTTTAGATCCTAAACACAATTCTAAACATATTCTTGCAACGTTTTTGTAATCACATTAATGTCCTACACATGTTTAGCCAAACAAAATGCTTAGCTCAAGTGTTTAGAAATTTAGGTGTTTAGGTGTAAACATTGTGTTTAAATATCTATAAACTTTTGTGTTTACATGTTTATGAATTTTTGTGTTTAGATGTCTAAATGCTTTGATGGAGAGTTAGGGTGTATTTTGTTTGTTTTCTCATTTACTGGGGGGGAGTGGTATTTACATGTCAAAGTCTCCAAAGATGTCAGCCTCACCTGTTTACGTGTGCATGTATGTACACCCTGCATCAGAATGAGAGACCTGAAAAAGTACAACAGCTTGGCAGGAAGAAAATTGCTTTCTCTATTCCAGAGTAACATGAAATAGGTGTCAGTCATTGAGCTTATTGATTATTTCATGCTAATGATGGTGGTGTAAGGTGAATCTAGTCAACTTTCTATTGCCCTTTCTATTCTCATGACATTCAATGAATAGAAACTATAATAAACATAGGGTTTGGGTACATTTGTCACAAAAATTGATCATAATTGTGTAAAGATAGTCCATTCAAAGGTAGTGCTGCTACCTGGTGTGAATTCATCCAAGTATCTAAACATAATGTTTAAATCTAAACACCTATTATTCAACTGTTTAAACTCTAAACATGTTTAGCAAAACTGTTTATGTAATAAGAATAAAAGTGTTCATTTCCTAAATGTGTAGTCTATGAGACACCTAACTGACCTATATGTTTAGGTTTTAAACGTGTTTAGACCTAAACATGTTTAAAATCTAAACAACGTTTTTGCAGTGTATGTCTTATCTCTTCCTTGTTTCAAATGCCTCCTGTCTGTTTGACATTCCGCCAACCCCTCACATCCCTCTCCACAAAAACAAAACCCTCTTGTTGCTCACAAACCAGGGACATATTGGAAGGTAGTCACTATTTTGTGTTACAGGGAATGGGTGTCGTGGGAGCTCAACCAAAGCGGCCTTATGCATTAGTTTGTTTTCACTACTACATGTATGCAGTAAGCGTATTCTAACAATGGGTCTGCCCCTGTCCTTGCCCCCTCTCTTCCAGATACAACTAGCTTCACGACTCATGCATGTTGCCTAGGTCTATATAATGAACTGACAAATGACACGTCCTCACTACATTTTATAAGGTCATGACTTGAGAAAATCCGCAGGTCCCTGTCCATTAATCCATCACAGATTTTGGCGAAATATTTAGAGGGAATGTTACTGTGGATGCATGTATAGTGATAGGTCAATATTCTAAATCTCTGTGAACAGTTTGGCAGTGTGTGATACAAAACTAAGTATCCCTCAGATTTGCCCAAAGGTAATGTATCAAGTCCAGCATAGCATTTTCTATTTTTATTTTCACTTTTGTGCCTGCTTTTTTCATCAGCCACACCTTTCTAATCCTGTCGCACTGTATCCCACCACAATCTCATGCCATAGCCGGCTCAAAGGATACTTGAGTCAGCCCTTGTTGTGCCCTGTCTCCTCCCCAGGGTTTCCCCATGTATTCTCCTTTGGGTGAGCGACCGTGAGCAGATCCCTAAGCAAATTCAAACTGAGCAGTTTCAATACCCGCCTCCCCCACAAACTCACATTCCTCACTCCCACTGGTCAGTCCTATTCTCATTACACACCCAATATACCCCTGTGCCACCACTGGCATCCAAGCGAACTAAAAATAATCTGACCACTGGCAATTCCTGGGTGTCGCTTCAGGGGATAGGATAGCTCCTGATTTCATTCCTCATGGTTAAAGGTGTGAACAATTTAGGAGCTGTGCAATATGTTAGGGTCAATAGAAACACGGTGGCGTGGTTGGTTATAGGGGTGGGTGGTTGACTACCGTCCATGCCACCTACAGATCCCACTTGAGACCCTCTCAGAGCTTGAAAAGATGAACCTGGCGAATAAGCAGTTTTCGTCTAAACCAAATGCATTTGTTCATTTCTTTTATGAGTTGGCATGTATAAAGTATAATTCTGATTCCTGCTACACCTTAAGTAGTGAGGTTTTGGTGGGATTTCTATAGTTTTCAAAATTTAGTTCCATGAGCTAGATATAAGAGAGTTGTATCAACTCACATTGATCCAAGTAGAAGGAGCTAGGATGAAAATTCGGGGATAATTGAAATACTGAAATGCAAGGCAATATCACTGATTTACTCTGAACTCTTCAAACATTTATATTATGTAGGCCTATCAGTGCTAATCGTGTGGATTCCAGCTAAATACAAAGCTTCTCGACTTTGTCAACCTTTCACGATGCTTATGAAACAAGCCCTTCTCTAACAAGAGCTTGATGCGTGTCATATCCTACAGATAAGGGAGAGTGGCCCTAGATTAGAGGCCATATGACATGGTATTCCGTAGAGAATCAGATCAGCCCTAATGGACATTGATGTGGGCAGACCGCCGGTTGAATGAAGCAATTTCCTAATAGAATACACCACTCAAACAAAACCGGATCCTACTTCATCCACTTACAACGCCGAACCACCATTTCGTCTGCAAATAGTCCCCCAATAGAAGCCGATTTACCGCCGGCGGAATGATCCGTTCCTGCAACATATAGTTCCTGCTATTGCCGATGGGGGTTTCACGTGGTATCTCACCGACTCTCACGTTAATGAGAGCCTCGTGCTGGTGACAGCCAATGGCGCTCTTCTGTATTGGAGGCGTTGCTATGGAGACAGATTGAGTTAACACCAAAAGCAGAGGGTTACACTTGGGAGGGGCAGAGTGCTAGGGCAACGATGTAGGGGGAGACACTGACACTTTGTTATCTTTATACTAGAGGGACCTCTCTGTTATCAGTAACAGATAAAGGTGATGACGAAGTGGGTAAGTCAGGGGGTGGAATCTCAAGGGGAATGGACACTGACACTCTTCCATGGCCTTCTTGCCAAAATAGACTATGATAGATGCAGACTAAATGTCTGTGTAAGATTTTCTTTTTTTCTTTTTCTAACAATTTATGATAATGGTACAAGAAATGTACAAAATAATGTTAAGTACCTATAGCTAGGGCGAAGTTGATAAGGATGTGGAGCTTTGAAATAAAAATCACTCATAGTCTTGCAAAGCCTGTTTTTTGCGTGAATAGTGCATCTTGTATAGGACTCAGTATAGAGGCCTAGTGGAGCCGCCGTTTTGAATTTTGCTGGTTGAGGTAAAACCCACTGATAAGACATACCATGATGGGTACCTTGTCCCTGGTTAGCATTCACTTCCAGGGACATGCTGGTCCCATCTCATCAGTTCTTATCAGTGTGTGTGGCCGGAACCAGCTCCAGACCAGCTAGTGGTCAATAGGACAATGGTGTGAGATATGTACATAAAATACAGTTTTGGCATTGCACACTACAAGCTGATGTCTGTTTTACCGTCTATCTATTTCAATTTCTGTCAATTGCTGCTCAATGTAAAGTAACAAACCTATTCTGATACCCCCAATTGTTCCTCAGCATATTTACAGCGTTTTTATGGCATAGAAACAGTCACATTAACAGTTGAAAGCTAAAAGGTTTATAAACAGAGCAGTGTGACATATATGATCCCTGAATGGGCTCTTCCACATGAGACTATCAGGTCACAAATCATAGAAAGTGTGCATATGGGGCCTTACATGTCATTCGCCCAGACATGTGCCCAGAAAAAGAATTCTTATAAGTATGCTTTTTTTACAATAGCAAGGACACACCTGACATAAATGATAATGTGATTTTCTTAATCTACAGGTCAAAATAGTCTGGACCTGAGATGTTCATGGAGGTATGAAGATTGTTTCTCTAGGAAATTAAGCCCTCAACATGGCTTGTAACTCAAATGTCATTCTCCCAGACACAATTTTGCCCAGACAATTTTGGTCATTTTGGGCACATTTTACCCCCCTGATGCCCAAAATATGCATATGGGACAATCAAAACCCATATGTGACATGAAGATCTCATCCAGCCTGACACTCTGAGCCAAAGAAATAGAGGGGGAAACTAAAATTCGAAGAGTAGGGGCTGGAATACCTCCAAATTTGTCATATGCAAACCTTCTATGATTTTCGACCATCAACACCAATAGACTAAGGGCTATTTCTCCTCTCTCTGACACGCAGTTTCTCTGTCTAGATAGCTGTTTGTCAGACTGTGTCTATATCTCTCTCCCTGGCCCTATCTATCTGTCTTACTGAGATTGTCTGTCTGTCTGTCTCTCTCTCTCTCTGTCTGTCTTTCTGTCTGTCTCTCTGTCTCTGTCTCTCTGTCTCTGTCTCTGTCTCTGTCTGTCTCTGTCTGTCTCTCTCTCTCTCTCGCTCTTCCCCTGACCATCAGGATTCAAAGGAGAAGCTGCCCTCAGTGTATTCACTGACTATCCTTGGATTCATGGTATTTTACCATGATTCCCGAGGTCAGAGAATCTGGTAACATTAAAAACATTGAAATTGATAGATGGAATTGCGGAAAGCAATGTTCCATTAAACTTTAACCGCAAATATTTTCATTCAAATCTGAATTCATTTTGTTCTCGTTTATCTGACATCTCACTGGACTAATAATAAATGTAAAACATTATCCTCGATCGTTGCTGAAAACTAGCTGTTACACTTCTTATTTCTAGCCAAACTAAAAGCAATTGATGTGATCCTTACTTTAACCAAAGTGCAAATCTTGTATTCAGGATAACACGTCATAACACGATATAGCAGTCTAGAACTCCATCCTTTTACAGAGGGGACACCTATGGCTGAGAGGAAGATGTGAAGACTGATAAGGAATTCCCAACATTCACCCATAAAGATGAGACTTTCCACAGAAGTATCTCAAATTTTATCAAACGTCCCTCAGTTTATGCAGTAAAGCTTAGAGTTCATAGTGAGGAGGACATATAAAGCAGATCATAAATTTTATATTCCGCAAACGGAGGGCTTCCATATAATTTCCCGTCACCATACAAAACACTATACACAGTATTCCAGTCAAAGTGGTCTCAGTAATTTCCATTTATTCCCAAGATCTTATAACATAACTTCCTTCCTCCAAGCTTACAATATGGCCTGTTCGTGCTCACCCATTGGCTTGGTTATAAAGAATTCTTCCTTATCATTTTCCCTCCATTACCTCTCTCAGTGGCACCCTGGAGATGGCACCCTGTCAGCTGCAGGTCCTCACGCCATAAGCTATCTTCTGGTGGTAGTGAACCAAGGCAGGCCATAAGGTAGGGATGTTAATAGGGAGCTCCCTGTCTCCCCCAGTATACTTATTTACACTGGCACCAGCTGTGGTGTTAATGGTATGGACTGTGGGCTGGGATAATGTGTTGAGGTCATAGTGGGAGTTGGTTATAATAGGAAGGGTCATGGAGGATTAGGGGGATTGGTGTGTGAAATGAATGTGTGTGGTGGAACTAGATAAGGGATGTAGGAGGACAGAAACCGGGACCATCAACTCTAAAGATTTATAGTACAGCCCCTTAAATGTTACTAACATTTAATCAAAAACGAACAAGAAGCAGCATGTTCAATGTCTCAACAGCTCGACTTCATATGAGATTGAAGCTGTCTATTTCCTTAAAATGGAAGAGCGAATTATGAATATCGAAAGTAATCTTTGATCAGATTCCAATGACATCATTGTGTTATGTTTATTAATATTCATTTTCCTTTGTTCTGTAATATATTCACTAACAGAACTGTAAGACATTTTGACACAGGTTATGATGGAACTAAAACAATGGTGGACATTTTGAACCAACAACTATCATGTAGGCTAAAAACTACCATATAGGTTGATAGACTTGTGAGTAGTAAAGGCAGAGTTAGCATAGCTTCAGGCTCATACAATTGGTTAGTACCCACTAAAAAGACATTACCCTCCATGTCCTCACTGAGAAAATATTCTTACTCACTTGAGTCTGTAGCCAGACTCAGGCAATGTCGCCAAAATGAGTATGATTTGATACTCAGCCTGACCCTGTGGATGATACTCAGGCAGAGCCAGAGTTTCACCCCAGGCTCAGCCTGGACCAGCCTCAGGATCTGCATTAATATCACCCCAGGGTCAGGCTCAGTATCAAATCATACTCATTTTGGCGACATTGCCTGAGTCTGGATACAGACTCAAGTGAGTAGGAATATTTTCTCAGTGCACGCTTTACTAAAGAGCCCCGATTTCCAACTGGCAATGTACTAATCAATACTCTGTATCAATTTCAAGTACTTTAAACCCCACACTTTTGTCATCCTCAGAAGCTGGGACAGAGGTGGATTCCATTTCAACCATGGATGGCATAAACGGTACGGACGGGACCGAATTGCCTCCAGAAAACAACAGTGAGTGAAGGCAGTGCTCTATAGTGCGCTGTAGTTTTCAAAATGGCGCGTCCACAGCACAGAGCACCATTCTCTAGGACTTGAGTAGATCACTTACATGTATACTACTAGCACAGATAAATTAGGGAATATTGCACGTTTGAGAACTTGATGGCCCTGAAGGCTATAGAGCTATTGATTAGTACTTGTAGACTTTGATTTCCTTGACACTTTAGCGTTTCTTACTTATCACCTTCACTGTGTCTCCTGCCTGGCTTCATATTCAGGTACCCGCGTGAGAAGTCCAATAAAATCATTCCAAATCAGACCAAATCAGGAGGTATATAATGCTTAATTCGAGATTTACCCATTTCAATGGGTAGGACCCACATCCTACTTGGGCTCGCAGGGCATACATATGTATAGGCCGGAATCAGAGCTCATTCCGTCGAAGCATTACTCCTCAGCATACTGCATTGGAGATGTTGATCTCTAAAAAAGATGGGATGGTAAAATGTTATATCCTTCAGTATGACAGAATTCATTGCAATCTGGCCACAACCTGCTAGGGTATGTAATATGGTATTGCTAAAACTTGAGTAGAGGTACTTGTCACTCTACACTGCAGGGAGGCCTACAATCAGTGAAAAAAGTGAAAGCTTTAGTGTATTTCCAATCAGTACACTGGAATCCCTGGAAAATGGGGGAATAGGCAGAAGGCCTGAATTATGACTGTTATCATTCCACAGTAGAAATACTACATATCATCCCTGTAAAGACCTGGCGATATACCAACTCTCTGCTACCCCCTTTTGATAGCATGGTATCTCTGACAATACTGACACGATATGGGGAGACAGCATACCGGCATATCGGACGCTTCTTGAGATATGACTGACATGGCTATGATAGGAAGGAAGCAGGGAAAGTGGGGACGACTGTAGATAGGGAAGGTGTAAAGGGTCTTGGGGTAGCGGTACTTACAACTATAGTCTTCAGCTCTTACAGTCATATTTAGTTGTTGCTTAAGTAGTTCACTATCTATGTCAACATTGTTTCGCCCAAAACTATGATTGATCAGGACCTACTACCTCAGATTTCAGACCGCATTATGGGTTTTTCTTTTTTCATATTAACTACTCAATGTTCCAACCTTGTAAGATGCAGATACATCATTGGAAAATGCTTTAGATTTATTGCTATTTTCAGACATGGCAGATGATCTCGATAGTTGTAAAGTCCCATCCTTAATGGATAGTAGAGGGCGTGCCTTGAATGCCAGTTCTATTGATTACTTGCCCAAGAGACACCTAGAGACAGACAGACAGACATAGAGAGAGAGAGAGAGAGAGAGAGAGAGAGAGAGAGAGAGAGAGAGACAGACAGACAGACAGACAGACAGACAGACACAGACAGACAGAGACACAGAGACAGAGACAGAGACAGAGACAGACAGAGACTGAGGAGGGAGGGAAAATTCAAAAGCATATTAGGAGATATCTCTTCGTCACTTTCTTCTAACCCCCACGAAATCAGTTTCATTTTTAAGATTTTGTTGAATGGAAAGCGTTGTTTGGATTTGATATCAAGGATACATTAGGTAGCATTACCAACTTTACCCATGCCTCTGGAAGTATGAGGTTCTGGCAGACATGTACGTTTAGACATAGATCATCACGTAGTTATCCATGAGGACATCAGAGTACTATAGTGACCTCTAAAAAGCTCCTGACTTTGAGAGGACTGAGTGTATATAAACCTCTTTCATTACTGCTTTTCATCAGGTATAGATATTCTGTCAAAGGGGCGACAATAAACACAATATTGCTTATGGAAAATGCCTGCACAATATTGCTTACGGAAAATGGGCCTCCTCCAAACCGACTGAGAGGGTACAAGGATAGGCTCATCACAAGGCCAGGCAGGCAATTTTAACATAACATTCACTAGTCACTATTTCTTAATTCCCTTCATAGATGTTTTGCCTCTGCAGGTATTGACGAATATATTATTGAGGCGGATTCTGAGGAATACATTTCTACAGACACCGAGGGCAAAGCGACATAGTAGATGTAAAACAGTCCATCATCCAAAACCAATAAATGGGGAAAGGTTCAAAATGAACTAAAATGATTTTATTTTTAGATGACTCTGAAGAGATTATAACATATAATGCCGGGTAGAGATGACCTGGCAGTATCCTCGATATGTTTTGGGACGCATCAAACAATGATACATAACAGTCTGTGTTTTCAAAGAATGGCATTGGAAGTTACTTTTTGTGTGTGTGTGAAAGAGATACTTAGATCGACGTTCCACTAAACGTTGCTGGTTTCCGATTTTGGCATCGAGTATCAGCACAAGGATATCATAGGATAACATCAGGAGGGATTTTCTCATCAATATCATTTAGCACCATTAGGAAATGCCCTCCTGGCCTACAACCATCGACTTTGATTAGGTCGCTGTAACCTTTGACTTTAGTGATATGAGATGTCATAGTGATGTATGTCAGTGACCATGTGCCTTTTTTGTCTGCAGGTCACCGTCTAAGTAAAACCCAGGTTTTGGTTATCTCTACCTGTTCCGTGGTTATTGGACTCTTCTTCATCGTTGCCGTCATGATTAGAGTAAAGTAAGTGATAACGATTTGATATGTGAATTTCTATTGTTAGCCCTCTCTGTTAAGACCATCCTATTCCATGTCTTCGATTTGGTGAAAATTAAATGGTATAAGATTAGTAGGGTCGAATGTATATGTAATCCATGATTTACAACATCTAACGTAACTAACATGGGCAATACGAGTGTAAGCTGTTGATGGGAATGTGTACTGAGAGCAGATCACAGAACCTTTTACTCACCCCTAGTCCACATTCCCAATGACACAAAGCATGCATAGCTTCCAAATTAGCTGATGATCATGGCTGGGGCTTCAAGCAAATCTGTTAGAAATCCGGCCCACGGATGAGACAAAGAAAAACAATTATTGCAATACCCTTATATTTCTAATGCAAACATTTTTTTGCAGTAACTATATAAAACGTACACGAGAGGAGCAAGCAGCAGCCCGCCGACCCTCCTTCAGGAGCACTAGTTTCAGTCTTAACTCTACAGCCAACAGTCACCTCAATTCCAACAGTGTCAAGGACGGCCGCCTGGAAGCCGCCCTTAACAAGGTTTGTTCATAAAGTCAGCACAATGCATTATTACCACAGGACCCTCAAATTTAAGCACTTCTTCCACCAAAACCCGATTTAAGGCCTTGAGTGAGAGAACGAGATTTGGTGATGAATATTTCATTATTTGGACAATAAAGTTCTTCCCTATGGCTTTTGGACTGAAAACAAAAGACATGACAATATCTTACATGGAAGATAAATATCTTACAGAGTAGCAAATCAGCCATTCGTCCTCGGTGGAAGTTGTGTTTAAGGTGGCTCTTCCCTGCAAGCCGATTTTCCATAAGTTCGAAAGTTCTGTTGAGTTCACCCACCCTCCACTTACCGTTTGAAAAGAAATGTTTCGCAGACTGAAGAAAATCCTTGATCTAAATGGCTTGTGAGGATGAACCATTCATCCTATCTCTTCTATTGAAATATTCCTACCTCTTTCAGCATGGTATCCCAGAATAGAATTCTGGATACTGCGCAGCGTTTGAACGACTGAACTAGTTGTGAGATAGGAAACCTGGGTTGATTGATTGTGTTTCAAGTCCGGTTGTGCCCAAATCAAAGTGTGTGTATGTGCATAGACCAGAAATATGACCCCAGTCTATTGTCATGTGCATTTTAGAGACACTTGTATGTACATTTACGTACTCTTTCATCTCTTGGTTCCTAATATGATCACTTGCATTTGGGAATGTAAATACTGTTGACCGAAGGGTACACTTTGCACTGTATACTACTGATTTCAATGTTAGAAGAAAAAAAATGCAATTAGATATCATGGGAAAAGTGGTGGGTATAATGCAAAGCTATAGTCTACATTGTTTTCTTAACTATATGAACTACAGGCCTAAACAATCCCTGAATTTTTATTCAGAATTTTATTTAACTTCAATTCAATCAATTTCGGATTTTGCATTTAGACAAAGAAGAGTAGAGCATATCTTTTCTCTGATTCCATTTGGATACTTTTATACCTTTTTTGTGGGGGTGGGGGGGGTGTTTCTCCTTAGATAATGACATAATTATAGTGATCGACTTTTTCTATGGGAAGGACCTTTGTGTGGTAGTGTCTATCTGAATGTGTCTGGACAGTTTATAAATAATTTACATTCTATAGCTAGGTCTAGAGATCAGTACTTTGATATTGACCGAAGAACTAAAGACATGTATAGTGAATCAGTAATGTTGGATGATATACCTTTGTATGTATGTATTGATCATTGTATATGATATAGTTCTTGTTTGATTGTTATAGTCACAATATTGTTCACTGCATTAAGTTGGCATTCATTTGCCTACAAGTTCATCAGCTTTGCATAGGCGGTATGCAGTAGGGCTTCGATTATACTCAATCCTTTGGTTTCAGCATAAAACCATTTGATTTCGACACAGACATGACTGGCTGAGATCGACTACCTGACAAATGTAGATATTGCATGAATTTAAATGGCAAAAAAACCCAATTTTCCAATAGCCTCTTTAGGCAAATGGCAGAGTTTTCAAAAAGCAATTTAAATTGCCTTAGTAAATAAAATGAATAAAAATGATGTCAAAGAATTACAAAAAAAAAAAAAAAGAAAATGCTGAAAGGGGTGTGTCTGGACTTCTTAAAGTTATCACAGTGCGTAGATTTATAGCTACGTTTTGGCTAGAATTAAAGATGATGATTGTTTAATGAAAGTCTACCACTTACATATTGACCGATTGGTGAGGAATGATTATGGATTTGAGTCTAAGCAGACATTTTCAACTTTTGCCTTAAAATCAGTGTCAAATATCACTATTCATTAGATATTAGTCATGGTTCCTCTTTCAGGCTATTAAATACATATCACTCTGAGAACCATAATTTATACTTGATAGAGGTGCAGATTACCATTAACCGGCCTCAGTCAGAAATGTAGTTTGTCGATTAAATAACCCTTATTATAGTTACTTTGCACTGGACATGGATCAGAAAGCTAAATATATTCATAGGTCAAGAGGCTAAACCATAAACAAAAACTTCGAGAATTCTTAAAATTTGTCTCAGCCCTTGAACTTAAAATGGACTAGGCATAGTAGACTTATACCTTTGTCATAGGCCGGTAATTCATTCAGTGAATTATTTCTTAAATCAGGCAATATTTGGACTGACTGCATGCCTTGTAAGTATTGACGCATTACAATACTAAAGTGTACTAGTTATATCTAAATCATCATGATCACCAATACCAATAGCTTTCAAATCTATGTCCTGTTGCAATCCGTCCAAATGTTGATGACTCGTTGACTGTATGTCGAATCGTATCGATGTATCCTTATGAACAATCTGTGCCCTCTTCCCGCATGGTCAACTCTCGTACTGTCTATAGTATTATTTATAAGGTAAGCCCTAATTTACTCTGTAGAATCTGATATAGTCGTGTAATAGGTCACCTTCTGTAGGCTGCCATTTTTTCTCCCCCCCCCCAAATCATTGGTTCTTATGGAGCACCATTTCACTGCAACAAGCACTTGGCAAATAAGGAGGTATTCCAGTTCTAATATTTCATCTTTGGACTCTCAACCAATGTCCATTTGTCAAGTTACTTTGAATCAGGTATCTCATTGCAGGCTTTTGGCTCTTGGACACGTTTCTAATGCTAACCCTTCAATAATTTAATACGCTAAAGCATCCCTCGGCCGAAAGGTCAACAATAAAATACTCCCCTTTAAACTTGACAGACGATCATTTGTCCACTGAAAAGAATGCACTGGAACATCTCCTTTATTCAAAGTGAGATGCTTCTTGGTGAGAATCTATGTAGATTTCAGCTACAGCAAAGTTCCCTCTTCTACCACTGCTGTTGTCACTATGGCGCTACAGTCCACCTATTACACCTCTATATCTGGTATAATGTGTGATTAGATGAAGCTTTGAATTCCCAACCACAAAGAGATCAATCATACAGACTCGTAGGATGTTCCAGCCCTCAAATTGTTACATGTATCAGAACTCAACATTAATTACTTCCATCCTGCTAGTTCTAGATACTGGCTCCTGCGCATTATTGACATTTGATATCCTATTGATACTTTCAATCAACTGAACTCATCTTTATAATAACCACTTAACCTTTGACCTCTGAGAGAGAAAAAATAAAGAAAAATGTATGATGACATTATTTTATGTACCTTCTGCATAAATCTGAGAGTTATATATCATCTCTAATTTCGCCATGGTTCATTGATAATATTCCATTGTAAGGATTAAATCATACCACAATAATCCATAAACAATGGTGAATATTATATATTTCCCATAACAAATATAAACAGAATAAATATCATTCGTCAGGGCAGACCTATAAAATTCCTGACGCAGCCACTACCATGCACGCTTTTAGTTATTTGACTCCTTCGCATACTGTTTTCCTCACTTTTATAGCTAATTTCACACACATTGTAGATGCTTCTTCAAGTTCTTTGCAGGGAATAATTTTGGTTTGTTTCTCTCTGACTTCTTTTTATGTTGACTATAAAACGGACTGTGATTCATATTGTAGCATCATCCTCTAAGGCTTTAGGCGGTGGCTGAGGTGAATAAATGCATGAATTGGATTTCCTTATTTTGCCCTTAAATACCAACTAACTCTGTTCATTTTATTTGACAATCCTCATTTGGTTCTGGGTTGCGACTAATATAATGATTCAAGATTGTAACAAATCATTGATACAGTAAGGAAACATAGGATGGACTGGTCGATGAAGACAAAGAGATTAATTGAGTTAATAAAGTATGTTGTTTTGATATTTATTTTTGTTCTTAACACTAGCAAAGCAACTTGATAAAGCTTTATTGATGGTATAATAACTTTGACTGCCTTTCTTATCTGGTAAATAGATAAACTGACTGCATGGAGTTTCAGTTCTTTTTCTTAGAAGTGATGTGAAATATAATTCTGCCCTTCAGCAAAGACATATAAAGATGCAATTATATAATTTGTATGTATATACCGGTATGTTTTGCTTTGATTCATTCGAAAAAAAAACCAACCCAAAACAAACACTTATCTACGGAGCCCCTAATAGGACATACTAAAAAGGATTTTTTCATGCAAAATATATTCCTGTGGGTACAGGAACATTCCTGCGGAAACAGGGACATTCCTGCGGAAACAGGAACATTCTTGCGGAAACAGGAACAATTCTTGCGGGTACTAAACAATTCTTGCGGGTACAGAAACAATTCTTGCGAGTACTGAACAACTTTTGCGGGTACAGAAATAATTCTTTCAGATACTGAACAATTCTAGCGGAAACTGAGCATTTCTTGCGGAAACTGAATAATTCTTGCGGATACTGAACAATTCTTGCGGAAACTGAGAAATTCTTGCGGAAACTGAACAATTCTTGCAGATACTGAACAATTCTTGCGGATACTGAATAATTCTTGCGGATACTAAACTGTTCTTGTGGAAACTGAATGGTGATAAACTCCTCAAGCCCCAACATGAATGTTTCTGTACCTGCAAGAATTGTTTCTGTACCTGCAGGAATAGTTTCTGTACCTGCAAAAATATTTCTCTACCCACAAGAATACTGAGAAAAAAATTTATTTTATGTGAATAACTTCTTCCCGTAGAGATAGCATTAGGGAGCCGATCCGCACACCCCCAGTGGCGTAATGTGTGCCGATCCACCACAGCGGCCGATCCACCACTGCAGCCTCGTTCTGGGTGCGTGTAAACATTCAAAATGGCGGATCGGTGCTTTTACGGGGAACTACGGTACCGGATTTTGATAATTTTTCCTTATTAAAACATCTAAAAACATAAAATAAATACAGAACTAAACTTCCCTGGTGTCCTCGGTGGCTGATCCACCCCTCGAGACCTCCCCCTCGTGGTGGATCGGCCACCTCGTACACCACGGTCGTTTAGTTCTATCTATATATTTTACATGTTTTAAACTCTCAAAATTTAAGAATGCTACTGTGTCCAAAGAATTCTCCTGTACATGCAGGAATATATTTTGCATGAAAAAAATCTTTTTAGTATGTTTCTCTACCCCAAAATAAAAATTATTCCTGTGCCCGCAAGAATTGTTCAGTACCCGCAAGAATTGTTCAGTTTTCGCAAGAATTGTTTAGTTTCCTCAAGAATTGTTCAGTACCCGCAAGAATTGTTCAGTACCTGCAAGAATTGTTCAGTTTCCGCAAGAATTGTTCAGTACCCGCAAGAATAGTTCAGTATCTGCAAGAACTGTTCAGTACCCACAAGAATTGTTCAGTACCCGCAATAATTGTTCAGTTTCCGCAAGAATTGTTCAATACCCACAAGAATTGTTCAATACCCACAAGAATTGTTCAGTACCCGCAAGAATTGTTCAGTACCCGCAAGAATTGTTCAGTACCCGCAAGAACTGTTAAGTACCTGCAAGAATTGTTCAGTACCTGCAAGAATTGTTCAGTATCCGCAAGAATTGTTCAGTACCCGCAAGAATTGTTCAGTATCCGCAAGAATTGTTCAGTACCTGCAAGAATTGTTCAGTACCCGCAAGAACTGTTAAGTACCTGCAAGAATTGTTCAGTACCTGCAAGAATTGTTCAGTACCCGCAAGAATTGTTCAGTATCCGCAAGAATTGTTCAGTACCCGCAAGAATTCTTCAGTTTCCACAAGAATTCGTCAGTATCCGCAAGAATTCGTCAGTATCCGCAAGAATATGTTTTCAGGGGAAAAATTATTTGTGGTATGTCCCTTTAGGGGCTCCGTACTTATCTTACTAGATTCACATATAAAGTCAAGCGCAAATTCACTGACTATGGTATATAGATCACATCTAGGACATGTACATAAGTTGTGTGTAGCCATTGATAATGAGGTACGTCAACAGAAATTAATACTATGTATTCTTTAATAGGATGGTGGTGACTGTGTTGCCATGGTGATAAAGGATGAGGACGATGATGGTGACACCACACCACGCATGAGCAGTCAGGAAAACCGGCCATTGCTGATTATAACAGCCGCGTCTGCACCATCATCGCCATGTCCACAACGTGCCCGCACAGATTATCAGTACAGCAACGGACAGGTAATGTACTATTTCTACCTATATTGATGATATTTATTAAATTATCCCAGCAAATAGTTATCCTAAATAAGTAAAATCTAATAGATGTCGCATCTGTCAATTGGCCCTGTGTTGTGTGTCACCTGAAGTTGTGGACTTATAATATGTCATTTGTACCAATTCACAATAAACTAGAAAGGCAAAATTCACCAACAAGCGCTAAAATATCAAGGATGAGCTAATAGATGGTAACTAGAATTTTTGACCAAAGACTGAGTTAAAAACTTGTTTCAAGGCTCAATGTTCAAGATTTGCTTCTGTATTTTTCAGGATGATGCAGCGATGATGGCTGATGAGTTGAGTGGTAATGGTAGCTATGGGGTGGCACGCTCCAGTTCCAGCCATTACCAGGCTGATGAGACCCCTCCAGCACCCCGCAGTCAGCGCCTTAACCGGTTCCACAACAACCTTAATTACACTAGGGTAGGTGGTGGCATCCACCAGGTTCCAGTCTCCCTCCAGGAGGAAGATGACTCTGGAACAGAGTCAGAGGAGGGTGAGCCCCATAGTATTGGGGAGCAGCTTGGCCATGTCAACCATGCTTTGGGGCCAATATCCCCAACAGAGGAAGAAGAGACAAATACAATACCGAACCCTGAAGTGAAAAGTTCTGATCAGAAAAACCAACATTCAAAAGCCGAGCGACTGCTGAGTTTTGGAAGCACAGACAGGGAGTGCCTTGATGATGGGGGAAGCACTGATTCCCCAAAGATGGTGGAGTGGGATGTGTATGACTCCTTCTCAGAGGACTCCTACCAAAAACACAGTCTGGATATAGAATACCAAGCTGTTGGAGCCAACCGCCCTGTTGAGGCAGTTCTCTCGGCAATCCCAGAGGGGGATGATATTGATGGGGTTGGGTATACACAGTCAGACTCGAGTATCTCGTCCAATAATCCTTCATATCGCTATGGTAACCAGGTAGAGTATACAGGTGTGCAGCAGTATCCAAATGTAGAGTATGTTCCAAGGACAATTCCTGCAACCGCAGCAAGTGCGTCACCTAATTCTCTCGTCCCATCGAGCAGAAACCTGACTCAGAACAGTAAAAGGACTGTTAGTCCAAATATTCCAAGGCCAATGCTCAGCCAAGAGAGCACAGATTCTAACGTTGTAGTTAGACAAGTATCGGACGATAGTCTTCTCTATAATGACTCTCCAAATCTACTCCGCCGCAATTCCAGCCAGGTACAGGGCTCCAGTGTGGAGGAAGAAGAGCAGCAGGATTTCTGGTTAGAAGAGGAGGCAGATGATGTTGAGACCTCACCAAATGATCGATTCAGTTTCCAAAACGATCGCTTCAACTTTCGGGACGATCGCTTACCGAATATACTTGAAGATGAAGGTGGCCCAGACCATCACAATAACAGCAATGCTGAAGGCTTCCAGAGAAGAAACAGGAAGTCGTTGACCGTAAAGATGGGGAATTTACCCCGACAGAAAGCGTCCATCCATGACGACAATCCGTTGGAACCCACGGATACCTCTGACAGTGACCCTGTGGCTATGCTGCCAGTCACTAGGGGTAGAGTGACTCAGGTAAATGGAGAAGTGTGCAGTAGGAGCTCTGACTCTGACACCTCAGAGACTGTCAGTACAAATCTCCTGCCTCCTCAACTACCAAACAGGAACAGGAAGAAGCGACACCGAAGACAGCGCCACTCGCCGGGCTGGTCACTGCTCCAGGACCCTGAGTTTGAAGGCATGGAGCCAACTTATGTATAGTATTATGTATCTAGTCAAGGGTTTTAAGGTCTGTGAGAAGTAGAATTTACTCATCCTTGGGGGTCACACTTCAAAAGGGAAAGTACTCCCAATGAGCAGAATTGAGATAATGGCATTAGATATGTTATGTATATATATCTTTGTCCCGATGTAAATAAAGGTATAACACAAAGTACAGGCCATGGGAAAGAGAAACAATAAGTGGGCATTTCCTTGGTTCCTCTGAATTCTTCTTTCAGCTGAATAAAATATTGTGTATTGTAATGATGTACAGCGATAAAGGACATCTTAGGAGCTTTGGTTTTTGGAAATATTGAACCATTTTAGAAAATAAGACACGAATATAACTAATGACTGGTTTGAAGTTGTATTTGGCCTATTTGTGCTGAATAATAATAATAAAAAGCTGTCTAATGCCTTGACTTCAATATTCTAGTATTGAGTGTTGTCATTCGGGATAGATAACTGTTCGTTAAGAAATAGAGGAAATTAAGTTGATGGGGTAATTCCTTGCTCCGTGGTGTACATAATAACTAAAGTCATGTTCCATAGATTACAATTATGCATCTTGGGAGTATTTGTAAGTAAATATTGTTTGATATCTAAGATTTTATAAAAATCAAATTTCTTCAAGGTACGTGTTTATGCTCGAATCGTTATGATCTCTGTGGTTCTAAGATTTGTTGTCATCAAATCAAATATTGCCTTATCATCTCCAGTTGATGCGTTTCTTTATGATCTGTTGAAAATAATTGAAAAATGCTGAGTCTGTTTGAAGTATAAGTGATAAGGAATTGATGTAATTGTAAAATATTGAGTTAGTGCACAGACTAATTTCATTACAGAATTACAGACGTAGCATGAAACATCAAATTTGATATAAATGAAAAAAAAAAACACGCTTTGTGATAGCGTATTTTGATGGCCTTTGCCTCAAATAAAACGATACTGGCATGTTTTTTTTTAATATGTGTCACTATAGAGGAGAGCAGCAAGTTTATATGATGCATCTGGTAAGGTCATGATGGCTAAAATGCACCCAGTTGCGCTGGCACATGTACAACACTGACAAGGTGCAACCAGATGCTCCTTGTAGCTTTTAATCTGGTATGTTTTGCTATTTCTCTCAACAAGTGTCAATAAATAAACTAACAGAAGGTCTCTGTACAATCTCACTATCCTGTAACCTTCACTATTCGAAATAAAACATATTTTGGAACAACTTCCATATACAAGAAATGCAGCACCTGGTGCATTTTGGCCTTGTGGTTTTGGTTACATAAAAACAAACTCTGATTTCAAAATGATCCAAGAATTATCATAAGATCTATTCGGCTGGCAAACTGTAAATGACTATTGGCATGTAATAACGGGCGTCATTTGTCAACAATAGCATGAAGGGAAAACATTTGAGGTATTCCCATGAAGCTCCGTACATTCAAGATATTTGACTATGAAACACAATTGTTCATGTCTAATAAAGAGATGACTTCCCCCTGCTATATCATTAAGCTCACTGGCGAGGGAATCTAGATGGAAGTCTAGATAGTATACTCAGTTATGTACATAGACCGGTTTAAATCCACTGCCCATTGATAATGAAAGATTGTAATTAAAGGCTCAGTTTGATGAAGTCGTGCTGTTCAGACTATGTTTGCCATGAATAAACGTGTTTACAAAACCTGATGTTGTTATAATTTCTAAATTTCAAACAAATGTACGTAAGTAAATGTGTCGATATTTACGCTATTCCTATAGGAACAACTATTATTTTATAGCTTTGGAAGCTTTGATTAGAATAGTAATAATTCAATTCGAGAAAAAACAGTTTTCCAACTAAGTCGGTTAAACCCTTTCATTGTTTAACATCAACTCTATCGTGAATAATCCCATAAAATTACCTCAACGTCTAATGTATATGACGCTTTACTTTAGGGACCATATATATATATATATATATATATATATATATATATATATATATATATATATATATATATATATATACAGGTATTCGCCCGGCCCTACATCCACGCATCAGTGGTGACGAGTCAACTCACCAGCACTGTATCGGTGCATCATGCTGACAAAAGAACATGAACCTACAGGTAGGGATAAATGTTGCCCTCAATGAGGTAAGGCACGTCCCCAACTCAGCTCGTCATATTAGGAGAACCTGAAGTCTTACTATTTTTCTCATTTTAGTCCTGTTTGTATAATTTAAAAGCCTCACATTCAAGGCGCACTCTAACCTCTGCTAAGCCTTTAAGGGACAGAAAGGGACAATCCTTCTGTATAAGCCGCTTTCTATAGACCAGATATTTACTACCCACTCTATACCGGCTAGTTAGTATCTTCTTCCTTTACCAGGTGGCGTCTAAGTGATTGCGCTGATCACTTACCCCCAGTTCCCATGCTGTACAGTAGAGGCCCCCACCGTATGCTCTGTACAAATCAAAGCCATCAAAGAGAATGGATTTGCGAAGGGTTCAATAAATCAGTTATATAATCAGCTTTAGTGGCCACCTTTAGTGTCTGGTTAGCCACCAACCACCCTTATAGACTATAAGTTAGCTTAAAACTTTCAGCTTAATATGATTGTATTTTTCCCGCTTCTATGTATTAGCCCAGATAATAAAAGAGGACATTCCATATGATTCTACTTCTGAATATAGATCTCTTCTCGTAGGTCTCCCAGGTGCCCTTAATGGCGTAGAAACAGTGTTAACCAAACCCTTAAACATTATTTTTTTAAACATGAAATTGACTGACATTCTCCTCCCCTTTACCTTTACTTTACCTTAGACATACAGGTTACTAGACATTATAACAGATCTTGGGGGATTACTGTGTGATTTATCAGAAATGAGGGATTACATGGCTACGGTAGATTATACTAGTCCTTCTCGAATTCCCTAGCCAGAAGAGATAAGACCAAAGTAATCACATGTTACATACCCATTGGCATAGCACCTCTCTGATAACTCTAAGTGGTGATAGTACCGAGAGTGCCCTATCAAAGATAGCTGTAACAGTGATCCACACGACTGACTCGGGGATCAAACAACATTGTGAATTTAAAAGAGATTTTATTAGATATAAATTTACCAGTGGATCATAGCGCATATTTTAACATTTACCTCTAATGCTGAAGCTTTAAGAGGATGGGCTGCATAATCAGAATACCTCCCTACACTGTAAAAAAATAATTGTTGAATCTACAAGTGATTCTTATAAAACCAAACAGTAAACCACCATAATTAGATAACAGGGGGCCGATGTAGTTTTTACAAGAAACTCCAGGTGGCAGTGCAGTGGTACAAGGAATCTCTATAGATATAACGACATCTCTGTGAAACTAATGATGGATCTCCGGCAACTTTGGGAAGAGGAATCCTTTGTTGTTTCGACAACATTTTTTTTAGAGTGTACATATGCGCAATAACCCACCTCCATCCTGGTGTAATCACAGTTGGATCGGTCATATCATTGTACTGATGCTGATAAGGGAGCCATATGCCCAAATGTAGCGCATAGACCTTTGCAGATACTAGAGATAAGAATGCAGCCTCCACCATCCACGTGTTCAGAGCATCCCGAGACTCACGTGGAGGCAGTTTACAGTTTGGTATCCGTATAAGAGCTAGGGAGACAGTAATAGATATGGCTGAAGAAGGTAGGTCCACTTGTATAACAAAAGTACTGACAACCTTGTTGGTATGGGTAAAAAGTAAGGATCAGTAGATTTTGCGTCAAAACGCAAGGGTGGTTGCCTTAGGCAAAGCCTTCCTAATTCCACTGATAAAGTAACAAAAGTAAAACAGAACCGTGTAGTAGTGATAACACCTATATAATACTTGTATCCTCGAATAGAGTAGATCAGATTGGTGAATACTTGATTTAACTGGTTGATTATTGAATTAGCGACGGTGATGTCTGTACACTGACTTGCAGCAGAAGCATATAGACTACATGCTTCCATACACAGAGAAACAAGCAAACACTAACCTAACTAATTACACAGAATATCTGATATCTTGAGCTTATTATTCTTTACACTGAGGATGAAGGAAGGGGACGGAATACATTTTTTCTTATAAAATCTGAACATTTTAGACGTCATCAGACAGTTGAAGCAAAGTGCCAATGACGCCCGTGCACGGGCATACTGCCCTTACAGCAGCTTCAGGGTTGGGGCTGCTCTGCTCTGCAAGGATGGAAGTATTGTCACAGGTAACATCATAGATCTGCTTTCAAACCAACTAGAATTAAAAAGAGATTGTATGGCGATCAATATACCAGAGTACTGACTGGAGCACAAATACTTTTCTTTTGAGTGTTCTTGTGACTATAGTCATGGAGGGTCTCATTTTAAGTTACCAATCGCCATTCCCACATGAAAACATGGAAGATCCTAAACTAGTCAGTGGTGACCACTTTAAGTCCTCAAGTTGACGATACCTAAAACTACAACTTTAGGTATTCAAAAGGACAACTTTAGGTCGTCAGCCTGAAGACCTGAGTCATCAATATGAAGACTCTGTACTGTCAATATTGTCATGCTGACGACCTGAGTCGTCAGGATGATGACCTAAAGTCATCATTTTGACTACCTAAAGTTGTAGTTTTAGCTATCGTCAACTTGAGGACCTAAATTGGTCACCACTGACTAGTTTCAGATCTTCCATGTTTTCAGTGCAGTCACTATTTCAATGTTATCCCAGAGAAGTCGAAGAGAACAGATCTATGTATTCAATTTCTATAGTTGTAGCATCATTGTATGTACAATTACCACTGTCCCTATTCCAGGCGTGAATGTGGAGAATGCCTCATATGGCCTGACAGTGTGTGCTGAGAGGGTAGCCGTCATGGCTGCCGTAGCTGTAGGACATACAGAGTTTACTGCCATGGCGATCTGCTGGTAAGAAGGGTTAATATTACTTATAAAAACGAATCTGACACATGGCCTTTTTAGTCCTTAACCTATGACCATTTAATACTGTTATCATATCAAGGAGCTAAACACAGGGTATACTGAATCTTCATCATTTTGACAATATTGGTGTATGTGGCGTATCAACTCCATTGCTATCAAGGGACTAAATAGAGAGCACAGAATTCCCTCACAATGTGGATATAATGTAGCACTTTCTTTACATTGATCGTTTTGAGCTTTTGTTAGTATCTGAAGCCTGATCAGCTTAAACTGGCTTTGTTCAAAATTTAGTGACGTCAAGAGCGAGTTTAAGGCATCATGTGGAGCATGCAGACAAGTCATGTACGAGGTAAGAAAAGGCACGCCTACAGTAGTACCTCATATATAAGGCGCACTCTGTGTATAAGGCACACCATGATATAAAAAAAAACCAACAGACTTACTTCTGTAAGGCACAGCTGGCGCTCAACTTTCGAGCAGCTAAGTGCTGTTCCATAGTATGATATCCTCGCCTGTAAGGAGCACCCCCAGTTGTAGATGTAATCTTTTAATAAGCACCAGAGGTACCATATCAGTGTTTCAAACCTTTCCATTATGTTTAGATAATATGTCATAGATATATCATTTTCATAAAGCATAAGGGTGTTGTATATTATAGTGTAATAATTATGTATTCCGACGCTTGTATCTGGCGATGACTGTCGTTCACTATGAACTTACTAAAGAAATGTCATCTTTTAGATAATTCCCTTTTTGATAATATTGTGTGAATATGATTGAAGCTTGCAACAAGGGATTTGCCGTAATAATATCTTTACTCTTGCTAAACTTGATCTTACAGTTTGGTGAGGACCTTGACATCTACCTTGTTAAACCGGATATGACGTCACAGAAGGTCAACCTCCGTAATCTTGTACCTATGGCATTTGGACCTGCAGCCTTGAAGGAAGAGCGGGATAGCTAACGCTAGATTTCAACTTACACATACCAGAGAGAAATGAAAATGGACAGTGACTTTGTAACAATATTTATTATTAATTCATATCTACCTAGCCCATGCTGAATTATTCACTTGTGTATTTTCAACCCTCAAAGTGCTGAGCATTAAAATAAAGATCTTAAATTCATATACCTCTTGGAATTGATACAATCTCCATGCTTCAAGTTTCATGAACTCCACCCACCCACCTACCTACATGGTCAGATGAACTGATGTATTGGCTGTTGGGTACTTCAGTTCCTAGTTTTAAAGAATAGATCTACTGGTGCCACCTTGTGACTCTCTCATGAACCAGTCGTCTGGCATCAGATCATATCAGTTTCACACCACACATAAAATTGTCCTATATTAGAAATAACGTTTCAGATGTCATTTTTTCATTTTTGAATAGGTCTGGAGTATGCTGCCATGCTGTTCTGATATTATTCTCACTGGGAATCGAATTCCCATTTTGGTATTGATTTTCAACACTAGGTGGGGTAGCGGAGTTGATGGAAGAGGGCGGCCTTAAAGGCCTATTTTAGATGAATGTCTGTCTCAGCCCGTGCACTATGTGAACCAGGTGCACAGAGAGGATATAAAATCTGATGTATAGAATAAGATGGACTATGAGAAAGACCTAAAAGATTATCATCAGATAATTAGGAGGTCAACCCACATAATAGGTTTGTGACCAATCTAATGACCCGGCTCATGATCCAACCCAGTACCTTTGAGGTTTAACGTCACAATTCCATTAACAGGTCTAAAGATGTGCCAGGATACAGCGTCAGAGAATGTAGTCATTCTATTTATAATCTGTGCTCTACTTGACTCAAAGAGGTCATGATAATGTAGCACAATGCATAGCACCGATGTCTGGATCTTATCATATTGCACTTCAAAATACCAATGTCAAATTCCTTCACTATCATATTAAAGACCATAACCCTAATTTTCTGGGCTCTTTGACAGCTTCCGGTCATCTAATTACCCCCTTTGATTAATCCCCCTTTGAATAAGAAGAGCACATTTAGAGATAGATGGAAAAGAGTGAGCTGCACTACAAACACATTATATTGCCAGATTTAAGGCATATTGAAAAGAGAAGCATCATATCCTGTGATTTTCACACACTGCTAACCTACACCAGTTACACCACCTTTGTACTGACAGTGTTTATCTACCTGACAATGGTACATTCTTCCACAGGTGGAGAGCCCAGTTCTAAAACCCTTGTCTATTCACCACTCTCAGGTAGGTGGAATGAAGGTAAATAAAAGCTTCCAGATTACATTTTGGGGGCCTGTGAGAGACTCTATACTGAGAGAGTAAAAGTTATATAAAGGACTATGGAAAGAGGGAGTCAAAGTTCAGAAAAAAAAAGAAATTAGTTTAAATTCAAAGGTGACGGTGCGTAAAAAAAAAAGAAAAGGTATCTGGAAAACTATCTTACAATAACATAACCATTTAGATATTCGAAACGGCTATGATAAGGTATGCTATATCTAGGGGAGTTCAAAATGCCATAGATATTTTCTATGTATATAGAAATTTAAGTTACACTGATGTATATATAGTGGTCAGCAACGTAATATTATATTGCTTGTTACACGTTATAATAACTTGGGTCACAAATGGAATTGTGTTCCACAAAGGGGTTGTCATATGTGTGATGTTAACTTGGGCAGAGGGAAAATGGATATGTAATCGAACCATGTGTATATGATCCCACACCTCTGCAATGACTCTCAGATATCAAAATACATTCAAATTGAAGTGAAAAGGGAAGGACACACAAAAAGACGACTTCTGCCCATTACTACACTTTCTCTTAGCGTCTGTCACGTGACTTCCGCTTGTTTACCCAACCTCCAAACAGACGCAGGCCCCCAGCCTGCAATAACGTAAAGTGTATTGGTCTTCTTTTACGTCGGGAACCAGCTCTGAGGGCACGTCGGGCATCTTGGCTAATCAAACACTGGGGAACCAACGTCTCCCCTTTTTGTCGTCTGCTGTGTCCTTGCTGATAAAACATGCACGTTCCGTGACGTTACCATAGCAACAGTTGTCCTACTCACTAGGAGGAGGAACCTAATGACATAGCTCTTCCATTATGTATGTGAAATCACAGTATCTCGGATTGAGATTTACATACAATGTCTGTGGGCTGCAGTTTTCATATTCTCCCTCACTCCGTTTTCCTAGAAATGAGCTTGGCATACACAATTAGAATGAGTGACAAAATACAGTCAAATCATCTATACATTTTATAAAGTTGGGTTTTTGAAAATTATGTTATTTTAAGTACTGCTACTTTATTTGTTCCAACGAATTCAAGCTAGCAAATCTGCGGGAGCCAGGAAAACCGTAGACTTTCCGAAATGTGACTGCTACCATTATATCTTACAATTTACTGATTAGTCATCTGATTTATAACCATGCAGGTGCCAGTGATATCCCAAGCACTCTGACCTATCCCTAACTCTACCCTAACCTCCCCCTGCCCTACACAGTGAGATGCTGTCAGGTTAGCTGTCATCAGTGAGGCATGAAGAGAGACCTGTTACCACCCAGGCATGACTGAATACCAATGGAGGAACTGGCACCCTGCCAGGGCAGGTAGATGGAGGAGGCTGCCATTCAAACTCCTGGTTCAGGTTTAATTATTTTACCACCAAGCAAGCTGTCATCCTTAACATAAACCTATATGTGGGTTGTATGGTAAGTAGGAATTGATACTAATTATAGGCTGTATTGTTATCATTATCATTTACATTTTTATTTCCGTTAAGGATTTAGGACCTCAGGGTCTTTGGTCAGATGTTACTACGTATATGTTACACAACATACAACCGTACACTGATAAGATTCATGTTATTAAAAGTTAATCTCGATACCTTCAAATTCTGGCCTTTACACATACCGGTATAGGAACTGAGGTTAGAGTTAGATACTTGAATTGATAAATTTGAAATCATAGTGAACCAACCGAAAAAAATTTGGCAAGAGAAACAGGAATACTAGAGCGTGAAAAAAATACACACACACACAAACACAAAATGCTCACATGACTATTATACCATCCCCGAGTGCCAAGCATGAATCGGTTGGACTCTCTTCCTTCTTATAAAGGTGTATATGATTACCATCATGTCACATACCCTGGCAAGCGGAGGACAATTTAAGGAGACGTGAATAGATATCAAGCCGAACAACTTCATTCCAACCACCAACAAGACGTGCCAACATGAAAACATGACAACTCAATGACTGCTATACCCACAGACACTAACGTTGTGGGTATAGACTATAAAGGTAAACAAAACTCTGGAAAGTTGAATACATTTTTCTTCGCACTCCCCTGACATCAACATGACCTTTTCTGGCCTGGAATTTCACAGTCAGTATCTTTAGAATATTCCTGACCTTTTTATGTTTACACATTCTGTAATTTCTGTCTTATCTCTACACATTTGGTGAGGGCAGTTTGTACAGACATGTATCTTCTTTAAGTCCTTTAAGAGCATGAATAGCCCACTTGTTCATTTCTCCCCTTCCAATCAAGATTGGACAGCCACTCATGGACCATAGTGATTCATTGATAGATTATACATTGCAAGCAAGTGCATATTTGACAGTTCTGGCTGTAACTCATACATTCTCAGCTGTAATATTACTAATTTAATGTCAATAAAGCGTTGGATCTCAGATAACGAGAAGACTATAATAATCTTGTCAACATAGGTCATTAAAGCCTTGATGGTCAGTTATGCTTTAAACATAATATCACATTTCTACATTTTTAATTGGTTACTAAACATGAACAATCTGAAGATCTAGAAGTTTGCCATGAGCAGAATTGGACATAGAAAAATGATGTTGGGCTAGTAAATCTTGCAATTTAGTGGAACCATTGATAGAGGAATAGATAGGTAGATAGTGATGAGATACTCTTTATCAATGACCACAGGATTCTCAATCTGACTACAAAAGGTTGGTGCACGGAGTAATAGACAACAAAGAATTTGGGACCAAAGTATTGCCTAATTGTAGCTAGAAACAATGTTCATATCACATGGTCAGATATTCTGCTTGGATATGCAGGTTTGGTCCAAATTCTGTCTAATGCAGATGTACCACCCTCACTTCTATGCTTAAGCTATACATGACCTATAGTACTAGACTGAGCTCACACAGTGTCCAAGATTTGTCAGGGACATACATAAATACCGCAATACACTGAGTGCTCGGGAATGCACATTTGAAAAAGCAGACTCTAGCATCATCTGTCCCACTTTCTTCTTGGTATACTCTTCATCGTGGAAAAGGTGGGAAGAGGGCCACGGGATGTGTCAATTGTCCAGATGATAACCTCTGGCATGGGTGAAGTCTCAAATTCATACCAAGGTAGGTCTCAAGGTAGGCCCGCCTCACATTCAACATCCATAGTGAGCTTGAATGCAACCTCAGTGCTTGCATTAAGCGTTGGTTCCACAGCCATACAATCGGTCGGAATAGCCCTAATCCGACGATTTATAATATATCAAAAGTATAGAAAAAAATCGGTCGGATTAGTGTTAATCCGACCGATTTATGCCTGTGGAACCAGCGCTTTACTTAGTGAATTCCAGATCCCGGTTGGCCAGGGGAAGTTTAGATACAGGTATTCCATAGACTGACTGTTTTGACCAGCATTCACACAAGTTGTATCATTTCCATCTGTAAGGACAGCCAGTGATGTATAGTGACGATTCCTGCCCCATGATATTGGTCCTGTGATTAAAAGCAATCACATCACATTAGTTTGTTATAATCTAAAGGAAGCTTCTTTGGCAATGGGAAAAGTCAATAAAAAAACAAAGAGAAAAGAACATACTTTTGGCCAATTTGTCAAGTGGTACTGAAAAGCTTCTCGAGTAATTATATCAACAAACTACTTATGTTAACATTTGATGTTTTTTTTATGATAAAGGATTTAACAATATTTTAGCTCACCTTTATTACAACCTTTCCTTGCTGCAATAGCTGGAGTGTCAAGCCTTGGGTAACCAGTAGGACAGTGTTCTTTGTGCATTACATGTCCGGTTCTCTGTACCACGCACACCAACTTGAGTCATTCTCCATGCAGAGGATGTGGAGAGATGGTTAGGACAGTGTCAGTCACTGTAGTTCCATGTCTAATCAACTATAGGGGTTCAGGAGGGTGTGACAGTAAGGGAATGGTGCATATTATATTTTATGGCAAGGTATAATGACAGAGAGTAGTATTGATCGATGCCTCAATCTAGCAGCTCTCTTGGTAATCAATATGTGTTGTTTTAAAACAACTTCTCAAACTTTTCAAATGAATGACAAAACTTGGAAAATGATTACATGAAAGGAAATATCCATAAATGCTCTAAATGCAATATCTAAGCAGACATGACTATAAGACGAACAATAGAATAAAACAAGACTTAGGTTATATTAACTTTTTTTCTGAAGAACCTGATTATGCTATAGCCAGCATTCTGATTTGATGCTAAAATAATGATATTTGGTTGCCATGGAAACCACAATTCTGTTCCATAAAAGAAAATGCTACATTATACACCCCCTGTTTCATGATTTCCCAGATTTGCTATATTGTGTCACCTTCCCCGTAGATTAAGGTTTTCAAAATTTCTAAAACATGAACTTAGAAGTTCTTACATTAATTTCCTGATCAGTGTACCCATCAGAGAATTACAGAATTTACTCCAGGTGTCATATCAACTCTTGATGAATTCAGTCAACTTAACACATACACCTTAAACTCCAACACAATCTAACTACTTATTACAAGCCCTACTTCATTGCTATAGATCCGTTCTCCACTTTGGTTAGAAGGAACTGCAATCAGGTAAAGGCAAACACTGTCGACCCTTTCCACCGCACACACCCTTGCCAACTGTCAGGGGTCTAATCAAAGAAAATCAACACTGAAAAATCATCGTGAACGCATTTGATGCTTGGCACCCCATACCCAATATAATAACTGACCATAGGTCACCAATCACAGTTCATTAACAAAACCTCCCACAACTGATTTCAGACTGCCCTTTCACCATCAGCAGCAGGCCAGCAATGGCCACTGATTTCCTCAGTTGATCTGTAGCAGTCAAAACAGGAAGATTAAGAGTAATATTCATGGTCCCAGGGGAAATGGTCTTGATGGGAGGGGCCTCCTGTGCAATACACCTTCTCTTTCCACCCAGCATTTCCCCTTCACAATCACCCCCTGTAGTGCATTTCTGTACATGTGGCAGTGGTATTACCTCTCCTTCATTACTTTCTACATGGCCACTCCTTTTAACAGAATACATCACTTTAACAAATTAGCAATATATCTGTATAGATTTTAATCTGATTTTAAATAAAACAAAAGATATCAAACTGACAAACAAAAATGAGTGTGAATACTAGCTTGATGTTCTTGGGCTTTCTGATTAATGAAGTACCCAATACATTTCAGTAAATTTCTTCTGAATAATCATTTTAACAACTATCAAAAGTTGCAATATAGACATTTCTATATATATACATCTGCATTTTGACAATTTTACCATCCTACCTCCTATATCTACTGTTATGATCTACCAGAGATCTACCCTTTAACACGGATCGCATGACCCACAGAACCAAACAGGGCCAAAGCCTTGGCACCAAACACGCTGAATCCACAGACTGTGAAGACGATTGACCTCAGGCAATGACCCCGTCAGCGATCCCAAGGTGCTCGTATTATCGCCCACCCATATTTGTAGCCGCAAGAGGGCGCATCGATACCAACGTCGATGCCCGGATGGAGGCTTCGCGGAGAGAGATGATATGTGGCAGTAACTCAGGCAGCAATGACAGGGCCCCCTAGTGAGCATTGGGTGCAGTTATAGTTATAGGGGGAGGGGACTGACGTTTGGGAAGGTGAGGTATTGGGAGATGTGAGGGTAAGAAGGTGGTGGAAGGGGCGTGGGTGAGGAAATAGTCTGAAGGTAATCTAGGGTGGAAGGTGGAGCAATGTAGGGGATGGGGCCAGGGGGACGCGGCGCACGACGTCTACAAATGGATGCAATAGAAAAATTGATATATGAAGGCTGAAAAAAAAGAGTTTAAAAAGATGAAATGGCAATATTTGATGAATGCCAGGCAGTACCTAGCATGATAAACAATATGTGAATATCTAATGGTCATAATACTGGTCTATTCGGATGTGCCCATAGAATAGAGGCCTATAGAATATAGGTGCCATATAGCTAAATTACCACATTGCGGAAGATGCCCCAGAAACAAGTTTTCTTTTTGTGGTAAGCCGCTTCATGTTGAGTCAAAAGGTATTTCAATGGAAGATTAATTTAGTTTCCAATAAAATGAAATATCAATAAAAGAAAAATTATACACTCACTAGCCTGTGCCAGCACTAGAAGAGATGATATCCCAATACAGAATGCTTCTGGATCCCTATATGTAAATGACCCAAACACCTTGAATACAGTTGATATCAGAGGACCATTCTGAAGGTTCCCACACTGGCCCATATCACTAAATTACCACTTCGTGTTGGGTATAGGTCTCTATTCCTCCAGGGATTATCCCTTTTCAATCTGCTCCTCTGGTACCTTCACCACAGTATCTGCCCCAACCCACCTCCCCTTCCCTTTGGAATATGTTCTATGGTTCACTTTTGGCATGTTGGTCCACATAGAGTATTCTTTGGTGTCGCACCCTGAATAATGTATACTTTCACTGACACCGGGCCAATCTACGTCTCATATAAAAAAAAATTATCATTCCCCCAAACCTCACAACTTCACACATCCCTTGCTTATGTGTCAGTCTTGTCTTATCGTCTCAGATAATATATTATTTCCTTGGTTACACGTTAAATACTGAAACATTACATCCTTATTTAATGGACACAAATAACAATGAGTCTGAAGCATCGATCACATAGCCCAATTCACTTGGTGCGAGCTGCCCCTAGAATGATAATGCAGAGGCCCTTTCTTCATGACACTTCAACGTTAAACCCACCTGCTCAACTAAATCCCCTAGATAAAACCTCCATCCATGCCCACAAATCATCACAATCATATAGAAATGAGCATCCTAACCACCCATACCTAAGGCTCGGGCCCATAGACATTCCCCTAATTCCAATCCCAATATCTATTACTGTAATGCAATTGGATATTTGGAGGTGCTGGAGGGGATATGAGCTGCTCCATGGAGCCGGCAGGAGCAGCTCTATAGTCCTGAGTTGGTGAGCACTCAGTAGATCAGTGTGAGAGTCTGCTGCCCTTAGGGCGGCACCATATAACCCTTTAAGGGCCGCATAATACCTCAAAGGTGCATCTTTCTTTGATGCCATGATGCAACAATGCCAAGCTGGAGAATCTGAATCTGATTACCAGAGCTGCATTGGAGCATCAATGGTTTATCAATCCTGTAGGGTTGGAAGGATGCACCCATGCAGCCAGCCTTGGCAAGTGTACTCGTAAGCGCTACCTACATTCATGTATCAGAGCCAACTCATAGGCATAATACATTTAAGCAACATGTGGCTCTTAAAGGGTTAGCTAAGATGGGTGTCAGTATCCTGGGCACGGCAGACCTGCCCCCTGAGGCTGGCCCCAGCTGTAAAACACCCTCAGTGACAAATAGCTGATCCAGTTAAATTTACCTCTCCATTCAGATCCTGGTCTATCTTACTCTTCTGGAATTGCCTCCCTGAAATGCTATGTTCTGCTTGTTAACTCTGATTATACTATGCTAACTATGTTCTTTTCTATTTTCATAGTTGACAGCTTATGTATGATATAGATATACATGTCAACATGCTATTGTGCACAGAATACGTAAATTTTAGAATGCATTTCCGAGGGACAGAATGGAGGGTCAAAGTGTAAGGTCTGTGCTTTATATTCAAGGTACTCAGTAGAGTATCAACGATAATCTGTTTTTACAATAGTCAATGCAATTACAGGTGTCCACGCCGTGTGAGGTGATTCTCTGGAAGATGTGGTAATGATCTGTGATTGGTGACCGTTGGTCAGCCAATGTTGGTTATGGGGTGCCAAACGTCAAATATCAATCAATCACGGATCAAATCAGAAGCAGATCCTCTGCCATCCTAACCACCACCCCTTCCTCCAAAAAAAGAGAAGAAAACCCACACACATGCACAGACAAAAAGGCAATTTCCATTTTGTGGGAACTTGACAGGCTGGATGTGCACTGATTTGTACAATAATAAATCATATATCATGTGTCATAAATTTGCGCCTCCAACGCTCATATGAGACAGGCACTCATATGAGATATGGTTTTCAGTGATTAAGTCATATTTCAAAACAACTGTACCCCAGTGCTTTTTCAAGACGGGTGCTTATTTGAGTGAGTGAGTAATAAATGTTTAACACTATTCCGACAGCTGAGGTCATATTTATGGCGAGAACTACATTACACAATTTCACAGAGGATTGTGTCAGTGCCCACACATATGTGCACCACACACATCCGAGAGGATAGGAAAGAGGAGAAATAGACCCATTAAAGTGGGCTAGGGAAGACCAATGGACCCTGGCGCTTAAAATGGGCAAATCCAGTATGCACGAGACTCAGAATGGAGAGAAGCCATGTACACGTTTATGGTCTGTGGCCCATCATAGATGGATGGCATAAAAATCATTGAAAAGGGTACGTTGAAGTGTGCAGGTCTGACCTAGGCTACCACAAAAGAAAGCACTTTCCCCCATTTCCCAGTGTTACCATAGCAACCAGTAAAGGTGACCTCAAGAGTTGACGGTGCTGCCCTATGAAAACCCTGATAGCAGGCAGTTGCTGTCCTTGTAGCACTAAAATACAAGAACAAAAGGCACCAATGCAATTTGCTCCCTCCATCACTACCTAAATCGATTCTGTTTTATCTGGTTCTTTCTCTCGGTTACCCTTATTTCGTACATGGGTTTGTTACATGGAGAGCCAGACATTGGGAAACCATATTTTGTATTTTGATCTCGGTAATCCGTCCTAGTATTTTCATCAATGCAGCTGATGAAGCTACCATAGTAGGCTACACCAGCTGGGTAATGCATGTATAGGGTAACTCGCCCCTGACTCGACCACTAGACATGTGGTACCTGAAGTCAACCATCCTTGGTTAACTTCTTCCAGATAGCAGATGAATACCAGCTGACTTTGCATCATTAACCACAATATGAATATCCTACACCTGACACCAACAATCTTGATTTATTGGGAAAATATTTTGAAATAAGGCAGGATGGTCGACTTAAGGTACCAACATGCCTAGTGGTCGAGTCACGGGCGAGTTACCCTACTGGGTATCAATTGTATGATGGAAATACCACAATTGCCTATGGCTTAGATAATAAGAAGGAAAGAATACTTTACTTGGGTAACAAATTTTACTACATGGTATTCAAAACTAAATCATTTTGTCAGCCTGGGGTGTTTTAAATCTTGTTGGCGAGGTATGTCCCTTTCTTTATAGTTTGATATTTATAAACCTCAGTCAATGTGATCATTATGCCTACACGAAACTTTATAATAGTAAAATCGCATTTGGGTTTGCATTAATGGTGAAAAGATCACCTTCCTGGAAACACATTGACCATTAGACAACAGTTAGTCACAGTTAGCTAATGGGAAAGGAAGATTCAGACCAATGTTAAAGTTTGCAAACCCTGGCCTTTAAACTGACCTCTGTTTTGAAGACAAAGAGCGCTGATGCATTATCTGACAGAACTTTCAAGCTTCTACCTTTTCACACAAGACACAGAGAGATTGATGGTGATAGATAAGCCAGCAGGGTGCTTTTAAGGCAGATGTTTTCTCCCAATCTAAAGTAAGCTATCATTCTCATATTCCACCCAAATATAAATGGAGCTAGGTCATGGTGCAGGATAACAGGAATGATACCTTAGTATAAATTTAGAGAAAAAAACATTATAATGTGTTAACATTGTTTTTCCTTTCATTCAAAATAAGTTACACATATTGGAGAGGGTCACTCTATACAGGGATTGTTCCAAATACTTCACAAGTGATTCTGGTACATATGCCAACAAGATCATGTCTAACTGTTTAAGTAGGCCTATTTATTATGATTTATTCTATTTGCTTTACGTTTAACAAAACCAATATTCCACATCATGATTCATCGATATCTTTAGCTTCACATGGAGTAGAAATGTTATCAAATCAAAACCATAATCTGCAATTAAGAAGCACATCTCTGCTAGAACTGCAGCAATTGATAGTCGTCATTATTATTGTCTCCATTTTTCTTCAAGATAATTATATGCCTTGACCCAACACAGCCCAGTTATAGCATTAATGTGTTCTAAAATATAGGTAATGCTGCTGTGTGACTCTCACCACTATAACTAAATTAAGTCATTTAGACCCTGGAGGTAGGTACCTCAGTATACTAGTGTGAGCTGAGTCCTGTATTCACACAGCACCAATTGATGTTAAACCACCCCTGTCATAGACCTGGAGGTAAAATGAACCTATTTGGTACAGAAACATGTGAAAGACAAGTCATGGTCTGTTGAACTGAACTGGTCATGACATTGTGGTCCACCGTAGAGTATGTTTATAGAGTAGAGACTAGGATGGGTTTACCTGTAACTGCGTAATGATACCCACCTGAGGGAGGAGTGAAAGGTGACCACACAAGACGGATCACTAACATCTATATGAATGGACCCCTTTTCATGAGCCTAGAATCCATTTAGTCATCAGTTTAAATGCTAACTTACTTCTTCACTTGGAAGCTCAATACCATTCAAAATATAGAGCTCTGGGTTAGATACCGATAATGAAAATGCTTTTCTCAGCATCAAAACGCTAGAGTATTTTGCTTCTCACACAAATAGACTATAGGGATTCATCTGGAATCTGTCAAATTATCATTACTAGGCCTGTCACACTCATTTTGTCCCCCTACATAAAAATACATACTACCGCTGTGAAATAGAATAAGGACAAAAGAAAACCGTTTCTGAATTCAGTGCCCAGTAAAGCTGATGACACCTTTTTCAATATATGGATCAACACGGTAAAAGGTACTCCCGCGCACCCCCTTGTAGGCGTACCTTTTACGTGTTGATCCACATATACTAGGACTGTGTTGGTACCAGGCTGTGTGGGCCTCAGGAACTAGAAGGGTCAGTGATTTTGCAAACTACCTCACCTTGGGGCCATTTTTATAGGACAGCCCACATTGAAGTCACGCAGAAAGCTGTACATGTAGCACCACAGCAGAGCCAATGACCAGAGTTTGTGCACTTCCAGTGGTCTACCTGGCCCTATACGATATTCTCATAATTATATCGAGAGGCCATTAGCCACCACTAAGATTACACAGATGTTCAACTCATAGTGAATGTGGGTGATCATAGCGCCTTGAGAAATAGCCTCCTGAAGGGTCAAGCAGCAACTTATTTTGTGTGCACAGGTGTTCACCAGTTTAGACAATGGGGCTTTGCTTACCAACATAGCATTACCAGAATAGAGCATGTATACCAAGGTTAAAATGGCATGCTCGCTATAATGAGTTTAGCTTACATTGGTAAAAGTTCAATTAGCTTGACATCGTTGCAATTTATTTAACATCGATCATATTGGCCTTGGTGACCAAACAAGAAGATTGCTTAATGATAGATCAGTTATACAGTCCATTAATATGTCAATTCACATCTATTGTATTGAAACCTCTTTCAACATGTGTCCATTGATCACAGATTCACTTACTGAAAATCTCCAGGAATGAATATGTAATGGAAAACCTCTGACATAATCTTCACCTCAAAGGAGGTTTTCTCACTATACTCAGTCGTAAGAAATGTATATTTTATTTTAATGATGATAAACCATGTATATAATGCTTTTTTTCCAAAAGAAATGACATACTTTTTGAGTGGGATTCGAACCTCCTACATCAGATGTGGTACATATAGGTGACTACAAATCATATGGTGTTATAATTATGCTCTTCCATAGTATGATGGTTAGCATACTCATCTTTAAATCAGACACTTGTGGGTTCGACCCCTGTATGTACTAACATTTATGCCACTTTTTCTACTAGCTATCAGAAGGTCCATCCTGATTACAGTTTGCATGGGGAATTCATAGTCAAGGAATATTGTATCTACCTATATATATGTGGTTCTCATAGCTGAATGGTTAAGGCATAGCACCTGAAGGTGTATGGCTTATTCGTACCTGGGTTCGAACCCCACTAATAGCAATTTTTAAAAAGACAAGAAATCTGCATAATCTCCCGGAGGTTATATGCATAATCTCCCGGGGGTTATGTGCATAACCTCCTCCCAGATGTCCCATATACTCCTCCCAGATGCCCCATAACCTCCTCCCAGATGCCACATTGTAGAATACGAAATTCAACCTACCGTGAGAACAATAGGAAAGACAGGCAGGCGTAGTATAAAAATGCAATCATAAATTGCTATTGAATGATTAGGTTAAGAGGCCATAGAGAGAGATACATAATCATATAGATTATAGTGAGGACGTAGGGAAATTTTTCAGTGACAGTTTGGTACATTTATCTAATACAATTATCTTTGAGTGAGTGAGTGAGTAATAGATATTTAAGGCCATTTCGACAACTAAGGTCATATTCATGGCAAGCACTACATTACAAACTTTCACACGGGAAATCTATCGGTACCTGCGCATTTGTGCACCACACAGATCTGGAGGGGATAGGAAAGAGGAGAAATAGACCCTTTTTAGTGGGATAGGGGAAGCCCGAATTATCTTTGTAGGGACAATGCGCAACATCAAAGGTGATAAAACAACAGTGAAGCCTAAATCCGATAATCCTTTTTGGGGAAGTTTCATTTATTTTTTCATTCTTAAAATGGATTTTCTTATCTTGCATTTCCAGTTCACTCCAGCTTCTCAGTTTCATGAATGATTTCCACCAAAACTCTTCTCCCCTTATCCACCCATTCTTCCTTTTTATTGTTATCCTTTTTTCTTACTTTCGTTTATTCATTCTTTTCCCTTTCTTTCTTGTTCTTTCCTGATATTGCGGTGCGCTGTTAACTGATTCCATCTACACTAATGCCTGTTCCATAAAGCACATGTGTACAAAAATATATGGTACAGGGGTATGATATACTGTATGAAGCCTTCCATAACTATACATAGTCCAATTTGCATTTGTCGTATTTGTACTTCTGTGTAAATACAAGTTTGCAATACACAAAGAAAGAGATATAACCGCAAATCAGCCGATCAGCAGGCGATGTTACTGACAATTGAGGGATATATTTCTGTGAATATATAGAATGAACACGCTAATAATGAAAATATAACTACAATGGATTTTCCATCCTTAACTCTTCTACAATTGCAATAGCATTTTAGAGTTGATTGGTTCTGTTTCTATCCCCAAAGATTCCTCCCATGAGTCCTTTATATTACTTGGCAAAGATCTATGGCTGGGCTAGGCATCGTGTGCCTTTACTCTACGATCCCTCAGGGTATCACATGCATCTTTAAAAGACACGCTTACTCAGAGGCTATAATTGCTTTTCATAAGTTCATTAGTTATGTACTTTTTTACAGTTCTTGGCTCAGGTAGGCTTGTTGTAACATAACTCCCTGGCAAAGAATGAATATTAAGTGTTGTCGAAGAGGAGGTTATGATTACCGGTAGATCGCATATTGATCCTGTTTGTATATGAAGATGTTTTATTCAATAACTATAATTATGTCTTTAGATACATGCATTCAAGCATATTCGTTTTATATTCGTATGTGCACTATTTTCAACCACAGTCCTTAATAGTAGTGAGCATTCATGAATATCATTCTGGAACTTACTTTTTAAAAGATCTTTCAAGAAACACATATCAATAGCTACCTAGCCCCAAGAAACCATTCCTAACTCAGCTAGGTTCAGCTAGTCATGAAGGAGGGCCATCACAACTATATAAAGAACCTCTCATTCACTGACAAACATTTCAAGACCTCAGAACCACCATACCCATTTTCCATGCTGAAGATCATTAATCACAGAGACTTCTGGCATATCTTCATCTAAAGGCACTGCCTGTGACCATAAATACCACGAAGTACCAGCATATTTGGCACTATGCACAATAAAGCGTATTTACACACTCTTTTCACCTTTCATGGGAAGGGCTATTAATCCTGCTAATAGACGGATATAATGGTATGAATGAATGGGCTCTACGAAAACAATAATAAATTATGACCAATAAGCATCGGCCTGTGTCATGGGAATGCAAAGTTAAGTACTTGCAAGACTATGGCAGGGGTCAGAAATTGCGAGCTTTCCAGGTCATGCTGCTTATAGTTGAGAATGCACCCATCCCAGCTTGGCAGTACCTACTCATTGCAATATTTATTAAAATCGATTTTTGTCAGACTGAATTCATGTCTCTTCTAAGGGCTCTAATGAAACCTTGTGGAAATATAATGACGACTCAAGTTCTATCATGTTAGCTGCCATAATATTAATTTTATTTTTCCTTTATGTTAAATTTTCGAAAGTAACTGTCACTAAACTGAAAAAGAATGAAAAACAGCAGTTTTGGGTGAAATATTTCCATCACTAATCTGACCTATCACCCCAATAGTGTAAGCCCATAAAGGGAGATACTAATGCTGATACCGCAGTAAGTGATGACGTAACGTCACGCACTTTGTCATGAGATGCAGCCATTTTGGACATTTTCCATGACCTCCTGTCATGAGCTTTTTTCCTTAACGGATTGACGAGCACTTGTAACACCTAGCACGGAGGAGGAGGGGGTATGCAGACAAACCTTGGGCCACAGTTATAAGTGTGTAGGACATAACATCAGATGAAACTTATCAAAAAAGAAGAACATATACTAATGCATTAATTCAATCGGATATGATATCGTTATCCGTTGAAATAAAAGTTTCAGATTGAAATTCTGGTTTTGTGTGACCATCCAACAATCTTGTTGAAAAAAAGGAAAACGAACCAAAAGCACAACCACGAAGAATTCTTATATCAACAGCAGCATTGTATACATTTTAAATGTGAAAAACTATTGGTGCATGGCTTGAAACCTAATTTTGATGAATTACTCTAAAATAGAAAATAGCAAATGGAAGGCACCAAGATGCAAAATGACGTGTGGGCAGATGAGGAGAAAGGTACCTTCCAGTGGAACTTTTAGTATTCGGTATGGCCACTAGGGGAGTCACAATGGCTAGAGGTGTGACAAATAGGCCAAAATTGTCGGTGGGCACTTTCTCACATAGAAAAAGTTTCGTGCTTTTCTTCTATAGGGGAACCTATTTGGAATATAAATGAAATGTTTTAAATAAAGAAACGAGGCTTTAATAAGAGTTTCCATAAACATGTGATACCATGGCCCGAAAAATTACATTCCAAATAGAAAGAAATGTCTATATCAACTGATAGAACGATGTATGGGGATTTATATGCTGAAAAGAGTATAGACAGTGATACATACTATTTCTATGTCCAAAGTTATGGCCAAATGAATCAAAAGAGGTTTGTAATAATCAATTGATGAATTGCATCAGTGTGCAAATTAGTCATGCATGATTTACTTAAAACAGTGAGAGATATATTGGCTGTAGCAATATGATCATAAAGCAATATCTACAAGACTAGATATGCTTTCTTCAAGTGTTATACCTCATTTCAAAGCTGATGACTTTCAAAGTCATACCTTGGAGGGCCATTTCACCTCATCTGTTCACGCTGTGTCTGAAATTGAGAGGTGTGGCTATATGAAAAGTTAAGTGAAAATTGTTTTGTTGGTACAGATATATTCCGCCAACTCTACAGAGAAAAATCTTTCCGACATTTTCCACTAAACCCCAAGTCATTTAAATGCATGGCAAATCGGTGAGTAATGATAAAGTTAACTGTTTGGCAGAACCCATACTGTTTAAGTGGTATAAAACCAGGCGAATTTATACAAAATAGTGATCTCTGCTTTATTCAGAATATGAAAAGATTGTTTTTGGGCAAAAGCCTTTTTTTTACAATTTGTGTGAGTTTCCTTCTATAAAAACATTGTCCTGTTAATTTACGAGATCCGCATCTTTGTACTGGAGGGTTTACCTTTCTGTGCTAGTGCATAGCCTTTGATTACCTTTAATCTTATTTTTATCAATGTGTACACATGGGGTAAATCTCAAATCATATAGCAATATATTGCGGATGTGTATACACATCCGCAATAATTTCATTCACTTTTCAGAAGCTTTAACCTACATTATCCTTTTGTCCTCTTTGGTCCAGTAAGTTATGATAAACACATCGTTGATATATGACGCAGCAGGTAGCCATATATTGTGTACAGATGGCTGTTATGGACACCAAGAAGCCTGTCTGTAGCTACTATTTTACTATATTAAAAGTAAAAAAGAGGACACCGAGTGTAGTTTCAATGGGAGAGGGAAAACATCCATTGGGTGCATCCTGGTTCAGATGTCTTTCTTAAGGATGGTCGGGATGGGAAAGTGTTTACGAGGTATCCTCTCACTCACGTGTCACATGAGACGCAATACACAGCTTCAAAGAGAAGACTTTGTCCTTCAGGTCTTTTATACATCACCTTGACATCTAGATTTGTAAATGTTTACAGTCCCGTGTTCCTGAACCTGTGGATGTGGGTAGTAAGAAAATTATTTAATTAAGATTTCTAGAATAGGCCATTGAAAACTTCTATCAATAATTTGGGTGGAGAGCAATTAGACTTTTCTATTATAAGCTTATCAAACTCCAGGTGGCTGCAAGTACCTTGACTATGAAAGAGAAGTCCCCACGATCTGAAGCTTACGAGGCACCCTATATGTGACAATCTAAAGGTAGTCACTTGTGACTTGTCACCTATTATCAGTGTAGACCGAAGCAGTAGAGTGAGTGAGTAATAGATGTTTAACGCCATTTCGACAACTAAGGTCATATTCATGGCGAGAACTACATCCAAAGCAGTAGGAACACTGTTATGTACTGCACATCATTATTTACAAATATGTAAACCACTTTCCTGTGGCATACAAAGTAGGTACTGCTATTGCTTGCTAAAACACCCCCACTTGCATTGTGTAAAGCCTATTTGCGTCTATCCTCAATAGGTTTGTACTAATAAAACATTAGAGTGGGGAGTGGCTATGAAAGCTAACAGTTCACTACCTGAAGTTTGAGTCACAGCTTTACCTAATAAATCTATGACAGTAATGGTATCTTGCCACACTTTGTAGACAGACAGATAGATCGAGATATATTTTTACTACTCTCTCCTATGGAGGAGAGATTTAAAGGCGTCATACTCTGATTAAATAGACTGAGCGGGAGGTCTTAGTGTGATGTAGAATATAATCTAAGCAATATTGTGGCGAGGGAAAGTATAAAATACTTTTTATGTTGTATTGGCAATACATATAGCCAGGATCGCTGTTGGTCGACACAAGGTATCATCATCACTATCAGAAAAGGGACCGTAAGAACAGTCTTTATGAAGAAAACTACATCCTCCTAATCACCTCATTTTGATCTTAGAGGGCATTTATCATTTGTTCCCATCAGGTTATATTATGAGTGTTTTGTTATGCATTTGCTATGTAATTTCACCTTGTCATGCAATATTGCAAAAATTATCCTTTAATGATAAAGCGTTAAACGCTGTATATGAGCAAGCATCATCATATGAGCCTATGGGTTTGTCTTTCATTGGGACTCATTAAAAGACATACCTGCTTTTTTACGTGTAAGTATTTCTGAGGTTATATTAAATCTTCCCTACAGGACACTACAGCTGTTGTAGAGGGTTCCTCAAGTGCACATACATATATGTATTTAGGCTAATTCCCAAGCTAGTGAACTACACCATCTCTACTCTATCAGTTCCTTCATATAACTACATCCACGATACAATTTCATCTCTTAGCAAATCCAGGTCGATTAAAATCATAAGATCAATCAGCCTACTACAAAACCGATTCCCAGATGGATAAGTCCGTTGGGTGGTCGTCTTGGGACTAGTTGAATTAGCCACTTGGGCATTACACTTCAACAGAAAACTATCCTATAACTGCCCATGCAGAAAGAATATAGTGTTCAGAGTCTCAAGGGTTACCAGGTAGAGGAAGAACCTGGAAAATCTAAAATCCTGTTGATACTCTCCCCTATATTAACGTTTTGTGTTTAGTGTCTGAAGACCATGTAATAGGGCTGACATGTCTATAGTGCTCATTCAGAAGATCCTAGTAACCCTGTAGTCCTTGCATCTCATCTGTTTGTGGATGTGTTCCAGAAATCGAATGCAGTTATTATGTCCTCAGAAATCCCATTCATAGGTCATGTTCAAAAGTCATCGGCATTAACCCTTATGTGCCCAGAATAGCAAAAGTGCGCTCTTAACAATATAAGTGTTCAACAGATCACCATAGGTTAAATAATTGTAATATTAAGATGATGTTAACACCAGAATACTCGAAATGTCAAGAGCTTTCTAATGACACCACATTTGTAATGGTGCAATAAGTATACAATTATTAGTAGGCACTATTGCCGAAAAATATTGAATTAAGTATAACTTAAAATGCATGAAAATTGCGCGCTCTGGCCCTTAGAAAATCAAGGGAAAATACAGAAAAATCACTAAATTCACCAAAATAAAAATGATAAAAATACCAAAAATATTAATGAAATATTATTCATATGATTTTCTCCAAAGGGTCCAACTACAATACACATTTCTTTCAATTTCCTTCAGAACTACATCCTTTGAAATGCCAAAAGAACGATTCATGGATTTAAAACAGCCTATTCTCACCAAAATAATAAGAAAGGATGATTATCTCGGCACTTCCATCCGAATCAGCCCATTTCAACTTCTTGTGCAATCACCATTTCCTACTTATTTATGTAATACTCTAGCATATATGCTTCATATTGTATAATCCGAAAGCTGTTTTATTGCCTTTGTTGTTACCATTTAAATCAGTACTTAATTCTAAACATGTTATAGGTAATAGCCTGTACAATGTCAAGTTTGTTGAATAAATCAGCTTTCTCAAAATAATTCTGGGCACTAAAGGATTGATAATAGGTCTCACACTGCAGATTATCATACTATCTTATATCATGTCCTATGGTGTGTCGTCTTCCTTGAGGAATGAGGCATTGTCCCTCTTTTAACAAGTTTACACTTTTTATTTGACTAATAGTTCAATGGTTTGCAAAGATCATGTATTATGTCGATTCCATATGATAAAAATGTCATTGACACAAATCGCTTTAATGATGCGTACTCAAAAGTTATATGAACCAGTAAACTCTACCGGCAAAAGGTTAATGATATAACCGTCAGTGAACTGTTGTTGTGGTGACCTTAGATAGATCATCATGGACATCAGAACATAACCACTGATAACATGTGACATGGAGAGGTGGTAAGGCAACCTTACCTTTACAAAATTTAATATGGTGATACGCCCCCCCCCCTCTGGAAAAGTCTGAGGCAAAACAATCTAACAAGGGAAGCAAAGAGACATACTTGCTTTAATCAAACAACAATTTATTCTTTGTTTTCTTGAATGCCCTTTACAATCTCTATCCTAATTGAATACCAATTTTATAAAAAATATATGGCCAGGTGAGGGGAAACATGCCCCCTAGAGGAAATGGCTTTTTAAGGTTTAAGTCATGGGCTTTTAAATGAGATATCTTGAGCTAAAATATCCCTGGTAGTTTTGCTGTAATAGCTTGTCAAACATAGGTCAGTGTGTACAACTGAAAATGGGAAATAAGCTCTAAATCCATTATATCTTATCATAAACACAAATAATGCAAGAAATACAGTTTTTTTTTTTAAATAACCAAAGTACTCTGATGTTTTTGTCATAAAATTGGTTCTAGAGGGATTTTTTAGGTCTGTTTTCGGTTCTGGGTTCCTGAAGGAATTTTCAAAAAGGTTTGTGGCAAAAATTTCCAATTGGAATAGGGGAGTGGTTTCCATGGCAACCAGAAACTGCCTTATCTACCAAACAAATGTTCCAAAAATGGAACATTTTCAATGGAGATGGAATGATTTTAAGCATACCACTGGATTCCTAATAAAAAAATGGTCTAAAGTTTTTTTAGCATAATTGTCAGTGTTTTACCCATTTACTGCCCCCTGGTGGCCAAAACCAGTACTAACCCCCCCCCCCCCCGAGGCACGTTCTCCCCCGTTAGGCCACTATTATTTGTAGTGGCCAAATTCATTGCAAGAAAACATTACGCTCTAATAGATGAATGTATGTATCGTGCATGTGCACTATGTGACCCAGGCACATAGAGGGGACAGAAAACACGAGATAAATACCTATTTAAGATGGGTTTGGGAAGCTCCTTTTAAGAGTAACTAAAACCAATATAAACCTTGATAAATTGTTATCTAAAGCACTGAGAAGTTTCCTCAGAATAACTATTGTGGTGCTGGATAAGATAGAAGCAATATGAGCACTACTTTTAGGACATTCCTGCTACCGTCAGACACAGTTTCAAAACATGCCTTAGCGCAACAGAGTAAAGACTGGTTGGAATTGTAAATTTGGAATCAATAAATGTAATATAAAAATGCCAATGATATCCAAATGCCCTAATCCGACGGTTTATGATATTGCAAAAGTATAGAAAAAATCAGCCATAATTTTGTTAATCCGATTATTTTTGATTATGCAAAAGTATAGAAAAAAATGGTCGAATTAGCAAAAATTCTGCCAACCGATGGCAGTGGAATATCCACTAAAGCACTGGCTCCACAGGCATAAAATCGGTCGGAATAGTCCTAATCCGATGATTTATAATATATCAAAAGTATAGAAAAAAATCGGTCGGATTAGTGCTCATCCGACCGATTTACTCCTGTGGAACCAGCGCTTTAATCCAACGACAATTATTTTGTCAGATTCGCAGAAAATGGACTACACCTATGTAGTGGAACCAGCTATTAAGAATTGAATATAGCACCATGTATATGTCTATATCTGAGTCAGATGCAGCCCATCGCTAGCCGGTCTATGATTGAGTTTCTCTATTAATACACCACCAGAAATGATGCATCCGACCGCAGAAAATCTATTATTCTGCCTGAGGGCTCTCTATAGGGAGCTCCCATAACCCACAGCCACATCAGGATATAGGGGCACTCAGGAGGCCTGCAGGGTGAGCTAAGGTCAGTTAGGTCATTGGGTGTTTCTCATGATACAGGAGGGATGTGGACACAAACTGGGGATGTCTTAATCTGACCTTTGACATTATAGCATAACTTTAGTCTATAATCATCCTGAGCACTTAGGTCAAGAATTCATACACCACGGGTATAGATCATTTCTTGAAATTCGATTTCAGTCATCTATAGCAACCTTTTTCTTCCGTCCTTTTTGTTGAATATAGAAGAGCACGGAAATGTCTCTAGAAATTTACATTATAATTATTTGTTTGAATTGCAATATGGCTATTCTTTTAGAAGGGAACTATAAGATTGCTTCTTTGGTTTGATCTGCTTGCATTACTACCTTTCTGAGGCTATATATCTTAACATATTACTCTCCTATATTCGTTTTTTTTCTTGTACCAGTCCTTTGTTGCCTTCATTGGTTGTTCAGAAAAGCATAAAGAAAATAATGACATTCTTACCAAGTTTACCTACGTCAGCAAAGCTTAAAATATTACCGTGGTTAACTGAGGTTGGATATTTTGTCACTGGGCTGTGAATAAAGTAAATTTGCTATTTTGGCAATGGTAGCTATATTCTCTTATCCCCCTGGTTATGGGCCTATAAACAACTGTTATGTAGAGGACATAGATGTGGTCATACACTGATCAGAGCCTTTGTCTGAGCTGCTCAGAGATGGACTTGGGGCAGACAAACATGGTGAATTGCTCTGAGCAGCTCATAGTCGCACACAATCCCATTAAGGTTCTATGATTATGACCACAAAGTGTTGCGTATTTGGATGTACTATTACCTGCATATTGCTTTAGTATACATTATCATGCTCAAGGAAAGCCTTCCAGCATGACAACGGCAGGAGCTCCAACTTATTAACCATGTTTCACAATTAAAACCAACCATTTATAACTCTTCCGGTACCTCCATTAGACTTCAGAATGACCAATGTGCATGTACACAACCAATTATTCAATCAAGCCTACATGATTGTTGTAATTAATTTACCGCTATCTACATGAGTCTCTAGTGACTGGCGATGTGAGGTTGGCGTGAGGGGAAGACTGAGATCAGTGGACAGGTGGAGATTAGAAGACCCACTAAAACCAACATGACACAAAATGGCCGTGTGTACGGCATATATGAGTGGTCAGTTTGGAACAAGAGAGAATCAGTAACAATGCTGGGTTGAGGGAAGAGGGTTGGCAAAAATGGAGTTTGGTCCCTAGAAATTCATGAAGGGACAAAAAACATATTGATCTGTTTTCAGCCAAAAAAGAAATACACATCACTATAATTATGTGAGAGGATACCAACACATATGATTCCAAAGTTGTACGTGGGGAAGACTTTGAACACATTCTTGCAAATCCAGCACCTCCTGTTGGTAAAAATGACCATTGTCCTACAAGCTAGTGACCACAGAGCTGGCCTCCAAAAGTAGTCCACGAAGCTACAGGTGTATTTCCACTGGCCATGGAATAGACTCAATCTGGTGAATTTATGGTCCATGTAGCATCTAGCTCTAGAAATCTGGCACCCCTTCCCCCCGATAGGGTCTAGTGTGTTCGTTTGGCAATTCACGGTGCTTGCAAGAAATTGAAATCAAATATAATGCTTCCCGTTTTTGCCATTATGATTGATGATTTGTAGGCTTAAAGGCCCACTCATTTTTTCCATCGTCATAAATGAGTTGTAGGGTTAAAACTCCACTTACTTTTGCAATCATCATTTATAAGATATATGTAGGCTTAAACCCCACTGTTAAGATCAATGAGTAGTTCTTTAGTGTTTTCAAAAGCTCCTCAATGGTCCAATAAGGGATCTCGTGAAGCCTGCTAAACAGGTTAGGTCTTTGTTTACTGGTTACGACACACACGAATCCCTCAAGGGCCAACATACAGGATGATTGAAGATAAGTCAGTTCTAATCTGATCAGGAGGGCATTTCAAAACCATAGGTATAGATATCGTTTTGAAATGCCCTGCAGACCAGAAAGGCATTTCTGAAGATGATACGTATGACTGAAATATCTGTTGTATTAAATAATCTGCTGGTGGGATAATGTTGCATTGCTTTGGCTTATGTCATCATGATTATTTTTCATTTCTTTCTCTTTGCCATGTTCAAAATGACTAGACACCTTCATTCCTCACTCATTTGCTATTACAGCATTGCAACTACTGACCACTAATGATTGCACTGGTACGACTGTTCTAATCAATACACCCTATGTACTTGTAAACATTACCTACTGATTGTATAGAGCAGTCATAGAGCATTACCTATAATCACCCTCTCTGAGTTTGAAGGTTTCAAGTCGTAGAGACTCAGTCGTTCTATGTTGAGAAATGCCCTCCGGGATGCATTCAAGGAAATTCATTAGAAATTGAGGAGAGGCATTAGGGGAAATCGATGCATGTGCATGCTATGAGTTAGTTATCTGTATTGTCTAGATGATGTCTGGGATTCCATTGCAACGATAACAGTCGCAGTGTCCTCTTCCCCCGTCAGTACCATAAAGCATGTAAACCCCCAAAAAATGGCCTGGAGGGGACATGCACAAATTTATTTTCGAACCATTGTTGTCTGGACAAAAAAATTGTTGTCTGGACAAGAAAAAATTGTTGTCCAGACAAGAAAATTGTTGTCCGGACAAGAAAATTGTTGTCCGGACAAGGATGGTTCTTGTCCAGACAACAATGGTTCTTGTCCGGACAAGAATATCTTTGTCCGGACAAGAACTGGTACATCATCCAAACCCCAACTGCTTAGCCCGTACATCCACTGTACCGGTAGGCCTACATCCACCAAAACCTACCCACCTGCCCATACCAGTACATAAACCGAGCCATCCCCACCTAACCCGTACATCCACCGAGCCATCCCCGCCTTGCCTATACTTCCACCGAACCCTCCCTGCCTGGCCTGTACATCCACTGAACCCTCCCTGCCTAGCCTGTACATCCATTGAACCCTCCCTGCCTAGCCTGTACATCCACCAAATCCTCCCCGCCACCGGCTCCCTACCTAACCTGTACATCCACTGAACCGTCCCTGTGCCTAACCCGAACATCTACCGAACCATCCCCGCCTAACCTTTACATCATCCAAACTCTACCCCACTAGCCCGTACATTTTTCTGCTGGGTCCTGCAAATTTATCTAGATTCTTGTTTGGTACCCGTGCTGTTTTTTACACTGGGCTAGGCCCCCTTTAACCCTCCCCGCCTGAGCCTTACATCTAACGATCCCTCCCCACCTAACCTGTACATCTACCAAACACTCCCCGCCTAACCAGTTCTTGTCCAGACAAAGATAATTATGTGGATCAACACGCTAAAAGGTACGCTCATGCACCCCCTTGCTGGCGTACCTTTCACCGTGTTGATCCACATATTCTTGTTCAGACAAAGATATTCTTGTCCGGACAAGAACCATACTTGTGCGGACAAAAATAGTTCTTGTCCGGACAAAGATATTCTTGTCCAGACAAGAACCATTCTTGTCCAGAAAACAATTTTCTTGTCCAGACAAGAATGGTTGGAAAATAAATTTGTGCATGTCCCCTCCAGGGCTCCGTACCTAAGATAGGTCATAGCTGGGACAGATGAAAACTTTTTCTTAACTCAATTCATACAATTTCTATTCATATGATAAGGTGTCACCACCCCGAGTGCCTTGTGGCCATCCATAAAATCACAGTTCTTCCACCTTTGACCTGATATTGAAAATACTTAAAATTCTCACAGTGCTTAGCAACCTACACCATATTTTAGCTTATGAAATGGAGAAAAAAAGGATAGGTCCACATAAACATAGTAAGGCTAGATTTTGCGTAAATTGCCATGGTAACCAGGTAGTGATTTTTGCATGGTGAGGCCTGATCAGCACATGAATACACATCAGGACCCCTTCACCCCATAAACTTCCACTGAATTTATGTTTTGAACAAAAAAATATTCTGGGACTAT